>OU015469.1:19480024-20795986 GCA_907164805.1 Brachyptera putata | reverse complement strand
ATCAAAACACTGGAAAAAACTTCTGTAAACATGGACGGTGCCAGAGATCAAACTGAGGCCCGATCTACCCTCATCTCGCGGTCACACAAAGCACATAGAAACACATATACACCCCTGGACCACCAAAGAGATCCCTCATGCTAACTTACCAAAGTTCAACTGGCCAGGGTATTATTTCGTGTGTGCGCAGAAAATATAATAAGTTTACAAAAGATGAACTACTACTACACTACAGACAGTACGCTAAGCGTATGGTAAAATGCCACTCTACCCTAACCAACATGAGACACTATTTCCGGTTCGAACCTACCGAGCGTCTAAGGAGTATGTATGTGGGAGACGTTCGATCGGGATATTCTTGGCGTGGGGTACATTTTCCCAGCTCTTGAGGGAATATTATTTTAGAAATATGTGTGTAGACTGAGCAGCCGAATATCATTTCTTGTTTAGTGAAGTAGAGGACATTTGCATGCGAGGGAGGGCTGTTTAATCATATCTCTTTTCGGATGTGTTTTTGGGGGTGAGGTTGAAGTCTGGTGAAATGTTGTGGAAATGGGGAAATGCTATAGGTTGCTACGAGTTGCTACAGACGAGTGAGAGAATTGAGAAAAGTTAGATTTGTGTATCTTTTTTTTATCTGACGTATATTGCGGGAGTTGTAAGATCGTTTTTATAGTGATTCGTTACACAATAATATTTTGTATCAAGTTTCCAATGTTGATGAAAAAATAATCAAAATTTTCACAAGGTTGTGTAGTAAAATGAGTGTGAAATGAGTATTAATAAACCGTATATTTGTATATAGGCCTACGATTAAAAGTGATTATTTTAGAATAATGTTTTTAAGGTATCCATTTTCCAAAATAAAATGAAAAATCAGCATATTTTGAATGTGTCACGTGATAATTCGTCCGCCAATAGATAGCTGATATGTGCGATAGTAAATAAAGAATGAAACTCCGAAGTCAACTTCAACCCAGTGTTGATTTCATGAAATATTTCTGACTGCTATAAATGCCCAGTTCTAGTGTTGAACCCGAAAAATATCAAAATGTCAAAATTTTCAAAATAGATCCACAAAGGAATGTATATTGAGTTAGAATAGGTTAGGTTTCACATTTTGAATGTTTTAATGGCATTTGCAAAGTATAGTCAATGTGCTGGCCCACTATCATTGCCGTCTCGAATCGCAAACTCTTGCTGGCACCAAATATAATATATACATTATACACAGTACATAATATTAACGAGATTCTACGTGAGTCGACGAGATTCTACGAGATTCTCACATAAACCAATCAAGAACTGTGATTTAATTGTATTATAATTAATACTCGAGTCGAGATTTTCATTACTTATGAATATATCAACTTATACACGTGGAAACATTTTAATCACTTCAGAATAGTAGTACGCTTATCCACAGTAATTACATAATAACTTACTTCAATGCTCATTATGAAGTAATTATAAACCATTTATGAATGTAGAATGGAATAGATGAGACATAATCAAACAGAGAAGGTATAAAATACATATGTAAATAGATTGGTTTATTCAATCTTAAGCTGGGATTATGTTGTTTCGATCATATTCAAGTAATGAATTAAAATGGATATGATTTTCCTTGGATTGTAGACCGTTTGTTAGTTTCTACCAATGCAACAGAATAATGACATTATATTATATAGCATATGGTACGTAAGCATACAAAAGTAGAATAAGCATAATGTAGCATAATCATTTATTTAAATTCAGGACCTACATTATTTTGGTTCTCTTCTTGTTGTTATTGTTGTTGTTCTGGTTACTGCTTCTTTGAGTTTAATCTGTATTTAATAAAGATTGGGACACATCATAACACCATTTTTATTGAATACAAAAGAGACAGAATATACAACATCGATGCACGAAATGGAGATAATATACATACTTACTACCGATAAATGTATCGAATTCAAACTTAAATTCACTTCCTTATAGTGTACTATTATTCTAGAATACATATACTATATTATATTCAATTAAATACTTCTCTCGGTATAGTAGGTCGATGTAATTTCGATACATCGCAAAGCAGTTCAATGTACTCCATTTCAAAATGCAGGTCGTAGAAAAGTATACCGAATGCGAGGTACTTCTTTCAGTATGGAAAGGGGTGAGAGTGAGTTGGAAAGATGTACCATGGGACCCATAACGTCGAGTTTATGTTGCTAGGGCTTTAGGGCATTCTCTATATTGTCAGAAATATAGCACACATTAATATTATTATGACTTTACGACCCTTATGATGATGGTTACCTACTGGCCTAGAGCGAACACATTTCGGAATTCTAGTTTGAGAAAGTATATATTGTTGAAGTGAGTATTTTTTTCATTAAGTTAGTTAGGGGTGGTAGAGTTGAATACATAATAACTCATGATGAGTTGATAGAAACTTTACAGTATTTTAATAGTATTTAGTATTTAATATTACAATATTTTAACTCCCATATACGTACGAAGACAGTAGAATGATGATTAAAATTCAGAACAAATGTTTCAATTTTGAACTTCTCGTTCAGAAATCTTATTTGTTTAATATTTTATACGAAAATTGAAATGATTTTGTTGAAATTCATCAACAAATCAATCACTTCATCAAAATATGAAATGTATTGAAACTCATCTCATTCTTCGAATCAGTATTAATATAGATCAACTTTTTGACCCTTCAAATTAACAGTTATAGGCCTATATGAATATTGTGTTCAAAAATTATGATCAAATAGAGGATACATCCTCTTGAAAATAATTTGTTTGGAAGAAGATTCAAGTTTCAAGTTTTCAAATAACCGATTATGAATATCTATGTATTTTGTGACACGACGCAGATCCAACGAACACAATCGTGAAAGTATGATTATCCAAATTATTTGAACAATTTAGACTAATCTATCTGATAAGATAACAGATTTTAAATCACTCTCATTCATCTATTATATTATAATTTTGTCAATATAGATGTGAAAATAAGTATGAAGGATACTAAGGAAAATAAGGATGTTCGAAATAAATTACTATATTTATTGTGTTGGCGAGATGAAATATAACTTCTCATCTCATTCGTTTATGGAATGATATAATTCTACCATTCTCTTCGTCTCCCTATGGTTATATTCATATTATGAAGTGGATATTTAAAAATTCTCAGAATCACATTCATAGGTTAATACCTGTTGTAACTATTAATGTTTGGTTATGTTGGTTCAGTCTGAGAATAGTTTACATTTCAGTCAGGTTGGTTGATTCAAGTGATTTAGGATAGTTAACCTATGTGGATTTAGGCTAATTTAGGTTGCACGCAACATCAACAACAACAACAATAACACAGTATATGGGCATATCCAGGTATAGCTGCAAACACTCCTTTATCGTTATATTATTGAAGTTCCCACTTTCATGTAATTTCCTATTCTCAATGTATACAGAATGAACTCATATTTGTACCTCAATTTCTCGCCAAAAACGACTCTGCCAATATTTATTACCTACATAGTTTCTGGTCGAGCACATTATACTTGAAAGAAAATTGTAAGGATCCATACAACCATTAAGTTTGGCCTCCGACGAGAAAGATAGTGATACATATAAAGACATAAAGTAAGAGAGAGACGGGTATAGTACACATCTATTCAGTTTTAGGAGCTACATCCTTCCGGTGACATACTTTTTACTACTGCTATCTGTCGAGTGATTCGTTTGCCCTGATAATAGTGATGTATGATAGCTCTGTCTTTATTGCTCAGTATGGTCTACAAATAATCTCTCACTCTCTCCCTCACTCTCTGTCTCTCTCTCTCTCTCTCTCTCTCTCTCTCTCTCTCTCTCTCTCTCACTCTCTCTCTCTCTCACTCTCTGTCTCTCTAACGATTGCGTTGAAAACAGTCACATAGTTGTGTGTTTTTTGTGTAATCTTAACTGAGTATTTTGTACATATACAAATATATATATATATATATATATATATATATATATATATATATATATATATATATATATATATATATAAATGAATATGTATTCTTCGTATTAGCTAGATATGGATATTATTATTATAGATCATGAAAGTTGGTTTGAAGTATAATTTCCGTTTCAACAAATAAAGAGACAACATTATCATCTAATGGCAATGACGATCTTGGAAAAGATAAGTTTATATTATGAATAGTGTAAACCATGATCCATTTGATTATTTTCCATCAAATTTCAGAATCACTCCTATATTATATCGATCGATTTTCCTCTTCCACCGATGTAAATGATAATGTGGTATCGGTACATGTAATTTAGCTGTGTTCAATTGATATTCATACAAATGTGATTGAAAACGATGAAATAAGAAATGATTATACAAAAGAGATTCATTCTGGAGTAAGTCATAAAAATATGTACGTATATTGTTCAGTTGCAATTTATTCTTTCATTCTATTGAAAATTTTGAAAAAACCCGGCACCTCCACCAAATTGTGTTTTCTCCAACATGAAAAAGTAATTGAAAATCACAGAATGATATTCTGAAGGAAGAATAATTCCAAAGTGAACAAGTTTTAGATTTTTGCACGTATATTGATCAGTTGCATATTATTTCTGTACATTGTGAATGAGAATTTGAAAAATCCCAACTCCTCCATCAAATTTTGTCCGAATCCAAGTTATTAAAAATTCGTTATTCGGTTATTCAGGCTTGGTTATTATATGAAATATCAACAATGTAGATCATTGACTCAGGCGATTTTCCTAGAAAACCAAATCCGAGCAAAGATACAAATCCCAAATAAGTTATAGATGTTCATCCGTTTTGTTCGTTCGGGAAGGACTAGATCTGAGAAAAAAGAATCGAGGTTGAAACAGAAAAAAACGTTACTCCTTTCATATATATCTCTTGAAAGCCTTCTATGTGTTCTTAGATTGTGATCTTATTAGCCCTAGTAACAACTTAACAAAATGGCCTGAGCTATAAACGTAGAACAAATTAAAGGAAACAAGTCGTAAAAATAGTACCTAAATCCTGTTTAAGTAGAATCAGGAGATGCTTGCTGTATTTACTATAGGGTGTCGTCGTGTCACTAATAGTGGGAAACTGTTGTTCATCAGCACTTAATTATCAGTTAATTATCGGCTATTATTAGTGTGCTTCACTTAACCTGAGTAGGCTTTAATCTTCTGTTATGAGTTCAAGATTAGTCCTGAAGTGTTATAAAATGATTGCCTGCTTGATTGGTGTGCCAAGCGACCCCATCAATAGTTATGTTTTAGTTTTTCTTAATTTTATCGACAACTCGGGAAAACATATTCTCATATTGTACAAGTATGGATCTCACTTCACAGAGAAAGCTCTTAATATTTGTATGATACATTCAAATTCCAGTTCAGAATAATATGCATTCGAACTGATAGAAAGATTTGAAGTATGTAGTGGATATTCAAAAAGGTCTGCTCTTAGAATATACTTTTATGCGAATTTGTCATCGTAAACAAATGTAGTTCTTTGTGGGTACACTATAATTTGAAATGATTATATAATGATGGAACAATCACTCAATGATCCTGAAAGACAATTTGAAAAATCTTACGAATCGCTGATCAACGAACCGATAAGATCTGACGATGATGAGTGAAATCCCATTGAAACGTCGTTTTCTGCCAACTTCAAGACGTGGCACGTAGTTCAATAGAACTCATCTCACCACATATGTGTATGTGTATATATATATATATATATATATATATATATATATATATATATATATATATATATATATATATATATATATATCTGTGAGGCAGATATTTGTATTCATGAAGTCAGAGTTTTCATTCACTGTGTACATTTACAAACATAAAAATTGCTGATTTTCAATAGAAATTCAATTAAAACTGTTTTTAACAAAAGTATATTCAGTTTCCGGTCAAATAGTATGCTGGATCAGCGAACCACTGACTCACAGTGCTGATATCAGCATCAAGCATTCAGCACATTGTCAAGTGGATCGTCCACTCTACCACACAAGGGTAGACGAGGAGAGAGTTATTAGGTATGCGTTTTCGTCATAATCTACATTCTATCCAGCAGTTGAATTGGCTGAAATTAGAAAAGGACGGTTACTGAATGAATCATTATTGGGGTTTTACGGCGCGATATAAACTGGGTTATTTGTGCAAGATTATTATTTGAATCATTCAAGATAAGTGGTAGATAAATATTTTGGTTTTCCGTGATGCAAAATCTTATATAGATTATTTCTAAAATTACATCGATAATTATTTGTAATATATATATATATATATATATATATATATATATATATATATATATATATATATATATATATATATATATATATATATATATATATATATATATAGCCAATCGAGAGAAATTTGAAAATGTTGAAACATAGTCTCCCTTTTCCAAGTTCATTGACCTTTCAACTTGATGAACTTTTAAATTCAAATTGAATCCAATTACATAATGCTCTCTACTACAACTACATTTTTATCAGGGAATAATTTCTACTTCGAATACGACTTTCATTCAAGTGTCTTATTCAAAGTAGTTGTGTAAGAGAAATGGCATTTGTCCTAGATGGAAAAATAATACCTCTAAAGGTGAGTGTCGGCGGTTCGACACACGCAACCGTTAGTGTTGGTGAATAAGAGAGACGGTCGATCGAAATAGTCAACATAGTGTATCGAGTAGACACAAACATTATATACATACATTAGACTCGGTGACATTTTTATTATGTTTCGACTACAGAATACACACGGACGTTTACCGGTTGGTACTTTATAGCAATATAAATTACACATTATACAGAGAAAAGGTTGACGTTAATAATAATTATTCGTGCTCTTTTGAAGATATTTTACACAATTGGTATTCTCTTCTTTCATAGTTTAGGTAGGAATGAATGGAACTGAGAGAATATTTCAAATGCAACAAAACGCAGCATTTGCATTGTTAGATGAGAAAGATATTATGAATTGTAATGGAAATCTGCACACCTTGGTAACCGATTACTTGATGGTCCTCAAATTTCTAACGAATATCCATAATTGTTGCCAGGTTTCAAACATATTATGATTAAAATTATTTCGGATAAGAATATTATTCACTTTTTTTCGTCATGACTGAATTCGAGTCAAATATAACTCATGAGTTTTTCCATGACATAATTTTTTTGATGACATAATCATTATACGATATATAATACACTCATTCGTACTCCCAAATAACCTATCTGTTATGGTATTGTCAAACAAACATAAATATCTTAAGTGCAAATATAACACTTCACTCAGTCCTTACGAAGATCGAACGGTACTAAGTTCAGCCTATCCTTATTTAGGACATTATAATAGTTGCCAACCTTAGAGACGGATATCACTCCGATCCGGGAATCGAACTTGAGATCTTTTGATTGCCGTCCGACTTCTCTATAGCTTACCGTCAGCGTCTAACGGACATACATTCTCCAAGCTAGAGATTGATCGTTTAGCAGTCTCTTGAGAATAAATAGCCGCTTGCTAGAAGAGAGGTTGCAGGTTTGACTCCTGGCTGGGGTTCAGGAGATCAGAAAATCAATTTATTGATGGTTGATTACACAAGAATTGACGACTAGGATCCGGCTTGATAAAATATTTGAGTGATACTTGCCTGAAGTTATTGTTGTTGCTTATATAATAATTGATGGTGACATCTGTCAATATTGAAGACATAATATATGATTTATTAATACCTAAAAACATAACTGTCTAATTGTTCTATTATTATTAGATGAATTAATGATTGATACTAAGTAATGAGATACATGAGTGCAGAGTGATTATGAAGAAAACTGAAAGTTTTTCAGAGGCTAGTATGCAATACACCAGATTTTGAATAGATGATGGTATGTTTAAACAACAGCTAAAATGAAAAGATGGAAACGTTATGCATTGATATGCGTTGATAGATGAAAGTAGTAAAATATATCACTCGACAATAAATGATAGATTGAAACAATTGGGAGTTTGAATCAAGATTACATTATTGTCTCATGTATGAATAGTAGGTTGAAATATATCGAACCATTTTCAAATCACAACTCATCGTTGTCCTATAGGCCCTATACATAATGAAGCTTTGGTTCGAGTTTCCCATCATTTTTACAATACCCTTAGAAGTACTACTGTCGTATATTCGTATATCAATGAAGTTTTTCATATCATTCTCAGTTCAGTGCATCAAGTTCTATGAAGTATGAGATATTAACAAGTTTCCCTTTTTAATTTGTATATATAATTCTTATTATCACCGCGATTGGAAAATGCATAAAATGCGTTGTGAGATCATGAATATATTTTTATGGGCTGTACTCGAGAGCTATATACACATCTTGAATTTGAAATTATCCAGCCTACCTTATCCATTAGTTTATTCATATAATTTCATTTTTATAACTCGTGGCCGTAATTCGTTATTCCACGCAGCCTACTGATTTTCATTAACACATTTCGAACTCAATATTCGGCATTTCTCCAAAATGATAATTCGCTTTATTGAAAACAACGCTTTCAAATTTCGTTAAGACTGAGTAGAAACATGGAAATATATGATGTTATTATGATGTTAATTTTAATGTTTATCATAATATTCGTCCTTATATTTCATTATATCATCCAATTATATTTCTCAGACGAATCCTAACAGATAACTATTTATTCAACATGAACTATGTGAACGTATTTATACATTTTAAACCTTCCGAGCTCGATCAAGTTGATTTATAATCGATGATAAGTTACATTCCTTCATGAACCATCTAAACTTTTAACACTCTACACGCTTCAAATGATCGAACAACGCGTATATAAATGCAATAATAATTTAATTTACTGAAAACAAACATAATATTTATTGTTCGATAGTAAAGGAATTCATTTCGGGCATAAAAAATCTAAACTCACATCATAGAATTGATTAGCAATACTTTCGTTCAGTACTTTGCTGTTACTATGTAAGTTTGTCAAACGATCTGCGGGGTTAATGATACGAAAAGATTGGTGTTCGAAAAGAATAGTTAAACTTTGTTTTACAATTCAGATTAACGGATTAGAAACGATTTGTAATACGCTCGTGTTTGTATTATCACCATTGTTTTAATGGGTATTGAAATTGGAAATTATATTCAGATATAAAAGTTGTTTTGAGAAGGGATAATATTCACTAATGAATTTGTTACGAAAACAAATGTCCACAACTTAGGGTTCTGAGAATATTATTTACAGTTGAGAAAATGTAATCTCACATTATGGAAGAAATCCGAAATATATCATGATTATGTATATGCGAAGCTTATCATGGGTATTATTTTTATTATTATCATTATTCATATATATTATAATAACAGCTTGAGAATATAAATTGTACATATATGAATACATGTCAGAACTTGTTGAAACAAGGTGTAAATGAAGATTTTATTTAGTGGATGTCAATTTTAAAACTGACATTGGAACAGATTATTCGCCAATACATGCATAATAATGCATATTGAATCATTGCGATATTTTGAAAGCTTATCTTCAAAAATACTGTCAAAACTTTCCACTTTTCAATCATTTTTCAGCAAAAATAAGCTGCAGTCAATTAAAATCAGCAATACCATAGTTTTCAGAACTTAATTCATTGTAATTTCGCAATTATATTATATTTTGTGTGATCGGTTTAACACAGATTCAACTTTATCACATGAATTTTACATTTCCATGACTATCAAATACTTGGTTTATTCCGGTCTCCATTTGAAAACTTACATTTTCAAACCGAACAGAGACATTAATTGATGATCTATATTAACATAAACAAGCCAACCACAACAACAGACACAATTGGAGCAAACTTTCTAACCAAAGTCACAATTTTCCTCTTTATAAAAAGAAAATGCGCAAAACTTTTGATGCATCGCACAATCCTTAAAAAGCTCGCCATCGGAACTTTACCGATAAGAAAACAAATAAAATCGCCGGATGTCTTCCAGCGCCACAGTGTACGTCGTTCATAATATATTATACCAGAAATTTACTAGTGTAAAGTGTATAGACTCTATATCTTTACCAGTTTTTCGAGGATAGTTTTTTTCAGCTTTTCCTATATCATGTATACATAAATAGCGTAGGAAGTGTGTATATATGTATATATATATATATATATATATATATATATATATATATATATATATATATATATATATATATATATGCATATATGTATATATATATGTATATTTATATAGTTACATAGAGTATATATTACATACAGGGTGACTGCGAGTGGAAGAATCTATTAGTCGGAAATTAGCACAAATTGAAGTTGCTTGAATACGTGGTGTTAATGTGAATTAATGTGAAAGCACGAAGATATTCATAATTAAATCAACTAAAATATGTGATTTTGATTATATAAAAAAACATGTGCGTATCATATGTATCTCCCACTCGAACTATAAATCAGGGTACAACATATTCAGAAAATATACATATATTGTGCTGATGTATTGTTTATGATTGTTGTGGGAAGTTGGGAAATAATTTCGAATTTGAAATGTATAATATTGATTTTATCGAAGAATATATGTTTCAAATCGAAGAATTTTCGAGGTTATATATGTTTGGTATATATGTGCATTATTGTAGGCCTATGGTGTTCGTGCTTTTGCTATACTTGAATAACGGTGGAGGTGCCGGGTTCTTACAACAAATGTGTTTGAATGAATGTTAGGGTTTTGAGGCGCGTCGACAGTGAGGGGCATATGTATATATATATATATATATATATATATATATATATATATATATATATATATATATATATATATATATATATATATATATATATATATATATATATATATATATTTATTTATATATATATATATATATTTATATATATATATATATATATATATATATATTTATATATATATATATATATATATATATATATATATATATATATGTATTATCTTTTTCACAGTAAACCATAGAGGAAACTTTTATTCATAATGCATAGGTTATTCGAAGCTTCCGACCGACAAGAAAGACTAGACAGATTGGAAACTCCAATTTGTACTTGTACTTGTTACGTACATATTACAACGAAGCTAATATTATTATTACCATCTATTGTGCGTTGACCCGCCTAAAGGGTAACAGAGAATATTTTGCTATAGCAGCAACTCCACTTCTCGAACCATTGTTTTCATCCATTTGTAATTTTTTCAGAAATTAAAACCAAACAATCATTAAAACATTTGCTATCCTTTTATCCACAGACAAGAAACTCGTCTATTAGGACAAAAAAATAACATAAAAAAGTTATCGTTTTTCGGGGTTACAGGGTTGAATGTGTAGATCGGCGTTTCTTCTTGTATTGAGTGCGTTGATGATGATATTTACTTGTAGATCAGCGTAGGTAATATACATGAATAATAAAGATTCTCTATCATTATTATTATCATTTTACAATTATTATGCTGCCATACGACAATTTTCTTTCGTGTACCGGTATACAAGTATATCAGTGTAAACATTTCAACATCATGATTTTTTAAAATCTCATACCGTTCAAAGTTTATCCATTTGGTCTCATTTCGCTTCACCCGTTCTGCGTGTGCAGGCGTATAACCGTGAGTTACGGGGCAGGATATGTATCACCCATAACTATCGTAGCTGCATGGCTTTTGGGTGCTGGGTGGTCGGGGTGGGTGAGAACGAGGTGGGTTCGGTTCAGTTTAAGGGGTGAAATGGGGTGACTTACGTAGGATGGGGTTGTGTTGGTGAGATAGTCTCTCATGTGTGGGTGACGGAGAGGTTGTGAGGGGAAAGAGGGGGGGGGGGAGACAAACCGAGAGGGAAAGATTATTGGCTGAATTATCTCAATTCTAAAGCCTTTCAAAGATGTAAATAGACTAACGAGACCGTCGGTTTTGAAAGCCATTAAGGGAGGGGGGGTGGGGGGGGGGGGGTAGAGGTGGTGAAGAGGGGATATGTTCGGAACGTTAGATGTGAATGAGACTATTTGGTGCATTGAATTTATTTATGATGAAAGATTTCCTTTAACTCTCGAATAGCGATAAATAGAGTGGTGAACAGAATGTGATACTCCTTCTTAGAAAGGAATCCTCTTTTGGACTGTGTGTTGTTATTTATGCATGGATGTTAGTATACGATAAGATTAGGAGAAATCTTTTCTCTTTCTCGCCTTTTAAAATTGAGTCTTGCAAGACCTTTTTCTTGCACCCCTTTCCCCCTCCTTGGCCAAAAGTTAGGGTGGGGGGGAGGGGAATGTGCCCCCTGGCCCCCCGGTTCCGACGCCAGTGGTAGTAGTAGAAGTTACTTTCATTCGCTACTTGGGAATACAATTTAGTAGGATTTTCCAATGATTGCAAAAATTTGTTTAATTTTGTCCTTGCTGCTCGCTCCACTCTCTGATGATTCTTCCTAAGAAGTAGCGCCCGATAATATTAGTTTCATACCGTGGAAGTCTAATTTTGCGTTTATCATAATTTTCCTGTGAATGTCTGTTGTTCAAGTAGATTTGATATTTCTATACCCACTCTGGTTGACATTCTATTGCCTTTGCCAGGCACTCCTGACTAGCGTGTTTTTTTTGCGCTAGCGATTCCCATGCATAGTTCTTCAAACCATTCATTTTGAAAATTTAATTTATTTTTCAGAGATATTACAATAGATAACCACATAATTCTAACTAGAATTGTTTTATTTGAAGTATCGTAGACAATACACCTGATACTCCGAAATAGCATTGAACAGACATTTCAATTTTCAATTTTCCTGATTTCTGTAAATAAATAGTATTGTTACGAATTATTCAGGATCCACAAATGTTCAACGACTATGTAACTATTTTTAACTTATTCAAACAGTTTTTTATTTCACCTCCTATACCAGGGATGTCTAAATAGAGACATCAAACGATATAACAGAAACTTATAAATAAACCTATTTTATCGGCAATGAACGTAGAAAATGTCATTAAAAATGAATTCCATTTCCGATTCTCGATGGGACATTTTATTACCTCCGTATCTGTGTTATTTTAGTGGTCAGTCATAAATCTTTATGGAATGACTTGAAACATCAGGTAGTCAAAATTCCACAAACATTCTATGATCCATTCTATCTACTGTTTCAATACGTAATAATAGATGATCTTGATAAAAACGAATGCACTGTATTTTTGGTGAAATGTGTGAATTTGATTTCTGAAATATCTAATCAAAACATCCCAAACTTGGCAGTGATTAATAGGGAAGACAGTGGATTGAGACCCTATATTGATTTCGGATTTTTTACAAGGAAACCTGATTGTTTGCATTTGGAGAGCTTGAATGTTTACAACCATTATCAATTTGTGATGTTCCTATTTATTCTGTTATTTTATAGTTTTTCATTTGGACATCTGCGAATACTGAAAAATCAGTACGAATTGTCGGTTCTATGACTGGATGAATGCAATCGAATAGAAAAATTATCTATGTTTAAAAAATTACTGATGTTTTGGAGATTTTGAAAATAATTGAAAAGTAAGTTTATCAATATTTTCTATCTTGAAAATAGTGATTTTTGTATTCTTAATTTTTTTTGTCATTTTTAGAAATTCAAGCTATACTGATATTTTAAAAATATTTCAGTTCAGTTCATCACTACACTTGGATCCAACAAAAACCACGGAGTCACTCTTACCACCTATAGGCCCTATAACTTCAAGAGTTTAGGAGTCCAAAATTCAGGAGTACAAAATATCGAACAGAATCCAATATGTAACAACTTTGAATATCTGTCATTCACTAATATTGATGAGATAAAACTTTCAAAAATACAAAATTTGGAGAGATTGTCAATTGTTAATTATATTTTATCAATATTTGTGTACTTCGAAGGCCTATTGCCTTGGTCAGCTTAAATGAAATATGAAGTACTAGATCCACAGCTTCGAAAACTTCACGATCGTCCGGTTCGATGACCTTTCAACCTAGTGGTGATACACAGAGTGGAAACCGTGTACATTATCAACCACTGTCTCATTTTTAAATGCTTTCAAACAAAGATTTCTATTCGGTTCAAATAGTATTTTTCTATTCAGCTTTGGATTTCAGTTCAGGCTGCACAGGCCTCAATGTTAACCCATATCCTGAATTTTCCTATCGATTTTTCTTTCAAATTCATTCATTCTATTTCAACCAGTGATACATTTCAACTTCAATAAAGTTACCAACAGAAGAAATGGTAGTACTTTTCTAAAAAAAAGGAATACATATTTCTGTTCACCCTAGTCGCTTGACTTAATCTTCAAATGTGAAATGATAAGTAGCTTACAGTGTGTTAATTACAAACTCTTTGAAATAACAATTTAATTCTGAACGTTTACAAATTGCTCAAATTCATATAAAAAAATCCGTTGTTTCAATGAAATAATTCAACCCTGACGTCACTAACCGCTGAGCCCCTTTAACTGAAACCGTGCATATAAAGCCAAGTCTAGTCGTGGTTCCGCTTAACCCAACCAACCAATTAAATACCAGAGAATTAGGTCAAAGACTTCGCGGTGAACAACATGGAGGTATAGCACACTATAATAGTTTTAGAAATCTCTGTACATTGCGTCAAACGACTCCAGCATAGTTACCATACGATCGACCGTCCCCATTATATCAATTATCTCTGGATAGGGTGTTTCGACTTGAAATGTTGAACAAAGTATATAAATACATCAACATGAAAATTATGAGCATCATTTCAGAAGTTGTTAATGAGTGATTAAGTATTTGATATTTGAGAATATATATTTGTTCAATTGAGAGTCGGTTGTACCAAATTAGTGAATTAAGTAAAAATTAGTAAATTAACTGGTTATTACCCTTGGATGCATATACTATTTTTGTACCCTAAGTAATGATTGACTTTTATTATTATTTGATCATGAGTTGGTAAAATCGGCTCCAAGTTCGACTTAAATTTATACTGAATGTACACTTATTTTTGAAATTGGTCCTACAGTCGGCTGGCTGAAAGATAGAAAGACCATGTCATTCAGACCAGAACAAATATTGAGTTATGAATGCAGGAAAATTGGAAAATTATTGTTATAAAAACCATTTGATAATACCGTACATTAAATCAATCAAACCGATACATGTTAAGCCGAACAGAGTGCAATTAACAGTGCCGATAATTATAACGAGAGATTTGGCGGTCCCGATCACCCGTCTCCACTATCAATCACCGTAATCTTCTGATGTGTCGATCCATCAACAAATCATATTTATCATACCATCATATTTACCGTCCAGCTTAGTCCATTTAGCGAAATATCAGTGCATTTGTGAAAACTGTAACGGTATGAAATCAAAATTTCAATATTATAGAAACACAGTTCTCCTTAATACCTTCAAACTAATGTTCATACAAATAATCAACATAGAATCTGAAATTTCGAAAGTTATGAACGAATAAAATTAATTTTCCCAGTTGTATAAACATATGTCAAAATTATCAAAAAAAATGAAGAATTCTCACATTGAAGTTATTGAAAAAAATAGACTACGATCATAGTGATACAATTCCATAATTTCCTATAAATGAATATTTTTATAAATTTTCTCGTATAAAAGGTTTCACTCAAAAAAACTGATATTTTACTGAATCTTCTCTCATCCGACTCAACCCACAATTGTAATCCAGCCGGAATGCTCTACGGTCAAGTCTCCGACATTCTGGCTTAAGGGGCGGTGGGTGGTGGTGGGGGGGTGGGGGGGAGGTGGTTTAACGTTGGGAGTGGTGGAGAAGTGAGACAGGAGGCGGGAGGAAGGAAGGTTTACTCAGTTAAAAGCGCTGATTTCACTAACAAAATGATCTAATTGTCAATGTTTGATCTAAAGCATTGAGCGAGAATTACTCGTATAGGAATTTAGTTAACAAGGTATTACCGTTAATTAAACGGTGAAGTGATTCAGTTAATTTAATCTACATACATATAACTTATATATTCGTAATATGCTCCGATAGAAATGACGAGATTCAATTGAGAAGACAGTGGAGTTTGTTTAAATGTGAATTATTGATAGAATTCAGTTGAGGAATTATTAAATTTTAATTGAGAATATAAAATCGTTGCTTCACCAATCCGCAAGCAAGTCATGGGATCAAGTTCCGGGTAAAACGTGAGTTTATGTCACCCTAATTGATAAATATATATATATATATATATATATAATTTTGTATCAAGTTTTGAAGTAATTTGATGTAATATATATACACTTATATATATATATATATATATATATATATATATATATATATATATATATATATATATATATATATATATATATATATATTACATCAAATTACTTCAAAACTTGATACAAAATTAGTGTTTCCAATTAGGGCTATGCATGTAGGGTGAAATCGTTTGATGGCAACACAACAGAAGCGATCATATCACCCCATAATAATTCATTACATACACATTATTAAAATGTAAAAAAAAAGGAAAATAAATCATGGCACCTCCACCATTAGTGAAAACTCGTAAATGTTATATGTTGTACAGATGAAACAAGAACCAGACAACCTTATGATATGGCATAGAAATAAACATTTATCAGACGACAGGAAATTAGGGATCATTTTTCTATTCAGACTCGATCTTGAAAATGAACCAAAAAGAAATGTAACACTTTTGATGCAAGACTGTACAAATTATCGAAGTTTTTTATATATTTATATTGAATATGAAAGATGGCAATTGATTGAATACTTGTAGCAAATATTGATAGATTGCTTCCAATTTGTTCGTGATTAATTACTATTAAAATAATAATTGCGAGTATGTATATTCCAGATGTAATTGAAATGCTAAATGCTCGCACAGTTTCAAGCATGTACTTTTTCAATATTATGATGTCCCTCCAAGTGCTTCATTCGCCAGTCTGAAAACTGTTCAACAATATAATTGAGTACAATACTCGGTTGAAAAAGTAGCCTGGTTTCATATATGATGTATCTACAATTATTCCGCCACGTTTAATATTTCATTGCAATCAAACGAAACTTGCTCCAATCTATTACATTCGTCCAACTCCGACTTCAGAACAATGGTCGAGTAATTCAAGTTTCCAAAAAAAGAAAAAAAAATGTTTCTCTCTATACACCATGTCAACCATTACATATAGAAACCAATTCGTCACAAGTCTCAATTTCCCAACCTTTTCATCTTACTACCACCATCCCTCTCTAACCCCTCCCCCCCCACCTTTCCACCATTTCCACCATCCGTTGTTACTTTATCGCTTTGTCCGTTCGCGCACTTTTGTGTCCTTTTACTATACGAGTTTTCTACGATTTTGAGAAAGACCTACTACGCTATACACCCTAACCATGTTCAGGGGTACGCTTTACACAGCGGCGGGTCTTTAAAGGAATCACATAGAGTCAAAAGGAAAAGTAAGTCGGGAGAAACGCGACAAAAGCAAATCTGTAAGAAAAAAAGTGGTGTATAATGTTGGAAAAAGTGTGGGTTGAAAGGAGGGATTGGTGTGAGGGATGGGGGGAGGGAGTGGATGGGAGGTGGTGGGAGTTGTGATGAAATAAGTCAGATTAGAGTCGCGTTAGGGAGTCTTTACTATTTGACACGCCGCGAGTGGTTTTGAAATTGATATGGACTTTTATTAGATGAGCGTGAATAAAGAGCTAGTACTACCTCCATTTGTATATTCGTATTACTTTAGAAACTTACAATTGATTTTTATAATAATTTAATTATATTTGTGTGGTATGCTTTCACGACATGCTCTAATAATGAGTAGATATATTGGCGTCGATGAATGATGAATGTTGATGGGAAGATAAGATGAATGGCCATTTATATTTGGTGTCTGAACAGTGATGGAAACAGTCTTGACCTGCTATTTCAGTATGCACTTCAACAACACAGAGAAAGCACGAGAATAACACTGTCAGGATGATGGATCATGGCGAGAATTGAACCCAAGTCTCCTGAATAACAGTGTAGTGTGCTATCGACTGTTTCACCAGTCGTAATATAACCGATTCTGAAAATTGGATTGTTTTTTTGATATTCAAAATATTCGAGTTTTGGTGATGATAATAAATACATGGTTGTGCTGTGAATTAATTGAAAAATGTGCATGAATATAAAAATTGTGTGAATAATTGATTGAATTCTTGAAAATTGTAAAAATATCGCATCAATTTACTGAAAGAAAAGACATCCATATTTTGTATTATGAATTCATTTCATCTTATCATCATCTCAACCCTTTATCGCCTCAAGATGCTTAGAAGATGGTGAAATCTCCACTTTCAATTTGACAATTTTGAATATTCTCCAGAATTAGGATACAAGTTCAACACTTTCCATCCGGAAAATTCTTGTTTACTCTCTCACGTGATTTTCAGTTGTGTAAAAGCTTCTGCTTTCAAATATTAATATTGGTTGGGATCTTCTCTCTTTCTGTGGATGACTTTTCAAATTTCAGAAACAGATACATGTTGAATTCTTGATATATAATGTTAAGAATAATGTAGAAGTTCAAGCCTTTGAATGATAAATTTGAGACGAACGTTTCTTTTATCTAATATAATTTCTAATGGAGGTTGAACGAACGTTTTAGTTTCTACTATCGAGTTTCTAATTTTTATTAGAAATCTAAAAGTTATGTGACTAGATTGTGGCGATTTGATAGAAATTACAGATGAAGTAATTAGAAATACAGACGAGAACAATCAATCATTCTTATGAATCTTTATTTTCAAGTAAAGATCGAGAAATAAAATTGATAACATTTATGTAAATTAATAGTAATACGGCGTATCTTAATTGAATTATATTGATTGAGCATCTTATTATCAATTTTTCAACTAACTCAAAATATAACTAATGTAAATAAATTCTCACCACATCACGCAACAAACACCTACCTTTTCCGTATTGATTCACACATTATCAAAACATTTAAACTTTCATAGCCTTCTAAACATTTAAACGTCTATTAAAAGTTTTTCACAATAAAATCACTCCCCAGCGAATACAGCATTGAGTTGCAACCATGACGACCCTAAAGAGAGTACCCCGTCATAAAGCAGTGACGTCAGCTGTCCTCTTTAACCACGACATGACTGGCTAGTTATGACCCCCAGTACGTCACATGTGACGTCATAAAAAACGTTTCTGTTTATCACGTATTTAACAAGGTTCATGACGTCGGATACAGTGGAACGGATTTTTGATGGGCTCAATTTAAAACTCCGGGAGCGTTTCAAGTATAACATCCTCATGCATATAAATATATTCCAGTTCATTCAACCACCATAGTATATTTTTACATCGTTTTTCCTTCACACAATGTATTTTTTTGTTCGAAGTTGGGTTAGTCATGCTAGGTTGAGCCAGATTACCCTATGTTTGGTTTAATTATAGGGTTATTTAGTTGGATCGTGATTTTTATTATCGAAAAATTAAGATAACAAATATTATCAAAATTAAGTCTTCTTAGGTTAGTGTTTGTTAGAGTAAACCGAAGGAAAAGTATATTCATCATAACATAACACGATTAATTATTTCTATATTCTATAAATTATTCGGAAAATCAGTCATTTTCACTCGGTAACGGAGAATAAAAACATTTCCAATAAGCAAATACGACAACAACCTAACCACATAAAAAATTCAGTTGTAGATGAATAAGATGACTTATTGCATTTTAAAATTGTTTTAAAAACAAAGTGCTATTAAGTGCACGTTGGACGAAGCCAAGGTCCTTCAGGCATGGCAAACTGGAGTAGTAGCGATATAATGGAGAAAAACAAGTATAGCATTACCAAAAGCAAATAACAATAGTTAATATAATCTAACTGACATAAAGTCAATATGTTAAACCCAACCAATCTTGTTAAATTGCTTGAAACATGCTGAATGGTATGTGGATTGGTTATCACGCTATGCTTCTCAGATTCCGAAACTAATCAGAATTTACTATTTAATTGAATTCTCCATTATATAAGCTAACCATTCCCAAGACAATCGTTATTGAACAAGACAGAGATTGTCACATTCATTTTTGCATAAATGTTTCATTTGTAATGATACATGTAATTTATGTGTGAAATATGTGATTAATATATTTGGGTGTGATTTTAACTGAAAACTATTCATACAAGATGAATAATCGCCTACACGATCAAGTGCGGGATTTACCGACGTGGAGCTCTAACTGGCAGTTTGAATTGTTCGTCACCATGGTTACCCATGTTATTTTCTTTCACTAATTCTCAGATCAAGATAAACTGGACTTGTTGTAAGACTAATTCCATACTCCGTCTTAATTAAGAAACTAATGATTTGGCATTAAGTTTCGATGTTGATAAAAAAATAGATCAATGCTGGGTTTAATGTCGACCTATAAATGAAGGATTGTACACCTATTGATCACATATTGGCATGTGGTGGCAGGTGGCATTATTGTATATTTTATATAAAACATTGTTTCATAATAAAATAAGTAAAATCTCCAAATGGAGGTACTTACGATTCGAATAGCACATCGTCCACAATCCCGACACCGTCAACTTCGACAAGTACTCCTTCTCTCCAGTACCATTATAATACGGGTTCGTCATCTTCTCCTCGGTGTGTAGCCACTGGTTTGTAGTCATGGCAACGCATATGATAGCTAGCGATAGTGTCGCGGAGAGCGGTGTCCATACCCACAAACATGTCACAGCGGCGTCCAGATGTGGTGGGGTTTGATGAGGGGGCTCCGGTGGATCAGTTGCACTTGGTGATCGAAGCATTATGGCCGAATTTTGATATCAAAATTATTATCGAGATAGATTGTTTTTAGCACTTTTGGATATGGTAATTTTTCTTTGAATCTCACTTGTTTTTTTCGTTTTTATTCAATTCATTACTTTGATATTGACCATCATTTTGAGTTTTACTATGAATCATAAAACTTTTTGGAATAATGTTTCTAGAAATATTTAGTTCTTCTACTGATTGATATCTATTCGAATCAGTACAAAATGATTTAATATCACAAAGATATTTCACATTCCAATAAATGAATGATTTAGTGTTATTCGATTCGCTAATAAAAACACGACGTCGATTTTTAAAATGGTCAATAAGAAATTGATAATCACTTTCAAAGTACTGATGAATCTTCAATATGATCGTATAAAACTGTAAGCATACGTCACACGACGAAGATGGCGGTGGATGCATGACATAATACCATATTATCACGATTTCTTCAAAATTTCAGGTTATGTTCGACACTCATTATACTTGGCATCACTTTAAATCAGACTAAATTTGAGCAAGTTTGATTATAATATTCAAAAAATTATATAATCATTTTTTACCATCGGAGAATGCATAAAGAAATTCTAAATTTCGATAAATTATGAGTGTTTCATTCTAGGTTGAAGGTCTGTTACGATTGACACCATCTATTGGTGTATATGTGAAGCTTGTTCACGAGAGATCGGTGGGTAATGTAGGCCACGTCACGTGCGCAACGTTGATGATGTGGCGATGAGAGTGATAAAGTGAGAACGATGGGTGAATAGTGATTTAGACGAAGATGATATACAAAGAGAGAGAGAAGATGTAGGAGAATAATCATGACTTGATGAGATGATGCTGGTAAGGGGATTGGAGAACATCGCGCGCTGATAATCTGCGGGAAAAAAAAGAAAACAAGTGTTATTCATTTCAAAGACATGTTGCAGTATAAACAGAATCCATTGTGCCTATTAAAATCTTTTTCATTTTTTTTAAAAAATATGTCGATGCAATAAAAGTATACTCATTTCAGAGACCACGAAGAGGAGTCCCTTAAGTTTGGATCAAATTAGGCATAAGTTTGAACAACATGAATGTCGATGAAACATCCAAATCTAATATATGTTAGGGAAATACAAAAAGTCAATATAAATAAGGTCGAACTAGATCAACTAGTAATTCAATATTATTCTCATTTATGTAATATAATATAATATTCGAGCCTCTTAATGAATATCTCAGTGATTTACAGTAAATATCCTAGCTGATTCTATGAGATCAGTTATGAGCGTATATGAAAACTTGGCCCTTCCACCAAAAAATGAATACACATATTTAACTTATGAAAGTTATAATTCCTAGTTAATAAATAATTGTTTTTTCTCGTAATTCAAATCATTCATCGCTGCTCATATTTTCTTTGTGTTCTCTCTGTCTCTCGTTCTTAATTCTTATCTATCAACTCTTACTTTTCCTCTCTTCTCCTTACACGTTCATGGCACTTGAAGATACCCCGTTGAATCCATTATCATTGTATCAGATAATTTCAATGTAGACTACATTTATCGGTTTTGTTAAACGAAGACAGCAAGCTGTACTGGCTGCTAACAATTATTATTTATCATCGTACTTTCAGAAAGCTATTAAAGTTATTCGCACACCTAATATCACCCGCTAGTTGATTGGATACGGAATTACCTGATTAAATATTCCATATCGGAGCGAAATGCTTACTGAAACGGATAAGTTAATAATACCTAATGAAATTCGATAACATTTTTCAATATTCAGTCGACTGAAACTAATTCATTTCTTCAGTGTTCTGAAATATATCTCGTTTATCAAATGTTCATTCACGTTATAATGTTTGATCGTGAAAATTTGGAATATTCCAGGATGATGCATTTTATTGAATTATAATTACAACTCTATTGATCGAAAATGAGAAAAGATTATATATTTGATGGTAGGACCTATAATAATTGACTATCATATTTGATCACGGCATAACAGCATCATGACACTTGAATATTTATAACGTGAGATTAGGACAAATTTATCAAACATGTCTAATCAGATGATGAAGCCAATTTGTATGATTTAGGCCCTACTGGTATAGATATTTTGAAAGAAAAAATGAAAATAATTACATTTTCATATTATATTCTCAATGATCGTTCACGTTGGTCAAGTTTTGAGCAAGAAAAAATAATAATTCGTTAACTCATCAAGTTTTCGATTGTAATTGGTAAATCTTCTTGTTGATAATTGTCCGTATATCTGCTAAAACCGACAATTATTAACAATTATCTTTCACATATATCTTTAAAAATATTGTGTATATATACACAGTACATACATATATATATATATATATATCATCATTTGGGAACCTCTGGGGTTTACATGACCCCTTGCACGGTTTCCGGTTGACCGGTCTCTCACCCTTCAGTTCCAACTGAATGGATAAACAGCCTCATGGTCCCATCATTTCCGGCGCTAGTATCGGGTGGTCATCGTAACAACTTGCGTTATAGTGTGTGTGTGAGGGTGGGTGTGTGGGTGTGTGTGTGTATTCAATTCAATCACTTTCTTCACACCTCGCTCGGTTAACTTCGGTTAACTTCGCTTTTCCCTCGGGTTCACTTCAGTTCATCCAGAAAGGTATGATAAATGTAACAAAATTCTCTTCGGTCAGAAGATTTTGTATATTGTTTTACATTGTTAACATCTCTTTTGTTGAATTTATGGGCTGTTGATTTTTGATGAAAATAAAAACTTGTTCAATTATGTTCACCTTTCACTATTTACTTCACCTTCGTTCACTTTCCAAGCTAATTCAATCGAGTCCACGTAATTGATTTCTACAAATAAGTAGAGTCGAAACATTTTGGATAATGCCCAAATGGGCTTAAGAAGAGTAAAAACTTAATGGTCGATGTGAATGAATTTTCGTTCAAGAAAGTTTTTGAATTTGAAACACTCGTTCTCAGGTAAACGTGATTTTGACAGTCTTCAAATTCTGTGGGTATACGAAATCTTAAATGAACCGAAATATACATTTTTCGTTCAACTGTTCTACATAAGATGATCTGGCATTCTTAATTCAAAAAATATTTTTTTCACAAGATAGTCTTATTGAACCATTTGTTCACATTATGCAGAGTCAACTAGATTTGTGTTGGAAGACTTATCAATAGTTTCATAATAGACCTAAAATAGGGTTACAAAGCCATGTTAATTATTTCGTGAACCATCTTGTTCATCACGCTTGGTTATCCATGCCATTTTCTTGATTAACTATGTTAATTAACAGTTAATTATTGATGAAATAGCTGACTAGGACTTAAATTGGCCATTGTTATTATGGACCTTAATGAGCTATATATTTGAATATGACTACAATTACAATATTCTACAAATTCCAAGCAACTACTTCAGTTACAACATCTCTTCCTCAAACTCCAAATTCAACTTAATCATTATTCTATAACAATTCTTATTCCTCAACTTGAATTATTCGTCTTCAAATTGGGAAAAAGTCCTTAAGATCTGAACATTTTCCCCAAAATTGAACGCCACATGCTTATCAATAATGACCGAACGCAGGAAATGCGTAATTGCTTTGATAGAGGAGTAAGATTCACTCGAAATCTACGTACTCAGACATGCCTTTAGACATGCATTGACATTCATCATAGTAAATGCATTTAAAATCATAAATTCGATTCAAATAATTTGAACCAACCACTTAAACCTTCAACTCAAATCACTCAAGCAAAACTGTAACAATACATCTTCGAATTTCATTTCTCACCATTCAAATACGAATGTGTAACCTTCTGTAAATCATTACAACCAAACCTAAATCTCACCTCTGTCTCTAAATAGTACTCATTATCATACGATAAACCTTTGTTCTAATCTTCCAGCTCACTTCTATACATGTGTATATGTATGTATGTGTAAGTGTTGTGTTATCTTAGCGCAACAAGTTCTCTACTTGCTTAACGTTGTCAGTATCAATTGTGAACGTTTTTGCTCGTGGTTAGTTTAGATAGAGTTTTAATTGCTTCAACCCCCTGGTGTTAGGGAAGAGCAGGAGGAGGAGGAGGAGGTTGGGAGAGAAGGTTGAGGGAGGTTGACAACCTCCCGTGTCTTGAACATCAATCTTTTCGACGCCCAACACTCTGTGCTGACTGGAGATTAGAGTGGAGAAGTTGTTTCATGTATAAATGTACATCATGTAAGATTCTAGCTTATCAGCATTTAGCTTGAATGAATGTGAGAATTTATTTCATATGGTCAGTTGTTATCTGTGGATCGATCAATTAATCTGGTTCGTTTTTCATTTACATGAAATAGATTCAGAAACATTGGATTTCAGATGCGTTTTTTTCAAACCACACCATTAAATGTGAAAAATTCCATAATAATTGGAAATATGAACAAATTGTTCTATGATTTGTATGGTAATGCACTAATACATTATTGAAATGGTAGTCAAAAACATATATTGGGTTGAGTCTATATTAAATTATGATATAATTAGATCCATAATTGCCGAAATTACTATTTTTAGATATTATAACCGATAGCTAAAATTAAATATATGTTTGAACTATGGCATGTGTGGTAGCCTGTGACCAGGAAATGGAAAAATTCCAAGGATTCGGACGGATAACATTCGTTAATTGATCTTTCAGATTGCCGAATTTTTTATTTTCAGTTCATCTTAACTGATAGCTAAAAGCAAATATATAATTGAACTATGGCATTTGTGGTACCCTGTGACCAGGAAATGGAAAAATTCCAAACATGTCTTCTGGGGATTCGGACAGATAACATTCGTTTATTCATCCTTAGGAGTGCTGGATTTATAAGTTTTAGTTTATCCTGGACGATAATTAAAATTAAATATATGTTTGAACTAAGACATGTGTGGCATGTACCCTGTGACCGGGAAATGTGAGAATTCCAAACATGTCTTTTGAGGATTCGGACAATAACATTTGTTGATTAAACTTTCAGATTGCCGAAATTATTATTTCTGGTTAATCCCAAACGATAGTTAAAATTAAATATATGTTTGAACTATGGCCTGTGTGGTACCTTGTGATCAGGAAATGGGAAAATTCCAGAGATGACTTTTGAGGATTCGTAAGAAAAACATACGTCAATTCACTATTCAGATTGCCGAAATTACTATTTTCAGTTCATCTTATTCGATAGTCAGAGTTAAATATATGTTTGCATTATGGCATGCGTGCTAGCCTGTGACCAGGAGATGGAAAAAATGCAAAGATGTCTTCCAAGGATTTGGACGAAAACATTCGTTAGTTCATCTTTCAGATTGCCGAAACTTCTATTATTAGTTCATCTTAACCATTAATTGAAATCAAATATAAGTTTCAACTATGGCAAGCGTGGTACCCTGGACCGGGAATTGGGAAAAATCCAAAGATTTCTTCTACGGATTCGAACGAATAACATCTGTTAAATCAACTTTCACATCGCCATAATTACTATTCGCCGTTCATCCTAACTGATAGTTAGAATTAAATATATGTTTGAACTTTGGCATGTGTGGTAGGCCTACATTGTGACCTGAGAATGTCGTAAATCCAAAGATGTCTCTCAAGGATTCGAAAGAATAACATCTGTTGATCCATCCTCCAGATTGGCGAAATTACCATTTTTAGTTCATACTAACCGATGGTTCAAATTCAAAGTAGGAGCTCATTGAAGGAAAAATCTTGTTCTCATCATCATGGAAATGGATATTTGCAGTATGAATTGTGTATAACTCCATTTGTAACCGTACGATTAATGTATCTACGATTAATTTCTTATTATGTTATTCGTCTTGGAATATAATTGAAATTAACTGAAATAATGTTTACGATATATCATCCAGGCATAAGTAAATATTCTCGTTCAACTTTAAATCTTACATTTTTTCTATCTCGCTGCCAGCGTCGGACATCATTTTTCGAAAATCCAAACCACCACATGAATTCATATCTTCCACATGACCTCAAATGGAAACGTAATATTTACACATTAAACACAAACGATTAAACCCACATGTCTGTAAATTGCAATCTATTACATTCATATTTGGCAGTCCACTATGACGTAGCTTTAAAACGTGTGCACACCACTGAGTCTACTGCGTGTAAAAACGAACCGTTTGCATGACGCTATCATTTGCAAACATAAATAGATAGCTAGTTTTAAGTTTTTATCATTCCATGACAGTTTGTCGTGCTCTTTGTTGAAATGGTGGAATATATCTTGACAATAGCAAGACATTACTTGCATGGTAAGCTGTTCAAGAGAAAACAGATAGAGTTTTGGCTCACAAGTAGAACAATAGATCTTGAATGGGTCTGATTTTGTAAACGTGCCATTCAAAATCCAAAAAAAAATTGATATAATTTCAGCGATAATTGCGTTATGTTTCATATATTACTTGGAAGATAACGACCATACTAATCGTAATGCTAGTATCCGTACATACGATTCCGAAAAATTGAAATCGAACCTGTCAAGGCGAGTGAACACATCAAATCAATACACTTCCTAAGTAACCTGAACCTTTAGAAAAATTTACACACAATCTTCGTATAGTGCCCCTAGCTCTTACAAGAAAAGCTCCAATGACTAGAGATCTTGAAGGGGTCACATATACCTTGCAGAAAGTAAAAAGAAACAAGAAAGGAATAATTGAAAAATATCAGACAAAGAAAAATCCGAGAAAAATAGAATCAAAGAGACTAATATGAAAATCGGAAATTCCTTTTCCCAATACTAATTATTATTGAATTGTTCATAATCCCTGAAATTATTAGTAATTACTATTCACAATTTGTGAAATTTGGTTGTCATCTGATGCTCCATCCAAACGATCCTACCGCTGTCGTGTATAAGCTTTCATACTTCGACATCGATGTCGATAAAATCAAATATTGTATACAAACTCGCAACTCCAAATCCTTATCTCATATAATAAATTATTAATATGTCCTTCGTTAATCCCATGTTCTATTTCAATACACTGTGGCACCACAATGTTTGTTATTGTACGTATACACGATAGTAGAGGTTTACAGACGTCCTTTGAAGCATCCCCGAACTTTATTCATATCTGAAGAGAACAAATAAAGTGACAAGTTGAAGATAGTTAGTTCATGGTCTGTCAAATCGTGGTTCCGTTTCCCTTTTGTCGTATTGTCAACAGTAACGAGCAAAGTTACATTCTAGACGATGTTAACCACTAAGAATTGTCGTAGTTTTTAGAAACCTGAGGTTAGGAAAATGATGTAAATGATTTCGTGGGTGACTGTGTGAGAATTTGAACAACATGAATATAAAACAGTTGTCTAATCAGTCATTTTATATAGAATTTTGATTGGAATTATTGGAAGTGCAGTTATCATTATCGGTTATCATTTTGACATCAAAATATATATATATTTTTCAAATTACTCAGATCATGTATGAGTCGTTCTAAAATGTGGTTCTTCCGTTGAGTTCATGGAAGATAAATTGTTATTTGTACAGTCAACCTACGCAAACAAAACAACGTAAAAACTTACAACAGTTTCCAATCAAAAACTTTCTCAATTTTATCAACGAAAAAAATCTCATAATTTTAATCAATTTTAATTGAAACATACGCAACAATTGTTTTGATAAACTCAACAGATCATCAGTCACAGTGATGACAATAATCATCACACACAATCACACAAATGAAAAAAAAAAATATATATATATATATATATACATATATATATATATATATATATATATATATATATATATATATATATATATATATATATATATATATTCAATATTCAAGTACAAGATACCTTCCTCTCCATCTTTTAATTTTCCAGCCACCGTCTTAAAGCTAGACAAACACCATCTAACGTCTATCTCTCTCATCTAGACCTGTGGAAATCAATCCTGCATCGTCATGGTAACATGACTTGTGTAGACCCACGCGTGCTTTTGTCTTTCATCCGTCTTAATTTTCCCCTTCCCCCTCCCTCATCCATCCATCTGTCACTCACAGCATCACCCAATGTACCATTAGCCAGCCGACAAACAGCTAACCTGGATGGTGTAGCGTGGGTAGGACACACGAATTCTTCATTTATATCATTGGCTGCTGAAAACTCAAAATACGCTGTAAGGTATCTGATTAAACAGCTTAGTTTAGCCACTTCTCTCTGGATTAGGTGATTACCAAAAATTGACAATGGGTGTTTTTCGGATAGTTGCCATGGTCACTGAGAATTGTGAGAAATATTGTACCCATAATTATAAATTTGATTGAACTTTTCCGAATTTTTCATTCCGATTCACCACATAAATTATAGCAAGTGATAAACTATACCACATAATTATATTTTCGAATTGAGAATTAATACCGGAAATACAATGTACATTTAGTTTCTTGAATTCTGATTGTATTTATTTCGCCGTCAGTGGTAAAAAGCCAGGATGTCATGCGAACGTAGTAAGGTAAAAACCACTCTATTCATATAACATGTATACATGAATATATATATATATATATATATATATATATATATATATATATATATATATATATATATATATATATATATATATATATATATGTGTGTGTGTGTGTGTGTACGATATGATACAAGAGATAACTTAGTTTTCTTGTGACTGTCTTGATAGTGTTACTGGTACGGTACATATAAGCCATCTTGTTTTTCATATATGAATATATAAGTCGTATAAATTGTGTCTTAGGGACGGGACAATCGCGACAGGAATTATTCCAAATGTTCCGCTTCAGCTTATATAGACGTCTGCAGCTAAGAACGATTGTGACTGGAAATTATTGAGGAAAATAGGCGAAATGTGTTAAATTTTTCATTGGATGAGCGTACAGCTCAATTTTACCGCACTTGGAAAACCAATGATGTTTGTTCACGCAAATTCACGCATATTCTCAATAAAAACTGATTCCTCAAGAATTTATTAAAGATTTACCATATTCCACATATTCCAACATTTTCTCAAACAGCTCTCTGGGACATGGATCACTTGACTGGAACATCAAGTCTGCACAACGAGTGGTCAATGGAGAGGTGTATCCGGAAAATCTGTGCGTCCTCACTATCTTAACATCGACAATTTCAACATTTTCATCCCGATTTTCACGCGATACAAACGATCTCATCTTTCATCCATAGCCTTAATTGGGGAACAATGATTTTCTATGAAGTTTCAATGTTATTAATATATATATATATATATATATATATATATATATTCCAACATTGACATGGCTCGGTTTTGCTCTAAATCGCATACTACGTCATTACACGTCAGACAGATCATGACGTAGGTACTGTCTTAGCAGGAGAGTCTTACTGTTCAATCTCATGGGACACGATAGTCGTTATCAAAAATTATAGAGCCTCTCTAAAATACCTGTTCTATTAAAATAAATAGATTTGGAATGATCGACGTATTTTCAAAGCATATTTTCAGACCAATATTAATTTTAAATTCTTTCAAATAAGTAAGATGCAGAAACATTTACTAACCATTTTCTTAGAGCTGTCATCTCATTACATCAACTTCAAATATACTTATAGATTCAATTTGATATGGAAATATATTTTATTCATAGAAATACGTTATAGAACTGATCGAAGAGACTGAAATCTTGGTATATAGCCGCATTATACCGAAAGACGAGAAGAAAAGCCGTGCGGGGAGGGCACACCGCCGAGAGGGGGGAGGGGAGGGATAAAGCCACCCACAGGGAAATTTTAATAGGCGAAAAGAGAAGAGTGAATTTGAGAGGCTTTCAGTCACCATAGCAACGGTTGAATAACAAAGTGTATCTGGGTATTGTGTCTCTCTGTTCTTATATATTTATAAATGTGTATTCCAGAAAGAAGATCTTTTTATAGAAAACATTCTGAGAGAAGAAGCAGGTCATGATGTTTTAGAGATAATCAATGCGATTTCAAGATTAACTCAAGATATGTCTTTAGATTAAATATATATATAATATGATGTTTTAAACTTTCATGTTTAATGGTATATGAATTATTATTATTTCCGGGAATACCATGTGTGTTATAATTATTATAAAAACGATTTAATGATTTAATCGTTTTTCTAATAATTGTAACACACATGGGATTCCCGGAAATAATAATAATTCCTATATATATATATATATATATATATATATATATATATATATATATATATATATATATATAAAGATGTGAAGATATTCAATGTCTTCACATCTTTATATGATCCATCATTAGAGATGTAGGCTGATAATTGAGGAAAAACATGATTATCCTCGTTATGTATCTTGTCATTTAGGTATTCAAGTATATATACTGACACGAGTGGCCGAGTGGTTCATACACTGATTAACGTGAATTGTCATTCAGGAGCCCGGGTTCGATTCCCGCCATAGTCGACCATTCTGACACAGGTTTTTCGTGGTTATCCCCTCTGTAGTTCAGGTCAATACTATGAAAGTTCCTTAACAACAGGCCACGACCGACTCCCTTCCACCTTCCAAATACACCTGATGAAATCTATGAGATAAAATCTCATGTATCATTCACGGACGCCAATAGATCGTAGTCATCAGTACAGTGCATCGTTAAACCCAATATGATAGATAGAAAGTATTGTATCTGAACGAAAGATAGAAAGGTAAAAGGAGAAAGAAAAAAAGGAATGAAAGGTATCAACACAAATGACTACAAAATAAATATGGTTGTTACATCAAGACCACAAATGTATGTCTAGAAATACAAATAAAGAAACAAAAGCTACACAGATCGAGCAATTTCAAGTGAAGAATTATTTGAACCAGAAAGATCCCTGCATCCAGTTCCATGTGGATGAATATAAAACATTCTGTAAAGAAAAGCAATAACCACTTTGAACGAGAATCTTTCTCTGAGAACGTAATTGAATATCCGAACCGAAACGTCAAATTTTAATAGAATTCACTTTTTAAGTGCCTTGCCAATAGAAACGTTATATTAGATTAGGAATTCATGCGAAACCTATGTATATATATTTAATGAAACCTGATTGTACTACGATGAAGGAATAAAGAATAAATCTACATAAATATGTATGACTTATACATAAAAAACGTGTACAGAGAATGTTTAAAGCTATAAACATATCAATGATTGCCATTATAAAAAAATGTATATGTGTGAAATACTCTCGTATTTCCTGATCAAATCTCCATTAAAATTATCAACAGGTACTGATTAATTATATGTGTTATACACATATATCGTAGCCCCCGTCTGTATCAGTCAGCTGAGTAGCTGCTTTGGAAACCGAAGTCACTTTGGGCGTGAGTGGACTGAGCTTGGAATATCGCACATACTCTCTCTCTCTCGATTTTCCATCAATAATATGTATAGGTAGTGGTGATTTTTGGAAATTTTTTCACACAGCCGTGTGTGGTATCAAAATGGAGATACATTCAATTGATTGCATACAATTCTAATTTCAGCCCGATCCAATGTCTGGTTCTCCGGCAAACATGTTTTGAACAACCCCCTGCAGATCGGATGTGGGAAAATTTACGATTTTCTTTGGAAAATTTTTCACAGCACCGTGTAAGTTATGAATATGGAGGTCCATTCAATTGATTGCGGAAAATTCTTATTTCGTCCCGACTCAATGTCTGGTTCTCCGGAAAACAATTCTTGAATACCCCCTCGCGCAGAGGGGTGTCGGAAAACTTACGATTTTCTTTGGAAAATTTTTCACAGAGCCGTGTAAGGTATCGACATGAAGGTCCATTCAATAGATTGCACAAAATTTTTATTTCAGCCCGATCCAATGTCTGGTGCTCCGGCAAACATGTTTTGAACAACCCCCTGCAGATCGGATGTCGGAAAATTTACGATTTTCTTTAGAAAATGTTTCACAGGGTTGTGTTAGGTATCAAAATTAAGGTACATTCAATCGATTGCGAAACATTTTAATCTCAGCCCGATCCAATGTCTGGTTCTCCGGGCAAACATGTTTTAAACAACCCCCTGCAGATCGGATGTCGGAAAATTTACGATTTTCTCTGGAAAATTTTTCATAGAAATGTGTGTGGTATCAAAATGAAGGTACATTCAATCAATTGCGAAAACTTTTAATCTGAGCCCGATCCAATGTATGGTTCTCCGGCAAACATGTTTTGAACAACCCCCTGCAGATCGGGTGTCGGAAAATTTACGATTTTCTTCAGAAATTTTTTGTCAGAGCCGTGTGTGGTATCAAAATGAAGATACATTCAATTGATTGCGGTAAATTTTTATTTTGTTCCGATCCAATGTCTGGTTATCCGTGAAAAAATTCTTGAACACCCCCTCGCGCGGAGGGGTATGGGAAAATTTACGATATATTTCAGAAAATTTTTGTCGATCCATGTGAGGTATCAAAACGAAGGTTCATTCAATCGAATGCAAAAATTTTCAACTTTGGCCCAACCCGATGTATGGTTCTCCGGCAAACATGATTTAACAACCCCCTGCAGATCGGGTGTCGGAAAATTAACGATTTTCTTCGGAAAATTTTTACAGCGTCGTGTGTGGGATCAATATGAAGGTACATCCAATCAAATTCGAAAAATTTTAATTTCGGCCCGATCCAATGTATGGTTCTCCGGCAAACATGTTTTGAACAACCCCCTGCAGATCGGGTGTCGGAAAATTTATGATTTGCCCTGGAAAATTTTTGTCGAAGCCATGTGTGGTATCGAAATGAAGATACATTCAATTGATTGAAGAAAATTCTTATTTTGTCTGGATTCAATGTCTGGTTCTCCGGAAAACAAATCTTGAACACCCTTTCGCGCAGAGGGGTGTCGGAAAATTTACCATTTTCTTTGAAAATATTTTCACAGAGTCGTGTGTGGTATCAAGATTAAGGTACGTTCATTTGATTGCATAAAATCCTAATTTCGTCCCGATCCGATGTCTGGTTCTCCGAAAAACAATTCTTGAAAACACCCTCGGAAAATTTATGATTTTATTCGGATTTTTTTTTCGAAGCCGTGAGTAGCATCAAAATGCTGGGGCAATCGCTAGCTTTCAGGAAATCGAACAATCAGCCCGATTGCATCGTGGGTTCTCCAGCAATCGCCGATCGAATATTGTCGATTTATTTTTGACATACGGGTACTAGTACGTGGAAAAAACCTAAAAAACAAAAAAAGTCAACATTTTTTGCCGAAGCCGTGTGTGGTATCAAAATAAATGTACATTCAATCGATTGCGTAAAATGTTGATTTCAGCTCGATCCGATGTCTGGTTCTCCGTGAACAAAATCTTGAAAATATAGGAAAATTTACGATTTTCTTTGGAAAATTTTTTACACAGCCGTGAGTGGTATCAAAATTACGATACATTCAATTGATTGCATAAAATTTCAATTTCAGTCCGATCCGATGTATGGTTCTCCGAAAAACGTGTTTTGAACAACCCCCTGCAGATCGGGAGTCGGAAGATTTATGATTTCCCCTGGAAATTTTTTGTCGGAGCCGTGTGTGGTATCGAGATGAAGGTCCATTCAATTTATTGCGGAAAATTCTTTTTTTGTCCCGATCCAATGTCTGGTTCTCCAAAAAAGAATCTTGAACACCCCCTCCCGCAGAGGGGTGTGGGAAAACTTACGATTTTCTTCGGAAAATTTTGTACAGAGTCGTGGTTGGTATCAACATGAAGGTCCATTCAATTGATTGCGGAAAATTCTTATTTTGTCCTGATCCAATGTTTAGTTCTCCGAAAAAAAAATCTTGAACACCCCCTCTCGCAGAGGGGTGTCGGAAAATTTACGATTTTCCCTATATAATTTTTTACAGAGTCGTGTGTGGTATCAAAATGAAGGTACATTCAATCGATTACGCAAAATGTCAACTTCGGCCCGATCCGATGTATGGTTCTCCAGCAAACATGTTTTGAACAACCCCCTGCAGAGGGGTGTGGGAAAACTCACGATTTTCTTCGGAAAATTTTTCACAGAGTCATGTGTGGTATCAACATAAAGGTACATTCAATCGATTGCAAAAAATTTCAATTTTGGCCCGATTCAATGTATGGTTCTCCGGCAAACATGTTTTGAACAACCCCCTGCATATCGGATGTCGGAAAATTTACGATTTTCTTCGGGAAAATTTCCACAGAGTCGTGTGTGGTATCAAAATGAAGGTACATCAATCGATTGCGAAAACTTACAAGTTTGGCCCGATCCAATGTCTGGTTCTCCGGCAAAAATGTTTTGAACAACCCCCTGCAGATCGAGTGCAGGAAAATTTATGATTTTCTTTGGAAAATTTTTGTCGAAGCCGTGTGTAGTATCAAAATGAAGGTACATTCAATCGATTGCAAAAATCGTTAATTTCAGCCTGATTCATTGTATGGTTCTCCGGCAAACATGTTTTGAACAACCCCCTGCAGATTGGGTGTCGGAAAATTTACGATTTACTCTGGAAATATTTTTTACAGAGCCGTGTGTGGTATCAGTATCAAGGTTCATTCAATTGATTGCGAAAAATTTCAATTTTAATTCGATCCAATGTTTGGTTCTCCGGCAAACATGTTTTGAACAACCCCCTGGTGATCGGGTGGCGGAAAATTTACGATTTTCTTTGGAAATTTTTTCACAGTGTTGTGTGTGGTATCAAAATGAAGGTACATTCAATCGAATGCGAAAATTTTAACTTTGGCCCTATCCAATGTATAATTCTCCGGCAAACATGTTTTGAACAACCCCCTGCAGATCGGGTGTCGGAAAATTTACGATTTTCTTTGGAAAATTTTTCACAGAGTTGTGTGTGGTATCAAAATGAAGGTACATTCAATCGAATGCGAAAAATTTTAAGTTTGGCCTGATCCAATGTATAATTCTCCGGCAAACATGTTTTGAACAACCCCCTGCAGATCGGGTGTCGGGAAATTTACGATTTTCTTCGGAAAATTTTCCACAGAGCTGTGTGTGGTATCGAAATTGAGGTTCATTCAATTGATTCCGGAAAATTGTTATTTCGTCCCGATCCAATGTGTGGTTCTCCGGAAAAAATTCTTGAACACCAACTCCCGCAGAGGGTTGTAGGAAAACTCACGATTTTCTTCGGAAAATTTTCTACAGTGCCGTGTGTGGTATCGAAATAAAGGTCCATTTAATTGATTGCGGAAAATTTTTATTTCGTTCCGATCCAATGTGTGTGTCTCCGGAAAAAAATTCTTGAAAACCCCCTCCCTCAGAGTCCGGGCCGAGAGCCTGGGACTGGGAAGCTCGGTGGCGGGCAGGGAAGGCCGGGCGCGGGCGAGGTGACTCGACTCGGACGCCCAAGTCGGACTGGGCACTTGTAAACATCAGCTGGCGGCCGAGTCAGAGCCTGGAGAGGCAGGTTGGCGGGCGGAACAGGCTCTGCGCGGGCGAAGGGTGAATTGGCAAAGGCGGACAAATGTGGGAAGTTGAAAAGTGAGGCGATGGGAAACCAGTTGGCGCGCGCAGATGGCTTGTGCGCGGGCGAAGGTGACTTGGGAAAGGCGGCGAAATGTGGGAACTTGAAAAGTGAGGTGATGGGAAACTAGTTGGCGGGCGCAGATGGCTTGTGCGCGGGCGAAGGTGACTTGGGAAAGGCGGACAAATGCGTGTAGTTGAAATGTGCGGCGATGAGAAACCAGTTGGCGGGCGCAGATCGCTTCTGCGAGGGCGAAGTGATTGGAGGAAGCCGCACTAATCTAGCTGGGGACTTGTAAATATTAGCTGGTGACCGAATAAGAGCCTGGCGAGGCAGTTTGGCGGGCGGAACAGGGTCTGCGCGGGCGAAAGGTGACTTGGGAAATGCGGACAAATGTGGGAAGTTGAAAAGTGCGGCGATGAGAAACCAGTTGGCGGGCGCAGATTGCTCGTGCGCCCGCGAAGGGCAATTGACAAAGGCTGAAAAATGTATAGTCCGGCAATAGGAAACAGTTGGCGCGCGCAGATCGCTCCTGCGCGGGCGAAGTGATTTGAGAGAGCCGCACTAGTCGAGCTGGGGACCTGTAAATATGAGTTGGCGACCGAGTCCGCGCCGGTGGAGCAGGTTGGCGGGCGGAACAAGGTCTGCGCGGGCGAAGGTGAATTGACAAAGGCGGACTAATGCGAAGTCCGGCTTTGCGAATTCAGTTGGCGCGTACAGATTGCTCGTGCACGCGCGAAGGTGAATTGACAAAGGCGGACAAGTGTAAAGTCCGGCAATAGGAAACAGTTGGCGGGCGCAGTTCGCTTCTGCGCGGGCGAAGTGATTGGAGAGAGCCGCAATAGTCTAGTTGGGGACTTGTAAATATTAGCTGGTAACCGAGTAAGAGTCTGGTGAGGCAGGTTGGCGGGCGGAACAGGGTCTGCGCGGGCGAAGGTGACTTGGGAAAGGCGGACAAATGTGGGAAGTTGAAAAGTGCGGCGATGGGATACCAGTTGGCGGGCGCGGATTGCTCGTACGCGGGCGAAGGTGTTTTGAAAAAGGCGGACAAATAAAAGTGCGGCGATGGGAAACTTTTGGCGCGTGCAGATTGCTCGTGCGCCCGCGAAGGTAAATTGACAAAGGCGGACAAATGTAAAGTCCGGTAATGCGAATTCAGTTGGCGCGCGCAGATGGCTTGTGCGCCCGTGAAGGTGAAGTAGGAAAGGCGGCGAAAAGTGGGAACTTGAAAAGTGAGGCGATGGGAAACCAGTGGGCGGGCGCAGATTGCTCGTGCGCGCGCGAATGTGTTTTGACAAAGGCGGACAAATGTAAAGTCCGGCAATAGGAAACAGTTGGCGGGCGCAGATCGCTTCTGCGCGGGCGAAGTGATTGGGGAAGGCCGCACTAGTCGAGCTGGGGACTTGTAAATATTAGCAGATGCTCGAGTCCGCGCCTGGTGGAGCAGGCTGGCGGGCGGATTATATATATATATATATATATATATATATAGCGAGAGATAGAAAGAGAGAGAGAGATATATATATAGGTATATAATATAGATGGATATAGATGTATTATATTATATATATTATGTTATATTATAGTTATTTCCATAATCGTCATTTAATGTATGTACCACTCTCACATTACAATATCATACTTCGTGTGTCTGAAATAGTCAATTCTTCGAAGCTTATTCTTCATTTCAACCCTTCAGTGGATGCACGCAATCAATTACGATTGTTTGTGAATAATTAGCAATCATTCGGTCAATGGGTACTGCCACGTAATCATTATCAGCATTACATCAATGTGTGGTGGTAACATTACGTACCCTCCCCCCTCCCCCAGCCACATCTACCACGACCCCTCGCCCACACAATACATCTACATCCGTGATATCTACATCAGCATAACCATTCCCGCTTGAAAAGTTCACTATATAGGGTTTTGCTAGGAAAAAGCTATTTACGCAATATTTGATGTATGAGTGAGATGGGTTTTTTTCCATATTTACGACGCGCTGTAATGATAGCAAAGGTCTATTGGCGTCGGATGGATGATTAAGGAGATGATGGGATGATGAGATGAAGGTTTAGAATGTTAGAATGGGTTTTATTACACACTTTAAACACAGTGCTTTCTGTTTATTTAAAACAAACAAGTCAACCAGTATGTGAGTTCACTCTTAACATGTACACACTACACTCACCAGTGTGTTAACAAGCCGATTGACCGTCTCTTTCATCCCTTACTATCACCGATCGTTAGTTTCGACTCGACACGCATCCTATATACGCGCGGTACATTAGGGTGTGTATAATCAAGAAACTGTGATGATGATGTCACGTGATTTTATACGACATAAGGCACAAAGTCACACGCACACATATATGCACGCATGATAAAATCCATTCGCGTATACAGGATCATGTCAAAAGATGAAACGCCAACGAGAAAGCAGAACTTTGTTTACTCCGTAAGGGTGTTTGAGGATTGAAACCCCCAATGGTTGATGATATTAAATAGAGTAGATGGTCGATCGGAACCTTCGTGGGTATCACAGTATACCATAATTCAGTTGTGCAAAGGAAGGATGTCGCTGTGTCATATGATTTTCACATTCGAATGTGACGCTGGAAATGTTGTTAAGCAGATGTGGATTTTATTTTATATACTTGTATTCACTAGAGATGAAGGGTGCATGGTCTACCAACTTAATAATTGTTGAATTCGAGCGAGTTTTCAACATCGAACTCTTTTGAAATATGAAGTTGTGTTTCTAATTATATATCTCGTACTGAAAATGTTCTGGTCTTCAAACTATCACAGTTGAATGTAACTGTAATATCACTTTCTGCAATGTTGGTAGATACTGTCAAAGATATTCTAATTGTATTGTTCTTAGTGAGATGGCAAGATATATTATAGGTAACCATAACTCATAACTCAAATACACCATAACCTATAACTCGAATACAACCATAACTCGAATAACCATAACTCGAATAATCATAACTCGAATACAATAACTCGAATACACCATTACTCGAGATACAATTCAGGCCCAAAAATGTTTATATTATTTTTTATTTTTTTGATGCTGCTTAACGACCCCACTAACAGCTAGGTTACACGAGGGTACGAATGAGCGGGTGATAATGGAACGATGAAGTGATGATAAGTGAAAGGACGTTTACAAAAACCCATGTCTTATGCGGGACTCGAACCCACGCCCAACGGTGTCTTCAGTTACTACCGCTAGCGATAATTAACTTACTATTGAATAATACTAAAAAGTCGCTGAGCCGAAGCAGATAACTGGAGGAATGCAAAACGTAGAACGTAGTGCAAAACGTAGATGGGGTGAATCTGCATGAAGTGCCAAGTTGTTAACCGGTTAAGATGGCTCTTATTCCATTAATTAATCTGTGTAGTAGTTTGCTAATTGTGTACGATAATTTTGCTGCAACGGTTGTGATATTGAGACCTTTGAAGAACCTTGACATCATATTGCGAGAATCATAAGGGGTGGTATTTCTAGAGAGAGTAAAATTTGAAGTCAATACGTTTTCCAGAAGGATGATCCCTGTCTTTCAGGGGCTGTATTTTGCCATCTTCTCATCTTGTAGTCGCTCAAATTATCATGAAAATTACCATAAATACCATGATCACCATAAAACTATCCTGATAATTTTTGATTCGCAAATATTCTTACTATAGTAAGAGTATTTATGAAAATAAATCAAAAATATTGATAGCTCCATAACTTCAATTTTGAAACTATAAGTGAACGAGAGAATCAATTTTTGGAAAGGTATCATATAACTAGAACGCAGGTTCCTTTATTTGAGGAACAGCTTAAGCCACTGTATACTTGAACTAAAAATGAACGTCTTTTTCAGTCAAACTCAGTCAAACAGTCAAACTGATAATGCATAGCAAGAACAGAAAACGGACTTTGACTTTCAGCTCAAACTCTAATATCAGTATGAATCCAGTAATCAAGGAATTATCAATTCCATTCTATAACCATAGAGATGTACATCTCTATGCTATAACCAAGTCAATTTACTAACATTTGTATATGTTAAAAAACTTCTCACTTTAACGCAGCGTGTAGCAAACTAACTTTCGCTCTCATCCAGCACTGTAATTACATGTTCGTATAAAACGAATTAGACAAGTTAAAAACATACAGATTATTTGTACCTCGGTAATCTTAATCAAAACTCCACAACCTGCCGGTACAACTTATCCAATATAAAGTTCTTTGAATGTGTCCCCCCTCCCCTCCCCCGAACACCACCCAACCAACCCATCAACCCTTCAACGAAACCCGAATTGCAATAATGTTGCTAGCAAGGCGCACTAAACCGTAAAATAAATCGAGATTATATATAAAATGAAAAAAACGGCTTTGTAGCAAATAAAAATACACGCAATAAAGTGAGAGTGAATAGCATACCGCATGGGTTGGTACAGATAATGAATGTAATGCAGAATTTCTTCTATAGATGCGTTAATTCTAATCAAATTCTAATACACGTTAAAATAGTATGGATCAGTGATGGTGGTAAATCTGTTTTAATATTCGCAAATATTAATATTCACAAATATTATGAGTAGGCCCTATTAAGTTATTTTCACGTTTAGATATATACGTGAACGGAAAGAGGATTCTAAAATAGGGACTGCTTTGAAATCTGAAGCTAAACGGGCGCGGGTTTGAGGGTTTGAGTCCTGCTTTTCATATTGGAATTTGATCCGGGTTTAACGACGCACTGTAACGACTGAAATCTATTTGTGTTGTATCAATGATTATTGCGATGCTGGGATGATTTTATGAAGGTTTTTTGGGTAATGAGAAAAATAGCGGGAAGGAAGAGGTCGTGGCCTATATTATAGGAACGATCACGGCATTCATATGGGCTACAGAGGGAAATCAAGAACTTCACTTCTTCGTTTCATTACTACTTTCTCATATCCCATATGAGCTAGCTGTTGATGAAGTATGTTACCACCATCAGAAAGAAAATGAACGAATGAAATAAAATTAGCATTAAATACATAGATACTACTTTTTCTTTCATTATCTTCAAAATCAAAACAAAATAAAACTTGTTTTCTGTAGAGTTTTAATAGTACCTAGTTAAAAACTTTCTAGTAGCTGTATTTTGGCACTCGCAACAACTCGAATTAAAAACCATGCGAATACTTTTAATGACCAGACTGACCGTCTTTCCTATTAATTATCATTAACGGTAGGTCGTTCCGAGACACCATTTTCATTGTCGCACAAATTATACCCTCTCACGTATATTTTAAATGTAATGCTAGAGCATTTTGTTCTCGTGGGGCTTTAAGAGCGACCGCAGGAAAGTTGGGACGCGCAATTATAATTAATAACTGAGCATACATTTTTCTTCCCCTTTTTTTTTGTTTCAACTCGTGATATTTATAAGGCTATTTACCATGTATTAAAATTCTGTGGAGATTAACATATTTGATTTTTTTATTCTACACAGTAGTAATAATACGGGCAGAATGTTTAACCGTTTTTTGTACTCTATTACGAATAGGCCTACATACGCGATTTTATATTTTCACGTTGTAATATAGGTAAGAAGCTCAGCTATGTCATAACTTCATCGTCTAATTCAGCATTGTGGAAAAGGAGTCAATAAGCCGTCCCCGTGGCTCAGTCAACTATCGCACTGTGTTAGAAACTGAAGGCAGGCCGGGTGTGGGTTCAAGTCTCGCATATGACATGAGTTTTTGTAAACGTCCTTTCACTTATCATCACTTCGTTGTTACATCTTCACCCGCTCATTCGTTCCCCCATATAACATAGCTGTTGGTGGGTCGTTTAGCAGCATTAAAAAAATGAGTCAATGAGAGTCACGTAAGGGTACGTGATATTTTTTCATCATAATTGTATCATCAATACGACATGACTTTCATGTCATGTCTTGAAAATCACGCATTGATCGTATTCAATAGTATTAAAACATATTATTTGAATAATTGTCAGATAATATTGTTCTGGTTTACAAAATGACTGTAATGTCAGTGACGTATAGTCGATACATCTGTTGCTCATTCACCAATCGGTATCAATAAAAAAAAATGTACTAAATCACACAGAGAAGTCTTTTTATGGATAATATAAATGACCATATATGAGCAGTCACTATTAGAACTGTTTGCCAACTGAATAAAAAAACAAAAAAAAACTTTGGCACAGTATTCTTATAATAAACGAGGTTCCACGACAAAACAACTCGTTTACGACTGATATTTGAACGTGAGAGCAGAATTTAGTGTAGAAGGAACGTAGTCATAGACGTGGGATAATAATGATATCATTATAATATATGCATCGCTGAAGACGTGTCAAGTTCAACTGCTTTTTCTTGGTTGGTCCAATCATTCGTAGGCTCACAGTGTAAACGATCATAGCACATTTCACTTGTGATGTATGTCTATTTATTATTTACTTGCGTTAATGAACAGTGTAAAACAGATGGCGTCATTTTCATTAATTCGTAAGTGGTATCACTTCTTGATTCAACAGTGGTATCTTCATTTTTGCATATATTAATATATATGAGAGTGTAATTTGTGTTTCAGTATTTGGTAAAGCAATTTAATTGGCAATTTTATAGCAATTTGATAAAATATAATCATGTTGGACTTACTATTATACACTCATAAGTATGAATGAATATACGATAGTTGTGTGAAGTGATTACTTTAAGACAGTCAAAACGTACAGAAATTTGAAATCTGTACATCAATTCAATTCAAAATGCTCATTTTTATTATTATAGTTCTTTTTTTAACAACTGAAATAATTGTATTGAGGGAAAGAATCTTTAAACAACTTGCAATAATCCATTACCCTTCTTCGAAACTTCATCGTCTTCCCAATCAATTTTGAATGGAACATCCAGTAAATGATACATAATATAAAAAACAATATATGTATATTATATAAAAATCGTGCATAGAAACTAAAATTTCAAAATGATGATATATCGTTATTAATTCAATAGTGTAGATAACTAACAGTTAGTACGTATAAGATCAATTCAATGCAACGACTCTCCTAGGACCTTACTAGACAAAATGGCTATAGGGGTCGCAGAGGGTTTTGTGGAAATAAAGGGAAGGGTTAGGGATCAGAAAGGGTAGAACAGGCAGTAGGGTTTCCAGCCCGGGCTTAAAACGATCAACTTCCATAGATTCACGGACTGGAACGAAATGAAATGTGTGGAATTCCTGGTTTTCGTGTTTTACGTCACGCGGAGCATGTCCTGTTAGGAGGGGAGGGGGATGGTCAGAGAACGAGAGAGAGAGAGAGAGAGAAAGGGTAGGCTGAAACAAGGGTTGTTGTCGTATGGTAAAGATAGGGTTGCGTTAATAGCGCCATCCATTTTAATTATGGTGGAAAATAATAAAAAAAAGTCTTGAATGTAATTCAAACAAACATTGCATTTTTTTAAATAATGAGAGATAATCTTTATAATATTCAAACTACCAAACAACACTTTTGATGTGTTTGAAGAATTCATCATTTCTAATTGGCACTTGGATCGTATATCTACTTCTAATGGTACCGTTTCTCTCTTCGAATCTGAATCTAATATAATATACTTTCCACTGAGAGTAATAGTAATTGCAATGATTTTTCCAAAAGTTATCATGTTAAACAAAGGTTCGGTTTAACGATTAAACGAGATGTCTCTAATACATCTTCCAAGTAATAATCATTCATCATCGCAACTTGCGTTTATAATGGATTTTTAATATATTTAATAATTCACATAAAGATCTCGCAGTTGCGTATTATGAGTATATAAAATGAAATGATAGAGCAACATACGAGCACAATCTATCAAACGTCAAGTTCTAATGTATACAGTTCACAAGTGTACAATGTGTACAAGTTCTAATGTATTGGCATTCTTAAGTTGAACCTATAACTAATATAAAATCTATATTCTTATAATATGATGTAGTTTTATGTTGTAAAGAGAAATGCATATCTATAAAACACTGAATCATCAATTTTGGGATACCGTGATATTGGGGACCATGATGATGGTGACCATCAGAGTAGCCAACCTTCATGAATAAAAATACACCAGAATGCGTATTTGAGCGTCCCATGTCGCAAGAGTGTAAAAATATTCACCCATTCTGAAGCTCGTTGTTAAAAAGTGTAATATACTTTGTAGCATATTACTACTAAATGAAACTACAATACTCTCCTTATGTAGGCCTATATAGGCTTCAACTTCGTACAAAATACTGGCATCACCACTGTGCAAAACGCACTTTATAATCTAAACCTCCTGGTTTTTGGCAGCAATGATAAAAACCCTCGCCCTTATGGCACTCAATCACCAACGCCTGTGACCTATTGCCAAAAAACAACCTCCCCACCTCACCCCCCCCCCACAACCCTCCTCAGCACAACCAACCTCGTCTCTCCATCTACTAACCCTTATTACTACACGACAGCATACAAAAAAAGCAAACCCTAAATTAAAAACGCTTTATCTGCACTTGTACATATTTCCAGAACAAATGAAATAATAATTCCTAATGGAAATGTGTTTACTTAGTACTAGAAAGTAGGGTGTGTTTTTTATAACGGTTTGAGTTATTCTAGAAATTTGAAGCGAATATATTTTAAATTCACATATAAATGTGTATATAGATCTAACAATGATTCTTGTTTTCAAAAAGCTGCCGTTATGGGGGTGTGATTTTTACTGAATCGAGATGGAAAATTTGGCTCATAAATATAATTTAATTTTTGTTGTTTCTGTTAATGTAATACCACACCAGTTGACACTCGTTGTTGAAACATAACCAAATTTATGACGGTCATATATTTTGAGAGTGAAAGCGAGAAGATAATGAATTGAGAAGTAGATCATAATAACAAAACTTATTTACATCATATTATTGTTCTAGTATACACCTTATTGAATGCACGGTCATATTTCATAAATTGTCAATATCTTCAATTAGGTAGATTCGAAGCCGTTGATATTTTAATACAGTTTACAATGTAGCAAGCTGATCAAAAATGAACTTTCAACTACAAAACTGAATTAAAAAAACTCTTAATTTCAGTCAAATTGATATCCATCAGAGATAAACACAATATTGATTACTTTTCAATTAATTAATGACAATTTATCTATTTTAATGTGATTTTTGTTTTTGTTCTAAAAGAACATCAAAGCTGCATAGATCTACGGACGGTAGAACATCTTCATATTATTTTTCTAATAATAGACAACTGGATGGTCATATCGATTTGCGTAGAGTCAACAATTCACCCATCTGTGTTGATCTTTCACAATCTCATAAACATATATTGTGTCATAAAAACTATATGCTCAGTTACTCGAGAAAATCTTTGATGATATCCATCAAAATATGTGTCATCTCAGCTTTCATTCTTTAATATTATGTAATAACATATTTCAGATCTTATGGAACTCATCTGAAAAAATTCCAATTTAAAATTATTCTCTCTCAAAGTTTAATAATTTCCATGACATTTTCCATGGTTTTATTTCATTTATGGAAATACATTTTTTTAATAAATTTATATTCTTATTATTAAATAACGCATTCTTCTGACTTTCGTTTAGTAAAATATACATGTAGTCCATATCAAAATGAAAAATTCCCTTTTCTTATTCAGTAAGAAAACCGTTGAGTTTCCTCAATTTCGTTGACATACTTGTTATCAAAGTGAGGTGAGAAACGGGTTTAAATTCTTCAAACAATTGTATGACGAACAGGGGTGTACGACCGTCATCTTCCGTCAGGCATGCCAACGTGAGTCAACTTGTTAGAAGATAAAGAGAAATGAATGAACGAAGTGACATTTTACGTTTACTCACTGTCATTCTGATAAATTGTTCCTGCATAATGTTATATTATGTATAACAAACTGTTACTAAATATTAGGATAACGCAATGTTAACGTCTTGCTGGTTGAGCGAGTTTGGTGGAAAAAGTGGGTTTGAAATATCTGTAAGAATAATTAGTGAATTTGACACTATTTGAAATGATGTAGTGATGAAGTTTCTAAAGACCCTTTTATCTATTATCCTTCTTTGTCAGTCTCAGCCTTCATTACGGAACAATGCCTTTGTGGCAAGTTCTAGAAATAAAAATTCAATTACTAGTGAAATGAAGGAAACAAAAACTGAAATAGAATATTCATCACTACATACTTTGAAATTATCGGTAACAAAATAAGGTGATATAGTTATTGAATTTTTGCCCTCTCATTTTCAAACTTGAATTCATAATAGTTTTAAATTACATTCAGACATTTACGTATAAATTATAATGTATAATTCCGCTATCAAATATAATAACTGAAGTCAAGATGATATTAAGTTCTTTGACCGTGTCATACTATATCATAAATTACAAATCTAGATAACTTATAGATAAAAATGTCTTTGAACGCGACACATTTTCACCAGTCTATACAAATATACTAACAGAGCTATGAACTTTTGATACATTTGATATTCAACTATGGGTGATATATTGAGAAATTAACGATTTATTATTATTCGATTGTTCGATTTCGATTCGATTATCTCCACGATTTTCTTCATTGACCACAAGTCTCAGACCTTGACCATTGTTCCGAAGTTAAAATTTGCCGGATTTCAAATCCTTAACTTATTAAACGAGACCGGAGATTAGCCTTTCTGTGCCGTATCATAATTTAAACAGTTAATGGATGTATTCATGTTAGTCAAGCATGTAAAAGTCTTCGAAATGAGAAGAGAAACAAATATATGCACCAACACTTTCGTTTTTTCAATGTCAAATCTGTCATCCTGTCAAAAGTCTTTTAAATATACAAACAAGTTGTGAAAACAAATTGTTAGCAAAGAATACTCTCGGAAGAATTTGAAAGGAAATTACTTTTCTGATCAATCGTTAAGTTATATTAGATGAGCGACTATGAAGACAAGTTTTTGAAGTTTGGTGAGAAGCATGAAAATATCTGCGTACTCGAAATGAAGCACCGATTTCAAAATGAAAATGCATCAATGAATTTTCCACCTTTGTGCCGTTGGTAGGATATGAACACTATTGAAATTGTTCTTTTGATTCGTAAATGAAAAATATGCGAATGAACAAAATGGAAATGAGAAGTCATGTACCACGATCAATTTTGATAATGGTTACATAAAATATTTCTTCAAACAAATGTCGAATATGTGCAAAGACTACATTATTAGTCTACGCCGTTTTAGTGAACAAAGAGTTTTCACAGTTTCACATGTCGGCACTAATTTCACGATCTCGCTTTGATGTCAAAATCATCAATGAAATCTACCGTATCGATTACAAATTACAATCCGGAAATAAAGCAAATACAAATTACAACGTATGAACAGAGAATGGAATTTCATTATATTGAATGTACGACCTCCCGAGAAAAGTTAATTAACGTTTGACTAGGTAGAAAGAATGCATTTTATTGTATCGCGAAGCAAAAGCGAGTGCAATTGAAAGCTACGTTTTCTTTGTGGTGTCAGTCGTGTAGATACGAGGCAGAATTTTTCGATATTTCAAAAACGGAAATTCAAGATTCAAGTGTTTTAGAGACACGATATGTTTTGTTGAGGACTGAATGCCAATACCGGATGTAGTATTACACAAAGGCGTTTTATTTTGATCGAACATCGAATACATTCTTTAAATTTTCACATTCTTCCACTCAAGATGTAGATTCTATATTTGAGTTTCATATGAAATCATGTAGCCATTTAATTACATGCATTCGAAAAACATTTCTGGTGATGAATTATTTTTGCCTCAGAGTGAAATAATATTTCAATATCATATATATATAATATGATAATTTAATATAATATCTTATAAAAATATATCATGATATGATTGATTTCCGATGGATATGTATCTCTGAGCGACAGGTCCAATAGAATTGTTGTATACATTACATACATTGTTACGTACATTGTTACATACATTGTTGTATACATCGGTAAATACATTGTCGCTTACATCGTATACAATGTTGTATACATTGTTGTATCCATTGTTGTATGCATTGTTTTATACTTTGTTGTATACATTGTTGTACACATTGTTGTATGTATTGTTGTATACAACAATATATATATGTATATATATATATATATATATATATGTTTGCGTAGATTCTCGTGGCCTACATGCTATCTCCTCATAGACATATACACGGTTATACTGGAAATCCATTCATTCAATTGAATTGATGCAATTTATTAATCTCATCATCCAAATTTCGAATTTTTAATTCATTGGAAACATCACAACTCAATTTCCCAAGAGTTGGAACACCTAAAGTTATATCAAATACAAATTTATTTTCAATCTATTTGTATACATTTGTCATTAAATGTCTCCTTAGTGAACTGAATTTTAATGAAATTTTAGAATCTGATGAATCTGGATCACTGAATACTCAGTTATGAAATTAACATTGTACACAAATTATTGAAAAAAATATATATATATATATATATATAAATCTGGCTCCTCCACCAAAATGACGTACTTTTCCTGTTTGCACGTTGGTGTTGTTGGTGTAGGCATCATTTATTATTTCAATTTCTTAACTCCATTATCAACTTCAACTTCTGTAGTTCAATTGTCAAAGTTTGAACATTCAAAGTCTTGTCTTAAAGTTTTGTTTTACGTTAATTAACATGTATAATTTCAAGTGAAGTCGAGTTAGAGTGAAATTGACATGAGAAGGTTATTAAATTATCACTAATATGTACTGTACGTCACCGTCCACGGGAATACACTCATCATGTGAACAGGTAAGTTTCATTTCAAAATATATAGTAAAATCAATCAAATACAGATGTGATTTCAGACTCCTAGATATGACTTTTATAATAGACATTTAAAATAATTATTTCCCCTGGGATTGTTATATTATCCCCGTCCAAAAGACCCTACCTGGTCATCCTTATAGTGTTAATTGTTGTCTTCCCAATGGGAATAGTGAACTAATTTCATGCTGAATATAAATAAGCTGAATTAATAAGAGCAAATTTAAAATATATATCATTTTTTGATAACCTTTGACAAAGGTCTAATATCTTCAAGTTCCGAATGTACTTTGAAACTGATCTGATGTGATCCATATTGAAAGGAGCCACAACGAGAACCTGATATAAGATGAGCTTTATCCGTAAGTCCCCACGAGTTAGTTTTACGTCATAAGAAGATTGGACTAGATTTGCTATTACCTGCTGACGACAGGGGTGATGCGTGAAGGGTGCTGAGAGAGGGGGGATTTCCCTCTTAATATTTCCAGGCCGTTAGGTCTGAATAATAACTTTGGTAATCCTTTAGCTTTATTAGCTTTATTAGCTTTAGAACATGACGCAAACACTATAGCTGTTAAGGTAATTGTGAGTATATTCGAAGCTGAGAGATTTGTTGAATGGATTTGTGTTGGAGCGTTGGAAAATTTCAATACGATGCTGGAAATTAATCAGCCCCAAAACACACCTAACTCAACCTTATTCACAGTAATTATGATAACTTGGATGAGTTAATTCAGCGTGGTAGAGCAAAGATGTATCTTGTTTCATTTTTGAACTGTTTGATTGGTGAATTTCAGCATTCGAAATCAATTCGAAAATATAATTGACCGAATAAACGAATAAACGAATAAGCCGTACAAACCGAATAAACGTGATAGAGGAATAATTGTGACTTCTATGCATCCAGTCTGTGTACGTGAAAAAATAGGCAAACGAAGTACATGAGTTGTAGAATGAGCGACAATATGCTTGAAATAAACTCGAAATGTCCACACATTGTTTTTGAAACTGGACCTATTTTCAAAAACCAATCCGTAATGGACCTCACTGTTGTCCCTAAGCATCTCAGGGTCCTTATTTGGACCCTTATTTATCTCCCTATAAGTTTCTTATATATTATTAAATATATTTCCTTATATATTTCTTTATATTCCTTATATTCCCTCATTTATTTATTTATTTAGGGTCCTTATTCCATATTTAGAGTTACAGAATAACCCTCCTGAGAGGATGAAATAGTTAATAAATTCTTCTCAATATTATTCTTGGTATTTTTAAAATGTCAATCTCCAACTTCTAAAACTCTACCCGCCCGATTATTACCCAAATTTCCGAAGTTTCAAACGGAGATGATTTACTAACGCAGATTATGATACAAGTAATAACAATATGAAGGATACTCTCTTACCTTCCACGCGCTGTGATGTAATAGGAATGATTTGGTCGTGGGTAGTTTCATGGTAGATCATACGATTTGTTTTACAATTCTAGTTTTCTAGTATTTACCTGAAACATAAAAACCACATAAATATAAATGACCAATAATTATTCGAACAAGTAGTTTTATTTTGAAACAAGCAGCTTAAGTACTAAGTGGAGATTTCACATTAATAATTTCTGAATAAGTTTACACCTAAACATATCTTTACATCTGATTGAATTAGAAGTTGGAAGTAATATAATTATGTATGTATTTTCATATATATGAATGAAATATACCTCCACACATCAGCGACTTCACATTTGCTTGTAAAAGAGAAAACTTACATCCGGCTCAGTAGAAGTAACTTCATAATCCACTAGAAGATCATTTTTTCATTGTGTGACTTTATTTCTATGTGACGATTTTTTCGTTTTGTTGCTGTATATTATATATCTCCAAGAAAATTCAAGAATATTTGTAAAGCAAAGTTGTATATTCATTCTTCATTTTCTGTCGACTGAATATACGTGAAGAGCAGATATATATATATATATATATATATATATATATATATATATATATATATATATATATATATGAAATCTGATGAATGATAAACATCCAATTGCCAGTATTACGAAGTGAGCGATTTGGTGTCTTGGTGAATCTTCGTACTGCGTTCCAACTATATACCAGCGTAACGTTAATTTCATAAGGAAACCATTTCGAGCATCTTCATCTTGTAAAGCCAATTTATTTTTATTTTCTATATCTTGTTTTTAATAGAAAAATGTCAGAGAGAAAAATGATTTTATTTGTGCATACAAAGAGAAGATTACATTTTCATATTTTAATATATTATATACGATGAATATAATTAGTATTTACTCAATGTCTATTGAAATTGACGGATGTTGAAGAGTACACATCAACATTATACATTGAAATAATGTAACTTTGAATCAGTTTGGAATTTATAATTGAATATACTGAATAAATAATATATTTGTAACGGAAAACATCAGAAGGAAATGAAGAAATTTCAAATGTCAATAATAACAGCACACGAAATAAATTATTTCAAGTTTTATGGTGCTTATAACTACTAACACTGATGACACTATGTATTTACTTTTGGTATGGTACTCACAATAAGAGTTGTATATAGTTCATCATCTTTATTTGTTACGTCGTTCAATTTAGTTGATATTTGCTTTCATAAATACCAATATAATCATTTTGTATTTAGAATTTCTTCCCTATATGAATCGTAATTATTGAATAATATAGTTATTGATAGAAGTGTGTCCAACGTGTTGGAATTATGGTCCATCATAATTGACTCGATATATTCAATAGTAGTATGATGTGAAAGAGAATAAAAATGATGACATCAATTTGTATTTCAGTAATTTGCCTTTGCTCGCAGTTCAGTCAGTTTTTAAGAGCTGAAGTCTGAATTCCGTAAAGAATTCAGCCCCGCACGAAAAACATTGTAACCAAGATCATCCGCTTATATGTATCCCAAATAATCCAACTGTTGTTGGGGTTGTTATGAGCAAACAATTATCAACAAGATCTTTCAACTAGAAACATTTGAGAGAATGGAAGAATAGTATATCCGTTATGAAGATGACCTAATTACCTCTAGACGGTATTAGTGTCACTTTCATCATGAAAATTTCACACAATTCCACGAAAGTTTCATGGTTTACAACAATACAACCAAACTAATTCTAAAGGTACTGCGTAGTGTAGGCGACGTTAGATGAAAACCATATAACATATTTACAAAATAGTCAACTACTTGAATATTTAAAACAGCGACTCTAACTTGAAAATCTTTGAAAGAGAAATAATTCCGTTCAAATAACATCTAGTTATACAATTCATTCTAAAATGTGGTCCAAGTTTGAAATAATAAAGTGCTGACAACTCAAGTGTCTACTGTACAGTTAATTTGTGTAACTGTCATGCAGCTACAAAGTTAGTGATTTAATTCACGCAGAGTTGGTATCCATTCCAGAAGACTGCCTATACCTGTTGACTTTAATTCAAGATGACGTCGAAAAAGAGAGAAAGGGAGAGAGAGAGAGGGAGAAACCAAGGAAAATACATTGAATATTAAATAGTGTTCAGTAGCAATCTACAGAACTACCAAAGACGGTAGGAATGTTTTTTTCAAATTCAAACATCCAGAATTCTATTTGCAATGTGCATTTATTATCTGGAATGAAATTCAAACTGGTGGAAAAAAATGTTGAATAATAATGAAAGAGTGTTTGATGCTCAGAATTTCAAAATGCTATAAGAACCTTTTGTGTGTGAGAGAGAAAAATATGTAAGTTAGCAAGAATAGCTGTAAATTCGCAAGTAAGCGAGATACTATGAATATAACGATGATATGCATAATGCATGACATTGAAATACATCTTCGTGGAACTGAAATTTTGAGTTATTCTTCTATTAGTATATTGTTCCAGTATTTATTCAATTATTTGTTGATATTCGGTCAAGACTGGGATAATCAAATTTTATTTGAGATAGTGAATTGAATGAATAATGAATATGATTGAATCTATATATATATATATATCAATTGGCGATATGTTTTTGCTTTGATAGTTATATAAAATAGGGTCAAACATGTGGTGAAACAAAAAAAAAAAAATTTTTAATCAACACACATTTGGACCGATGCTACGTAAAAGTTCATTACATTCTAAACTTTTGAAGTTTATCATGGAATGGTGTTAATTCGTGGTCAATTGAATCTGAAGAAACTGATTGAAAATTGTATTCTCCAAAGTGAGTAGGTATAGCTAATATTTGCGTTCTGGAGTGATTGCGCCTTTTGTCAAACTGTAGCTGACGCCGTCATTTTACTGAATTGTTTATACATTTCAAATTGGATTTTTTCCAGATATAAAATCGACCAGCTTTGACGAAATTATTAAATTAAAGAATACTGTGAAGGTTTTCAGTTGAGATATAACGACTTAATTTACAATACCAGTTAATTTAGTGTTGCAGTAGGTCTTCGCTTTCGTCGTTCTAAATCCGAACACCCAAATAAATTAAATGAATTCATTGTCGAATCTTGATGTGTTCTTGAACAAATATTGATTCATAATATATCTTAAGAATATCAAGAAACGCTTGATTCTATAGGAATAACTCTGGAAAATATCAAATTGGAATTTCTGATATTTAAAGTTGAAAACAAACTGCACAATCAAAAGAATTTAATGAATTCCTCTGTGAAATGAACTAGAACTTGAAATACTGAATTATGTAATAATCTGAAATACTTCTCATCATAACCCCAAACATGACCATGTACAAAATCAGTTTATCAATATGAGTAATAAAAACATAATTTCTTCAGTTTCGCAGGTTAAAATAATTTTAAGAAGTTTCTCACATAGTAATAGAATGTACAATTGCATCTTGAATATTTCGATTTGTAGGTATACACCTAAAATCGTACCACTATTGCACCACCATGACCTCAACATGCATTGTCTCATAGATGTTATTTAAAATATTTAAAACATTGATTCATGATGTTTATATTTCATAATTTTCTTTGTTTATTATAATTATCTATGTCAGGCCCAGTTTTACGAATCTTAGTCAAAGTAATAATCCGTTAACTATTGGTTAAAAGTACAAAAATGACGTATGTAACCAAGGGTGATAAAAAATTAATCCCCTAACTATTGCCTAATCCGCTAACTGACAATTCGTGAAACGGGACAAGGTATGTTTTCCGCACACAAAAATAATTTATACATTGTATTTTTCCCCTCTTTTATGGCTTGTCAGCCATAAGTTTTTCCGAGAGGGACGAAACCATGAGTCGGATCGGGCTGTGGTTTGGAATTTTTGCAATCTAATGAATGTAGCTTCATTTCTATACCATACACGACCCTCTGAGAGCTTTTCCGAGGAAAATTCTCATTTTCCGACCCACTATACACATTGGGTTGTTCAAAACATATTTACCGGCAAACCAAGAGTCGGATCGAGCTGTGGTTTGGAATTTTTGCAATCTAATGAAAGTAGCTTCATTTCGATACCATACACGACCCTGTTAGAGCTTTTCCGAGGACAATCATAATTTTCCGACCCCCTATACACATTGGGTTGTTCAAAACATGTTTGTCGGCAAACCAAATGTCGGATCGGGTTGAGGTTTAAAATTTTCGCAATCTGATGAATGTGGCTTCATTTCGATACCACACATGAACCTCTTGGAGCTTTTCCGAGGAAAATCATGATTTTCCGACCCCCTCTACACATTGGGTTGTTCAAAACATGTTTACCGGCAAACCAGATGTCGGATCGGTCTGTGGTTTCAAAGTTTTGCAATCTAATGAATGTAGCTTCATTTCGATACCATACACGACCCTCTTAGAGCTTTTCCGAGGAAAATCCTCATTTTCCGACCCACTATACACATTGGGTTGTTCAAAACATGTTTACCGGCAAACCAAATGTCGGATCGGGTTGAGGTTTGAAATTTTCGCAATCTGATGAATGTAGCTTCATTTTGATACCACACATGACTCTTGGAGCTTTTCCGAGGAAAATCATGATTTTCCGACCCCCTCTACACATTGGGTTGTTCAAAACATGTTTGCCGGCAAATCAAATGTCAAATCGAGCTGTGGTTTGAACTTTTTGCAATCTGATGAATGTAGCTTCATTTCGATTCCACACTCGACCGCCTGAAAGCTTTTCCGAAGAAAATCATAAATTTTCCAACCCCCTTTACACATTGGGTTGTTCAAAACATGTTTACCGGCAAACCAAGAGTCGGATCGGGCCGTGATTCGAGATTTTCGCAATCGATTGAATGTGGCTTCATTTTGATACCACACACAACCCTAGCAAGTTGAGGAAATTATTTTTCGCCCCATACACATGGGTTTTCAACACACGTTTGCCGGAATCAAAGTCAAATCGAGTTTTTGAACTTTTCAAATCTACATGGTTGTAACATTTACCGAACCAAGTCGGACCGGCTTGAAGTTTTGACAATGTAAAATCATAAATTTCAACCCCTTTACATTGGTTTCAAAACATGTTTCCGGCAAACCAGAGGAAAATCAGCTTGATCCGACACCTCTTCACTAATTGGTTTCAACATTTGATACCACACAAACAATTGAAAGCTTTCCGTGAATTAATTTTCCCCCCTATATACTTGGGTTGTTCAAAACTGTTTGTCCAAACCAAAGTCGTCGGGGAGGTTTGAAATTTGAAATCTGAAATTTTCGCCCTTTACACATTGGACTCTTCAACTTTACCGGCAAACCAAATTTCGACGCCTTACTGGGTTTTCAAAACATGTTGCCGGCCATTTGATACCAACAACCGTCTGAATTTCGCAATCCGAGGAAATGTAGCTAATTTTCCGACCCCCTAACACATTGGGTTTTCAAAACATCTTTGCCGAACAATCAAATTGGGTGTTAAACTTTTGGCAACCCTAATGAGTCGCTGATTCGGTATTCGACATTCGCAACCGCTGAAAGCTTTTCCGAAGAACACATAACTTTTCAAACCTTTTCCTTACAATTGGGTTTTCAAACTGTTACGGCAACCAAAAGTCATATCGGCCGTGATTCGAGATTTTCGCATGGGATTGAGTTGGCTTCATTTGATACCACACACAACCTCTAAAGCTTTTCCGAGAAAATCATAATTTTCCGACCCCCTATACACATTGGGTTTGTTCAAAACATGTTTGCGGCAAACCAAATGTCGGATCGGGTTGGGTTTGAAATTTTTGAATCTGATGAATGTAGCTTCATGTCGATACCACACTCGACCCTCTTAGAGCTTTTCCGAGTAAATCATAATTTTCCGACCCCTCTACACATTGGGTTGTTCAAAACATGTTTACCGGCAAACCAAATGTCGGATCGGGCTGAGGTTTGAATTTTTTGCAATCTAATGAATGTAGCTTCATTTCGATACCATACACGACCCTCTTAGAGCTTTTCCGAGGAAAATCATAATTTTCCGACCCCCTATACACATTGGGTTGTTCAAAACATGTTTACCGGCAAACCAAATGTCGGATCGGGCTGAGGTTTGAATTTTTTGCAATCTAATGAATGTAGCTTCATTTCGATACCATACACGACCCTCTTAGAGCTTTTCCGAGGAAAATCATAATTTTCCGACCCCCTCTACACATTGGGTTGTTCAAAACATGTTTACCGGCAAACCAAATGTCGGATCGGGCTGTGGTTTGAAATTTTCGCAATCTAATGAATGTAGCTTCATTTCGATACCATACACGACCCTCTTGGAGCTTTTCCGAGGAAAATCATAATTTTCCGACCCCCTATACACATTGGGTTGTTCAAAACATGTTTGCCGGCAAACAGAGTCGGATCAGCCGTGATTCGAGATTTTCGCAATCGATTGAATGTGGCTTCATTTTGATACCACACACAACCCTCTGAAAGCTTTTCCGAGGAAAATCATAATTTTCCGACCCCCTATACACATTGGGTTGTTCAAAACATGTTTGTCGGCAAACCAAATGTCGGATCGGGTTGAGGTTTGAAATTTTTGAAATCTGATGAATGTAGCTTCATGTCGATACCACACTCGACCCTCTTGGAGATTTTCCGAGGAAAATCATGATTTTCCGACCCTCTACACACATTGGGTTGTTCAAAACATGTTTGCCGGCAAACCAAATGTCGGATCGGGTTGAGGTTCGAAATTTTCGCAATCTAATGAATTCAGCTTCATTTCAATACCACACACGACCCTCTTGGAGCTTTTCCGAGGAAAATAATGATTTCCGACCCCCTATACACATTGGGTTGTTCAAAACATGTTTGCCGGCAAATCAAATGTCGGATCGAGTTGAGGTTTGAAATTTTCGCAATCTAATGAATGTAGCTTCATTTCGATACCACACACGACCCTCTTAGAGCTTTTCCGAGGAAAATCATAATTTTCCGACCCCCTATACACATTGGGTTGTTCAAAACATGTTTGCCGGCAAACTGAATGTCGGATCGGGTTGAGGTTTGAAATTTTCGCAATGTAATGAATGTAGCTTCATTTCGATACCACACTCGACCCTCTTAGAGCTTTTCCGAGAAAATCATAATTTTCCGACCCCCATACACATTGGGTTGTTCAAAACATGTTTACCGGCAAACTTGATGTCGGATCGGACTGAGGTTTAAAATTTTCGCAATCTAATGAATGTAGCTTCATTTCGATACCATACACGACCCTCTTAGAGCTTTTCCGAGGAAAATCATAATTTTCCGACCCCCTATACACATTGGGTTGTTCAAAACATGTTTACCGGCAAACCAAATGTCGGATCGGGCTGAGGTTTGAAATTTTCGCAATCTAATGAATGTAGCTTCATTTCGATACCATACACGACCCTCTTAGAGCTTTTCCGAGGAAAATCATAATTTTCCGACCCCCTATACACATTGGGTTGTTCAAAACATGTTTGCCGGCAAACCAAATGTCGGATCGGAACGAAATATAGAATTTTCGCAATCTAATGAATGTAGCTTCATTTCGATACCACACACGACCCTCTTAGAGCTTTTCCGAGGAAAATCATAATTTTCCGACCCCCTATACACATTGGGTTGTTCAAAACATGTTTACCGGCAAACCAGATGTCGGATCGGGCTGAGGTTTGAAATTTTCGCAATATGATGAATGTAGCTTCATTTCGATACCATACACGACCCTCTTGAGCTTTTCCGAGGAAAATCATAATTTTCCGACCCCCTATACACATTGGGTTGTTCAAAACATGTTTTACGGCAAACCAAATGTCGGATCGGGTTGAGGTTTACAATTTTCGCAATCTAATGAATGTAGCTTCATTTCGATACCATACACGTCCCTCTTAGAGCTTTTCCGAGGAAAATCATAATTTTCCGACCCCCTATACACATTGGGTTGTTCAAAACATGTTTAACGGCAAACCAAATGTTGGATCGGGTTGAGGTTTAAACATTTCGCAATCAATTGAATGTAGCTTCATTTTGATACCACACACGACCCTCTTAGAGCTTTTCCGAGGAAAATCATAATTTTCCGACCCACTATACACATTGGGTTGTTCAAAACATGTTTACCGGCAAACCAAGAGTCGGATCGGGTTGTGGTTTGAAATTTTTGCAATCTAATGAATGTAGCTTCATTTCGATACCACACTCGACCGTCTAAGAGCTTTTCCGAGGAAAATCATAATTTTCCGACCCCCTCTACACATTGGGTTGTTCAAAACATGTTTGCCGGCAAACTGAATGTCAGATCAGGTTAAGGTTTAGAATTTTCGCAATGAAATGAATGTAGCTTCATTTCGATACCACACTCGACCATCTTAGAGCTTTTCCGAGAAAAATCATAATTTTCCGACCCCCTATACACATTGGGTTGTTCAAAACATGATTACCGGCAAACCAAGAGTCGGATCAAGCCGTGATTCGAGATTTTCGCAATCGATTGAATGTGGCTTCATTTTGATACCACACACAACCCTCTGAAAGCTTTTCCGAGGAAAATCATAATTTTCCGACCCCCTATACACATTGGGTTGTTCAAAACATGTTTGTCGGCAAACCAAATGTCGGATCGGGTTGAAGTTCCAGAATTTCGCAATCTGATGAATGTAGCTTCATGTCGATACCACACTCGACCCTCTTGGAGCTTTTCCGAGGAAAATCATGATTTTCCGACCCTCTACACACATTGGGTTGTTCAAAACATGTTTGCCGGCAAACCAAATGTCGGATCGGGTTGAGGTTCGAAATTTTCGCAATCTAATGAATTCAGCTTCATTTCAATACCACACACGACCCTCTTGGAGCTTTTCCGAGGAAAATAATGATTTTCCGACCCTCTATACACATTGGGTTGTTCAAAACATGTTTGCCGGCAAATCAGATGTCGGATCGAGTTGAGGTTTGGAATTTTCGCAATCTGATGAATGTAGCTTCATTTCGATACCACACTCGACCCTCTGAGAGCTTTTCCGAGGAAAATCCTCATTTTCCGACCCCCTATACACATTGGGTTGTTCAAAACATGTTTACCGGCAAACCGAGAGTCATATCGGGCCGTGATTCGAGATTTTCGCAATGTGAATGTAGCTTCATTTCGATACCACACTCGACCCTCTGAGAGCTTTTCCGAGGAAAATCCTCATTTTCCGACCCCCTATACACATTGGGTTGTTCAAAACATGATTACCGGCAAACCAAGAGTCGGATCAAGCCGTGATTCGAGATTTTCGCAATCGATTGAATGTGGCTTCATTTTGATACCACACACAACCCTCTGAAAGCTTTTCCGAGGAAAATCATTATTTTCCGACCCCCTATACACATTGGGTTGTTCAAAACATGTTTGTCGGCAAACCAAATGTCGGATCGGGTTGAGGTTTGAAATTTTTGAAATCTGATGAATGTAGCTTCATGTCGATACCACACTCGACCCTCTTAGAGCTTTTCCGAGGAAAATCATAATTTTCCGACCCCCCCTCTACACATTGGGTTGTTCAAAACATGTTTACCGGCAAACCGAGAGTCATATCGGGCCGTGATTCGAGATTTTCGCAATGTGAATGTAGCTTCATTTCGATACCACACTCGACCCTCTGAGAGCTTTTCCGAGGAAAATCCTCATTTTCCGACCCTCTATACACATTGGGTTGTTCAAAACATGATTACCGGCAAACCAAGAGTCGGATCAAGCCGTGATTCGAGATTTTCGCAATCGATGAATGTGGCTTCATTTTGCTACCACACACACCCTCTGAAAGCTTTTCCGAGGAAAATCATTATTTTCCGACCCCCTATACACATTGGGTTGTTCAAAACATGTTTGTCGGCAAACCAAATGTCGGATCGGGTTGAGGTTTGAAATTTTTGAAATCTGATGAATGTAGCTTCATGTCGATACCACACTCGACCCTCTTAGAGCTTTTCCGAGGAAAATCATAATTTTCCGACCCCCTATACACATTGGGTTGTTCAAAACATGTTTGCCGGCAAACAAATGTCGGATCGGATCGAGGTTTGAAATTTTCGCAATCTAATGAATGTAGCTTCATTTCGATACCACACACGACCCTCTTGGAGCTTTTCCGAGGAAAATCATAATTTTCCGACCCTCTATACACATTGGGTTGTTCAAAACATGTTTACTGGCAAACTAAATGTCGGATCGGGTTGAGGTTTGAAATTTTCGCAATCTTATGAATGTAGCTTCATTTCGATACCACACTCGACCCTCTGAGAGCTTTTCCGAGGAAAATCATAATTTTCCGACCCCCTATACACATTGGGTTGTTCAAAACATGTTTGCTGGCAAACCAAATGTCGGATCGGGTTGAGGTTTGAAATTTTCGCAATCTAATGAATGTAGCTTCATTTCGATACCACACTCGACCCTCTGAGAGCTTTTCCGAGGAAAATCCTAATTTTCCGACCCCCTATACACATTGGGTTGTTCAAAACATGTTTACCGGCAAACCAAGAGTCGGATCGGGCCGTGATTCAAGATTTTCGCAATCGATTGAATGTGGCTTCATTTTGATACCACACACAACCCTCTGAAAGCTTTTCCGAGGAAAATCATAATTTTCCGACCCCCTATACACATTGGGTTGTTCAAAACATGTTTGTCGGCAAACCAAATGTCGGATCGGGTTGAGGTTTGAAATTTTTGAAATCTGATTAATGTAGCTTCATGTCGATACCACACTCGACCCTCTTAGAGCTTTTCCGAGTAAAATCATAATTTTCCGACCCCCTCTACACATTGGGTTGTTCAAAACATGTTTGCCGGCAAACCAAATGTCGGATCGGATCGACGTTTGGAATTTTCGCAATCTGATGAATGTAGCTTCATTTCGATACCACACTCGACCCTCTGAGAGCTTTTCCGAGGAAAATCCTCATTTTCCGACCCCCTATACACATTGGGTTGTTCAAAACATGTTTACCGGCAAACCAAGAGTCATATCGGGCCGTGATTCGAGATTTTCGCAATCGATTGAATGTGGCTTCATTTTGATACCACACACAACCCTCTGAAAGCTTTTCCGAGGAAAATCATAATTTTCCGACCCCCTATACACATTGGGTTGTTCAAAACATGTTTGTCGGCAAACCAAATGTCGGATCGGATCGAAGTTTAAAATTTTCGCAATCTGATGAATGTAGCTTCATGTCGATACCACACTCGACCCTCTTAGAGCTTTTCCGAGGAAAATCATAATTTTCCGACCCCCTCTACACATTGGGTTGTTCAAAACATGTTTGCCGGCAAACCAAATGTCGGATCGGATCGAAGTTTAAAATTTTCGCAATCTAATGAATTTAGCTTTATTTCGATACCACACACGACCCTCTTGGAGATTTTCCGAGGAAAATCATGATTTTCCGACCCTCTATACACATTGGGTTGTTCAAAACATGTTTGCCGGCAAAACAAATGTCGGATCGGGTTGAGGTTTGAAATTTTAGCAATCTTATGAATGTAGCTTCATTTCGTTACCACGCTCGACCCTCTGAGAGCTTTTCCGAGGAAAATCATAAATTTTCCGACCCTCATACACATTGGGTTGTTCAAAACATGTTTACCGGCTTACCAAATGTCTAATTGGGTTGAAGTTTGAAATTTTAGCAATCTAATGAATGTAGCTTCATTTCGATACCACACTCGACCCTCTGAGAGCTTTTCCGAGGAAAATCATAATTTTGCGACCCCCTCTACACATTGGGTTGTTCAAAACATGTTTGCCGGCAAACCAAACATCGGATTTGGCCAAACTTGGATTTTTTCGCATTCTATTGAATGTACCTTCATGTTGATACCACACACGACCCTGTCAAAACTTTTCCGGGGAAAATCATGAATTTTCCGACGCCCGATCGGCAGTGGTTGATTCAAAACATGTTTGCCGGAGAACCAGACGTCGGATCGGGCTGAAATCAGAACTGGACGTCATCAATTTCGATTATCTTAAATTTGATACCACACACGGCTGTGTAGCAACTTTCCCAAAGAAAATTCCAAATTTGGCTTCATTTTCAAGATTTTTTTTTTACAGAGAACCAGACATCGGATCGAGCTAAAATCAACATTTTTGGCATCAGATATTCTGTACCTTCATTTTGATACCAAACATGGCTCCGGCAAAAGACTTTGACTTTTTTTCAAATTTTGATTTTTTCCCCATACTAGTACCCGTCCGACAAGAAAATCTTCGATCGGGGATTGCTCGAGAACCCATGATGTGATCGAGCTGATTGTTGGATTTTCGGAAAGCTGGCGATCACGTGAGCATTGTGATGCCCCTCAAAATTTTCCAAAAAATTTTCCAAAGAAAATCACAAATTTGTAGGAAGGGTATTCAGGAATTTTTTTTAGGAGAACCAGACATCGGATCGAGACGAAATAAAAAAAAATCGCAATCTGATGCATGTACCTTCATTTTGATACCACGCATGACCCTGTGGAAGATTTTCCGGGGAAAATCGCAAATTCCCCCCCACCTCCCCTGCGCATGGGGGTGTTCAAAACATGATTGCCGGAGAACTATACATTGGATCGGAACGAAATAAGAAATTTATGCAATGGTATGGATGTACCTACATATTGATACCACACACGACCCTCTGGAAACTTTTCCGGGGAAAATCGCAAATTCCCCCCCCCCCCCTCCCCCGCGCATGAGGGTGTTCAAAACATGATTGCCGGAGAACTATACATGCGATCGGAACGAAATAAAAAGTTTATGCAATCTAATGAATGGACCTTCATTTTGATACCACACATGGCCCCGTCGAAACTTTTCCAGGGAAAATCATGAATTTTCCGACGCCCGATCGGCAGTGGTTGATTCAAAACATGTTTGCCGGAGAACCAGACGTCGGATCGGGCTGAAATCAGAACTGGACGTCATCAATTTCGATTATCTTAAATTTGATACCACACACGGCTGTGTAGCAACTTTCCCGAAGAAAATTCCAAATTTGGCTTCATTTTCAAGATTTTTTTTACAGAGAACCAGACATCGGATCGAGCTAAAATCAACATTTTTGGCATCAGATATTCTGTACCTTCATTTTGATATCAAACATGGCTCCGACAAAAGACTTTGACTTTTTTTCAAATTTCGATTTTTTCCCCATACTAGTACCCGTCCGACAAAAAAATCTTCGATCGGGGATTGCTCGAGAACCCATGATGCGATCGAGCTGATTGATGGATTTTCGGAAAGCTGGCGATCACGTGAGCATTTTGATGCCCCTCAAAATTTCCCAAAAAATTTTCCAAAGAAAATCACAAATTTGTCGGAAGGGTATTCAGGAATTTTTTTTAGGAGAACCAGACATCGGATCGAGACGAAATAAAAAAAAATCGCAATCTGATGCATGTACCTTCATTTTGATACCACGCATGACCCTGTGGAAGATTTTCCGGGGAAAATCGCAAATTCCCCCCCCCCTCCCCTGCGCATGGGGTGTTCAAAACATGATTGCCGGAGAACTATACATTGGATCGAAACGAAATAAGAAATTTATGCAATGGTATGAATTTACCTACATATTGATACCACACACGACCCTCTGGAAACTTTTCCGGGGAAAATCGCAAATTCCCCCCCCCCCTCCCCCGCGCATGGGGGTGTTCAAAACATGATTGCCGGAGAACTATACATGCGATCGGAACGAAATAAAAAGTTTATGCAATCTAATGAATGGACCTTCATTTTGATACCACACATGGCCTCGTCGAAACTTTTCCAGGGAAAATCATGAATTTTCCGACACCCGATCCGCAGTGTTTGGTTCAAAACACGATTGCCGGAGAACCAGACATCGGATCGGGCTAAAATTAGAACTGGACGTCATCAATTTCGATTATCTTAAATTTGATACCACACACGGCTGTGTAGCAACTTTCCCAAAGAAAATTGCAAATTTGGCTTCATTTTCAAGATTTTTTTTACAGAGAACCAGACATCGGATCGAGCTAAAATCAACATTTTTGGCATCAGATATTCTGTACCTTCATTTTGATACCAAACACGGCTTCGGCAAAAGACTTTGACTTTTTTTCAAATTTCGATTTTTTCCCCATACTAGTACCCGTCCGACAAAAAAATCTTCGATCGGGGATTGCTCGAGAACCCATGATGCGATCGAGCTGATTGATGGATTTTCGGAAAGCTGGCGATCACGTGAGCATTTTGATGCCCCTCAAAATTTTCCAAAAAATTTTCCAAAGAAAATCACAAATTTGCCGGAAGGGTATTCAGGAATTTTTTTTAGGAGAACCAGACATCGGATCGAGACAAAATGAGAAAATTTCGCAATCTTATGAATTTACCTTCATTTTGATACCAAACATGACCCCGTGGAGAATTTTCCAAAGAAAATCGTAAATTTTCCGACCCCCCTCTACACATGGGGTAGTTCAAAACCTGTTTGTCGGAGAACTATACATTGGATCGGAACGAAATGAAAATTTTATGCAATCTAATGAATGAACCTTCATTTTGATACCACACATGACCATGTGGAGGATTTTCCGGAGAAAATCGTAAATTTTCCCGCCCCCCTCCTACACATGGGGTGGTTCTCGAATTGTTTTTGGGAGAACCAGACATTGGATCGAGACGAAATAAAACATTTCCGCATTGTGATGAATGTACCTTCATATTAACACCACACATGACCATGTGGAGAATTTTCCGACCCCCTCCCACACATGGGGTCGGTCGTGAATTTTTTTTGGGAGAACCAGACATCGGATCGACACGAGATAAAGAATTTTTGCAATCTAATGAATGAACCTTCATATTGATACCACACATGACCATGTGGAGCATTTTCCGAAAAAAATGGTAAATTTTCCCGCCCCCCTCCTACACATGGGGTCGTTCGCGATTTTTTTTGGGGAGAACCACTCTTCGGATCGGAACGAAATAAAAAAAATTCGCAATCTAATGAATGGACCTTCATATTGATACCACACATGACCATGTGGAGCATTTTCCAAAGAAAATCGTAAATTTTCCGACCCCCTCCTACACATGGGGTGGTTCGCGATTTTTTTTTGGGAGAACCAGACATCGGATCGGAACGAAATAAAAAAATTTCGCAATCTAATGAATGTACCTTCATATTAATACCACACATGACCATGTGAAAGATTTTCCGGAGAAAATCGTAAATTTTCCGACCCCCTCCTACACATGGGGTTGTTCAAAACCTGTTTGTCGGGGAACGGGACGAAATAAAAAATTTATGCAATCTGATGAATGTACCTTCATTTTGATACCACACATGACCATGTGGAGGATTTTCCGGACATTCAGATATATAATTTCTCATTCCTTACTTCACATTAAGTATTCATTTCAAGTTGATTATTCTGAGGTAATGCTAGAAAATAAAATTCATATTCATATATTCATCTCGTTTCTGTAAGATTCCTACCTCAATTAACCATTTTCCCAATATCACGACTGTACCTTCGTTTCGCTTCTTCTCTCACATCTGTGACGCCCTCACCATCCCTTCGTACAATTGTCGGTTCCCGGTCCCCTGGGGTTAACCACGACTACACAGTGTCGTGTGCTACATGTTCATCTCTTGGCACATTCGAAATTTGAATTGTTTATAATATTTATTAGAAGAAATACAGTTGTGCTATTTCAGTCACTTTGCATTACATTGTTGGCATTTTCACTTTGATCAATAATGATGTCATCAAATATGACACGAAACAAGATGCTTCAGATAATTGGAGTTGTTGTTAAGATGAAATTTATGATGATGGCATTATTTAGATAGCGTGACAATACTTGTTGTTTTATGGTTCACAGTACCAGAAGAAAATCAAGCATGACATGGTTTATGTAAGAAGAAGGTCTTATCAACATAACAAAGACAAATATCACCATAACATTTTTATAATTGTGGTATTCTGTAAGTCAGCAATATTTCATGACAGGATTTGAGATGAGATACATGAATATATTTTTCAAAACGAATAATATTAGCAGCTGCAGCTAATTTCTATGTGTTTACTGAAGCTCTCCCATTTATTTGATGATATACAACTTCCTTTCATATAGAGCTATACTATTTTATTCATTTTTGATTAATTTTGATATAAGGACAACATGTACAGATTTTGAATGGACAATTTGTTTCGATCTATCATAGAATGAATACCATTCTTCTATTCTATTTTGAATATGCAATACTCACATTGACTGATCTGACTATTTGGATTTGCAGTATTTTGTAGTGGATGTCTGATTATTATAACTCCATTTTTGAAAAATATACGTTCCAACCTTATTTAATTGTTGAAATTCTTATGTAAAAATAATCAGATATCAGTACATCCTTACAGAGTATGGAGCAAAGTTCTAAACAGGAAATATAATTTTCGCTCATTCATGCTCACACCATCTAAATGGCTGATATGCACATCTGCGTTTAATGGAAAAGATTGACGGTAAAATAGATAATTGACGGTTGAAAATTGGGAATAGAAAGTAAGAGAGAATGTATTCTAGTAGACAGTAAACTTGGTCCATGAATGATAATTATGAGACGAATATGGAAAGATTTAGGGAAAAGCTACTCCATGTGAACGCGAGTATACTTGGTATCGCCTACTTTCTATCACATATACCATCCATTTTATTTGTATACATTTTTGTTTATACAGATAAATATCATTCCAGCTTGTAATCTTCGGGAAAAAATATATATTCCACCATTTTTACTATGGTATAAACGTTCTACTGAAAAAGTATGTATACACTAAACGTTAATTCCACTTGCATGTTGAGTACCCGCGGGATTTCTAAGAAAGTAAAATTAAAAACGAACGTCCTGAAAAAGAGTTCACGTACACTCCTGGGATGTTCTAGAAAGAAGACCTTCATGTTCAAGACGACTTTCGGGAGACATTCTAACTTTTATTCATATAAACCCTCTTGCGTTATTCATAGAAATGAAATCGAGCCGCTAGGCCCGTTCTCACAAATATGACGGGGTATATCTTAAGGAGAACCCGCCCATGAAAACGTGTCGAATGTTTTGTTATTTATTGATACATCATAAGATTATCAGGAATGATAAGGATGTGGTTGAAAAAGTTATAGAAAGACCTAGTGAAATGATTGAGGAAATGGGATGGGAAAATTTGGCGAAACGAAGACAAATAGAAAGAATGTGCAATTTTGTTAGAGTCAAGAATGAATATACAGGATGGGATGAATTAAGCAATAGAATTGGAAAGGGATTACAAAGAAGTACAAGGGGAGGGGTAAGAATGGAAGTAGAAAAAGTGGATAGAGAAGTAGGTAAATATGGATTCATACAAAGAACGACGCGGGAATGGAATGAATTGGAAGAAGATATCAAGAACATAACGAAGATTGGTGATTTAAGAAGAGAGCTAAGAAAAAAAAATGAAGTATGATTATATCGAGTATGTTTGATTGAAATTTCATTAGGTATAGTAACCATTACCACCTGTTTCATGAACAATCTGTAATGAATAAATAAAATATGTACATATGTAAATCAATGTTAAAATGGTATATTAAAAATTTTAAATAGAAAAAAAGTTGAAAAGTTCGAGAAAATTTTGGAAAATCCAGTTGGAAAATACGTTAAACCGTTAAATGCTAGATAGCCAGTAGATAGTCAGTGGCGATGTGATAATTGATACATTGATGAAGTAAATCTTTCTTCATCAGATAAGCTACATTTCATCATCATATCTTAATCCGTTTTGATACAAATAAATAGTTTCTGTTACCTTGATTCACAACAAAATATGGCGTGACTTTTGCCCTGGTTTTTTATACCAAGTGCATGTAGTTGAACTGTTTATTATACAAACACATCGGTGCCATACACGACGAAATATCTCAATAAGTAATCAAATTATGTATGTAACACGAGATACATATTCTGTGACGCTTTTCAGCGTCAACTAAAGCATAAACAAGAGTAGTGGTGCTCCGGATGAACGTATTGTTGTGAAACTGCTTCACAACGTGCAGAGAAGTACCTTCTGAAATATTGTCGATCCATATTAAACGTTCACATCATTTTCATAAATGATCCCCCCGGTGGGAACTTTTTGCCTCAATTCTATTTTGTGGCAGAATTGCTCCAACTGATAGTTCAAGTTTTGACTGCTTCATAAATGCTATTTTCATGCTATTAAAATGTATGAATGGATGTGTGAATGTAGTGTATGTTGTGTATACATATTTTCTCCATGTATTTAATTCATACATATGTTTAGTTTCACTCTATTTGATGTAAATGTTCATATTTTGACGTACCATATATTTTATCATGACCTATTCATAAAATGTAAAAATCAACTTGGCAAATGAAGCATTGAAATTTAAATTGAAGTTGTTATCACATGGCTAACTAAATATATTATTCGTTTACACCAACTTTCAGAAAGATACTAACTGGACTTGGTAATAGCGGGCCTTATACGCTGCTATCAAGACAAACATGTTAACGATGACAATTATTATTGTTTGCGAACAAACTCGAATTCAACTAGATGATACTTGGGAGATTCTGATTCTCAATAATTGAAATTTCAAAATTCTTCATATCGATGCCCATTTTTGGGCTTAAAAATGTAAATTATCGTACGTTTCTTCTCCATGAAGTAACACCTTGAAATATCACGAAACTCTATGACACAATTCTGAACGTTTGTTTGATAAATGCAAGTATTGAAAAAACATTATTCACCATAAGTAAACATTTTTAGCAAATATATTAATTGAACTAAAACGTATGAACTGTTTGTGTTCGTTTCTATTTGTAAGAAGCTTTTAAATTGCTTGACTCAGGTCTTATTTCAGACAAGATATTTGTAGAGAATTCACAATTTTCATATGTCTCTACTAAAGTTCTGATATAGTTGATTGAATACAGTTGAATTTTGAAAAACCAGATGCCAATTTCGTGAACGAAGATATTCCTAATCTCTATTTTTATCCGAGTTTTAATGTAGATTTTTCTGAAAACGACTCTCTTTTCCCGAATTAACAATCTGAAATTTGATAAACCAATGAAGTTCAACAAAAACTCTGTTCGAAAAAAGTGATTCTAGTTACAGCAGTTCAGAAGATTCACTCGAAATATGGAAAAGAAAAACATAATGTATAAGATGATTTTCTCTTTCATTTTTTGCAATTCTCCTAGTGTTGTTTTATTCAATATTGCGAGATATATCTATAAAGGTCGAGTTAAATCGTTTGAGAATGGCTCGAGAATTGAATCGTTCCTCCAAGACGATTCAAGCCTCATTTGTTGCACTCACAATTGGACCACTTTCACGGCGGAATAACGTTTTATCGGTGGGGTGGGAAGGTGGGTGGGTGGGGGAATGATGGGGTTGGGTAGGCAAGAGGAAGGAAGGGAGGGGACAATTTATTAACTGGTCGAACCGTCAGTGGGGAAAACTCGTAGCAGAAAATCGTGTACCGTTATAAAACGGTTTAATTGAGTAAACGATTCTAAACGATGTTCCGAATGTACCTTGCACGTTAGGAAATGCTATATTTCAAGAAGAATATTTATTTTTGAATTTTATATTACACAATGAAAATGATCCCAAATTGGTGTGTGTGTATTGGAATATATTTTGAAGTATCGCAAGGAATAACTTTTTGAAGATTAACACTTATGATTTGTCTCTCGGATGATTTTCTCTTTCTTACGATGAATGAAGATAGACGTAAGAGCATTTATGCGTGGTATTAATTGATGTATGTCTTCATACAATCACAACTCACATCAATTCAGAAAAAAAAAAACATGAGTCAAACTAGAGTTTGATCACATATTATTCATAATTACATCCACTCTGATTCAGGATTATTATTTCGAAAATTGGAGAAATATTTCCCATCCCCAGGTTTTATCAATTTTTCAAATATAAATAACCAATAAGTGAACATATATCACCAAAAAATACACAGTTCTGGCTACTATTCTAAGTAGTTCTAACTCCGAAGCTTATAAACAAATTTTAACCGTTCAGCTAATTTCTTACCTACAGACAAACAAAAACATACGAACAAACGACATAGAACTTGAATATCAAATTCCACAAGAGTCTTGACTTCGTTAATCCTCTAAAAGATCTAGTCTGGAGACATTTTAGATCCAAGTACGTCATACTACCACACAGCCTATTGGCACAGCTGCACGTTCCCATGACAACAACAGCAACATCCTCTGATCAAGTTGATATTGATTACGTCATAATTGCTCGGATGAAAAACGAGTACGCAGGATGACAAAAAAAAACAAGTAAATATAAAATGATTCGCCGGAGGAACATGTGCCATCCCGGTTGGTCAAGCACTGATTAAGCTTGTTATGTCCACCGCATCTGTCACTCTCTCCACCATCCCTTATTCATGACCGTTGCTTCCCTGAATTCCACCCATACCCACCCTGTTTTTATCACCCCCAAATTCTACCACCCAATATGTACGTGTTTAAAGGGTTGTTCTAAATCACACACTGGTTAAATATATTTAGAATACGTTGTATTTAGAATATGGGGTGGTAAGATTGCCCTTGTGGTGCCCCGTCCAATGATCTTATCTTTCATTCATAGCCTTAATTGGGGAACAATGGTTTTGTATCAAGTTTCGATGTTTAAGAAAAGACATAGTGACTTGTGGTTGTCATAAAAATAATATGAGACGTTGATTGGTGATAAGACCTCACAAGAATGAAAACATAAGAGGAGTGCAATTAGAAAGGGTTTCGTACATATCGATTTCAAAGTTGTTCTGATATTCATATTTAGTTTTAACTGTGTTCAACAAAGCGATGGCTCGAAGCAAGATCATTACATTACAGCAATATCTCGAACCAAGCAAGAGAGATTAAGTGATCTTTCAGCCACAAAATATAGGACTAGTGTATCAGATTATTGAGAAAATGGAATATGATAAGAGTATTACTTCTTCCTAGCTCAGTATGGAAAATATGCCACATGGAAATGTACATTCCACTCCTCCTTCATACCCTCAGTAACGTTCGTAATTGTATTAATAAATAAATACTTGTTCCAAGAGCCAATCGTTTGAACGACAACGTTTTAATAAACTAAACTTTTCTCTCAAACTTCACTCGTCGAAGAGTAAACGCGAACGAAGAGTAAACGCGAACCGTTTCTCTCACCGAAAATATCAGTCTAAGGAGTAAAGTGAACAAAACTGAAGCATTCCAAATAGAAAACTCTTTGTAGAACTTCCAACAGCCTCAGTGCTGGAAGTATGTTGACATACTATCGCTGTTTACTTGCACGGATAAAGCCACAAGGAACTCGAGGGAGTTCACCCCCAACAACTTTATCACCGTGATCAAAGAACTTATTGGTCAAGACGGAATAGAGTGTGGGAGATTTTGTTCAAACTTGTCAACAAAATGGTAGTTCTCTGATTTTATTTTTACAACATATAAGTTTGGTGGAAAATCTTACATGAGGAAACGATATTTAACGAGAAAGTTGTTCATTTATTGGTATTCTACGTATGCGTTATCTTTTGAAGTTTTATATTTAAATACATTTGAAGTTGTGGTGCGTAACATTAGAAGTGAGATAGTTGGACTCGACTGAATTTCAAGAAACAGGCTCATTGCAATTTAGTACATTTTTCTCACCTATCATCGTGAAAATCTTTACCTGTTTTAAAATTCAATTCATTGATCACAAATATTCTATTATTTAAATGTTATTAGGAAATGAATATTTGTGAATAATTCTAATCAATAACACATTATTTATTGGTAATGAACGTTGAGGACACAACAATATAAACTATAGTCACAATATATGATATTTGATCCTTCTAAGACACGGTCCATCACAAGTACTAAGGTAGCTCATTTATCAGAAATTATTTTCAACCAGAAATAGAGATAATGATGCCTATATTCACAAAATTTGTCGAAAATGATAATGAATCAAGAGACGGTGTCACTATAACACAAGAAATATGCATGAATATTTTCCGAATAAACTCCGAACAGAATCTAAAATGGAGTAAAAACATTTAACTATTACAAAAAGTACTAATTGAGTTTGTTGAGTAATATTTTGACGAAAAGAGTAATTATTCATTCTGAACGAGTTTGTTCGTGTATAGTACAAGATTGATACATTCATGGAACTAGATAATGGCATTTTAATAGCTTTTGAATCGCAATTAATTATTTATAGGCCTACACCTAATTAACAGCCATAGGTCATGTTAATGTAGTATATGTCATTTTGGTAAGCAGTTTCAAAACATTCGAGAACAGCACATGAAATCTGATTTTTTTTTATTACGCTTCATAGGCCTACTCACTTTATTACTCTTCAATTTTAACTCTTTATTGAAAAAATTCATTTTTTTAATTGACCCTGGACATATAAACAAAACAGTTTCTTATTTTAGACACTTATTGAATTTTCAACTCGATTTATCCAAACGTATAAATGACGTTAATTTATTTTATTCATCATTCTGATCTTAGGTTATCTGCATGGAAATGCACGGAAGTACAGATCTAGCTTAATATAGGTTTTTGGTGTTAAGTTTGAACAGTATAAGATATCAAAATTCGAATCACAGACATTGTTAATACCTTCCAGATAGTGTACTTGAAAACTATTCACCTTATATCACATAATGCTCACATGAATAGAGCAGAAAATTACATTTTCAGCTTCATACGAGTATGCACGGCCAATAATGTTTAGGTGATAAGACATATGTGTTTTTTCTATAAATTAGAATGTTGATACCTCAAACTGTTCGAAAGTTATTATCAAAAAACGGATGATACGGATTTTTCAGTTTTCATATTCCATGCACTCTTGAGCTTGATCTGAGAACTTGTAATGTTATACAGAGATTTTTTTCTACTTAGAACCACAATCAACTAATCAGCAAGGCTAAAAAAAATTAATGTTGTCATTCTATAATGTGTATGTATTTTATTTCTAAAATTCTTTATCATCATCTGTATCCACACATTTACTATTTATACATGTCTGATATCGTTATAAGATCAATTTGGAGTAATAAAACATATTCTATTCTATTCTATTTTATTCTATATATACTGTTATCGAATCAAATAAAATCCTAAATCCTGAACGACTCAAACAACGATAATATGCAACTTGATTCTGTTGGTACTCATCAACACACACATTCAATTACATAGATCCACTTCATTAAATTTCTAATCAAACACGTTGAAATCTAAGCCACCCTTTAACGCTCTACCCCTATACCACATAGAGGTTAAAAGGTCACAAGTAACCATAAATTATCACGACCATTTTCCACTCGTATCAATGGGGTCTATGTAGATTGTGAAAGATCAGACTAACTGCCAACCCTGTCATATATATGACGTTATATATGATGATATATGATCATTGTTAGAGCTAGAATATGACGCTGTAATGTACGAAGTAATGTTAGAGCAAAATGGTGGCTGGATTTTAGATTAATGGTTTATCGGTAACCAGAGTGATGTTTTGTCGATTTAAAACAATGTGTTTGAATTAATTGTTACGTCAGAATTAACTTATATATAACGTGATTGTAATCAATTATATCAAGAGCAGGTATTTAATAACACTTAATTTTTATTGATTATTTCGAAGTGAGATTTGTTTTATTGTGATCTTGAATGATTACAATAATGTACGAATGATATCCATTTTAATATATAGCTTCTTCTATCATAAATACCAGCGTATCAGTAGTGCATATACAAGTAGTAGTATCGTCAGCGTATCTATAGGTTAGAGACGAACTTGATGGAATTATGAAATTTCAACAAATATGGAAGTGTAGAAGTTATCTTCAGAACTCAAAATACCCAAACAGAATATTCATCTCTTTTTCGGCATTATATCTCAACACCGACTTGAAGTGTTTTATATCGTACCATATCTTCCAGTTTATAACCAAACACAAAAAAAAATGAAAAAGTAAACCTTCCACCAGATATAGTAATTGATCAATGTAACTGCTGTTTATATAACTTACGTCCGACTAATACGACCGTCATACTTCTTACTTGACTGTTCGAAACTCCCAACCGTTAATTCTAACGTATAGAGAAAACAGTCAATCGTAGCCTCCCAATACTGATAGAATGAAGTATAGCATCGATCAAAAGCATGGGCTAGTTCCCTGGACACCGATTACTTGATTAATGACACACCCATAGGGTCGAAGTGGGCCGGGGGGGAGGAGGGGGGGGGGAGGAAAGGGATGGGGGCTAGATGGTGAGTGGGTAAAGTCAAACTTTTTTAATACGGTTTTATATGGGATTGAAATATTTTTTTTTCGAACGGAAAATGGAAAATAGTTATGAGGGTTTTGCTACTTATTGATGTAACGGAAGTTGTGTGAAAACGACGCCATATAAAATCAAGTGATTAATTTTGTCTCGTTAGTCATAGTGAAATACAACGCTAGAGACAATCTGTGTCCACATTTCCACTGTAAACCAAAATGAATACATGAATAAATAAGCTACGAAAACATAAAGTAAGACATACTGATAAACTGTACAGTTTATTTTCAAAATATATTTTTTAAATTGACACAAACATAACTCATTGTTAAACAAATGGTGTTCTTTATCCTCAACTCCATTGTTGTTGTTTTTCACCTTATTTTTTCTAGTTGCTATAGTAACCTGAAGAAAGAATCTTCAAACAACAACAGCTACTATATCAGTATTAGATTAGGATACACATTTACAAAAACGTTTTTTTTTACAAAAAAACAGGTAAAATTACGTGCCATTAAACAAAAATATAATCGTAGTCAATAATATATTTATGAATGGTAAACAGTCCACTCGAAGTCAAGGTACTGCCATATAAAGCTTGACTCTCAGTCTACCATTTCGTATCCGACGCGTCCACACGGCACCTCCACCAACCTTTTGTGAGACGTATTGCCGCATGACGGAAAGGGTGTTTGTGACATGAGACAGGAATCGGAAGTAGAAACAACGGAAATTAACGTCACCGAACATCGCATTACATGCTCCAATACATAAATGTTTGTTCGACCATTTATACATTATATGTATTCTACTTCACTCGGTCTCATTCAGCTAACTTCGGCACATATAGCTCAGTGTTGAAACTCTTGTTCCATGTGAGCCGGGTGATGAGAGGAAATCGAGTTTAGGTTCGATCCCCGGCCCCGTACATCTTCACAGATTTTTATTTGGGGGGGGGGCATAATCCTGTAGCCTAGGCCAATGTGAGGATAGATCCTACAATGTAGGCGAAGATCATTTGCTTCTCACTACCCTTCCTATAACCTAAGAAACATTCCTCAGAAATATCATCTCATCATCTCATCATTCATTAATCCGACTCATCATTAATATCATCCATTCATTGATAGATCTTGGTTATCATAGGAAGCTAGAAGTAGAGGCTTAGAGTCTTTGAGTCTCGAAGTAAAGTAAGAAGTAAAAATAGTAACACGTTCACACATTCCTAACACATTTCTTATGTTACTTCCTCATGACTTTTTTTTTGTTATTTCATAGACTAATTAGTTACATTCACATTTTCAGTTACATTTTCTTGATTTATTATCGTTCTTTCTATGTTATTCTATCAATTGCTATTATTATTCTGTGTCGATTATGGCAGCCAGTGATTGTGATGGCAGAGTCTTGATAATGAAGATATTGTCACTTATATATTCGTGACAATATTTATAGAGTGAGCTAGTTGTTGTAGTTGCTGTTGTTATTTGTTTCTGTTGTTGCTGTTTCAACCTGTTGTTTCAAACCCCCACTAGCAGTAGAAGTAGTAGTAGAACTATGATATATCATACAGTTCTGGTTTTCACCACATACTGATATTTACTAAATAACTCAAACCCGCTCTTCAGGAATACGACCATATACTTCTGGCATAGCATAAATGATTCAATTAATGATACACTTGCAAACGGTTTCTAAATTTGATTAAACTAAATGTAATCATTTGAAACTTAATTTCCCATTAAGTTTCAGAAGTTGTGTTAAATTATAAGTGAAAATCACATTTGGTTTCACTATACTTCAAGACATAGTGGCACGTGACTACGTTATTGAAAGGTATATGTAAATGTATTTGACGTGTGAAGATTGCTTTCACGCAAATAGTGATTTGCATTGAATAATTAGTTGAAAGTTTAGTCTAAGACTATAAAGGTTGAGTATAAATACAGTTAACTGCAACATGTGAGTCGTATTTTCTCAGTGTTGTTCGTTCACATAGTATACTCGTATCCACGGAAGAAGATCGTCGTATACTATACCGGTCGTATACTGGTCGTAGCTAAATAATTGTAAATCTTCGTATATTACATAATATAGATAGAATTATGATTACTTGACGCTTTTTAAGGATGTAGTTAATTTCGTATCGTAAAACTCTCACTGAAAAATTATGTACATCATAAATAAGTTATGACATACCTAATAGTTATTACGCCGATATATGTGTCTGATACGTTGGTTACAATCTTCTTCTTTCGTGGATACAAGTATAGAAACAAATTTGGAATAAAGTAGTGTGTGCTACCCAAACAATAATGAAGAGAGCACGGAAAAAGGAAATAACATGAACAAAATAAAAGCAAGACATCTGTTGAAGTGAACAACTTCTAACGAGGGTATATGGACGGTTTCTACATTTATATCTATATTGGGTTTAAAGGCGCACTGTAATGATAACTAAGATCGTTAGCGGTATTAACTGAAGTCAGGTTGGGTGTGGGTTCGAGTCCCGCATGAGATATTGGCTTTTGTAAACGTCCTTTCACTTATCATCACTTGATAGTTTCTTCATCACGTGCTCAATCGTTCCCCCGCATAACCTAGCTGTTGGTGGGATCGTTAAGCAAACAATAATAATTTTGGGCACTCAGCTGATGAATAAAATCTACTATGGCACTGATGATAAGTGAGATAATGGTAATGTGAGATAGGTCATTTGATTATGCGTTTGAGATTGCAGTGGGAAGGATGTGATCGTGGCCTATTGTTAAATAGCCACCTTGTAAAACCTCAATGACGGAAGAAAAACATTCAAAATCTCGGTCAGGGTGAGAATCGAACCCATGTCTAACGAATGACGAATCAGCGTGCCGTCTTGCATGTACTAGATATGTAATATCTCTATCGTACAAAGACTACTATCAGAATCCTGATTGTATTATTTCCAAAATCTAGATAACCAATTAATATCAAGAGATATATACTATGATATAATACCAAGACACACTACCATGGTGAAACGAGAATGAATTTCCTGTACATACCACCTCCTCTACCCCTCGCCTACCTCTGCAATTAGTGTGACTTTCCGGCAGTAACTCGCTGTTTGAGCGCTAGCGCTAGTAAAGCATGAAGACAGTCTCTAGTTTCGTTGCTCAGGACGAATTCTATACTACTAGTATTAGCGTTCGATTAGTAAGTAACAGCTGGAAAGTCACAATAATTGCAGAGATAGGCGAGGGGTTAGGAAGTGTGTACAGGATATTTATTCTCGTTATAAATAAGTAAGAATTGTCTTGGTAGTATATCTATTGTATATGATGTCGCACACCAAATCTAGGGCAGTCGTCTAGGATTTTTGTTTCTTCATCCTCATCATCTTCGGGTTTTCTGTTTTGTTCTCTTGGTTCAACTGAATCTTCAACCATCATTCACCTTCTATTTCTTTTGATTCTTTTATATTTTTTGATTTTACATGCACCAATCTGTCTTTCAAGAGTCTGAGACAGAGTCGGGTGGACCAGTGAACCGTCAATCAGAAGACCGGAGTTCAAATGGGTTCGACCATCTTGTCATAGAGGTTTTTCGGTTTCATCCATCGCTTGGATGAATACTATAGGATGTCTTTCAGAATTATTAGCTTATAGCTACGCAGAACTCCCTGAAAAGTTTGTCTATACTTCTTAGGTAGGAACATCCAAAAATTGTAATGGATCAACTTGCATTTTTCAAGTTTTCCAAGTTTTTCGAATTTTCAAGTTCCATTTTCAATTTCTGATTTCCTTACTATTTCTTCAGTTCTTTTTTAGTTCTTATTTCTAGGATCTACTTTCTAAACTCTACTTTCCTAGTTCCAGTTTTTATACTTTTCAATTAAATACTTCATTTTCCGGTAATCTCAACATTTGTCTTGTCTAAAAAAAGCTGAAATATCTCTCTCACTGAAATGTCTCTTTATAGCATTATGAACCAAGTAATGGAATGTAAAATTTCTCAAAGTTCCTCGAGTTTCGAAGCCAAACGGTAGAATCACTCGAAGGCATGTGAGTTGTGTCTAACTATATAGTTTACGTAGCCAGTAGCCAGATGTTCAGCTGACTCTCCAAACTGACAACGCTTCGACCAACGCAGAGGAAACTTGAAAATTGAATTATTTCCATTACGTGCCTATGTGAATATCATAAGTCAGAACCGGCGATAATTACTGTAATATGAAGGGATAAGCAGGTCCGACCATAATCGAGATATAATCTGTATACATGAAAGTAGAAGATCGTCCACCAACATAAATCAACAATAATACCACCGTTATATTGGTGTAACTGAGTATTTTCGGGTATTATGAATTTTCATCTGAAATTTTGAGGTAAAAAAACGCGAATATTTTTTCAACAGCAATAATTCCCTGAGGTTGCAGGGATATCGTATAACTAAACCAAAGTTTTTACAATTTTTTCAATTGGTAGACAAACTTCTTCTTTCGATGATATAAGTATCAATAAACTCCACGCTCATGAGACAACAAAATTGAAATCTCCCTTCACACATCGATTACCCTCGCCAATGCCTTCAATTAGTATCTCTTCCACCCACTGCGCGTGCGCCCTACAAGCTGGCAGATAACCAATCACAATATGCTTGTATTATAGAATTACGAAGGCGCGAAGCACCCTCACGTTAGAGGTGTAAGATAGGGAGACGGTCGCTCGGTACCTTCTTTCGATAACAAGTAAACACAAACCAGCATGCTTGTCGGATTTTCTTGCGGTTGGAATAATCCCTGCATGGTGAAAGAGGAAATATGGTAGATAGAAATAAGTTTTGGTTCAACAACCTTCCTTTAAATGTGGTTCAACCTTGGATTAAAGCTGTATGAATATGCATTGATTATTCCCAATACAGATCCTCTCCAGAGCTAAAAAACATAGAGCTGAATTTTTGGATCTTTTAGTTGTGCATAGTGATTGAAGTTAAATTTATATTTTAAATTGGATTATCGTTATCCTAGATGTTTACTTGGTTGCCTGATGTACAGCTCTTTTCAATTTGTGCTCGATATTTTATGAAAAGAATACCGCAATGTGATCAGAAGGAATACTGCGCGAAAAATTATGTGAAGACCAATATTGACATTTCTGTGTTTACATGACTCGTTTTTATTTTCATTATGTATCTGGTTACACAGCTTTGGAATGCTTATTCATCGCTTATTCAAAGCTTATTTATCGGTACGATAGCTATAATGCAATGTTCAACTTTGCATAGATTTTTTTACAGACTTTTTAAAATTATGTTGAATACTTGAGAGATTTTTATAGTTCCCTCAAAGATATATTAAAAGTTGAATTAAGGATTCTTCAACACTGACTGAATCATGAAAAACTGATTTTTGATAACTGATTTTCAAACAAAAGCCTACTGCGTGACTCGAGCCCACAATCATCTTGCTTCAGATTTCAAAACAGTACCTCAGCTGCTTGAACCAAACGAAGTTTATAAAATACGTTAAATAACTAACTATATGGTTTGTGTTCGAGACATCGCCCTTGTGATGCTCCCTTTTAACGGTCTTACCGTGTCATCTTAACCCACCAAGAACTATAACTTCATGTCAAGTTTTCAATGTTCATGAAAACAATATGATGAAGACGAGACAGACTTTTACCTTTTGGTTGGAAACTCCACTTAGCACAGTTAGTCAAAGTGAAATACCAGGCGGAGGTATACGTATCCCTTCTCAGCATAGTTATAATCGAAGTTCCAACTGAGGTTATGAATATTAGATCACACTCCACAGGGAATTGTGTTCGGTAATAAGTTTCACATAGCAACAGCTAATTCATGACAGAGTTAATTAGTAAATAAACCCTCTCGCGTTAATATAAATAGTTTGTCATTTAATTAATAGAATAATTCGCACTTGTGGTGGTCGGATAGCAACTTATAATCCTCAGAACTAGAATCGGAAGAGAATTATTGTGGATATAGTTCATTATCATAATAACAGGTTTACACTACACTTGAAAAGTATTGCATATAGCCGTCTACAGAGTGAGTTTACTTACTCGAACTTGTCTTGAATCGAGTATTATTATAATATCTTGTTCACATGCTCGCCCAATGCAGATCACCTTCCCTGGAGCCAGGTTGTAGAACAAATAGTTAGTGGCTCAAGATAACTAGCGGATTAACTTATTATCATCCTTGGAACCGTACATGATGTTTACGTACCGTAACTTAATCAGCTAATTAATACTTAACTAAAAGTACCAACGTGAGAGTATAGGTCTACCGGAGAGTAATGTTTACAAAATGACAATCCTGTTGTGTGGGACTCGAACCACACTATTTGTGTCAGGAACGATAAGGATGTGGTTGAAAAAGTTATAGAAATACCTAGTGAAATGATTGAGGAAATGGGATGGAAAAATTTGGCGAAACGAAAATAAATAGAAAGAATGTGCAATTTTGTTAGAGTCAAGAATTAATATACAGAATGGGATGAATTGAGCAATAGAATTGGAAAAGGATTACAAAGAAGTACAAGGGGAGGGGTAAGAATGGAAGTAGAAAAGGTGGATAGAGAAGTAGGTAAATACGAATTCATTCAAAGAACGACACAGGAAAAGCGATGGAATGAATGGAATGGAATGAAGATATGAAGAATATAACGAAGATCGGTGATTTAAGAAGAGAGCTAAGAAAAAATAACAAAGTATAATTTCATTGCGCATGTGTCACTGTAATTTCATGAGAGTAATCATTACCACCTATTTTAAGAACAATCTGTATTGAGTAAATAAAATAACTAAAGAACTAAATAACTAACCCACTCGCGACTTGACATCAGTTTTTAACGCAAGGCTTTAGCTGATTGAGCCAACTAGGTTAGTCACTTTCTTACAACTTCAAACGATGCCATTTAGAAACGGCTTGATAAAAATGACCAGTATTCCATTAGTCTTCAGACGGAATATCGAAGATAAAATGAAAATGGAAGATAGATTCCTTTCTAATTGTCTTCCGATGTTCGATCTTATGCGAACTTCATAGTGTTTGTCGAGAGGAAATCAATTTTGTTCTTCAAACATAAATAAGCTTGTGTTCACACAATGCGACAAACGATAAAAGATAACGTATGTTCGAAACGTATTGAGAACTTGGTGCACGTATGATCGTAAATAAAAACGTAATGAAGGGAAAAACACATTACTACTTCACTAAATCACTGTTATATTAAAAATATACTTCAACGATATAAAGATAAATCTTTATGAAATAAAGTCTATGCCATAGTATACATGGTTGCCAAAGACACATTTAATAAGAACGACAATGAATGAATCAAGGAGAAAAAACACACAATAATTAATGATCATGAATCAAGTAAAAAACATTTCATGAAATCGATAAATACTACAATACCATAATTGCATACAATTTATATAGACATTATTCCCTATTGATGGCTGATTCGAGCTTCACTGGTAATTGAATGACTGCTGTATTTTGAGTGTCAATTATATTTGATGACAAGATTAACAATTAGAAACTAGGAGCAACAAGAATATGATTAGAAACATGAATAAAATAGCGAGCTTCCAAAACCATTCAACGGGTTGCATGCACAGTGCTCACACAAATCGAGAAATTTACCTTCACTATATTTTTCCATTTTCAAAAGCCAGTGTAATTGAACGAAACGTTCACATCTCAAGATAATTTTATGTCCTTCAATTAATATGACATTTTATTTTTGTGAATTCAGTCAGTTTTGAGATAATACGTCAATGAAGTTCATCACATTTTTTTTTCATTCATTCGTTGACATGTTATCTTAAAACTCATTGAATTCACTGGAATGCCATATTATTATTTATTTTTTTAATTCTGCTTAACGACCCCACCACCAACTAGGTTATACGGGGTTACGAATGAGCGGGTGATAATGAAACGATGAAATGATGATAGGTGAAAGGACGTTTACAAAAACCCATTCCTTATGCGGGGCCATATTAACTAAAGAGCATTAAATTATCTTTTGAAAATTTTAACTTTTCAATTTAATTACATTGGTTTTGAACACAGAAATAAATTAGTGGAGATCAATTTCTCTATTTTTATAAGTACCTCCTGAATTTCATAATCAAACTTATTATTGATAATCGAATCTTATTTTTTAATTTCATTACTTAAATCGCTTCACTAACATACTTCCAAGTTCTACATCACAATAATCTACAATCTCTAATTTTGAGACCTAGCTAGACCTAACTTTAATCGCACATATTACCAGCCATAAGCGTTGGATTATTTCACACCTACAAATAAACTGACATAATACTAAACAAATATCTCTTGTACAAACATCTGTGGATAAGACCATACGGGCTAAACTGAAATACCAGCTCAATTACCAAATATCACCCTTCCTTCCTCTCTCTCTCTATCTCGTACTCACTAATATCTCTATGACTCTCTCTTTCGCGTTCACATATCAGCAGATTGTTCTATCTCACTCTCTCTTGGTGGCGCGCGTAGGTTTAATTAATATATTTCCATCTTTGGTGGTAAATGTTGTATAAATTTCATTACCGTGAGTGGAGATAGAACGAATACATGCGTCTGGACTATGTTTAGATATCTGTGACCCAAGGGTGGGCAAAGCTTTGATTTCGTACACCATCAAGGAACGAGAAAATTAGGTACATCCTGGTGGTGTGCATCCTTTGGGATGGTAGGATCGCGTTTGTGGCTCCGTCGTTCAAACGATCCTACCCTGTCATCTATAATCCTGATTGTGAACAATGACTTGGCACCAAGTTTTTGATGCAAATAAAAATAGAGCAGAGTATTGGGGAATGTATTTATAAAAAGTATAAGTATTACCGATGTTTGTTTTTTAAATCAACTATATTCATTCATACTTATATGTAAGTACTAATTCGCCATGAGCTTTAATTAGTACAGTGATAATCTTAATAACACTGATTCAGTCCTATTACTAATTTTTTCCAGTCATTGTGTAATGATGAACTGTACATCTGCTGTTAAAGGAAATAAGTGAACATTGCCTAAGAGACTTGGTTCAAAGTAGAAGATATTAACATTTGTGTGTTTGTATTACTCGCAATGTCCGGATATACCACAAAAACGCTTTGTTCTCATGTTTTCAGAAATTTTGGAAGCCGACAGACAATTATTCGCGGCGAGAAATTATGGTCAGAATTATGGATTAGAATGGGGTGGTAAGGTCTCCCTTGTGGTGCTCCTTCCAAACGACACTCCTTTCATCCAAAGCCTTAATCGGGGAACAATGATTATGTATCAAGTTTAAAAGGTAATTAGAAGATATGTACATTCATTCAATATTTGATAACGACTCTTTCAAAAGTCACATATTCAGTATTCGGTTCATCATTTCACAATACAATCAACATATCGTTTTTCTTTTGTTGAATCATCAACTACTTATTTGAAAACCATGAATCTGAAAATGTAATTAAAATTAATCAACTCCAATTTGATAGAAAATGATGAACAGCTGTTTTACTATGGAGTTCCAAGGAATAGATAACAAACACAGTACGTAACAACCGTTCAAGTTCAAACGAAAATAAATAAAACACAGTTTCGACTTTGTCATCCCTTGTTTTTAAGGGAGTGAGTTTTAATGTAATTATTAAGCGAGTTTCGTGAAGTCATCTAACTACAGATAAAGCCATCTATTCTACTGTCCCACCCCCAACAACCACCTCCTGTTACCACCCCCCTTCCCCACCCCCTGGTACCACACCCACCCTGTTTTCCTCTCCCATTCGGGCACGGCTCTAACACTAACAACAACAGGTGCACGCTTTTTGTCAATGGGAAACTGAAAAAGAGTCAACAAAAACGCGACTGTAATTAATGAGTGATTGAGGCGGAGATCAGAATACAAATAAGTGAAGCACTTTGAAAATATGGACTCATCAGCTGGAGAAGAGCCATTGAATAACACTTTGTTCAACCAGTTGAAACTCTGAGAGTATATGAATGGTTCAATTAATTAATTGACCACAAATGATATCAAAAATATGAATTTAAATAATATGAATAATGAATATATATAATTAATTAAAAATGATTGAAAATACATATTTATACAAATTATTTGTTCTTCAATGTGTTCTATTATTACACATGCAAACGTTCATTGATCATTTCAGAAGAAATCATTGCTAAACGATATTTATGTAATCAGTTACGTAATCATAAAAAATTTGAATATGTTATACAGATTCAATGGAGAGTTACATTATATTTCAAGTTTCAAGATATTCAACAACACTAGTAGAAAACTGCGTTTAGTTTCATTCAATTGTAATTAATCAATAGAAAATATCTTCTTATAACAATGAATTAAATCATGGTCAAAAGGTTCTTCCATATGATAATACTATATTTTGTGCAGAATAATAACCATTCATATAGTCTAGAAATATGTCCACGAATTTTGTACGTTGGTTTCATGTAAGGGAACTGATAAAATACAAAGAAGCAGTGTTTCGTATTATTTATAGCTCATTACTCCATATTTTACAACATCATTTTGATAAGTAATGTTCCAACCTCTATGTTATTGCTTGGTTATTATTATTCATGATTTTAATACCCAATAATTTTCAATTGAATAACAACAAAAATTTTATTTTTGACTATTCTGTTTTTACATGCTTCTTTAATTCTACTTCCTTTTCCCAGGTTGAGATTCCATTCACCTCATTATTAGAACTGAAAAAGTCATAAAATTTATTTTTATATCTCTATTTTTATATTAGAAACACGAGAAAAATTCCATGCATAACAATGTAAACACTGCGAAGACTTTATATTGAGATTAAATTGATAACAAGATCAAATATTTTCTTTCACGAAGCATGTAATCATTTAATCCCAGCATCTCTCGTGTAACCCAGCTAATTTACGACCCTAGCATTTTGACAGTAATTAAGATTCATGGCTTAGTTTTTTCTCTGCTTTTTAGTATCGTTTTGTACGAAAGTAAGTTGATATTAATGCTTTGTGTTAATTTTGTTTATTACTACGGCAAGTAAGGAGAATAAAGTAGGAGTGTGTATATATTCAAAAACTTGATTGGAAAAAGATTTTCCTATGGTGAAATATTCTTGAAAATGATCTCGTTAAACACAGTAACGTACGGCAGTGATGATGATGATTTATAAGTATTTGAACTTTGGAATAGCTATTCACCAACTTGGAGCCTGGCATTGTCGTGAATTAATTTTACATTCATTCATTATAGTGAAAGTTATTAATTGATTAAATCATCAAGTTATCCATTTTAATTGAAAAATTTTAGTTATATTAAGACATCATTCGAATACTGAATAGAAACATTATTTACATTATTATTTTCAACAATAATTTCTAGATGTTTTTCAGGAAAAAAAACTCCGGCAAATACATTGTCCCACCTTGTCATGCTAAGTCTTGATTGGCTGACACTGACTGGGTGTCAAGTTTTCGATGTTAACCCAAAGAAAAAATATTCAAGAATATTCCAAACGTTTTTTGATCTCACACTATTCTCTGACTGAATAGTGTCACTTTAACTCATGGGTGTAAAAAAAGTCACTAAAATGTTGATATTTGTCAGACGTAGCTTACGTAAGTCACCTCCTAATCTCCTAGCTAGGGTATAATTTCCAGTTGGCAGGGCAAATCTCATAGCTTTTGTTCTCTGAGGACACAACTTTTTACATGGGTGCAACTTCTACTACCATTAACAAAGAGAGAGAGGGAGAGAGAGAGAGAGAGAGAGAGAGAAACAAAACGCTTGTTCTCTTTTCTTTCTCTCTATCTTTTGGTCATTTAAAGCTGAAAATTGCTGACAGCTCTGCTTCTCTTGGGTTATGGTAATAAGTGTACGAACTCGGTTTTAAATAAGAATAATATTTGCTTTATGAATTCTAAACAAATAATCAGTCACTGAAAGTATGATACAATATGGGTCAGCATCAATGGTCCTACGAAATTTGTTGATCGACATAAAAATATGTTTTACCAAGAACTGTGTGGTTCTTGCGAACGTTCGGGTTGAATGTGTTCGTATGACAATAAAATCAAATATGATAAATTCCTTTCTCACTCTTTTTTCTTCCTTTCTTTTTCCGAATGTATCACAATGTTAACCAAATTCTAGTGTTTCCGAGTAGCCAATATGTAAACCAATATATAATATGAATGAACAACTTCATCATTATTAGAATTTGAAAAGACAGATATGAATATATGAATTTAGTAGGAAAATACATTCCCCATTTTTATATCATATTCACGTAGGTATAATTCACATAATCACCAAGAGTTTCATTTAGAGAACAATTTCACTTTTAAGTGAAAGACAAATTGAAATCAGAAGACTTAATTGCGTTTATATTGCTAATAAATTGTGAAAACTTAAAATCTCCCAGTTTATTCTGAGCCGACGAAATTTCCTATTATATGAACTTGCTCATCCCGAAGACGGTTAATAATTTAGCCACTTAAACTTTAATAAGAGAGTTAAGAAATTGTTGACTTTATGATATTAAACACTTATCTCAACTAATACTTGCACAGTACTTCATTAGAATTGTATACCAACATTGAAAAATGAGAAAAAAGTATTGTCTTCATTTTAAGAATGTATACAATAAAGATCACGCAAGAGTATTAAACAGTGCATTTTGAGTGTATTCTGGAATACATTTCAAACTAGATTCAAAAATGAACACAATTTACGATAATATATATATATATATATATATATATATATATATATATATATATATATATATATATATATATATCAGATATAACCATTCTGTTGACAGTTACAGTGGCGAACTTGAGAATATAAATTATTCAAAACAATATTTAGGAAGTCGACCTTCGTCTCAAGTAGTTAACTATACGTTGACTTATTTCATACTCATAAACTTTGACTCTTCTTTTCTTCTTTTTCATAATATCTATTAAAAAATAGTACACAAAGATACTCGGAAGTTGAAGTAAGTTAAGAAGCGAAGGGACTCGAAAATGGCAGGTTGCGAGTTCAGATCATTTGGTTCCATTCGTTTATATCATATTTATATCCTTTATTATTTTGTTTATATACTAGTCATGTTTGGTCCTATCGCTCGGACTCACAGCTACCTCTGGTCAAATACCTGTTTGTTATTTAACATTTGAAGAAAAAAGATGACGCCTGATGAAGCTGCACTTTGTTGAATTTTGAAATTCGTAATATTCTGATAATTTGTGATCAAAATTTCCCTGTGCTTGCCTAACTGACAGCCACGTCAGTCATTTTCTACCTTACTTTCCTTTAATAGGTTGAAAATCGCTTTTAGAACAATCCAAAATGTTTTAATAACATTTTAATGAACCCTTATAATGTTCGAACATAATATTTTAATACAAATCACTCATTTAGTCGAGCACTCTAGGCCTATAAGGAGGAAGAAAACAAGCAGGAATGACTTGAGCAGAATTAAATTTTAATGCCTAAGAATTATAGTCTCGCTGTAAGAGGCATGTAATTATTGTATGGTAATAATTATGCTTCCTTTTCTAAGCTATGAAAAATATTCGCTTTAATTCTCCTTGAAAAGAATTAATTTTTACATCTCTGAATTTTATTCCCGCTTTCCATATAACTGAACATTTTAATGGTCTAGTACACATTTTACGTTTCTAGTTTACGGGAATTTGACGGCTTTAACTTGACTTGGAAAATCCTTAATCCTTATTAAATTTAATTGAATGATTGTTTGTGGGGTTTGTTTTTGCACGCTCCACAGGTTAAAAAGGAGGAACTAATCCGCGCTTCTCAAAACTTCATACCAATATGAATTGCATACAACGGAATAAAAGTTTATTGTTTTTTGGTTAGATTACTTTTGACAAAACTTAATGAAATATTTGATAGTATTATCATAAAAATCTATAGGAAAAAACTGAAGAGCATATGGTTCAAATATTTGTACAACCAATCATTGAATATATTGAATATTTAATCATTTCAATGATATTAATGTTCTATAATTTGGTGATTTTAAAACACAGTCTCTTTTTAATGTTTTAGTGTACCTCTAATGCGTATAACATTTTAAAAAACAAATCATCCACATGAATTGAAAAATATGAATGTTTCCAATACAACCAATAGTATAGAGATCACACAGTCGTTTCATAACCAAATTTTTCTTCTCATCGGAAATGTGAATATAAAAATCAGATGTATTAATGATAATAATAAATCGGCTCTTTTGAAATGTCAAATTTTTACTACGCGACAACAATACGAAACATATTCTTACAATACATATTTGGATTAAATATGATTTTAAAATTGGAGATTCTTCAAACAACATTACAAAAAAAAATGACATACAATCCCAATACGAATTCTATTTTGAATATGAAGTTACCTTTCCTCTGTACAATACCACATCTCCCAACATACCCACCGCAATCCAAAAGTTATGAATTTTCCCTTGTCTTCCTACATTCTTATCAGATTTCCATTTCCTTTCCCACGTCGTCACTGAATAACATATTATACGATACTATAATAATACAATGACACCCAACCCCTTTTAACACAATTTCCCTAGTCTTCCATTATCCACACATGCTGAGCTGTTTTGACGTCATTTTCAATTCCACCCGTCACGTTATCATCCCTGCCTTACAGGGCGTTTCATGACCTCGGTATGGTGTAAAATATCACCACCAGATGCCACCACACACAAACATACATGAACCACCCTTAATTGAAAGAGATATGAGAGTTGTAGATATTATCGGGTGTTTAGGGTTAGTGTCTAACTGAATTAGTGTGTTACGTGGACGCTGGCGTAGATTACGATGTGCAGATGTTACCAACTGTAGTTAAATTAAGTGTACGACATACATAAATGTATATGGTATGTGTGGCATTACTGACATGAAAATATTATCCTGGTTGTTTTTTTATGGGATGTATGAATAGAGTTTGCAGAAGAAATTGAATGGATGGGTTAATTGGATGTACATGTTTGCTTAGTACCAGAAACACTTGAAAATTGACTACTGTGAACGAAATTTAGGATAACTTAAATGCATATGAAATGATCAATTTTTGTCAATGTTTCAATTTGAAATACTTCATTTTTGAGAATTAGCTCTTTAATAGTCGAATTTGGTGATCATTTTTGATGAAGGACTGCTATATGCAGGCTGTGAATTATTTGAAAAGTTACCCGTACTGTACATACCAAAAATATTACCGACATAAAATTTAAGCTAGCTTTAAGGAGTTTTTAGTAATACACTGTTTCTACTCTATCTGCGAAGTTTCAGAATACAACTATTTGCAATGTCTTTCACTGAATTCGAATAATTATACATATTATATATACTGTTAACTAAATTTTCATTGGATTTTTTTCTGTAAATTTTTATACCCTATGACGATTGCTAATAATTCCTCAACATATGTACCATATGTGAATTCTAATACTAAAGAATAATTTACTTACTTTACTTGAATACAATTGTGTGCTGACTCTTCAAATGTATTACATTACTTGTATCAAAAACCGTACCATCGCAATGATGAGAATAATTGGCTAATTCATTAAAAGAACCTTTACAACGAAATTTCGAGTTATTTTTATTTCAATTAAACATATCTTCACGCTATAGCCTGTTACGCTCTTCTCAATTGACTGACTAGTAGGTAGTAAGTATATGCACTTGAATTGAGGGGGCGCTCTCGACTTTTCATCATGTATTCATTAAAACGCCTACATTTTTGAAAATTATCCTTAGACTCAGGAGAGACACTCATCAAGAATTTCAACTGAAATACAAAAAAAGCACTGGCTAGTTTGTTTTATTTTACTGATAACTGGGAAAATGCAGCGCAGGTGTTCTAAGATGAGCGATATTTTTATCTGAATCATGAAGATACTGCCGTTTTCCTACAGCCAACCTCTTGACAATCACTATGAAAAACTTTAAAATCATTAACTTCTAGTTTTACGATATGATACTTATCACTTCTTAGATGCGACTGAACCCTTTTGTTTTGATTCTATAAAACAAATATAAGAATATAAACATTCTCAGAAATCTTCATTTCAATCTGAAGGATTTGAAAATTGAAATATTAAATATTATTTCCGGGAAAGTAACAGAGCGATTGAGCTCAAAACAAAAGGCATATAATACTGGTATGACTTCAATGTAGATCAAGTATCAGGACTATTGACCATTTTGTTAGACATTTTGTCACAAAAAAAATATGAAAACTAATCCCAATAGTTTTTTTATATTGGGTTTAACGACGCACTGTTATGATAGCGCAGATCTAATGGCGTCGGATGGATGATTAATGAGATGACGGGATGATGAGATGAAGGTTTCTTGGGAAATGGGAAGGATAGTGGGAAGGAAGCGGTCATGGCCGACTTATTGTAGGAATCATCCCGGCATTAGCCTACACTACAGAGGGAAACCATGAAAACCCCTGTAAAGATGATCGGCGACGGGGATCGAACTGGGTTCGGAATTCCCCTCGCCTTCCGGATCACATGAAGCGAGCGCGTTAACCACTGCGCTGCATGTGCCGGTAATCCCAATAGTTCACGATAAGTAGAATGGAAAGCTTCGTTACGCTCATCTAAAGAGGTCAATGAAGTAGCCTAGCTGATGAAAGAAAAACTTCTACATCGATTACACATCGCTTACGTATGAAGCTCACAAATACTATTGGATTAAATTACATCTCTCACCAGCACCATTATACCGACATATGCCGACATGCCCTCAATACGGTATACCACACTTAAAAACACTCATTATCTCTTTTTGAGTTCATATTAATGGGAAACCCAGAAACTGTAATCGGGTGTGAAATAACGTCTGAGAAACTGGGTGAAAGCCACGAGAAATGGCGAGAAGTCGCGAGAATTGACGAGAAAACTGGTCGAGTCGGCCGGGACAGGGATGCAGTTTGCTAACGAGCGTGGGCATCTAGCCAAACATGTTCATATAGCAAACAAGAAATATGGCAAGATAGAAAAACGTGGAGTGTCGTCGGTATAAAGTATACTTGGTATGTTATAAGATGTTTCTGATAATGATGAGAAAAGGAGGTTTGACCTGACCTCTTAGATAATATAGGTTACTAAAAAAGATAATTTTAAAGATGATGTGTTATTTAGGTTGTGTATGAAACAATGTGGAAATAGCGGAGCTTATATTGATAGAACTCGGGTATCATCTAGGAATTCTCAGAAGAGTTTGCATGGTCAAAAAATTGACATAGAAAGATATTTTTCTAAAATTGAGACCAAGGATGGAATCATCCTCAAGAGTAGAATTATTCAAACAACAAACGGGAATTTATGATGAAAGTATCACAATATGATGTTGAATATGGAAATGGATACGTTTTTAATATTTATACTATCTCGATACAAAAATATTCAAAAATTTGTTTCCATATGGATCAAAATTTGTGTATGTACTAAGACATTCAATTGAAGGTTTTAATGATCTCATATATATATATATATATATATATATATATATATATATATATATATATATATATATATATATATATTGACTCTGACGAAGCCAGGACAAATCTTGGCGAAAAACGTTGGGCTTTTCAATTGAATAATATACATGAAACAAACCCAAAAATGTCTTCATTTACATGTATATATATATATATATATATATATATATATATATATATATATATATATATATATATATATATATATATATATATATACATTTATATATGAATTCAAAATGTTATTGAATGAAAAACAAATAAGAATAGATATGAACAACGATGTGATTGTAATAATATGATACACATATAAAACAAATAATCGTGAATTGTTGATGTTATCAATCATGCATTGACACTTCCGTTTGATAACACAATTATTCAGTATTCATAACCTGTACTGCAGAAAATAAATAAAATATTGTTCACTTCGTAAAGGGAATGTGAACATAGAATGAATATGCAATGACAGTGTTTGTATAATGATAACCATGACTTTTTTTGTGAAACAAAGTGATTAAAAACGTATCTGTCAACATTCACCTATCTACATGACAACATATAATCTAGTATGCCTACTTTCTGTATTTTTTATTATGATACTGTTCTCTATTTTTCATTTAGTTTTACATCATCTGCTATAAAAATGTATTTGTGCTAGTCGCTGTAATCACAATTCACTATTGATAGTAATAATTGTGCTTTCACAATGAGTTTATATCGATCGTAAACAAAAAATAGTACTTGTAATTTGAAAGCAGTCTGATAAAAATAATGGTACAGCATGTAGAACTAATTATAAAGATACGAAAATGAACAGAATGTGATAATGACTTTTGTGTTTTATCTATATCAGGGATTTTATTTACGTGTATCATCAATCAAATATAAATTCAAGTGAAATAGAACACTAATACCAAGGTTTTATAGAACATAGCTTGGACTGAAATCATTTTGATTACCCTCGAGACAAAATCATTATTTGCAAATGATTTCAACTGTAACCATCTTGATATTGTCTGGAGAGTATAAAAATATTTGAAAATAGTAAGATTTATTGTTTCTCAATGAGTGCTTCCGACTTAAATGAATCGCACTTCTATCTAACAATATAAAATACTGAAACTATAACAAATGTTGTCAACTTCTTTCTCATTTTAACGACTAGAAGCACTTAAGCGAACTCTATTAGAGATCGTAGTCAACTAATCTTGAACAGAGTTTATAAGCAATAAAGAAGAAAAACTTACTACGTTAGAAAAGGGGTTTTGAAACTTATCACATGCCATTCTACACTTCCCTTTCTCTCCTTCCCCCTCCCCGTTACTACTACTACCCCCTTGAATTCTTACTTTTTCAAACGGCTAGTAAAAAGAATAGTCGGCAATAACTTTTCATCTTTAAGGAGTAAATTTTTGAGACAGCAGATTTTTCGTCACATAAGATATATGAAGTAAATTTAGTAAAAGTTAACTTGACTCAGTTGGGAATAGAAATATGGAATCATTGGTGAGTACTATGCCGAGGAAAAACATTTTCTTCAGGTTTTGTGAAATATTGTCTAAAATAACAAAAAAAGTATAATATTTAAAAAAAGTTTTCAAGAGAATGTCCTAATTTTGAAAATCTCAACGTACCGTTGAAAACGTGCCTTATACCTGTACTCTTTCGTTTATATTTTGTGTGCGATTAGTTTGATAAATTTTATAAATAATATTTATCAGTTGATTGACAATGGAAAAAATTGTTTGAAAATATTATCTTGTACCTTGAGAAAGTCTCAGAAATGGTACAATGTATTGCATAACAACAAAATCCAATATAATACATTTGGGAAAATTAATATTCAACCGGATGAATAAAAATGAATCAAGTGGAATATATATATTGTTCGGATATTGTTGATGGTGAATATGAATATAATTAAAAAATAAAACCTTTGAAATTGAGGAGTAAGCGTCAATGCACATATCGTATCTATAACTACATCTCAAAACATTGTTTGCAATGATACCATTGAAATGGATAATATAACAACATGATGTAAATGTAATTCAATATGATTGTACTTAACGTAATACACAAAATATAAATATATACAGATGTATATGTTCTGTACATGTATATTTATGATACAAAAACGATATATTACACATTTCTAACAACATTAAAACTCGTTGATATTGTTTGTTTATCTTCCTAGAAACTGCCATAACAATTTACATTCTCGCAGTGATATATCCTCACGGCATCAGGCCTGCATAAAAATAAACGCCCAACAATGATAATGACCCAGATTTGAGATAATATTCCAGAATTCATCCTCAACTTTGATTTGAGAAAACTTATTGATATATCAAGATGTCTACGTTATACAACAGATATCACATCAACTGTTCCATTCCGGGATCCATTCTTCAACCATTCATATCTTCTTCAAAAAAAACTTATACCATTCATCCACCACTAATCTACCACTAATCCACCACTAATCCTCCACTAATACACCACTAATACAACGCTCATCCACCACTAAACTACCACTAAACCAACACTCATCTACCAATAATCCAACGCATTCCCATCACACATTCACAATTAATCCATCACTAATTCGACAATGATCCACCACGCATCCACTAACACTAATCAAACACTAAGCACTAGTCACTAAAAACACTACACCCTGAATAGAGTAAACATCTAACACTAAATATTGAACTATGATGAAACAATACAACTTTAAACATAAGCGTGGCGATATTTCGAAATGTCTGTGCAACCTTTCCAATTGTAAAATATTCATACTTGAAAGAAACACCCATTGTAATAAAAACACCCATTGTAATAATTCAATATGTTATGTTGAGTGTATCAATCAAAAGAACTTGTTTAATTATGTGCCACAATTTACATCTCCATTTAGTTGACATTTTTTTCAGTACTTTTCTTCTACTGAATATTAGAATCAATGCAATAGTTATATGTATCTGAATAATGCAGCTATATTATATGTTGTGACTTGAAGAAAAACTTGGAACCTGGCGCCTCCACCAAAACTAGTTGACTTATTATGTTTTATGTTTTTTCCAAATGAAATGGCCAAATTGGCGTAAATTTGAAATAGAACCTCTTTGCTGTGATGAACACACTGTTTGTTTTAGTTACAGAAAAACAAAGTTTGACTGATTCTATCATTATTGATCAATGATCAATGAAATAATACATTATAATTGAATTATGATAATTCAATAATCTTATCCACACATTATCACTCCGTTCAAACTTCATGATCGCAAGACGAATATTTGCTTCGTCGTCTCTTTTCGATTGTAGACACCGAAGTAATATTTAATGTCGAAAAGCAATAAAAATATATCGTCTATATACATAATTTATATCACAGTTTTAGAAACTAGATAAAATATTTTTGGAAACAAATTGTTCACAAAACAAAATCCCAACATACAAATAATCCATCTTATGAAGATAGTTTAATGTCCCAATGTCTAGTCCAGCTTTGTCAACTTCAAACATTGTAAACTTTACACGTTCACTAGAAAAAGTATGCAGTTGACAGGTCTGAACACTCGACAGCCAATGTTAATAGGTAGGAAAGACGGGCGATCGTTTCTTTCAATACTCAAAACAGGACGTTTATTCTTGAAATTATCATAGTATAGAATTCTTATGCATTTGCGAGACTTGTAATAATGCATGTCAATGCATGCAACGTCAAGTGTCTAGACTATAATAAAAATCACTTCAATTTGATTTTTCTAGTCTGATGAGAATTCGTAGAGACATTTCATAAGTTTGTTGGAGAAGTTTTATTATTTTGTGAATAGTGACATATCGTGGGAAAAATAAACCCAATGTTTGCATAACGATCCAAAGTTTTCATGTGGGCGTTTTATGGAAACCAGCATATTATATTTATTTGTATTCTTAACAGTACCTCTAGAAGAAGGAGAAGATACTAAGAAGATTCAAGATTTTTTCTCCCCACTGTGAATGTTTGAATTATTTTCTAACCCTGAAATTACTACCTTTTTTAGTTTGATTTGTCTGTTAAATGAGTTTGGGGTGGTAAGATGGCCCTTGTGGTGCCCCGTTCAAACGATCTCATCTTTCATCCACAGCCTCAATTGGGGAACAATGATTTTGTATCAAGTTTCGATGTTTTTTTTTCAAGTATCTCTAGAAATTATGAGAAAATAATAATAGTGACTACTCGCGTGATCTGTTGTCGAGGAACGACAGAGGAAAACCATTAAATACCTCAGTTGGGTGTTGGGTTCAATTCCCAACATGGTGAGAATTGAACCCTTTTTGGACTTGCCTGCTAGCCAATGGTCGACCAGTTGCAATTCCAGCATCCTTGTCGATAAATAAACAACAACCATTAATGAGATCAAAACAAACAAAAAACTGAATAACATATTATATATATATAATGAATAAAAGAAATCAAACATACATCACAATGACGTAGCCCAGTTATTTCTATACACTCGGCGTAGCATTCACCACAAAATGTATTGTCATTGTGGATAGATTTTCTCTCGGCGCCAATAACTAACAATATATATCTGGCATTTGCTTTCACCAGTAATATCACTGCGTTAACAGGTATTAATTAATTGCTTTATCTGGCAGATGATATCTGCTTCCCATCGCGACCGGATAAATGATTGATAGTTGTTTATTTCACTATTAATTAGAGACTATAGTGATTTAATACGCGAGATCAATATATGCATGTAATGGCCATCATACCATTGTCAACATAATCAGTGTTTATACATAAGGATTGAATTATTACATTCTATGGATAGAATTGAGCTACAATGCGATGACCTGATTGCGTCAATGGTATGATATTATACATCATATATATATATTTATATATATATATATATATATATTCCACCACCCCATATAAATATCATCATCACTCATTGAACGAATAATAATTATAATAAACCACATGATAGAATTCCAAAAATGAGATTATAGTATTGGATTTACGACTTTTCCCGAAGAGTTCATATACTCATGGGTTTCATTTCGCACGTTGTATGTTAGCGAGAGAATATCATACCAATAATCCAGCCAAAAAAAAAACGCGTAGAAAAAACCGAGAGAAAACAAGATAACGAAAAAGCGTGAAAAGGAGAGAAATCGTGTCGTGAATTTAAAAGTGATTCTAAAAAAAAAAGAAAAACTTTTGAGTTTGTGTGGCGCGTCATAGCCGCACACACATCTGACAACATCAATAATTATTGTACATTTTACGTTCGTGGCGACAAATTGGAAAACGTGTTTCGATTCAATAAACTGTGACCAACTCGGTGTCACGTGATTGGTTGTCTGTTAGCCAATCAGATCGCGTCATGTGATAAGTTATGGGACGCGAGAGACACAAACTTAGTTTTAACAATTATTTTATGGAAGACTATTGATTTGGACTTTTACTAGTCAATGATTTTTTATGAACGACTCAAAGGGGTTTGGAATAAGATTTGTCGTTATTTCGGTTATTGAGGTGAATAATTCTGAAGGTTTCTGAGATTTTCAATTCTAATTATTCCAGGGTCTGTTCTTTTGAAACATTATCACTTGGTTACCAGTAATTCTCCGTAATAAGTTTGATCCAAAATTTGAATATATAAATATATATATAGGTATTTATATATTTATATATCTATATATATATATATATATATATATATATATATATATATATATATGAATGCTTGTAATCGTACTTAATCGTGTCTTACTCATCCTCTTAAATAAGTCAACACATTGACTGACCAGAAATGATGTCACGACTCTTAACGTACTGAAGCGATGTTGACCTGATTTGTACGGAGAGAAACACCCTTCGAGTCCCGAGAGAAATCTTCAATAACACACGATACCGGGAAGATATACAGGAAGAGAAGATATATGAACGGGATGAAGACTGGAAGAAATTGCTGTGAAAACCACTTGATATGAGAAAAGTGTTCACTAGGGTGGTATAGTAATGATAGAGTTCATACGTTCGAACCTTTAAACGTTACAACGATGATTAAGGCCTATATATATATATATATATATATATATATATATATATATATATATATATATATATATATATATATAATAATTGAAATAACATTCAATGATATAATATCGAAAAGAATATATAAATAATGAACAATTGATGATATGATATGTTATAATATGATATAATAATTGAATGAGAATATTTTATGAGAATATAATATATGAGAAAATAGTTCATATTTGTAATAATTTGTAAAATAATATGACAAATATATAATATTGACAAATATATGACAAATGATTATGACAAAATAATAAGTATTTGTATTCTTGACGTACATCGATAAGAAAAAGAGCGTGGATGAACTGATAGAGATTTTTCATATACACATTCGATATGTTTATACTTTTCATTTTCTTATTTTCTCATCGTGAGTGACGTTAAGTACATGACGAAAATGTACTCTCCAACAATGAAAGAACCCAAAATCAGAATGTCTCCACAGAAGTCGAGACATAAAAGTATAAGGCTTATTATTTTATTCGTATTATATGAATAATGTGGCTTCACTGTGAAAATCCCAGAGATATATTGTTGTGAATACGTCATTTTTTCAGAGTATTTTTATGAGCGCTTGTTTCACATATTTTTCAAGGAAAACATATGATGAGCAGTTTACATCGACAAATGATGATATAATTTTTCTAGAAGTTTCTATGTATAATTATTATTTTTCAATATATTTTAGATACATATATGATAGAAGACAGAATATAATTATTATTTGAATATTATAGGTTCCGTTATGTTAGATTATCAATAATTAATTATTGTAATTATTGCTTCTTGCTGGATAAGTAATGTCCGTGATATATTGCTGGTATATTTTTCTCCATAGAAGATGAAATACAGAATACTATCAATTGATCACAATAGTATCGTTTGAAATACAAATATAAACATACATTTTCTTCCATCATGACTTTCCTTATATACTCCTGTTACATGCATGCATGCATGTATAACATGCATGTCAATGCGCCTTACGTATCGTTCAGGAAAAGTCATCAAATCACGCTCACATTTTCCTTTTTCAGCTCGGATCCGCTACGTACCGCCGAGCGGACCTGTAGCGTAGTTAGCTATGCGCAATCGTTCGTCACAAAAGAATTACCTTTACCGCGATGAACATAATTCCAGGGGGAAAGCTGTGAACTACCGTTGGCCACAAACCCAGTGGCGTATACCGGTGGTGAAAATATAAAAATCAACCAAACGTATATAGGAGTCGATACTCGTTATTGAATTCGATTAAAATCGGTCAAAGAACGATAACTTTGATATGGTGAATAGTTGTGGGACATACGTGAATGATTATTGAATTTATTAACTTTGTTTATACACATTATTGAAACGATTTGAATGAATTTATGAAATACACGTTTCGCAATTCATTCTTCAAGTTTGGCTTTCATCGAGAAAAAAAAATTGATACTTGATCGAGCAGCTCTGTAGTTTTTCATGTTAGTTATTTTACTTTAAGAATTGAGACAATGCCAAGATATTACGAGAGATCTTATTGAGAATAAATAACGCCATATTCTCACTATGATATCTCTACATTGATTTTATGAAGATCTCATAATAAAATGGAATATGGTATAGACAAGATGACTGAATTTTCTGGGATAATCTTATCACTATCAGCATCATATTTCATTCAAATTTCATTCAAGTTCATTCAGGTTTTATTGAAGATCGAATAGTTTCCTGTTTTAGAATCTACAACTTTCTTTGGAGCTCATCGATCACTTTATCGAGTACTGGTAAAAAGGGTTAGGACATTAAGAAAGAGATTATAAATATTGAATTTTGGATTCGAGTAGTCCAATTTGGATAGATCCAATTTGGAACAAATGGGAGACGAAAGATGAAGGATGGAATCGGACCAGCTTTCTACTGCAAGGGTTCTCGGGAAATTTTTAATTCAGTTTGTATTATATGTTCTTATTCACAAATTGAATAATAATTCGAACAAATAAACCTTTGAAATAGTATATCCCATACAATAATGTCATGCAGCTGTTGTTGAACATCATAATTTAATCCTATAGTTTACTTTTGTGTGATACTTGTTTGCTGATATTTTCATTCTTTGTTTTCAAATAATATTGTGTGCTTTGAATAGGTTAACAATAGTGTAAAGCCCTCCTCGCATCAGGGATTTTTATTGTACGCTTATATTTTGCTGGTGTCAAAGTAAAATGAGGTACGTAAAAGTCTATATAGGATATAAAAAATGAAAATGTGTGTGTATATATATAGAGAGAGATATTTAATAAATATATTATATATATAATATATATGGGCCTATAGATATTATAATAACATTCTCATTCTTATTATTCATATCTTACAATTTATCTTAAAATTCTCATTTCGCGTATTTGAATAGGCTACTTCTAAAATTCAAAACTTATGCTCTTAATTCAAAACCTTTCGTTTCAATTTCAAACGCCGCTACATTAATTTTCGTTCCATATTCAAATAATATAAAACTTCATCCGTTATTTTTACATTTTAATATAATAGTCTCGAAATAAAGAAGTAGGCGCGGTGTAATGCAAAGAATATATAGGCCCTCACGACTTGGTTTCATTTTCTCATCATTGCTATGTAAAAACCTCAGAAACATTGGAAACTTTTATAATAGGAAGTGAATTCTAATATCAATTCTGCCGCAGGAGAGAAAGTGATAGAGGACAGCTGTGAAAAGTGTGAGATAAAAGTAGACCTCTGTATGAATATTTCACTGGTCATTGAGATGTGGTTTTTTCTTCAGCTTCAAAAAAAATTTCGTACATCAATTGTTATTTCAATAAGAGACAAATCGATAAAGTGGTGAGTAGAGAATCAAAAATTAATATTGATAAGATCGGTTTACAGTAACTGCTTCATCTTAAAGAGAACACAATGTCACAATCATTGAAATCTACCAGTCAATTCGAATCGAGAAGTATACCGAGCCATTTGTGAGAAACTGTGTAAATTTCTTCACCTCTTTCAGTCGAGACTATAATTAATGATCTTTCTTTGTTCTCGCTGCATGTTTGTGGGTGCAACAAAATAGCGTTAACGTCGTGAATCATTAATTGGAAATGTCAACAAGTTCAGCCAGGCGATAAAATATTAAACATTTTCCATAATTCCAGTGTGTTTTCAAATATTAAAAAATCAAATTCCACTATGCTATTGTAAAATGCATACAATTAGGATGTCATGGCGATGAACTGTTGGTCATAATATCCTTCAAACTAACAAAATTACTTGAAGTTGAAGAGTGCTACTATTTTTAAAATATTGTAACCTACCTCAGAAATAATAAATTAATCTGATTTGGAAGGGTTCGAGAACTAGTGTGAACTTCCTATCACCTACCTTTACTTTTTAATTTCCAAAAAAAAAACGACAACATACAAAGTTATAATCGAAATACAGTCAGTCTTTCCAAAAAACCTCAAATGAAAGCAATCAACTGTCGCGTCTTGTGATGAAACTTCATCCATTCTTTAAATCAATTATCAGTACTCCCATATAATCTATCTGTTGTTGGGGTCAGAAAATCAGTAACAGTTGGTTATGAGGGTGAGTGACCACAAACAATAGCTTACTATGAAGTGATGTCAAACATTGTTGTAATTAGTGGGCAACAATGTCCCAAATGTCAACAATGTCAACAATGAAATTGTTTTCTCCAATCATTACTTCGGTATTGGTTATCTTGCCCTCTAGTTTTATAGATACTGTGATGACCTGAACAACACGCCATATTTCTACAGTGAGAGATAAAAAGCGTAATTCTAATGATTTCGTCAGTTTCATTTTCATTCCTTTCAAAACTTTCTATGATACGATGAGAAAGAGAGAGAAAGAGAGAGAGAGTGATAGAGTTGGAGGAGGAAGATTGAGAGAGTAAGAAAGAGAGTAAAATAGATAGAGGAGGAAGAGAGAGAGAGAGAAAGAGAGGGAGGATGATGATTAACGAATATATAAAAATGTAAAAATGTAAATTTCATTTCTTAACGGATTATTAAAAATGATGACGTATATCTCAGTTGAGGTATTACGTATTCGTTAAAAAGTAAAATCTAATCGTAGTAATACTTTATCAGATCTGCAGATTTATCGACGGTTGGATTCAAACCCTTTAAGAGGATAAACGAGTCGAATAGTTTTTCAAATATTCATCATTCTCAATACAGTTTTAATAAATAATCATTTTAACAAACTTTATAATGTTTATAAACTAATAAATATATAATCTTCAAGGATTCCGAAATTTTACAACACCAGTTGATATCTGAGCCCATGTTAATTCTTTTGTTAATTCATTGATCTTGCATGAGAATGAATACAATTATTTTTGGTCATTTCGAAGAGTGAAACAGAATGTTAGGGAATAATAATTACTAAATACATAAGGCCTGTTTATTTGGTTTCATTGCATTTAATGAATTTCATCAGAATATATTTGGAAACCATGATTTGTATCAAGTTCAGACCTTGATAAAAAAAAGTATCACAATTTTTTTTTTGAAGTATAGATAATTCAAGAAAGTCATCAACAACAGTAGTAGAATACCACATCACACTTAATTAATTCATTTTGAATGTAAAACATGAATGAAATAATTCAATTCACTATCCACTAGTAGTAACATTCTCTACTTTAAACTGTTCTTAGTAGAAAGTTTGGTTTCCCGCATGTGCTCTTAACCGCTGTCTATAGTTATACCTTCCTCAAATCTTACTCTTTACACAGTAGAAAGAGAAGGGGTCTATATTAAGAACATGTCAGCGAAATTTATCGCAGCTCAGTTTCTTTTTATACAAAACTTTTCTAAGCCTTAAAACCAATTAGAAACCCGAGATCTGTCATTTTCAGTCTTTTGTGAAAAAAAAAGGAAAGAAAATGCTGATAAAAGATGTCCCCACGTTTCTTGTAGATGGAAAATTGATTTTTTTTGTTGAATCACTCAAGCATTAAACTATCGGACGAAATGAATTGATATTAGTAGAAATGTAAAGTATTGAAAGAGGTAAATAACACGAGAGTTTTATGACATTCGTGAATGCTCAGTAAACCTCAGTGAAACTCAGTAAATGATTTACAGCTTTATATTCTATCAGAGATAGAGAAAATTGTTAAATTTAAATTATTATCCCTTTATAAAGTAGCACATTTGTAAAGTCACGTTTATGTATCAAATGAAGAAATAAACTTCTGTAACCCTGTTTTATATTTAATCATTAAAACAAATATTGTCATTTGTAGTTTCCATATTTTATGCGTCATTTTGTTATTTGAACGTTACTTTTCAAAATGGTTTTAATTTAAATTTACCAATTAGAATCTGTTGAGTACTCCATTTCACAGTTTTGGTAAAGTTTGTTGGTTGAGCGAAGCAAAGACGCAATTTTACCCTACTTCCATCAGTTTCCGGCCTTAGCATGCACATAATATGTCATCTTCTAACTCGATACTGTCTAGTTTTGTGGCGCAATCGGTTGAACTACTTAAATATAAACTATTTTGTTATTTTGTAACACCCCTCCCAGAAAAAAAACATGAGAGATCAAAAAGAAAGTGTATTAATTAAATTATCTACAGATTCTAAGCACATGAGTGATACACGTTTGGAAGATGAGAATCATTGTGATTTTTTTTTCACGTCAATTAAATCTATCAAAAATATCGAGGAGATCAACAAGTGAAACCAATTAGATAGAAAAACGTTTAATATTATCGGTGAATCAGGAAGCCAGTGAGTTAAAGTGAGTTATTAAAGATCAAGGTGTGTTTCTCCTACATTTTGTATACACTCTTTCTCATCTTACGCATAACGCATACGCTGCGCATAATACCCTGCGCTCATCAACGCATAAGCTGCGTTTTCCTATAGTTATTCATATTAGTGACTCCTCGAAGTCTTAAATCAACTAAAAGATGCCGCTTCAAAACAGTCTTTACTAATTCATCCTTGATCCTTAATTCATCCTTCATCCTTGATTGGTAAATAATGATTGTACATCAAGATTTCGAAGTTATTAAAAAAATATTGCCCACAACACCAAAAAGTCCAGCATTTATTGTAATGTCGTTCAACGATTTTGTTCATGCAATAATTATTTCTACCTACTTTTAGAGCTGGTTCAGTTGGTACTCTCGTTAAAAGTTGATCTCGAATATCAAACATGTGTTTACCTGGAAAACAAGAAAAAATAATCGTTAACAACAAACAAAACATTTGGCAAATAGTGTTTAAATGCTTGAGAATGTTGATATTTACACTATGTTGTATTACGCCATTTCATCCCTGTGAAGAGTATAAGAACATAGTACCTAGAAAACTACACAACTAGAACACTAGTAACAGAGTTCACAGAGTGATAGAGAAAACTAGTTCTAGTAACTAGAAAAGTTGGGATGAAATGGACAATGCCATTTTAAACCCAAACTTTTGGACTATTATTTGAATCTTTCAAGATACAATTTGTTTTATATTTTGAAACTAAATCTAAAATGTATGCATGTTGCCTACCATATTTTTATCTGGGCATCTGAATAAAAGATTCTGATCACACTAAAAAAAAGCACCTGGGCAATAATTACATCACAAAATGTACACAGTATCCTTGAGTGTCCATGGTAGTCAATTCAGCAGAATATCAGTTTCTTGATGATAACTTTTGAACGGTGTGAGATATTGAAATTCTGATAAAAAGGAAACATAGATATTTTAAATAACCTCGAAAAGGTATATAAGTTTTTATCTCATATCACCTAATTGTCACGCTTATACGACTAATAAAAAAACTTTTAACCGTATACGCGTTACAATTAAGCGATATGAGATGAATAGTTATTACTAATACCATCTTGAAGGTATAGAAAATATCTATGTTTTCTTCTTTCTAGAATTTCGATATATCATACCGTTCAAAAGTTATCACCAAAAGAACTAATATTCCACTAAATCGACATTGGGGTTATCCACTCAAACATAACGTCAATAAATGTCGATTTACTCTCCTACGCGATGGATTAATCCAGGCTAATACCTATCGACAAGTACACCTACCTAATGAATTGGTACTTTATTATTAATATAAAATATTGCATCATGATTTTAATTGGCAGTGACCAAATAAAATAACTCAATAAAGATAAACGGTTTTGCCCTCATTTGTTTGAACATCACCTATGTCAGATATACATGTATGTGTTACCTCTACCTTCATTGAGCTAATAAAAAGCTTAACGTGTCTTTAACAAACGTAATCTGCTGTTAACGATACTAATGCGAGGGGATGAATAGGAAACAATTCCTGATAATTGAAAAAGAATTAAAAAGATTAAAATGACGGAATGTTTATAAGTGGAATGATTAGTGATGTATTGACGTTGACAAGAACGTCAACAGTTTTGATATGTGAATTTCTAATCATTTTTCTGATTTTGTTACTCAGAGCCAAAGTACAAGTACCAAGTGATGATTAGTGAATTAAGCAAAAATTAGCAAATTAACTTGTTATTACCCTTGGATACATATGCTATTTTTGTACCTTAAGTAATGATTGACTAATTAATATTCATCATCAATTGGAACAATCGGTTCCAAGTATTCTATTATTGATAAGAGGTCACTATTTCGATTACTATTTCTAATACAAATTGGTAATCTATTAAATACTATCATGCCTTTGGTAAACATCGAGTTGTCTTGAATCTTGTTATTTATTCTTTCAATGAGCTTACCTTATCAACAGGTATTTCATTTAATGGGTACGGATATGCACGTGACAAATAGGTATCATATATAAGATGAGTGCTCTGACGACACTCGAAACCCAGCTCTTAATTTCTTTTTCTAACCAGCCTATAAGCGACTCACGGGGGGCGACAAACTGTACTTTCCAAAAATAAATAAATGAGAAAAAAAATATCTTTTCATTCTCCTTGTTCCTCAGACTTGGACAACATGAACTGTTAAACAACATTGGGTCCTGCAGCAGTAAATATACCCCCAGCTTAATATCCTCTAGCTCGAAATGACTTATCCCCTCGCCCGTGACCCCCCTCTTCTTCCCAAAACCCTTCGTCTGGCCGTGGCCTTTATTTATTTAACCTTATTGTCAAGTCCTTGAGGCAATGTCGTTAAGGATCATCCAAAATGGCGTGACAGAATTGAAAAGATGATAGAAAAAGTGGATTGACAGTAAATCTTCGGAGATATAACCTAGTCTTATATATGTGTGTGATTGAGTCTCTTGTAGAGGGTGGTTTTTATTATATGGGGAATATAATAATACTTGATCAAATATTGAATTGTGAGTCCAGCGACTTAAAGATCCACTCCGAATAAAGATGATCCGTGAAAAACCAGCGCACCAACTCCTTGAGAAAGTCTAAAAATACCTCACTTCTTCATAAAAAAAAATATATATGTATATATATATATATATATATATATAGAGAGAGAGAGAGAGAGAGAGAGAGAGAGAGAGACCGCAATCCGCTTTCTTTTTTTCACGTTACTCTTTGAGAAAATCAGAAAAGTTAACAAACTTCTGCGCGATGCATTTTATTGACATGTCAGAATTACACGAAGAAAAAAGTCACCGATTATTGGTAGAGAAAACTAAACTGAAAAACTTTTCGAACAATTCCAAATCTTTTGATTAATTTCTACAAGGAGGAAGTTATTTTTCCTTCTTTTCCCAGTGACGGTTTCTTCTATTTGATTTATTTATCACCGCCGCACTGACACACAAGCACTGAAATAGAATAATTATAATGAACAACGTGCTTCAATTGGTTCATTTTCAAATATTTGTTCCTCCAACTGAATCAATATATTATAACAAATTTATCGCGGGTGTCCCGAGGCGCATTCTCTTCGGGAATGTACCATCGAGTAAATACTAAAATGTCAAGAGTAATATCGTTATGAAAATACACGAAGTAATATGTCAACTATGTAACAACATTATGATGTTCAATATTATATGGTCGAGTGTTTGTCGATCATCGCGTCAAATTTTCCGCGCACATAGTACTCAATAGCAAACTGGCAAGACACTGACAAGATGTGGCATGTGAACAAATACTGCTTTGTGTGTGTACATAATTATACATAACGTAATAGAGCTAACGAAGAGAGAGAGAGAGAGACAGAGGGGGAGGGAAAGAGAGAGGGATAGAGAAAAGAATCAGGCAGGTAGAGACAGAGATCGAAACACATCGATAGGGAGAGAATCGAGAAAGCTAGAGGGAGGTAGAGTTTGTGTATGTGATAGAAAGAGAGAGTTTGTGTGTGAGAGAGATAATAAATGAGAAATCATGAAGGGAGATGAGAAATGGATGACATCACAAGAGAGCAGAGAGAGCAAGAGAGAACAAGAGAGAAAGAAGATGGAAAGGAGATTCAGTTTGCATATATATAATTATATGAGGCAAAATAAAAAATGTGATGTTAGAATGAGATATATAGAGAGGAAGGAAGGAAGAGGGGAAAATATATGTTCAGATAAATGCAGAGGTACACACAAATGTAGACATAGACAGCCTATATATATATATATATATATATATATATATATATATATATATATATATATATATATATATATATATATATATATATATATATATATATATATATATATATATATATATATATATATATATATATATATATATATATATACACATTTATATAGAGAGATAGAGAGAAGGATTGAGAGAGTAAATGAGATATCATAAAGAGATATAAGAAATGAATGTGATCACAAGAGAAACAGAGAGAGAGAGAGAGAGAGAAAGTGGAGGAAAGTGTGAGAGAGTGTATGTTTGTGCGTGTGGTACGGAGAGAGTATAAGATAAAGAGCTGAGGATAAATGTGTGTGTGAGAGGAATGGAGAGAGAGCGAGAAAGAGAGAGAGAGAAAGAGTTGGAGAGTGATGGGCGGCGATAAGGGGTGGGAGTAGATGTCATGAAAGATAAACGACGGGCAAGAAAGTTGACAATAGTACCCGAAGCGTCAGAGCTGGAAATGATTTCAAGTTGTAAATCAATCACTCAGAGCAAGACAGTGGTTGTATGACAATCAACAAACCCAAGCAAAGTTGACAAGGAAACTAGAAAAATTTTCCTTTGTAGAAACGAACGAGCGGAGGAAAAACCTGAAAAAGGAAGGGAGAATATAATTGAAAATCATCTTTGAATTGATGCTGTTATACCACATTGGAAATTTATTACAGACGAAATCTGTGTGAAGAAAAATTGAATGTACAACACATTTAAAACAGCAGCTTTCCAAAGCTCAGGTTCACCATAAGATAGGTTTCATCCTAAAGATTACCTGGAAGATATATTTATGTTCTAGTTAAAGGTCACAATACAATGCAAATGGTGGCTTTAACTGCATGGGAGACACATTATAACTTCCAGCTACAAAAGCTTGAGATAAATCTTTGATAAAACCGGACCTTAGTGGTGAACATACCTGTTGTCACAGAAGAAGATGTGGTTCGGTACGATATTCCTTGTGTGGTCAATCAAATTGATTACAAATTGTTTATTGGGTAATCTACTTGTGTAATTTACCGAAACCTAATAATCAATCCCCAATCTAGTCTTGCCTGACCCTAAATAATTGGATTTTATAATAAATACTTTCCCTATTGAAATGTCAAAATGTGAAGTATTCTTTGACCAAACATATGTTTACATACGGAAGATTACGTCCTCACATTCAATGATTTTTGTTTACGAAAATACGATTCATTCTAATGTTTTCCAATGTAGATCTGTACAGAAACCAACTCCACTATCTTTGACTTGAATAAATTAACCTTTCGCGTAATCAACTCATGATATAAAATTTACATCCGAAAGAAAGTGAGGTCATGTTATAGTTCATGATTTCCTCTACTTTTTATGTTAACTTGGTTATAAAAAATTTTCCTTTGATTAAAATCAAATTTGGTGAAAGTTTAATGCATGTACCCTCGTGGTGAGGGACTCTCCAGAACAGTTGATGTTCGACAACGCCGATAAAGTTGGTCAACCTCGACAAAATACTGCTTTATCAGCACTTGTTGACAAGTCGTTCAAATATACACTCCCTATCAAATGGATAAACTAATCAGCATGCACGACTATTTTCCGCTTTTTCTATAAGATAATACACAGCATTTTCCATTTGAATCAATGTAATTTAGGTTGAAGAAAAAACAAAACCCGCTTTCCGTAATTCATTCGTATAGACGACCATTTCCTTTTATAACTTATAGCTGAGCTTAGCTGCATTGCACATAAATCGTATGGTTGAACAGTAATGTAAAGCCAGGCGAGATTTTACTTGAAGCTCTATGGTGTTTATGGAAATCTAAAACCTTTATTTTGTGCTTCGGATTTCGAGACTTTGCACGTCAGAAGTGCAAGCTAGAGGATGGGCACCACAACAAAACACGAGTATTATTGGTCGAATCTTACAGTTGTGGATTTTCAAGTCAGGTGGAGCTGGTATAGACCTACTCACCAATTTTGTTACGACTGAAGAACACAATTTCCACCGAGGAGTTATTAACTCCCGAAATCAGGTGTACACTTTGAAAAAGTCAATAAAAATCACTCGGAATAAAAAAAACGAAAAAAATCACCTAAATCAAACAATCATTATATATCAGAAAAATATGATCGAAATAAAAAAAAACACTCGAAATCAAGTAGAAAAAAAATATTTATGATTTCGGAATCAAAAATCATCAAGTTGTTACCCCTCGCTTTTCCAATTCCGGTGAACAACGATACAAATTCGGAAAAAACATGGCCTCCAAAGTCATGCAAGAGCATGAAAGGTATGAATATTTAGTGAAATATCAGTAAACTGACGATATTTAGGAGCCGTCCGTTCAGCTAGGATAGTTGGAGCACATATGCTCCGAAATCTGAAGTCAGCTGGACGCGGGTTTGAGTACCGCTATAAGCAAGGGTTTTGGTTATATGCCCAAAAATCACTTCATCGTTTCAATAACACTTGCTCATTCTTACCCATATGTAAATATGAAGTATAGGTGTCGGTGAAGTAGTTACACATAGGTAAATACTTCAATACCTAATAGTTAAAATAGTTGAAAAGTTGACAAATACTTTAAATTAGTAGGGATATCTAAATTATGATAGTGATAACCGAGTGAAGTCAGTGATAGTGTGTGTAATGAGAGGGATTAATCGATGCGTGAAAATGGTTCGTTTGCCATCACTTGAATTCTCTTCGAGTTAAAGAGAAGATGTTGCTAGATGAGAGATGTTTAAGATGTCAGAAGAATATAGAGTTAAGAAACTAGTTGACCGACCAAGAGATAGAAGGATGTAGGAGTGAAGCAAGGAAAAGTAAAAAGAAGTGGATGAAGTAGGTATGTTGGTGAGCTGGGTGATGGGAAAATATAGTTTGATGCAAAGAAGAAGAGGTTATAGAGAAGAGGAAAGAAGATGGGAGGGAAGCGGTGAAACAAGGCTTGAAAACAACAGAAATTGAATTCTCAGTATTCTTCCCCAGATATTGATAGAATTGAAACCCTGTTTCAATATAATTTAGTTTTCTGGGAAAAATATGGAAAAGTATTGAAAATGTATACAAAAATGAAACAATTCAACATGCGTTTTCTGTTCAGTTGTTGTTAAAGGGGCACCGTTTGATATGTATCTGATGTATAACGAATATGTGCTTCTTCTTAGTACAATGTTGATATATTCAACTAGTCCTGCGTGATCTTTCAAGGAAGTAGAGAGGGTTACCAAATTTAAATTACTATTGTAACAAAAGAACAGTTTCATTCCTAACAATTCACAAATTAATCTTGTTTCCTTTACTACTTCTCCTCAAAAGATTTTCAACACAAATAATAAGTCAACGCCAACCTCATACTAAACATAGCATCACAACATCACGACCACGCCATGCTCCACGTCGTCTTCGTGGAAGAGGTGGGAGGGTGGGGGGTGGTGGGGAGGGGATGATTTGCAGAAAGAACAACAACAAAATACGTTTTTTACGAACTGCACAAATGGGGCGGTAGATTCCTTGTGACGTACATTCGCCCGCGTTAACGTCGAATCGAGGAACGCAAATTTGTGGGACATGAAAAAGGTTGGTAGAGATCAGAAAAGCAGTGCATATTTGGATGTCTGGGGTGGGTTAAGGGGAGGTAAACGATGAGAATTTGAATAAACAATATATAATTATTTGATCATGGTATCTTCGTTCCACATATACCAAACATTTTTGTATATATTTTGACTATTTTTTAATTATACAATCAAGTTCAAAATGTTCCTACATTAGACTTTCCATTTTTGAGACCGTATGTTCTTTACGTTGAATTATAACTCAATTAGTCATGAGGCTGCGCTAACTAAATTCTGTTTAATCTGAATCTAAGCTTTCTAACGAATCTACCAACAGTTAGGCTATTTCATTATTAACTTAGTTTCAGATTTGACTTCCATTCCTATCCAATTTTCACGTCTTTAAATTTCCATCTGGAAAAATATGAAAACGAATGATACATCTCTATTCAATATTTTACTAAAACCTTCCATCACTAGCGTTGTACTTTTTTTTTTACTATTCATAATTACGAAGGATAATTACTGTATAAGCTTCTCTCTCTGACAGAGTCCTTCATTAAAAGTATCCGAGGTTCAAACCCCGGATAAAGCTCTGAATATATACACATCATCTTTCTCATCATCAAAATACCATCAATCATTGATGAAAGAAATTGAGCTCACTTCGTATAATTATGAACAAAAAGCTTCACCAGCTCTGGGGTTTCAGTGTCGAATATATAATATGCTGCTGTATTGTTGGTAATACGTCTATGTAATACAAAACGGATTTATATAGTATAATAACTAGAAGATATTATCTATTGTATAGCTTTCTTAAATACATCGTTTATTATGCATTAACCTGTGAGACGGGATAGTAATCCACGCTGCAAAATGGATCATGAGTAGAAAAAAATTGAGTTAGAGGTAAACATTATTTACTGGATTCAGCAAATTATTATTTTTTGTGAGAGAAAACTTCGAGTTGTGATAAAATTGCATTACAACATTATGTATTATTTCAGTGAAAAACATATACAATTATTGTTAATTAGATGATGTATTGAGCTATTTTGGAAATATTACATTATTTTCTCATTTTTCTTTGCATTATTTGGAAAACGAAAATCTGGCATAATCTTTTCGAAATCTTTTTTATTTTTTGTTGGATTTATGTGATACATTTTAAAGATAAAGAGTTTCAAAGCACTACTTCCTCATGAATTGTATATGAAATATACATTTTGGTAATTCAATTTTCCTATTCAGTATTGAATATTTTTTTATTTTTTCCAAGTACCGGTATCTTGAAGATAGTTGAACCTTACGTTTTTTAAAAAAAAATAACATCAAAACTTGATACAAAATCATTGTTCCTTAATTAAGGCTATATTTCGTCTTCAAACTCATTATTATTTGTATTTTTTCCAATAACGTTCTTTTTTATCGTCGTCTTTTATATCTGGATATAAGTCAATCATTTTATATAAGTAATTTCTGTAATTGAATTGTATTTTATATAGATAATTAAGCTGGACCCCAATGGTCAATCACTATAAAGCGAACCACTGACAAATAAAGTTGTTATTCTAGCTCTCTAATGAAAAACTGTGGTTTTTCACGCACAAAGTGTGTGAAAAATGCGAAACCAACATTGGCGCGTAGGTGGCAATGTGGTCGACTCTCAGACATGAGACACGATGGATTTCGATCTGTTTCATTTAATTAAAAATGTAGCTGAAAAGTGAAAAAAAAATGAAAAAGCTCAGAAACGCACATCTGTTTTTGATTATGAATTTTCAATTATTAACAAAACATGAAATTTCAAATCTGAAGTAACTAAATGTACTCGTAATCAACTAGCATTGACCATTGAGAATACAACTAAGTCATGCATCTTTGCAATATGAGCAAATATCTGAAAATGCAGATAAAGTTTTCGTACTCCAAGAAACTATGTCAATACACTACTGAGAATGTATTTTCTATGATGTGTATATAAACTAAGACTAGACTCGATAAAATGAGCTCTATCAACTCTGCAAAAACCTATAGTCATACTCTTTGTTAAAATATAAAACCACACAGATTGTAAAGTGTAAAAAGAATTAAACTCGCTTATCGAATTCAACCCAATTTCCCTTGGAGACTATAGTCTACACTTTATATTGGTAAAAACTCAACATTTATCTATAGTCAGATAAAATATAGACCAGATCGACAGATAGTTGGCTTTTTGTTCTGAAAAATAGTGTTCATTCATGCAATAGTTCTCCATTGCTGACGTCAGCACTATTCTAATTCTGATCATTGTTTGTTTAACGACTATATCAGCAGCTAGCTAGAATGAAAGAGAGAATATGATGTTTATAAAAACCTATGTCCTATGCGGGACTCGAACCAACGCCCAATATAAGTACATTTTCTAAAGCGGGACATTACTTGGCTGACCGAATCAAATAGCTGGCCTTTTTTAAAAAAATAGTCTTATATAACGGCTTATATTTTAATTTAACACTCAAATGTGTGTCAAGTTTCCTCACCCTCCAGGAAGAATGATTTTTTTTTTTATTATCATTTGTATTTGTATTCATTTGTATTCCCCATTACCATATATAAACAATGTAAGATACAATATGAGAAATAATAATAACATAAAATATATATATTTCTTCAAAAACTCTGAAATCTTTGTCAATCAAAAGTGCAGTTTGAAAACCTATATAAAAAAGAAAAACTATCAGTTTCATGATTAGAAGAATCTTAGAAGAAGATTAAAGATATGAAAAAGAAGAAGTAAGAAGTATTTTCATTGAAGAAAAAATAATGTAATGTAGAAGCCCGCATAAGGAAAGTTCTTGTAAGTGGGCTGACCAAAATAAAGATACCGTTATTAATATTAGGATCATTAAGATTTAACTGACATATTTTAATTGATGATCATCCATGTAGGAAAGAATTTAAAGATACGGGCCTTGAACCTACGCCAAACGTAACTTCAGTCTCTTAGGCAATGATTAACAGACTGTGCTTTAAATACGGTACTATCATTGAAATATTCGATGAAATAACCATAAAAAATGAAATAAAAAAGCGCCACCTTTCAGTAAGGTTCTTCTCCATATAACATTTTACTCAATTCCAACAAACTTTTCTACCAAACTTTCCACACAGGCTCCTTGTTCGTACACTGGGTACGGTTAATGTAGAAGTTAATCAAAAAGTATGTGATGAAAAATGATGATCCTATTAAAATGAGGCTAGTGAATGAACTTTAAGAAAACCCTTCCATTCATCATTGTGTTCTCGTTTTATACCAACTTAGACACACCAAATCGCTAGATGCGCTAGACATTTTCTGTAGCGAAATGTTTTATTGAGGCTATAAAGATACACGGAAACGGTTCATTTGCATTTATGAAGTGATAATAATATCGAACTTTTTTTATGAAGTTCATAATACTGAACTTTGTACAAAGTTTGAAGACTGAAATAATGTGAGAATAACTACAATTTGTATTAGAGATATATAAGATACCGGGCACAATTTGTTTTGTGAGGAAAAGTTTTGTATTTTTTTAGGATTCTTACTAATCAAGATCCATGGTTATCTCTTTCTATATACATACACTTGTGGTCACATAAAATTAGTTGTTTTCAAAATTGGTGTTTGATTTCGAAAATTACGCATATTTCACTGCTAATTCTATCAAATTATATCGAATTAAATCACAGAGAGTATGTGTAGTGCTTATACTTGCATGCATGGATTGTTTCTTTACGGATTTAAAATTAGAATTGTATTGCATATCATTCTGATTATACTAGGAAAACGCCATTATATGCGTTGTCAGACTTTACAAAAATTACCCCCCGATAATGCCACAAAACTATACAGATCTACGTTAGATGAGGAACCATATTGAAAAAAAGTTTGAAGTTGATAGCTGTAGCCGTTTCACATGTGGAGAACCGACAAAAAAACATGAAAAAAAAAACGAACACCAATTTTCAGTATGTCAAATTGAATCCTCGCTTAAGCTCGTCACCGATTATACCATATTGTTTTAATTATTTTGATATCTCTGGCCTTTCGAATACTAACACTAAAACGAACATTTCTATAAATCGACTCCCATACACGCTTGAAGCTGATATTCTCTGAAGGTTCGACTTTAATATATATTATCACGAGCATGAATCAAAAGCTACGTAACATATTACTAGAATCGTCTGACATTACGATCGACCGTCTCTCCTATTCGTTTGCTGTAACGACCGGTAATGTCGAGCCACGAAACCACGTGACAATGTAACTCACAAGCCTAAAACCTTAACGGTTGGATATTTTCAGCCTTCAAAGAACTTTATTGAAAGAACGGCCGAAAAGATAATAATGTTTTTCATGTGAACTCGTTTGAGAAAAGATATTATATATAGTTGGTTGATTTAGGATGAATGAAATTAATTCACATATTTGCCTGGCAACGACTGAAAAATGAAATGAACAATAATGAAACAATAAAATGAGAATAACAGCGAAAATCAGGTAGATATTTTTATGATTAAAAAAGTAAAATGGAAGATTTATTTAGAAGACATAGAAAATTGTGAGGAAAAAACAATAAGCATCAATATAACTATCACTTATGTAGCATTTTACATCAATATGCCTAGATCGCTTTTATTATGATTGGCATGCTACGTTTTCCTAGATAATTATTAATGTTTGTTATTTTTCTTGATTTAATCAAAACTATACACTATTACTTCCGACATTCTAGCTCTCTCACTCCTATACCACTGTTTTTTTTATACTTGGTTGTTCATTACAAGTTCAAACTCATGCTATAGTATGTACATTTAGATGAGCGTAGGTAAAGATTCAATTTCACTCAAAATAGAAAAAAAATCGGTGTGTATGAATTAACTCTCTGAAAGAACAGCAAACATGTAGACCGAGAACAGAATAAATTTCTATCCCAAGTGAAATGTACAGAGTAGATTATAACCGCGTTAATTACTTCCAACCACGGAAGATAAAAAAGGTCGAGCAACTAATTAATAGTCAACATGCATGAAATATTTTCATCATTACGTATGATAAGATTGGTAACTATAAATATCAATGTAGGCCTACACGTTTTTTTTCTCTATTTCCAAAGAAAACCAACTGCTCAAGAATTATTTGAAGAAATATCCCATTTCAACATGGACATATATCGTTTTTGCCTAAAATCACATATGCTATGTCATGATATGTCACACGGTAGGAGCGTCTTCCTGTCTAATCTTTTGGGACGTGTCATTCGTTATCAATAAAAATAGAACCTTTCGAAAGAACGATTTTTAATCAATCAACAAGGTTTCAAATGATTCACTAAATTAAAATTCCATTTAAGGCCCAGTGTTGCTTTCAATGAACTTTTTCAGCTGACATATACTTAAATCCAAAATCCAAATTTAAAATTTATGCCCGTTACCTATTGCAAGAACTTCAGGACCCTTACCGCGATTGCCACTTAAAATAACGTCCTAGGCCTGGCTAGCTCCAAACAGCAAGGACTTTGATTGATTTTTATGCACTAGCAGAGCTAAGTACCATGGCAACACGTCCAGTATTTGTGTATTTCCATTGTTGTTAACACAAAATCCAACTCTGCTCTTGAGGTGGGCTAAAAATAAGTCACTTTTGCGATCCAAGAGACCGTGACTTTGTTTTTATGTTGTATTACCATGGTATTTAGCTCTCCTAGAGAACGTTATCCAATGAAAATCCTTAGTCTCTTGCAGCTAGCCAGGCCAAGGAAGTAAGTGGCAGTCGCGGTAAAGGTCCAGTATACCGTCCCGGTAATTGTAGAGACATTCATCACCGTAACTTTAAATATTGAACGATATCAAAAGATGGATTTGCGTTTAAAATACGAAATGCAGCCATTATAATTATTGACCACAGCTATTCAAATATATCAGTGGTATTTGTGTTCACTATTGTTGTAACCAACATGCAGTTCACATGGATACAAGTATGCTACACTAACCTAATCAAACCAAATCCACTGTAAATTGCTTTTTAAGCAGAGATTTCAAAATACTCTCTCCGCTTATTCTGACAACAATATGTGCTAGCCATATCTTATTTCCTCGAAAATAAGGGATGGATACCAAAATGCCGCAAACTGCAGCATTTGAATTGCTAATACTAGCCCGCCCCACTTCGTCGTGAGTGTATATAAACGTGAACTATGAGTTCAGCGGGCTTCTTACAAAACCTCTTGCGTCATCACACCCCCCTCCCCCACCCCTACCCCTACCCCCTTCCATTCTTCTCATTCTAATACTGCCGTTTAAAACACCGACTATGATATGAATAAGGTATACTTCCTAAATACCAGCTGTGATGGTCTCGATCGAGGGTCTCACCTATGCTGCAGCTATAACGGATGGTAGTTTCGTTCCACCGGGAGTCGAGGAATGAATAAGGTATAGGATCTAAGGTGAAGACCGATATTGAAATATTTATACATGGAAGAATGGTTATGTTTTCGTCAAGGCAGAGAATGAAGTGAGAATGACGTAAAACAATATATCCCGGACCACTTTAATTGTGAAGGTTGCAGATTGTTTAAATGGATCACGTTAATAAATGTTGACGATGGTTATTGTTTGCTTTATGACCCCACGATTAGCTAGGGTTTTTGAGGGTACGAATGAGCAGGTTATAATTGCCTGCGCCCGCTCAGTTTATGAAGCAGTACCTTCGTTGACGGAGGGTGGCCCAATAAATTGTATACATCTTTCAATGTTTTTTACTTATAATTACTATTTGGAGTAATTAATATCGTCATTAAGTTGATTGGATGTCCCTTGATACAAACGGTCTGCAACTTTTCCTTCGTAATTTCCAGTATGAAAATCCATTATTGTGATGAAAATAAAGTTGGAAACTCCAATTCACAACAACAATGGGTACTGCTCAACTGATGTAATACCAAAATCATTTTCGTATGCGTAAATCAGTTCTTGATGAAAGATTAAATATAATTCTCAAAATGAACGTTAAATTTGTTGAATTAATAATACAGCTGAAAAAACTCCTTATGAGCCAACTTTCATTTTCTTTTTGTAACCGTTTTGGATTCACAGGAATTAAATTGTACGGCCGAAATTTTATATTTGTCACTTTAAAAAAAAAGTTCATTCGTGAATCATTTCAGATACCCCAATACATTTTCAAATGGAAGAATAATTGATGTGACATTTGTTAGTGCTTTTTGGTTTTTGGTTTCGACTTTTAAGCTCTCTGAAAGTCCACTTTTAGTTGAATCCGAATGTATATCCGGCACGAAGTTTTTAGACTAAAAGATTGGCAAGTGAGAGCTATAGGTGAAAAAGGAAATGACATCGAACGTCGACCAAAATCGAACTCCAGTTAAGAGGAAAGAGCAAGATAACGTTCTGTCTGTGTGTTACGTATGTGTGAGTATTGGTGTGAGTATGTGTCTATGTGTGTGTGAAGGTTCATCTCTTAGCCACCAAGAGCACTAGCTGTATTTGACAGCTAGCACAGCCTTTTAGTTCAACCACCCGCCACCCTATGACAAGACCAACTCAATGTCACTCGAATTTCAAAAACTTACAAGAGTAAAATTAGTTTTGAAAGAAGTTTCCTATTTTCGTTGATGCGCATGAATGGAAAAGTTTACGTAGGTTTTTTGATGAGATGAAAATGTATACGATGCTTTAATACGATTCAAAAAATATGAAACGGCATCACATTTGGTTTTACTGGGAGACTACAAGAATGACGTTGAGGGTACGTCAAAAAAATGTTGGAAATATATATTTTCTCGAAAATGGCTCAATTGAATGAACTCTCTTATTTCAAAAATATAGACCAAGAGTATACTTGAATCATTTGGTCATTTGACATTCTTGAGTGAAATAAAATTAGTCCCGCCCCACTGAAATTGTAGTGACAATATTATCATTGTTTTCAGTGTTAATTTAAAATTTCAAGTCGATAACTAAATAAAACACTTGGCGACCGATTCACATTCCCTGAAACCCTTATCCCTCTCCTCCACTACCCTCCTCGGGGTCACTGACGTCAATACCCATCCTTTGGTGAACAACCAGCACTAGACCCACGAGCAGCCACTCACTGCTAATCGATTGTGAAAACATCAAATACTACAAGCTTACATTCATGATATTTTTTATGAAAGTAAATGAAGTTCTGACAATAAAATGTAAACGAAAATAAAAGTAAATCGAGAATGTGCATTTTGTCTCTGGTATTAATCTCTGGAGAATATCAAACACATTATATAATTCACATATGTATATGTGACACCCAGCGTCAACTATATTTTGATGTAGTTATATGAAATGTGATATCGTTAATTAGTTTTTCAAGTTAATTGCCGATATGACGACATATTTAACCATGCCATTGGCCGTACATCAGAAAGTTACACTCAAAATGTTCAGATTCATTAAATAAATTCGTTAACTAAATGAGGTTAAAATATTGGACAAACTTGACATAATAATTTATTGTGATTACTTTGGCATGCAACGAGGAATCTGGTACTTCGATAGCTCTTGTGGCCCCCGTCGCTAGGGACCTGCTTCGATCCCCGCCAACGTCCATCTTTACATGGGTTGTTCGTGATTTTTCTCTGTAGTCCAGGCAAATAATAATAATAACAATAGAAAGACTTATTAATTGTGTAATTAATTGTTATTACAGAAAGGGCGAGGTTCGGTCAGCTGGATTATTTATTTCAGCTGGATGGTTCCTACAATATGACTACGATTGCTTCTTTCCCACTAACCTTCCCATTACATAAGAAACCTTCATCTCATCAAATCATCTCATTTATAATTCATCCGACGCAAATATAGTGGAATATGTAGTTTTCTAGAGCTCGAACCACGAGTGAACATATCAAATCTTATGTAATATCATAAGATTGACCGGTTGGGCCAGATATGAAATTGCTTTAATCTCCGTTGAGGGCTATTGATAAGCACTCCATGTTCAGATTATGAAAAAATGTTTTATAAAACATGAGAAGATTTTATGAAATTTGAATTTGAATTTTTGAACAATCAAGCTTTGTGAAATGTTGAAAAGTGTGAAAAATGTGGAAAAGTGAAAAGTCTGTACGAAATTTGAATTCATACTAAATCCGGAGTAAGATTTACTCGACATAATTTTTGTTAAGTTTCAATTCAATCTCTGCTCTCGTTTTTCAATAAATAAATATTTTCAACACACACACATACCTTCTTACTATTCTTACGACCACGTTTATGGCGTTTTCCTTGTTACAAATACTATATCTGAGTGACATATATCTTGTTTCTATTACGAATCTATTAGAAAACAAGCCAAAACGTAAAACGGGTGGTGGAGCCATTCCTGCTAGAGCTGTTGCCATACCTGACAGTGCTGCCGGGACCGCTGCTCTGCGGGCTGCGTTCAGGCGTACTACAACTTGTATTATGCATGTACTCCCGTTATTTAAGTGGAACATTGTATAAATTCAGTGTTTACATAACTTCTCAATGAGAGAAGGGAATCTACCGATATATAGTATGAATTTCATTAATATTTTGTGTATATTACAGAAAGAGCGAGGTTCGGTCAGCTGGATTAGTTATTTCAGCTGGATGGTTCCTACAATATGGCTACGACCGCTTCTTTCCCACTACCCTCCCCATTACCTAAGAAACCTCCATCTCATCACCACATCGTCTCATTAATAATTCATCCGACGCAAATAGATCTTACAGTGCGTCGTTAAACCCAATATAAAAAGAATAATAATCAAACTATTCACCTCACATTGCATAATTTTCACATGTATGCAGCTAGAAATAACATTTGAGCTGTACTATATGTACGATATGGTTGGATTTAACTTGGCTTTGCTTGTAACAAAGAGAAGTATATGACGAATACTATATAAGATATATTTCGTACTTTAATAATGTGCATAGCGAAATTGTAATTTGTGAATATGTAAATATTATACTCGAATTATGTAAATATATTGTACACAGAATTACAGAGTCAGAAGAGTCTTAGAGTATCTTAGAAATCTTAATATGTATGTTCTTGTTTTAGATTACAGAGCTTTATATGTTAGTGGTGAAGATAATTGTTGCATTATGACTTCAACTGGTGTATAATTTTGCGTTTGGCCTACGAAAAAACGTAGACTACATAATATTATCAAATATCAAACGAAATTAAAATAATAATATATTTTGTCATTATAACAAAGTCATTGTTCGCCAAATACATTTTCGGCTTAAGCGACGGAATCGTTCGGATGCGGTACCACCCGGGCGATCTTCCTACCCCAAAATCTATAATCTCTAGATCACAATAGTAGAAATGAGTTGAGTGATGGGTATAGTATATGATGAGTGATATATGATATCAACTTCAACTTCCAGCAACTTCCAGCATTAGTTCTACATTTTTTTACACCATATTTTCTCTTATATATTCTTTCAAAAATGTTCTCATAACAATGATGATTTTTGTGAAATATCTTAATATTGAGAAATATCAACTTTTCAGTTGAAAATAAGAATAATGAATAACATTCCAATGGTATAGCGCGATTATAAGATAAACCACTATGAATGAATATGTTGTGTTCAAATTGAACGTAGTAAATGAGTCATAGAAACAACAATCATAAACTGCAGTTTGGGTAAAATATTAGTATACAATTGTATAATATACGCCCGTACATAGACCTTGCCACTACATAGCCTATTGTGTAAATCTCAATAACGATCATTTATACAAAGAAATTAATTGGTAAACTTCCCTATAGATGAATGATCAAGCTGTTATCAAAATGAAATCACTCAAAATTATGTGGAAAAACTATTGTGGAAAAATAAAACATATTTCAATTTTCATCAATTTTCAATTTTCCAAAAATTGTCATCAAACATTAGCGGTGAACAAACCTCATTCTCAATCATAAGTATTTTCATATGTCCTTTAATTGAATTGCCTTAAAGAAAAATATATCCCATTATTTGATTAATATTTAAATATGGCGAAGTTTTTTCTTTATCACGTCACTCCCCGAGTGTTTTCTCTCCCTAGGGTTGTAACACAAGTACGAAGCAACCACTGGCAGTTTCAAGTGCTTGGCAAAGAACAATCATTTTCTGCTAGGTTGGGTTTATCCGAAATAATCACCAAGAATTTTAAATAGCTAACAGTAAATTGTCCGGATATAATTTTAATCCTCTTTCCTTCTTTTTCTTTTCTCCTCTCTACTTTCCTGACACATGTCCCCCTCCCTCCTCCACCACATTCTGGACTAACACGCCGTCATATCATCGAAGAGCGAGAGAGACAGAGAGTAGGAGAAAAGGAAAGAGATAGCATAAAAGATATTGAAGGAGAGGTAGAAAGAGATGAAGATAAAATGAAAAAGATAGAAACACCATTTGCATGCTTATTTTTATCTCCTCTCTTTTACACGGTTTTTACTCAGTGCGAAACATTTATTGTCTTATCCAGACAAAAACACGATAAGTCACATTTATGCTTTCAACAGAATTAACATTATTATGAAAGAGAGAACGTGTTTTTGTAGCTTCACTTATAAATTATGAATGAAAGTGTATAATTTGATGACACTTAATACATCATTACTACTTCTGCATTTTTAACTGAGAGATTAGTTATATACAATAAATAGAACAAAATGTTCGAACCCTACTTCACAAGAAAAAATCCACTCATAAAGTTGTTATAACAGTGTCTACAGGGCGTATATGGTATACTAGCATTAAATAATGAAATTTTTAGAATTATATATTTTTCCTAGGATGCAAAGTAACATCTTATAATACTAAAAGTGAGGGAAATGATCATTTGATAATACTATTTGAAAATGTATTGAATGATTGATAATAGATGAGTAGTAAAAGTATGAAAATTATTCGCGTCATTCTATTTTCAAAATCAGAACAGCTAAGTTTCTCAAATATTTCTGATCCGAAAAATACTGAATGATAAGAAATTTGTTATTTTCATATAAATATAATTCGGATAATAATCTAGAACGAATGTTGAATTTATACGTATTCCAGATTGATAGAAAACCAAACTCATCGAGGAAGATATCGAGAGAGACTTCAAATACTTTTTTCACAACAATTTGGTAGATATGGAGTGAATTTGTGTATCACGCACCTTATTTTAAATTTGGATGTATGATTGTTCGCATGCTACCTTCAAAAGACTGATATACAGAACGACAATTTGATTTCTAGAATTATTTATATATTATATTTTTTATATTTGAACACATACATCAAAATGAGTCATTTTGAACACAAAACAAAACGAAATCGCGCATCATCAATTACGTCTCATTAGAAGAATTCAGACAGAAGAAAAACGAAAATGATGAATAAATATATTCAGATTTAATCGCTTTCAACTTCAATTAGAATCCCCATATCTCATTACCATACACCATCTGGTGACCTACCAAATGACAGAAACCTAATTTATACGACAGTACTTCCAACAACTCATCTCTCGTCTATAAAATAATTTTATTAAAATCACGAATTGAATTTTATCATGAACCTATAGATAAATATACTTTTAATAATATCCAATAATGGGAATATTTTCAAGATGAATATTTCTAAAAAATATTATTAAAATGGAATACATGTTACGGCTAGAATCACAATCAGCCATATGTTGCTTCCAACAAGTGGCACCTCGAGCTACGTGAATGACGTCAACAATGTAATAACGGCATATAGTCATAGTAATTATCATTGACTTGAGCTAGTTTTAATGTAACTTGCGTTCAGGAGGTTGGAATCCCCCGATTGGATATGACGGAGAATATGGGAGACGGCCAATCGGAACCATCAACAATACACAAGTGTAATTAATGACTTGGAAGTGTACAATTCCGGAAATGTTATTATTGAGGAACATTACAAGAGGTATGGTAACGAAGTGGCTATTCATAGAACACAAATGCGATTGCAATCCCATGAATAAAAATGCATACTGAAAAAATTTGAAATTCTTCAACACTACTGGATAATGTAGTTTTCTAGAGCTCGAACCAGAAGCGAACCTGTCAAATATTATGTAATATCATAAGATTGACTGATTGGGTCAGATATAAAAGATCCTTTGATCTCCAGTAAGGAGTATTAATAAGCGAGCACAAAAGTGGGAAAAATGTGGGAAAGTAAAAAGTCTGTGATAAATTTGAATCTATACTTCATCCGGGAAAAGATCAACTCAACATAATTTTTGTAAAGTTTCAATTCAATCTCCGCTCTCGTTTTTGACAGAATAAATATTTTCAACACACACATGTACCTTCTTACTATTCTTACGACCACGTTTATGGCATTTTCCTTGTCACAAATACTATATCTGAGCGCCATATATCTTGTTTCTATTACGAATCTGTTAGAATACAAGCCTGAAGGTAAAACGGGTGGTGGAGCCATTCCTGCTAGAGCTGTTGCCATACCTGACAGTGCTGCCGGGACCGCTGCTTTGCGGGCTGCGTTCAGGCGTACTACAACTTGTAGTATGCATGTACTCCCGTTATTTGAGTGGAACATTGTATACATTCAGTGTTTACATAACTTCTCAATGAAAGGAGGGAATCTCCCGATATATTAAAAATAGTTTTCATTAATATTTTGTGTATAGGCCTATAACATATTCATTTTTAATACGAATTGAAATGAGCAAAAATAATACATACTAACAAGCTGATCAAATTTACATACTATGTTTTCCAGTTTGAATTAATATACGTATTTTTGATGAAACTACAAGTTGGTTCATACATTTACCAAAGTAGTTTCTATCCCACTGCAGTAAGGGCTATAATCGATTCTCAGTCCAAGATGAAGTGAACCTATTGACACTATTATATACGCGAAAAACACGGAAAATGTTTCTAGCTCCGATTTTATTCTATATTTTTTCTGTTGAAATGTTTGAATTGATTCGTTCGCCTCGTCTCCCTGAGATCAATCACTCTTTGGGGCGTCGCGACGCTTTTACACACAACATACGCAGTGGCATTTGACCGCGAGCGTCGCCCCGCAAACAGGCAAACCAAACCGTACCGCAGACTGTGAAATAAGTCCCTCTCTCTCTCTCTTTATATACATATACCTCTCTCTTTCTCTCGTATATAAATACACCAAATGGCTAAAAGCTATTAGAAAATCATGAAATACACAAGCAGTATGCGGCGAACTCGATATGTATTTAGATAACGGATGGAATTGTTCGATTTATTCAAATCAATTCAGTAGGACCTACATATCCAATATATGTATAATATCCTTCCTCTACAATATCTCTTTCATAATATGACATACATATGTGATGGTTTCCATCCTACAAATGTCAATGAATTATTCCATATTCATACAGTAGGTCTATTTGTATACGGAAATTAAAAAATAGCAATCATTGTTTTCGATTTGAATAACTTTTATTAGAACTGTAATTATTTGAATGAATTTACATAAATGAAAGAAGCTCCATTAAATACATTATTAATTTTCTGTAGAGTGTATTTGTAATTGTTATGTGCCTTTATACCAGATAAACCATCCTACTACAAAAGTAGATAGGTATTGAAAGAAAATAAAGTGCCAGTAAAACTCTTCTATTCTGTATCTGAGGCCATTATATAGAGGCCATTTTGTGTGGCTGAAAATAAGTGTTGTATGCCAAACGGCAAACTTAAGTGGTTTCTAAGATTATCTCCATGCATTGCACATCCCAACAGATAAGATATATAATGTATTTAGATAATCTCCAACCTTTATATCTACTTTACGTACAGACAAAGTATAGTGTTGAAATGAGTCTGCTAATGGGGTTTTCGAATGATTATTTGGTTGATCGCGCGATAATTAGCTGATTGAAGCGTTATCAGTCTTGATTACCAATTATATGTCTGTATCTGAAGAGTCTATAGAAGTCGATTTAGCGAAATGATAATTTTCTGTGATAACTTTTGAAAGGTATGATATATAAAGATTCTAATAATAAGAAAATATAGATATTTTCATTATCTTCAAGATGGTATAAGTATTAACTATTCAAATCGCAAATCTCAAATCGCATAATTGTCACGCGTAAAAGGTTAAAAAAAAAGCAAAACTCGCTTGCAATTAAGCGATTCGAGATGAATAGTCATTACTAGGTCTTGAGAGTAATTTCGATACCTTATACCGTTCAAAAGTTATCATCAAAAAACTGGTCCGCTGAATCGACCCGTAGATCTCAGTCTCAATGTAACACAGTGTAATGTAAATAAACTATTCAAATTATATAATTATAGTTGAAAAATCGATAACTACAGATAACTCTACAGTAACTCCTCCAAGAGTATTAGCACAAACAATTGAGATATTATTTTGAAAAAACACCAGAACTGTAGCTGTGTGATCGACGACACGGTACGAAACTGTCACAAATATTGTTTTCATGGAATGTTTTTGAGGATTGCATGTCTATTATTTCATCTTGACTCCATTTGCTGAATATTTGGACTGTCTAAGCTCGGCTCACGTTCACTATTTGTAGGTGAATAATCTAACGCTTTGTGAATTCATATGCTGGGATGATGATTCGTATTGAACTGAAGATGATTTTCGAAGAAAAACTTGATTTCAGTGGAAATGTACTAACATTGTCAAGAAATTTCGTTTTTATGTATATTCATTGTGTTATTCTCAAGAGTTTTACAAAAAAATCATTCTATGTAAAAGTAGTTTAACTGATATTATTCGAAGCTAAGAATCTTCTATTCTTCAGAGTAAAGTGTAGCATATACGGTTGATACATGTTACATGTGGAATGTAATATATACGGTTGATACATGTTACATATAAACCACAGACAAAAATCCTAAATCTCTTTATCGCTGAAGTAGTACTAGATGCTCGGATTAGAAGACCCCGTTAAGAGTCCATGGCAGTCGATTTAGTAGAATTTCATTTTTTGGTGATAACTTTTGAGAGGTATTAGATATCAAAAGTCTGAAAACGAGGAAACACAGATATTTGTAATACCTCCAAGACGGTGTAAGTAATAACTATTCATCTTACATCGCATTGTCAGGCGTATACTTTTAAAAAATCTGTATTTTCATGCGTATACGCCTAAAAATCAGGCGATTTTTAAATATTACTTACACCATCTTGGAGAAAAATATATGAGTTTCCTTGTTTTCATAATTTTAATATCTGATATCGTTCAAAAGTTGACACCAAAAAACTGATATTCCGCTAAATCGACTCCTATATAGACTCTTGAAGTGATTTACTGTAGGTAACTCTTACAAGAAATCTTACACAAATATTGAATTACCCAACCCAATAAGTAAAGGAACAACAGTGGCAGTGAAACAGTGAACTTACTCATATCAACAAGAAGCCTATATAACTATAAGTTTATATGTGTTATGTGTTATGTATTTCACCAGTGAAAGTTCCAAGTCTAAGAATCCAAACAAGTGTATAACTGATCGCGGTATAGTTACATAAGATGAAAATTTGAATTGAAGCCGTAAAAGCCCGTTAACATATGTAACTTCTGAAATAATAATATAGGACGGAAAATCTGTGTACGTAGAACTTGGAAATAATCTCTCGAAAATATCCACTCAACGAAACCAAATGAGAAAGAGAACTTAAACAACAACCTAAAACACGAATTTCTACTTAATAAACTGAAACCTTGGATTTATAATTCTATACAACCCTTTCAAAATATCATGATATATATATATATATATATATATATATATAAAGGGCCTATATATATATATACAAACATGATATCATTGGTTTCAATTGCTACCTATCCCCCCAAACCCTAACACCTCTTTAAGATCAATCACTCTCATTTCTCTCTCCCTCTCTCTCTCTCTCTCTCTCTCTCTCTCTCTTGCTCTCTCTTTTGGTCGTCCCGACGTCACCGACGCCTATTCACAGACGACGACATTTCACCCAGAGGCTATACGCACACACACACACACACATACACATATACACGACAATCACGTGATTAATTGTGAATAATAAATCTAGTCACCAGCATAGCAATTCAGTAGAAAGCAGGGTTGGTGGTTCTATTTATGCTTGGGTGTCGTGGTGTGCGGGTGGTATATACGCCTGCCGGGTCTCCAAAGAGAGTATTCTATACAAAAGATTCTCGGTGACAAAGTGGTGGATCGGTATATAGCAATATGGGATGTTAAGAAGGGGAAGGGGAGGGATCGTTTGGCAATGAGTGAGAAGAGAACGAAGGGAGGGAATATAAATGTGGGTAAAATAATTGACATTGGAATGTATGTGTTTGTGATTCATTGGGGTGATGAAGGAAGATGTGTTTTTTATGTTAAAAATATTAATGTTTTAGAAGATATCATGAATTGATATTTACCTACTATTCTCTATTAATTGTTCAGTTAGTAGTGGAATGTACTGGACAAAATGGTTAAAGTTACACCCATTGATTTAGTACACCTACATTTAGTAACCAACATATAAATAGTAAGATTATGAACTTTGAATATTCTGGCATTCACTTGTTTTATATTTACGATTTGGTTCGAGTATTTCTTATATATCAATTATGTTAAAAAACACCAAAACTTAGCATCGATACTTTACTATAATTTGAAAGCTTCAACTGATAACTTTATTATCTATATTATTAGAAGTTGGGAACATTATTTTGATATGATTTTTCAGAATTTGAACTGTGTTTATCAATTGATAATTGAAAAAGTATTATGAAAAATTATTGAAATATATTCCGTCATCATTTTATTCTTTCCAATAATTACAATTCCAGAATATAATTTACATGGCATTAAAGTCCCACGTCCAGAAAAAGTCATTTCCACTTTTTGGTATTCGGTATTCGGTGCCATGAAATGTAACTTTCCAACCACGTATTTCCTTTCACAGATGAAACAGTCAATACATTTCATATTTGAATGTAAAAAAAATGAAATATTCGTTCAAGTCAATAAAAATAACGAAAATCTGTATTTCAATCAAGCGACATAATAACATGATAAAATCGAACCAATAGAATAATCCATTCATTAGAATACTTTCATGAAAGTATACCGCATCAATATACAATTACAAAATCAAAATAAACATGAAATTGATACATTCTGTTAGAGTAACTGAATCAACAATATAAAAAAGGAATATCTAGAATGATACATTTCAAAACTACCAAAACATTCAATTTTTCAATCACTTACTTCTTTCACACACATTTCACAACAATATCTAATAACACATAACGAGAAAAAAATGAAAACCTTTCGTCATCAAAAAAAAGAAAATCGACAAAAACACAAAATGAATTCTGAAACATATTGCAAATACATTCCCTATACTGTATGTACTCCAATACAAATAAATCAACCTTTACGTTCATATATATGTGTATATATATATATATATATATATATAGGCCTATATATATATATATACTTTTTTGATCGCGTTCAATAATGTTAGGAGAGTGGAGCAAGAATATATATATATATATATATATATATATATATATATATATATATATATATATATATATATAGTCGTAAGTCCTCCACTTGAAATCAAATCGTTCCACAGCAGCGTTATATTGGCTGTAGCTTTACGCCAATATAGCTGAAGATATATGAGTAGGGCAATAACGTCGAGAGGGTAATATCATTTTCATACCAGTGGGGTAAGGGACGATACTATTATTGTGTCTAACGACCCCACTAATAGCTAGGTTATTTTGGGTCACGCAAAAGTCACAATGTTGTTTGAAAAAATCTTGCCTTATGCGGGACTCGAATTTATGGACTACATGACTTCGGTTTACAAGGTGAAAGATTAACGAAGTCATACGTGGGTGACATTGAACGATATTATTTAGAATAATGTTTTTGAGAAAACACTGTAGAAAATTGAGATGGTCATACACTGTATTCATAGATTTGATCAGTTTCAAGTCATGAGTTTTTTCAAAGTTTTTATCCAGAAATAGAATCTTTCAGCGTTTTTTAAAATACTTACTTTATTACAGTAGTACTTTTAGAAACTTCCTAGTAATAATAATGACTCTCTCTCCGGAATCACAGATTCTTCTTTTCGTCATATTCGTCGTAATAATACAATCAAATCAAACACATCGACCGTTAAATCACTTTATATATTATTATTTCAACATATGATGTAGCAATATCCAAATGAAGAGAGGACAACAACAACAAACCTGTAAAAAACATCTGATGTTAGGTCATTGAGATGAAAACAGAAACCCAATTCATATATCACAATCAGCAGGAAACATTCGATTCTTAATCATATATTGGTTTACCGACGTTCTGTAATTGTGACTGTGGGATCTATTGGCCACCGCCAATAGACAAAATGACCGCCACATGATGAAGGAAAATGAGGGGATAAGAGGTAATTGATCTGTATTGTTGGACATTGTTGTGTGAAATGAACCTTTGCCCTTAGATACCCAGTATTCACTTCAAAGACGAATATAATAATCTAAATGAATATCCAGAATAGTCAACCAAAGTTTAATTGAACCCCAGCCTCCTGAATGAACGTTTAGTGCGCTAACTACTGACCGACTCGTTTCAGTATCGGCATTCAATTTCTATTCAATTTTCATTTATTGAAAAATTGTCTAAATGTGCTGTTTAAACCCGACTATATTTAGTTTATATGCGAGTACAAATTAGCCAGTGTTAGGAAAACAATTAAGTGATGATAGTTGGCAAAAGCTTCATATGCGCCCGCGAAGGTGAATTGACAAAGGCGGACGAATGTAAAGTCCGGCAATAGGAAACAGTTGGCGGGCGCAGATCGCTTCTGCGCGGGCGAAGTGATTGGAGAGAGCCGCACTAGTCCAGCTGGGGACTTGTAAATATTAGCAGATGCTCGAGTCCGCGCCTGGTGGAGTAGGTTGGCGCGCGGAACAGGGTCTGCGCGGGCGAAGGTGACTTGGGAAAGGCGGACAAATGTGGGTAGTTGAAATGTGCGGTGATGGGAAACCACTTGGCGGGCGTAGATGGCTTGTGCGCCCCCGAAGGTAGATTGGAAAAGGCGGAAAAATGTAGAGACTTGGAAAGTGGGGCGATGGAAAACCGATTGGCGGGCGCAGATTGCTAGTGCGCGGGCGAAGGTAGATTGGGAAAGGCGGACAAATGTGGGAACTTGAAAAGTGAGGCAATGTGAAACCGATTGGCGGGCGCAGATGGCTTGTGCGCGGGCGAAGGTGACTTAAGAAAGACGGACAAATGTGCGTAGTTGAAATGTGCGGTGATGGCAAACGAGTTGGCGCGCGTAGATCGCTTCTGCGCGGGCGAAGTGATTGGAGAGGGCCGCACTAGTCGAGCTGGGGACTTGTAAATATTAGCAGATGCTCGAGTCCGCGCCTGGTGGAGCAGGTTGGCGCGCGGAACAGGGTCTGCGCGGGCGAAGGTGACTTGGGAAAGGCGGACAAATGTGGGAAGTTGAAAAGTGCGGCGATGGGATACCAGTTGGCGCGCGCGGATTGCTCGTACGCGGGGGAAGGTGTTTTGAAAAAGGCGGACAAATGAAAAGTGAGATTACGTTACTTTGATGTTACAGGCATATATTATATTATATAAGACCTACATTTGATAAACATAAACTCCGGTTTCTCATCACGAAATTAAGCTTACGTTTTGTATTGGCCACCATTTTTATTATTTTATATCTATTTTTATTTTTATTCCATTTCAAATTATCTTGGAGCGTGGTCTCCAGATATTTACATGTATTTGACTTGATAATCATCCTCCATTGAGAGCGTATTGGGTATTCAGAGGAGTTTTTTTATTTGTGAAACTAATAATTGTAGTGGTGGTCGCATTTAGCTTCATTCCGTTATTTTCCAACCATCATTTTCCACCATCCCACACAAAATTAAACAAATTCTCGCAACCACCGGAAAATCGTACTTTGTATTCCCAAGTTGTGAATAAATATAACTACTACTACTACTACTGCTGCTGCTACTATTAGTCCTACTACTACTACTACTACTACATATTAATGATTAACAATGAGATGCTAATTGCTCACGGAAGAGATATGCAGACTATCTATCAAATGCGGAAGTCTTCTGACCGGAACAATCTCTCACGTTACTTATGCTGAGTAGAGACTGGATCCATGTTGAAAGTGAATGATTAGTTAATTATTGTCCGGCGCTAGCAGTGAATCTTCCCTCCCTATCGCCGGGTACTACGTGCATGAGCAGTAAAAGCCCATTCACGGTTAAACTTGACCTTAAACTTATTCCTTTGACTCAAGGGTTGTAAACGTCATTCACAACACTATTCCTACGTATTTCAACCAGTTAAAACAATTTCAACCATTTAAATTTCAACCAGTTAAAACAGCTCTTTCAATCAGCTGTCACTTGAGCGCAACATGACCTAAATGTTGTGTCCTCAAAGTCTAGTGAGAGTTTTAATGATTTTTTCCACAATTTATGATATGTAATATAAGAAATGATAGAATTATTACAGTTTTTACAATGTCGTAATTCATTTACACATCATTAAGTCTTGTTCCCAGTGTAGTTATTAGTTGTGTTCGAACCATAGGCTAGATACATTCTGCCAAAATAGCGGTCAACGGTATGTTTGAACTAGGCGCTGATTGGTCGATTCCTACGTTTTCCGTAAACTTAAGAAATTAGGTTTGGAGTTTGCAAGCTTCTACGTTACTGCTACTGTTAAATACAAAGTTCAATGTTGTCGTGAACAGTAATGAGAAATACCGTATGACAAACAATTTGTAAGTTCCTAAGTTTACGATTAGGTTAATCGTAAATGGACCTTACTAATTTCAAATGTATGCGTTTTTGAGGGTAAAAAAAAAAATGGGCTCCCGTGTTACTATGAATGTACCTTTGATATTTATGCTGGACCCTCAACCTACTCCACTGGTATCGACACAATACGAGATTAAGATTCCCGAAGCAGGATTCCTAATACCACTCAACATGCTTCTGGAAGCGGAGTCGGTTTACAAATCAAATATCAGTTTTTATAGAGAAACTTGAGGAGTCTTATAGACATTATAAGTCTTTATAGTCTTTATAGTCTTTATAGACATGGAGAAATTATAATTGAATATGCGAGGAATAGTATTTTTTTAGTTTTTTGTATAACCTTTATTTCCTAATTCACTCGATTTTTTTGGTTATGTTGTGATTTATATTTTAAAATGAGTAATGTAATGCATATCAACAAATAAACGATTTCTAGGAAATGATGAAAGTATATGAATTTTGGAACTTTGGAAATGTTTTGAAATTAATTGAAAGCATGATTCTGCTATGATGTACAGATGTATAGAGATTTTTCTTCAAAACATTTTCATCTTTTGATAACTATATTTACCTACCTTCAAACTAACTTCAAAGTCTTGGTAGCAAAATATTCTCTTTCTCAATGATTATAAGTGAATACTCCACAGTACTTTCACTATCATTTTACTATATATATATATATATATATATATATATATATATATATATATATATATATATATATATATATATATATATATAAGTAATTCACATCGTAACAGATAATTTTGAGGGCAACAACCTCCTCTAATGTATCCTACCACAGCTCATTAAACAAACGCAGTCACTCAATAAGTTAGTTGTTTGATTATACCTATTTCTATACTTTCAAACCTCACAGCTCCTACATTGTGAAATTATTCACTGCTTCACAACCACCCTCTTACAACAATAGCTCTTGAACGCAAGTTAATACCTTTTAAACACTCCCAATATATTATACCTAGTATATTTGTATCCATGTTGGAAGAAGGTTTCTGTCGACCGTCCCCCAGATCCTACATAACTAGCGCATGGGTGTTTCGCACCGTGAATATAAATATGGTAGGTTTTAAATGTAATTACCCGTCTTATATGAAGATTTATCTATTGTTATCTATTTCATTCAACTAGTGTTGGCGATCCCGGTCGACCGTGTTTCGTATACATTAACATTGACGAACGTGCGTGTTGAACCGCCAACAAGCATTGAATGAGTGCAAGTAGGAATCAGTATGAACATTCTCGTGACTGATTAAAGTCATTTCATTCATAAATAATTCCTTGCTTCGTATATAATACTATACTGTCCTCTTATTCCTCACAAATGCCTCTTATTCCTCTTTATTCCCACAACTTATATAGATTTCGTCATTACAATGGTTTTATTGTACATTTCGACTGTGAATTACTAGTGTTAATAGCTTTATTTCCGTATTGCGGGGACTTCTAGAACTAGAACACGCGTCGGTGATGTATTATTTTGAATATTTATGTTTGAAACAAAGATGGAGCTCGGGAACAAATGCTCATACTTGAACCATACAGCCATTCTCCGTAATTCAGTCAATTTAGGCACCGCTTTTGAAACTGAAGTCACCGGGTTCAAGTCTCACAAAAGGCACGGATTATTGTGAACCTTTTACTTATCATCACTTCATGTTTATATTATCAATTGCTCATTCGTACCCACAAATAAGCTAGCTGTTGGTGAGGTCGTTACGAATTCAACAACCATCAGTGAATGGTACATATGCACTGTCGTCGGAACCGGTGGGGGAAGGGGGGTGCAGAGGGGGCTAGAAAAAGGTCTTGCAAGATACAATTTGTCTCGTTGTTTCCTGTTGAAACGCACTTTGTCAAAATTAGCTGTAATTTTTCTCACTTTTATTTGTTCATTAACTTCCTTAACTTATTTGTTCCTTCGCGGGTCTCAACTGTTGAGCTTACTCCCCTCAACTTTCAAAGTGTTCCGACGCCCCTGTACATATGTGTAATGAGCACATCTTCATTGACTATTAAATTATGAATGTTTTACTATATTTCACGTTTTATAAAGTTACATTGGTAGATGATTCCGCCAACTATACCGCCAATATTAGTGACGTTTCTCTCTTCTCAACGATTTCTTATTTCACTTCTAATACAGACTTGATCGTCGTTCCTAGTTTTAACAATTCGACTTTCGAAGTTTCCAATATGTAGGAGTTCATAAGTCTATATTATGTGTGAAGGGTTTGTTAGGCAATATCGTGACACCCTTGTGGTGTAAAAAACTCGACTCGTAGACAATCGAGATTCGATACTTTCCGTAGATCGAAAGTCGATACTCGAAAAGATCGAAAATCGATATTGTGTAAAGTGAGATCGGAATCGAGATATATTTCCGGTACAATGGTTATCGGTTGGGGTCGTCGAATGTGGTGGAACAAACAGTTACTCTGAAAGTGGAGAAAGAGGAGAAAAAGAGGATATAAAAATGATTCGGTAGGAAGGAATTTAATGTCTTTTAAAACGGCCTTTTTCGTAGGAATAAATGTGATAACATTTTAGTTATTGATGGATGAACTATTTCAAAATATTACATATTTGAAGGACTCAGAAGTAATGATAATTATGAATTCAAATGAGAAAAATGTGTATTATTTTTGTAATGAAGACTAATATAATATTGTTTGAAGTTCTCCCAGTATACCTGTGTTTACGAATGAGAGATGCCTTATACCAATCGAATAATTGTACGAACTTCAATAACATTTTTGTAATTAACTTCTTCGTGAGATGTAATTGAGTTTCTTGTAATAAATATCGTTGTAAAATATCACAAGTCTCAAAAAACAAATTGTGACGACCTACTTTTGTGTTTCGCCTTCAAGTATGGTTATATAAATGATATTATTATGGTGCGGTAAGGTTAATCTCACATACCAATTAAATATTATAGAATCAATAACTATCATAATTATTCATAATATTGATTATATCATATCATTTTTCCTCATTTAATTATTATTTGAGATTTATATTCAGAATAATGGTCCATTAACTTTGTTCAAACACAATAATAAAAATCGAGATGATATAAAAATAATTAAAATCCACAAACTCTGTAATATGACGGTTTGACATTTATGTAAATTAGCATTCAGAGACACATGCTCAATGTTTGAAGATAGAACATGGATAACAGCTGATTTGATGTGACTTTCACGCTAAAGTAAAGAGAGAGAAAAAGCTTTCAGAATAATTATTAAAATATATCAAAATGACAACTAAGAGTAATAACTATGGGTTTGTGGCGACTCTATTGTAGAAGCTGCTAACTATTTTTCATCAAGCTCAAAACTTTAATTGATAATTATTTTATGAATTAAAGATTGGGCGTTGTTTTACCCAATTATGTTATGGGTGTGAGCTCATGTCGTAATCAAAGAAAGTATACATTCTGGTTGAAGATGATAGACTGAAAGTTCATCAATGATATAATTTAAAAATTAAAATGTATTCGAGTTTAATTTAATTCGCACTACAACTACATTACCTTCATTACATTCAACATCGTGAAGTATGAATAATCCGGACGCAATCTTCTCAAAAAAAAAAACATTTTTCACATTTGTGAAAAGCAACTCTAAAATGTAAGAATGAATTAACAATTACCGTTGACAGAAACCTTCTTAAAGAATGTTCTAAAGTTCAATGTTCTAGATAATTACAATGTTATAGACAATGAAAAAATACAATAGACGATGACAAAGAAAATATGGATAATAGACAATGTTCTACTGTTCTGGATCAAGTATATCAAGTAGGTAAAGTGCATAACTTCATGTATCATAAATGAACTTGGACATACACTTACATAAACTTAAACTAACCTAAACTTTCGAATAAACAAACCGTTAGTCAGTATGTATAAGCTATCATTTTCTAATGCAAAAATTATTATTATTATGCTAAATTGAAGAAACTATGTTTAATTTATCAGTCCATTCTTTTTCATTTTCAATATAGACCTATATACTTTTAAGCTACCGTACTTAATATCAATTTGAAATATTCAACATAAACGAAAACACACTAACAATAGAAATATTGACGGTGATCCTTTTCATTTTCTAATAAAATGTCAGAATTTCTAAAGCTCATCATTAAAATAATATTCCGTTGAATATTTCCCTCTGTCTTCTGTTTTTTTTGTTGAGGACGGGAGTATGATAAATTGCCTAGATCCCAGGGGTGCGTCGCGGCGTCATTTGAATGGTGAATATAGGCTCTTTAGAATGGAAACCACTACTATACAGTTGTCGTCGCGGATAATTTTCACTCTCTAAAAATAATGACTCAATTTTTGTGAAATTCACGTCATGAAATATGATGTATACTTAAAAATATAATAAGTCATCTGTAAAATGTGCTTTGAGAAAATGACTACTACTCATATTGGATGGAAGGTTATATATTGTACCTACATTTTCATACGAAAATCGTTACAACTGGTGACTTTAGAAGGCAGTGTGAAAGAATGTATGAAGAATGCAGTACCTCGGTATTCTTTTACTTCTCTTTATTCATCATATCTGTGTGCAAAATGGAATAGCGTTTCACCAATGAACCATCAATGACAAAATTAATTCACATTTTGATGTGCTATTTCTTCATGTTGGAATATTTTATGTAATTTGAAACAAACTTAATTTTATTCGATAAGGAAAATTATATGATTCAATTATTATACTTGAATATCGTATTTCAAATGGTAGTACATTAATAATGGGTAACACAATTCTTCAAAGGTTTTGAAAATATCATAAGAACGGAATAGAGATTTATACTTTCTTCCGACCGAACTCTTTTTCATCTGTCACAATATATACATTTTAATGAAGTGATAATTTAAAACATTGAGAAAAACTAATTATGTAATTCAAGTCGAGACAATTTTGTGATTGACTATCAACCAAGTTCTATCTGATGGTTTATAATTATTATGAATATGCATCTGACATTTTTATTGCATTTCAATCTTCTATTTCATTTTATTAAATTGACAAAACAAACATTGTGAGTAAATAGTCTAGTTCACTTTGAATACTTAATTAAAATTACTTGAATACGTCATTAGGAAACTGGAATATATTTGTGAAGTAAGATTTCTAAATGCAGACATTTCAAACTTTACTACAGGCAAGAGTGATTACAGGAGCAAAACACATACTCCATCAGCACGGGTCTAAGGGGTGGGAAAAACGGATAGTTCTCTCACTCACTCATTGACAAACATTGTTGAAATTGTTGACCATTGTTGACAATTTCCATTTATATGCACACGTATGCATTGAAAGATGAGTCGAGGGGTTTACAACTCGTATATTTGGTGTACACCTGATTTCAGATTTCAGGTGATTTCAAGTGATTTCAGGTGATTTCAGGTGATTTCAGGTGATTTCAGGGATTTCAGAGATTTCAGTTGATTTCAGGGATTTCAGATGATTTCAGGTGATTTCAGGGATTTCAAGTGATTTCAGGCATTTCAGGTGATTTCAGGTGATTTCAGGGATTTCAGGGATTTTAGTTGATTTCAGGGATTTCAGATGATTTCAGGGATTTCAAATGATTTCAGGTGATTTCAGGTGATATCAGGTGATTTCAGGTGATTTCAGGGATTTCAAGTGATTTCAGGGATTTCATGTGATTTCAGGGATTTCAAGTGATTTCAGGAATTTCAAGTGATTTCAGGGATTTCAAGTGATTTCAGGTGATTTCAGGTGATTTCAGGGATTTCAGGTGATTTCAGGGATTTCAGGTGATTTCATGGGATTTCATGGCAAGTGTACACCTGATTTCAGCAGTTGCTAACCCCTCGAGATGAGTAAAATATTTATGTGAAATATAATAGAATTCTTCACTGTAGGTTTGAAGTTTGAACACTTCTTATTTTTTGGAACATTTGAAAATGGGCCTATTAATTTGTATTGTGAAATTATTTCTCGATTTTTGTGGGCTCTTCTAAATTTTTGTAGATCCAACAATGACGCATAGAGAAAAATTATTATTTGTGATTTACATGAATTCTCAATGATTTGCAGAGAAAACATTACGAAGTATCTAAAATCTTCGATAAAATGATAAACAATTCAATAATGTAGAATGGAAGTAGTCAGACATATTCAGAATTATTATGCCCAAACAAAAAATAATATTGAGAATGATATGCAGAATATATACGAAAAAAATTTCTGCAGAATTCGAAAGCAATTCCAGTTCAATTTTCAAACCTAGGTGCCTCAGTTATCTCAACCAACTGGGCGGAAACCAATGGTTGAACTTCGATGCTCTACACAGTGACTGTAATGTCACAAATTCTACATAAGAAATCTTAGTTGAGAACATTTTTCACGGTAAACAAAGTGTAATGCAGATAAACGCTTTTTTAAAACGAATTTCCTGTCCCATTCTTCCACGTCCTACTTCAACTTCTTACGTATATTTCTTTACTCTTTTTGTGAGTGTTAAACTATGAATTATTAAAACGTTACACAATGTTATACTCCATTTTTTCGTTTTCTGTAGCAACCAATTTTCATAAAATATGTTGTACAACACATAATTCTCCCACAACATGTTTTTGTTATCATTTATCATTCATAACTGCTTATCAGTCTCTTAAAATGCATAACAAAGCTTAAAGTGCTCTACTTGCGCAATATAAACATTATGAATATGATTATGTTTCAGATAATAATAAGCTCCAAGTTTGATAGAACAAAAAAAATGAGTATTCAAATCCAAGGGGTATCTGTCTACTCATAAATTACAAGAAAATTAATCTTTTTTGAAATATTTGTGAATATCTCGTCATGTCATGTCAAAGTCATGTCGTATCTCAATAAATACATTCACTTATCAAAAATGAATAGTATTTCATTGTGAATGTATCTAATGTGTGAAGTATTATTGTATCTAACACTGTCAATAATTTGATAATTAAATACCAGTCACATTTATTAACCACCAAGTAACAACACGATTCTGTGTTTTGTTTTTGTTACTGATACACTTTGTTTCCTTTCCGAATGTTCTTGGAGTCGAATCTCTTTTCTACTTGACTTCCTCTCTACTCATCCAATCCGTCGATCCGGAAGAGAGTTTTATTGACAAAACTCTGATTGGTATACCAATAGTCAATACAATCTATCATATCCCCTAGACTTTTATTGTATTATTAGTATAAATCTATAAATAGATATGTATCTGGATATATAAAAATACTGAGAATCAATAGGACGGACGGTTGTCTGTAAACAATATAATTGGATGAGCGATAGGGAAGAAATTCATTCGGCCCATAGGGGTCTTTCTCTGCTTATTTTTTGTTTTGTTTTATTGGTTTTTGTAAACGCTCTACAAGTCAGAATGAAAATCGGGTTGCTATGAAACTTTTTATTCGTACGCTTGTACCAATAGTATGAAATATATTTCTCTGCCATGGCTTAAATAAACCGGAAATGGTCATTTACTTCCGGTTTGAGCGCTAAAACTCAGCTACTGACTTGAGTCTGTACAGTTTTTGGTTTCAATCGAACAATTAGATTTCAATAAATGGGGGCGAAATATTTCGAGAATACAAATGAGAATGAGAATGTGAGATGTTTTTCTGTTTTATTAATTTTTGTTTTAATGTTGCTAAACGACCCCACCAACATCTAGGTTATATGAGGGTACGAATATCACCAGTGTTAGGTAGGCCTTCTGTATTATTTTAAGATGGCGGTTTAACCTCTGGTTATTCATGTATTTCTCTTTTGTAAAGAAAACACGTTGAATACTAATAAAACGTTAAATGTACACTAAGGAAGTTGTTGCTTTAACTGCATAATTATCTGGCAATATAAGAAACTCTTTAGCAAAACATACACAAAGGAAAGTCACATGAAAAGTATGTTAAATAGTACAAGAATAATTTGAAATTCAAATATTTGCAGCTTCCTTACATTTTCTTCCATCTAACATAATGTAGAATACGTTGAAAATGGATTGAGAACAATAATGAAGACTGGAAATGGATATGATTGTTGACGCATTTTGTTCGTTCTTTTGAGAGATGGTCGAGTAGAATCATTGTTTTTGGTTCAAACATCAATAAACTAGCATGTATTTCAGTACTACACTTCATACCAGAGGAGCTGGCTGCCCAGACCAACCGACTGTATATTAGCGCGTCGAGTCGAGGGTGTCGATACATCACCAATCGTAGAAGAAATGGAATGAATGAATCAGACTAAACAACACCAGTAAGTACTCACTCATATTTTCTCATGTCGCAAAATTCATATAAAATGTGCATATTTTCGTTTTCACCAAAGTGAAAATAAAATCCCGAAAATGGATTACCATTAAATTATATTATTTATATCTATTTATATACCGATTCACTTATCAAAAAAAAAATCAGGTAGAGTTGTATATGTATACATATATATATATATATATATATATATATATATATATATATATATATATATATATATATATATGTGTGTGTGTGTGTGTATATATATATGTGTGTGTGTGTGTGTGTGGATGTGTGGGTGTACATATTCACCCCTGTACTCACTCAAAGCGAAAACAAGCCTAGTGTTTCAGAAACGGAAATTATGTTCTACTACCCAACGATATTGAATTACCTTTGTCGAAAAGAAAATCAAACATCTCTTCAAACCCCAAAAATCGAAACAAAACACTTCATACATATTTAAATAATAAGGAGTAGATGTTATATATTACTGACAGAGAAAGCATCACGAATATAATAAGGAAACATACATCTTGTTTTAATTTAAAATTCTCTTTCGCAATCTCACGTAGGGTCTATACCTTTATTATTTTAACTTCGAGTCAGCTTCACAATATATACACTCTAAATTCTCATATTTCATCAAATATTCCTCTGATTATTTTTGTGAAAATCTAGTGATATATTTAAAATATGACTGTGACTCACGACGCCGTTGTGGAGGTGGTGGCGGTGGTTGGCGGATGAAGAGGTGGGATTGTGAAAGAAGTGAGGGGGTTGCCAGGACGCTATCTTGTGGTGGAATGGGAGTAAATACTATTAGAAGTTACGAACGTCTGTTTTATACTATAATATAACAATGACGGTTAGTGGTTTCGAACTGTGATATTAGTCTCTCATCTCATATTGTATTCATGATGTCGTCTTCATACTTCTATGCGAGAGGACGACGACTTAAGGCTGGCCTCTTTATGGTGAAACTTCGAATACACAATATATATATATATATATATATATATATATATATATATATATATATATATATATATATATATATATATATATAAATATATATATGTGTGTGTGTGTGGTTTGATACTAGACGTTAGATATTTATTTACATACTGGTACGAGTTTTGAGTCTACGTGGGTAATACATGATCTAAGAATCAATGTAGAAAACTACTCCACTTCGAAAAGATAGTTTGCGACAATAATGTTCAACAGTCGATAAGTTCTGTATTGTAATGAAATTATATTCATTTCAGTTCGAGAGAAACTATACACGATATTGCATAACAAACTCTATACGGTTAATATTGCAGATTACATTTGTCCTAATAATGGAAAAGTAGTATTAGAAAATATTATGTAAAATACCTCCATTTAGTTATGCTTGTGTGAGCTTTTTATATTATACTACAATGATACAATAATCCAAGAGCCGGGTTTTATGTAGTTCGCTAAACCATAGTGTTATTTATCTATGGTTGTAGAATCCTGTAGGTTAATTGACAAATTTTGTTAATAAAAAGACACCGTTAACAAAGAGAGATAACGCTTTAGCAGTTGATCAACTTTTAACAACCCAAAGATGAAACGGGGGTCGTTTGCGTAACTTTGTCACTTCTCTTGTCGATCAATATCTCATCGCACCCTGATCGACTTCTGAGATGACTATTGTGTAACTCGTTGTTGATAATCTCTCTCAAAGCACTCATTTGAAGAGTTACCGTAACTCAATTCCATGGCAGTATCTAATTGTCAAGGTGACAAGATCCAAGAAAATGGTCGACATTATAACACTTTCTATATAATGAATAAATAATAAATGAAGACTGATATTTTCTCAACAATTATCTGCCATACTCGTGGAATTATTTTTTTATTTATCAAGGATAGAACGTAATATACGCTCATCATTTGAACAACCAAGCTTTGAATTGAAACAGAGCGAAGTAGTTTTAAATACAAGAAAAAAAATTGTAATCTCTAAAATTGGCGTTCTAGTTCTTGGCCTATATTTCAACGATTTGGTCAACATTAACAAGGTGGATATGTTTGTATCTTCTGAATAATAAGGTATTCTACCAACTAAATAATGTAGAGATAATAACAAAATATCGCTACAATCTTATAGCCATTGAACGATCTTGTTGATTTTAAATCGTAACCATCGTTACTGAAAATTAAAACGCATATTCATGTATGCAATTACATATTTTTGATCTTTGCAATCAATACATCAGTGATATTTGTGTTTGCTATGTTCGTGGACAAACTTTTGGTCCATAATTAAATATATCGCCTCAGTTATAATGTACTATCTAAACAAAAAACATTCGTCCAATGAGATCTAAAGTCGACAGAGGTAGTCAGTGTGAGAAGTCTAATGAAACTGTGACGCAATAGGGGTGAGTGAGAACTTGGTTGTCACTTTGTTAGAGATAACGAATGACATCGTTGTTGAACAAGTTGGCGAAAGAGTTATTCAACTAACCCCCCATCCTAAATGTTGGCCTACTGACCCAGTGTAAGTTAGAAATGTAGACATTTAGTAATTCTGATGGTAATGTCATTCGGCTGGCATTTCATTCTGGCTTTTTAAAGTTTGGATTGATTAATTTTTGAAAAAAGTGTGAGTTTTGATAATTTAAAAAACCACATCGCTCCGGGTTTATCCGGGGTTATGATTTTTTAACGCTAGTAGGTCTTCGCTGTCGATACAATGCGTTATTAAAACCAATATGATTTTTTACTGAATATTTTTGACAAGTAATGAACTCTTATCTAATAAATGACAGTCATATTCTGAGTGATGTACAAGTAAGTACAAGTAAGTTAAGCAATCAAAACCCTCTAATAAATTGAATAGTATTTGAACTCCTATATATTTGTTATTTTGGTGGAAGTGCCGGGTTTTGACAATTTCCTGATAAGCTATTCTTTGAATCAGGAAAAATTAACCGATATCGTCTCGTAAGTAGCCTACTTGGCTTCTTTGCGATGTAATTAATACAACTGCAATTAATTATGCAATTAAAAGAATTTTCGAATGATTTATGATCTCAGTATTCGATTCACAACATTACGATACAAGTGCAATCTTATTTATTTCGAATTATAGAAACATTTTCCTCTGCTTCTATTACAAAATACGTATTAATTTACTATACGGTGCATGCCTTCATTTTCACAACTGACATATGCCACTAGATGATTTTTGGAATTTCTAGATTTTAAAGGATGAAATTCCAGTATATTTTCTTCAAGACGCATTGTGATAGAGTTTGATATAACACTTTTTTGGAACCTTAACCGTACATTTGATGACAGTTTATCTGTTTTTCAAATGACCGGAAGTTTAAATTGTCAGCCATCATCAATACAATCATATCCACAAAACACATAATACCAGCTTCAATCCACTTCAAACGCCTGTTCCATTTTAAACATGAGTATTTTCATACCATTTTGTGTTACAATTAAAATATTTACTTGCCAATTTCCCAGTTCGTCTCGTCACTTTAGTTATACACACACTCTCTTGACTCACTCGTTTCATCCATCAATATTGACTTTCAACTTAGCAGTTTCTGTTTCAGTATATCATATTTATTCTATGGAGGCATATATATATATATATATATATATATATATATATATATATATATATATATATATTATATATCGGCGAAACATGTATGTGGGTACGCAACGCTACTTGGCTGTCCCTAGGGTTTATGTTTGACCAAGAATTGTTGGGAGTTTTTTGAGAAGAGTACCGAGATCGATGCCAGCTTCGGCATTATCATCATCTGTATTGTGATATCAACGTGTAGGGCTATAGTAGAATGTCTATATGCGTGTTACATATTGGAGTTGAAATTATATTCATAAATATTTAATGGTTTCATCTTATGAAATGTCTTGTTTTGATGTAACGTATATAGATGAGAATTTTTATTTTTTTATTTATATATTGAGAGTAGAGACGCAGTGTAGTGATGACCAAGATCTATTGGCGTAAGTGAATGATGTATGAGATGGTGGTAATATGAGATGAAAGATTATTTTATTTAGTGTTTTTGGAGAGTGTGAAGAGCCGAGGTGAGGCAATGGCCTCCCCCATCATGGTCGTAAGGAAGGTCGTAAGAAAGCAGCACCGGCACATGCAGCGTAGTGGTTAACGCGCTCGCTTCATGTGATCCGGGAGACGAGGGGAATTCCGAACCCAGTTCGATCCCCGCCGCCGACCATCTTAACAGAGGTTTTTCATGGTTTCCCTCCGTATTCTAGGCTAATGCCGGGATGATTCCTACAATAAGTCGGCCATGACCGCTTCCTTCCCACTATCCTTCTCATTACCCAAGAACCTTCATCTCATCATCCCATCATCTCATTAATCATCCATCCGACGCCATTAGATCTCAGTTATCATAACAGTGCGTCGTTAAACCTAATATATATGTAGGCCTATACATCGCGAGAAAGCAGCTCAGTATGCACCCAAATGACAGAGGAAAACCACGAAAACCTCTGTCAGGATGATCGACCAAGACGGGAATCGAGGCTCGGTCTCCTGATTGACGTATCAACATGATAGCCACTGATTCATGCATCTCAGATTTGAATACATATATTTTTTTCTATTTGTGTATGATATTTCAAATTTTCATGAGTTCTTAACCCACTCTACAACTATGTGTCTGAAAGAAATATGATCAATATTAAACATTACAGAAGTAATCGTCTCAGAATTTAATATTTATTTTCATTCAATTTGACATAAGGTTTTTATTGAATTTGAATTTGAATTTAGTCCTTGCAGACAGACCCACCTCCCTCCTCCTATACCATAAATGACTATCACGTATTATATCCAGTGGTTTCGATATATTGATAACACAGTGAAATATTTCTTCTTTATATTTCACAATGAAGTAATACAAAGTCTTTGCTGTAGAAATGGTTGTATATAAAAGTATATGAACAACTTCTAACATTAAAGTAATATGAACTGTAATTAAATTGTATTTGTGAAATACGCTATATTCTTTACGTGTTACACTCGTTCTAAATGCTTTCGATAACTGTGTTGTACAAAGTTAAATCCGTGGAAAAGAAACTACACAATATTGTTACAATCTAGAAGTCTTAGAATGTAAGTGCGGTGCTTGGCTTCATTATACTATACGTTCTCCGGCAAACAGTTGTAGAAAACTACTTAGGATAATCAACTGCTGTATTACTTTCTCAGTTAAGAGTGCACCGTATATAGGTGAAGATAAGAAAAGTTGGAAGACCACGAGATAGTTGGAGGAATAAAAAGTGTGAGGAGAACCTGGAATAAAGTGGAAGGTTAATTAACGAAAAATCGAGGGGGAACCGAGCAGTGTTTTCTTCAATATTAAACAAGAATGAAAATAATTATACATCATATAAATATACATCAAAGGGCGCATCCGAGCGAATTTAGTGATAGGCATGGATAGATTTTTTATGATGGTTGCAGAACGCTATGGCACAAAAAATTTGAAAGAGAGAGATGTTATTTGAAGAATACTCTTTTTTTATCAAATAAAAAACTTATAGTTTCAGCTGCATGCATTTAAGAAATATATTCTACTTCAATTCATACCACTTTGTAAGTATTAAAATCATATATGTTTCCATTCAACTGGATGATACTTAATATCCGATAAGTGATTATGTTCACCCACAAACTATATTATTGTTCGGTTAACGACCCCACCAATCGCTAGGTTGATTGGGAGAAAAGACAAACTTTCAGTTTCCTGGGCTAATTCTATGCGCCCCTTAATAATCTCCAACCAGATGTGGAAGAATATACTCTCAAAGATATGTCTTTATTATTAAACGATTGATATAAAACTTTACGCACTCTGTGCGGATTTAATTGGCGATTAGAAAAACCCATTACGAACGAAAATTAGAGAGGATAAAGGATTCGAAGAATTTCTGTTGGCCCACATTTTATTTTTAATATGACATTTTAACTTTTATTAAGGAGTATAAAAAGTTCGATATTTAATTTTCCGACTTGCAAAATTAAAAGCTTTGAATTTATTGGGTTTGAAGTTGGTGATATGTAATTGGATTATGGGAGAGTCAAAACCTTTAAAAGTAGAATATCTCGTTTAGGAAGGAATGAGAAAAATTGAACTTTGAAACAAGGTATGTTTTAATGGGTTGAAAAAGAGGAATATGAAAGAGAGGAATAATGAAAATGTCAACATTTGATACATATGCTCCTGAAATGTTTTGTCTCTAAATCCTTTTCATCTCGAGTTGGTTTTAAGCTGCTTATTGATATGCAAATAACAGAGAGATTTAGGTCAATTTTTTTTCAGTGTTTGGTAATTGTAGTTTAATGAATCTTCACAATTATATTATGATAAATTTCAGACTGTAAACAATTATTAACCAAAAAAAAACTACGGCTATTACTTCTTCAATTATCATGTATTTAATTTTCAACTTTGATGTTAGTCAACAATATATAAACTAAAAATAGGCTTGAGAATCTGACAATCCTACAAAACCACAATCAATAGCGATTTAATTCTCTGTTCCCATACCTCAGTATGTTGTAAAATTGTATCGATAAATATTTTTCATTTGAGTATTTGGAGATTGACATAGAAAGGTCATATGCCCTCTAATTCACACCTCCCAATCGACACAACGGCTTTGAATATAGATCGGATCACAGTCTTAGCAGTATCGACTTCATCTGCCATAATCTTAGTTTCTGTGTTCTATTTCATGTAAGTCTATGTGTTTAACGACCCAGCTAACGTCGGAATCAATTGGTTACATTACTGATGAGTAAGAAGTTTGGTTCATGACATAATGATTGATGATCAGGTTAACTATAATGTATCGCGTTACATATTTCTACAAAATAGACTGTATAATCACTTTAAAAACCGATAGTTTCTTACTTGCTAAAGGAGTAAGAAGGGGTTTCATGCATGGTGCTTATAGAAATAGAGAAATTCACCTCCACTAATTTTTTCTATGTTCAAAAACCAGTGTAATTGAATGAAAAGTTCAAATCTCCAAGATAATTTTATGCTCTTCAATTATTATGACATTTTATTTCAGTGAATACAATCAGTTTTTAGATAATACGTCAATGAGTAGAAAGAATGCGATGCAATTCATTGACGTATTATCTCAAAACTGATTGAATTTACAAAAATAAAATGTCATATTAATTAAAGAGCATAAAATTATCTTGGAGATGTGAACTTTCCACTCAATGACACTTGTTCATGAACATGGAAAAAAAATAGTGAAGATAAATTTCTCTATTTGTGTGAACACCGAGTATCTCATACCGTTCAAAGGTATCACCAGAAAGCAGATATTTGTCGAATCTTGTACAATTTTGTGTGGCCATTGGATATAATTTGTTATATTTAAAGAATTTCGTGTTATTATAGTCGACATTTTAGTTTAATGCGTGTAAAGTGTAAAAATTGTAATATGAAAACAATGCAAAAATATAACAAAACAAAAATATCCCACATTGTTAATGCATACGTAACTGAACAATGAAATACATTTAGTCAACCCGCATTGAAAAATAAACAATGTGAATTTACATAACATTGAAATGTTGTCATATTGAAATTTCCACGATAATGAAATAATCAAATTCGAATTCTATCAATGTATTGATATTTGTATATTATGAAAATGAGAAAAAAAAATGCTTTGGAAAATGCCATGTGATGCTGAATGATAATGAACTATTGTTCTTTGAAATATCCTAAAATCGAGTCAATAGATCCTATTTATCATTCGTCGTTAAACTCAATTGAAATTAATAAATATCCGAATCATGATAAAATATAGAAGTGATAATGATATATTTTCATTACACAAGAACGAAATATTTAAAAACTAGGAGAACGCAGAATATGCGTTATAAGATGTACAAGATATTTACATGGTATGTGATGAAAACCTTTACACACACCTTGATTTTTTAACTATCAAGTCACAGCCTTCTTGTTTCAATTGATGTGTATGTTGATTATTCAATCATTCTTCTCTCTAATCATTAGACCTTTTGATCTACCGGTACTTGATTAGTATCAATAGATCTAAAATAATTACTTTTTGACCGAAATGTTTTTTACAAGATTTTTCCCTTTGAATTATTCTTATATGGGTTTGCGGAATTTCGTAATGATTTCTCTCAAAATTGATGAAACCGATTGCTTTCAAAACTATGCAGTACCACGTTATTATAATCACATAGTTCACACCGAATTTTCATCAAAATCGTATGAAAATATCTTGATAAATCGTATCGATTGTATATGGAAGATATAGAGAAAAATATAAAATAGCTAACTATTCACTGTTGAATTTGTACGAGTGAAAATATTTCATTCTGATTAACTTAATTATTATATTATTATTTTTTAAATAGTCATCATCAGTGTGTATCAGTACATCTAAACCACAACCAAGAATATTGCCCTACATAAGTTCGTACATCAAACTGACAAGAAGACAAGAGAGTTGATATTACAGGGGTAAGGTATTATACACAAAGTACTCCAGTAATTAACCCAAAGTTTCCTTCAAGATTCACTCCCCCTCTCCCACCCCCCACTCATCACCGCCCCATATAAAACCTGCTTTATACGCTTCACGCTTCACCGTAAATAAAAAGATCAAAGAACAAAATTGTGTGGTGCTTATCATGAACTGAAATATATATTATACGATGCTCATCAGAGTTACGAAAATTAATTCACTGTTTTTTACTTTTAGCGCACATTCTAATAAGCGTTTTAATTGAAAAAGTAAGATAATTAACTATTTAATTGCTGGAAAGTTAATTATTCAGTCAAGCTATACAGCTTTGTAATTTATGCTGCGTATATTATATATAAACATGTTCAGTAAAACCTCGTGATTTTGATTTTAAAGGAAAATATTGTTATGGCTGATGGCTGAAATAACATCTTTACTTGGAAAGATTATGGACACTTTCAGACATGGAAATGTGGAAATAAGCTGAAATATACATAGAAGGGCCTACAATTTAAGGAAACAACATTCCAATTCATTCGTAAAAGTTACAACATAATGCACACTAAAGTGTAATATGTTCGACAAGAAGTCTTTGAAAAATGACAACAATGAGACTGTATTAATATGTATCATTCTTGGAATATTCATGAGCTTATTTTATACTACATCGTGATAAGAATAGCTTATATATTGTAGTTTGTAAAAAGAAATTAGCTAAGCGTACCTCATTTTTGATATATTGAACATAGACCCTTGGTCAATTTACCACATTTCACTCCTTTATCATCCAATTTTAGAGTCAGTTGATCTGACTTCTCGTAATTTGTTTTTAGCTCTATTAAATAACATCGAAATCAATTGTGTCATGTAAATGTCATTCAAAGGCTTTTCAATAATGATTTTCAAGCACTAGAATGTTTAATTGAACAAAATTAAAGAATGTATATTTCATGTTTCTTAGAGAAGATTATTTGATTTGATTTGAATTGTAAAGTTCACTATTATAAATATGTTAAAACTATATTTGTGTATATTCACGAGAATTTAATGTCGTCTACCAACTAAATGATAGCAGAAACTTTGATAATTGTAGATGAATTCATGACAAATCTTTCATTTTTGAGCATTCATCGCTTTTCAGATATGTATTTATGTTTCTAACTATTGATTGAAAAAATAACGGTGATATGAAATATAATACATTATTGATATTTGTGTTTGTTATTTTGGTAGAGCAGACTCCAACTCACACGAATACAAGTACTTTATGCTCGAATTTGATCTCTTATACCGTTCAATAGTTATCATCAACAAACTTATATTTCACTAGTCAACTCCCACGGACGCTAAGCTTATACATTATTGATTTCAGTCGAACAAAAAGTCAAAAACGTTTCTGAAAACGTGACATTTATAGAATGTAGATGTTTCTTTAGCGAAGTTTGTTGTACAGGTACTTATAAAAACAGTTTCTGTGAGAAAAGACTGTCAAGTTATCTAAGAAAACTGTTCATGAAGACCGAATAAACAAGAATTGTGGTGAAGTTTTGAAATGTTTTACTAGAGTATTTGTTTAGGACTGTTTTACCACCCTAGATGAATGATATGAAAATAAAAAGATATGTTATATGAAATATCAATATTTATGAATATAGAACCTTTTGAATTTCTCCATTATTGATTTCATGTCTTTTTTTATTTTGATTAAACTTGGATTTGTACTTCAATTATGATTTTATTATACTTTTTATAATTGTTTATAATTGTTATGTTAGTTTTGTTATGATTGTTTGTCTTTCAGATATATATACATATATATTATATTTATATTTATTGTGACTATCAAAGCCCGGTATATTGAAGAAATCTGTGTTTTATTGTTTTCGAGTTCAGATATATCGAAAGATATATCGATATATAGTTCGACAGTTATCACCAAAAGCTGATATTAGTAACACTACAGAACGTTGATATTTCATTGGTACGGACGTTGAACAAGTACCCAGCTCTTACTGCGTGCACTTGGTGACTTGTGATAAAAAATAGTGCACATATCTGAAAACTATCATTCTGTAATGAGTTGGTAATACGTATAATATATAAAAAAATCCATTACCATGGCAACATATGTATCATTTAGATAGAGAATACATTTTTCTTTTCAGATTGATAGCATTGAGTAAATCCGCTTCGACTCTTTCTTTTTATTAGACGAGCTTTAAGCGAGGATTCAATTTGACATAATCAAAAAAAAATGGTGTTCGTTATTATGTTGTTTTTTTATGTTTTTTGGTCGGTTCTCCACAGGTCAAACGGCTACAGCTATCAACTTCAAACTTCTTTTCAATATGGTTCCTCATCTAACTTAGATCTGTATAGTTTTGTGGTATTATCGGGTGGTAACTTTTTTTCATGAATTTCAGACATTTCAAAAATACTCATTAGAGTAACATAGCGGGAATAAAAAATATTTTCCAAAAAAATGAAATTTTGCGTGAAGTTGAATTACATTTTGATACACATTTCTAAAAAATGTCAGCTTGATCAAGTCAGCCATTTCGAAGAAAAAACATAAAATGTGCTAAATTGGTACCACTCGAAGCAGTTTTTACCCATTTTTACCCATACTATTACTATTCGCTCGTCTAACAACGCATATATGGCGTTTTCCTAGTTATAGTAACCAGCAGCACTAAAATTCGCTCTCAGGTATATGATTTCAAAAAGCTTAGTTTAGTTGATACTGACGCTTTGCACTTTTTATTTGATGGTCACCATGGTTACCGAGCCTATGATCATCTAAACCAATTATGATTCGCTTCTATCTATTTTTATTCATCTAATAGTAGGTACTTTTTAACCGACGAAACAGAATGAAGCCACAAACATCACGTCAAGATTTGGATAATTCAATACCCATCAAAATTGTATATATCAACGTAAAACGAAATCGTATTTAATTATTTGCCCAACAATCCTCAAGGTGCTATGACAATAACGTAATTCCATGTGACAGTTAGAGTAAGCCTTGGAATGTAATAGAATAGGTCATCAGCATAGGTCATTAGAGACATAATGTATAATACACTGGTGACAGAGTGCACATTATAGCATCAAACGAGTCGAGTTCGAACTACTGTTGATAACACCCAGAACTGTACTTATACGGAATTAGTCATTGGCAGTAATTTAACAATTATATATTCAGTACATAAAATTATATACTTCAACATAATGTATACATATTATCTCGCAGACTTAAAAAACGACTCATGATGTGTTAAAATATGATATTGATGAATAATTAAAGTCGTTTTGATGAAGAAACACCCAATACAAAAACTATATATATATATATATATATATATATATATATATATATATATATATATATATATATATATAAGTTATATGTACTATGTATATTTTTTATTAGCTGTCCGATATAATAATTAAAATAAACATCATATATATATATATACACTATATATATATATATATATATATATATATATATATATATATATACACACACATATGCATATATATATATATATATATATATATATATATATATATATATATATATATATATATATATATATATATACATCATACATTTCACGTTCACGGTAAAAGAATTGAAAACGAGTAAAGTCATTTCATATTTTTGGCGTTGTTATGAACACCAGTTTATTATACTTCTATGAAACTAGATACTGGATATAAAAACACTGCAAACAATTTTTCATCTCGTTTGTATTTTATTGTCTTCGTATTCTACATAGGCGTAGGCCTACTCATACGTAACGCTATATTAAACTGAGAAAACTTCTATCTTTGTGTTTTCAAAAGGAGATAACGTGAAGAGAAATATAATGGAATCAATTTTTTGGAGCTCAAAATGTTATACACTGCACATAATTATAATACATTTTTCTAAGAATAAACTTCAAAAGTTCAATTATTTTCCGGTTTGGATTGAATATTTCTGGAAAAAAGTTCATTGATTTACTGACCTATTCCAATATATCATTGATATAGAATAAAAATCTTTTCCAATCTAAGAATTAATTTGGATTTGGCTCTGAAAAGTACTTCAAAAATCAATTCCCACTATTCATGTGAAAGCTATAAGTTGTTCCGAGTAATAAAGATATATAATTCTAGTAAAAAACAAAAATATAAGAAAAAAACAAAAATAGTGCAATTACCTTAATATGTTGATGTATCCGTCAATCATTTTGATGTCCACTGACTTCTCCGACTCCTTCTGTAAATTCAACCAATCATCGTCACCAACCTTTATGCAAGTCTACACTTCTGTGTCCATAACACACACACAATTGTCTTCTCGACTGCAAAAACTTTTAGAGTATTTATTTAACATTAATTAATCAACAATTGTCACATTTACTAAATACCAGAAAAAAAAATCAACCAAAATTCATTGTTTCATTTTAGATAGTTTTTTTTATATGTCCTTAAATAGTATATAAAAATAAAATAATGTCACTTTAAAAATTCAAAATGTGCGCGCCAAAATGTAATTAAAAAATTGAAAAATCATTCATCAAATATAATTGAATAATATCATCATTTATTTCGCGCACAAATCTAAAATAACAATTCCCATCTCAACGTGTATAAACACCTTCACACCAACAGGTATTCTATCAGTCAGTGCGGGTTGCCTAACACCCGGTGGCACTGCTGTTCAATCCACGATGACTCTCTCGACACTGTTAGCAGAGTGGCGTCGCGACGCTTCACCGACGCCCTGCAACCTAGCTGGCGCCGTCGCCGTGTGTGTGTGTGTTGGTGTGTGTGTGTGTGTGGCGCACTCTACGCGTCGACGCCGTGAACATTGCGATGATGATTCCTCGGCTACACGGGCCAACGATACGTGATAATTGGCCTACTGACGTGAAATATCTTGGATAATAGAATGGTAAGATGATGTTAAGGCGGTGATGGATATAGAAAATTGATACTACTTTTTTTTGGGAATAGTTTTCAGAAGTGGGAGACTAGCGTATTTCCCAGTACCACAGAATTGATATGATGATAACTGTTATTTTTGGTTAACGACCCCACCAATAACTAGGTTATTTATGGGTACGAATAAACAGGTGATGAATGAATGATGATAACAAAAATATATGTCTTCTGCGGGACTCGAGTCCATGCCCGAAGTCTATTTAGTTACCATGGATTCAATGTATATAAATTCATTATTATTTAAAAATAAATTCTCTGATTTCATGATGAATGTTTCCCATTAGACACAGAATAATATAACAATGAATATAACGAATTAATAAAGAGATCAATAAGACATTAAAATAGTGGTTGATACAAAAAATAATGATAATATTGAGCTATAGTCTAGAAAAGATAATATTGTAGTTGATTACTTATTTACAAAAAAAAAAGAAAGAAAGAAAGAAATGCATATGATATAAGAGCATGTAATCAATCCAATCTATTAAATGGTTTCTAAAAAGTTGAAATAAAGTGCTGCAAATGATTTTTATAATTTAATTGTGCTTATACTAGAGAGAAAGAGCTGTTTCTCAATGTTCTATATTTCCAGTATAAAATACAACTGAGGTTTGAATTTACAACAATGGTAACAATTTTAACTGGCAATTAAGACTTGTTATTACCACGTCCACGCTACACATTAACACTAATTATCAGAATAATCTCAACTGGGCTTCGTAAATACAGGGACTGAATTGGATAATAAAATTGAAAAAGATAATAAAATTGAGTTTCTTACTTCACCGAAGTGTTTTCCACCTGACAGTAACTAAAGCAACTAAGTCTTAAAACTCGACCTATATATCCACGAACGTTGCGTGAAGTAAGTAATCAAACTCAATTATGAAGATACAAACAGATACGACACTCTCATTATTGTATTTATTGAAGCAAATTGAGTTTAATGAATGAGGAAGTATATTGCGTGTTTATAATGGAGACTTTAATGAGGAAGATATTCCATTTGAATTGAATTCGGATTCGGATAAGACTACTTACGCTTTATTGTGATATGAGGCGTCGATTAATCAACTGACAGATTGTCGATTCTACCCGAGTAACTGAATCTCTTGCTTGCCGTAAAAGTGTAAAAAGTTTTTTTTATATACTTCAATATTATTATAAAACGTAAAATAGAAATATTATACAAGAAACTGGTGGAGTTAATAAAGATGATTGAATATTAATTGGCCAATATTAACGTTAATTAGGCTATGATATGGAATTGCTTTGAAATTGCATTAACTTTTAGCTAAATGTTGTGTTATAGTAAAATATATTTCTGCTGATAACAATGCAACATTGATATGCCTATATTAATAGGCCTGTATTAACGAACATTTATCAATTAGGCCAAGATGTGGAATTGCTTTGAAATTGCATTAACTTGGCTAAATGTTGTTTTTTCAATATGGTATAATGTATTTCTGCTGATAACAACGCAATTCACATCCGCAGACTTTCAATTTTGATATTAATGTTTCACTCTCAAATGTATTCGGTTATCAATGAAATAAGATGTTGAAAAATAATTCCCAACAGATTTATAAGTGAGAACTTATTTTGTTATATTTAAAATATAAACCGAGTTGTTATTTGAGTAGATTTGTCAGGCTCATAAAATAATGTATAGCTCACCGTTGAGGTCAAATCCACAAATCATCACAATTCCCTCTTCCTACAACACAAATAAATCTCCCTCAACTTCATTATATACCATAACACCCTCTTAATATATTAAGCTTGACCTTTCACCCAGTACACGTCAACAAGAATGGAAACCTTAGAAAACTTAAATCACTTGTCAGAATAGATGCACTACCACCGCCGTCTTTATACTTTCCGTCACACGGCCTACTGAAAATAACAATAGAATCAACCGAGCACACAGAGATCTAGGTGGCTTTAAACACATTCTTTATTCTGTTCACAACAAGGTGCGTGATGTGGTACGAACACAATACCAACTATATGGAGAGAAAAGAAAATTCACATGGGTGGATTACAGGTGAATGAATGATACCCGTCATCGTGGTAGATAAAAACAAGTGATGTGTTCGAAATATAAATGCTGTTTCAACGTTTGAAGAAATTGAGATGATAGGTGTGGGTTTTAGAAAAAAAGTACGAATGAAAATAAAGAAAAGAATGAAGAATGACTATGTGTGAGATGATAGTGGATGTATGATTTTTTTTTCGAAAAGGGTTTTGAACTGAAATTTGAAAAATTATCACACTTGTAACTCTGATTAATATTACGGGAAATTACAATGGTCCAAGTTACCGTTACAGCAAAAGATACGATGACAATGAACTTTTCATAAAAAATATTTTGGAGACTTATACTGAAATGAATGTAAAAGCCACCCCCGTGGCTCAGTCGACTATCGCTAGCGGTAGAAACTGAAGTCAAATAGGTCGTGGGTTCGAATCCCGCATAAGGCATGGGTTTTTGTAAACGTCTTTTCACCTATCATCACTTCTGCGTTTCACTTATCACCCGCTCATTCGTACCCCCGTATGAGCTAGATGTTGGTAAGGTCGATAAACAACATTAAAATGAATAAAAATTGAACGTAAAATTGTCATATACAGAATCGCGGCCCATTTCCATTTTATACAGAATTTGGTGTTTACTGATAGATCTTGATTAGATTTATTCAGTAAAACCACCGCACACTACTAATTATTAACACATAATTATTAACAACTCACTTCAAGATGACGAAGTTCTATCATCCAGATGCTCCATCACTGTGGTCACGCTGGAGCAAAGCCACCACAGTTCTAGTTTCACCGCACAAAACAAAGAGAACTCACTGAATTTAAATGTTAAACACGATCACCAAGTCGGTGCATAATAGATTGAAAGTCACTCCGGAAAACTGTAATTAACTAGACAAAATCACGCAGCTAATGACAATCCCAATATCTGAATTTCCAAATTACGAGTCCATGGGAATCGATTTGGCGGAATATCAGTTTTTTTATATAACTTTTGTACGGTATGATATTATATCGAAATTCTGAAAACGAGAAACACAGAAATTTTCAATACCTTTAAGACTGTGTAAGTAATAACTTTGTATCTCATATAGCATAATTGTCAAACGTATGCGGTTGAAAAATGTGTATTTTTAAGCGTATACGCCTGACAATCAGGCGATTTGAGATAAATAGTTATTACTTACATCATCTTGAAGGTATTAAAAATATATGCGTTTCCTCGTTCTCGGAATTTCGATATCTTATACCGTTCAAAAGTTATATCATTAAACTGATATTCCGCTAAATCGACTCCCATGGACTTAACACCAAGTCGGTGGACAATAGATTGAAAGCCACTCCGGTAAATTGCAATTAACTAAACAAAATCACGCAATTAATGACAATCCCTATTTCTGAATTTCCAAATTAAACGGACCCAACACAAAACCATTTAAAACTCACTGAATGTAAATGTTATTCACGCGTACAATAACCAAAACATTGTTTTTAAAGTCACTGAAGTTAATTACGAATAAGTATAATATTACCAATGAAAATATAGTGCAATTCTGTAGAGTAATTGAGGTGTAACAAATCAAAATCAAGTAAAATGCTATGAAAACGATCGTAGAATGTCTGATCTTCTGCCACAGCGACCACCCGTCAGAGAGACGAACCCCGGAAATCAACTCGTCAACACAGTACGGGTTGAACAAAGCGATTGTCATGACCTTGAAAATAAATAAATACGTTGGTCTAGGTCAAGAATAGTATATTATTTCCATAGAATTCACACAACTACCCCTAATAGTGTGCCTCACTACGGATTGTGTGGATTCTACTTGCTTGTCCTAATTTACATAATTACCTGAAGTGGTATAAAATGACGACTACCCTTGTCTGATACGAATTGACTACTGACAATGACAGTTGATAGCACCCACATGAAAATATATATAATATTTTTTATATATATATATATATATATATATATATATATATATATATATATATATATATATATATATATATATATATATATATATTAGTATATATATATATATTATATATATATACATAGACGTTTCGTGAGTGTAGTTGTTTCCAATGTTTTATTTAGTAGAGTGCTATGGGAGTTGATTAAGCGGAATTTCAATATTTTGGTGAAAGGTTTTTAGGGTATGAGATATCGAAATTCCAATAAAGAGGAAACAGAGATATTTGCAATACCTTCAAGATGCTACAGTTGAAAACTATTTATCTCATATCTCCTATTTTGTCACACGTATACGGCTAAAAAAAACACTCTTTTCACCTTAAACGCTTGACAATTGTGCGATATGAGATGAATAGTAATTACACCATCATATCTGTTTCCTCTTTACTAGAAATTCGATATCTCATACAGTTCAAAACTAATCACCAAAAAACTGATTTTCCGCTAAATCGACTCCCATCGACTTTTAAAGTGAAACACTACAAAATATCATCTACATATTATGTAAATCTTTAAAAAAAAATCGATATTATTTACGAAATGCTTCATTCTACCTCGTATAGAGTGTCTCACTCTCATGTCGTTCAAATCCCCTGGGTTTAAGCCTAGTCCTGCCACAAGTCTACCAGTACTGTATTATTGGAGGTAAGTTTATCCACGAAATGCTTGTTTTCCACACCTCCCTAAGGACACTGTTGATCCTTAACATACCATCAACAATGTGGGTGACATGTAGAAACCAAGCGTGTTTTAAACCATCCTATATATATCCATCACTGCCTCATGGATCACCCACATGTCATTGTGTGGTATCCGTCACCGTCATCTGGATCACGCGTACAGAAGACAATCGAAAGCCTGGAGCTTCACTGCCTTGTGGATAGCGTCAAAGAGAAAACCTGATAAAAATTGCGTTGATATGGGTGGGATACCATTCTGGTGATAGAAATTGAAAGTACGCCTGGAAAAACTATATCTGTTGATTTAAGCTAGAGGATAGTATGGAATAAAGCAAGTATTATACGATTTTTTCATTTTTGTTATGCTGCTTAACGACCCCACCAACAGCTAGGTTATACGTGGGTACGAATGAGCGGGTGATAATGAAACGATGGATGAAAGGACGTTTACAAAATCCCATACCTTATGCGGAACTCGAATCCACGCTCAACGGTGACTTCAGTTTCTACCGTTATCTACGAGAGTTGACTGAGCCATGGGGGCGGTTTTTTCCTTCGTAGAGATTCAATATTTTATATATATTGAATATTATAAAATAATAATCAAGTAATGAACTACATAATACGATTTATCTTTACCTGAAATCTTGTTTATAAGTCAATTTATCTATTAAAATTACAGTTTTTGATGATACATTTACCTTGTTATTCGGTAAGAATACGTTATCAGCATTATTTTCGTTTGTTTTCAAAGATATACGCTAAATAGATAAGCTAGTCAATACAAAATTATAATCAAACACACGTACTGAATGGTGAGAACGATTATATCTCATCATTTCACCGAGGTTTTTCACAAATATCAATTTCAAATAGTCACAAACAGAGTTATTTCACAAAATAGAAATGGTCACGTACCTGTACAAAATAACAGTAACTCTTGAACTAAATTATCCGAATTTTTTTAAATTATTGTTTTGATATCTAACACCTTTCGAAAACCACCACCAAAAACTGATATTTTGATCAATCGATAATCGATTACTATAATATTACGTCAATAACCATCATATAAGTTACTCTCAATTTGCATACTCAAATCTTACATCAATCTAATCAGATCCGTCGTAGTATAGCAAAGATTTAAACTAATTACTGCGCACAAACAACCTACAGGGAAAGGGGACGTTATAATTAAATATTGACAAATGGTACATAATAAGTCATGTCCACATGTTACAGGGGGTTGTAATGTATAATTACACTCTCTAAGACAAGCGAGTAACAACCGTTCATTAAAGCGGCTTGCGTCATCAATATTTGCACACGGCCCTTTGATGGGCTCGGATATATTTTGGCTAGATTCTCAACATTGTGTTAAAGGTCATTGTAATAGCAGTTTGTCGGTAATTTATTTTCCTATGGTATATAATATTAAGAGTCCGTGGGAGTCGATTTAGAGAAATTTTAGTTTTTTGGTTATAACTTTTGAACTGAATGAGAACATGGAAACACAGATATTTCCAATGCCTTCAAGATGGTGTAAGTAATAACTATTTATATCATATCGCATAATTGCCAGGCGTAAAATATGTATTTTTATTGTATATTTTATTTAAATGTGTATTGTATTAAAAATGTGTATTTTTAAGCCTGACAATCAGGGGATTGGAGATAAATAGTTATTTCTTAATCTTGAAGGCATTACAAATATCTGTGTTTCTTCGTATTTAGAATTTCGATATCACACACCGTTCAAAAGTTATCATCAAATGACTGATATTCCACTAAATCTACTCCCATGAACTCTTAAGATATCAAAATTAATGTAGGTAGTGAAGGATAATGGATTTGATATTTATGTTGTTGATAATTTGCTTGAGTTACATTCTGGAGCTTTAAAATTTAATTATAATAGTGTTCATTAAGGGAAATGGGTCGTATCAAACAGAAGATCATAAAATTAATATTGAGTTATATGAAGTGTACATTTTATACGAATAAATTATTAGTTTATACTTATTTGATCTGTTTATATAGAGCTCAATATCAGTTATATAACTATATCAAAACATAACTATAATATTATATCAATAAAACTGAAAATTGGAACTTGACTATTTTTTTCATTGACTCAATTCATGACGTTTTAATACGCGCTTTGTGAATTCGCTTCTAATTGGAGCTCAGACTCTGTTCATATGGCAACAAATATAGTTTTCATGCAAATTTACATTTTTTAATTGAATGAAAACCATGAAATCACTGTTTCATCATTTGTTGCTTGCTAAATAGTGAATGAACAATACTTAATGTTGTGTATTAGTTATAGTTTCAAGTAGGATTTATGTTTATATAAGATTTCATCTCGAAGGAAAATCAAAATGAACACAATTTTTTTCAGTGAAATTGTTCGAATAACTATTGACAAGACCATCGTAACTGGAAATGAAAAATCATAGTCAAAAATACTTTTATCCACGAAAGAAGAATGTCATCTACCAGCATTACAAACACAAATATCACCTTCTTAGCTTTATAGCTGTGGCTATCAGATATCGAGATTCTAACAACAATTATTTTCAATATAAATAAGGTGAAATCAAACCAATAATTTCAAATTCTAACATTTTCACATGCATACAAATAAAAAATGTGTTTTTCAGTCGAATACGTTTGACAATTATACCATATAAGTTGAATATTTTTTACTCAAACCACCTTGAAGAATTTGAAAACTATAGTATACAATTACCGAAGCTCTAACACTTATTCCTTCTTCTTTCACGCAATTAAACCAAAAACACATCCATAAAACCACCCACACTCCCACACCCACAGCTAACTGTCTCCTATTTCTACACCCTTAAGGGAGTAACCCCACATACTCACCTACTTGTATCACTTGTTATACCACTGCTCTTCAACTTGATGAATTAATTATATGGCTGTCTTGTCATTTGATGTGGTTTCCATCAAGACGTCGTTGTCAAGCAACACGACGCCATAATACGACGCCTGTTCACTCACCCACCTCACCCCCACCGCCACCGCGACGTCGGACATGAATTCGTCATGTGAGTGGCCGATAACCGATGTCTTCTCCGACCGTGTGGTCAACAGTTATCGACCATGACAGATACGGTTTGGAGATTTTTTCGAAATCGGGATACAAGAATGTATAGTCGGATACTAGACAACGTGGACTACTTGATTCAAGAATGTTGGCGGTTTGAAGTAATCCGCCAGTCTTGTCAGTCGCCGCCAACACTTGTAACACAAAGTAGAGTTGGTTTATTGAAGTTATTTTTGTATTATTTATTTCAATTCACTCATTTGTATTCAGTTAAGATTGTTTCATATCATACTCACTTATATATTCTATATGCATTATATTATTCTATATATTAGCACTTGATTTTGTATCAGGTTTCCAGGTTACAGAAAAATGGATATATATATTATGTAATGATATTATGTCTTATAAAGAAACGGGTGGTATGGTAAGGTAACACAAGTAAGGTGGTGAGATCTTACAAGGTAGTTCTTATATGATATAAGGGTAAAATCGCCCTTGTGGTGCCCCGTTCAAACTATTCTAACTGGTCATCATCAATGAGTTCATGTCAAGATTTTGATATTAATGAAAAAATATGAAGAGGGAAGAAACTGAAGCAAATAAAATGTAGCAAAAGAACGTGTAGCAATTGCCACCCTCGGTAGCTTAGTCAACTAAGGCACCTCTTCACAACTGAAGTCTCCACTGGGCGTGAGTTTGAATCCCGCATGAACCGTAGGATTTTGTTGCACCTCATTCTGTCACTTGAATTTCTCTTCATAATTCGTACCCTCAAATAATCTACCTGTTGGTGGGGTCGCAGAGCAAACAATTTGTCAATCAGTATGTTCATGTCAACAACTTATATCATATGAAGGCTGGAAGAAAACTTAAATGTGAAAATTAAATATCATGTTAAAAACTGTACAAATTATTGTTAGTATTGTGAATATCCGTGATCACTTTAAATTAGAACTTTTTAATTATATACGGTGAAATCTCTGTATCTCAAAAATTGACAGACAATCTTTTTCTAGTATGAATACTAGTATATTTATTATCTTTACGAATTCAATCGTTTATTCATAACCACGCAAAAACCAACAGTAGAAAACAAACATAGGGTATTATATTGTATAATGTTAAACCTCAAAGCAAACAACTGGTGGAAGAGTTTCACCACATGCACTCTAGTATCTGTTTCTACCTCTTAGCACGGTATATTGCAAGACTTGATCTAATTTGATCGTTCACAGCAAAAAACGTCATGTATGAAACTAACATAGTAATACAGCAGATAATTATAGAATATAATTAAACTGTATGTATAATAATGAAGAACGGAAAATGTTGAAAAGAAAAAGAGATAACATGCAAGCGCCGCGGGTGGTGTATATATTAAATATGAAACTACGGATTCATACATACATATATATATATATATATATATATATATATATATATATATATATATATATATATATATATATATATATATATATATATATATATATATATGTGTGTATTACATGTATATTATATATTTGGGGCCCGCATTTGGGGCCTGAAAATCGGGCTTGCCTGATAAATAATCTATACTTGTATCCACGAAAGAGAAAGGTCGTCTACCGTTATATTTATTTAGCTATGAAATTTAATGGACGCTGCCTTTCGAGGCTCAGTCACCTAAGGCACCGCTTTAGAAACCGAATTCCCGAATTGCATTTTTTGGAAACGTCATTTCACTTATCATCACTTCGTAATTTCATTAATACCTGCTCATTTGTAGGCCTATGATCTAGGTGGGATTGAGCGAATAATGATCGATCATAACCGAATTTTGAACTATAATGATTTTCAACACGGAAACTACGATAAGAAACGCAACTTCATCTTTGTAAAAACGTTAAAACCTTAAAGACGAAATAAAATCATATAATTAGAGGTTTCTTTACAATCATTTGGTTCATAGACAACGTTCTTCTTTCGTGGATACATGTATATAGAAATATGAAACCTGGCACCTCCACCATGGATACACTAAAAGGGAATAGTGTGATATGTACACTTTTAAAATAATATTTAAAATGTTTCGATCCAGATTTTTTATTTGACTGAAAACTACGAACATTTACCTGTCAATTTGTTTATATAATATGCGTCCAATGATGTGCGTATGCACATTGTCTTCCAGTTTCAGTGTGTTGATTAGTCTAGTTTTCTCAGATTGCAATTGAATTAACTTGATCACTTCTAGCGACCGCAATCGTATTTATTGTGTTTATTAGAGGTAACAAATACTCGAATGATTCTTTTCGTTAAAGTGAGAACTTTATTACTTCAAATGACTACTATTAATGATGTTCTATTCTATGATATTCTATGAATGATAATGACTAATTATTTGAACTATACCTATACCTTAAAAAACATACTCTCGGTTTTATTTCAACAACCTAACCAAAAAGGGTATACATATATATATAACACAAATATAGTGATACAAACTCAAGTTGTAGTAACACAAGTTACTGACAGGAACCCTAAACTTGATTGAAAGTCTCAACATGTACCAAACTTATTGCCACAGTTCAAACCCCAATACAATTTTCTTTTATTGTTTCCAAAGCAACGAAAAAAAAATAACATATTTCTACTCGAATTTCGTAATACTTTATAATCAGTCTAGGGAATTATAGTGTTGGCAACCAGTATTTTTTGTCACTGCCACCCTGACAAAAAGAAATGGAATAAATCTTTGTATTGTATGTGCCTTGCAAGCTTGATAATATGGGTGGCCATCGTGCATTTCTGAACTGGGAATACCCCATTGTGTTTTATGGTAGACAAGCGGTCACGATCACGGTCGTAAACTCTGAAAGATTCAGCGTTGAACTGTTCTCGATACAGAAAAAAGTATGAATTATATTCGTATGTATAAATATATATATATATAAATATATATCAGGACATTTGTTTGCTTACTGCAATATATGAAACACGTTATAATAAACTTTGGTTGAACTTCTGTTTCATAATACGTGATTTCATATGTCATCAATATTGTTATGAATTCAGAATATTCAATAGATAATCTCTCAATTTTTTTTATTTGATACGTTCATTGGTGAAGATTCACGAAAATATAGACTTTTATATTCATTAATAAAGTAATCTACTAGATCTATATAATCTATAATCTACTAGATTCGTTTCTACTTTCTATATTCTGTGTAAGAATATAATTCACATCATGCTGAGATACAGTGCAATTATTAGAAGTTTCATACCTACCACCCCGAACTAAAAAGCTATCAAATCAATAGAAAATATTCATATTAAATAATTGTATAGACGAGAGATGAAACAGATCTACTAACAAAACGAATGTATATAGTTCAGTAATGATTGAAGAAACTCACTGTAAATGTGAACATTGAACGAATTGTTCAGATATTCAATAGGAAATATGAGTATTATTTTCCCGTATTAAACGAGTCATATTTTAAAAAGATTCAATATAATGCATCCTATTTTTTTTAATGACAATAGGTTTAAAATGGCTTTGAAATTACGTACAACGTTTGATATCTGTTGATTCGATTAGAACAAGTGCTTTGAGAAACTCTATCTTTATTGATCACGACCAACACAGCCTTTAAGATTATAGGGAAACTTTACTACTTTATGACGTAAAGTCTAGATAGTATGCTTCCTAATGAAAAACCAAGCCATGTCCAATTTGAAATAGGCCATGTTTTCAATAATTTCTTGAACAATAATTTCATATCAAAAATTGAAAACAAATCCACTGATCTTATTTGTTGTTAATCATATAAAATAATGAAAATATTTCATACCAGTTGTCTGTTATGCGTCGTATTCCTAATCTCGTTCAAAATACAACAGAACTTTCAAAAGGTCATAGCTACATTATAAATATACCAGTGTTATATTAGGTCATTTCGATGAGACAGCCGTCAACTATCGGAAATGACATAAACCATACATTTAACTATTTTACTTGGAAGCTGAAAGTGCTATTTGTACAAAAAAATGCATCTAGAGACAAATATACAAACGTCTTCAAGTTTAGTTCGGGTGTAGTTTAGTTCAAGTCTAAGTTTTGTTTAGTTTAGTTTCAAGTTTAGTTCCATACACGAAACATCCATCTAAGACTAACGTTGGAACGGACTGTCATGGATGGTTCAATTTCGAGGTTGATTAGTTATAGAATAATAATTTGTTCTTTATAATAGAAATTGTTTCTCTACCAGTGTTTTAAAAAAGAACAGAATGTTTTTTAAAATTTAAATTACCATTTTTGTCTGTACCTTGTAGCTATAGCTACGTCTTACCATATCAAAGTAAAGTGAGTACAATAGAGAATACAGAGAAAACAAGCTATACCATTTGTCGAGGTGTTAAAGAAATACTCTTTGTAATGTTGGTAAGAAAACGGTAGAAAGCCGTTAGAAAGCCTCCTCAATTCTCACTTCACTTCTGCAACTCAATTTAAAAACTTTTCCGACTCAATCTTCCTTCTTTACTTTCTTTTAAGAAAGCTGATGCAATGGAGTTCTTTAGGCGAGCGTTTCACTAGACCACACACACGCACACACACAAACACAGCGAGAGAGAAGTGAGAGAATGGAACTTGAAGGAAATTTTTCCTATTAATTCCAAAAAACGATTTTTCATACATGATCTGAAACCAGTGTTCAAGTTGGACTTACATTTATAGCGCTGCATGAGATTTATGCATCTTTCCTTTTTTGAAACATTGAAATAAATCTTACAAGCACTTTTATTTTTTTATTTTTTTTTAATAACATCGAAACTTGATACAAAATCATTGTTCCCCTATTAAGGCTAAGGATGACAGTAGGATCGCTTGGACCAAATACTTTAATATGGTGCACCACAAGGGCAATCTTACCACCCCATTTTATTTAAAAATAATAAAACATAATTACATAATTGAATATTGAATCATATAAAATTGAAATTGAATACAATACAAATACAATACAGCTAAAATACAAGTAAACCACGTTACATACTTATAACCACGAGATAAGAAGATGGTATATAAGAATGAAGAAGTTCGGTCATGTAAGAGCAGTGGTCCACAACCCGCGCCTTTGTCTGAGGCCCACCGACTAAATGCAAAATACTTGAAATTTCGATAGCATATGCTGCACTTACCAGTGATTTCACAGGGACTTTTCTCACTATTTTTGACCTACTTTTGATGATAATTTTCCTTGGAAAATCAGTAATAAGACCATGTAGACTAAAGACCTTTATTCTAAAGTTCTTTATTCTAATGATAAAACTACTCTGTGTTGCGTTACTAATTGACTTGACACTCCTTGGGTTTTTTGTTCGTTTTTTCGTCTTACTTCAAGTAATTTGTTGTAAGCTTTTCTGCAGAAGGTTCAGTGTGACTACCACGTTCCTTGCGGCAGTGTTCAGACTGTCATAATTAATATTTCTGGTTTGGTTGTTTGGTTAGGTTAGTTGGAGATTATGTTAATATGAATTTCTATTGGTAATTTATTTAGTTCAAGTAACATGACAGTTATCACCGATTGGCAGGACGGACTCAATATTTTCAGTTTTCTTGAATTATTTTGTCATTTTCATTTTAATTCACCTTAAATCCTCTCTCTTTTCCTCTCTTGTGAATGTATGTTTTCGTTGACAGAAATTGTAATTTTCATGACTTTAATTTAAACTAATGTCGAATCTATAAGCATATTCTAAAACTAATTTTATTCACATACTGTGCGTCTAATTCGTACGTATATTATCTGCTACTTTTAGTAGGTATAATGTCTACACATTTTCTCCTATATGCATTTTGATGTGTATTGATCGAATATTTTATGTATCCGCAAGTGTATACCTGTGTGACTGAACCGTTCATTTATTTCCGTATTGCTATTCGTGACAACGTCATTGAAATGTGATCAGATTGATCTGAGTTTCGCAGGAAATGAAACATTCCAAACATTCCTGTGAGAAGCAAACTAAATAAAAGAATGAACGAAAAGGTGTATCTTACAAGAAAAACTGGGTGATGTATTATATCGAATGAGAGTAAACAAAGGTTACACTCAAAACGAATGAATTTCGAAAAACATACCATTTCTTTCCAACACTTTGACCAAAAGTGTAAAGTGCTTTGCATTCCCTTTTCAAGCAGGAAAAACAATTTAATTTTAATGTTTTGATGAATGAGTGAGGTAATAAGATTATAGTTTTGGAATTGTTCTTATTTTATATAATAGAGGTGATCATGAATGAGACACATACAGCTAGAACATGGGTAGAGCGACACTGAAAGTAAGACAAAGAAAAATAACAGGGAAATATAGAAAGGGAAACAAAGACAGATAGAGGTAGGAAACAGACGGTCAGCAAGCTTTTATTCAATTCAGCAAATTGAAGAAAATCTCGTAAAATATATCAACCATGGAATGGCGAAAATATCATGGTACTTTCGTTCAATGGAATTCAATTTTATTCACGATTGAGTTAATGGAAATCCAGAATAATTCAATCAAATTCTATTGATTCTGATCAATTACTATACCATTATTGTCATTTAGTTGACAATTGCAGGAGCCAAATATTCCTACACGCATGAAAACCACGTTCATCTATAAACGCGGAAATATCACGAAGGTTGGAATACACACATGTATTTAATATATATATATATATATGACTATATATAATTCAACCTTTGTGCTATTTTCGCGTTTACAGATGAACGGGGTATATTTTTATATATATTTACTTATTTATTGCCTAGCGAAAGAGAGAGAAATATTCCAAATGCCCAACAGCATACAATAAACGACCTTAATTAGTGTTGATATTTGATACACTTCACATGCTGGTACTTGTTGGTATACATGCTTTACTACAAGGATCAAACAATCAAACAAACAAAACAAATAAATGTCAGAACCAAATAGTTCTTTTTTCATTAGCCAGAAAATTACCCGAAAACTTCTCTCTAGTACTAACTCCAGGCCAGTAAAAATCCCCCTGGCGACAATATGCACAATAACATATGTGCTATATAACTAAGCATTGTCGTTAAATCCGAGTCAAAGATAGCTGAGTGAAAAGTAAACAGAATTCATTCGACTGTCACTTGTCAATACATCGTTGTTATGGCAACCAGAGAAAATGTTGGGAAAACAATGGAAGTCATTATCGTTGCTCCTTATTTAGAAAACGTTTTATATATTGTCGTAATGAAGAATGAACGTGACTATAAATGTACGAAAGATTGATTGCATAATTACTTGTGGAAATTACAATGTGTCATTAATAGGTAATAACTACAAATTTGACGGTTTATTGAAAATAGCACACAAAAAACTGATATACTTAATTGTTATAAGTCACTTGTATATCCATATTCTTGGAAAAATACTTGTATCCACGAAAGGTGGAATAGCAAGTAAATAATTTTAAGAATATCAGTAACTAATATAGAGAAAAATCTCGAATAAGCTTTAAGCATTCGATGCTTTAAGAAGAAGTAGTTTTTTCAATAGTGAATATCATCCTGAAAGGTCATTAACACTACAAAAAAACACAGCTATACACACATTTTTCATGTCATTTGTGTTTATTTCGGTAGACAACTATAAGCGTGTACAACTAATTCTCTTCAAGTCAGATCAATTGAATACATTCATGAATTAAATCGTAAATTTATCTCGATGGTTTTATTCAACGCCAGACTACTAAATACTTTTGAACTACAAAGGTAACCTCCATACTCCTGAAAGTCCCTTCATCCCCTTAACCCACCCCTCACCGCTCACCATCATACCAGGTCTCATATCCGAACCATATACCATCGAGTATAATGCATATAATATCTAATTACTCTAATTAAATAGCACTTTAGAGAGTATAATGCCAGACGACACTGATACGTAATACAATTACAGTGAGGTGGGGATACTGTGGAAGGGAAGGGGTAGTGCATATATATATATATATATATGTGTGTATACTGGCACTGGTAGATCAGTGCACAACGTAGCTACTTACCTAGTTTCCGGTCGGAAGTAGAGCAATTAGGGCCAACTCAGTGACTTGTCAACATGAAGTTAAAAAACTGTATATATTCATTTCAATTCAAAATTAAATAAATTTGAACTATTACTACTCATTAAATTGTGTTAGATTATGGTTTGGTTAGATAATAGATTATGCTGACGTTCAATATGTTGACAAAAAAAACATTCACTACAAATATAAGGAATATTGTTATCACTTGTGTTTCTGAACCTTATTTATAATCTAACCACCACGTCGAAGCTCAATCCCAATTTATTTTTTATTTTCGGTTCAACGACCCACTGTGATGATAGCCATGATGTAGTTGCGTCGGATGAATAATTAATGAAATGATGGGATGGGATGGGATGATGTGATGAAGGTTCTTGGGTAATGGGAAGGATAGTGGGAAGGAAGCGGTCATGGCCGACTTATTGTAGGAACCATCCCGGCATTAGCCTAGACTACAGAGGAAAACCACGAAAAATCTCTGTAAGTATGGTCAACCATGACGGCAATCGAACCCCGGTCCCTGAATGACGGTTCAGTGTGCTAGCCACTCGACCACCCATCTCAATGATATAAAATATAATTTAATTTACAAAGGTTTACATATGTATCGTATATTACAAAGCCAGCAAATCATATTTTTTTCATTATTATTCCCGACTAAAAAGTACAAATCGCATTTTCGCAAATACTCTTTTTCTCCCTGTTCACGCCCCAATTCTCCATCAAGTCACCAGGCCGGGTGTGGGGTGGTTGGGAGGGGGGTTAGAGGGTAGGATAATACAACGGAGACCGATAAAAACAAATGGCGGTTGCGTCCAAACTGTGATGCTAGCTCCTTTAAAACCTTAAACGTAACTCTCGAGTTTTTCACACGTTCTATTATTAAAGAACATAAACCTATATTAGTAAGCCAAGAGTCTGAAAACAAAACCTTCTACACGAATACCAAAGACTTGTAATATAATCTAACAACTAGGAAGAGTATTGAGAGCCACAGCGCTCAAAATCTGAGTCTATAGTAGTTATTAAAACTTCTAGTTAAGACTTCAGGCTGCACTGATAGTTGGCTATTGGTTATAATCATGGTCACCGAACTTATCAATTTTATCACCTAAACTTCATCATTCACTGCTATCTACATATTTGTTGAGCTCCTTAAAAAAAAGGCAGATATTTCTTCCATTCTTGACAAATAAATACTTTAACTTGGTAAACTTTCAAGTGCAGTCTGCCTGTTCCCTTTTTCTATTAACATCGAAACTTGTCCCAGATCATTTTTTTTCTTTACTGAGGTTTGACAACGTAGAACATTTTGGATAAGGTACCACAGAAGTTCGATCTAGCTTCTCCAATAAATCTCAATTAATAATACAGAAATAATAATAATATATAAATATCGTAATATATTTTTGTTCGGTAGTCAATTATTCTTCAAAAGCCCTATTTCCGAATATCATCTCATTAATTTTACTGCTTTTTACTGTTTTTTTACTGTTTTTACTATTGTGTCTTGAAAGGATAACTATTCTTTTCTCTACCATCTAATACATAAAGTACTTTTTATCTGTCACCCTTTTAATTAATGTACTCTCTCGAATTCCAAATGGAATGCACATATAATCTCGACTTCCATATTACGACTCCTTAACGTTTTGAAAACTATACCGTATTCAATATGGCGCTTTCTATTATGGCGTGCTCTAATTTGTGAATGGAATTTTTAACCATCACAAATTACACTCGAGAGATTTCCTAGCGGGAAAATAATGACTCTTAAAACTATATAAAGATTATACGCTGGGGAATAGAGTGTAATAAACGCTGTGGAGACCGGATGTTTAAATATTCTAGCTGTGATGTCAAACTTGCAAACTGCAATTATTTGAATGTCAGGACATCTCTAAAACTTGTGGTTTTTACTGTTGTATGGGATGAAAAAGTTTTATTTGAAGAGATAAATTGCTTTCATTTCGATGGATTGTTTTGGTGGAAGGGCCGGACTATTGAACAAAAGTCTTGATTTTTTTTTTTAGTGAAGTGTGAGATGGAAAGATTTCATTCCAAAAATAAATTACTTTGGTTTGGACGGATTGTCTTGTAATTTACTTGAATATGATGAAAAGGTCACTTATCAATCTATTTTATATGGAGATCATACTCACATATGATTAACAGTCGTCTACAACAATGCTCATCCCCGCATGGCATAGTTATTATCGAAGTTGGCAATCACACAAAATACACTATTTTATAGCTGGAAAAGAGAATCGAAGAGCAAACAATAACTTTTATTAACACAAGCACGAAACCAACACGTAGAAGAGTTTTGATATGTTGTTACATTCTCGAAGATTTATTGGTATTCGGTATAAAAGTCATTCCAAAACGTGCACAACTTTCTTACCAATCATTTTTTCTCTATTTTTATTGATTCTGGTAGTTTAGTAGATCGTAAAGAAATATGTTCTGAATGACAGACGTTTTATGTTCACAAGGATGAAATGAGTGATGATAAGAAATCACCTTATATAATAAACCTTATAATATATAAACGTTGTATAATATAATATTAAATATATCATGCATATTTTTTTTTTCTCATATTGAGACCCCACCAACAGCTAAAAGGGTATACGAAGATACGAATGAGCAGGTGATAATGAACAACGAAGTGATGATAGGTGACAGCCTCCGGATCTGATGTCAGGTTCTCTCGCGAGAGCCAAACCGCGATCGACCGAAGCTCTAAAAATCAATGGCCTAACTTAGGTTAAAAGCGATGATGGGAGAACGGCGAGTCAGATCGAGACCGGATTGATACCAGCAGATAGGTATTGACAAGACGAACATTTCGTCGTCACACCTATCTCGTTGTGAATCTCCGTTCCTGCATGGCAGCAGAAACAAAAATTCAACATTGTTTCCCATTAGCGACATTTGATACGCGATTGAAGGAGAGCGAATCGTTGGATCGACACCGGGTCAACGATGGCTGATGGAGGTACACTAAATACACCTTCCCGTCCACGTTTACGTTCGGATCATATAGTTAGATTTTGTGCTACAGCAAAAAAAATTGTCATTTGTCATTTTTTTAACATTGTATTCCCCATAAGCGAACTCCAAATCGTGATTTGTCGGGGTTTATGTAATATCGACACTGGGTGAGCTGTGGTGGATAGATGGTCACATACTTCACGCGTGGTGCCAGTTGCGTCCTGATCTGATGTCAGGTTCTCTCGCGAGGGCCAAACCGCGATCGACCGAAGTTGCAAAAATCAATGGCCCAACTTAGGTTAAGAGCGATAACGGGAGAACGGCGAGTCGGATCGAGACCGGATTGGTACCAGCAGATAGGTATTGACGAGACGAACATTGCGTCGTTCCACCCATCTCGTTGTGAATCTCTGCTTCTGCACGGCGGCAGAAACAAAAATTTGACATTGTTTCCCATTAGCGACATTTGATACGCGATTGCCGGAGAACGAATCGTTGGATCGACACCGGGTCAACGTTGGCTGATAGAGGTTCACTAAATACACCTTCCCGTTTAAGTTCTGTTCGGATCGTATTGTTAGATTTTGTGTTACACCGAAAAACCACATTGTCATCTGTCATTTTTTTAACATTGTATTCCCCATAAGCGAACTCCAAATCGTGATTGTCGGGGAAAGAAATTTTATATCGACACTGGGTAAGCAGTGGTGGATAGATGGTCAAAAACTACACGCGCGGTGTTTGTTGCGTCCGGATCTGATGTCAGGTTCTCTCGCGAGAGCCAAACCACGATCGACCGAAGTTGCAAAAATCAATGCCCAACTTAGGTTAAGAGCGATAACGGGAGAACGGCGAGTCAGATCGAGACCGGATTGGTACCAGCAGATAGGTATTGACAAGACGAACATTTCGTTGTTACACCTATCTCGTTGTGAATCTCCGTTCCTGCACGGCAGCAGAAACAAAAATTTAACATTGTTTCCCATTAGCGACATTTGACTAGCGACATTAGCGACATTTGATACGCGATTGCCGGAGAACGAATCGTTGGATCGACACCGGTCAACGGTGGCTGATAGAAGTTCACTGAATACACCTTCCCGTCCACGTTACCGTTCGGATCATATAGTTAGATTTTGTGCTACAGCAAAAAAAAACATTGTCATTAATCATTTTTTTAACATTGTATTCCCCATAAGCGAACACCAAATCGTGATTTGTCGGGGAACTTAATGTAATATCGACACTGGGTAAGCTGTGGTGGATAGATGGTCACAGACTTCACGCGTGGTGCCAGTTGCATCCGGATCTGATGTCAGGTTCTCTCGCGAGGGCCAAACCGCGATCGACCGAAGTTGCAAAAATCAATGGCCTACCTTAGGTTAAAAGCCCTAACGGGAGAACGGCAAGTCAGATCGAGACCGGATTGGTACCAGCAGATAGGTATTGACGAGACGAACATTTTGTCGTTAAACCTATCTCGTTGTGAATCTCTGTTCCTGCACGGCAGCAGAAACAAAAATTTAACATTGTTTCCCATTAGCGACATTTGATTAGCGACATTAGCGACATTTGATACGCGATTGCCGGAGAACGAATCGTTGGATCGACACCGGGTTAACGGTGGCTGATAGCGGTTCACTAAATAGACCTTCTCGTCCTAGTTCTGTTCGGATCGTATGGTTAGATTTTGTGCTAGAAGAAAAAATCACATTGTCATTTGTCATTTTTTTAACATTGTATTCCCCATAAGCGAACTCCATATCGTGATTGTCGGGGAACGAAATGTTATATCGACACTGTGTAAGCAGTGGTGGATAGATAGGTCACAGAATACACGCGCGGTGCCAGTTGCATCCGGATCTGATGTCAGGTTCTCTCGCGAGGGCCAAACCGCGATCGACCGAAGTTGCAAAAATCAATGTCCTAACTTAGGTTAAGAGCGATAACAGGAGAACGGTGCGTCGGATCGAGACTGAATTGGTACCAGCAGATAGGTATTGACGAGACGAACATTTCGTCGCTACATCCATCTCGTTGTGAATCTCCGTTCCTGCACGGCAGCAGAAACAAAAATGTAAGATTGTTTCCCATTAGCGACATTTGACTAGCGACATTAGCGACATTTGATACGCGATTGCCGGAGAACGAATCGTTGGATCGACACCGGGTTAACGGTGGCTGATAGCGGTTCACTAAATAGACCTTCCCGTCCTAGTTCTGTTCGGATCGTATGTATAGATTTTGTGCTAGAAGAAAAAATCACATTGTCATTTGTCATTTTTTTTAACATTGTATTCCCCATAAGCGAACTCCATATCGTGATTGTCGGGGAACGAAATGTTATATCGACACTGTGTAAGCAGTGGTGGATAGATAGGTCACAGAATACACGCGCGGTGCCAGTTGCGTCCAGATCTGATGTCAGGTTCTCTCGCGAGGGACAAACCGCGGTCGACCGAAGTTGCAAAAATCAATGTCCTATCTTAGGTTAAAAGCGCTAACGGGAGAACGGCGAGTCAGATCTAGACCGGATTGGTACCAGCAGATAGATATTGACGAGACAAAAATTTCGTCGTTACACTCATCTCGTTGTGAATCTCCGTTCCTGCACGGCGGCAGAAACAAAAATTTAACATTGTTGCCCATTAGCGACATTTGAGACGCGATTGCCGGAGCACGAATCGTTGGATCGACACCGGGTCAACGGTGGCTGATAGAGGTTCACTAAATACACCTTCCTGTCCACGTTTCCGTTCGGATCGTATATGTAGATTTTGTGCTACAGCAAAAAACCACATTGTCATTTTTTTAACATTGTATTCCCCATAAGCGAACTCCATATCGTGATTGTCAGGGAAAGAAATTTTATATCGACACTGGGTAAGCAGTGGTGGATAGGTGGTCAAAAAATACACGCGCGGTGTCCGTTGCGTCCGGATCTGATGGCAGGTTCTCTCGCGAGAGCCAAACCGCGATCGACCGAAGTTGCAAAAATCAATGGCCCAACTTAGGTTAAGAGCGATAACGGGAGAACGGCGAGTCGGATCGAGACCGGGTTGGTACCAGCAGATAGGTATTGACGAGACAAAAATTTCGTCGCTACACCAATCTCGTTTTGAATCTCCGTTCCTGCACGGCGGCAGAAACAAAAATTTAACATTGTTGCCCATTAGCGACATTTGATACGCGATTGCCGGAGAACGAATCGTTGGATCGACACCAGGTTAACGGTGGCTGATAGCGGTTCACTAAATACAACTTCTCGTCCTAGTTCTGTTCGGATCGTATGGTTAGATTTTGTGCTAGAAGAAAAAATCACATTGTCATTTGTCATTTTTTTAACATTGTATTCCCCATAAGCGAACTCCATATCGTGATTGTCGGGGAACGAAATGTTATATCGACACTGTGTAAGCAGTGGTGGATAGATAGGTCACAGAATACACGCGCGGTGCCAGTTGCGTCCAGATCTGATGTCAGGTTCTCTCGCGAGGGACAAACCGCGGTCGACCGAAGTTGCAAAAATCAATGGCCTATCTTAGGTTAAAAGCGCTAACGGGAGAACGGCGAGTCAGATCTAGACCGGATTGGTACCAGCAGATAGGTATTGACAAGACGAACATTTCTTCGTTACACCCATCTCGTTACGAATCTTCGTTCATGCACGGCGGCGGAAACAAAAATGTAGCATTGTTTCCCATCAGCGACATTTGATACGCGATTGCCGGAGAACGAATCGTTGGATCGACACCGGGTCAACGGTGGCTGATAGAGGTTCATTAAATACACCTTCCCGTTCAAGTTTCGTTGGGATCGTATGATTAGATTTTGTGCTAGAGCCAAAAACCACATTGTCATTTGTCATTTTCTCAACATTGTATTCCCCATAAGCGAACTCCATATCGTGATTGTCGGGGAACGAAATTTTATTCGACACTGGGTAAGCAGTGGTGGATAGATAGTCACAGACTACACGCGTGGTGCCAGTTGCGTCCGGAACAGGGACGTCGTTAGGATTTGTGTATTGGGGGGGCGCAGGTTGGGCACTACGCGCGCTGAAATGGCGTCTGGAGCCCCACAGTGAATTTTTTGTATCATGTCAGAAGTGATTTTGTCGATTTACAAGCAATTTTGGAGGCAAATGATTGGATCAATATAGATATTTTCGAAGTTATTCTCAATAATTGAATCATGCAGACTGTTTAGCCATTTTTTTGAAATATGGTATTTTTCAAGTGATTGTGGCGATGTATAAGCAGTTTTGGAAGGTAATAGTTGAACCATTATGGACATTTCCTAAGTTATTTTCAATCAATACGTTAGCATTCTGGACATTTACGAAGTTATTTTCGTGATATCTCCCAGCAAAATATTTCATTGTGTGTCATTCGTAAGTCAACACGAGTCAACATACGTAGGCCTATATATATTTTTCTGTAGTAGGATGAATTATTGGTGGGGCGCAAATGACGATTGGTGGGGCGCGCGCCCCACTTTTGACCCCTTAACGACGTTCCTGGTGAAAGGACGTTTACAAAAACAAATGTCTTGTGCTGGACTCGAACCCACAACCAACCTGACCCCGGCTATCTACTGCAGAAAGCGATAGTTGATTATTTGTATTACCAAACATAATAAATATTTTAAGGTCTGAGCTTGTTCACAGGAAAGTTAGTAAACTGTAAAACAAATATAATTGAACTTTGTGGATTGCAATTATTTTCGGTTGTAAATCATAGATTATGTCACGTTAATGTGAGGTATTTCATATTTCATGAAATAAAAGTGTACTAATATGAAAGTATAAATGAGTCAACTCATTAGAATGAATTAAATCGTTTCAACTTTTTTTAAATGGCATTATTAAATTTTTACATGATATCAAAAACAAACAAAAATACACATGCTTATTGCAACAATGTAACTAGCCATTTTTGATAATTATTTTTTCTGAGATGGCTTATTATGTTTATCAATATAATGATAATTTATAATATAGTTAATTACTTATACGTAATCGTCAAAACATTTCAGATTTTTTTCTGTAAGTGTAGAACCCCATCCCTTCTAATTCGCAAAATACATTAAACAACGGGTCTTATGTCAATACCAACCCAACCAAATTTAATAAAAGCCCTATAAATAAAAACATCTAACAGATTAGTAGAGCTTTATTCTGTTTTGTTCAAATATTAGCAAGGATAAAACGTTTTGCGTGAACACAATGATAAAGCTAAATAACGAAAGTCATCTTTTCAATGAATATTGTTTTTATTATTACATATAAACTTGAAGTTAAAAACAAAAGCACACAAATCCAGCACAAGCTTAACGTGTAATCCCGCGAAATGAAATATTTCTACCAGAATGTTCAGAATTGAATTATTGAAAATCTGGTCTTTGCTGTATGTCAGGGGTCTCTAAACTTTTCAGCCCAAGGGCCACACTGATCCCACGGGTCAACAGTAGTACAGCGCCATCTTGTTGAGAGCTATACAAATCTCATTCATCATAATTATAATTTTTAGTTTCTTTATGTGGATTACCTATGTTACTTATTGTGAATTTTTAGGATGAATTTCACATCATTAATTACAGTTGAAGTGTTCATTTCATATGTCAGTTATTGTGTTTCTTAATTGGTCGTTAAATAAAAACATCTGATTATTATTATCTGATTTACTGGCATCATAAATTTTACAATGTAATCAAAATAAACTATAGCGGGCCGGATTGGTGGTGCTCGCGGGCCGTAGTTTCAAGACCCCTGCAGTATGTGATTCATTTTTGAGATAAAAGCTGATTTTGTTTACTGGTTTGAATTGATTAGGCCTACATACCGTATTGACTTTCTTTTGTATTGATATTTGAATTATTATAAAAATGCTGTTTGTCCTTTCTCTAAAGTATGTTTTTTTTCTCCGTACGTGTAAAGGTGTAAAGGTGAAAGTTGCGGTTTTACTAATTGATTCATTTTCTGAGAGAATTTCAATTTTTCATCAATTTCTTTCAGAAGAATCATTTAATTAAAATTTACATAATTTCAAACATCGCTCATTTATACAAAATAACCAATTTTTCGAAAAACATTTTTCCATCATAATTCCATAACATCATATTTGTCCATCGTTTTTCATGACCACATATTTTACGGCGAAATATGAAATCAATGCCAATTGTATGTCTGGGATGTAGTTGGGTCAACATTATATACGCTCATGGCACAATTCCTGAATTAATACGCAATTCTTCAGCCTAACATCTACAAAATACCAAAGACGACATTATTAACAGATATTGTCAACTTTGTCATAAAAAATTCAGATTCAATTCCACAGCTTCACTTGTACTTCTTTCAATACTACTTCAAGCAAATAATAAGACTTCATTTCATATATTTACATTCATACCATGTTGTCTGCCGTTTTCATCTTCAAGCATATTATTCTCCATTTCAACGTTTATTAATAATTTCACTTCTTTTATTGCAATGTAATTGAATTAGATTAGTTTCTTCAATATTATGTATACGGTTGAATTGTTATAAATATTATGAAATAATAAAGGACCATTGTGAAATACTTACTATTGTATACGATGTATGGTGCTCAATTTTGGTATCCTGATTGGCGGATATTTCTCAATGAAGACTCTACTCCAACATTCACTATAAATATATCGCTCATTATACATTTATATCGCTATATATTATATCGCTATATATTATATCGCTACATGCATATGATGCGTTTTCCTAGGTAGATTAATTATACTATGCTACACTATACTATGCGCATGATATGAGCATAAAAACAGCGTGGAGGATGCTAACAAGTAATGTGTAAATAATTTAGTATATTTGCCAACCATCCAAGGCACTGATAAAAGATTAAAAAAGCTAGCGAGATGAAATCAATCTGAATAAAATTTGAAAGTTTCTAAATCGAAAAATTACTATCATTTATTGAAAAGAAAAGATAGTGTGGATATAATTCAGAACTATTAATCAGAAAAAAATGTAGAATGGATATTTTAAGATACAAAACACATTAAAACTGACCATTTGAGTGAAATAGCACGACATTACCAATAGTGACAATATGAATGAAACACAAATGTAGAAATCTTCTACTTTGTTGAACTTATTTCCCTTGGTAATGTTCATTTCCTCCCATTACACAATAGACCTATATGTAACGCAGAAATGTGCTACTATAGCCACTACCATAATTATGCAAAACAATTTTCATATTGAATTTTTGAATACTAAAATAACTCAATTCTATTTCGTGAGGTAGAATAAAGTCGTAGAGTGGCAGTTATTACTTAATTAAGTCAAGTGTGCATTTCTCTATGAAAATTACCATTTCTGATTTTAAAAAATAGTAAAGTCTGATTGTTTTTTATAGAGGCTTTGAAACTGACAATAAGCTCAAAAAAAAGAATAAATACTAAAATTATTGTATTCGTCGTGGGAGCAAATAAAATAGTGTAACTATTCGTTGTTCTTTTCAATGTTGAAATCAAAAAGGCTATACGGAAAAGAAAATGGTATTTTGGTTGGATCAAGACTGGAAAGGCTCCACAAATACAAATCCTTACTGCCTCCAATTTGAACCACAGTTCGTATTTTTCTTCATAAATATGAATAGTATAATCTTTGACTATAATCAATATCAGTCATTTTCATCAGTCATTAAGGAGGCTGTGGTGCCAATGATGATATGGGACGGATTGTGGAGGGGAGGCCTGATAATAATAGAGTTTCAAGATATATGTAGGCCTAAAGCGGGAAATGTTCAGCAAGGATATTTTTGAATTTCATTTTGTTATGTTAGTATTTATTTTCATTATTGAAAATAATGTTATGTTTAGTTATCGCCACTGCACTGTTGCACAATTGTGTGTGTTCAATAACAACAACGAATGAATAAAATAAAAGTGACATTAAATTTTAATCCATAAAGATGACATATTTGATGGTTGTTTTTCCCAACTATATACGATTTTCCAGTATCGGAATAAGCATTTTGACTAAAGTATAGTGATTTATTTTAGGAATCCCATCTTTTATAAATTCATAACGAAATATATACTATCTCAAAGCCTTCTTCAATTTCACTTGTGGCGTTCACGAATTATAAGTATGACAGCATTAATTAAACTTGAAAGTTTAAAATCCGGATTTTTTTCTCTGATATGTAGATAAGACCTGAAATATATGCTATAGCTCGGAGCTAGCTAATGATAGGATATGAATGTATTATGAAGTTATATTTGAAAATTAGCATAGTAACAGGTTTGGTGTTCAGAAATTGAAAATTAGTCCAATTCGCTAGCAAAATGGTGACGTATACGATTGTTAACTTCTTCATTAAAGGATCGACACACTCGACCGTTACGGCTGATTGAAAGGGGAGACGGTCGATCGGCTCCATAGAATTGTACGGCTAGTATATATAATTGTGTTTTAGCTGGAAGGTATAGACACAATTGACAATCAAATATACATTATGACATTTCCATCGCTCGAAAGGTGTCGTCTTTCTGGGAATGTGACCAGAGTCAGTTTCATTTTGTATCAGTCAACATACATTTTATAATACAGAGAGAGGGAGAGATTTATATATGTATATACGCCTATATATGTGTATATATATATATATATATATATATATATATATATATATATATATATATATATATATATATATATATATACTTTGTAAATTTGTAATCTTTCCTACGAATATCGATAATTTTACTTTAATGTTGCATGTTATACTGTGTCCAAGTCGGCAGTGATTTTTATAAAAACTTAGATATATATCTATGTAGTACATATTGAGACGAGTGGCCGAGTGGCTATCGCACTAAACCGTCTCGATTCAGGAGACCGGAGTTCGATTCCCGCCATGGTCGACTATGCTGACAGGGGTTTTTCGTAGTTTCTCTGTCGTTCAGGTCAATACTGGGATGGTTCCTGAACATCAAGGCACAACTGACACCTTCCCACTATCCAGAAACACGTAATAAAATAACCTTCCATCTCATCATGCCATCATTTGATAATATCATTCACCGAAGCCAATAGATCTTAGTTATCAGTATAGTGCGTTGTTAAACCCAATATAAATAAATATATGTATATCTCTACATATATATATATATATATATATATATATATATATATATATATATATATATATATATATATATATATATATATATATATATGCACGTCAAGAAAATGTTATTAGTTCGAACGTGGAGGGGTGTGGGGAAGGGTGTCTACCGAACGTGAACTTTGCTATTACTTTTAAAAGCGTCTCTTCTCATCCTTCTTTTTTTCTTCTCTCCATAGAGCCCAAACAGTATAGAACTATATAGAAAGCTTGCTGCGCTAGAAAGCGCGCTTTCTCTTTTCATGATGTGAAATACTCTATGGTATAATTGCATTTACTACCGTCAAATTGTTCCATCCCAGTCCCCTCTGTGTTGGGGGGGGGTTGAGGGGTGGTGAGGGGAAGTGGTTGCTTCTTTGCACTCAACAAAGAGAGAGAGGGGGAGGGAGAGAGAGATCACGTGACTCGGCCATCCCGGGCGACAAAATTTATATAAAAGAAAATGATGATATAGAGTGATGGAAAATTCAATGCCTACAAAGGAAATGTGGGAGAGAATCAAATGTTGCGGACGCAAGGTAAAATTGGGATAAATGGTAGGATATACCGTTATTCAGCCAAGTAACTAATACAATATAAATTTGCAATAAATAACAATTATAATGTATACATAAATCAGTTGAATAATACAAATTTTCACAAATATTTATGTCTACAAAATGAGCATGCCAATTTCATAATTATAAATCTTTTCGATCGAGCTTCAAACTTTATTTTGTTTCATAGAAAATGTATACTTTTTACAGGCATGAGTGTAAATATTTTTTCTATCAACATCGAAAATTTCTGACACAAAGCAATTGTTCGCCAATTCTTGCTGATATAGACAAGGTAGGATCGTTCGGACGGGGCAACACATCAAGAGTGATCTTCACCATCCCAAAGAAGATGATTAATTAAAATGAGCTCATTTCACAAAGTGTAAATAGTAAACTAATTTGGTTTGGGATTATGAACAACTCAATTATTTGCATTGGGGAACAAGCTAGAATCTACGTCTTATTACTCACCAGTTCGTAGCACATTTTTCTTCAAATATATGGTTATTTGATAGAATGAATATAGTTTTTTCTTCATGATTTGCAATGAAAGATTCGATTTTATGCTCTCGACGTCGAACAAATTTGATTTTTCGAATTATTTTTTTCAAATATCCGAAAGATAGAATGAGTCATCTTATGTATATTTTCAAATATATCTCAAATACACTCTCTCTCACATTTATTGGAATGAATTCAAACCTTTTCTCGGTGTAGACATAATTTTCTAGATTCGTATTCATTTTTTTAGGTAGGCCTACTGATATTGAAACCTAATTTTGAACGAATAAAAGGATTGTTGAAAACTATATTTTCATCATATACAATTGAATAAGTGCACTTTTATTAGATACACGTTTTCCCTTTTTATTTTATAACAGCTTCCATCCAACACTTAAACTCAACCTTTCATCCACGCCATTTTCTTACATTGTTTCATTAACAGACTTGACTGGGGAACAATGATTTTGTATCAAATCACGATGCTGATACAAATTAATAATAATCATCAAAAAGTACAATTATATCAATTATATCGTACAAAAATATTGGAGATAATTTATTTCAAACAAAAATAAAAAAAGGATCTTATCTATTATTATAACAAAAAAGTATGTGGCCTTGTTCCTACTTATCAATAGCTAATCAATAGCTATAGGGTACACTAGAAACCTATGTATGCTGATTCGTGTATTTATTGTAATTTTCTCTAATATATTGATATTTCTCATCCCTTTTCTCCATCCCCTTTAGGTCCAGACTCCAGTTACATATTCAGAAAATAAAAAAAACACCTCTTTAAAACCCATTAAACTGCACACAGGTGTTTGCATGTATAGGCAACTTGCTTCACAGCTACGTTTAACAGACAGTATTTCGTGTTCTATAAAATGAAACGAGCAATGTGGGCAACCTACCCCTAATATCATCAATGGTTAAACGAAAGTAGCTGCGAAAAAAAAAAAAGAAAATGAGGATATAAAATGCCTGAGGGTGCACTTCACCACACGAAACAACTGGAAATAAGGGGTGTATGTATGTAATTTGGAAACCGACCCAACTCGTCCGGTATAGAAAAACGGATACCACAGGATTAAAGATAAACAGTGAATGTGTACTAGTGGATGTATTTCAGTGGTAAACGTTTATTACGCGTTAAATGGGGGGAAATGTAGACTCGAGATCGATTTTGAGCTCTGTTTTTTTTATTTATATTATTGCTTGTATTTTCTTGTATTTTCGAAGAATATGGAGATAATTGTGATGTGGAAAACTGTTACAGTGGTGTTGCTAGGGGGGGGTGTATGTAAAGGGGGTTCCAGGGGCGGACTGGTACGGAGGCTGGGCGGCGACCACCGCGGGGCACCCAAACAATTGAGTAGCTACTGAGATATAGGATCACACAGCAAGGTTGTGTACTATTTCATTATTTTATACTAACAGGAATCTCGCGGTCATTCAACAAAACTTCATTTTTATTCAAATCGAAACTTGACACTAAATTATTGCTCCCCAGTTGAGGCCAAGGACGAATGGTAGGATCGTTAGGGAGGGGCGACTCAAGGGCAGTCGAACCAATCAATAGAATATTTAATCATAACTTGAAAAAACTTCAAATCCAAGTAGTAAGTTACGAGATAATCAACAAATCAAACATTTGCTCCAAAGAAAACGAAGAACCCTGGAACCCATGAGCTTTCCTCATTAAATATAAAACAAGAAGAGCAAATACAATTAATCAACTAATTGATGTAAACATTCCATTGATCTCAATCATGATACAATTATCCTATATACACTAACAATATATTGACTAATTAAGAAAAACACCTGTGCACTACATCAATAGTATTAGCAAACCCTTAATTAGTTTATGTGAATGGATGGATAGATGCATGCATACATGAATGCCTAGTTGCCTGCCAAATCAATGATGATTGTATACGTATTTTGCGTATGTAGGACTAATGCTACACTATATAGAGACTATAACCAAAGTTGCACTTGCAAATAGTAGTAATTTACAGAGCTGTGATCGGTGAATATTGAATTCAATTTGAAACCTTCAAGTAAGGATCATTCATTTCCAATTGTTTTCATGGCAGAAATGATGTCATGAATCACATAGTTGTACTGTATTATAATAAAATTGTCATTAATTCATCTTTGATGTATCTTTACAGTACAACATTGACAAAAGATATACTATCAAGACATGTCACGCAATGTTAAATTTAAACTGACCCCCACTTTCACCCCCCACTACTTTATCACCACTCTCTTCTAGTCCCTTCATCTGTAACATCTGTAGAACCTATGCAGATCACTAGAAAGCTCACTACAGGCATGCTGGATTGCGCTGCTACCAAGCAGTTACCAGGGCAACTAGCTACCACCAGTCAAGGGGGGATGGACGTGCGCACGGGGATTTATTCTTGTTTAGCCATCGTCTATAGTTACACTGCGATAATTAGTTATGACTATTGACTGAAATAAATTACCGTAATATAAATATAGTGAACAAAAGAAATGTAAATGAATGAATTTTTAAATAAGAAATCATACTAATGAAATATTTTTATAAAACAGTATGTATATTATTACTTTATTATTTCACAATTTACAAAAATTAATTGTCATGCAAGTTTTCTGTTTTACTGTAAGTTTATAAATGTAGTTTTTATATAAAAAGAATATATTACAATTTACAGCTTTGACTGTGAATCTACAATATAAAACTACAAAACTAGGATCGATAATGCTCTTTCTTGCAGTGTAGTAAATTTGCCATCAGCGTCAACTGGAAAAAAACACCAAGTTACATGTACGGTACTTTTACTCCATTCAATATCACTATCAATCAATCAGATTATCAATAATTACAATCTTAATTCAATTACCAACTAATGATACATTTGTTATATTCAGCTGTTGTGCTACATGAAAACAGTAAGCCCAAATGTTCAACTTTTGATCCAACTTTAAAGTCAACAGTCATGAAAAAAAAATTAAACAAATAATATTATTAATTTTCAATCAAAAAAGAACAAAGATAATGGCAAATCAATGGTACCTTTGGTATCAATTTTGGAACCAGGTACCTATCAGAAATATCAGGTAATAATCAGGTAGGGCTAGTACCAGGTATTAAAATCAGCCTGTATTAAAATCGAACAATGAACGAAGTAGGCCTGCGATGAAATTATGCCATAATGTTGGGTAGGGCCCATAAGTATTAGCTACCAGTTATTGTACGATCAATTCCATTGGGCCTCGACTGTTATAACTTACTCTAGGCATGCTCAATAATCAATAATCATAGTCATGTCATAGTCAAAGTCAATAATCATAAAGCAGGACCCATAATATAAATATAATATTACCCCCATCATATAGAGAAGAGCCTAGGCCTACTAGATCCTTATACCCTGTTCACACTATGTTCACTAACTCCTGTTAGTACTAACCGACATAAAGCGCTAACTGCGTTAACAGAACGAAGTTATAGCGTTTGATGTCAGTTAGTACTAACTGCGTTCCGTTCACACTACGTTGCTAACATCAGTTAGTGGCTTAACAGCAGTTAGTGATCATAGTGTGAGACTGTGAACGGGGTATTACAACGTAGGTTATACAATTTAAAATATTTGCCTACAACCACTGCAACTGTCAAAAGTAAGGTTATGTGAGACAGAAGCAATCACTTGTTGAATGAATAGTTTTCCATTTTCTACTGTCATGAAGGGAAAATACTGAATTAGCAGGACCGAAACATGAGAGTAAAAATAAGTCTAGAACCTACCTCCACCTTACCGTCAACAATCGAACAAGATCCACAGCTTCTAGCACCTCTGAGTTGCTCACTACGTTTTTGAAAGAACATCGATCTGTTTTTGTGTGTCATACAGATTTCTAGCTATTCTATCACGCTTTCTTTTAAGCCAAGATATTCTCCATTCTTTAACTTTATAACCTAATGCAAATCCGGCAACAAACGCCAGGATAATACCGGTTTTCACAGCAAATGAACCCATTAGTTTACTTTTTAATCAGCTGTTCAACACTGGACCACGTGCTCAACGGTCACGTGATACTTTTAGACCTACCCATTGGACAATGGTAGTGCCCGAACAAAAACTTGGGTCCACACTTGGAATTTGGCATGTTGTTATTTAAACACAATATGATTTTCCCAATTTGTGTTACTCGTATATTACTCATCCTCATGAATGCCATTTTAATATATCAAAACTAAATCTAAAATAGATCTAAATACCTGCCATAAATGGATGGCTAAATCTAAATTCATTGCAAAGTGTCAGTTAATGGATGTATCTGAATATGTGACATTGTTAAAAACACCCTATAACTAAGCATAGCTTATAAAGGCTTATATTATAATATTTTATCTAAAATTCTATCTTATAAGGATAGAATACTATCCTTTCTTATTTTAATCATCTTCAAATTACATCTAGGTATCTATCCTAACTCGTGTATTGTTTGTTATTCTTAGTGTTTTGGAAACCTTTTTTGAAGATTATAAATACCTCGATCATCAGCACACAACGCACATTTTTGCCTTTGGCTCGTTAAATCACAATAAAATTCAAAATTGATGATATTGTTTTATTTTTAATTAGAAACAACAATAAAAAAATACACTATTACAGTAGTATAATATATATAAATTATGACCTTACAAAGATGCCACAAATTGTACAGTAGAAAAAAACAATGAAAATATAAAAATACTGATTAATTAGCCTATTACTTCGCTAATAAAAATACTTAAATTATATGAACATAATTTAGAACACCAAACAAAGTCTTCAAAATTATTAAAATATAATATATAGAGCTGAAGACTTTCACATTCAGAGTTCAGCTTGGAATTGAATAGGAACTGAGGTAATATTAACATTAATATAGGTACATCAATTTTGTTTTACCCAAAAGCTGACCTGCAGCTTTTAATTTACCACCTAAACTCGGACCTTAGTTTCCACATTCCTTGACCCGACGACATTCTATGAAACTCGGCAACTTCCTCGAGTAAACACTTGAACAACGGTGACATTCCTTTCGGTAACTTCTCGGCAAACTTATCCAGTATCTCTTGTGTCGACGCCGAATTATCGATCGATCCGCCAAAAGCAATAAAGTTTCTAACATCAGTCAAAAGTTCTGAATTCTGGTCTGAAACGTCATTTACATCTGAGGGGTCTAGCGTCGACGTTAGCCTGTTTCTTTCTTTCATACGTGTAATGAGTTCTTGTGATGACATTGGGCCAGTTTGAACGCTGGACATAGGAGTGGTTTGAATGCTCGACGTGGACGGTTTCTCCTTATCTGGCAACGATTGAACTACAGTTGCCGTAGATTGTTTCTTACCAAACCTTGGTCTAGAATCAGACGGAATGAAAATGTATCAATTAGAACTCGAATTAATATTGAATACAAATTACATACTGTCATTTATTCACAGTGTCAATTTATACCTCGACGTTTTCAGTGCGCCACTTTGCCCTGTCCACGACGGTACACCGGTATCTGCTTGCCAACACAGCCTTCTTGATTCTTTGAGCGCTTTCACCGCTTCCTGAGCGACGCGTTTAGCTTCGCCCTCGACCAGAGCGTAATCCGGATCTCCTTCGCCTATTATCACGTCGTGGTGCAAAACCTCGTGCAGACCTAAACCAATCGTTATAAATTAACTTCTATCCTAACATCTATGTCATTCATTTCTTATTCATTGGACAATATTTTGAGTGTTTAAATACAGGTGCAGAATGTTGTTGTATAGTTTTCTATTCAATCTATTGTATGTCTGAAATGATTCGTATGTCTGTATGTAATTTTTATAATAAAAATATCATATCAATACATGAGTCGGTTGTAGAAATGAATGTTCATCATTAGGTCTGAGCTTGCCATAAAGGGCAGTCAGAACGCTTTCAGTAATTAATATCTAATATGACTTATGAATACATATGATTGATAATGTAATATGTACAACACTGTACATTCTAATTTTACAATCACAATTATGTTATTATTATTAATTTATTCAATAGAACCGAATGTAGTACAGAGTTATTAGACAAAGTAAAACCAGTTACAGAACATGTCAAGAGTTTAGTCAAGAGTTTATGTAACATCTTCATATGGATGACTCTGAAATAAGTTCAAATAACTATCACCTCTCACATGATTTTTTTTTTTTTAAATAATATTACCTCTCAGATAGACGCAGGGCCTACGTCATTTTGTAAGATAAGCCTAGCAGTGAATTCAACTACTGTATCAGTATAAACTATAGACAGAAAATGAACACTCATAGGAAATTCCATATACAGTAATTAGGTACAGTACCTGATTTCTGGAACAATTTCTTAAGCACATAATTATCATCTTTGGCATTTTTTTCCTCCTCTTCTTTCTCAGTCTTTGCTTCTCTATGCTTCACCAGATACGGCACTCTCTCTCCCTCAAACTTTGCTCCTAGTTCTCGTCTCTTGCTCTTGTGTTTCCTGTGTCTCGGTTTCTCTCTCTTCCCTTTCTTCTCGGCACTCGATGATGGACCCAAGATATTTATATCTTTCTCTATCTTAGCTTCTTTCAGAGGTTTAACTACCGGTAGCTCACTAACAGCCATATTGTCTGAAATAAAATACAAGAGTCAAGATTATTTTCAACGTACAAGTTTGAATCTATCCATGATGTAAATTATATTCTATTTAATTAGCTTTATTGATTCTGTACTTCAAAAAAAATCTTTACCACATAAGTAGAACAAATTAGGCCTAATTCATTTGATCTAGTCAAAATTTATAACACATAAACAAAGAATTTTGAACAGCTTAAATAGAGTACCGCACATACTTTCATCACAATTTTCAGTCTTTTCGGTATCCTCGATCTTGACTTCCAATGCCGATACATCAAGTTTCCCACCCTCTTCGGCAGGTTTGATTCCGTCTTTCGTTCCGATCTTCTGACTCAGTAGTTGCGCCAACTTCTTCATGTGATCGAGCTTCGTTTGACTGAAACTAACGGACGACGTCACGGTTTCCGGTTTCTTCGTCAGCTCGGCCAACTGTTTCATTTTCTTGAGCTGCGCTTTAGTCGAACTGAGAGATGACGACGCTGCACTTGGCTTTTTGGGCATCGTGGAAAACGAGGGAGCTTTCTTTTGACGCTCTTTGGAAGCCATGTTTACTTTAACCTGAAGTTATAAAGCAATGGTATTCTGAATATTTGTACAGGGAGTCAAATTTATCCTACCTATAAAACTGTCTCAGCAAACCAGTCTAGGACTGGTTTAAGCTTAGATTATAGCTATCGTACTGATAGCTACAGCATCACGGCTACGGCAGTACACATCGGTACAACAGCTGTTATCCAAGATTCAATCAACTATTTAGCTACAGTATAAATTTAATAAATAGACCTAAATAAGCCTACCGGTATTCAAGTATGTATCATGTGGTTGAGCACTGTTACAAAAAATGCTCAAATGCTATGGAAAAGTGTCTCATTACGATATCACGCCTACATAAAAGTTGCCCAACAATCCTGAATAGCTCGGCTAAAAACTCATACGTATGCATGTGCTGTTGACATAATGATCACATTCAGCTCACCTCGGAATTAGTGCCAGCAAATATGGCCGCTGTTTCAGTAGATCCTCCCTCGTCCTCGTCTTTCAACGTGAACAGTTCGAACAGATCGTTTGTCTTGAAGAATCTCCTCTGTCTCGGATCTCGTAGCACTTTGTTCGTTAGGAACTGTTTGAAGATCTGACGATGATAGATCTTCTCTTCGATTGTACCAGCCGTGACGAGCCTGGAGAAACAGAGCGTGTCCGATATATAGAAGATAAGAAGGAATCAAATCTGTCACGAGTCAGTAGGCAGAGGATAGACTGTTACTTTCAAATCTCTCTTATTATTGAAATGAAAGCAACGAAAGGATAATCATCTATCAATAAAATACATCAGACGGCTAGCCTGTATTATAATAGCATACCTGTAAACAGTAACCTTATTCTTCTGTCCAATACGCCACGCCCTCTCTCTCGCCTGCGTATCCGTTGCCGGATTCCAATCCGGGTCATAGATGACCACCCGATCCGCGCCCGTCAAGTTAACACCTAGTCCACCGACGCGGGTCGTCAACAAGAACACAAATATCGACGGGTCCGAGTTGTACTTGTTGACGAGTGGTTGCCGCGACGATATCGATGTCTGTCCGTCCATCTTGAGGTAGTTGTACCCTTGACGGAGGACAAACGCTTCGAGTATCGTCAACATCTGGCGGCTCTGCGTGAACAGCAATACTCTGTGTTTCTGTTTGAACCAGATTTTTAGTAGAGATTCGATGACTAGCATTTTGCCGGCTCTGCGCCAGAAACCGTAACGTTGCTCTTCAGTCAGTTCGTCTTCGTTCTCCCAACGCATGATCTGTCAGAAGCACGAAACAGTCTCACATAAACTTTGCCCTGGTACAGGATTAATTGAATAGATTCATAAATTCAACTACTTAAATAGACATGAAACAAAAAATAATTACAATTATATATCCACATATCAATTTATAAACTTATTTCTCAACACTTATCAATCAGCTTTTTTGATCACACATTGATAATTCCAGTAGTTACCTTAGGTCCGCCAGAATAAATGTCTGGATGATTACATATCTTCCGCAGATGAATCAATCCGACAAAGACTTTCATCCGTCCGTCGATGATGCGTTCAACGTCTCCCGACTCCAGGTAGGACTTGTAAAGCGATCGCTGCTCGTCCGTCAGGCGACAGAAGAGAACTTGTTCGCTCTTCGACGGAAGCTGAACGTGAGTTTGAACGTCGGGTTTCAGACGTCGCAGGAGATATGGCGAGATAGTGTCGCGCAAGACGGTGGCACAACGGTACGCAGTTGCCACCTGGAAAAACAATTTTGTAGTATTAAACGCTATGCTTTCATAATGCAATTAAATGTAGAAAAAATTGTTCAATCTTTCAATATTTGTGCATTATATTATAGGGCATTAAGGTACCTATCAAAATCAGTGGAGAGAACAGTCTGATCTAATTCAGAGTCATATAGGAACCTAGAATTTCATTCCAATCATACCTGTACTTGAGACGCATTAGCATAACCGCCCTGCGTGATGGGCACGGCAAGCTGAGCCATGAAGACGGGCAACGTGCCGAGTTTGCCCGGGAAAATGAAATCGAACAACGACCACAGCTCTTTGAGATGGTTCTGCATCGGCGAGCCAGACAAGATGATGCGATGAGGGGTGCGAAACATCTTACACGTTATCGTCACCTATAAGCAGTTGTTAATTCCCGTTGCTAAGTAAGAGATTTGTGTTCCCACTTTTTCATTGGATTTCCCAGAATGATAATAAATTCAAGTTATTTATTAATGTACAAAAAATGTTTGATCATCAGAATCAGTCACATTTTCATTCCTATTTTAACCCTCGGATACTTTTGTGATGACTATTAAGTTACACATTCCCTAATTCCTCATACCTGTGCATCTGGATTACGGATCTTGTGACCCTCGTCTAGAACGACGTAATGCCAGTCTCGCTTCAACAGGGCGTCTTTGTGCTGCACGACGCCGCTGTATGACGTGACGAGTACGCTGCCCGAGCCGAGGCCCGTGATCAACGCCTCGCGCTTGCCGATGTGCGAGCCGGACTCGTGCAGCACGGAAACGCGGCAGGGAGGGTACCACGTGTGGAACTCGCGCACCCACTGGTGCATGACGGTGGTCGGGCAGACAATCAGGCACGGGCCAAGACCCTGGAAACTGCGCAACAGAAACAGGAAAAGTGTTACGTTTTCTCAAGTGTTCGTGAAATTTAATACTGTACCGGTACTTCACGACTCGGTGAACAGACACGATAGCGCTAGCTACAAATATCGCTCATAATATCAATTTTTTGAACCTTTAAATCATCTAGGCCGTACTTAGTTGTTTAGCCCCTTATTCAGAAAAATGTTACAATGTTGTTGTTTTTATTCTTCTCCATCCATTGACACATTATTATATTCCTATTACTCTCTTGGTAACCGTTAATTTGTACTATTACTATTTTATATGATAATTGCTTGAAGGTTTGGGAAGACCACTCTCAATAGTGATCCCCACCTACTTTGAGCGAACATTGTATATTTATTATTTACACCATATTTTATTATTTGATACCAATATTTTACAAAGACTATATTATAAATATAGTATACAAAGACGTTTTCATCCCATTTTGGTGTCAACACTGCACCGAAATTGATCATTAGGCCCTACTCACCACAAGTGCCTGTCTGTGACGGGACTGACCGACAGGCCTGCAAAGAAGCCAATGATCTGTATCGTCTTGCCGAGGCCCATCTCGTCGCCTAGGATACCGCCGCAACGTTGCTGGTGAAGCTCCCACAGCCACTGGACTCCCACTTGCTGATACCTGTGGCACACACAATCAATCTCTAAAGGTTGAATTTTTAAAAGAGATAAAAATGCTATATTAAGGCTTATACTCGTGTTTGTATAAGGCAAAAAAGTTTTACGAAGCTAATAAATGATGTTACTGTAGGCCTACTTATTTTTATTGATTTACGTAATTTCAATGCCATTCTAGGCCCATTGTCAATTTTTCATGACATTTTTGGCTGATATATTTTTGAATCTATCGAAACTTCAATTCCGTAATTCGTTTTAAGCACATTAAAACTGAGTCTAATACGCAGTCATGTAGCATATTGAAACTTTTTCCAACAGCTTTTCAAAATGTGAGGATTTTAAGCCTCTCCATAAAATAACATTTCTCAAATCTAAAATTATTCGAAATAAATAGACAATATTTCAATTTCTCAAAGCAGTATTGGTACACATTCTATTAAAATCACATTTATAGACAGTCAATTGGTAATTATATACATTCCTACCAAATAGACCTACAAAAAATTGGCCTACGCATCGGCCTACTTAAAATATATAGGATTTCAATATGGAGAAATAAAAATATGTACAGATGGAATAGCAAAAATACATTAACAAGTGACAACTTACTTGTACAGTTTAACCCACAATGATTTCGGTACCCTAAATCCCATATCCAGATCGTGGTACGTCTCCTCTTCCCCCTCTCCGCTCTTTTTCTTCTCTTCCTTCCACAGAATCATTCTGTCCTTGAAGTCGAGGAGATTACCATCATCGGGTGTTTTCTTACCTGTTGACACACAAGTACATCGATTACGTCAGCCTAGCCTAGCTACGTGAGTTATTCCTGAATAATCGTGCATCAAACTGGTATTATCATCAATCATTCAAGCTGATTGCAGGTCAAGTTTTCCTATAATTTTGGTGATAGTTTAATCATATTAAATTGAGACATTTGTCTCTACCCCACCATTGGGCCAGATCAACCTACTTTTATGGTGGGAGGCTCTTCACAATGTCACTATTTCCATTTTTAGTTTTCACACCTAAATTTGATTGCACAAGGCATCTAGATTGGGTAATTCATAGCTTCCGAAGAAAGACAATGAAAATTCAGATGCTCAGAAGAGAAGTGTTTTCAAAAGAAAGGGGATGACACGAAGAATCTCATGACACAAACAATTAAATAAATTCTTAACATCATCTTCCAATTTGCAAAAATGCATAGCAAAAGCACGTAAATTATAGCACCTAACAAACTGAATTATCCTTACCGCTTCTCCTTCTCCTTGCTATTCCTTCCTCATCCGAAGATTCCCAATCACTGTCATCCGTTCCCCACGACTCAATCTCTTTCCTCACTTTACGTTGCGGCTTTGATCGTGATTTGGTAACGCTAACTACTTGGCCCCGCTCTTCGTCATAGTCATCCGAGTCCGATGGGTGATATTCACTTCCAGACATCTCTAATTCAGTCCGTTCAGACAGCAAAGAACCGTGTGGTTTTGGTGTCCTGCAAAATATACTCATATTAACGGTAGTCCGAAAGAATAGGGCCTGCCCAAACCTGAAAAGTGAGACTATTTTGTATGTAGGCCTACGCCTATCGCTTGTACCAACAACATATTTATACACGTAACATACCGGTACTCACAGATAATCCACAAAAAACATGAATACCATAATACTTAAAACCAATAGTACCGGTGATGAATATAAGAGTTACTTCATCAGCTCTAGCGGTGACCTTGAGCTGTGAGGTATTAGAAATATATATATTTTTAATAACATACGAAATCATTATGGATTTCATTATGGCTATGGATTATGATTATTATCATGATTATTTAAAAAATTCAGTTTTATAAACCTACCATGTATTGCTACTTGTAGAAGATCCTAATAGCTCCTTTGGACGACGTTTTTTTGGACTTTTGATATTTTTCTTCAATTTCTTCTTGATCATGGATTCCAATTTCACACGTTTAGTTACTTCTGTAACCTCACTTTTCGAGGAAGTTTCCATGACACGTGACTTGCGTTTCAGATTTCGTTCTTTTTTCTGATTAGACTGAAGCTTTGCTTGACTTTGTAAATACTTATCAAACTCACTCAAACCACCTGTTGGTTTATTTAACCCTGTGCCAACAATTGTACCAAACGGTGTCATCTCACCTAAACGAATCTGCCTTTCCCTTTCGGTTTCTCCTTTATGCCCACCATCAACAATCTTGACCGATGATGCCTGCTCAACTGTCTTACCCTCATGACTTTTTTCTATAATTTCTCCATCAGTTAGAAGATTTCTCTTCTTATTAAGAGTCTCCTGTCGCAATTTTAAAGTTTGCAACTGCTTACGTCTATTGTTTATATCATTCCTTATTGACAGAGATTCTTTGGCAGTAGATTTCAAGAATAACAACTCACTTTTTTTCAATTGTTGGTCACAGGAAGATATGTCATCAATGACATTCTGAATCTCAGTGTCCAATTTACGGCGATCTTGTTCTATCAACGCTTGATCCACTTGATCTAAAATACCTTGTTCAAGGGTAGTTTGATCATAGACTGATAGTCCAAGAGATTGCAATTCTTCAGCTTGGTCAGCTTCACCAACTGCTTCAATTCGACTTCGATCTACAGCAAAGGCATCGCTCAACACGTCTGGTTTTGAAGTGACAGGAAGCCCTGGGATCACATCGACATCCAAGCCTACCATATTAACAACATCGCCGGTCTCTAATTCTATAAGCGGCTCTTCTTTCATCTTCACTGATGTTACTGATGAGGGCGCTAATAGGGCAGCAGCCAGGATTGATGAAGAGGAAGCCATCGAAATTCAATAGCTAGCACTCAATGGCTAGGCCTAGCAGGCTGTCAGATGAAAAATTAGGTTATGTTGTACCCACAGTGTTTAGGACAGCTAATATCAGGTCTAGGTCCAAGCTAGGATAAATCAGACTGAATGCCAACACAGTCTCATATATGCCAAGCTAATACATACTTCCATCTTAAAAACCCTCATCAATATCACAGATATAATGGGCCAAGACCATAAAACCCTGTTGAACACTGTCACAACACGAGTAACAAGTCAAAACTCAACTAAAAAACATGGATGTCAAGTCAAAGTGTCGTAACACGAGGTTGTACCAACTTAACAACGTACATTCTTTAGTGATTACTAAAGATTTACTATTTACCGTTGGTATCAAACGGGGGAAGAAATACTCAAGTTTGAAAAAAAGAAATTCGAGATTTGTTGAGAACTATGTTTCATTTCATTTTAAAATCCAATCACGCCAACCAGAGATGATCGATCGATCAACTTTCAATCTCTTAATCAACGTTGCTCATATTTATTTGGGTAAAACTAGAAAAATGAAGTGGGCCCTACTAGGTTGTAAATTGAGCGGAAGAATAACAAATATCTAGATTACAGTAAATCATAAAGTTTTGGTGCTCAGTGACCATGGTGACCACTAGAATACTACCAATTATAGCCAACTTGCAGGATCTCTTAAATGACTATTCACTCAAATTTCGTTACATAGGTATATGCATGCAAATGACTTGACAGTGCCCAAGTATACGCAGTGCCAAGTCCCCAGTCACCATAGGGAAAAAAGTTCCCACCAGGGTGATTATTTTTGAAAATATTGTGAATGTTTTTTATGGATCGGCCATATTTTAGAAGGTAGGTCTACTTCCCTGAATGGTGTGCAGCAGTTTCACAACAATATCCTACAGAAGGCCACTACGATAGTAATTTATGCTTTATAGTTGACACTGAAACTGGTCACAAAACATGTAGGCCTACGGTACCTTGCGTTACATACACCTTTGATTACTTCTTGCGATATTGTATCATGCGTGGTATCGATGTGTTCGTAAAAGATCTGGCTTTGGCTAAACTAAAAATAAACAGGCTCTGTATCATCCCTTTCGACTACCTTTCCTTTCTACTTTCCACTCACTCTTCGTGCATGGGTTAGAAATTGGAAATTGAGTGGAACAAGATACGGGAGTGAGACTAAATTAGTATGTTATCAATTTTGTAGTTTCCATCAGTGTTACATCTTTTTCAGGATTTTATATACCTACACTCATTTTGTATTGAACTACGCTTCAAAATGTGCCAGCCATTCATCGCAGTCGATAAAATAGTAAGACAGCTACTTTGACGTGGAACTACTTTTGCATTATCGACGCAAAGATAGTGGTATCTTTGAGATACCACTACTTCACATAAGTGTGCAATTTGTAGTAGATGTAGAATAACATTCTGTTCGTTTTTTTTTTTTTTTTTTTTTTGAAAGATTGAATAAATTAATATAAAAAAATAGTAAACAATTCGTATGACGAACTATTTTTTTTGGCCCCATGATGACGTTGTTAACCAATCACCTTTGGGGGAAACAATTTTCTTCCGCTTGTTTCGTCATTATTTTTCATTTCCGCCGGCTCGATCGGCATTGTGCACATAGTTTTGGAAGTAAATTGTGAATTTTCCAAGACTTTGATTGAAACTATGAACCGTAGGACAGAGGTCTACAACAGAACATAAGTCTCCTTCGTCTTAGATAAAGCTGCATCTAATCAGAACAAATAATTTGTACGTATTACTGACTTATTTAAATAACAAACCTGCTAGGCATATAGCTTTTAAGGATTACGTGTAGCAAAAATACTATTTCTCTTGAAATATAGGCCTACCTAGGTCTAGGCCCAAAGTGACTCTGGCTCCATCAGCCACGGCTGCTTTGTAAACTGAAGTCAAGTCAGGCTTGGGTTCGAGTCCAGGCATGGGTTTTTGGGAACATCATTTCTATTCATCATCCGCTCATTCGTACGCGTAGGCCTACCCTCAATTAACCTAGCTGTTGCTGACTTGCTGGCTGTTGCTGACTTGGTCAGCTGTTGAATCTTGTCAATATGGCATTTGCTACGAATTTGAAAGTAAAAAACAAAATAATACGAATCATCTCGACGAAAATTGTGTGGAACTAGTGAAGTGGATGTTTGGGCATAGATTGAAAGCGATTTCAATAGCTAGTAGGGCCTAGGCCTAATTTGCAACGCAAATTGCAAAGTAGAATCCGCCATCTTGGCATTTTGCGATCAACAAATTCCCATTCAAAATTAATTATAGGCCTACCCTAGTAAAACTCAGAGTAGAACAAACTCAAAATCAAACTTGGAGTTAACTTGGTTCTGGTTTGATATGAAAAACAAAGTTGAATAATTTTGTGTTTTTGAAAATTGGTGCAGCTGGTCCTTTATAGCTATACAGGGTTTAACTTTGCTTGTTTATAGCCTGTTGGTGCATTTTTTTTGTTGTGTTGCCAGATGCAAGGAGCAGGGATTTTGAAAGTTGAAAGGGATACGGGATTTTACGATTCATATGGGGGAAAATGCAAGGATTTTCTACATTTTACTAAAGGAAGGGCCTACCTAGATGAATGTCCAATTAGCAGGTCCTACCAAGGGCTAGAATTCAATTCAGTAAAATGAACGAACTCACCCAAGTTTAATAACTTAATATGGAACTCACCCATCTATCCTGCTATATAGACCTATACTGAAACAGTTATTCATTGTTCAGATATCTTTCAACATATACAGGCTAGTCATGTTTCAGTTCTTTTCTTCCAGGCATATTTTTCCTAATAAATGTGTATAGAGTCTATATCATTTAAAATAAATGTCTAATGTAGGCCTATCAACCTTTGTCACTTCTACAAACACTCTACTTCGTAGTAAATTAGATTTCTAGGAAAATGATATCAATTTCTATCTATAGTCCTGTTGACCTAGGCCTAGATAAAAATCTGATCATCACGATAAATCTACTGACGCAGTTTTTTATTATTTTATATTCAAAATTTTTGCAAGTTACTCAAAAAAAGTAAATAGGACTGATAAAGTTCAAGAGAAGAATCCCAAAAATAATAATAATGCTTATAGAATGTTATGAAAAAAAAATCCACGTATATGAATACTTTGGCTCATATACAATTAATAAATGTACAGAAAGAAATTATTTATTTTCTCCTTTTTTACCACGAGACGATTTTTGTTTTAATTATATGATCCTAATTACCTCATATAGGCCCTACAATTAAAAAATTTGATGTGTTTTCATATTATTTTATTTTCCATATCATTTTATTCTTATTTTCAAACAAAGTATAGGCCTACATAATTCACCATTGGTATTGGTATACAGAAGATATAATTATTTATATGTTAAATATGTCCCATACTATAAGTAAAATAAATTATTCATTTTCTCTCCTACTTTATTTAGAATAGTGATGAAAAATTGAAAAGAAGAATGCCTTCAGTTTGAAAACCAATTTGGGCCCTAAATGTTATTGTAATGGTAATAACGTTTTTTTTTTCTTCTGTAGGATAGTTCAGTCTACTTTCAGTCGAGGCTCTACCACAGCTAAAATGCCTGGTTTAAGACAACCAATGACCTTATTTGCATCTGCTCTGCCTGTGTTCACTGCCAACATCCACACATCGTGTCTCTTCATCGAAGAACGCTACGGTGATTACTCGTATCAGCATTGCCGAGAGAAAGTCAGGGCCTTAAACAATTATCTCATAAACGAGATCCCATCCTCTATCCTAGACATCATTCGCGATTCAGTATTGGGCAAAGAGGAAACAGAACTTCAAGACATACGCATAGAAACGTCGTCATTTATTCACGACAGGATGAGAACATACACAATTGCCAAACATGTTACAGCAAATCCGATATTGCTCCGTTATTACAACGTCATTGTCTTTCCCACCCTTACGTCAGTTACTTACCTGGACGTGCACAAAATGGTGGGTATTTGTGATCACAGTTTCAACGTCATAAGTTTAAACTGTAAGGAACTTCAGACATTCATTTTCACAACTCATTTAAATACCGAGATGAAAGACTTGGAGCACGCATTATTGTATTTGAGGCGATGTCAGAAGCTTCGCTCGATCCAAGATACTACGTCGGACCTTATTTCGATAAGAAACACCGATTGCATCCAGGCTTTGGTGAGAGAATTGCCGAATTTGGAAGTAATTACTTACTATGCAATGAACCAGGTTCTCTTCTCACCTCAAATGAAAGATGTTGGTACCTTGAAATTGACGGACATTAAAATGACACATGCAACAATGTTTAATATAATGTGGCTTGCTAAACATTGTCCCGACATTAAAGAAATACATTTCAATTTCATTGACGATAAGTATCATGATTCAAACATACATAATTCCATGATGCAAACTTTAGCTGAGTCCACATTGGAATTATCTGCCATTAGGTTTAATGGGGTATTTCATTTTGGCGATGGCATGCGTAGCTTCTTTAAAGAGAAAGGAAGATTCATCAAGTCTTTGGGAATGGTACGCAAGCCTTTCTCGACCGTTGATTTCCCAGCGTTTGACCTACGTGTGTTACGTTATAAAAATTTGGAATTCATAGGGACTTACTGTCCATATCTTTCGAAACTGAAACTCGGAGAAAATTTCGAACTGAAAGAAACCTTGGAGCCGTCGCAAGAGCAACATTGCCCCACCGACGTTAACACGGACAAAATGTTTATTCGTCTGAAAAATGTGCAGATTCACGGTAATCGATGGAACGAACAAAAACTCTCGCTTCTGCTTGGTAATGCTACACGTATTGAACATCTCACCATAAACATCAACCCGGCAGAAACTTCGAATCCTTTCTTGACGATGATACCGCAGATGATGCAGCACAAAGTGCTTGAAGAATTGACTGACTTTCACATTGGAGGGTGGGATTTCTTCTCGCCAATAGCTGCACCTCCAGTCTGGTCGCTGGTTGACATGTATCATCAGTGTTCGAAACTAAAAGTTCTTCACTTCTACTACTGGAAGCCAGTTTCTCTCGAAGATGAACTTACACTTTCGGCAATCAGAAACGAAATTGAAGACAGGAACTTGGATGTACTATTGGCAGTAGTGGTAATTAATTTGCTTCAATAAAACTAGAACTTGAGTTCATACAAACAGTTTATTGTGAATATCCATGTGTATGTAGTAGACAAATATGTAAAAGGTTTTAGGATTTACGTGTTAAATTTGTCTTTAATGTGTAGGTAGTGGTAGTCTGTTTGAAAAGAAAAACTCTGGTTTTAAGGAGTGTACAAATGTGCTTGTTTCAGTATTTGATTTATTTACATATACAGTTACGGGTATTTACAAACGTTGATATTTTAGCAATCTGTTAGCCAAGACTCACAAATACTGTTTAAAAGTTTCAGATTTTAAATGCTCCACATATTTCACATGTTCTATTGATTAGATGTACGTAGTTGCATAAAGGTTGTAATTTGTTGATAACTTGTTGGATTGCAGTCTAGTACCGAACTGTTATATCAAGTAGGTAGGCTATACATACTTTGTATCTAGTACTGAGTCCTGAAGAAAATACCAATAAAATAATGCAGGAGCCCCTATTTATCGATTGAATTTATTGATAGCCAGGGCTTCAATCAAATTCAATAACTTTTTGTTAGTGTGTACACCTAGATGGTACGAACGTAGAATGTATCGTAGCTGTAAGTACCGGTACTGATTTACTAAACACTCGTACTAGTCCACCATTCGTTGAATGAAGATGAAAGTGATATCAGTTGAATTTTAAATCACTCGTTTTTCATGTCATTTGATAACTACTAACCAGCTGTTATTGTCAACTAATAAGAATGATCTATAAATAAACAGGGTAAAATAAACAGGGAGAGTGAGGGAACAAAAGGGATTTAATCACAATGTAACAAGTTTAATATAAAAAAACTATTTTGTAATCTATTGTAATTTTTATTTGATAATCGATACCTGTTTTAACAAGATTAAAAATAATTCAAAAATTCCCAGATTAATTTCATTTCCTGGTAAAAAGTAATAGTACAAAGCCTTCCAGGTTCATCATTAATAATGCTCATTAAAAAGTTATAAGTTATTTACATTCACACAAAACATTCATACTTAACATTATTAATCAAACGTAAATTACAAAAGAGACAAAGTTCTGTATATAGAATATTATAATAAGTACTCATCAAGATTATATTGTATGTACTCTTCAAGTAAATTCACTCTAAAAAAAGAGTAGAAAAAAGAAGGCAAATGTCTAGTCAACTCCATCAGCTAGCCGATAATTTATATAAATTGTAACAAATTTCAAGTTTATATTTTTACCTATCACCATTATTGCCATATCATTCACAAAAAAATCTGTACAAATTGCTAACTTTATGTCCACCATACAATTGTGGGGTTTATTTTTCGGAGATATAATTCTTAATTTATAGGTTACTCGAGCTTATTTGCATTAATAAGGCATTTTAAGATGGGCAGCTCATCCCAACAATGATTCATGTTAGTAAAATTGGAATGATAGTCGGTTCTTTTTATAAAATACTATAAAACGATTATACTATAAGCAGGCTGATACTACGCAAATCACAGTATCAAATAATACATTTTTCTTTCTAATTACTGCGAATCTCTCATCCGTCAATTCCTCGAGTCGTAAAAAAAGGAGGGGAAGAATTACGATCTATCTATCTATACACTTTTCTTAAGTCTGGGAGATTAGTTGAGCCGTTTCTTTGACAATGTTGGTACTACGTGGCCTAGTTCGGTAGCTCCTCACCGTCGACCGAGGAATCGTCGAGCGTGTTCGAGTCGTCGCCGCTGCCGGCCGGGATCGAGCCGCGTTTGGTGCCGCCCAGTCGACTCGTCAATGCCATCGACGAAGGACCCCGTCTGCGTTGGACACCAGACGTACACAACATTAGTCGACGCCGCGATTGGACCAGAGTAGTAAAGGAACGTGCCAGCGTAGAAGAGGATGAAGCAACCAGGAAGATAAGATGCAAGTAGCGAGGAAGGATGAGCAACACACACTCAACAGCTTTATAGAGATAGAAGTCAGAAGAGATAAGTGGTGCCAAAGAAACAACATTCTACACAAATATTTTCAGAGCATGCAAGGTTCCTTCGTAAAAGCCGTCAATCTACGTGAGAAAACTACGAGGAACTTTTGGAACTGAATGAATTGAATTTCTAGTTTTTATAAAATGCAATTTTCCTCAACTCAAAAGTCCGACGATTCAAATTTGCTGTAATTCATACTACAGTTTCGACATACAAGCTCCTTGCTGAATATTTTGATAATTTGAACCAAATTATAATTCTTATTGTATTTCATATTCCATTTTATTTCTCTAGGAAAAACTTCAAGGTAGGCCTACGGTACATTGAATTGAGAACTAAAAAGATGAGTAAGGTACTATGCAGTATAGCAGTACTTTATTAGTTTTATTTTTATAGTTCAAGTTAATTGGTGAGTAAAAGGATGGTAGATATAAAAACTAAAAAGCCTTATTACAAATTAGTAGTTAAAAGAAAATGTATGTATATATGTATGTAGTAAGTATGTATGAAAATGCTAGATCACTATTTGTACCAAGTAAGTGAACAATGTAAATATTTGGAAGTATACATCAACATTTGCTATTCTATTGCCAAATACAAATAGACATTTACATGCATTTACAACCATGATACATGATATGTAGGCCTATATTCACAGTGCCAATACATCAATGTAATACCTCATTGAAGTCACTATCAATTCTTTAGGGAAAACATGACAAAGAAAATTGAATCCAGTACTGGTTCAAGCAGTGGACGAGAGATCCCGATAGAACATGATTCACAGTAACGAGAAGAACTTATAAGAAACTAAAGAAATACTAATGTTCCAATCAACAATTGAAAAACAACATCCAAAATGTTTGTTAGTAAAAATCATGTAATTAAAAACTTTACAATACTGATATGATATACAAATTACAAATATAAACATACAATCTATTAGGGTCAAGTCATAAATAAGAAAAACCACCATAAAAATAAATCAACCAAAGATATATAATATTGAAGCAATAAAACACGACAAAACACGAAGACGTTGCAGCACGTATCGTTCTCTTCCTACCTGATCTTGTTCTTTAGGTTGGCGCATTCTCTTGACATGGCTTCGTGCGATTCCATCATGTCCTCCATCTCGCGTTGAGCTTTTCGCTTCTGCGCCTTCTCTCTCGAAATCTCCTCCTCGGCCTCGTCCAGCTGACGTTTCAACGCCTTCATTCGGGTGTTCACCTGGCGAGGACAAACGGAAACGGTATTTTAAAACTCGATTCAATCAATATTTTCGGTCAAGGAAAAATCGTACCAAACCGAAGCTGCGATGTTCTCAATTAGTTGGCAGATTTGATTTTAATTGATAAGTTCAAGATTTTGTATATCTATGCCAAGAACCAATGAAAACAATGCACTATCTAGATGAGTGTCCATTACGTTGTGATGGGTCAACAACAGCTGATTGAAACCGAACAGTGATAACGCGCTTGCTCCATGATACCACGACGTGAGGGTACAGATCGAATCTAGGTTCGATTCCCGTCCTTCTTCACTGGGGTTTTCCAACGTTTTGCTACATATACTTTAAGTAGCATGCAAGGATGGTTCCTTGCCATCAAGCCAACAGATCTTTGTAATCATTACAGCGCGTCATTAAACCTCAAAAATAATTTCAAAAATATATAAAATCCCAACTATATTTGGTGCCTGACGCATCTGGCTTATCTGAAAACTTCAACATAATAAGATCTTTCTTTGCAAGCATTTGTACGTTGAGGACTGAGGAGTTTCTAATATTTCGCAATTTTACTCGAGTTTAGAAATAGCACATTTCGGCATCGTTTACATTTTCTCGTTCGAATGGCAACTTTGATTAGGGTCTACTACACTAAATGACATGAACGGAAGACGTAAGCCGGTCTGAATTAATCACCTTCTCGACTTGTTCCTTGTACTGGTCGGCGTGTCTACGCTCATCCTCCAACTGCAGGGCGAGTTCTCGCACTTTCTTCTCCTGCTTGCGGTTCACCTTCTGCTGGGCGAAACGCTCCCTGCGGACAGAAACACGGCAGCTCGTTAGCAACTCTTCACGTCAATAACGTCTGAACCCATTTGAGGGCCTACAGTTGGGCTGATCATTAAAATTAAATGAACTGTTTTGAGAACAATAAGCTACGACCATTGATGCAGGCAGTTCAGAAGGACCTGGGCGAGGGGTTTACAACTCGAAAATTTAGTGTACACCTGATTTCAGATTTCAAGTATTTCAGGTGATATCAGAGATTTCAAGGTGGTTTCAAGTGATTTCATGGATTTCAAGAAATTTCAGGGATTCAAGAAATTTCATGCATTGCAAGTGATTTCAGGGGTTTCAGGTGATTTCAAGATATTCAGGTGATTTCAAAGGATTCAGGGATTTCAGGTGATTCAGGGATTTCAAGTGATTTATCAGGGATTTCAAGGATTTCAAGTGATTTCAGGGTTTCAGGTGATTCCAAGATATTTCAGGGGATTTCAGGGATTTCAAGTGATTTCAGGGATTTCAAGTGATTTCAGGGATTTCAAGTATTTCAGGGATTTCAAGTGATTTCATGATTAGTTTCAAGTGATTTCAGGGGTTTCAGGTGATTTCAAGATATTTCAGTGATTTCAGGATTACAAGTGATTTCAGGGATTCAAGTGATTTCAGAGATTTTAGGTGATTTCAGGGATTTCAGGGAATTTCAGGTGATTTCAAGTGGTTTCAAGATTTTCAGAGATTTCAGGGATTTCAAGTGACTTCAAATTATTTCATGTGATTTCAAGTGATTTCAGGGATTTCAGGTGATTTCAAGTGATCTCAAATGATTTCAGGTGATTTCAGGTGATTTCAGGTGATTTCAGAGATTCAGGAGATTTCAAGTGATCTCAAATGATTTCAGGTGATTTCAGGGGATTCAGGGATTACAAGTGATTTCAATGATTTCCTGTTATTTCAGGTGATTCAAGTGATTTCAGATATTCAGGAATTTCAAGTGATTTTAGGTGATTCAAGGGACTTCAAGTGATTTCAGGGATTTTAAGTGATGTCAGGGTTTTTCAAGTGATTTCAGGTGATCTCAAGTGACTTCAAGGAATTTCATGGCAAGTGTAATTACACCTCATTTCAGGAGTTCTGAATCCTCAGATCTGGGTAACAAGAAATGAACACCAATAGGACCTACCACCCTCTTCGATGAACTACTAAAACTAGGAAATGGATATAAATTGGAGTAGACATTAATATAGAATCAATTATTGAGTTTGCGATTTTCATATCAAGATATCGATGATAGTTTTTCTTTTTCCCAGCACTGATGAAAAGTGCAGAATATCAAATTTGTGAGAGCGATCCTCAAGAGGGGCTATCCTCGGGGTCTATATACTCAACCACTCAGGGCTATACTCTACCACGATGGGTTCTTTGGATTTTTCTCGCAATTCATCATTTTATTGATTGTTCAACAATCCCACAAACAGCTACGTTATATGGTGGTACGAATAAGCGATAATGAAACGATGACAGGTGAAAGGACATTTACAAAATCCATGTCTTATACGGGACTCGAACCACGCCCAACCTAAATTCAGTCAACCAACGCAGTGCGTAAGTTGACCGAGTGTCCTTTTTCGTTACGAATGTCGCGACCACTCACTTTGCCTCGATCTCGAGCTGCTCCTCGAGGTTGTTGATCTTGGACTCGAGCGTCGTGATGGTCGCCTTCGTCTTGGTGCGCTGCGCCGTCTCCAGCTCGACCAGCTTGGCCTTGAGCTCCTTGTTCTGGCGCTCGAGCAGCATGCGACCCGTCTCCAGCTTCTGCGTCACCGAGCGCTCCGACGCCAGGTCGGTGGTCAGCTGCTCGATCGAGATCTGGCCCTTGCGCGCGCGGTCCATCAGGATCTCGCTGTTGCTCTGCTCCTCTTCCAGCTCCTCCTCGAGGGCGCTGATGCGCGCCTCCAGTCGGCGCTTCTCGTCGATCAGCATCGTGCTAAGCGAACGTGGAAAAGGTTAGTCTGCGTTTTTGGCAATGTTAACGAGCATCGAAGTGAGTGTGGAATAAGTAAACGACAAAACGATAAACGTTTTTTGATGAACAATTGAATGAGAAATTTTCAGAAAACAAATCACACACATCTCAGAAGCAGACGTCATTGAGAACTGAGGGACAATATAATTACTATAATGTGATATAGTGAAACATTGAAGCATCTTCCCTGTATTCATAGTTTTCCTACTTCTATTTGCAATTTTGTATTTTGTACTAATCTATCCTCTCGACAGTAAACTGGACGTTAGTTACTACAAAGACAATAGTCTGTCCACTGACAATACACTGGAAGCATAACTTACAAGTGTCATTTCCGTTCTAACAAGTGCCATCAAGTGGACCTTGAGACTACATTTAGACAGCAAAGATTGAAAAAAACAATTCAGCTACGCTAATCGACCAATTTATATTTCAATTCCATTTAAAACTACTAATAAAAATATATCTCGCTCGGCCGTAAAAAGTCGCTACTCACCCCTTGTTGTTGTTATTGGACATCTCGTCCATGAGTTCGTCCCTCTCGCTCTCGGCCGCCCTACGCGCACGCTCGGCGCTGGCCAGATCCTCGGCCATCTGCAGCAGCTCGGCCTCGAGACTCTTCAGCTTCTTCTCCGACTCCTTGTTGACTACGGCCAGCTCGTCGCGCGCCAGCTTGGCTTCCTCGGCATCGCGGGCCGAATCCTTGGCCTGAGCCTGCAGAACATGGTTCAACCGTCAGATCTAGCCACACGTCATCGGCACGTCGGAATAACTATTGCAGCAACTATCCAGTTGGCAGTCTTGACAATGACCAGAACCAACGTAAAAAGCAGTTGTACACTGTTTTTGACAACAGTTTGTACCAACTCTTCCAACAGTCTTTTCATCATTGAATAATACAAATTTTAAAACAAGGATAATGATCATTAAAAAAATCTATCCAAATAAGAGAACTTACAAAATTTCAACAACAAATAATAACCGACGACCTAGTAAACTTGTATTGTTTTGTACAAGTAACTGTACACTGTAACTATTATTTTTTGATACTCTCCTATTAATATCACTAAAACCATATAATTATGTGTATTTTATGTATATTTAACCTCACTAAAATCAGGCTTAGCACGAGTTTAATGGGTTGCAATGTGAACTCGCGCACTGATCATTTACCCACCTGCAACTTCTTCAACTGCTTGAGCGCATCCTCCTTCAGCTTGTGGTGCATCTCCAGCTGCTGCTCCATGTCCTTGAAGTCGGCCTCGAGCTTCTTGCGCGTCGCCGACGACGCCGCCCTCTGCTTGCGCTCGTCCTCCAGCTCCGCCTCGAGGTCGCGCAGCTGCTTCAGCACGCCGCGCCGCTTCTCCTCCGACTGCTCCTCCTTGGCCTGCACGTCGCGCTCGAACTGCGCTCGCAGCGCCTGCATGTTCACCTCGAGCCGCAGCTTCGCGTCCTCGGTGAACTGCAGCTCGTCCTCCAGTTCCTCGTTCTGCGCCTTCTGCTCGGCCAGCTGGGATTCCAGCGAGCGTTTCGCCTTCTCCAGTTCGTGGACCTGGAAGAGGAACACCGAACACATATAATAATAATAATATTGATAATAATTGTCAAATGTCTTCATTTCCATGAAAACAGAAGAAGCATTTTCAACATAAAAATGAATAGATAATATTTGTGAATGGCTAAATGCGTTTCTGTACGAAGTAAATAGAATAATGGACCTTCAACCTCCTACTACTGGACAATGTAAGATGAGCAAGATGAACACAAAGTAACACATTCAATTCAAATTTAAATTGAATAATTTTTATTGCTCAATTCTTCAGATATAGGCCTAATATTTTAGAATATTGATGCTAAAAATGCGAGTTTATAAAGGACATTATTTCGATAAAAATTGTTCCGGGTTTGAAATAACGATAAAAATTAGAAACCTGAACAATAAGTATACCGGTAATCAAATACTTATCGACAAACAGCTAATATTTGGAAGGGAATCTTTTTTTACAGGCTACGAATTGAAATACTGAAGACACAAAATGTACGAAGAAGTTATTTCCAAAATAGGCCTACTATAGCCATTTGAAAATAAATATTGCAATATTATCCATCTTTTAAACGTTATCTTTTAAACGTTAATACCTTAATACGGGTCAATAAGAAAGGAAAATGAAATACTTTAAAACAGTGTGAACAAAAGTGCCAAGAATGTCTTACCTGGGCCTTCAGATAATCCATGACATGCACAAGCAAGAACAAAACAAACTAATTTTAGGTGCGTGTGCAAATCTAAAACATGACTGTCTAGACAGACGATATAACAAGCAGAAGATTTACAATTTCATCATAGGCTTCTATTTATTATTTAATGTTGGCTTAGGCTAGCCCCTACATCTTCTTCAGCCTCAACTAAATACCAAAAAAATTAATTGTAAATTTGTCAGAATAATTGAGAAGAAAATCATTTTTGTCTTTGCCAAACAATTACTGTTCATGTCGTAGAGTACAGAAAGGCGTACCGGATGCACTGACTCATCTCCCATCAAGCTTATTTTGTCCTTAGTTCGAAAATCCCTCACGAGTGGTCCTCATGCCGCTTTTTTCTCGACGACCGTCAAGTCATCGACCAATTACCGATGAAGTGCATTTACTCGATTCCATGAAAGTGGTTTCAACATGATGAACTTATGAGGGGCTCCAACATATGCCCGACTTGACTCAAGTCGAGATAAAAAACGGCATGGAACAATACTTTACAAAATAAAAAGTAGTTTTTCTAGACTAATTTTAACGTGAAATGGCGAATGTAGTAGTATTTAATTATATGCATCTTTAATGCATCTATGCTAGTCATGCCACACCTAACAACAACACCCCACGATCACCGAGCAGCCACTTACGTTCTTGTCCGCGGTTCCCTGGTTGTTGGCCAGCTCGTCGAGTTCCGACTGCAGCTGCCTCTTCCCCCTCTCCAGCTCCTCCGACTTGTCGTTGAGCTCGTCCACCTCCCTCGTCAGCGACAGCACCCTCGTCTCTTTCTCCCTCGCCTCTCGTTCGGCATTGTCCCTCTCGACGGCAATCTGCTCAGAAACGGCCTTCTCCTCGGCAAGCACCTGCGAAAACAAATTGAAAATATATTTTTTTCGATTCTGATTCACCGCTAACCCTTAGGTCAAACGAGGGACAAATGAGTGCGTGACAATGAAATGATGACGTGATGATGGGTGACAAGATGTTTACAAAAACTGACGTCCACAGCAGGAATTGTACTCGGGCCCGGTTGGTGTTAGATTTCGAAGTTCAGTGAAACCTCTATGATCATTATGGAACCGGGAAAACAAGACCATAAATGCACGAAAATGATCCATACAGGAAAATTTAGCATTGATTACATGGGAGTAGTACGATTAAAATGAACGACAGAAGTCGGAAAACGATGGATCTGGGAACGAAGCATCGAGGTTGTACTCTCGACTGTCTCGACTGTCCGAGCCAAACGGGCCGCCAACCGCACTTACGTAACAAATTAAGAATACAAGCTATCCAGAAAATTGATTATACGTTTTGAGGATTAACTTCATACACCCCAAGTTACCAATATTATTTTTGTACCTCAATCTAGTTTTTGTGGAATAAGGCCTGAATGCAATAAACAAACCTAAAAAAATGATTCAAGAATGTCAGTAAAGAGAGTTACGCAAGTACCTTGTCGAAGTTGCGCTGCTTCTTCTCGAGTTCGAGCACCTTGGCTCGCTGCACTTCGAGGTCGATGTTGGCATCTTCTAGCTCGGCCTGGATCTTCTTCTTCGATTTATCCAACTTGTCGTTGGCCGCCTGGAGCTCTTCCACTTGTCGCTGGAGGAACTCGAGGTCCTGGAAACAAGTACAACTTCAATTTAGTCGTATGCCGAAAAGAGAATTGCTCCCTTAACATCACAAAACTAACATCCTATCAAGTACTATGACCAAGACAATAGATGAAACATCAAAATTTCTTGTTTTAGATCCCCAATCAGGGTATCTAAAGTTGCATAGATCTAGGCGGCTGATTGATAAGCCAGACCTGGGAAGATTAGGGCCTACATGACGAAATGGAAAGTATTAAATCAAATCCCGGTGTACTCAACACGGTTTACAGCAATTTAATATATACCTACTGGGAACCTCGTCATGCTAGACTGACTTATTTCAGCAACAAATTCTCATCTAGATAACAAATTCAAAATTCAAATCAATAGCACGCAGCATGTACCTTTGCTAATTTCTTCTTCACTTCTTCTAATTGGTTAACTTGTTCCGTTTCTTCGTCGAGCCGCTTCTTCGCCTCGGCCATTTGTATCGTCATGGCGACCATTTGTTTTTCTAGGTTCTTCTTCGCTTCCTCCTCCTCCTCCAGCTGTTCGTGCAACGCCTCCTTCTCGGATTCCAGCTGGCGGAGCCGCGAGCTGAGAGACAACTTCTGTCGGGTTTCTTCCGCTAATTCTGATTGTACCTGCAAACAAACAACAATTCAATTAATGACTCACGAAGCAATCGTTTTGAAAAGCAATAGAGCACACCACCCAATTGGGCCAAATGCAACTCATATATCAACAAATTCAAACTCGAGGAATTCCTACAAGCACCAGGAGAGCAAGGATAAACTTGATATGTTCTGTTGCTGTAACGCAGCACATTGTTCTGAAGTATGAGTAAATGAATTGCAAGTTCTTGAAAGTTCCTCATCCCTGTGAAGATAATTCTTTTCAATTGTGATCTTATATCAAATAAAAGATAGACCTTGAGGAAGAGATTCACTACAATTATTATTGGGTATGAGCATCTGCTGAAATTCATCCCTTAGTCCTTAATTCAGTGAAAAAAATATACACTGGAGTTTTGTCGACTTGGGGTACTAGATTTATTTTGAACCTGGATAAAACTTGGAACATAGCGAACAAAATACAAAGAATACTTGAGTAGATTTACCATTTTTCTTCTCTACCATTTTTGATAATGAGCAAAAGTTAGAAATGGATTCCTTGTATCGAACCATGACGAGGAGACTTGAAAAATATATCAATTATTTACCTCTCCTAACTGTCCTTCCATGGACGAGCACGCCTTGACGGCCGCCGACGCCTTGAACTCGGCCGCCTCCAGTTGCGCGCCGACCGCCTCCGCCTCGGTCGCCAGCTTGGCGCAGCGCTCGGCCAGCTCGGCCTTTGACCGGTCCAGCTCGACGGCCTTGCTCTGCAGCTCGAGCAGCTGCGACTCGGCCTGCTTGCGCCGACGGTCAGACTCCTGGCGGCTCGCGCCCACCGAACGCAGCTCCGTGGTGAGGTCGGCGTTCTCCGCCTCCAGGGTCAGCTTGCTCTTTTCGAACGCAGCCTTGCTCTGCGGGGGGAAAGAAATGTCGGGTTATGATGGGTAACATTTTTCACTTTGGATTCAACGGTATTTACGTGCAGGCCTGTTGTAGGATCGAAAACAATTTCTACTCTCTTCAACTTCGCATTTTAAACTGTCCCAACTTGATACAAAATTTAGGTAGTGCCTAATATGTATATAAGAAATTTTAAAAGTAAGTCAACAGCATTTTAGTTAGACCCTACCCCACAATATAATAAGTGATCAGATATACTCTTCTATTCAACCACCGGATGGTTTTGTAGCGTTACATCTTGAAGGTGATAATATACCCAAATTGATTGAAAATGAGATGAAGCAAAAAATACGTCAAACCAAGACGATTACCTTCTTGAGCGCCTCCATCTGCTCGTTGATGACGCCCAGCTCCTGCGAGTACTTGTGCCGCATCTCGGCGATCGACACCTCGTGCGTGTACGTCTCCTCCTCGAGCGTCTTCTTGACGGTGGCCAGCTCCTGCTCCCACTTGGTGCGCAGCTCTTGCTGGGCGGCCGTCGTGTCCAGAGAGTCCAGCAGCTCGTTCTTCAGCGCCTCCAGCTCCTCGTTCAGGTCTCGCTTCATCTTCTCGGCCTTGGCGCGCGCCGCCTTCTCCGCCTCCAGGTCCTCGGTGAGCTGCGGACAATGACAACCATTATCGTTTGCTCAACGACACCGTTTTCGTGGGTACTAATGAGCAGGTGATCTCTTGTGAATGAATGAATGAATGAATGTTGGTTTTAGAGGCACATCGACACCCGAGGTCATTTTGCGCCTATACGATGTATTGTACTTAATTTAATAATCATGTTCAATGAAAATTGATCATCATGAAACCAACAGAACGTTTCAAATGGCATAAGAGGTATTTATGGTCAAACCATAACACAGAACATTAAAATAGATGTGTAGATGATGTGAATGGTCAAATACACTCATCCGTTATACAAAACAATGAAACAAACGTGTGTATGATGTAAAATGTCATACACACATTTCATAAACATAACATTAAATGAGTGCGTGTATGATGTAAATAGTCATACACAAACACTGATAACTGAACAAAATGATCACATGAAAAATGTTGGTCGTTATAAATTCAAGAGATCGCAAGATCTCTCGTCGATATCATCAAAATGTGAATAATACACTGTGAGCACGAAGGCATATGGGCCAGTTGGTAATTGTAAAACAATTTTCCAAAACAAATATTTTACACTGAATTCAACATTTTCATACATGGAATGGACTAGCGGGCTAGTATAAAAAAAAATACGCCCGTAGCTTTAGCGCATCTACTTCTAAATTGCTTCTAAATTTGACTAGTGTAATTTTAAACCAATTCCGAACATATTGCGTACACACCTCGGACAAATTCGACTCGAGCTCACGGAGTGCCTTCTGCGACAGCGCCTTGCCGGCGCCCTCCTCGTCGATCTTCATCAGCGCCTGCGTCAGTTCCTCTTCGCGCTTGCCAAGGTGCAGCTGTAGCTCCTCCACCTGCGCCTTGCGTTCGTTCAGCTGTTCGCGCAGGTCGCTCACCTCCGTCTCCACCTGGCGGGGATGGAAAGAAATGTTACTACTATTTTGTTTATAACTGCATAACAAAGAGGATTGATTTATTGATTATCGTTAGCTCAAAGACCCCAGCAACAGCAAGAGTTATTTGGGGGTGCAAATGTACAGGTGATGATGGAACTAAGTAGTGATGAGCAAAAGGGTGTTTACCAAAACACATGCCTTATGCGGGAGTCAAACCCACGTCCGAGGAAAAGCTGTGCCTTGGTTGACTGAGCTGTGGAGGGTAGCTATTGACTTGCAGGCTTGACAAAGATATTTGTTGACTACCTAGGTTCATCACTCTGAAATTTACCTTTTGTATGTTATTACAAATCAATCAATTTAAATACTGTAATCAGTAGGCCTACACAATATGAATGTACGAGACTTTCACAAAACCATCAATAAAGATAGGTGTTGGAACACATACCGCTCAACTGGGATTGTACGGACAGGAGTCTGGATCAGAAAATCTATTTTCATAATAACTATGTATGACAAGAACATATATCAACGAAAATACAGCAATCAAAACTAAGATCAACCTATAATGATTGAATGCCCACCCACAGATCTCTCGGACATAAAAGACACTCAAAGTCTTGACCTACCTTTCTCTTTGTGCGGTCCATCTCCGATCGTTGTTGCTGATCTTTCAGGAGTTTCTCTTCTAGTTCCGCTATCGTTGACTCGTGTTTTGACTTCAGCTTGGCTAAGTGTTTGGCTTTCTCCTCTTCCTCTGCTAGCGTTTGTGATAGATCCGAGCATCGTTCTTCCATCAGCTTCTTTTCTTTTAATAACTAGAAAGAAAGAAAGCAAAATAAAAATCAGACATCACAACATTTACTTTGCCGATAGAACGCTAGCCGCTAATAATTGGCCGTACTAGTTATACTTCTTCAAATTCAATTTCAAGTTTGTAGTTAAGTGTTTGAAACTTACATTGACTTGACACAATCTGGAACTGTACAATAAGAACCCTGAATATGCAGGGGCCATACTTTACAACAAGTTACCACAGACGCTGAAAACCATGACCGACAATAATCTCAAGCCATCTCTTAAACGTATCCTCCTTCAGCTATGCCCTTACACCATCAACGAGTATTTACAATATGCATTTCCACGGAAAACTTTGTAACCATATTATCAAAATAACTATAGATGTACTTACTGAACTATTGACATGTTCTATAATCTATAATTGATTTTACTTTGTCTAACAACTCTGTACTACATTGGGTTATATTGAATAAATTGAATTAAAATGAGCAATACTAAGCAATAGTGAGCAATGACCAGACTTCAGTTTCTACCGCAGTGCAATAGTTGACCGAGCCAAGAGGGTGGCTACTAATGCAAATATTTCATGCACGTTGCCAATTATCTCCTGTCTCCTCCCGTACCTTCTGGTTGGTGTTGTCGCTGAGCGCAAAGTCCTCCTCGTACTTCTTCAGCTTGGCGTCGCACTGCACCTTCTCCAGCTGGATCTTCTGGCGAGCCGCCTCCTCTTCCTCCAGCTGTTCCTCCAGGTCCTGGATGTTCAGCTGCAGCTTCTTCTTGTCGGCGAGGAACGTGTTCGACCGCTCCTCCTCCTCCTCGATACGCGCCTCGAGGTCGTGCAGGATCTCCTCGAGCTCCTGCTTGCGTGTCGTCAGGCGCACGCGCATCTCCTCCGCCTCGGCGCACAGCTCCACCTCGGCCTGCAGCTGCTCGGACAGCATCGCCTTCTCCTCGACGGCCTGCGGAGACATACGCACGGTTGAACTGGTGATTGTTACATCGACAACCAGGTTAATTGGGGGTGTAGTTTTAGGGGGGAGTGAATGAGTGAGTGATGGATGAATGTTGACAAAAACCTATGCCTAATGCAATTAAAATTATTGGTTGCTCAAAGACCCATCAACAGTTGGATTATTCAAGGGTACAAATGAGCAGGTGATGATTGATATTGTTTGCTCCTAACGATCCTACCAAAAGCTAAGTTATACATTATATTCGTTTTGAACAATCAACGAAGTAGCAGAAATGTTTTTCAACTTGAAATAATTCTAGGTTATGCGATGGTTCAACGGTAACACATAGGCCTATATTATATCTAAAAATTAATTCAAATCAATTTTTATCCATCAAGTTCATTTCGACAAGCCCTTACCGACTGGTACTTCTTCTCGATCTCCTGCGACGTCCTCAGCTGGCTGTCGAGCTTGTCCTTGATCAGCTTGAGCTCGTCCTCCTTCTGCGTCAGCTTCTCCTCCTGCTTGGTCACCTGCAGCAGCGGCTTCACCTTCGTGTACAGCCGCCACCACTGCCAGTTGCGCAGCTTCAGGTACGCGGCGCAGTTGCGCTGGATGATGCGGATCGCGTTCAGCTGTTGCGTGCGCTTCTGGTAGTTCCTGGAAGAAAACGGCGAGCGCGCGGCGTGAGAATTCGTTTTCGAGGACGAGTCGTTGGATAAAAGGTTAGAGTTATTGATAATGATGATGGTTATTGTTTGCTAAATGACCCCATCAATAAGCAGGTAGTGAGAATATGAAGTGGTGATGAGTGAAAGGACGTTGACAAAAACTCATGTCATACGCGCGACTCGAACCCAAGCCCAAAGGTGACTTCGATTTCTGAAGCGTCTAAGCTCTGGAGGGTGGATACAGAGTTATTTCCTATGCATATTCAAACTTTTTGTTGAAATTATTGACGCTATTCAATCAAAAATTATCTACGGGAAGAAAGTGTGAATGAACGTTTGACTATCCAGGTGCATGGACAGCTAGGTCATTTGGCATCACTACTGATAAGTAGGCCTATCAAGATTGTTGGCAAGTTACAATATTCATTTTCAATGAACTAGGTATCTGCAATAATAACTTACATTGAGCAATATGATATTCAAAATAAATTGACTCTCGATTTTTCAAATTTCAATAGAAGTTATATTGGAGTGGAAATTTAAAATTATGAAAATAGACTTATCAAACTCGCGTATTTTCTGCTGACAAATCGGTACCCCATAACAAAAAATTTAGTTGGAACGTTTTTCTTTTCTCACTTCATCAGGTCTACAACATAACAAGACAAACTACAACCTCCTATCAAAATCTGACCCATCAACTTCCCCACAAATTTCCTCACCTTCTGGCCAGGTATCCGCGACAGAAGGCCTGGAAGTTGACGATGAGGTCGGTGATCTTGTAGTCTCGCTCCTCCTCCAGGTGAGCCAACACGCCGGCACGGAAGAAGATCTTCGACTGGCCGACGCGGTACAGGTTCGGGTCCAGCTCCAGGGCGAGGATCATCTTCTCGCACGCCTTCTTGCCGTCCATGAAGCCCTTGGGGATGACGTTCGGAGTCAGCAGCTCGTAGCTACGACAGGACAATTCAACGTTGAAGAATCGGATTGAAAATCTCACATCAAAAATAATTGTAGAACACAGGGTGCAAATTTCAAATCATAAGTTATCAATCTCTCATTACGCTGTGCTGTTCATGGTTACTCAGGTCATATACACTGTTAACATATTAAACGAATCAATTATGCAACTTGATTATCAAGTCTTGAAATAAATTGAATTCTGCATATCAAGACATAGAAAAATAAGCTGCCAAAATGTGTATTAACTGGAGACCTATAATGAACAACCGGAAAAAGAATTAGCCCAATGGCTATGTGTAACAAAAAGTAACAAATTGAGGTCTAAACAGGATAAACTTACATTTTTTTTTTTTAATTCAGGCCTTAAGCAAAACGATGTTCTAGTCCTCTAGTTCTACCTTCAAATAATCGGATCATTCAGTCAATATACAAACTCGTCCTAAAAGGGGCCTCACCGTTGTCTGAACTCCTGGAAGGGTATGCGATTGGGGAATCCCTGGCGACAGATGCGTATTCCCTCCAGCACTCCGTTGCACCGCAGCTGGTCGAGGACGAGCGGGGCGTCGATCTTGCCCGCGCGCTTCTCGTGGTTCGGGATGATGCAGCGCACGAAGTTGGGGTTCGTGTTGCGTAGCGTCACCATCAGCTTGGCCAGCTGCTCCTTGTACAGCTGGGAGACGGTGCGGAACATGCCCTTGCGCGTGCGAGCGCCGAACTGGGTGTCGGTCAACGCCTGCTGGGCCATACCGACAATCTCGGCTGGAAGCGAAAAACGAAGATTAAGTACCGATTGGTCTAGATAGAAAAAAATGTGATATTGTGCAGGGTGAAAACTAAGGAGTATCTTTATAAGTCTGGAATATTTCTATTGGAAATAGGTTTACGGAGATGATTATCTGTTCTTCATCAAGGGAGTTTTGCTTATTCAATCAACTGATAGTTTGCATTAGTTGATCTATTTTTTAGGTTTTCACCAACTCTACTAATAAAACCTTATATAAATTGATTTAAAAAAATGGTGGAATAATATAGGGCCTACTATGGAAATACGTGAAAAAAATCTAATGAATCTCTTCAAATCCACTTCGTTACCATATTATGCGTTGTAAATGCCTTCTAGTAGGACTACTCGGTTATGAATGAAACCACCAAAACAATAAACATTGGTGGGACCTGAAAATAATTGATTGTAAATAGATGATGTTCATTGTTGGCTCAAGCTCAAAAATCAATCGAAAAATTATCCGAGCCCTGAAAAATTATCCTAAATAAATATCGATTCAAATGAGAAACCATCAAAGTTCAGGCGCACAAATCAACGACCGATCAAGCCAACACTCCCGACCGACAGAACAACACCCCAAACGTACCATCCTTCCAGATGTGCACGACAAACGGATCCTGCGACGCCTGCAACAGCGAGACGACGTTCTCGTTGAGCGGGTCCATGTTCTTCATCAGCCACTTGGTGGCGCTGTAGTCGACGCGGCCGGCGTAGTGGACGACGGCAAAGTCGGACGTGCCGCGGAAGTCTGTCTTCATGAACTTGGGGTGGACGGCGTGCGCGCCCATCAGCTTCTCGACAAACGACTTGTCGGTCGCCTTCGGGAACCAGCACTCCTCGTCGAGCAGCGCCATGATGCCCATCGGCTGCGGAAAACAATATTTTGATCGTTTCAAGAGCATTACAACAGGGAAATTTGCCGCTGCACGCACGAGGATTTTTTTGCAATGAATTAGTTTAGTTGGTGAAATTGAAAGAATTTGGAATTTGGAAGTCTGAATGGCTAGGGTTGCTGTTCGATTTTGATATTTTCGATCTATATTGATATGAATCCATATGATTTTCGATTTTTTCGGTATCTATAATGAATTCAATATCGGCCGATTGGCCGATCAGACTTATCAGGCCGACTGGCCAGATTGGCTGTCAGATAATAATTTTTCGATTTTTTCGAGCGATTTTCGGTATATCATCTTCAAATTTTCAACCTTACTAATTTTGTTGAACAGAATCAATGTAATCAACAATATTCAAACCATTGACGTGAGAAGACGATGCATCCAGGAACAATAAATCTATGTTTTAAACCCTCCAAGGAATGACGATTATCAGTCAGCAGGAATACATACCTTGTCAATCAAGTCAATGGTCGGCTGGAGGTCAAGACCGAAGTCGATGAACTTCCACTCGATTCCCTCACGCTGATACTCCTCCTGTTCGAGGATGAACATCGTGTGATTGAACAGCTGCTGCAGCTTTTCATTCGTGTAATTGATGCACATCTGCTCGAAAGAGTTGAGCTCGAAGATCTCGAACCCGGCCATATCGAGGATACCTGATGACGTGAATGACAACTAACTTAGTATTGTTGAGAGCGGGCTGATAATCTAGGCAAACTCAATTGTTTGCGTAGTCGATGGCACGTCGAGTTCACTTACATGTATTTGATCAAAACTCCGCATTAGAGCAAACCCAACTATCTCTTCAATTCAAAATTCAGTGGACCTAAAAATATCTTTTTGGATTATGTAAATAAAATCATCAAAATATTCATCGTTTAACTTATGGATCAAAACTTGGTAGAGACCAGAACCATTGTTTTGAGTAACCGTGAAATTTGAATTATCAAAGTTGAATTAACGAGTTAGTGAATTAACGAATCAACGTTTAGTGGGTTTAGGGTTCAAGAAGTGAATTTACAAAAAGTTGAATATATATTCGATTCGAGCCTACTTGAAAAAGCTACTTGTATTTATATACTTTACGTACCAATGAACGACGCTCCCTGACGTTTGGTACGGTCCAACGATCGGTTGATGCGGTTCACTAACCAACGGAACATCCGCTCGTAGCAAGCTTTCGATATTGCCTCGACGGCAAACTCCACCTGCTCCTTCGTCTGCGCCTTCGTGACGAAGTCCCGGCCGACCTTGATGCGTGGCTTGAGGAAAGCTTTAGTCATCTCGGTCACCGACAGACCTGGTACGTCGAAGAGATAAAATATTAGTTTGTGTAGCGATAGAGAACGGGACAAAGCAGTCAGGGCGGATCAAATGTTATGATACACTCTTTAATAACATTTAGATCTCTAGTTTTTGTTGGAAAAAAGTTGGATAATGCTTTCTAGTCACTTGTACCTCAAGTGGGCAGTCATAATATTGCTCTCAAAAACTTAAACATATTTCCCCATAGAGTACAGTTTGAGGCCCCCAATTCATTCAATTTTACCAACTGCAATATTACATGTACATCAATTACTCAATATAATACTACTTCATGAATCACATCTAATATATTTATGATTAGAATGTTATTCTAGATCGTCACTTTTCCACAAATTTATCGACATTCCACTTTTTGTACTCCCTATTTTGCCTGCTGGGCCCTATTCTCCCAGTCCATTTCAGGGATCACGTTTGACGGATCAGAATGTTTTTCTATTGCTCATCCATGCAATTTTCCCACAAAATATCCCTCACATTCCAGATCACACGGAAGCGAGAAAGTAAATAACTGAGCTATGTGTCGGCCCTTTAAACCTTTCTCGTCGCCACGACTCACCCAAGAGGTGTGCGACCTTCTGCGCGATCGTGTTGTCTGGCAGCGTCGCCTGGTCGGAGTTGCGCTCCTGCTTGAACTGCATGCTGCCGAACAGCATGACGGACGAGACGATGCGGAAGATGGCGGAGAAGTCGTCGGCAGTCATGCCCATGATCGACATCGACTTGCACGTGGCGGCAAACTCGGCAGAGTCGTCGACGCTCGGAACCGGCATGTGGCCGCCGCTCGACAGGAACGCGTACGTCTTGGGGTCGTCCAGGATGAACTCCTCTGTGAACGGAAACACGCGGTTAGCGGATAAAATACGGAGACGGCCAGGTCAAAGTAACCCTGACACAATTTGGATTTTACGGGGCGTAACGAGATTTTGCGCTGAGCGAAATACCGCTGAGATATCATTGCTTCAATTATTTATACATATTTGACGTTATATTTGAGCGCAACTGTTCAACAAATTTGTTAAAATTTATCAAGTTACCAGACATGTTAAGTCTTGATTTTTTAATAGAGGTCGATCAGAAAGGCAGAAGTTAGTATAAGGCTAGGGTATTCTCTAAATACCGGTACTTGACAAATGATTTTTTTTCAATTTTGTGAATACCAACAATTGATGTTATTCAATTAAAAACATTGAATGATAAGAGATGAATAGAAATTCTTTTCCCGGATCACACGAAGCAAGTGTGTTAACCACTTCGTTGCATGTGCCGGTGAGAGTTGCTCTGTAAAACAATTCAGATATTCAAGCAGCGTATCTCAAATTGTAGTTAGTATATCTGCAGTAAAAAAAAATTCATCGATAAAAACCATAGAAATGTACTCACTCTTTTGTTCGGGTGATGCTCCGATGAGCAACTGGTAGAAAATGTGGAAAGTACGCTCATCTTTGGCCTGGCGAATTGTTCGGGATTTCTCCAATAAGTACGTCTCAATGTTCGCACCGGCGATGTATCCGGAGGCGTCAAAGTTGATGCGAATGAATTTACCCTAGGCGAGGTAAATACAGACTGTTAGTACATATCAAACAATGAATAGGTTCGGAAACTACATGTTCTTCTGAAGAAATTAATTCTTAAATGTGGTAATTACAGAAATAGGCCCTATGGGAATATTCATTTTATAAGATATTTAATTAACAAGCAATTCAACTATAAATGACGACACATTACAAATAGTATCGTTGTACACAAGTCAAAATTCTATGTTCATGAATTCACTTTTGAATTATTTTTTATAAATTAATACTAAATGGAATCAAGGCCTTAGCACCATCTTATGAGAAATTCAACAAAATACTTTCAGATTTGGAAACTTTAAAATGATTAATTCTGATAAGCATTCAACAAGAACTCAATTTTACAATGACTTGTTACTGTTGAAATAATTCAAAAACATACAGCCGTAGATTTGGCGGATACTTACGAAACGTGAAGAATTGTCGTTCTTGACTGTCTTTGCATTTCCAAATGCTTCTAGAATAGGATTGGCTTGTAATAACTGTTGCTCCAATTCACCCTGGTGGTCAAAAGATCAAACTATTAGCATCTTGAAGCTGACTGGAAACAGCGTATATTGCGTACATACAGTAGATCCTACTACTTCGCTCTCGGATCGACCCAATAATTTACAAATTATTTACATGTGTGATGATTAGAACTAGGAATGTGAAATGCTCACCTGTATAAATATAAAAAATACTAAGAGAAGCATTATTAGAGAATTATTTTACAAATAGGCTCATAATGAACTGTACAATAATTTAGGAATACAAATTATGATTACGCAGATGTTCTTCCAAAATTTGGCAACAATAAATTATCACACATTTGACTGGTAGAAACATCAAATCTAGCCTGGTACTAATACATATTGCACTCAATTCTTTTTGTACACCTATGTTTTTTTTTCTTTTAGGCCTATTTGTTGAAGTAACTATTCTTATTTTCACACACTGGTAAGCCCAAAAGTATATATATATACATATATATATATATATATATATATATATATATATATATATATATATATATATATATATATATATATATATACAAGGCTAGCTGTCTATAATAGGTTTAGTACAAATATATACAACGAGGTTTCATTTACCTACCGCAAAGTCAGGGTCTGGCTTTGTAAGCATGAAAGGAATGGTGACAAAACAATATTATTAATTACAAAATGATGGGAGTGTAAATTACATATTATACAGAATATATTTGGAACAAGAATCAAACACTAAATAGACACTATGACAGGAGGTAGACTTAAACATGAAAGATTAAGAATACCTCAAGTGCTATGAAAATATTTCATTTTTAATCTGGGGAAAAACGGAATCGAACCAGGATCTTCAAGCCGTAATATTATATATGTACAGTAAACTACGAGAAAGCAAATTAACCAACTAGGCTAGGTTTATTACAGTCTTAAATTTACAACGAAGAAACCCATTGCCAGCTCTGTAAACTACCGTAAAACTAAAGAAGATATATTTACATGGAATAGCGTATACTAGAATATGGCTGAACAGTTCAGTTACTACGCCAAGTCATCAAGTTTATAACACTAGAAACTAAATGGCCGAGTAAGATAGGAAAGGTTTTGTGCTATACTTACAATGATGAGAGCTGGACTTGGTGCCTTTTATTTGGCATGCAGCGACGGAATGTATGCAACAGAATAGAGAAAAAATCAGATCAGATAAGTGCATACGCATGCGCATTCACAGTCACTACACTATGCAGGCGATCTATACGCTACACTACATTACATACTACGTATTCAACTCGTATGTCCTACAACTACAAATCAGATGTATGTTACAGGTTTGTACAGTTACACAATTCTTTTCAATAACATATTGTCAATGTGAAAATTGTGACCTCAAACACTAACCTAAAAGTGTAGAGAACATATTCTAACATAATAATTTTACAGTTTTCAGATTATTTAAAAATTTCCATTGATTCTTATCAATTCTAAAATGATTTATAATACGGTATCAAATTATAATCAATTGATTAACGATGATTAATAAATTTATAAGAATTAAAATATTAAAATAACTTCAATATAATCAACAGAATAACAAGAATATTGATTATAATATCTCGACCTTATATTGATTGAGCAGAGAGAAGAGATTCGAGGAGAAGTACAGCTGGCAAGGTCAATAACTGGAAGAAGTAGAAGAGTTCTTATACTTGGGAAGTGTAGCAAGTAATATGGTAAAAGAAGAACTAGAGATATGAATAAGAGAAAAGCAAGGTGGACGGACTATTCCGAAAAGTAAGGAAGCTGATTTGGAAGTAAAATTTTACAAGTGGGAAGATACTTGTTTATAATGTTGACTACTTGCCTATTCTAACATATGGAGCAGTTGCATGGACAATGAACTGGAGAGAAGAAAAGAAAATAGAGGCAGCAGAAATGAAGTTTGTAAGGAGTGTGGAAGGAATGTCAAAGATGGAAAAGAAGAGAAGCAGAAATAAAGTGGGAGTAGAGATTAATATTATCATTTAAAATGGAAACGGCATTATACTAGACATAGGGACTGCAGCATTATTATTGTTTGTTTTTTTAGTATCTTATGTATTTTATTTTTTATAGTATTTTTTATAGTAGACCCTATATTCTTATCTTGAGAAATACTGAAAAAACTGTCAGTATCATATCGAACTTGACAATGATAGGAACTTGACAATGGTAGAAGCGTTGCTATCTCTTTTTTTACATGAAAATTTGTTTTAAATTGTTGTTGATAGTACGTAAGAAACTGATTAATATTAAATATGCATTCTAAGATATATTCAGTATAAATTAAGTAAGGAACAAAGTTTAAAAATACATGATTGTAAATACGCACTACGTTTGACTGCAGAGTTCTGTAATTGATTTGTGTAGTTCAACTATAAATTATAATTGATATAATTGTAGTTTGAAGTAATGCACTAATAAAAGTTGAATTAATTAAACCAGTGACCCCATGGAGGTTTGATAACCTATGTGACCCAACAATGTGTGAAGAAGCCTGCCAACTGCCAGCTGCTGTCGTAAATCAACTCAGTAATCCCATAAATGTTTGCTGCGTATCCCAAAACATTAAACAGTAATTGAAGTTTCATTTTAATAGAAAAAAATACACAGAAAAATGCAATAATTTTCCTACAAAAAGTATGTTTAATTTCCTAAATCCGGCAGATCTTCACAAAATCTATGTGTAAAAGTTTACTGATACTCCAGGGTATGTCTTGGAAAGTTCTGTATGTCTTATTATTACAAGATGAAGTAGCATTCCTCTCGGCTTACAGTGCCATGGCGCCAAAAAAACAATAGCACGTTCTATTTGTTAACATACAGAACTGAAGTAAGGATCCAAGGGAAAGAAGTAAGTGAAAGTGAAAGACTCTAAATTTATCATCCATTATTGAACAAAATATTGAAACTTGGAACTAATGCTAAATTTCTCAACTATTCCATGTGTGCAAGTATACATCAAGGGAAACAAACATTGGCACAGAACACACCATAAACATTGAACAGCTGTTTTTAATAGCCTCTCTTGTACAACCCTGAACTCAATCTCTTCCATAGCAAAGCAATCACCATAAATGGGCATTATTTAATTTATAATACAAATTTTCCACCCATTAATAAATATCCATTCCTACTAAATAAGGGTCAAATTGGTATGTAGCCTTTCTCCTGGACTGAACAATTTTCTCCATAACTTGGTAATAAAAACATTACGATATTTACTCATGAATCACAACTGTGTTGTGAACATTAGTGAAGTTTTAAAGAGATAGTTCCCAGAGCAAAGGCGTTTGTAATAGCAATGCCAAATAAGGCATCCAGTGTGGATTTAAATCAGGACACACTTAGGCATACAAATAATGCTGCAGGGCATTTCCACAATAATAACACGGCAAGATTGCTAAATTAGTATCATTGCAGTTGGTTTCGACTAGGGAAAAAAAAACAGGCAATACCATTTGGAGACTATTAATTCATTTAAATATAAGAGTGATTTGATTTGCATACATTTAAGGTGGCTAAGTGATTAAGGTGATTAAAAGTGAGTGAGTGTGTGTGTGGGGCAAGGTTGGTCCTACTGAATACAGGTGCAAATGGATCAGATTGAAAGATTAGCTGTTCCGTTTCTGGTACAAGACCGACGATTCAAATCAAACCTGGTCAACGAAACTGCTACAGTAAATTCACTAGAAAATGTACAAACTTTTTGATAGACGATTTCAATTGTTTGTGAAGAAATTTCACTTTCAATTTGGTCTAGCAATGGCCTATAACCACAGATGGTGGTGATAATGGTGGTGCTATAGTAAGGAAGTATGCGGTAAAAAGCCACAAACCAAGAGATAGGCCTAGCTATGATTAGTGATATGGTTAAAATATTTAAAATTGTGTGGAGTCACATCAAGAGTCAAATGTCAGAAACAAATTAATTAATAATGATTTTATATGGAACATTTCTAATAATTTGGTTTAAATTCATTTTGTAGTACAGGAAGAATTGTGAGTCATATCTCAATTTTAGGTCTAGTGTTGAAAGTTTTCATTTTTATAAACCATTAGTACGATTTTCATCCTGTTAATTAGGTAACTTACCCTACAAATATGCGACTCTCAGAATGTGAGAGCACCTTATCAGGCTTAAATAAAACCCCTGTTTGAACATTTAATATATGTATCTATTATCTAATACAAGTTGAAAAATAGTACCCATTTGCTATCCTCAATAGTAAAAAAAATATATATTGCACTACCAAAACCAGATTACAAATTTTTTATTAGCCTAGACTAGAGACTAATAAGAGGAGAAAAAGCTAGGGCTATAAATAGTAACATGGTATTATGCAAATATGTATATAGGTCCTAGCTAGTAACTGGTTCAAGAAGTGCACAGAAAAATAATCTCACTTGTAAGTTTCATGCTGAAAAGAGAGTAATAATAAAAAGTGTGCAAACAGAGAACGTATTGTGCGTATCTAGATGGTACAGCACAGAATCTGCATAGTATAATCTCTGTCTAGTACATTTAAGAGAGATGTTATATGTTCAGTTTCTAGGAATATAGCCAGCTACATTGTACCCATGCAAAGATATACATCGGTGCTCGAGTTACGACCACGGTGAATTACACATGCAATTTGTCAGCCCGCTCGAATGGTCAGTGCTTTACTTAGCGCAATCACTTCAGCCAGACAGCCGACAGGAAAAGTAAGCTAACGACTGCAGATTATTCATTAATTAATTAATTACGTTCCTCCATTGGATAGGCTATGCATTTTTTAACCTATTCATTTATTTTATATTTTATATGACTACGGAGATTCTTTTAAAACCTGAAATACAATTGAGTTTCACGAGAGTCTATTTTAATGAGGAGGTATCCTGCATTCTATTTAACTAGAATCAATAGAGATTTTTGTAATAAGCTAAACTTGTCATACTAAATTACTAGCTTACTAGTTAGTAGATCAAAAAAATATATACTTTTATCAAGAATTGAAACATGTCATATTCAAACAGTAAGGTATTTAACGACTACAATCAAGTAGGCCTAAATCAGGTTCAAATGACTTTTGACAAATTTTTCGATACAAAAAGACATAGGTTTTTATGATGAAGCAAATAGTTTTAGCATTGTCATCTTTAAAATGAGTATATTATTAAACATTTACTGAACTCTTGTGGTCTATTGAACATAAATTGATAACAAAAGATGTGGCGAATTGAACGATTTTCCTCTTCGTTCGTTTCGAGTAAATCTAAATGTTTGACAAGAGCTGTGTCATTGTGCATGTTCTAATCGATATTAGCAATTAATAATTACCGCATGTGGCCCTCCGGAACCTTTAGGTTTCGAGGCGGCAACGTACGCCAAGTACTGGATGACTTTCTTTGTGTTTTCTGTTTTGCCGGCACCGGACTCTCCCGTACAAAGGATAGACTGGTCTTCACGATCTGGAAGAAAAGAACATGTTCAAATTATAGCAAATACCATTTATTAATAATAACAATAAGCATTATCAAGATGTAGCAGAAAAATAACAGATAATAATAACAATAATCATTTTGTAACTATTGTTTTATGTAAAGGTGGACAAAGGCTTAAAGGTGATACAGTAACAGGAAAAAACGGGAAACAAGGCTCACGAATGGCAGACGCACGAGTATTTATAAATCTATCCTAGATGCTGGTGAAATTCAATCTTGGCACAATATAATATGACCATCTAGTATATATATACTAGAACACCGCAAACAAATTCAAACTATTCCGTAGGTTACGTCAGTAGGTTGTTATGATTTTTACCAACAAAAACCTTCATTACGTAGATTTAAATCATCATTGATATACTCATTGATATAGTAATTATACTCATTTATAAATATTACTTTTTCCAGACTTCTAGCAAAAAATGAACAAATCATTATTATGTTTACAAAAACTACATCATGGTGGAAATTCATTATCCTTTTGAGAACTCTTTTTATATCAGGTTACTTGAATGACTCATTTCTTTATTTACAAAGCTGAGTAAACTTCCCGTCAGATCATAGAAAAAAACTTGAGTGACTGGCATAGCCAGAGGATAATAAAAAATTACTAGTTTCTTCAATGAATAAAACAAACAGACTTAAATGGGCTTCATTTGGTAGATAAATTTGAAAATGTGGGCTTATACATTTGTATTAACTATTCATGTTGAAGTTATGATGAAGTTGCATTAGTAACTAGGACTAATGATTAGTCCACGGAATTTCCAGATTCAAAGAAAAAATCAATTAAATATGCCCTACAAAACATTCATAAAGAGATTTCAAAAAAAGAGAAATAAGGAAATTTTGTTCTTACTGTGTGTAATTGAACAGGTCAGAAAGTTATGAATGAGAGCAACTCTATTCAATAATACAATATAGAACACTATTAAAGTTTCTTCTGCCAAATCTTGTGCTCAAACTATGCTGTTTACTACGATGATGTCATCATCAAGTAGTTAGCACTGGCAAAAAAACTGTTAAAAAGTCAACGGGTGGCCAAGAAGAGTGAAAACTGCAATAAAAACTCGTCACGTTGCGAATCGGAATAGATGTTTCTTTTTCCCCTTCGGTCTCGCTAATTATAACTCGCTTGTGGGGGACATTAACGGCTTTGTCCGACGCGTCTGTCACCATGACTTGAGTCGGGTCGTGCGACAAGACAAAAGTGTGGCTCCACTCGTGAGTTCGAGGTAAGCGGTAGGTTCTCTTTGTTGTTGATATTGTGAGCACAGCCCCATTTCTGAGGCCAAATGCGATGACATTTCATTACATACACTAGCGCACTGTGGTTCGAGATGATTAATATTCGATTTAAAAAAAAGGATTCAGTCATTTTTTCACGGAAAGAGTGCACGAATACAGTGAACGGTATGCACAATATATTAGACCTCATGCTATAATACTGGTACGCTACTGGTTTTCCTACTTTTGTTTCATATACGATTGATCATCGTTTGCTTCATGACCCCACCAACAGATAGGTTATTTGAGGGGTACGAATGAGCAGGTGATATTGAAACTATGAAGTGATGATAGATGGAAGGAAGTTTACAAAAACCCAAACCTACTGCGGGACTCGAATCCACTCCGAACGGTGACTTCCTTTTCTAAGGTGGAGAGACTTAGGCCTAGTTAACTGAGCTATGGAGAGTGGATACTCAATTTGTTTTCCTAATTCCATTTCATTTATATTTTGGCAATATGTAACAGTGGTTACTAACTTTAAAAAAAAGTATGTCTCAATTTTTTTTAAAACACCTGTTATTATTATTTACAAGGATGATTGCACAATAAATAATTTACAAGGTAAGAGTAGAATACATTGACCAAACTGTTTATGCTTGTGTGTTGTTGTTGTTAGATGTCGGCTAGAGGCTAGGTTCAGATGAGTTTGAAAAAAAGGAGAAATATCCCCGTCTTTGTGCCACTCTAAAATTAGCCAACAATCAGTGGGGCATGGCTTAGGTTGGCCACAAATACTGACTCTGCACTGTCAACTAACACATCAACTGTAGCAAATGATCTAAGTACCATTAGTATTTGCTGCATTGTATTCACATTTGACAGTGGCAAACAGATGTGTGTAGTGATCGATCATAGTGTCAGTATCTCAATTAGTCAAACAGTGACGGCTCTATGGTGAAGACTGCATTACGTTTCAAACCAAATCCAATTATACCTCAGGTTACAGAACTACTCTCAACTCTTTATAAAAATCCAAATTTTCAAACGTTCCAAAAAAAGAAATGGATATTTTTTTGTACTACCGCTAGTGGTATCTACTATTATTGGCATAACGCCATTAGTGCCAATAACGTATTGGAAATATTTGTTCAAAGTTCAAAGGTAATCAAGAGAAGAACCTACATATTACTTTAGGCCTAATTTAATATTATTTACAAATTTCAAAATGCTGCCCCACTACTATTCATTCATTGGGAGTGAAATAATAACCGACGATTATTCCCAATTTCTTATTCACATGCTATGTTACATATTCCAATTTATCAAATTATAAACAAGAAATTCTAGAATTTGATAGACTCCACTACTTTGTTGCCATTAATAATCTGCACCACTATCTACAGCAAGGGCATTAGCATCATTAGCTGCACACTGTAGTAGTAATTTGTAGTCGAATATCTGGCTGTAAGTCAAGAACCAAGGAGTGGCTCTCTCCCAAGGTCCTGTCATTGCTCTTGAATATCAATGCAAGCCTCAAGGTGGTTGATAGTCTCCCAGTCAAGATCAGGGCCACAGGAAAGGTAGAAAGGTGCTAATAGGTTTGATAAAGCCACAATCGGTTGATAACAAATAACAATTAAATGTTTCTACACAGCAATTAACGAATGCAATTTGCAGTCGTGCGAGACTAATTATTGTAAAGTGCAAGGAATTAAAACAATTAGATGTTGGAAGTGCATATATATATTGAATATTTAATGGTTTCAATTTTAAAAAATATCAATATCACTCAAAAAGATGGTATAAAATTTGAATTTGCCAACATTAATTATATTATTCATACTGGTTGAAATTGTACGTCATGTTCAAGTTTAATTGGCAGTTGTAATGCAAATTAAATTTCTATTTGCCCTATTCACAAGGAACCTAAATAAAATTTATTTTCATAATCTGTCTGCTATATGGTTGACCTGGCCTATTCGCCAGCAAAAGTAACAGAATGCGCTTCTGGCCAACGAAATGTAATCAACTAATAACACGAAGATCAATAAGACATTTTCCATAAAGCTCATAGTTGCAATTTGCATGCGCTTCTTTTCTACTACACTTCGTAAGATCTTGGCTTTAACCCGCAACTTTCCCTGGCAAATAGAAGGCTGTGGTGTGATCATATGCATTGTTGTAACTAAAACATTCTTGTTACTACAATGAAAGTAACACTAGTGCCATTCAGCAGCAAGGTAGACCTCAAGTGCTAACAGACTATGAAAGACATGAAAATCCACAGCTTCTTCTATATTTAGTGGCAGTTAAATCATGAAAGTGACAGCAGACAAATGACAGATAAGATCAGTGGCAGTAGAGAAAGAACCAAGGTCACATTTTTTTTATAGAAAGGGTTACCAGTAGCAAAAAATGGTGGACATCATCCATCTCTTTTGATAGTGAGCCTTCACCAAACCCAACATTGAAACACTTGAAACTTGACTGTTAAGATATAAGAAAAGGTGGAAAAAATCTAGAACAAATATACAATATCCTTCTCTTCATCCCTAGTAGGCTGTCTTGTCAAATACCTTCTTTCCCATGATCACTATAATCAAAAATTATCAAATGATACACCAAAGAATGACAACAAATTGTCAATAATAATAACATATTTATTATATTCAAGTAGGCCTACATTCCCTTCACTACACTAAATGCTGTTTGTAGCCACACTAATGCCTTTTAAATGTATTTTCACATGCAGGTGACATGATTATTTTTCTAATCTTATTCTACGCAAAATAAAACCATGCAGATTTGACATCCGAAAATTACCGTGTCCTGCCTAACAAGTGGTCTACCCAAAAAAGTGATACTAGTGACATCTAGTAGCAAGGTCGACCTCATAGCAGATGGACTACCGGTTTATTACTACCATTCAGTGATCGAACTAGAAAATATCTGGTGGATATCTTATGGTAACAAGCAAACAGCATGGGGGGTAGGGGGTAAATAGCACCGCAAATCTCCTATTTTGCGTTCCAATCAATGTGTAAACGGTGTATTATTCTTGTGCGTTCACCGCTTGCGTAAGATCGTTCACGTTTAAGTGCACATCTCTGGTGAACAGACGTCAGAACCATTTCAGAATTATTAATAACGCTTGCCTGTAACTTGGTTTTTGGCAACAGCACATCAACAACATAAAACATGTGGTGAAAATGAACAGTCCGAGATTTGGGAAAGAAAACGATCGCAAAGAATACAAAATGGTAGAACAACGGCCTACTTAAAAAAAATCAACAGCACAGAGACCGAACAAAAATCTAAACCGGAACAAGAAATTATTCTTCGCATCACCACAATCTTGACGAATTTCTTTGTTCAAGTATTGTAGGCCCATTGGGTGAATAGCATGTAAAAACAAAATGAATCGAGTATATTATACATACAAAAAAATTGCACGTTCTCCATATTATGATTGAATTAAATCAAACTAGACATTTTTTTATAGCACTAGTAAGACAATGCCAACAATGGTATTCCATACCTATTACAGACCAGTATCCCTATTCTAATTCAAATGTTTTATGTCAGATTATAATTTCTAGTATAATAAAGATTAAAGATTAAACTAATAATAACAATTGCATCCAAGATTGGTAACATCTCAGTAGCTATTAATTCCGATCTCCAACTGGTCTTAGACTTAAGCTATCCCGTATACGGTCGTGCCCCATTTATGGCCGCCATCACAACTGGGTACACAATCTTGACCAAACATGGCACGCGAGCCCTACATATACGGGCCTGGGCGACTTGGAAACAGACCTATTATATGCAAAACACGAGAATCGGTGTACTTGGGGCACCGCAATCACCCCGATATCCATGTTTTATTTCTAGTCGGTCGTCGTTCATTACGCGACAGGATGCCTTTCTTGGTATTGATATTATAATATTGGTTATTAAATAGGAAGGTATATAGGCTATGGCCTTTCTAGGTGATTCTTCGTGACGGCTTACAATGGAGACATGAACTAACGCCTTTATGTTAAACGTGTTTTAGTTAAGAATTAGCAAATATAGAGCGAAGCAAAACTTCCCATCGAAAAATGAAGGAATTTATAAAACATCTCAAATTTAACCATAAATAGTCAAGTAAATTATTCAACATGAATCAGGTAGTAGTAGAATCATATCTTGACCATAATTTTTATGGAATATAAGATATGGCGGGGTATGATAACTTTCCAAAAGAGATTAATTACAATATATTGAAGTTTTACCTCATTCAAGTTGAGGAATTAGTATAAAACACCCAAATCTTTTACCAAATTAAATACTGGATATTGGGCTACAAACAAGCTTTACGTATCCTTATCTAGAAACTATATAAAAAATCACGTTTAGGTCTGGCTCTGGGAAAAATGTACAACAAAATTTGAGGATTTTTTTTAAATACTGTAAATGAAAAAAAAATATGGTGATTCCTCTTTAAAAACTGATCATTCTATTGTCATTTTGGTTCCAGATAAGTTGATCATTCAGATATAGAATTTTCCACTTCAATATCGAATCAAAGTAATAAAATATCGGATTGATTGGTAATAACGAAACCAAACTGCAAACCCCAGTTGGTATTGGTATGGGAGGATCGAGCTAATCGATCGAACCAGTAACGCACCTTGCAGCATCGAACGGTAGGCAGTGTCTGTGATGGCGAACACATGCGGCGGCACCTCGTGGCGTTTTATCCCCTTGTACCGCTCCATGATCTTCTCCGTGTAGATCGGCAGTCGTTTGTACGGGTTGACCACCACGCAGAAGAGGCCGGAGTACGTCTGCAAAAAGAGGCGCTGCGTTAGTAACGTGTCATTTCGAACGAGCAAAATCAATCACTACAAATGAGTCGGATCAAGAGTGAACGTCGAAAATATTGATAACTCGACTTGTTTGGGACAAGAGAAATTACTCATTTTAATATACATTTTGCTCTACAAGTATAGGCCTGCAGATCAAGAACTAATTAATACATATTTGCACAATTATTAATTAACACATTTATTTATAGAAGTTAGTTGATAACTGTATACTCCATCAGTATTCACAATAATAAAAGTGTATTAGGATTTAGGCCCATTCCTTGTTTGGTCTGATCCCATTCAAGCAATTTTCTTCTTTTTCAACTCAGCTGAGGACTATCATTCACTTTACGATTCCACTGACAACCAGATTATTTGGGGGTAAGAATGAGAGGATGACATGTTGATGTATCGAGAGATGATGTTTAATGGGACTATGTTAAGTATAAGGGAAAGTCCATGTTATGCGATACTGATAATTGATTGGACCAAAAACAAAACCTAGCTCAACACAACCAAAAGAAATAAGCCAATTTTTTTTTTTTTTTAATATATACTTTTTCACTTCCACATCTTGTAGCATGAACAAATTATAGTCCCATAGACCATAAGGAATCTTCCTTGCCAAAAAAATCTCGCGTACCGGTATCCATCAAAGAGCCACACATATCTAGCACGTTGCGCCCATATCTGGCGATTCGTGACGTCAGTCGGCAGCTTCGCAACATGTGGAAGGTCATCATTCTGGTCCTGACAACATTGTCGGCGCCGACCTACTCGGCTACACCCCGAAACTACCGGCCGACGATCAACAAACATGATCCGAGACCGTCGGTCGAACCGGCAAGGATTTGCAAGCTACCTTATGTGCAGTGCAGAAAAACATGTGCACAACCACTAGCGTAAATCAAAACTTAACAGCTAACAGAAGACACTCTATTATAGCACTACATGGGAGACGGGATAGGAATACGTAAATAGACGGCAACGTAAATATTATATGGGCCATTGAAGAACATGGCAGTCGAGGTCAATTGCAAGTATTCCTTCTTATATGCACTTATATATAGCGAGGATTATTGTTTTATTGTGGACCCCTGTAGGGCTGATCTGTAAATGAATAGAGCTCTTTACTATTGAGTCCGTTGAACTTATAGCAAGGAAGAAGTCGTGGCCTGATTTCAAGGAACCACCCAAGCATTCACGTAAACGAAAGATGGAATCCGCGAAAAAAACTCAAGTCAGTAGGACGATCAGGACGGATATCGAACCCCGGTCTTCTGAATGACGGTCCAGCACGCTAGCGACTGATCTACCCGTCACAATATGAGGGAATCGAACTTATATTAAAGATGTAACGATATGGAATGAAATCAATAGACAGTTCTTCCTGGTTTTGATCGACTGACAACCATAGCCCATGTCTTACATCTAAACGATCGGTTTCGATGGATGTGGTCCAAAGATCCAGTTTCATAACTGCGTTAAAATCCCGTGATTACTTCGATTAAAGTACATTGCTACCCAGACGATCAACTACTTTACTCGAGGAATTAGGTGAAGCAACCTGTAGAAAAAGTACCAAAGAGTTGTGAAAAACAACCAACCACATATGTCAAAAGTCTTTGGTGGTTTGTTTGGTATTTTATTTGTCTCGTTGATGTCGCCAACACTTATACTTGTTACAATTTTCGCGAGTATTCATAATGTCAAATCATCACTGGTGTGATATGAACGCACAGGTTCGATTCCCGTTTTCGTTCACCCAGAATTCCGGAAAGATTTCCAGCCGCAGTTCCTTCTCACGCACATATCAACGATAATTCTCGATATTAAAAACATTAAAAATTCCAACAATAATAATCGAATTCGACCACATTCCACAGAAAATATCTCTCCTTGTGGTCATCTTGTCCCGCCATGACATCACCCTGGACGTGCTGGGACCTTTTAATTAGAACTCTCGACACCTCGCCCTTTTTACAAGCCACACACATCACAGCATTTCCGTGACCGCAATATCCACGCCGGAAATCCGATAACGTTTCGAGTAAACGTTATCCAATACGGCAATTACATAAGAGCTGTATAGATTGGAGTTTACCGAGAACTATAACGTGTTATCAGATGGCAGTGCAAATATTTGTAGCCGGCTCCGAAAAGCGCGTTCAACGAGTACATTGGTCGAGGGACAACAGTGAGGGATGATAAGTCAAATAACTGATAAACTGCATTACAGAAATACGCAATTCTTACGCAAGTGTTATTCATCATAGTTAACAGCACCCATATATAAATATAGTCTATATATATATATATATATATATATATATATATATATATACATGGTATATGAGGGATTAAGTGAATGTCATGAGTATTTTCAATTATTCTCTCACTTCTTTGAGCTGACAAAAATATAAACGGTTACACTTACAAAAATGTGTATATATACGGGGTACGCATTTTGTTTGTATATTTGAATTTGTATATGTATTCAATATTATCGCTGACTGCACAATACAGAATGATACTTGTCAACAAAAGTAGAAGTAAGCTATGCAAACAAATTGAAAAAATTGAAACAAATAAAAATGTGACTATATTATATACTGTCAAACAGATATTATATCCGATTCGAATGAATGAATAAAAGTTGAACGGGATTTAAAGGAGCGTCATAGTACTCAGATATAGATGCAACATGCATGCATAATTATAATTGTGCATGTAGATATACAAAGTCGCGTAGTCAGTACTTACATAAGTCATTATTGTAATTTATGATCACAAAACGTAACTCTGTATGAGGTATTATAATTATAGCACGTGTTACAAGTGCAGTTGAAGTAGTCTCTAACTCACACAGAATGTTATATCATTTATCAGAATTACAAAACCTGGCACCTCCATCAAAATGTCAAAAACGACAAACAATATTTATAGGACCACAAGGCCAATAAAGAAAAGTATTTTGTGACACCACCAGCATGATGATTTTGTCTACAACCTAATTAATTTATATTCAAATTATTTTTCATTAGTTTCATTTCATCATCATAGTGACGTCACACTTCATTCATTATACTTGAACTAACGAGTAATTATCGATAAAGAAGTGTGATGCTAAATTCTGAATGAAATTAGAAGATACGATCTTCTTCGTCACGAAATTGAAGTTTTTCTACGAAAATAATATTTTGATCAATCGAGTTTTATCGATATTGACTGATAAGGCAGCTAAACTGTTATTATGAATTTTATTGTCGAGATAAGATGAACAAGTAGGCCTACCGATAGCACAACCGCGGCACAATTAATTGACGTAAAATAATCTACACCGTCAACAACTCAATTTGGTGATGGTTCGTTACATCGTTTATAATTTTAGCAACTTCAACAGTGAAAATATATATTTTAGCTTACTAAGGACGCACAAATTTGTATTCTTTAGACCCAATTTCATTTCTGTTATTCTCAGTTATTTTAGAGATTCAAATATTTAAAAAATAAGTTTTAGAAATTCACATGTCTTTATGGAGGAATATGACTAGAAAGGTGATCGAAGCGCGATTAAGATTTTAAAAATTAGTCTCATGCAATCATTCAAACCCGGAATATTTATTATATATATTGATCCCAGTCGTTCAAAATAATATATCTATTGAAAATTCTGGTTGACATTATGAAGCCTTGTCAACGAATCTACCTTGTTATCGTTTGTCTAAATTGGGGATAAGACATTGTCAAATTTTCTATATTGGTAAAAAGTATATATAAAATTGTAATATCTAGAGATTACACATGAATAAAACAAACAAAAAGTTGTGTAAGAAAACTAGCAAAACTTGACTACAAATTCAAAAACAATTTACAGAATTTTAAACCGTACAATGACTACATTTCTAGTTCTACAATAACTTCAGTTTTTCCTGTGACTCAAATATACCAAATTAGGACGGAAAAGCTACAAGATTGCATGACGTCACTTAAACCTTCCAACCAAAGTATACTGAGCACCTTGGCCTAGAAAATAAACTTGACCTGTGACACATTTTTTGGAATGGCAAATATCGCCCTTGCAGTGCCCCGTCCAAACAATCCTCCCTCGTCATCCTTAACCTTCATTGGGGTACAATAGACTATGTGTCAAGATTTCAGTATGTTACTGATCAGAGAAAATTTTCGGAGACCTTTGTATTGGTCGAGGGGGTATTGCCGAACGATATTTTTAATCGACCCTGAAAAAATGTGCACAATTGACTCACTTATTCTAAGTGAGAGCGTGTTGGAAATTGTTGTTTGTTGTGTTGTTGTTCTTCTAATTTTGTTGTTGTGGGAATATTATGGGAATTGTTTGGGATATGTAAGGATTATGTAGCAAGTGTTCAGTATTTTAAATCTAGGGATTATTACTGAAAGATATTTTTAGTCGAGCCTGAGAAAAAAATCGTTCAATGCTCCACACATCAATATGACTCATGTCTAGGTGAGACCGTATCATGTCGGGAATTTGTCCAGGTCATTTAATATCAACAATAAACACGCGTCGGCCAAGTTATACATGTGTGAATCACTGTGAGTCAGGTTAACACGTGGGTATCAGGTGCGAGACTCTCGGTCGGTGACGATGACCAATCAGACAATCACCCGTCTTCAGCTGTCAGATAGAGAAGGTTAATTGACCGAGAGACGAGGGGAGAGTGTGTCAGTGTGTGTGTGTGGAGATAATTGTTATAGTATATAAGCAAGTAAGTACATTGTTTGGATAAATGTCAGTGTTTTCAGGGTGTGTCCAAACGGCTAGACACTGTCTATTGCGACCGTAGCAAAGACAGTGTGGTCCGTAGCAAACTTGTACTTTCAATTTCCATACGTATGGGGTATCTGAAGAGCATATACCGGACTAAAGTCGACTCGGTTGTGTGACATGGGTTTGGGGGTCCAACCTTACCTGAACACACACTACCCACATTTACAACCATCCATTGAAAGTACCCCGAAGCCCATGTCACACGACCGAGTGGAGTTTATTCCGGTATATGCTCTTCAGCGCCCTCATACGTATTTCCTTTACGAACATAGCTGGTAGTTATATCATACTATTATATGAAATAAGTGTACATAAAGTATATCATCCTTTTCCCTTAAATTCAGCGTCTGCATAGAATACGGAGGAAATTTTCAAGCTATAGGCCTATATATAATATATAACAAATATATTTGGGATGGTAAGATCACTCTTGTGGTGTCCCGTTCAACGATCCTAAGCCTTCATCCTTTGCCTTTATAGGCAAACAATGGCTCCATGTCAAGTTTCCGAAGTTGATAAAAAAATATATATATACATGTCCAAATATGTAGGAAAGTAGGAAAGGAAAGCGAGCATTATTCTGACTGCACGGCACCTCCACCTGCGACTTTCGAATCTAGAGCGCCCGTTTCAAATTGAATTATGTTTCACTAATTAGCCGAGAAGAAAATGCAAAACGGAATCGAAAAAGGGTGTATCCCCTGCAGGTATTTCGCTCGGCAACACGCAACGCACCGTGTCACTGAAAATGAACATCTAAAAACTTATTGTACCATATTGCACGGTTTGCAAACTAAGAAAACTGCACGCAATCGGAAAAGTGAACCACGACTCGAAACTGTGAGAGAAACCATTCGCCGCTTCATATATAGTAAAAGGGGCTTTGGACGAAAATGAGAAATTAATAAAATAAATAAATTACAGAATGAAATAATTGGAATAATAGATGAATGTGTTCGAATGTGATGATTTTTTTTAAATAAATTAAATTGAACCAACAATTTCATAATATTTCAGTTCGGTTGAAATAATTGAAACTCTGTTTGCAATAAACTAATAATCACATATTTCAGGAATGTGATGCTTTACGTAGACTACTTTCATACTCATAACATTCTCAAACAAGCCACTGTATGACGTCATACGAGTGCCGCCAAGAGAGGGTGTGAGAGAGAGAGAGAGAGAGAGAGAGAGAGAGAGAGAGAGAGAGAGAGAGAGAGAGAGAGAGAGAGAGAGAGAGAGAGAGAGAGAGAGAGAGAGAGAGAGAGAGAGAGAGAGAGAGAGAGAGAGAGCAAGAAAAAAAGAGAACGAGATACATCTGTTGAGGAATGTCTTTGTCCGGTAAATCTCTGTGCTTATGTGTTTATGTTTATGTGTGCGAGTGGCCTGTGTAGTAGAAGTGGAGTTCCGTGTTTTACGTATATTGCCCATAATCTCCCGACTGCATTATCTCTTCGTCTTGCATCCAACGAGTAAACTATCTCTGTACATTCCTCATGCCAAGTGCGGATCGTTGCAACGGGTCGACAATCCTGACCGTTATTGATACGGGGATAGTGGGGACGGTCGATCGGGACCACCAATTATCAATAAAAAATATGTATTCCAGGGTAATGCATTGCCTGTATACTTGTATTCGCAAAAGATGAAAAAGCGAACAACCCGCGCAAATGTTGATAGGGGAACTCGAATAGTCGGTCGGAACTCTCATTACAAGTATATGAACAATATGTATATTTGATTAACAATGTCGAATAAACATTTATCAATCACAATAATTCCATCTGTTATTATAATTATTATAAACAAATGGTAGTCTAGTTTAGTTATTCACTGCACAGAAGATCAGATTCAAACCTCAAGGTGGGAAAATAAAGTGTATTATTGATACATATCAACAATGAAAGAAGGAAGAAAAGAAGAGGAAGGAAGGAAGAAGGGGGGAACGATGTCTGACGTATATAATTGGTTAAGTGCTGCTGGCCCACTGGCAATTATTTCTCGTTGACAGAATGACTCACTCTCGAATCACAGTTAAGTTAATTAGACTGTTTTCCTTTGTGGTTATATAAAGTGTGCCAAAACCTCCCGAGAGTTGGGTTACAGTTCGTTCGATAAGGAAATACGGAAATGCGTTCTCGCTCACTAGTAGAAGGCGCCTCCACCAAAACAAGACATGGTTCAAACTTGACAGACGACCTCCCGACTCGCTCGTCAGTCAAGAAATTGAGCCAATTAATTCAGGCACGGGTTCGAGTCTCGCATGATGCACTGGTGTTCGAAAACATCATTCATATAATACTCAATCGTCACTCATTCGTAATCCCAAATACCGAAAGTTGATACTGGGAAACAACAATACATTCATAATATTTTTTATAAATATTGAGTAGATGCTATAACGAGATAAAGGAGGTAACGACCCAAAAATAATATTTGCGGATTTTTTTTCAATCAATTTTTGTTGCAAATGTAAATAGAAAATGAAAATAAAATAGAATGTGTGGGGAACTCAGAATTGAGTGGTTGAAAAGCCAGAATTCGCACTCGGGTATGATAAAAAAATTGACATGCAACAAAATCTTCAAATGAAAAATACATACGTGAATTCAATAATCATAAAAGTCTCCGAAAGTGTAAGTGAGGTATTGAGATACATTGTTTATCAATCATTTCGCGAGTTGGATTTCTTTCCTAATTTTGTTCTGACAGTATATAGGCCTATAAACCCATAATCCATAAGGCCCATAATCTGATACACAGCAGACATTGTTTTTACCAATGCTATCCCATGTCCCCGTTCACTACATCACGCATGTAGCAAAGAATAATAAGCCGTAAGCGCCGTGTCTACATACTTCAAATACTGCTCCTTATTCTGTAGTATCAAGCTGTATAAGAGCCGGCCAATTGGATTACAAAAAGCCAACAACGTGTAAAGTAAGCGGTCACAATTGGATCAGAAGCTGTGTGCTTTATGAACCAAATATCTCATTTGCTGTTTATTACTGCTAAATTTGGAGTCACCCGGAGGGCAAAAAGTTCCCGCCAGGGGTATTTCACCGACATAAGTGATTATAGGCCATGGCAGTGCAAGACACGAAAATTAACAAAGTACATCATAAGATGTATATTTTAATTGTTGAAAAGACTAAATATTCAAATTTTACAATATAAATGTGGAAAGATCAATTGTATAAAACAGTAACATCCAATATTGTTTCCAACTATCTTTACCTCGTGGCCTACAAATAACAGTTAACCTAATTCAAATTTTCCCTCTGGATCGACAATATTTTAGTATATTTTAGTTCGATATTTCAACTCTTCAGCGTAGGCATCGCATAAATATTGTCAAATTATATATAGGCTTAACAGCTGATTTAAGTTTCGACAAGTTAAATACTTATAGCTTGAACCATCTTGACGGTATTGAAAATATGTTTCCTCAGTATTAGAATTTGATATCTCGAACCTTTCAAAAGCTATCACCAAACAACTGATATTTCGCTAAAACTATACTCCCACGCACTCCCAACTTGAAAAAAACACTATACATAACAGTTCAACATTCGCCATGCGTCGTTCATTCATCTCTCCCACACAGAACTCCATCGTACACTCACTCTCTTCATTTGTTCGCCGACCTCAGATCAGTTATACAACAATGGCGTTATTCAAGGTTTTCAACATTGCGTGAGCTATGACATTACGTGCGAAACGTGCTTATCACCTACGTGCGAAACTCGTCTTTTGATGTATAGAGAACAGTTCGAGCACGTGTGCGACGAGAGTCAATCACATGCGTGTGCGCTCCATAGGTCATAAGGTCATCTGGCATGTGCGCTCCACAGGGTCAGACGGATTTGATCAGCACGAGATATATTTATGTTGAATCAACGATCTATCTGCCCAGTTATCAAGATCATTACCGCTATTAAATTGGAATATTTCAAAAACGAAAATGTTTTCACAGAGGGAAATTCTCAATTCCTTATCCAAAAACTTCGAAGAAAATCCAAGGATTTATGAAACCAATTTCTTAACCAAACTGAATTTTAATTCAATTTAAATAATCCACAATAAATAATATTGAGGGTCTGTGTTCATAGTCTTCCTTTATATCAATTTCATCAATCGCGAAACCCTTATCTAACCCAGTTGTTGGTGGGGTCGCATATTTATCAACTTATAGGGGAGAAAAAACAGTGTAGGCAGAGACCCATCATTTTCACGTTCCATCCTCCAACCACAGACAAAAAAAGCTATGTACTCCAACACAGACATCTATCGCGTTTTCCTACGAGTGTAGGCGATTCCATTTCAGCATATCCTGACACCACTAACGCTCGATCGTTCCTCTCCGCAAATTTACGTCAATTGCTGTACGTGTCACCAGACTTTCCCGCCATTCAAATCTCAAGTACGTTACGTTGAAAACGTTACAAGACGATGAGGTCATCATAATTGCCAAGAGAGAGAGAGAGAGAGAAAAGAGCGCGAACTGTTTTTTTATTATTCTTTCAATTGTACAAACGATGCACGTACGGGAAACATTTCATTATACACAATACGAGTGAAGCGATGTTGGAGACATCCTATTGGAAGGTATGACGAAAACATGTTTGGCAGCGAGTAATGGCCCTGCCTGCTGCATTTTACTACACCTCGAATTGACCAAATGTCTTCAGTTAAAACATTCTATTGCCCGAAAAAAAAAATGAAAATATATTGAAAATATATTGAGAGCGAGAGATCGCTTTTTGTACTTCATGAGGAATCCGTGGTAGGTATACATCTAATTATAGTTGTGTCCAATAATTTGAAAAATTCCACGATAGTTTTTACTTCATTTGAAAACTTCTTATTCATAAAATGCCTATTACAGAATATGCCTTACAAAGTCAACACAAATATGGTCAACCTTTGTAGTTTTGCAACATTTTAAATCAATCAACTGATCTCAAATTTGGTTCAAGATGGTTGAATAATATTTTCAAATCATTATTTTCGTATCACACTCACGCCGGAAGTATTTTCACCTCAAACGATAACATTTTCAACATCATTGACGAGGGAAACCCCAGAAAGTTCGTAATAGCACATATGCATAAAACAGGCAATACTTTTTTTAATCTGTAGATTTAGGACGGATCATCTTTCCAAAAGTTCTCACTTGTCGCCTCACTTATCTTTTCACACATCGGTTGACGACGAAAAATACACGCGAGTTAAAAATAAATTGAAATGTTTTTGTGTGGGTGGTAGAGCGAAAGGCTTGGATGTTGGGAACACAGAAAAGCTAAAAAGACTTGAAAATGTAAATTCAAGTCCTAATGCTTTATTAATCGCTTATGCTAAATATCTTAATTCTGATCAGTTTCAAACCATATCATCTATTCTATATCCATAATTCCCTGGTAATTATTATTATTGTTTTGTTTATACCAACACCACAAACAGCTAGGTTATTTGGGCTAATTATTATTATATTATAATTATTTTTTCCAGTACAAATATCTAAATTATTCGGCCAAGAGATGTTACCAACTAAATCTAGAGAATGCCTCTCTGAGCTCGATACCGAGTCTTGTCCTCTTTTTCGTATTCTCCTCATCAACTACTTCTTTCATCTCTTCGTTCAACTATATGGTTCTTTGTTCATCTTTTTCTTTTAACTTCCATCTGCCGTCTTTTCCTCATAGGTATGTCCAACTCTAACTCAGTTTTTATTTTTACCATTGTCTCTAACGCTACACTCAGTATTTATTATCTTTTCACCCATTCTTCTCACATACCCTTACCAGACAGTTATTCTACTCCAACGTCTTTCCTGATCTTGCTATACTTCTTTCCCTCACTATCTTCAATCATTCCATGATATTAGTAACAAAAAGACTACTGCACCTACACCCTAACACTTTATATGGTTATTAGCTCCAGGCCCGTCAGATCAACCTACAGATTATACGAATAAATCATGAATCTTTGGGATCATTTCACGATTGATTTGAAAGGGCCCGATCGACCGTTCCCCCCATCCACTAATAAAAACGATTGGAAGTGTAGAACCGCTATTCGAAGAGAACTATCTAGAACATAATTTCGCACTTCTCTCGTTTTTTCAAGTCTTCACCTCCTTCTGTCCGATAATCGCCCATGGTCCCGTCAGTGATGTAGGTGTGTATACGAGCTCGGTCAACGGGTCCCCCAGCACATTACCTTATTGAAATTAACATACTAGCTATAGATGTGTAGTTTGGAAGGTATATCATATGCGAGAGAGAAAAACGAGAGAGGCAGAAGAAAGAGAGAGACCTCTGGCCCACCTTGAAAATATTGTCTTAGTCACTTGGAAACGACTCATGTTCGGCATCTTCTCTCCGTGTAGTCACTCGACCAGCTGGGCTGGTATAAGTTCATCTTCACCTATAACACGTCAAGGTCTTGCCTACCAGTAGACCTCTCTCTCGACAGTCTCTCTCGTGTAAGGTGAAAGAGCCTCTACTTATTTAACCGGTCTAGGTTCAGTGCTTGAAAAAGTCTTACGTTTATTCGTCTTGGCCAAGTCGAGATATGGAGGAATATACTGGATTTTCGGCTTATCTCTCATCAAATTAGGAGTTACCTAGGCACCCTTCGTAGCCAAGTCAACTAAGGCACCGCTCCAGGGACTTGGACCACCGTTGGGCGCGGGTTCGATTGCCGCATAAGGTATGGGAAACCAAACATTCACGTTTACAACTGCGGCTCGATCGCCAGAATAACTGATGCATCCCCGCCGAAGGACCTCTTAACCTAACCAAACGACAACCAACATAAAAATAAAAGAGGTAGTCGATAAACCCACGAGACTCCGGATGGAACACCCGTCTCCATCACGTACGTCCAATCACAATCACCCTTATTGAGGCTGATTAAACGAGACGAACCTCACCAACCGTCGTTGGTAATGCGAGGATGACGTAATTCAAGGATAGTCATACCTCTCACTATCTTTCTCTCTCTCTCTCTCTCTCTCTCTCTCTCTCTCTCTCTCTCTCTCTCTCTCTCTCTCTCTCTCTCTCTCTCTCTCTCTCTCTCTCTCTCTCTCGCTGGAACTCGTGCTGTCTCTCACTCTCTCTTGCTCTCTATTTCCGTTTATCACGCACGAAAATCCCAACCGCTTCTTTGTCAAATACAAACAAAAGTACACACTAAATTATTCGTATTTTCCTCATTTAGCAAATACATTCTAGAGAAATAAATATTTCGAAATATCTTAAAGCAAATATACCAGTTCGGTGGAATCATTTTCAATTCTCAGACGTCATTATGGATTGTTTCCGTAAATAGCGCACAAAAACTAACTTTTATTCCTGCCACGAGTATCAGCTATGAAGATACCGATCGACCGTCTCCGCCGTCTATTGGCGAAAACGATAGGTTGTGTCGACCCGGTAAAATGAAGTTTACGACTTCGTATATATAGATAGAAATTCTGCACGCAATTATTTTTAATGAATTCCTTGGTATAGGGCAGGTATACGATTGTGAAGAAGGATTTCTCTTTCGTGAGGAAAATACTCTGGTTGTAAACTAAAATGCATCACCGCTTCCGATGTCCGTGTTCGGGTCATCGAGGGGATTCGGTGTACTGAGTGACGTCATGGCGTCTGTCATGTGATACGTCACAGTGACTTCCAAACATAAGTCACCCGGACGTCATTCGATATAAGGGCTTAATTGTTTTGATACGTCACTTCCATATTATTGCAAGTGCATCAACAAAAATGTTGGTTAGATATAATACAGTCCGAATTTGGTTCGTAAAAATATGAAACACATATGAAACATGTATGGACCTGAAGACTATAGGCCTACTTGGGGAATTGAGATTTTCCATTTTCATAAAATGAACGTATAATTTATACTTTTCATATAAAAAGATTAATCTGAGAGGCGGATTTCACATTGACATTATCCTAACATCCCACATAATGATTAAAACTTGGTAGTTTTCAAAGACTTTTGGCAATAATCATAAACATGAATGACATTGAAAAAAAATCCTATATGGAAGCGGTGTTGACTGTTGGATTTTTCAATTACAATCTTACATCAAGTCATTTTCTTCTCGAACTTATTCAGTTGGTATATAAACGTCGGTCCGAATGGCTAAATCTCATACACCGACTTGGGGGAGGATAACGTTCTGCAATTTACTAACTGAAATGTATTGCCATGATAAGGAAAGTATTTTAACCAGAGCCATCCCACAACCCCTGGTGATAAAACCCAATTGCGAGACCAACCAGGAAAAGAAATTACAAATGTACAAACCTGCAATGGCGACCTCATTACAGTTCAAACTCTAGTTTCGACAATTTTATTTTGCCCGGCCACCACAATAATATCATAGATATCAACGCAAATATTCTGCCCCCGAGTATAACACATTGGAGATTCTAATTCTGATTTGTTTGCCGAGCTACCCCATCAAACAGCTATAGGTAATATAGGGGTGTTCCCCAATCGATCACTCTCCAATGTTAACTGTACTAAAACAAATGAGTATTACATTCCCAGAATAGCAATGAAACTATAATGCGGGCCTTCCATACCTGCGTTATTCTGATTGCGATATCGGATGTTGAAAATCGGACCAATCAGGGACGAGTCCGATGCGATTCTCGATTATTGAGCTCGGCTCTACTTTTTGCGATTTCGGAATGCGATATTACCGGAAGTTGTGTGTTTCTTCTTAATTCATAGTGTACAGTCTCTTTATCCCAGCTCTAAAGTTATTTATATTTCTAAACACATGAGGCTCTACATCTACTCTTAAGATGGCAGTCTGAAAATCGCATTACGAAATCGGATTCCGGTGTCCGAATCGCATACCGTTTAGTATGGAAGCCCAGCTTAAGGGTGTACGAAGCGTGTCGCAATCGCATGTGTTTACTTGTATCCCCGAAAGATGAAGGTTCCGATTGACTGCTCCCTTATCCTAAACTACTAGCGCGCGGGTGATTCGCACCTTCTTCCCTCGTGGATACAATTACACCAAGGGTAAATGACGTAATCAAGGGAGGGTGACTACATCGAAATCAATTCGCGAATCGAGATTGAAATCGCACATCAATTCATATAAAATCGCATTATGAATTCTATATCACGTGCGCATATGGTAGTGGTTCGAAGCAGCGAATCGTTGTTATTAAAAGATAGGAGACGGTCCTATAGGGGAGGAATCACCTGATAATGATTAACACTAGACGTGAGCAAAAATCGATTTAGCGAAATATCGTAACTTATTTTCATAATTTTGAACGATAAAAGATATCAAAATTGTAATACGATAATAAAAAAACGCCAATATGTGTAAGATAACTATTTTAAATTCTAAATTATATGTATCTATAGTTTTTATGGGTATACATTTTTAGACGATACAATCATTCTAATGCATGCAATTGCTTCTGTGTAGGCATGAAAAAAAAACTCTTGGTACACCGAATTGAAGAGATGATAGGCCCTATATCTTCAGTTACCTTACAAAAGATTTCGCCAAAAACTGATATGTCACACTAAATCGCCTTCCACACTCACATCTATATGAACACCCTATACGTTTAAAAATAGCATGTTTGACATTGTTCACGAACAGCAGTAGTCATGATCGGTATGCAGATTATGTGGCACGTTGGAGAGAGACATGTACTTAATCTGAAGTGGATACATTGCCACCGAGATCGAGGCGTTTTCGGAACGTGATTTATTCATTTACATCAACGACTTACTGCAATGATAATCAATACCTATTGGCGTCGGATAAAATGATAACGCGATGTTGGGATGATGAGGTTTCTCAGGTAATTGATAGGATAGTTGAGATGTAGCGGTTCCTACGGAATCATCCCGGAAATTGCCTCCGCTACCACGGGAAAAGCCTGTAAAAATGGACGATAGCAGGAGCAAGCCCCGATCTACAGGTCAAATGGAGCAAGCGCGTTAGCACCGAGCCACTAATGTGCCGGTTTTATTTATACATTTTTTGGGTCCGTCGACGCACTGCAAGCGTCAACGGCCAACAACCGTCCTCTCCTATCCCCGAGTCGCATGTCACATTTCATTCTCACCTTCGGCAAGGTCTGCTGCAGTTCTCTCTCCATCATGCATGAGCACCACGCATGAGAGAGAGGAAGATAGAGAGAGAAAATGAGTGATAGTGTACAGATAATAGAGGAAAGAAAGACGTGTGTGCGTGTGATGAGGCAAGAAGAGAGAGTAGGAAAGAAAGAAATGGTCGAGAACGAGAGGGTAAAACCAGAAAGAGTGATAAGAAAGAGAGAAGAGAGACGGCGAGGGAGAGAATGTAGGCGAGAGAGAAATCATAATACATACAGAAGAGAGCGAGCGAGCGAGAACGAGAGACGGATACAGACTTATAATAACCCTATACGAGTTTTTGGTGGCAATGTGTGAGGTTAGTCGGTTGGAGAGCGGCTGCTGCAACTTATTATTATAACAACGGTGACCTCTCAGGAATGCGGTCCATGCGAGACTTATAATTCCACTTCAATCAACGGCTCGAACCTCCCAACAGCTCACACTAAACCATACGCGAGACAACCGATCGGTACACGCAACGAGCACAACTCGTTTATGACGAAAAGATCTGTCGTCTCTCATATGTTCTCGGCAGATTCGAGTTATCATCGTCAATAAAGTGTCTAGCCGCCCGCGTGACACGGAGGTGACACGAAATAGCGAAGGAGGCAGCAAACATTGGTCTGGTCGAATCACTGCTGGCAATCGGATTTTTATTGACATAATAAGGTGACCTTCAAGACCCGCGAAACTAGTGGTCGGTTGTTAATTTGGCAGTGATTGGCGACCGAATTCCATGAGGGTAGAGTTGAAGAATTGCTGCTGGGTTGTGTAGTTGACGAATGTCGTCGTCGACCATCTAGATTGTGGTTATTCGTGGTTTCCCACAGTTGTACGGCATTCTAGTTACTATAATAATTTACCAATATGGTAAAAATATTACTACTACCATTTACCAATATAGTTTAGGCAGGGATCTATAAGACTGACACCAACCATAAAATATAATTATACCCATTGTAGATATGAGGAATCTTCAAATGTACCCTTACACTCACTGATGCCTTATAGGTAATTTTTATATCATATATTACCAATGATCTTGGACACTTAATTTGTGACATAAGTGGGCGTGTACATCGACAGTAGTTGATTGCATATAATAAACAATTTTTTTAGAGTCAATAAAAAAAGACTATCGTGACGGAAACAATGCAATCCATTTTGGAATACCGGTATTGTTTTCTATACATGCAATTCTTTCACGTGATATCACACATTGGTGTATTATGTCCCCAAATTGTGTTCTCACAAATTCGGTATTGGTATGTTGGTCCCGACCTGTTTTAGGTGTTACATGGTAACCTGACAAAACATGCCATCTCCCGGAAGAAATTCTCAGCGGCGTTGCTTTTAGACACACAAATATAATGTCCACGTATTCGTTATCGAACCAATAGTTTATTTTAGTCAGTGTAAACAGGTTGTAGAATACTGACAAGACATTAAATTGGCAAACACCGTTTAAATAACCGACACGTGTCATTATTGCTAGAACATTTCCGTTCGGGAGGATTGATAAATAAACTAAATCACATTTTAATGACTTGAACAGAGACAAACTTCTTGAGAATTAAATTGAAGATTGGAGAATATTTATTTTCGAAGATGAATTGACTGGACTCTATCTATAAACCATGTGGTAGACAAACATCTTCAAGATATTTATTACACTATCGTGATGTGGATGCACCATGTAAACATAGATCGCGTTATGTATGTTTACATACATCGCGAAAAATAGCTATCAACTCAAATTGATGCAATAAGTTGTAATGTGGGCCTATAGCCATTTCTCAAATGGCATCACTAATTTGTTAAAAGAAAACAATAGAATACGACAATGTCCTTAAATTGATGCCAATCACAACAGTCGTTCGTCATTGAAAGCCCCGACCTCTTTCAGATTATTTCGTTTGTAAATAACTGCCGACACTTCTCAATTGTTTCATTATGACATTAGTTCAATAGGGCATCGAGTACGGTTTCAATTTTCTCAAAACTTTCTGCCAATAAAAAACAGGAAGATATCGTTATCAGTCTTTAGTTGCAGTTTTGTTTCTCAACTCGAACACATTCCAACATATTATTTTTAAAAAAATGTATAATTATAAATTAATAATAATAAACCAATCTGCACATTCCACTACGTGAATTATAAAGTAAATATTTGTCGCGGCAGTTTCCTGTCGCCGTTTCAATAACAACCAGTGCTCTGTGACATTCCTGTACCAAAGTACTGACTAATATGGCAATGTTATCGGTTGTACTTGTGGCAATGAGCTGTACACAGACGTGCAACACTTGAGTGCTAATACTCGATGACGAATACTTTGTATAAGAGATAACGAAATAAGGTGCATTGGTTAGAAGATATGCATCACGACAAAAAAATATATAATTTGTCAAGTGAGTCAGGCCTAACGATGATAAGGATAAGTGGCAGATAATTCTGTTTTTTTTTATATAGAGTTGAATGTAGATAAAGTAAACACTAGAGAATGTTCCGAGCGATCGTCCCTCGTATCCCACAACACAAGCGCGCGGGTGGTTCGATTGATACTTTTTTTTGTGGATCAATGCACTTTTGATGTCAAATATTTTTTAGGCCTAATTTAAATCTTACAATTACTTTTCCATCAACATGCACTTGTGAAATATATACGTCGTATATGCATATATTGAATGGTCATCTACTTAGTAACAGACATGTCACACCATACACCCGTACTTGAATTTATTTTTACTGAAGTCTGATTTACTGAAAGTGTGCGAACGAAGTGGAGGACTGGGGATATACGTATTCACTAAATTATTTTTGTCATTCTAACTTTCGTAACACGTGCAATAATAATATTTACTTATTGCACACTCAAACTTGACAATAAACTGAACTATTTAAGCTCATTACCATGGCAACAAACAACAATAATCGTGAATACGAAATAGTGTTTTGATTTATGTATGCCATTACTATGTCATTACGTAAAACAAGCAACAGAATTTTGCTACATTCCATAAAACCAGCTGAGAAGAAAGGCAGTTACGTAAAATGATAGTGATCATGTTGTCGCCGACTGTCAACGCTGCAAACCATTTAACAAAACGATTAATTCCACAGCTGAGCGAGAGAATGTTTGGAAGATTTATTGAACTGACATTGCATTATATAACAGATATACAATTAATTCATCAAGCCCATTCGCGCTGCCAATGAAGTGACACATAGTCAACACTGTAGATATAAGTAGTGAAAATAGTGAAAATAACGAAATATTCAAAAAAAACTATAAGTAATTAGACATTGCGATAGGCTGTCAATCAAATACGACATTCTAGCTGGCCTATAATATAATACTTTTTTAGTTTTATTAATGAGATGATGATAATTTAATAGGATATGAAAGACAGTGCGAGAATGAAGGCCGGGATAAATAGGACAATTAAAGAAATCAAGAATAAGATTAGAGAGAATTAAATTGAATTCGAAGAAAGAATTTAGGGCATATAAATGACGCAGATAAATCCTATACAACTAGTTGACTTTGAGTGTAATTGTTTATAAGTTTAACAAGCTATCTGATTGGGTATGCGTATACGATAGGTCAAATATTTTGTTATAACGTAAGGTAAGACCGTAGATGCTCCTGTTATTTTTTCAGCTGCATTTCGACTTCTTACTTCAATTGACCACCACTTTCGTTTTCACAAAATATAACATCCTTTTTAATAGGAGAGATTTTCGAAATCGATAAATAGGGTATATCTAGCGACACATATAGATTTATGAGGCCAATTAATTAGCCACACCTATTTCGCCAATCATTAAAAGTCGATTCTGTCATATATAGCAGCTAATTTTATAATATTGTGACAACAATCAAATACGCCATCTTGATTGTTTACATTAAATTCAGGTGGGCTACACGGCCTTTATGACGACATCAATCGACGGTGAATTACGTCAATTTGTGAGAAAGATGACATTTCGATCGGGTTACCATATAGCAACTATGAAAATTGAGGACAAACAAAAATTGTGATCGGTCAAAACCATTTATAGGCGACATTGTTGTCCATTCAACACAACAATGACCTCAAAAGAAGCCTCCTACAAGCTTCTAAAATCGCCACATAGGAAAACTGTTTTTTTTTCTAAAGACCTCGAAACGAGAGTAAAATGTCATAACATACAATTATCACTAGGTGGATGATTCACCATAACACCGTTATACGTGTGTAAACATACATGCAGGTTCGGTATTACTCACGCATGGCACCAATTAAAAACATTGCTTTGTGCAGCGGAGAAAATACGTGACCTGCTAAAGAGCTGCACATATTAGCATGATGACTAAATATAGGCCTAGGACGACTAGGTGTCAAGAACGCGAAACGTCACTTTTTGGTTTATAGCTTTCGATAAATTCTAATACTAAAGGAACATACGTTTTATAAATAGCATCAATATGTCAAAAAATTGGCTGAAAATATCATTTTCGTATATATAGGCCTACAGCTAAAAAAAAACAATTTTATAGGACTGTATAGGGCCTAAAAATAGACCTATAGGGCGCTGAAAATATTAAAATCTCGCGTTGATACAGTTTAGTAATATCATTTCAAAGCTAGTAAAAAGAGCTGTGTTTCTATATTATTAAAATGTTGATATTAACTAACGTTCAGAACGTGAATCATCAAAAAATCTGATATTTCCCTATTAATGTATTATCTAAGGATGAGAGTGTTAGAATGATGAAACAATGGAAAAGGAACTGGACATAATTGGTTCAAATCAGAATGCGTATTTATGCTGAAAGATCGATTGTTCAAATAAAAAATAAGCGCTATTTTTGTGAATTTTCATAAATTTCGTGGATGTTCCAATTAGTGAATGTGCATTAAAAAAATAGATAGATCAACACTATATTACTCACAAAATACATCATTTCTCAACTCTTTAAAAATTTTAATAATGCATAAACGAAAGTATATAACACATGAAAACTGAAAACTGACCCAATTCTCGAAATAAACGGCCGTTCATTCAAACAAACTCGATCTAAATAAACAGTGAATTAAGTCGGAATAAAGTGTTTGTATAAAGCTTTGTTCTGAATATAGAGCTGAGGTAACTTCCTTGGTACGTTTCTCTCAGCTCGGTCTACTGTCGGAAGTTGAGCTTCATACAATTGCCAGCTGTTCCTGTGATCGAATCAGACGCGTGCATTCAAAGTACGAGAACCCTCCCTCGTTCAAGACTGTCTTCAGTAAGTTGTATAATAAATGCACCTGCTCTTTATTGTGTGCCTAATATAACTATACGGCAATGGAGAATACGGGCTATGTTTCGACTATTTTACTTGGTGAACCGCGACTTGTATATAGGAGGAATTATTGGGGATATACAGCATAATAAATGTATCATCCCAAAAATGCCCGTTGTTTATTATATTTTATTTATTTATATCAAGTTTGACGACGCACTGTACTGATGACTACGATCTATTGGCATCGATGAATGATATTATGGGATGATAAGATTTTTTTTTAAATAGTGGGTGTGAGTCGGTTGTGGCCTGCTGTAGTCATAAGGAACCACCCTAGTATTGACCTGAACGACAGAGGGAAACTACAAACAAAACTGTCAGGATAGTCGACCATGGCGGGAATCGAGCCCCGGTCTCCTGAATTACGGTTCAGTGTCCCAGTCACTCGACCACTCTTCTCAGTACATTTTTTTTTATTGTTTGCCTAACGATCAACCAACCAACACTCAATTTGGGGGTACGAAAGAGTGCCTTTAGCAAGCAAATTCCTAATAAAGACAAATTGATCGTGTAGGTAGGGCCTGCATGTTACCGATTCATTTTTTCCAGAAAATCTCACATTTCAATTTCACCTATAGACAGGATCCTACAACCTAATACATTACCGTATCATATCTAAGTAAAGACTATAGAATCAATGATCTGAATCTTGTCAAAACATAAACAATAGTTTGCCAGTAAAATAAAAACCAATAACAACACATTAATTACTTACAATCGTACAGAGATACTATTCATAATTGCATAAGCGTGTTATGTAATATACCCAATAAATTAAATTTTATTATCAACTATTATTCAACGTCTTTGTAGGTATAGTTCAAGAAGCCCATAAATTACCAAATGATTATAACCGTATATCAACAACTGAGAAGGACATTAACTGCAAATCACAACAATGTCGAAACAAATCCCATATGTTCGATCAAAATCACAATTATTAATGAGTCCATCCTTGACCACACAATATCTCTCAATACCGCATATATAACAATCAATTAAAATGTAATTGATCAATCCTGTATACCCTAGATCCACACATAAACATGATCCCCCAGCTCGGAACCGATCATCGACAAAAGAGAATGCCACGCCAAGACTCCCGCTCGTCCAATCTCCATCTCACTCACTCTCACGATAGGTTTCACCATCGACCATGCGTCATATCAACCAGCGAGGTGACCACGTGGGCGTTGGAACGGGTGTATTCGGTTTTGGGGGGCAGCGACCCCGGCGTCGACCCCCGCAATGGCCGTTCCACGACGCAACACCCTCGGAAAACGCTCGTCTCGCCGCCGGGACGCGTCGAACGTCGTGGAAAACGAGTCATTTGAGAACAGATGATCGGGAATATATTATGGAAGTGACAGGGGGGAGAGCGATTTCACCTGGCGAACTCCTTTCTATACAAGGTGTAAACAGTGTCGAGATGAGATAACACTGAGGTGATTATATACACATACATTCAAGTTGAATGGAGATAGGATCGTACGAATGTTGGGTTGCGAAATTCAATGAAGTGAATTTAGTTTTTTCTAAAATAGGACTTGATCAACATACGAGTATTCATTATATGTTTCGCTACATGGAAAGTAACATACCCGCCAAGCTTGTACATATGGACCGATATGTAAACATGTTACTTGTTTGAAGGACGAAAATACTTCTGGATGTGCCACATTCCTCCACGATAATCAATCTACTTATAGGTGACAACTTGGTCGCTGTTTAATCACATACTTGGTCGCTAGCGCGCTGTACCGTCATTCAAGAGACTACATAAATTTATTTTACTCTTGGTTTCCCTCAGTCGTTGAAGTACATGCTGAGATGAGCCATGTCAGTCTTTTTTCAATCATCCCCGAAAATTGCTATCAAGTAAACCGATTGTACCATGGTGCATGGTTGGTAAACGACAGAGAAAACGAAACACTTATAAATCGCCCTGTATATTGATTTAATTTGGAAATTTGCCGTAACTAATTTGCCTGACAACGGCAAGATTGTCCGGGAATCAAACCCAGCCGAGACGAACTTTTGGCTATTTGTATTTCATTTTATTGTAATATGTATAATATATTTGAACTGCTTGGAGTGGATTTAATATTTGCTTCAATTTAATATAATGAAAAGTACTTTCATAGAAACGGTTCCTTCTTGTGATGTTGGAATAAGTTTTTGGAACTGGAAAAAAATGGTACAAACGACCTTCGCCTTTCGTGGATATAATTCAAGTCTGCGTCTGACAACTTTCCACGGGTGAAATGGAAACAAATCGTTCCGACATCTATTATCCTTTACAGTACAGTCTACACCGATGCCAACTGCCAAAAACACACTCACATCTTTCTTTGTTGATTTCCTCTACGCTCAAATATATACAGGCCTATATACGAAAACTACACAATGCTCATCTACTTTCTCGGTTTCAAAAATCTGTGACAATGATTGGTCCATCTACCTATCTTAATGACCTATTGTGTGCGTGCATTTCGCTATTCGTCCTACAACGAGACAACCGATTGGTCGACGAGAACAATATTCGACAACGTACGAATAGAATAAAATGGGAATGACCAGCATTTCTTCATAAGCACGTTATACATAATAAAATTAAGAGAGTTATTTTTAAATATATATTTATCCACGCAAGATTTAATAGGTTTCGAGCGACCGTCCCCCTTATCCCACATAACAAACACGCGGATGGTTCGCGCCTTCTTCCGTGGATACCAGTGTCTATATATTATATAGGGGCACCAGCACATCAGAAGAAAAACGTCGACGGAGGATGATTTCTAAATTAATTCAAGTCATTTCCGCTGCCTCGCAGCAATTCTAATAAATACAGTTAGATCAAATAACATTTAGAGCAGTCACACGTCAAACTTTTAGACTTACAAAACATAACTATACAATCAAGTTTCTGTTACTTTATACTCGATCTTCCTCATCCTCCCTCGACACGAATATAAAATGCCACCGCGGGTGGCTTTCAATGACCCACATTACGATCGAGGTGACGTCTATCAGCAGTAACCTTTGACCGTTGTGGACCCGTGGTGAGAAGACGAAAGACAATACATGCATTATGCAACAAAATATACCTGGCGCCTCCATCTTAGATAGGTATTTATAGACAAGCCGATTCAAAACCTTATATAGGAGTATTACCGATGATGTTACTCGTTCTTGATTATAATTATTCACTTGTTACTCGAGAAAGCCATCGTGTACTCTGGTAACTATGGCAACAACCAGATATCGCTTTTGACAGTTGGAAGAAAGCCACATGTGCTCCATAGTTGCTGTATTTGCTATGTGGTAATCGAGGAAATTTGTCACTTGTGACAGTTTAGGATTTTAAAAGGATGTGCTGAGGAAGGAAATGGTTAAGATATCGGTTCTTTCACCCTGCAACAGGCTGTAAACCATGTAAGTCTGGAAAGAACCAAGTCACGTCATTCGATAGATTTCAAAGTAAGGTTCAACAATGACATCATTTGATGAAAAGCCTAAACGAAGAGGAAACTCAATTGAGATCAAAATAAGCATAAAAAACAAAGCAGAGGTTCTTAAAGATATATTGGCAAAGAAATTCATAAATGTATTGAAATTTCGTTCTCATTTCGTTTTCGTGATGTATACGTACGCAAGCTATTATGTATGTATACAAACAGGACCTGTTTATAGCAGATGGGCGCCAGTTGTCAACGTATTTTCACTTCATTTCATTATCACCCGCTCATTCGTATACCCCCTTATAACCTAGCTGTCGATGGGGTTGCTACTAGCCTTAAACTCATTAAAAAATTATACACGCCATGTAGCTATGTCAATCACATAAACCTGACAACACAATAATTCAAAATCAAATCAGCATCTTCATCATTCTCATTATCACGCGATCATCTCCTCCTCCTCCAAGACGTAATCTGTCGTCAGGTCGTCATCTCGATGCCTATACTAGCAGCCTCTGCATTGGTCCACCGTCCCATGGATGATGACTCAACCCAGTCATCGGCACGACTCGCGGTGCAACGAAAACATCACCATACATGGTATTATCGCTAACGAGTTCCACGGCAACCTAGTAACAATATTGGAGCAACACACCGTGTGGCTAGTATTATTAAAACACAGGTATCTAATACGCTGTGTTACGTCATCGCCAGGCTGACAACCTTGGTACGTGAATTACGTTTGGCTCACTAACCCCGAAGAATGTTGGAAGCGCGTATTTATATACGTTGGTTTGAGTATTTGAATATATAATTATGGTGAGGTGGGGATCGCGTGATTAGGATCAGCGTATCAGATTTTTTTACGTATTATTATATAAATTAGGAGTGTTTTTAATTTCAATTTAAATAAATAATGTAAAAACTTGATAACATAATTAAATCATTCTTTTCCATAGACGAAAACTGATAGTTACGTAAATCAACTGCTTGGCCCTAACTGAACGTGAATATTTTTATAAGGGGTTTAACGACGCACTGTAATTAATACGATTGGCGTCGGTAAACGATCAATGAGGTAATGGGAGACGGGATGAAATGTAATTTTATTTTATTACGTGTTTTTGCTAGTGACAAGGAAACAGTCGTGGCCTGTGATTAACGTAGCTAAACGAACCCAGCATATTTACCCAAACGACAGTAAGGGAAACCTTGCCGGGAATCGAACCCTGGTCTCCGTAAAAGACGGCTCAACGTGAAACTAACGTCTGAAAACATGTTTCTTTTTTCAATTATACATATTCCGATGGGCCCGAGTAAGTTGATGAGAACGAGCACAACGCCTTTCAAAAACTTGAAATGATAAAAAAAACATGAAAAAGTAGATAAATGCCCCGAAAACATTCCGCGCATTCACGTTCCCATTCATTTCGCCTGACAACCTGCTGACCAAGATGTACTTTCGAGATACTGAAAAACACCAAGCACCAAACATGTATTTAAGCCTAATGCTAATAACCGTGATTAGCCTAATTACATTACTAAATGGTGTTTACTGTGGATATAACTGCCGCGGGGTGCTTCTCTAGACCAATTAATTTGCTACAATTCGATAGCAGGAGTGATAAAAATCAGGCATAAATAGGGCTTTTAGAATGACAATTAACGTCGCGTCTAGGTCAATTCTATTAAATTGGTGCATGTTGCGTAATCATGAGGTAGATAGTGCCGATTAAGTTGAATAATATTATATATACCTATACACATAACAAAAAATTACAAATGCCTATTAAATAAATATTAGCATACCGGTATTCATAACTATATCATTCTAGAAATGCAAAAATTTGAAAAAAGAAACCAACATCATCTTTCCAAACAAAATATGAGTCACGAAGAAGATCAAGAATGCACGAAGAAATAATAAGCAACATTCATTTGTTGCTCTTGCGATTGTTATTCTTTCCTCAACACCCAGTTGAATTTGAAACAGTTGAAACAGTCCAAAACAGTTGAATTATACACAATCTCTAAACTTACGAGACACTATTTTGCACTTATAAGGAAGGCACTATTATGAGGCACTTATTTTTGCATTCTGCTGATTGAATTAGTAACCTTATAAAAAAGTTTTCCTTTTGAGTGATAAGATCACTCTTTCGTGGTGCCCCGTCCGCACGAGCCTACCTTGTCATCCTTAGCCTTAATTGGGGAACAACGACTTGTGTCAAGTATCCGATGTTATTAAAAAAAATAAGAAGTGTGCATCGAGTCATGGACGGATCTTGCATTTCTCCCTATAAGGCAGTATTGAATTCTTGAATCAACGGGTACAATTCTATTGCGACATTTGTAGGACTGCTACATTCCTAACGGAAGACAGTAATATTGGTACCACACTGGCGATATTGCTGACAAACAATTTACGAGGTATAATGACCTATCTCAATACACGACAACGAAGGAGTCAATGCTCCTCTCTCTTTCTCTCTCTTCCCCGCTACGCACGCTCTTCACAATTTACTCGTAAAAAGTAAATTATTGTCTAAATTACTTGCTCATCTATCATCATTCCCGAAACAAAAATGTGTTGACGTTTTTCCCGAGCAAAACAATTACTTTGCTATAGCGGATCCGATCGAAGGTCTCGTCTACGTATTAGCAGGAACGGTTTGAGGTTTCGACCCGCCCGGACAATTATTTTTATATAAGGTTATAAAGAGGGTTTACATCTCATTGAATGAGATGTTTATTATTTTTGTTTTCATGTTCCAACGGTATCACATCTATAATCATCTGTGAATACAGGTAAATACGGTACCTTACTAAAACATTTTCGACATTTGGAGCTATATTGTTTGTTTTTATTTTTATATATTGGGTTTCAACGACCCACTGTACTGATAACCATGATCTATTGGAGTCGGTGAATGATAGATGATATATAGGATGAAAGTTATTTTATTAGGTGTTTCTAGATAGTGGGAAGGATTCGGGTGTGGCATGTAGTTAAGGAACCACCCCAGTTATGACCTGAACGACAGAGGGAAACCACGAATAACCTCTATCAGGATGGTCGACCATGGAGGGAATCGAACCCCGGTCTCTAGAATGACGGTTGTGTGCTAATTTGTAGCTATATTGACATAATAGACCTAAGCCGTAAAAGTTGATCATCTAATGAGAAAATTTCGTGAATTTACATTTTAGAAAGGTACGGCAGTTTCCATCAACTTTTTGGAATTTTGAATGCAAGTTCACAGGTTGACAAATAAGAAATTAGACCGTATAAACACTTTTAAATGTTACCAACTGATGGGTGGTGCCATTGTACCGGGCGGTATGCAAAGTCTAGCTGAAATTAATGCCTCGACGCCATTTCGCCAACACGTAAAGCATGTGTTGCAAGAATACCAAATGAAGTAGAAGTACGCAAGCATACATGCCTATACACTTATACACGAAAATGTGAAGGTACACAGAATAATTATCAACTTATATACGGGCAATGCACGGTTATGTTGAATTTGCACGAATTTTCAGTTTTATTTATCGGTTATGATATACTTGTACACACAAAAGGTAATCTGCAATATACCAAATAAAAATATCCATCCCGCTATATTTAAATAAACGAGATATTCTTATCCGACGATTTTTTCAGGAACGATAAGAAACGTAACTCACTGTGCATCTATCAAAATGATATGTACCGAAGTTGTTACAAATTATTTATTTACGTAGTATAGGCATCCGTCATACGACCTTCTTAAATGGATACAAGTATAAGAATCGAACTGTTATGATACGACAAACACTGCATAAAAGCTCTTTAATATTTGAAAACAATATAGATGCAACGGATGTTATGGTGATACGTTGGACGGATGTTATATGAGATTATTAATATGTTACTGTTCTTAATGTAATAATAAGTATAATTGAAAAATAACGAATCATTTCAAAATGTAATCTTAAGGGGGAACCCACCCACAGCTTCACATTTGCAGTGTCAACGTAACATATAAACGATCAAAGTGACTCAGTATGAAGATGTTGTAATGAAACTACGGTACTAATCTCATAAATTCACTATCCATAATAAACATTCATATTAGGTTATGTACTAATTGTATTCAACGTTCGCGGTGAACCTAAAATCAATTGCAAAAATACGGAGTGTTACTGTCACATACAACTAATAGTCCACACCTTTGTTATTATAAAATTTGAGACATTAGCATTTTCAACAAATATTTTCTGTATCTTATATGACATATTTGTTAATATTGAATCGTGCATTGTTGAATTTTATTATCATTTATTTCAGGAACTTTTTTATAGCGGGAACTTTTTGCCCTGTGCCATAACAAAATTCGAAGTAGTAAAATAAATCAGCAAGTAGGCCTATATTTTTTTACTCATTCAAGCGATTCGCGATTCGTCTCTAAACGCCTGTGTGTATGTGCCAGTGTGTGAGTGTGCTCTGAATATGGCGGCAATAGGCTCGTGTTAATGGAACACCCGGTTCGCTAGTATTCGAGGTACATAAACAAACAATGTTGTTGCCATTTCAACAGAGTGCTCGAAGCAATTACGGAGATGACTCAAGGTTATTCGTACCTCTAACAAATGTTTTAATTATCAACAGGTATTCGCATATGCATTTCAAACATCGTTGTCTGTATAGGCCTACATAATATAAGAGACTTTTGTTAACTGCACGAACCTAATTGCAGATTATTCAACAGGTCGAGGCTCCCGATCGTTAGTTCTAAAATTGATAGGATAGACGGCCTATTGGGGTAAACAACGTACACAATTTTAATAAAATTCCAATAAGGTCCAACATATTGATTCAACTACACTGAAATTGTTTCTCTCATATACACTAAATGCATATAAAATGTACGAATGTATCCCCAAAAGAAGAAAGCTTGAACCAGCCGTGCGCTAGTGTTGTGGGATAGGGTGGATGTCACTCGGAACCTTCATTTCGTGAATACAAATAAACAGAAACGTGAAAAAAAAAAAAAAACGTAGATTAGTCACCACAGCAAAAAAAATATCCACAATATTTTTACTTGAAAAATTCGAACATCATCGATTTTAGTAGAAAATACAGCCTTTTGTAAAACGTATATATATTCCCTATGTGTCATCAGCAAGGCAGTGGAAATTAATTATGTATATTTTTTTCACACTCTTTCAAATCTGATCACGGTATTCGTAATGACATCAGTCCCAATCCCGTTGGGAAATCGAGGGTGTGATATTTCAGATAACCGTCACTACAATCGTGTGAACCACCCTGGCGCATCCCCGTCGCCATTAATTTCTTCCGTTCAATAAGAGAACGTTCACTCATGAATGCTCCAGTGATGATGGTAAAGGGTTGCGACGAGTTGGGGGGGGGGGGAGGATGAACACAATATGACACGAGGCCTTGCAAAGATCGGAGTGGAGTGGACACAGATTACCATAATAATTGCGTATTGTGTTGGGAAAGCGTTACTAACAAATCGAGACCGGCAAAACCGAAGCAAACCAAAGCAACCCTCAATAAAACTTTCTGAAAATATAGCTCCACTGTATACATTCCATTCCAGAGGGCATAGACACAAGAAAAAAAATGGTCACTCCTCGTAAAACAAAGTAGGCCTAAAGATTCGATGCATGCAAACGTGATACGTTTCAATGAGAATTGGTCTAGGAATTGGTAAAAATACAACAAAGATCGTATATGCACATATACGTATACGTGCAAGTAATTTTGGAATCCAACGTTCAATATCCATGGATTAAATTTGATTCACCGACCAAAGTCACGATTCAATCAAAAATTTACCGAGTTAATATATAAAAGAATCTTTAGAGTTTGAAGAAGCAAGCATCGAGTCAAGAAACGATAAATAGTGAATAGTTTTTCAACAATTAAATTATTAATTGAATAGGACGATAAGACATGTTACATAGGACGTGATTTCAGTCAAATACCGAGATCGATCGTCAACTTTTATAGCCAGATGAGCGCGCTTTCTCATGTCTTTTACGGCACATAATAATATTAAAACAAATGAAAGTGTTTCTTCTCGCATCGTTGTCGCTTCGCCGCGGACCGAGCCATGCTCAACTAGACGACCTTGACAAACAAGTGCCCCGTATCGAAGCCGGCTGTGCCTCTAAACGTTCTAGCCTGCTGCCACCACAATACGGGTTCGATTCTCGGTGGTAAAACTAGACACGCACTCTGGTCCAGTCACAGCATCCTAAAGCCATCCACCCACCCCTAATGTAACCAACACACTCACACACATCCGTTTCGAAGATTACCAGGTCAAAGCCCCGTTCCCCCTCTCCCTCCCCAACCCCAAGTTCCGCCCGACTACTTCATGGGGGAAAGTGTACACTGCCGACATCGTATGCCTCTCGTTGGTCTAATAATATACATGCAACAGATGATCACCTGTCATCCCCTAAATCCAGGACTGGCTAAGTTAGACTCACACACACATCGGCATCACAATATGATGCACCGGAATAAGGCCTAAAACGATCTAATACAGATAGGGCCTAGCCGATGAGAATATAGACTGAATCTAACGGAATTATAAAATCGTGGAAAACTAGAATACCAGTATGGTCTAGTGGTGTTTCTCGTGAAGTGTCGACTGGTCAGAATAGTGTCTCGGATTTGTACAATGGTGGGAATTAAAACAAGAAAGACGTAACATCAGCTGTCTCTTCATTACACAGTTCTAGGAAATTATAGATAATGGGAGAGTTGATATGGACAGACTGTTGCGGACTATGTATCAGGCTTTATCATCAATTGTATGGATATAGGATATAGCCAGCCACTTGTCTGCAAGTTTTACACGATGACTCATAATGTAATCATCGTATCAGACAAAATACTCGACTCTAAACCTCTTATAAAAAAATGATAAAAAAAAAATAGTAGGGCCTATGAATTAATAGATATTTGTAGGAATGACGGTGTAACAAAACAATTTACAATATAACACCTGGCAATAAATTATTATTGCTACCTATTAAAAACCGTCATCCGAATGTGGGAGGGGCGACAATGTATTGAGGAATGCGATATCGCTCATGACCAACTTATACTGAAAATCTCAAGTAGATTTAAGAATATGTCGATCACAGAAGATGACAAAGACTCCTGTTCGTTGAGAACAAATATACAGTACACTATGATATGCAAACTAGGAATATGACATCCAGGGGAAGTGTGCTGAAAGTCAATCGGTAACGTTCTCAAGAAGGGTGATTCAGAGTTCGAACCCAGCTGTCACTGCCTTGACAGGTGTCCAGGAAGACTAAGTAGGCCTAGTGGTAAATGAAGTGCCCGAATCTAAATAGTGCCACGCCCAATTGAAAACCTTCCCAAATGTTCGAGCCTCGACCGAGTCTGGTCAATCTCTGCGATAAGAGTAAACGTATGAACATGATACATGTGGTATAGGCCTATTATGCCTGTGTATTTTGGGAAGATAAATAACAGATAAGATAAGAGACTTACATAGATGAGGCCCGAGTAGTAGCGGTCTTTGATGTTATGCAAAACGGACGCTTCATTGAGACAGGTTAGCTCAGCCATATCCTCAACCTTATCGAATTTAGGGGGGTTCATTTTCTGGATATCATCTTTGGATACATGTTGTTTCTTCCCAGTCTCGACAATTTCGACTTCGACAATGTCCCCTTTTTCGCCTTTGATACCGGCTGACACGAATCCTTGCGACTCGTGCGGTATCCATACTAATCTTTTCTGTGTCCATTCTGCTTGCGTAGCGGGATCATTGAACATATTTCTGTCAACAGATAGAAATTTCAATTCCGGATCAAGCCGGTCAACTTTCGTCTCCAAATCGGCCATGTTTGTAGACTCTCTCGCACCAACGCAGCACACGCCGAAATGTTTTAGTCTCCACTACTGTCTATATTATAATGTATAAAAAATAAATAAGTTGATATAGAATATAAACGAGTTAACACACGGTTATTTTAATAAACCACACAATAATATCACTAATATAAAACGTTAACTGTGTCCCATGGAAGTAAATAACGTTTGCTAGCGGCTTCGTTGACAGTTACATTGGAAATGAAAGCTTGTTGAGCCTACGACTAGCCGCCGACGCCCGGGAACTGGTTTCGCCGCTAGAGTATGCTAGCTGCTTGACGTTAGCAACAGAGGCAAGATTCAAACGTTTCGTTATTTCTACGCGGCTATATCAAGAGTCACTTTCTTTAATTTTTTCTTTAAAAAATATCATTGAAAATGTATATTTAGATCGATTCAAATAATGAGGGAAAAATATTTTTCACATTTCCATTTTATTATCCAAGTGCATAATTATCAAATAAAATAAAATATATGTATTTTTTAAATCATTCTCAGGGAAGCAAAATATGACTCATGAAGAATTACCATCTGTTTGCGTCAGCGATTTGCGTGCTTGCAGAAAAATCGATTCAATTGATAGATTGATTATTGTTTACTTAACGACCCCACCAACAGCTAGGTTATACGGGGTACGAATGAGCAGGTGATTATGAAACTATGAAGTGATAGCTGTTGGTAGGGTCGTTTAGCAACATTAAAAAAATATTTATGAAGTGATGATGAGTGAAAGGACGTTTACAAAAACCCATGCCTTATGCGGGACTCGAACCCACGCCCGACGGTGACTTCAGTTTCTGAAGCGTGCCTCAGCTGACTGAGCTATCGAGAGCGGATAATCGATACAAGAAAATGAGAAAAAGTATGGATAAATGAATTGGTTTTAATTTTAAAAATTCTCTTTCCATTCTTATCTTGTATAATGAGTCACATCACGGCAATGACTATTCGACCTCAATTATCACATAACTCACTCAGCAAACTACCATAATTTATGTTGTTTGAATTCACCTTATGGTGCAAATAAACTTTCATTTCGAGTATATTTTGTCATCAGTCTCACGGACGATGATAGTACGTATAATATCCCAGAAATACCTTATGTTATTGTAATCCTTCAATAATCGAACAATAATTATATAAAATTTGTTTCATCCATGTTACATTTTGTCTCGGGTAAAAAAATTAACCTACAATTTGACAAAATACAAGAAAAGTCTATAATTTCAATCATATGTTAAACATAGCCGTTTATTATAAATTGGCTGTGGATCAAAAGCTTTTGAATCATGATTGTAATGATTGTGCCCAAGGTACATAACACAAGTTAAATGATGAATTGATATCCTGGCGCCAGTGCTGAAATGTATATTATTTACTCTCAGTGGAGAAATCTGTGCAATCGATTACTGTAAATGGTAAACTCATTTTAAACGAGTTATGAGACTAGGCAAGATCGTGACTGTCTACAGACATTCAATTATTATGTTTAAATTAAATTTTATAACGCTTATTGCTGCTGAACTTGATAGTGAACAAAAACGTTATTATACAGACAGCGAACGTGCTAGCTAGGCATGCGTTAATTAAAGTAGGCCTAATTTAAGCTACTGATAACTTACTCGGCCTCATTTTCTGCTTGTGGTACAGATAAGGATGGCTTTCCATACAGTTTAACCGGGAAATTACTTCTAATTAAATCCATCATTTTATATACTAAATAAGAAATACATTTTAATGACTCGTAATAAAATCAACCGTCAAAGCTGTCAAATAAAATTGTACAAATATTTCAAATGTCACAGCCATTCAAAACTAGGAAACTGTACTGAAATATAAAACCGTAATTTGAATTTTCAAAGGCTGTGAAAAATGGCGGCGCACAGTAGATATTTGACAGTACACTTTATTATCATATCAATCTGGATTAATGTTAGACTTTGTAAGCCTAATAATGGATAAATATTTAAGCTATTTCCAAGTGAGGTCGCAAAACTTTTCAAACATCTTTTCAATCGTAAAAGTAGTTGTAAAACCTGTGTAGTGACGATTAGGTACTAACATAGCCTATTTCGCGGTTCAAGGTTCAAATATAATCAGCTGTTTAGATAATAGATTTCAAGTAGTTTAATAAATTAACTAATAGGTTTAATGTTTATTATTCAATTGACAGGACTTCTGAGGTTACATAGACGAATCGAGCATCATTCACGAACTTTCAGCATGTATGCCACAAGCAAAATATTGGATATTCACAAAAATGTAAGTGTAGATCTAGGGCCTGTCAATTGATTAACACTTAATATTATTGTTACCATACATATGTGCTACTTTTTAATCTGCTTCTAACTAAATAATTTTTGAAGAGTTAATAATGAGATTGACTTTAACATCTTGGTTTACATAATTTATAGGTGAGAATTGTGGATTTAAGAAGTGACACTATTTCTAAGCCCTCTCCTCAAATGAGAAAAGCAATATTTGAAGCAGAAGTTGGTGATGATGTCTTCGGTGAAGATCCAACTGTCTCTGGTATATTATCGGCACTGAATATTAATAATCATATTGCAATATATCTTTCGTATTTAATGTATTTGAACCAATGCTGTTTTATTAATAATTGTTTTGTTTCAATGTAGCTTTGGAGAAAAAGGCAGCTGATATGCTCGGAAAAGAAAGTGCCCTATACGTTCCTAGCGGAACCATGAGCAATTTAATAGCTAGTAAGGATTTTCTTCAACATATCTACCTTAATTCCAAGTTATCAATATACAGTAGTTATTGATTTTCAATTTTTATTCCAGTTATGTCTCATTGTCAACAACGCGGAGCAGAAATAATAACTGGAGACCAGTCGCACACTTTTCTTTACGAGCAAGGAGGTCCAGCACAGGTTAATAACAAATTATTATAGTGCTCAGTATTTATTATTTTTCAATTGATAATAATTTGATCTTGTAAATATTGCAGTACAAGGAATGAAAGCTAGTTCCTAGGAAAATGCAACATGCGTTGTTGGATGAGCGGCATAGACCTGGGCGTATTCATATGAAATGTAATAGAAAGCTATACATACAGCTCGAGTTTAGAACAATTATTGTCTTCCTGTTTTATTTTTTGCTCATTTTAGCCGTTTTATGATTAATTGGTTGTACCTTTTGCTTATCTCAATAGGTTTCTTAATATAGAAAAATTACATAGCCCTACTGTTTTTTTGTACAGTTAAATGTCTGATGGATATAGGTCTACAAATATATTTTAATATTAATTTATACACATTTATCTTTGTGTTAAAATGTAGAAACCAATATTTATTATAGCTTGGTGGTGTCCATACTCTAACAGTACCAACTAAAACAGATGGTACGTTTGATATTGATGAAATGGTTAAGCACGTGAGAGCAGATGATATCCATTACCCAATAACGTCGCTCGTATGTGTGGAAAACACACACAATATGTGTGGTGGAAAAGTGTTACCACTTGAGTGGTTGGACAAGGTATGACAATGACGTAGTTCTTACATATTACGAATTTACGGTACTTTATGAGTAGACGTTGAAAAAGAGTTACAAATTTGTATAGCAAAAATTTTTCTTCTTAATTAATGTTATTTGTGTGAACAATTGTAACAATTTTATTGTATTACTTCATGGTAGAATGAAATGTGCATTCCTAAGCATAATAAACTAATAATGTAAAACATTCTCTTATTTAGCTTGGAGAAAAGACAAAGAGTCTGGGCATTCCAGTGCACATGGATGGAGCTCGCCTGTTTAACGCGGCTGTATATTTGAATGTTCCTGCCAGTCGGATTGTAAAAGATTGTGCGTCTGTCTCGATATGTATGAGCAAAGGTCTTGGTGCCCCTGTTGGTTCTGTGCTTGTCGGTGACAGCGATTTCATTAAAAGGTTTCTATGATCATAATTTAAAAACTGTAATGGAATTACGTTTCTGGCTCGAGTGTTCAATAGCTATTAGCTAGGTGACCAGCTATTTCAATTATGGAACATATTCATTTGTTATCGGAAACGTGCTGAATAATTGGAAAAACTACTGTAGACATATCGTTTGAAAATCGTGTGGATGGCAATCGAATTTGAAAATAACAATCAATTATATACCAAGCAGAATCTAATGAACCATTCTTCCCAAATATCATTAGCATTATTTATTATATAGTTTTTATAATTTCATTATTATTATTATTAGGCCTATTATGAATATATTTTATGACTTGATTTTAATTTATATGATCGAGTTCTAGAAAAATGTTTACAATTACCTTACATTTTCTTTTTACTGTATTAGTATTTGTTACTGACCTATAACTTTGATTAGCAATCTTTCAAACATCTAGAATGGTTGAGGGATAACTGCGGTTATATATGCTGTATGCGTACCGGTACCGTATATAGCTGAACTGTCATAACTTTGACTAATCCAGAGAATTACATTGTTTGAGTATGCTTTTTAACAATATTATATTTTTGTCTCATCCAGTGAATTATAAAATCCGTTCAATATTTCCAGGGCTCGTCGGACGAGGAAAGTAGTGGGCGGAGCTATGAGACAAGCGGGAATTATCGCAGCTGCTGGGCTTTATGCCCTTGATAACATGGTAAACCGTTTACAGGAGGATCATGTAAGGACAGCTGCCATCGGAAAAGGTATGTTCTTAGTTTTAGTTATTTCATTCATTTATATTGGCTTCAACGATGCACTGTACTGATGACAGATCTGTAGTCGGTGAATGATGAATAAGTTGATGGAAGATGAGATGATTTCATTAGGGTTTTTTGGATAGTGAGAAGGAGTTGGTTGAGATATATTGTTTAGGAACCATCTACAGAGGGAAACCACAAAAACCTGTATCAAGATTGTCTACCATGGCGGGAATCTAGCCCCGGTCTCCTGAATGATGGTACAGTGTGCTAGCCACTCGACCATCCTTCGTTATAGTAATTATTAACTTGTTAAATGGGCCTGGTTCATTCGAAGAGATGTAAGAATTACTGAAAGGTCAATAACTTGGAGATATAACTCTGTTTTCCACCGTTGAATTAAATGAGTTGAATTTGTTTAAAATGTTATGAAAATCAGGAGAGGTAATACATATTTCAGACATTTTTAAATAAGCATTATTATTATTATCAATCTATATATGTACCTATTCAATTGTTTATTATTAATTCAATCAGGTATTTTAGTGTTTCAGAGTATTAGGCCTAATTCAGCTTTTTTTTTCACTTTTCCACAAAATTATAGACCTTTGAATTATTTTCTTAGCTCTATCATCATACTATTTTTCAGGAAACAATAATTTCCCATCATGCTTTTATTGTTTATAAAATGAAAATTACGTTAATTTCCAGCAATCGCCGACATGAAAAGCAAAGTAATGTGGGTTGACCTTGAGAATCTTCACACAAACATTTTGATGGTACACCTCGATCCAACTATTTTGACCTCTGAACAGTTGACAGAACGACTTTCTACCATAACCGATGCTGAGAGTACGAAATTCGGTGACAGAGTTTCTATTGTGAAGATAATGCCGAGATCGAAGGATGTCGCTCGATTGGTTGTCTACTGTGATATCACGGATATTGACATAGAAGCAGTAATTAGCAAACTGAAGTTTATTAATGCTGAATATTGCTAATAATATTGAATCAATTATCCACAAAGTTTAGGCTTCTGATTTTGCTATGGGAGCATATCCTGGATAAACCAGTATTTTTCAAAATATGTGTCAATTATGTAACAGATGATATTCATCGTCACCTGTCACTGAGTATGTTGAAGCTGTACTGTATCAAACGTGAATATTAGGTATCAAATTATAAGTGTATGAAGTACCGTATATTTTAAATATATAAGGCATAAATGTTGGGTAATAATGTATCAAGTTTTGATGTTATTAAATATATATATATATATATATTGGGTAATCATTTTTTGTCAAGTACTCCAATTATCTTGACCATTTTATTTTCAAATTATCTATAAATCAAAATAAAGAACACACAAAGATACTATAAATAAAACATTCAAAGAATAATGTTCTGTAGGTCCTGTAGTTCAACGTATTTTTACACTTTTTATGAATGAACGAAATTGTAAAAAACTATGAAATAATGAAATGAGTCTTGCCGTATTGAAATTGTGAATAATATCAAATCGATCGAAATTTTCAATTCATATCAAATCGGAAAAAATGTGAGAATGGAAGCCATGAATCTCGATCATGTTTCAGTTTTAGTTTATATTCGGTTCATCTTTTTGAGCCTTGAGATTGTCAGCTCCTTTTGTAATGAGAATTTGTATTGAATTTGATTGTAATGAGAAACTCATCGACGAGCTGGTAGTTATCTAATAACAATCTTGACCCGGTACTGTTACGTTACACGATACATGCACGTTACGAACTTGGCCGAGCTCTTTCCTCTACATACATCATACACTTGGCATAAACCATACTGAGACATTGAAAATCCGTGTGTCGAACAAAACTCAAAGCCGCCCCGGTGGCTCAGTCAATTATCGCTAGCGGTAGTAACTGAAGTCACCGTTGGGCGTGGGTTCGAGTCCCGCGTAAGGCATGGGTTTTTGTGAACGTCCTTTCATCTATCATATCTTCATCGTTTCATAATCACCCGCTCATTCGTACCCCCATATAACCTAGCTGTTGGTGGGGTCGTTAAGCAGCATTAAAAAAAAAAACGAAACTCAATAATAAGCATTGTGGATAATACTGTAATGAATGCAGTAGGCTGATCCGCTATCTGCAGTGTTTTTTCCTAAATTGGAGAAATTTAATTTCATAGTGTAGGCCCAACCAATTAATAAGGGATCATGAATAAATGAAAATATCAATACTAAAACTATTTATTAATTATTTATTCATCTGAATTACATCTGCACCCATTGTAATTTCCAACCTATGTTTACATTTTACAATATATTGTATGTTCATCAAGGTCGTGGGATTGTAGACCATCATAACTGTGATCACAACACATTTGCACGCCTGGCGTAGTTATTTAACGGGCAGTGCGGGTGAAGAGGGGGGTACATGTAGGCCTATTAATATAGCCAGATATTGTAGAACTGATGGTCAACTTAACTACAGAATCTTGTAAGTGTAGATATTCTAGAAACATGCAAATTACACTCAAATGAGAAAAAATAAACTGGGTGTGTAGATAAGATCTGCAACCTCGACATGGCGGCAAAAACATTATTTTAATTATGTTCTTCTTCGTCGTCAGAACCATACGGAATTATACCTTCTTCACGTGGTAACTTCGAATATCGCAAACCTATTTTATCTGCCATTTCTTCTATAACCAACAGTGCATAGTCAAGCTGCTCTTTGGTATGTGCAGCAGACAAACAAAAGCGAATGCGTACCTCCAACAGTGGTGTTGCGGGAAAGGCGACACCTACAACTGCAATGTTCTTACTAGTCAGTGATCGTACCATTTCAGCCATCTTAGAGAACAGGTACACCAGCATAGGTACAACGGGAGAGTCCTCATTGCCATAGATGATTACCCCCATCTTGTTTAATCGACGGCGGAAGTAACGTGTGTTCCGGCGCAAACTCTTGATGCGATTAGCACCTTCGTTTGTGCCATCAGTGCCCATGATGGAGAGCATTGACGTGATGACCTGTTGTGCGATCGGTGGCGACATGGACGATGCATAGCAAAGTGCATGACCGTTTGCCCGCAGGTGGTCAATCAAAGCCTTGGATCCGGCGATATAACCGCCTGCAGAACCAAAGCTCTTCGTGAAAGTGCCCATGAGGATATCGATGTCACTGGGATCACAGTTATAATATTCTACAATTCCACGACCTTGGCGACCCATTGCTCCAATGCTGTGTGCCTCATCCAGATACAAATAAGCTTTATATTTCTTCTTAATTGTTATTATCTCTGGTAAATGTACAATAGATCCCTCCATACTGTAGACACCCTCAACTACGATAAGCACTTTCTTCCATGGCCTCCGTGTTCGAGGTTGTCCATATACAATGGAATCTGCCAAGATTCGCTCTAGATCTTCCATGTCATTATGTTTGAAGACTTTGTAAGCAGCTCCTGACATTCTCAGTCCTAGAATGAGTGATGCATGATTTTTCTCATCACTTAAAATCAGACAGCCTTCAGACATAAGAGTTGGGAGATTGAGAGCGTTAGTAGCAAACCCCATGCCGCACACAATAGCATCTTCCACACCAAGAAATTGAGCTGTGAGTTTCTCCAGTTCTACGATAAGTGGATGCGTACCCAACTCTCCTATAGGGCTACACGTAGACAGACCATATTTTTCGATTGCTTTCATAGCTTCCCTGGAACATGGCCCATTTGCCTCGGCAAATCCAAGATAATTGTATGATCCCAAATTGAGGCACTTTGTTTCTGTTCCTGTATACTCAAATGTCCGGCAATTATCCCTGGTTATCCTGTCTTTGAGGACAACCTCAGAACCTGGAACGCTGCATATTGGGCGATTCCAACAATCCCGAACACGCCCGTAAATGTAATACACATAAAAACTAGCAAAGTTTCCATATAAAGGTGCATAACCGTCGCGGTTTCTCTCTTCCACACATTTAAGCGGGCAAAAAAACTGGTTTATGTAACCTATAAACATTAGAAAGTAATGTCCAAGATGTGTTAGTATAGCTGTGTGGAGTGCAACAGTTTCAAAGGATTCCTTTCCTCTTGGTGGTTCAACCATGGGGCAAGCAAGTGGTTTGCCCACATTCTCAGGTGCTTCACAAGTTGAATTCAATGATGCCTTGGTTTTCTCTCTGTTCAGTAGCATATTGCATTTCCTATTTTTAACACTCTGTTTTGGAATAAGCTCAGATTCAATTGTAGTCATTACAAAACCTAGTTTTTAAATTACTTATATCACTAACCACAGGAAAATGTGTTTGAGCTTTGTATCAATAACCTTGGTCTTCTGTAATCTGTAACTGCCTACTCAGCCAAGGCAATGAACAAGGCAAAGCCTTCTCTATAATTAAATCTATATTTAATTGAAGATGCATTGAGGGTTGCGTTGGTTTGCCAACGCAACCCTCAATGCATCTTGAATTGAATATTTAAAATTTTAAAGTCTTTAAAAGATTTAGTTTTGAGGTTGGATCATTTGAACTGCTTCTGAGAGGAACCATCATTTTGAATTTATAAAAACCTCAATACAAATAACCAAGAGGGGAAAATTTGGGAAACTTTTTCCACAAATGAATTGAAAATTTTCAGGTAACTGAACACAAGAATGAGAAACAATATTCCAGTTTCATTCAAATCGGATCAGGCGTTTAAATGATGAAATTATTGTTTTTTCCGAGAAACAGTAACGTACGGTAACTACCGTAGTTCCTTTTGGAATCGAGTAACGGGAAGTGGAACTAGTTCATTTATTTAAGAAATTTGAACCAAGTATGAATCAAACTGAGAATCAAGTGATTTCCTAGTAATTGATGCAAGCGAATAATAGCACTTTCCACATTTTAAAATTTGTATAACTAAATAGAATAGTATTTAGATTTTGTTATCATTTGTCCGTAATTTCAAGACCATCCACAGTTTTAAACGTTTTATCATTGACTAGTTTCAAGATGCTCAAAAGTTTGCGTAAAAGATGCTGTAGCTCTGTCCAAAGTCTGTGTGCGACGTGCATGAAGCTCGACTCTAGAAGAGCTACCGCTCGTCTAGATAATTCACGTGGCAAGTGAGCAACTGCTTCGAAGAGTGTTACTTCCAACGCATATTTGATTGATGCTCCAGAGTAAAACTACGTTGTTGACGACGAATTTTATAAAAAAAGTTATAAACGAAAGGTATCTCTGTACAATTTCCTTGACCTCCCTCACCTTTCAATGAGATTTCCACAGTAGTCTCAGTCATGTTTGTTGATTTCCTCACGGACATATTTCGTCTTGGAATCCTCTGAAGTCAGCAATAGTACAAGGCTTGTCACACTGGTCTTGGTAAGCAATCTCCTTTTACAATTTGAATATCTTTAAAGTACTATTAGGCCTATATATTATTCTCTTTTCAACTACCGGTATATTTTATCTAAATAAAATATATAAGCAACTACGCCATACTGTATAGGCCTACCATTAATTTATACTGGCACATGTAACTCAGTATTAACGTGTTTGCTTGATTCGACCCGGGAGGTGAGTGTGAATTTGACCTTGATTCAATCCCAGCAACCATTCATCTTTACACTTTCTTTTGTGGTTTCCCTCTGTAGCATAGGCTAATGCTAGGATGGATTCCTACTTCCCACATTATAGGCCACGACTGCTTCCTACCCATTATTTAAGAAACCTTCATCTCCCTAATCATTCGTCCGACGCCGATAGAGCTTATCAATACAGATAGCGCGACTAATCAATACAGTGCACAGTCGAACCCAATAAAAAATGAAAATTATTCAAATGTAACATTGATGTTTGAAACTTCAATGTTATCTGTTGAAAATAATAGGGGTACAGTATAAAAGTTGAGAATATGTAAAAATACTAAATAGATTTTGTTAAACAACTTCGCATCAATGTACAGGTGACTGCATTGTGAGTGAGTGAGTGACCACTCATAACTCACCCCATAAGATTACCACTGTGGATTAGTACAGTATTTCATTCAATTCATTCGGTTTTTCAACTTCATTGTGAAGGTTTTATTTTCAACCATTAATTTGAGGTCTATTTACAATACAGACGAGATATTCAAGCAAGATTTGCACCTCGCAAAGATATTCATAACAAACATTTATTATGTTCACTGCAGAAATGGTACGTGTAGGCCTACGTACAGTAATTTGTTTTGTTGAAAGATTACGACAAGTTAATGCAGCCATTCCAAAGTCCAACATCTGGATACTGAACAATTTCTTGCATAATATCGGGTAGAAAATTAATACTGGAGCATCAATAGACTGACTGATGGTTTAAATACTAAAACTATACTTGAAAATCAAAATAATCAATATTAAATTAATACAAAAGTCAAATTGACAAGAAAAGAATTTATTATAATAACTATTCAAGCATTCTGAATGATTCAAGAATCATACATTAAAAAAATAGGGATGACCAAATAGCAAAGCAGTTAATATCTGCTAAAATATTTAGTAGCCTACTTTTCTTCACATTTGTATGGATCTACACATAACAAATACTGTAGTAGATGATTGCGTAGTTTGCGCTGTGCAAACATTACAAATATTTGAGACGTGAAATCTATTCATCGCCAAAACCCATCACTCTGGTGCATACGCACTACATTTACATCTATGAAAGAAACTTGATTATGTACCACCATTATATATTATTATATAGGCCCTTTGTATAAAGTACATTTTTAGCTAAAAGAAACTCCAAAATTCCAATAACCCTACACAAAATGTAATGCCTTTTTGAACATATCAAAACATCTCACTGGAATTCATGATTTACCTACAGAATATTTAAAAAGCTCTGCGGAAATAGAGTTACACATAAAAATGTAATACAGTTCGGAAAGCTTTTCGTCTAGTTGCAGATTTCACGAAACACGTTTGTCTAGAAAACGAAAATTCAAACGAAATAAGGTTTAATCTTGCAAGGCGCCACCGTCTTAAATTCCACGTCACTGTAAAACCCCTTCAAATCCTCTTGATCGACGAATACGCATACAACGGCTGGAATCCGTTGTCCGGACCGTCGTCGTCGTCAGCATCCTCATTGTCCGACTCAAACGTGTTGTCGGGGATGTCGTAAAGCCGGATCATCGGCTTGTTCGGATCCTGTAATAGACAAATTGCTTAGAACAATGTCTTTAGGCCTAGCCATGTCATGACAAGCAAATAAATAACTGAAGAAAGGTATTAAATAACATCATGCCTATTGCAAAAACGGAAATATGATACATTGCTGATGATTCTTGACCAACGTTTGGTTCAAATATCGGTCAAAAATCAACGTTTACATACGTGTTGATGTAAATCTATTTGCAAGTCACAAGGTGGTTATTGTTTTGATATTTGTGAATCACATCGATTCACTGTAAATAATCTACAGTGAAACCTCTATGCATCGTTCCCGGTTCAATCGTTTTCCTGCTTGTATCATTCATTTGGTTCAACCCCACTCCCATATAACCAATGTTAAATTTTCCTGCATGGATGGTTTTATCTTCCTGGTCCCTTGAAAAACGATGGATAGAGGTTTCACCGTATTAATATTAGTACAAGCTTTTTTGGCAGTTTCTTTTTTTTTATTGCTGCTAAACAAACCCACCAACAGTTGGGGGGGTTATATGGGGGGTATGAACGTCCATCTTGGACTCTCTCCATACAAAATCAAATATGGATGTAAAAAAAATCTTACATTTTTCTCAACTTCCCTGACTGCATATTGCCCACTAAAACAGAATATTAATACAAAATGGAAATACCTATAGGCCTAAGCTTATAACTTTTCTGAACACTATGGAAAGTCCTCATCCAATTTCCCTTTTCTACCATGATAATGGACGGTCAGTTTCAAGCGTAAACTGACCATCAACAATAATCGACCATGGGAATTTCTCAGTGAAATTTTCTACTCATTGAAGCCATCGTTACCCAATAAAGGATGAAAGTTTGGTATCATTTGAACGGGGAACCACACGAGCGATCTTACCACTCTAAATAAATACTGCAATGAAATACTTACTTTCATGATCAAGAACTTTCCGTCTTTCTGCTTCATGCAGATGTCGACGATGCAACGCAGGATTCCCCAGGCGTTGTCCATGCTCAGATTGATCTGCGTGGCAAACTCGTTGGGCTTGTACTGCTGCGTGCCGAGGATCACGTGCTTCGATGAGTCGCGAACGTGCGAGCGGCCGACATAGCTGACACGCAGAAAATTACAATTAGAGAACAAGCAGTGAAATCAACACTTGGGTGGAAAATGAAATAACGATTCGACAAAGCTTGTGAAGTCAAATTCATCATATATCTGTCACAGCTTATAAAAACGTACAGTTTCACCATATATGAGACCAAACGGTAAACAAATAAAAGTATATAGGCCTAGGAACAATTTGACATTCTTTTAAGAATCGAATATAACAATTCTAGACTACATATAAACTAGATCACTCAGCAAAGAGCTTGGTTTTGTTTGAGTTACAGCCGACAAGACCACTGCAAGACTACAGTAATGGCAAACTATCTAGATTTTATTAAATCAATCAAGGTTTAGCATTACATATAAATTCGTAAACTGTAATAGGCCCTATTAATAACATAATTTACTAAATTTAAAGGTAAGAAGCCTTAATTTTTATTCAAGCACAAATGTAATCAAGGAACTATAATACGCTAACTATGATGACTGTTGCTCACCCAAACTTGACCTGGTCAGAGCCAGCGAGCAGAGCTTGCACAGTCCACTTAGCCAGCTTGCACGCATTGTTGCGCAGCTCGTTTGCAAGCACAGCACCTCTCTGCGTGTCCAGTTTCTGACGCCATTCCACTCCGCCCGACAGCTTCGAGTCCCACTCGTTCAATGCTTTCACCTGGAGGGCATAACAAAAGTATTAGTATAAACAGTAGGGGGGTGTGGATAAGATTTCGAAGTGGACTTTACCAAACCATCAGTCTGAGCAGTAGAAAACTACTAATAAAAATTAGGGTTGCCTATCGAAAACGAATATTTTGATCGATTTTCGATATCATTTCGATTCGATATTGAATCAATTCACTCGATTTTCGATTACTTCAGTATCGCAGTGAATTCGATATCGAGTAAATAAACAGCGGGCTGTCAGTCGTGTGTCAGATTGGCAATATCGCCGACTGGAAAGAACAAGCAGCAAGCCAAACAAACCAGCCAGTCAACAATTTTTATCTACGATATAATGTCTGTCTCTACTTTGGTTTTACAGACAACTAAATGAACGTGATTCAGAACCAAAAATATTTTGATAATTTTGATCGATATTCGATATCATCATTTCGATTGAATATCGAATGGAATTCCTAATATCTCGATAGTTTCGATCGATTTTTGATATAGCACATTTCGGTACCGTTTACGTTTTCTTGATCGATTGGCATCCCTAATAAAAATCTAGTTTTGGTGGAGTCGTTTTGAAACTATCCTCCCAACACTTCGCTCACCGTTAAAAACTGGAGTTCTCCATTGGGTCCATGTACGACGGCATCATGCTCGCAACGGGCAACGAGAATCACCCCGTTGTTAAGATCCCACTTGCGGTAGCGATAAGCCACGGACGCGACGTCTCCTGCTTCTTCCTCGGAGATGAACGGATTGACCTCATCAAACTTGAAACGAGGCTCGCCCTGCAATAAACAATCAGAACAATGAGAAACATAGAGAAGAAGGATACTTCCAAGTTTGATTTATATAATTACAAAGTGCTTGTCTGACCACAGATTAAAATATTTAATCACACTGTGTTGGATACAACTAATAACATAAATGACAATAGTTACCGTTTTCAGCACTTGTTGCGAGAAATTGTGATTGATGAACGTCGCCTCGAGCGCCAGGTTCCGTGGCGAGTTGAGACTGTTACTGTCGTCTTGCGGCGGTTCAACAGACGTTTCGTTCACCGTCAACAAATCTGAAAGGTTGCAAACAGCAAACATATTTTACCAACACATATTAGGGATGGGGTAAATAGGGCCTATCCATACAATACAAATAAAATACAGTGAAACCTCAATCAATCGTTTTTCAAGTGACCAGGTGGATAAAACCATCCATGCAGGAAAACGACCCATCCATGAAAATTTACATTTGATCATACGGGAGTGGGGTGAGAAAAAGTGAATGATACAAGCAGGATAACGAGACATAGAGGTTTCACTGTATGCCATTTCTAGTAGGCCTACACAACTAATCATACCTAGGACTATAATGAATAAAATCAAGTCATAACTTGATCGTAAATCATAACTCAATATTACCCAAAAACCTAACCCTCAACATGAGCCAACACAAATTATGTTGGTCAACATGATAGGTGTACATACCAAACTCGGTGCTGTCCCTTTTGTCAAGGAACAGCTTATCACCAATCTTCTCAATGACAATGTCCCACGAGTAATTCGAGCGGGTGCAGCACATCAACGTCGCTAGTATAGCATCTGTGGCATAAACATTGCCCTCTGTCTTGGAGAGTTTTCGGATCATCGGATCGTCGGTGGTGGTGACCGTGTGGAAGATGCGGTCGATACGCTGCAACGGCTTCTCATTCTTCACGTTCACACGATCATAGATCTTGTCGTAATACTCAAGCGAGCCACAACATAGACTGAAAGAAACATTTAGGTACATCAGTACACAAACAGAACGTACATTGTATTTATTTATTTATATTGGGTTTAATGATGCACTGTACTGACGACTAAGGTCTATTGGCATCAGTGAGTGATGAATGAGATGATGAGGGATAAAGGGTTCTGTTATTTCAGAAGGTCTTTTTGGATTGGCCTAGTGGAATTGGGAAGGAGTCAGTGATGGCCTGGTGAGGAACCATCCCAGTATCAACCTGGATGACAGCAGGGAAACCACGAAAAACCTGTTATGATGGTCGACCATGGCGGGAATAGAACACGGTCTCCCGAATGACGGTTCATTGTCCTAGCCACTCAACCACAAGCCTCAGTGGCTACTCAAGGCTGGTTCACAATTGTTATATTGATTAGTGAATATGGAATAGTGATTATGGTAGGCATAGTGTTTATTTTTTAGATTGAGTTCAATGATGCACTGTAATGATAGAGAAGATATATTGGCATCGGATGGATGATTAATGAGATGATGGGATGAGGGTTCCTTGGGTTATGGGAGAGATAGTGGGAAGGAAGCGGTTGTGGCATGTGATAACCATCCCGGCATTAACCTAGACTACAGAGCGAAACCACAAAAAAACCCTGTAAAGATGGTCAGCGGCAGGGATCGAACCGGGTTCGAAATTCCCTTCGCCTCCTGGATAACACGAAGCGAGCGTGTCAACGATTGCGCTACATGTGCCGGTGCCTATAGTGTTAGTGACCTGAAGGTCAAACTCGATGATTAGGTGGGCGTGGGCCACAACAGTTGCTTATTTGAACCATAGATTCGTCAATAGTTCTCTGGAAGATCTGTTTCACCGCCACACTGAATCAATATTTTGCATGAGCTAAAAAAGTCGAGTATAAGTGACCGTAACACAATATCAACAGCTGTCAGAACAACAATCCGTTTTACTCTCACCGAAAAACAGTTGAACGACGGCTTCTGGATTATCAATTTCAAACTCAATGCCAGCATTCAGAGTATATTCCTCCATGTTGATGAATAGTATTGTGAGTGAAGTTTCTGGTTTTACTTTGCAATTAAAGAAAATAAACCACCCACATAACCAGTAGGCCTACCTAGTCATACGATTATCCAGTAGTAGGCCCTACACATTTTCTGATTAACCAGAATTTGGCTCGTCATAATGATTATAAGGGGGACTTTTATAGTGCTCAGGCTCATGAATTTGTCAAATGGTTGTGACTTAAAATTAAAAATTATACTCACATATCCTCTCCTTCCTTGACACTTGGAAGTGAAAGTTTTGCCAATCGCGGAAAATCCATTTCCTCAATTGTAGTCCAATCAGAACGAACCGTAACCGAAGCATCTCGACTTTTAATCAGAGGCTGATTTCTGTTATTCCTCATTCCTTGGCGCATAGGCCACTTGCGCTGTTGGCGTTGATTACGATCTCGCATCTTCAGCCCTTTGCCAAGCAACTGCAGTTGGTTATGTTGATTACCACGCTGACCACCACGACCACGCATGTTACGCATGTTCTGACGGAATCGACCACGTTGGTAAGGTGGTTTCTGAACACGGGTAGTGTCGACCAAATGGAACGTACTCTCATCTTCATCATGATAGTATGCATACTGACTACCACCTCCAAACTGAGATTGATACTTATCTAAAAGTTGAAAATAAAACATGAAACAGTCCATCTTGAATAAAAAATGTGAGGTTATTGGTCATGTTCTACAGCCTAGGCTGAACTTACTGGTGTATTTCTTATCTTGGAAAGCAGCACCAGTCCAATCAGAAATCTATAAAAAACAAGTAATAGATATAAACAACACAATAAACGCAAAATATATTCTAAATGCAGTAACATATGTCTGTACACGTGTAAACCTATTTACCTTGCCTAAACGATCGCCTTTAGAGAAGGGCTGGTATGGCATATCTTTGAATTGATCTGGCATATCGGCAGGTCCCCATCCTCCGGAATTATCTTGTATAACAGGAGCATTAAAATGCGGCACTTTAGATCCTACTGGAGTTGCTTCTTCTGTCATCGTAAATAATCTAATATTCAAATTACTAATAACAAGATGAATAGGCTAGTTCACGGCATCAATGGCCACTAATCCAAGAGTTTTGCAGTAACCTTGAGAAGGGTGTGGACCAATTGTTGGTACTCCTGTCATTTGGTTAACGAGCGATCGCAACCAATTCAATGGTGCTAGTATCACGTCTATGAGTATGACAACTACTTTGCGTGTCGACTGTGCTGCAGTCGCGGACTATTTTTGTTTGTTGACTTGTGCTTTATCACGTAGACGGAAGACTTCAGGAAAATGGAGAAAGCTGTTGATAAATGGGATGAGTCGCCGTTTGGTTTGGCATATCTGGGTGATTTTGAGTGTTTGAAAGTTAGAGCAAAGAATAATAACCAAATCATTACGCAGCGAGATGAAGTATGATAGTTACTTGCGTTATGGCTACTCATTTCAGCTCATGCCTACTGTCTGTATTAAATGAATGTTCTATTTTCAGAGCAAACGAATGCTGATTCATTGGGCTGCTTTAGCTGGCCACAGGGATATTGTGAATTATGCGATTGATAATCAATCACCAGTGGATCCTACTGATGATGTGAGTTGCCTTATTGAATAAACATTACATAGACTTGAATTATTCTTTGTTGAATGTAATTATAAAGAACAGGCCTCCAGGTAGGGCCTAGGTTTGGGTTTATAATAACATGAATCATAACCTAACTTTATTATCTGCAGATGGATATGACGCCTTTAATTCTAAGCTCGTCTGCTGGAAAGGAGGATGTAGTGCACATCTTGATCTCCCATGGAGCTGATATAAATGCGAGAAGTTCGGAGGGCCACTCAGCTTTGCAGTATGCTGCTTCTAAAGGATGGATTGATGTACGTCGTAAAATCTAAGTGGGCTTGATCCTTTTCCCAAATAAAAAAGTTGATCTGTATCACTTTTGTATTACAGGTTGTAAAGATGCTACTTGCAAACCAAGCAGACATTAATATAGTGGACAAACGTGGTGCCACGCCCCTTCACCGAGCAGCTTCTAAAGGTAACACAGCTATTGTGAAACTACTTCTCGATTGCGGTAAACAGCTTGCAGTTGATATGAGAGACATTTATGGAAACACTCCACTCCATTTGGCGTGCGAAGAGGGTAGAGGCGAGGAGGCAAAGATGCTGGTGTTGCACGGATTCTCCCTTGAAATAAAAAACAAGGAAGATCTTACCCCGTTGGACATTGCTAAACCAGGCTTAGCACGGGAGCTGACGCAATTGCATGAGCATTAATTCCCTTTACTACAATGGGAAAATCACTAATACCTCAGTACCTAATTTTGCTATTTCATTCACATTATTGAATTTCCTTTGAAAGAGGCATAAAAAATTCAAACTCACTGTTATGAAGACTGAATTCTTAAATAAATGTGCATTTTAATTTATAATGAAATGTAAAGTGTATTTTATTTCATTTTTCCATCATTCTCCTCGTATTTTGCATGTCAACTTGGCATTCCAATAATCCAGAATTTATCTCTGAATTCATCTCTTCGCTTCACTCATCCAATGAGGTATGTAGCCTAGGCCTTTCAAGATTCAATAATCTAAAAAATTTAAGATTTTTTTTTATATTCTGTTGATACTTTATTTAATACTAATAAAAGTATTAGCTGTTGGTGGTATTGTTATGTATAATTATTATTATTATATTATATAATATATATACATATTATTGAAAGGAGAAAATGAATGAAGCAATAATGCTACTTCAGTGTAAAATGGTAGGCCTAAAGAATATTTTATTGTTCTTCATTGCTTATAATTTCTGATGGCTATCAATTTCTGCTGCTTGATTATGAAAATCATAATTTTCTGGTGGTTAAAAGTGATTTCAGTCAGGTTAATTAAATGCTGAAGAGTGAAAAAATTCACTTCGAGATTACTGACTGTCGATAAAGCAGTTCTGCGATCAGTGGTGCGACTACTAGATCGACTCGGGACTTTTAGTTCGGAAGTTTGCCGTATGGATAATCAATCAAGGGGCAGTGACCGCATGTCAGCAGGTGACAGAAAGCTAGTGACAGCTGACAGTACCACTAGTAAACAAAAGTGGCCGGTAATCACTTACCTCGCTGGGTTGCGTCAAAAACGTAGGGCCTGCGGAAGCTTATGTATGATGTCTAAGGAATTGGATATTTACTTGCAAGTATGCAAAGGTCGTAATGTAATGCCTCAAGATTACATTAAATGTGCTCTGGAATTATCAGCGTAAGTTGCAAGAGTTGGCCTATCAATCATACATATAGTTTTGGGGTTATGTGTGGGCAGTGTGCAAACACTGAAAACAATTTGTACCCTGGACCTCATAAAATCCTATCCTCCTAAGTATAGGCCTCAGTGAAGAATAATATTTTGTATTATTGATTCTCCTTAGAGATACAGGTGAGTTAGATTTATCAGGAAAGACCGAAACAACATGGGGTTGGGAGGTTATCGGAAAGATTCTTGTCTCCTCTTCAACTGTACACACGTTGGTACTCCGAGATTGTCTAATTTCGCCACGAGGTTTAGCTGTTATCATTGGAAGCCTTTGTCAAAATGCAACAGTCCACACGATTGACCTGCGAGGAAACAATATTCAGACAACGAGTGTTACGCAACTTGGAAAACTCTTGAGACATAATAGTACGATTAGAGGGTAAGATATTAGAACTCAGCACATAATTGTACTGGTCCATTGCAACCTTGTTGACATAAATATTTGATATATATGTAACTTTTGGTTTATTTTGTAAAATTTTTGTACATTGTTGATTATTATAATTTGTATTTAGTGGGTATTTATAAATGAATTTTAATCATCATACTAGACCCAAGTTGCAATTATCAATAGCTTAAGAAATAGACCTACTGAATTTTTATAATTTATTGATTCCATTTTCAGTTTGTCACTCGAGTGGAACAGTTTTGGTATCTATCCTGATACAATGAGTCTGTTTTGTGATGCTCTGACAATAAATCAGTCATTACAGTTATTGGATTTGAAAAATAATCAGATTTCCTCCGACTGTGCACCATATTTAGCGAATGCAATACGTAAAAATACTAGTCTGAAAATATTAGACCTCCGTTGGAACAATCTTGGTTGTAAAGGTGGCCAGCAAATTCAATCAGCCATGCAGTTCAATAGGACATTGTACCGTGTCCGAGTGCAAGGGAATTGCATGCCTGACGATCTAGTCCGCAGCATCGAACAAGCTGGAAGACATAATGAAGACCAAGAGAAATTAAAAAATAATTGTCAATTGAAAACAGATTTTCTAGTTCAACATTTAAAGGTCTCCGAGGAAAACCGTGAAGGGCTCAAGAAAAAAAGCCAAGAAAAGATTCAGGAAGTTGTGAAGTATGTTATTTATTACAGAATATATGTTCCAACGTATAATTTCAAAGTTATACACATTTCTCGATTTTATAGAAGAATATTTTGTATTTTTAAGGGAGAGTGAGAGTCGCATTAGTGACTTGGAAGGTATACTGTCGGAACAGTTGGCCCTAGTCACAAAGCTGCAAGATCAAGTTGCATCTCTCCATATTGATTTGAAAGCGAGTGAGAAAAAGACAAAAACGTTGGAAGAATTACTAGTCGAAAAAGAGGAGTTTAGTAATATGCTACATTCAAATCATCAGAAAGAGTTAGAGAATTTGAAAAAGGTTAGAATGAATATCATTGATATTTTAGATGAATAATAGCTACACTATTGCATTCCTCAAATTCCTTTGACTATTTACAGCATGTGCCGGAGCTGGAGATAATTGTTTTCCAATTAATTCATAGATAGGCCTATACATATTAGTTTTTCAGATCGAAAACTCATTTGGGTACTGTCCAAGTTATCAATTGTGTCTTCGCTATAGCAATGTGCATGCATAATCTAAACATTGTATGCCTATTTTGATGTGTGCAGAAATTTTAAATTGAAATTTTTTGTCATACAAGCAAGCTACCAGTACCAATACAAGTCTCCTAAAATTAGCCTTCAGCTAACAAATTCAAAGAATCAAATACATTACTGTACATCACACAAATATTATATATATGTACTGGTACAGCTGAGTTTTCTAAAAACTCAAAATTTTCAGAGGGTTTTAAACAAAATCATCAATTCTAAAAAAAAAAATTAGTTTTATCTGTGTTTTTGTTACAAAACTTCTTCCTTGCTCAAAGCAATTCCAATTACTCGATGAGGTACCAGTATTTAATCATTCTATAATGGGCTATTAATCTAATGTTTAGAAACTAGCTGACAATGAAGAGACCATTGTGGCTATTACAACAAAGAAAGATGCTGAATTGTCAACCGAGAAGAATTTGAAGAGAGCACTCGAGAATAAAGTGGATTCACAGAGTAAAGATTTGAAACAACTGGAACGGGAAATTCAAAAGCATTCAGAGAAACTCAGACTTACTCGACAAGAGCAAGAAGGTGAGAATTAAATTAGTGAATAAAGGAAAATAACAGTAAGCCAAGGTAGAGAAGATTATACCGTAGGTTAAATAGAGATATTTGGATCATAAGAATCCAATCAGTAGACTATTAATTGTTGATAATGTATAAACTTTGAATGTATTTTCTCCAGAATGTCTTCTCTCGGAACATGCTTTAAGCCAAGCATTACTCCTGAAAGCCGAACGAGAAAGCGAAGCCAGATTTTCGAAATTACAGAGTGAAGTTATTTCGATTCGTACGTCACTACAAGAACGAATCAAAGAGCTTGAGAAGGAAAACGAGGGGGTAGAGAAACGGAAAGCCGAGTTATCCTCGTTGTTGGTGAGGGAGCAAGCCAAGTGTGACGGTGAGATACCATCTTTTACATCATTATAATTCTTAAAAAACATAAATAAGCTTGTTTATATTGAAAAATAGATTCGAACAGTTGTAGGCTGTTATAATATTTTCAGCCTTCACTATACGATTGACGAGATTCATAGATAATTCCGTAAAATAGGTAGCGATAATATAGTGAAACTTCTATGCTTCATTCCCGGATCCATCGTTTTCCTGCTTCTATCATCAATTTGTTCCACCCTACTCTTATATAACCAATATTAAATTTTCTTAGATAGATCATAGTCCTACATGGGTGGTTTTAACGACTATTGTTTGGTTTCCAGAGGCGGTTGCCGTGGCGACGCAAAAGGCGCGAGTACGTGAGGAACAGCGTGTGTCCCAGTTGGAAGATAAGCTGGCGCAGTGTCGCGAGGAGAAGTCGACGCTCGAGAAACAGCTGAGTCTCGTGCACGCGACAACATCACAGCTACAACAGCACAACACTGCGCTCGTAGCCGAGATGGCCGAGCCACATAGGAAGCTCACGAAAATGCACGAGGTTCGGGAACTTTCACACTAATCGTAGTATTGCGCAAGTTTGCTATACTTGTAGCTGCTCTCGGTAGCTCAGTCAGCTGAGGCACCGTGATTCAAAATTGATAAACGAACATGTGTATAAATTTCGTTTATTTGAATATGGCACTTTCCTCGATATTCCCCCTGACCGTAGTAATTCTTTGTCGGCAGGAGCTATCTATGGAACGTCTCGCGAACCAACGCCTGCAACTGGAGCTAGCGGAAGAAGGGAAGCGATCGCTAACGAAACAGCGTGATATGGAACTACTTCAAGTCAGACTTCAAGAGGCGCAGGCGCACGTCAGCGAGCTCTCAAAGGTGCAAGTCGACAGAGAAAGAGAGAAACAAGCGCACAGTGAACAGTTAAAATCAGTATTGGCAGAACGAGATAGAGAACTGAGAGCAATTCGGTAGGCAGTGGTGTTTTATGTTCATCGTTCAATCGACTCCCATAGACTCTTAATGTAAAATATTTTAATTATACAAATTTATCTATTAATCAATTTATCATATAAAAATGGCAAACTGTGATTTTTCTAATTTTAATATTTCCAATATCATGTTTGTACGAACACTACATGAACTGTTTGTCTTGGTTCCAGGGTGGACGAAGCCGAACGGGTGGGTGCTCTTTACTCAGCATTCAACAAATACCTCGGCAGTCTTGCTCCCGGTGCTCAGACGTCTCGAACAACTATCCCTCTATGACCCAACCCGGAAGAACAAAAAACACTAGAGGTGTACTTGAGATAGAAGTTTTGATTTCGATACATTTTTATACCGTTTTTTACGCAATAATATTTTTGGAATTTTGTATTTTTAGTCTTATACATATGCCGTAGTACACTATTAATAATTCTGTTTGTTACTGGAATGCGTGTATCTGTCATGGTACAAATACCACATTTGTCTGCTACCGTCCACTAGTCAAATGTTAATAACAGTTGTTTGTATTCAAACCAATTCAAGTATTTATTTTAGATTGAGTATTTAGTGTTGAGTGTTTTGAATTATTTGAGCAGGCTTTTAATGGCTGCTGACTTCATGGACTTTTCTAATTGTATTGAAGTCAGCAATTTAGGTTATTGTTCAGTACTTGTACTGATTCATGTGTATTTCAGTGCCTGGGTAAAATTGTCATCTACTCATTTATATGGTAATGTAAATGCAAACCACATTGAAATTGAGTTCTAATTTGAATTGCAGTATTTCGTATTTAATAAAGTCAGGATGTGTAAATCTATTGGACCAATGAAAACACATTCATGTTGTAACCCACCATATTATTTTTAAATTAGAGTTGAGTGTATTATTTATTTATTTATATTTATTTGAAGTAATTTGAATTTAGAAACAGTTACCGGTAGTACTGCAAGAACCAGAAGTCTAAAGACTCTGAGTCTAAGACTGCGCGAGACTCTTTGGTAGAATATACAGATGAGTTGGGGTTATTCATACAAGTTTACAAAGAAACTCATAATTGTGAAAAACTACAAATCGTTTGCTCTCGAAGCATTGGGAGCCGCAGCGTTCAATTACGTATTCTGGTGTTTAATTAATTATAAACTTTAGTTGATACTGAAAATTGTCTACGAAATGGAAGCAGCCCATCTTCATTTTGTACCGACTTTTTCGTATACTTCAACACGCGGTGTATCATATGGGTTCTATTCTTTCGTCACGCATCCATTCTGTTTGCCGTCATTGAGTACAGGCCCTGGTTGTTTCACTGAGAATTCCTACGTGCCGCCCCGGTGGCTAAGTCAATTATCGCTAGCGGTAGTAACTGAAGTCACCGTTGGGCGTGGGTTCGAGTCCCGCATAAGGCATGGGTTTTTGTAAACGTCCTTTCATCTATCATCTCTTCATCGTTCCATCATCACACGCTTATTCGTACCCCGTAGAACCTAGCTGTTGGTGGGGTCGTTAAGCAGCATTAAAAAAAAAAGAATTCCTACGCAATCAAATTGTTTATCTAGATATTTGTTGCAATTCTGCCTAGATGTCGGGTTTGCTCGGCTGTGTTTCGTTCTTGATGGGACGTATCGGGCCTTACACTATTAATAAAGACTTTCTATTTTTCTACTTGTAGTGACAATTGTAACTTCTAGTGAATTTTATTTTTTTGTACTTAAGGTGTTTGGAAATTGTATCAAATAAATTACAGAATGGATTTTTATATAGGCTACCATAATTTTCAATATTTTTATCATTATTGGTATTATGAAAATGATATAATAAGACAGTGAGGAGTATTGAACTAATCTGCTACTCTACAATAATTATTTAACATGCATATCCTGACCAAAGTACTTGGTAGATCTATGCCATGCTTGAGATAACATACAAATTATTATTATACATTGGTTAGAAGTTTTGTTGATATAAAATTAAAATTATTCTGTATACATTTTACAAATATTATTTTTTCAAATTTTAGATCTATTGCAAAAATAAAAATAATAGCACTTCATACTGTTATGTTGGCAATTCGTAACAAGTTCAATATTGTGCGGTGCTGCTGTTGGGGCCTAGGAAATTTGAAGAATTATCAAATTACTGTAATAGATTAGCCTAGTAAATGCCTATTGTTGCGTGCTTACCATTTGAATGGAGGTGTAGGTTTATATCTGCGACGTGCTTGGTTGTTTACTGCAGTGCAAAGTGAGCTTCATTAATGCCCATTTTGATGTTTAATGTTCAACATTGAGGTTATGTCACCGATTTTGAAGAAGCCCTTCCACTTCATAATTATCCAAAGGCAGCCTTAAAGCCTTCCTTTCTCTGGTTAATTCAAACGATTATTCAACGGAATTCTCAATTTTGTGTATGACTGGAGATCCATGTGCCTGTTATAGGCGTAGAACGTTTGACACGTTCCAAGACACGGTCATTGAGTTGACACGGTGCAGTCGCTTCAGAAATGTTTCGTAAAGTGATCACATGCTCATTCAGTAGATACCTACAAGTGATGGGAAAATCAACACAGTGTTTGGCCTGTATTCCATTGTCACCTTCATGTAGTCAAATATTTGGGCCAAGCGACTCCAAAGTTTCTTGTAAAGCTACACATTGCAGATTTATTCATAACACAACTCGAATGTGTATTGAGAAAGATGATAAAGTCCAAGAAAAAGCTCTTGTAACAAGAGATTTCTTTGATAGTGTGGCAAATAAAGATAAAGAAACGTATTTAGACATGGTTCATATATATGTTGGCCGAGATGTTCATCGGAGAGGTCACGTCGAGTTTATTTACACTGCTTTACGTCACATGGAAGAATTTGGTGTGCATAAGGATCTGGAAACCTATAAAGCTCTCATTGATGTTCTACCAAAAGGTAAATTCATACCAACAAACATTTTTCAAGCCGAGTTCATGCATTATCCGAAACAACAACAGTGTGCCATAGATGTCTTGGAACAGATGGAAGATAATGGTGTGATCCCAGATTATGAATTAGAAGATATTTTAATGAACATATTTGGAAAGAAAGGTCACCCAGTCAGGAAATTCTGGCGAATGATGTACTGGATGCCAAAGTTCAAAAACCTTTCACCTTGGCCGATACCGAATCCGGTTCCCAATGACAGTTTAGAACTTGCAAAGATTGCAATACAACGGATTAGCAGTGTTGATCTTCTGTCCAAAGTGTCAGTTTATGAAGCATCAGAATTACCTGATTCCATTGATGCTACCTGGATAGTTAGTGCTCAAAGTCCTACGCAAAAAGAACTTGTTGATCGACACCCTAAAAATGTTGCTATTTATGTGGAAGGTTCTTATAGATTGTGGCTCCGGAATGCGTCCGTCAACTACTTTGTTCTGAGAGCTGATGCTGAACCAAGAGCCCCTCAGCCTTTTGTGGACACTGACGGTGAATAAATAGTTGCTAATTATAACTAACATAGCCCATTAATCTGGTTGCCAACAATTAACATCAACAGGCTAGCACAATCCAATATTATGGAATATATATTAGCCCTGGAAATATTTTGTCTAGCCTGGTAATGTTACTTTTGATCTCTTTGAGGATTCAAGTGTAGGGATAGTCACTGAAAGAATTATAATATACTCGAGAGAGTTTTCATTCAATTTCTACATTTCAGAATTCTGTTTCAGTTTTGCATTGAACGTCTTCAATATTGAAACAATTATTGATATATTTTTTTTTTTTTAAATTAGACCCTGAACTAAAATACTAGCCCAAGGTGTTGCTGATTATTTCGTATTTGCGCTTGAGAAACTGGAGTCTTGGCAACTCTGTCAGTTGAAATAAACACAGCAGGCAACATCACTAATCAGCTAGCTACATTTATTTGCCTGGGCCGTTATTGTATAACGAAATGAAAGTGGCCTGTTTTTGTTGAGTTCCAATGATTCCATGTACAAATATATAATGATAACCACCATTTATTATCATTCTCTGAATGAGTCACTTGAATGTACTTCATCTGTTTCTAGATGTGGGTTCACTGAAAGTACCATATTACCACGATGATCCTAGTGAAGAGTCTGAAATAATAAGGGCACCGAGTGTTCATGAACAAGATGATGGGACCATTTTGGCATTGTGTGCGACAGGATCGTCTAGCCGCGACTCTTTGCTATCTTGGATCAGGCACTTGGAAGCTAACGGCAATCCAGCATTGGGCCAAATCCCAGTACTATTCACTCTTCGTTCAGTGCCCGAAGAGTTCGAAGCGTTAGGACAAATAGAGGCGGAAGATAGAGGGAGAATTGAAGAAAGTAAATAGTCAAGTTGTATTAATATGTCTGGTATTGTTATTAAAATTTGTAAATACTTTACAAAACTTTGTCAGGTCAAAAAAGTAACAATTTTGAATTTGGAAAATGAATTATAGCTAATGAAACACTTCAGTCTCATTTAAATTCAAATTGTTAATTTTGAAGAACTGACATCCATTTTATTTACCATAATTTCCCATTCAACATTCATCTTTCTAGTCTATCTTCATTTCAATTTGTCAGCAACAGTCAAAGTCTTATCACGTTATATCATCAAAGATTTGCAAGTAGTTGGAAATCGTAAATCACAATATTCTTTACTACCGATCATTTAGGTGTTGGTGTTACTATTGATTGCGCCAGTGATCTATATGCAGCTGTGACAGGCGAGTCCGGAATGATGGAAACACAGCATTGGCCTCTTTCTCCCAAGGTAGTAAGTCGTGGGTCAATTGGAATGCAGCCCAAGAATGGTATATTTGCTGTTTCGGCAAGAGATTGCCCACCACCACTTGAAAATATATTAGTGCACTCCTGAAAATTAATTCTTCATTAGCTCACAAGTTTCGGTTCATTTTTTGGTAGAAATAATCTCAAGGTGGGCCCTAGCTTACCTCGATGAGTAAGAACTGAAATTTGGAGAGGTGAAAGGAAAATTACTTTGCTGTTTAACAATTTATGGTTTTCTTTAAAAGGTTAAATATATAGCCTTGTAGCAGAACTTACTGTGCAGGTTGGGCAGACAAAACCACTCATATTTTCAACAATCCCAATAACTGGTATCCCCGTTTTGCGGCAAAATGTCAGTTCCTTCCTGACATCTTCTATAGCAACAGCTTGAGGTGTAGTAACAAGAATTGCTCCATCACAGTTAAGTGATTTTACATTCTCCATAACGGTAATATGTTCGTCTGAGGTTCCAGGAGGGGTGTCGATAATAAGATAATCAATATCTTGCCAATAAACATCAGTTAAGAATTGCTTGATCATAGCCGTCTTTTTAGGACCTCGCCATACTACACCGTCATTTCGATTCTTGAGTAGAAAACCAATCGACATGACAGCCAGTTTTTGTTCCTGATCAGCATAAACAGGAACCCATCCCTGTGGACACTGATGGACGTCCCTGTCTTCCAAGTTTAGTAAATACGGTATACTTGGTCCACATAGATCAACGTCGAGCAATCCAACCTATTGACATAAAGGTACATTTATTCTAGGCCAAAGACGCCCTGATATGTTTTAGTGTATTGTCATCTTTTAGGGGCTACTTTAGTGATGTTAAGGTAGGGCAAAGTTTGTGTTGCACAGGCAACGACTAATTTTACCAATCAAACCTATAACCCAAACCATCGAGTTTGTAGTGTCCCAAACCATTGATTTTTTGCCCAAACTCAGTGGTCTAGAATCAGCCCAAAAAAAGATCAGCACATCTTACAATGTTTTTACCTACATAAAAGAAGCAAGAAACTGAGAAAAGAAGCAGTTCAGCTGTACGCTTTATGACCAGTCTGGATTAGTCTGTAGCCTAAAGCATTGGAAGAATAAAGCAGTGCACTAACTCAATGCCATTGAATGTCAATGCCCAAAGGTCACAGGCCTAACCTCAAATAATTTACCTTGAAGCCGTTTTCTTTCAATGTCAATGCAAGTTGAGTACTGACAGTTGATTTTCCAACTCCACCTTTGCCAGATAGAATTAAAATTATGTGTTTCACTCCTTCCAACATATTTATTCTAAGATTAAATATTTATATGATAAACGCACAACTTCCTTTATCAACAAGTAGCCATATTGCAGGCACCAAAGAGGTATGCACCAAAGGCAGGCACCACCAAAGAGGTTTGGGCACCACCCTTGGCAGGCACGGCCCCACTGTGTTGGTAAAAGTTAATTAAACGTCACCGTGACATTCCACACTTGTTTACACTTTACGCCTACTAGACGTCATAATATACAACTCCATGATAATACCATAAGTATACAGGTTAGAATGATAATACACTGTCAGCAAAGATAGTAATATGAGTTGACTGTCAGCGCACAAAGCAGGGCCCAACACATGGTTGAACCCACCGTGCGCTAACCAAACCCATTCCTAACCTAACCTGTGAAAAACTTTCCAGTCTCGTAACATTATTTCTTATAGACCCGTAAATATCGAAGGTATGGCGGCTTCTAACATATTTTGGTACAAAATACAAAACAAGTGTAACGGTATAGGTGTAGTTGAACCATTAAGTATATAGTCTTTAAAGACTATATACTTAATGGTTGAACCAAGAGTGTAAATAAACACAATGGTTGAACCAATCCAATGAATGGGTAGCCTACGCCATTGAATTTACTACAAAATCAATGCCTACGCCCACCATACTACCATTGAGTTTGTAATGTTAGTACAAACTCAATGATACTACAATAACACGAAGTGTTAATATACTAGGATCGTTGGGAGGGCCGACTCGCATACTACCGAAAACCGAGATAGTTTTCTCAGTGAAAAGCAAAGATAGTAATATGAGTTGAAAAGGCGAAAAGGTGAAAAGGCGGCGGTTTAACGCGCATTAGCAGTCGGAATCTTACTGGTAAGTTTCTTAGCTTTCAAAAAATCGTACACTAGGAAAACGCTATATGTAAAAATCTTACACTGGACAAACGCTATATGTAAGCGTTGATGGATGAGCGATGTTGCAGAGGTAAAATTACAGAGACACTGAGCACGCCTATTTGTGTTTTTTTTCCCAACCTCCCCCACTAACCCAACAGACATATTACACACCCCCCCCTCCTCCCCAACAACGGCATCAACCTACCCCCTAACCTAACCAACAAAAGTCACCCCCTCCAACACCACCCCTATCAAACAACATGCAAAAACTAGCACACAAACCAAGACCGGCTCGAATACTGCCCGGAAACCGAAATAGTTTCCACGGTGAAAAGGCATCAGTTTAAAACGCGTTAGCACATCGGAAACGAACAGATATGGGTTATCATTTTCTTGATGATAACTATCGATCGGTATGAGGTATTAAAATTCTAATACGTGAGAAACACAAATAATTATAATAGCTTCAAGATAATATAAGCTAGGCCCTACAACTATTTAGGTCGTGTCGCACATCTGTGAACCGTCGACAAATACTCTCAAAAGAGCCATGGGTGTTTTTCGTTCTTTGTTTGCGCGCCACTTGTCAAACGGTAAAATTAATCATCGTGGAATTTATCCGCCTTAATGACCTCCCTCTGGATTGAATCGGTACGGCGACATAAATAGTTTTAGGTTATATCATCTAAAAGCTAATAATTATCTGTGTTTCTCGCGTATTAGAATTTTGATATGTCATACCGATCGAAAGTCATCATCAAACTGATATTTCGCTAAATCGACTTCCGTGGACTCTTAAGCAGTATAACTTTCACAGTATAGTTTGCAAAAATCTTGCATAACCGCGTAACAACCAATACAGCTCTCTAATCTCCTACGGGAAACGGTAGGCCTATACCTTAGGCGGAAACGAGGAAAACGATATTAGTACATGGGTTCCACTGGGTCTTCACCGATTTTACCATAACCGTTGCCCCACGGGCATATTGTCCCATCTGCGGTTCTGATAAGATATGAATTTGCCATTTGTGTCCAGATTTCCCTGTAACCATCGACAGAGTACCAAAGGCATGCGCCGCCTGCGGAGATCAGGAATAAAAGTGCCAGAAACGCTTGAGCAGCGCAGGGCTCGACTTGAGAGGGATCGTATGGAACAGGCTCAACGAAGAGCAGCTGAAACGCCTGAGCAGCGCGAGGCGCGACTTGAGCGACAACGGTTGAGACGGACCGAGTCGGTGGCGGCGGAAACGCCCGAGCAGCGCGAGGCGCGACTTCTGCAACAACGGCGGAGGCGGACAGAGTCGGTGGCGGCGGAAACGCCCGAGCAGCGCGAGGCGCGACTTCTGCGACAACGGCGGAGGCGGACAGAGTCGGTGGCGGCAGAAACGCCCGAGCAGCGCGAGGCGCGACTTCTGCGACAACGGCGGAGGCGGACCGAGTCGGTGGCGGCGGAAACGCCCAAGCAGCGCGAGGCGCGACTTCTGCGACAACGGCGGAGGCGGGCCGTTTCGGTGGCTGCGGAAACGCCCAAGCAGCGCGAGACGCGACTTGAGATTGATTGTCGACAGCAGGCTCAAATATTGAGTGGATCCGATTTGGAATTGGAGGCATTTCGGTATGATTGTACTTGCGACTATCGAGTTCACTCAATTATGACAGTAATCACAGGAGTGACATCATTGCGTTAAATCTGATCACATGCGACGGATTCGTCCTGGATCCTACAGATAGATTCAAGAAAAATGAAGGCCAAGCTGAGAAAAATACATTGCTGAGAGTATCATAGTAGTGGGTTTATTTGTGTGTGCAAGGGGTCCAATTATAAAGTTCTTTACCAAAATAGTAAAAAAAAAAAGATACTAGGCCTATAAATTACATTGAGCATGCTGTCTGTAAGAGGTTCAATTATATCTTCAAAAATTATGGTAACTACATGGTCAACAGCTAAGGTCTTGGTCTAATCCCTATAAAACAAAAGCTTTTACGTTCAAGAGTTTGTCATTTGTTTTATTGAGGTTTCATCGTGTCTCAGATAATTTCTCCATAGTGAATGAATTTATTTACCTTGTAATTATCTGTAATCATTGAGGACTACAAATATCGATAATATTACGGTACTTATGGCAATGTTTCTTGTAGGCTTAATCAATCGATTAATGCCATTGTTATACTGTGTCCAAGTGACAATCGTATTATCAACCTGCATCGTTAGGCCTATTGAGAAACTGAAACAACAGAAATTACACATTTTGCATATTTGTTCTTCCTGTTCCAGCTTGATCCTGAAGGAGAGCAGCAGGATGGATGAGGATCCGCTAGCCACGGTGGAAGAGGAGGGAGATGAAATGATTGCTGTAATTAAGCAAGAAGCGTTGGATCCCCTAGCCACGGTGGAAGAGGAGGGAGATGAAATGATTGCTGTAATTAAGCAAGAAGCGTTGGATCCGCTAGCCACGGTGGAAGAGGAGGGAGATGAAATGATTGCTGTAATTAAGCAAGAAGCGTTGGATCCGCTAGCCACGGTGGAAGAGGAGGGAGATGAAATGATTGCTGTAATTAAGCAAGAAGCGTTGGATCCGCTAGCCACGGTGGAAGAGGAGGGAGATGAAATGATTGCTGTAATTAAGCAAGAAGCGTTGGATCCGCTAGCCACGGTGGAAGAGGAGGGAGATGAAATGTTTGCTGTAATAAAGCAAGAAGCGTTGGATACGCTAGCCACGGTGGAAGAGGAGGGAGATGAAATGTTTGCTGTAATAAAGCAAGAAGCGTTGGATACGCTAGCCACGGTGGAAGAGGAGGGAGATGAAATGTTTGCTGTAATAAAACTAGAAGCGCTGGATCCTCCAGCAACGGTGGAAGAGAAGGCAGATCATACGGACACTATAATAAAGGATGAAGCGTGGGATGAGTTGAGAATAGGTAACATATCTTGTACTGTCAATACCTCAACAATAAGAGCATATTACTGCTCCTAATTAATTGATTGGCAGAGAATGCTCAACACCTGCTGAAGAACAACACCAGTGGTCGCTTAAGTTACACTGGTTCAATTGTTGTTTTAATCAACCAATTTCTTCAGTTATTCCAATTGATTTAGGCCTATACCCAGAACATGTATTTTATACCAACTTCAATCCAAATTCACCAGAAAATAGTCAACATCAGGCTGTGGACTTGGTAGAAGAATCAGCTTGTTGGTGCCCCAGCATCAACTTATAAGTACCATAATGATCAAGACTTGTGAATTCCAATTGATAATTCCGATATAATTAGAAGATTTTGATGTATTTCGATCAATACAAATTAAAGTTCCAATATTGTATGCAGTCGTCATATTGTTACAACCGAATTTGGATGCCGGGCCTGAATGGATTTGGACGAAGGGTGTAGCAAATAATATAGAAATGGCGCTTACTTATAAATGGTGAGAGGCTGGCTGTAGGATAAATTAAGGTGTGAAGGACAAAATTAATAATTAAACTGAAACTGGTATTTATTGATAATAATTTGTAAACAAAACAAGATGATTAGACAGTTCTATCAATAATGAAGCTATAAACGGACCGACGATCTTGGAATTTGAAATAGAAAAATGAATCGGTCAATCAGACCGATACTTGAGCCACATGGTGAACACCATTGCCCGTAAGAGTAGGTCGATTGGGGTCAGTAGCACGCGTAAGATGATGACAGAGGCTATGTCTCTCTCGTCGTCTGGTGTCTTCTAAAGAGAGAGAGCTCCCTTATCACACATGCATTTATACACACACCTCACTTTATAATAATAATAGATTTGTTGTCTTCATGAATCTGCATTACAATAACAATTTCAATCACTTTACAATTAGTTATTGAAGGATGTTTTTACATATTAATTGGTTGAAAACAATGTGTAATTATGAAAAGTTGCATCTTATGATAAGTCAGAATATTTAAAACAAGTTTCACTGAGCTTCTAGACCACTTCATCATGTTGAAATATATTCATTCAAAGAATAATAAGCTTTGCGTAGATTATGAGTTTTTTAATTCAATTTTAAATTTTGAAAATGACTCTAAATTTCTCATAGCTTCCGGTAATTTATTATACAGTTTGAATTTTAAATAATTATAGTTAACCTGTATAAGTTTCAAGGAGCATTTTTTAAAATGTGTGTTACTAGTATGTGCCGGTCTGTCGATAGGGACATTCACGCTGACTTGGTAAATGTGTAGTTCATTCTCCCTAACGACAGAGGTCGGAACATTCTGTGTTGGATGGTGGTTATTGGTCAATTAGAATAGTATAGAAATTAAAATTAAGAATTACAGTAGTTTATTGACTATTGTGACAATATCAAACGACAACCATGAAACAATCACAAATACTAATTTCAACCCTTGAGGCGGTGTATGTGTGTACTTCAAATATTATTCATTCAACAATGGTTATAAATACATGTATTGAAGTGTTGTGATGTTTTGTATTTCCACAGCAAGCGATGTCGGTTGCAGCACCAAGGTGGATCCTCTACTGTTACCGATCAAGGAGGAAGATGTGAAGTTTCCGCTCGAATACGCCAGCGTGTCTGCTAAATGGACTACAGGTATGACTGCAAGACTGTTGTGCTATTTTATTACTGTTGTTTGACATCGAGCCTAACCATGATTCTCATAGAGTCGTTCAAGTATCAACTGTCCTTTGACAACATAACATGAAGTATTCAGTACAAAAGCAGTGAACCCTCGTTTATTAGAATTTCACGGTAATTCATAATGAAGACATGACCTCAATCAATCAATCTTCCAGTATAAAGATGGCAATGTAAATTTATTCTGTTAATTTCAGTTTTCATTATCTCAATTTGTATCCATCTATTATTATATATATTGATTATATATTATTCTAGGCCTTTTTTAAAATTATTATTGGGTTGAATGACACACTGTAACGATAGTGAAGATCTATTGGCGTCGGAAAGATGATTGATGAGATGATGAGATCATGAGAAAAGGGTTTCTTGGGTGATGGAAAGGATGGTGGGAAGGAAGCGGTCGTAGCCTATATTGTGGGAACCATCCCGGCATTATCCTAGACTACAGAGGGAAACCACAAAGAAACCTGCAAAGATGGATGGCGGCGGAGATAGAACCGGGCTGCTAACATGACTGAGTGTGATCCCAGCAAGTGTGGAGTAACGTAACACTTCTTAGACCCAGCTGCTTCACTGTATCATAGTCTCACCTTGTTCTTGTTCACAGTGGCTGCTAACAAGACGGAGCAAGTGCAAGCAAGGTTTCTTGCCGACCCAACAAGTGTGGAGTAATGGAATAGTTCTTAGACCCAGCTGCTTCACTGTATCCTCACCTTGTTCTTGTTCTTGTTCTCAGTGGCTGCTAACAAGACTGAGTGTGATCCCAGCAAGTGTGGAGTAACAGAACAGTTCTTAGAGCTGGCCACTTCAAGTATGGAGCAAGGAACAGAACAGGAAGGACTACTTGTACCGAAACAGGAAGAGCTGGACATCACGGATGACTGTGGGTCCGAGACGGAAGAATTAGACGAGATAGCTTTTGTCATGGTTAAAAGAGAACCGCCTGATAATTGTGAGTATATATTTGATATCTTTAGGTCAGCGGTCCTGAGTTTATTGTTCAGTGGTTGTTTGTTTTTCTATTGTGGTCAACATTATCGTTGTGTTTTATAATTTTATGGAGTATGCGTGGATTATTGAATGAAAATTTCATCACCTTTGTGCAAAACTGATGACTGCGCAAAGCAAAGAACACGTTGAGAGTTCATCTGAGGGAGGGTCTTTCGTGGTGATGATATTCTGATCAAGGTCACAAACAAGTTGTATTGAGGGTGGCGTTCATTGGCCGGCACCTCTGAATGTGTTCAAAATCCTTCAAAATAAAATTGCCATGCACATTTCATTTCATCATGTCAAAAGCCTAGTTATTCTTATAATTACTGAACATTTGCATTTTATGCCTAATATCTATTCACATGTGCATTTTTCTTCTCTTAGAGTTAACTTGGCCAACACTTTTTATATCACTACTTTTGAATGCCGAAAATTTGTAATAGCAAGGGCTTTGCTCCCTGTTTTCACAAGTTTTTGTTTTTGGTGAGGATGTAGGCCTATACATGAATGAACTGTTGAATATCAAGATTCATGTGGATGCATATGACATCGAAGCAGTATTCACTAACAATACTATAAAGAGCTGCAACAATGCGTAATGAGTCAGATCTCTAATAATAATTACTATTTATCTGTGCAGTGTCCAACAACCAAGTAGACGATGATATCAGCACGAGTAAAAGTACAGATGATTTCTCTGAGCAGGATACTTGCACTACGAGTGTGGACAATGCAAGGGAACCTACCGGAGCGAGGAACAGGAGACCGGACCAATCTGAGGAGAAGAGAAGGAAGACCGCCATCGATACGACTACCACAGTTTCATCCACTACTTGCAACGTGTGTGGTTTCAAGGCTGCCCAACCGTTTGATCTGAAAGCACACATGCAGATTCACACAAGTGATAAGCCATTCCAGTGCAGTGAGTGTTCTTATAAGAGCAACGACGCATGTCATCTAAAGACGCACATGTTGATACATACTGGTGATAGGCCGTTCCACTGTAACGTGTGTTCTTACGAGAGCACTCGCGCAGATACTCTGAAGAAGCATTTGATGACCCATACTGGTGATAAGCCATTCAGGTGTAAGGTATGTGCCTATACGTGCAGGCAGGCAGCTAATCTACGGTCTCACATGTTAACACATACCAGTGATAAGCCGTTCCAATGCAAGGACTGTACTTATAGGTGTAAGACATCGGGTCAACTGAAGCGACATATGTTGACGCATACCAGTGATCAGTCGTATCGTTGTACGGTGTGTTCGTACGAGTGCAGGAAAGCGGGGAATCTGAAGAGACACATGTCGAATCATATCACGTGACGGGCCAGTCCAGTCGAAAAGTACATTCTTAAGCCTGATTAGATGAGCGTTAGCGGACATTTCCACTCGACTCTTACGGAGCTTTGTCGGTGTTTTTTTTTGTTTGTATTGTTTGGTTGTAAAATTTGAATTATATTGGTGAGATTTTATTTTCAATTTTTTTCCGCTCAGCCTAATCTTATGGGGTTTTTAGAAACTTTGAGATGATGTTTCTCAAAAATGATCCAACCGATTTGACCCTTCCAAGTTGGAGAAGTTTGCATGTACAAAAAAAGTTTCATGTAGATCAGACAAACCCTGCGACCTGTGTAGTGCCAAAAAAAAAACAGACAAAGCTCCTTAAGAGTTGAGTGGAAATCTTCGCTAACGCTTATCTAATTACTAATATATATGTTCAATATGGCGTAAACTTCCCGGTTTGAAGTTGGTGCTGGACACAAATATGTACGCCTTCTTATCGTTGAGTAACTCATCTCGGCAATATATTATATCTATGGTCAGTTCACATGAGAAGTAGCTGTATTTCAGCACCGAACATGAATATGCTTCTACTTGTGGTTACTCTCGAGTTTCTCTCGCTGCATCATCATCACGTTACATGTAGTTTGTGTCAATATACGAGCAGTGATAGTATCACCTGGTGCGACAGACGGGATTCCCAGCCGTCAGCGCTCACTGTTCTTACTGAAGTTACGAGTACAATAAACTTGAAACACATGTTGGGATTTGAGATGAATCCAGTTGTTGGGATTTCCGGTCTGGGATTCCTGTAGATGTCTTGTAGGGAAATCCTGTGAGGGACCCTGCGGGTGACTCCCCATTATTTAGTGCTAGTAAATAATGACTAACAGGGCACTATGACTCGGCTGCCCATTGACAGTCTCACTTCACACAGCTCAAGAGTAGGCCTAAGCCAAACATACCTACTTGCTATTTACTGTCATGTATCAACCAGTGTAAATAAATATCTAGTTCTCTCTTGTATACAGAGCTACTTTTTGTGTCAGTGTCAACCTAACCTTGCACCTATCATGTATCCTACACAGTTATATCAGAGTCGATAAAGTAGTTCTACGTTCTGTGGAAGGTTGTTGGACTCCTCATCGTGAGAGTGCTGCTAGTTGTGCTGAAATTGAATTAAATGCCACTGGGAGTGCTGACTACTAATTATCCTATATTTCAGTTAAGAAATATACTTCACAAAGTTTCTCAGTTGTAATTGCATTTTTGTAGTTGAGTGAATCTACAACCATGATACAGCTGACATGTCATGAACATTCAATGTATGTCTTGTGATGATCATTAAAATAGGACTAGTAGGTGAAATTCAGTACTGATTTCCACATTTTGTTCTATACATTCAGCAATGTACAGGTAATGTAAACATAGAAAAGTTTTTGATTTCATTATACAAGTCTGTTATTAAGGCGTCACCATAGGGCAAAAGGTTCCCACCGGGGTGATTATTTAAAAAAATATTGTTATGGTTTATTATGGATCGACCTTATTTTAGAAGGTATGTACTTCTCTGCACGGTGTGAAGCAGTTTCACAACAATATGTTCATACGAAAAGCCACTACCGGTACGATCGTTTATGCTTTAGTTGACACTGAAAATCGTATGACAGCAATGTCCACATAGAGTTTCAAGTCGATTGGTTAAAGAAAGAATTTTTCCAGTACTTGAAATGGAATCTTTGCTGAGCTAATCTAATTATTTCGTATATCCTACGCTATATTCCAGTCGTTTTAATATTCAAATTAAATTCATCATGATTCATGAATATTTCCTAATTCATCTCTTTCCAGTCCACTGTTGAGAGATAATTTTCCAACTTCGTTTTCTTAACGGGCTATTCTCTCTCTAAATATATGGAGGAAAATTGAAATTGCAATGTTGCTAACAGCTTACCTATTATTATTAAAATCATCAATTACTGTATAAGTTTAGTTCCAACCAAAAAAAATTCTTGAATATTCATTCGGATCCTATTGGTATTTTTTCTAATCAATTCATTTTTCACAGTTTATGAAATCGTGAAAAGATTGTACGTATTATCCAATGTCTTTGATTGCAGGCCCTACCTATTCCCGTTATGCACGTGAAATGTAAGCTACTTCAGCTGTCAGTCAAACTTGAAAAAATCTGACTGCATGAAAACTAATTCATAATGCTACTAAATTTGAATTTTCGATCCCAATTAATTTATTTTACGATATTGCAAATTTTTTACAATTTTACAATACAATATTCACAATATTACAATATGCAATTCAGATAATGAATTAATATTAATTATCCAATGGTCTTGTGCTGAGGAATTGTTGAATTTAGCATGAGAAAGTTTGAACCTTTTGAGACCTTTTTTTAAACATTTCAAGTGAGAAATATAAATACCGATACTAAATAATTGTAATTGGTACTAGTAAGTTATTTTATTATATGTTACTAATAATTATGTTTACAAAATATATAAATAAATAATCAACTATATACATATACGAATAAACTATATAATATCCTCATGGTGTTTGTACACAAATGTTTACAAATGAAAAGCAATCTCATTTTTGAAGAAACTGTTGCAGACCAACTGTATACATTTAACCACCTTGCATTAAAGTCCATTGTTGGCGATCGCGCGAAGCGATTGGTTGCTTCAATCGAAACAAAGTGTCTGACGTCACAATCGGCCAAGCTCGACGTCTGATTCGTTCAACAGAGAAAACCATGAAAACTACTCAACAACTCAGTTCAAAGTAGTTTTCGGGACAGTAGATTTTTACGAAAATGCCGAGGTGTTACCGTAATTCTGTGCTTAGATCTTATGATGATAATGCAATTGAATATGAAAACGAGAAATCAGGTAAACGAATGATTAATATAACTAGTAGGCCTACATTTTTCATATTCTCCAATCATCCCATAAAACAATTCATTGAGAAGTTCAACAAGGCAACTCGTCCTCTTTGCTGGCTGCACCAATTGTGGGGGAAAAACGCGATAGCCTAAGTATGATTTAAAGTTGAACGCCCAAGTATTATTTTCGTTTCATCTGCATATTTCGAAGACATAGGCTATGGCCCATTATTTGAGTTCCCAATATTTCGTCCATTCTAAAGATATTTAAGATTGTTAGTTTTCGAGACTAGGCCCTAGGCCTAGCTACAACTAGACTGCTGGGAGCCTCTGCCTCTGTCTTGTAAACAAGACAGTGTTGATTTATATAATGGCTATAGGCTATTACAAATTCAATGGCTAGGCCTAGGTAGGGCCTATAGTGGAATAATGCGACTATTCAATTTCAGGTAATCCATATTATAATTTATGTACTGCAAGATATAAATCCATTCCTCTGTGTAAAACTGCACGAGAATGAGTTTCCAAAAGTCTAGGCCTCTCAGACATTGAGTTAGCAAATTCAATTAGCCTACTCAGTGTAGGCCTAGACTCATTATAGATTAGCAAACTTCATATGTCTTAATTTATCAAATATGTTGGCTTCACGTAGGTGCACACAGCTGCATGGTACACCCATGCAAACATCTAGTGTGTAGCTATACGTAATCTAAAAGCCATTCAGGCCAGGATATTCTAGGCCTAGGCTTGACAGTAGCTAGGCCTATACGAACCAGAGAACACTTCATTCATTTTACATTATACCATGGACCTGCATACATTGAATTCAAAAGGTTTTAATAAAAATCATTTTTTTTATTTTAACAAAATTTGAATGTATTTTGACTGTGCAGCATGTGACCAACACATTATATGATAATCTGACATATTCAATTTAATAAATCACTATTATACCTAATTCATGTAGGCCTATATACTGTACATTTATCTACACATTGATTCAAATTATGAGTGAATCGGGTTCATTATTTACTAAATATTTATGTACTTTGTTCCAGATGCTGGTGCCACCGATTTGCAAATCACAGTCATACCGAAGAACGAATACGCTCCGTGGAATCAAGATGCTCTGTCTATCGTAGTACGTCACAAGCTCAAGCTACTTACCAATCCAGATTTTGGTAAACTTGGTTATCCGTTGGCTTCGTTCCAAACGGACGTAGAAGACGACACCGAGCAAGATTCGCCACCTGAAACGCTTTACCCGCCGAGTAGCAAGCGTTTGTTGAGGACTATCCCGCCACCGTCGCCGTGCAGCATCGAGATCAAGTCTGCTAGCCCAGCAAGAGCTCTGCGCACCAAGTACAACTTGCGAGTCAACGAATTCAAGTCTTTGAGAAATCGTTCCAAGGTACCAACACAAACCCAAAGAAAGGCACAAATTCGCAGGAAAAAGATTCCCGTTCAGAGCGTGCGGAAAGCTGTCGCCAATCAGCCGCCGCCTCAAACATCTACGCCCGTCGACACAACCCCGGTCGAAATTTGCAAGCCAGAAACAATCATCGATACCGTCATTATAAAAGCGAATCCAGAATTTCTAAACGGAGACCCAACAATCGAATTGACAGGGGCCTCGGCCTTGGAAATCATAAACAAGTTTCCTGGTTGCTCTAGTCAGTATTTAGTTATCCAAATAGAGAGGCCGGTTTATGAAGCCGGTCAACCTTTGAAGCCAAGTCTGAAACATTCATTGCTCAGTGCGTATTTCCAGAAGATGGCTCCGAAGCCGAGTGAACCGAGCGTAGTAGAAGTGCCGCCTGCCAGCATTTCTTCCGAGCCTGAGACGGCCTCGTCCCAAGACTCAGCCACCGAGCATGACGAGTCTCCCATCTCGACCCGACCCGCCACGTCCGCTATCACCTACCCAGCAGCCAAGGCTTCGGGGATTTGGAACAGATATCCACAGTGGGAGAAGTCGTTTGCGGGAATATGTCAGTTGATCGAAGAGAGAAAAGCCAAAGCCGCCGCGGCAAGAAGTCGAAACGTTGCGATGACCAAGCAGCTTGCCCCCGAGACCACTCCTAACACCTTGTCAGCGCCTAAGAACTGTTTCGTGTTTGAGAAGTCCCTCGTCTCGATAAAACAGGACTCGGAGAGAGCGGACGGCGCGATGGCAACTGCCAGAACCAATACCGGTGATAACGGGCTTGTGAATTCCAGCGATGCTTCAAATCTTCTCGGACGAAGACCGGCGATACATCAGTGTCCTTATTGTGAGAAGAAGTTTGATCGACCTTGGGTCTTGAAAGGTCACCTTCGACTTCACACAGGTAAGTGTCAATTAGTGTGTAGCATACATGTGTCCTCAAAAAAAAAAAGGTCATCTTCCAACATAGTAAACACCAAAATCATTGTTATATATTGGTATAGCGCTCGGTAGTATTTTCAGGACAATTAAATCGTTGAATCTTCAAAGTTGCAGCGAGTTTATATAATAAATAACTGAAGTTTTATAAGACTATTTTTATAGTAGATGTAGAATAGACTATTGTAGAGAAGATGATGCCAAGACTACCTGTTGCTGAACTAACCACAGCCTGCTTGAGACAATACAGCGTATCAAGATCAGTGCAACTCGTCAAGAATGGCAGATGTCAGAGTTTATATTAAAAAAATGGTAAAATAATTTGCAAGCTAATTTACTGATAAAACTGATAATTACGTACAGGCTATCATCCATCTCTCATAATGTACATCACAAAAATATATTCTTCAAGATTCTAATAGAATATTCAAATTTGTTTCTTTTGAAGTATAGACACAGTCGATTGGTAACTCGAACACATAGGCGGAACATTATAAACAAGCTAGTTACCATATGTGTTTTATGAAAATTACACACGCTGTGCTTGCGTGACCGCACGTTGTGTTTGTCTGACCGCATGTTGTGCTGACCGCGCGACTCTGTTGCAGGAGAGCGCCCGTTTGTATGCCACGTGTGCAGCAAGAAGTTTGCGGACCGGTCGAACCTGCGCGCCCACCAGCGCACACGGTCGCACCACGAGTGGGAGTGGCGCTGCTCCGACTGCAGCAAGGCCTTCTCGCAGCGGCGATATATGGAGCGACACAAGACCGACGCCTGTCACAAGTACAGGCTGACCTTGAAGAGGGTCGAGCCCCCCGCTGACAGTCACATGCGCAGGCCTGAGTAGATACTTTGTTTCGAAATTTGTTGGTAATTAAATGTAAAATTAAATCGTTACATCATTAAACCAGACTTGAATAACAAGTGGTTAAGAGGGTTCATGCATGGTGCTTGTAAAAATAGAGAAATTCACCTTTACTAATTTTTTTGTATAGGCCTATTCAAAAACCAGTGTAATTGAATGAAAAGTTCAGATCTCCAAGATAATTTTATGCTCTTCAAGTCATTCCATTTCAGTGAATTCAATTAGTTTTAAGATGATACGTGATTGAATAAAAAGATTTCAAAACTGATTGAATGCACAAAAATAAAATGTCATATTAATTAAAGAGCATAAAATTATCTTGGAAATGTGAAATTTTCATTCAATTACACTGGTTTTTGAAAATAGAAAAAAATAGTATAAAGGTACATTTCTTGATTTGTGTAAGCACCGTGCACGCATGTCCCCCTTAATGAAACTGACTTCAATCGGAACAATGAAGCTGACATACTCGCGTCCACGAAAGAAGAAGATTGTCTACCAACTAAATATCTGTAAGAACTTCGGTAATACGGAGCATGTAAATATTTATATTTTCTCAAACGATTATCAATCACTTATCGGCAACTGAGAAGTGATAATTCCATTCCTCTTTCAATCTACCGTGAGAACTGATGAGAAATGATTACGGAAATACCCTATGTCCTCATGGGCATGGCTCAATCTCGCGCTGTGTGAACATAACGGTGATATTCGTGTTTTCCTGTGTTAGTAACAACCTTCTTTTGTGGACGCAAGTCCAGTCCAGAACTAAATACTTGTCAGGTCAAATTCGAGCGATTGTTCATCATGGGACCAGAAAAAATAGACTCAACCTAACAATATGACAAAAAACATGACATGCATGAAAATTTAACATTGAGTATATGGGAGTAGGGTGCGACAAATGAACGATGGATACGGGAACGGTGCGTAGAGGGTTCACTGTGAAACCAGCAGCTTACCTCGACACCCTACGTAAAGTTCGACGACACAAAGTCATGGTGATAGTGACGACTGTAAAATAGCTTGTGTGAAGCAGAGACATGTACAGTCAACATCTCATCATTACATACAGTACAACGCCTTTTTATCCAGCTGTGATTCGAGGCAAGTGATGCAACAAGACGAGTCTAGGCGAGGGGGAGGGGGATGGGGGCCAGTCGGTTTGTTCTGGGGTAGCTGTAAATGATAACATTCCAAGAGACATAGCATGTTCACTTATTTGTTTGTTTTCTGACATTATAGCTCAAAATATCAATACATTTTCTCAAAATGCATTGAGAAGAAAAAATATATGGTCTACATGTGTCTACATTACAGTATCTAGTTGAATGTTATTTATATTATTTTTAAAATTGTAAATAGTTTGATTAAATTTGTCCCAAGTGATATAGTTTTAGTAAACAGCTAAAGCACTGTGTTGAAAATGAGCATATGAATAAAGTAGGCCGGTCAAGTTTCTCAATGGCGTCTTGGGTATAGGGTTATGGAGAACGTTGATTCTTTTTTATTAGACTGCAGAAACCAAACATTTATATTAACCGGTAGTTATTATCGCAATGTTCATTTTCTGAAATATTTTATAAGCATCTACCCTTCTACGTTTTATTTTGTACATATCGTTGAGTTTTTTCAGTCTAAAATATAAAAATCTTTTTCCATAACCCCAATTTAAATACACCATTTCAATACTAAATAGCTACTTCGTTTATATTATTATTTTCAGCCTAGTGGTTTAGCCGTTAGGTGTTACAATACTCGGGCTCTGGGCATGCACGCTCGCACCAACACGATATTGTACGGTCTATACGCTGTAAGGTCAACCTGGCGTGACACTTAAGTGGTACAGTCGACCTTGGAGTGTACAGGCTGTAGGAGCACGGTACACAACTCCAGCTGTCCCTCGCCAACTGACTTGGCCAACTAGCGTGAAACTGTCCGTGTGAACGTGACACCAACTCCATCGCTATTGGCTGGATTGGGTTGGTGAGGTCGGAGCGTGGGGCACAAACAGTGTTATAGCATGTATAAACGGCAGAAACCGCCTCAGTCACAGTTTGCCACGTGGTGACTATATGTCATTTATACTGTATATATGTTACTTGTTTTTAATTGACGTTACGTTATAGTATTGTATGTTGTTTGATTTAAGCACGGTTTCCACTTCGATTTGTTTTCAACTCGTAGTCCGAAACGATTTACTTTCAAAATTTGAACATCGGTCTCCACCACGATTTTTTCTAGGGTTGCGAACAATAGTTGATATATCGGCTATGACTTCATATTCATTCAAACAATATGATAATCGATTAATTTTTGCGATACATTATTATTGATTATTGAAACATTGATGTTGTTACATCTGCACATGACTTGACATGATATCCGTATGACTGTAATACCGTATTTGATTGTCGAGTATCAAGACAATGGTATCTGTCACAACTAGTATTTAGATGTCAAATACAGTGCGGTCTGGAATAACTGTAAGGCCGTGACATAACTGTTGCTTTCACAGTACACAAAAATCATTGCGGCAGAATTTCGCTCGTTTCCAATATTGATGACAAGATTCCGTGCCGAAAGATGCCGTCTTATTTCCGTCGCGTTTTGATTGTAATTGGACGAAAGAGAATTCCGGTCTAAAATCGTGACGGACCACAAAAAATGAATCGGAGTGGGAATCCCTGATAGGTGACAGGTTTGCGCACCAATAACCTGATCTCATTTATAAATGTTGTTAACGTTAGATAGATATATATGTATATTGTGTAACTGTTATTACTAGTTTATCCGATGAAAAAAAATATATGTATATAGTTATATTCCCATGTACAGGCCTACAGAGTAGGTATTAAGTCAATATCTCAGCTAGGGTTATTCTAAGGGTAGAAAAGTGATACAAAAAATGCATTTCCATTTCAGTATATATTTTAATTATTCAAGTAAGGCCCCTTCAGCCTATAGATATTGAAACGAGGGATACGCAACTCTTGTTATCACACGACGGTGAATTGTTGGATCTTTACGTTTTGCATGTTACATATATTGTGACCTTTGGTTTCAAAGGGGACTAGTAGGCTTATTGTTTCTTCAAATCATGCGAGAGACATTCTCAGTAGAAATAATCATGAGATATGACGTGAACACCTATTCATTCTCCTATTTTTCTGCATGAATAAGTTGTCAATTATCTGTAATTAGCAATTGGCATAGCACTGATTATGTTAATCTGCAGAACAGTGGTATATTGTTACATCAGGTAAATGAGATATTTTTCCAGTTAAACGACACGCTAGACCTGCACATTTGTTGATAATTTTTATTAAAATGTTGAAATGATTTGCTTTTTCAGTAATTTTAATTACCTTAGTTACCTTCCCACTATCCTTCAGGCATTTAGTAAATAAATATCCTTACGGGATAGAGTGGCAGAGCCCTGGTTAAACAGTGCACAGATCTTGGTGGGAGTTCAATATGGCCGCCGAGATCGGAACGAGCATGTCGCTAGTCGGTCGCAAGAGTAATTTTTTTTTTATATTGGGTTTAACGACGCACTGCTATGATAGCGTAGATATATTGGTGTAGGATGGATGATTAATGAGATGATGGGATGATGGTTTCTTGGGTAACGGGAAGGATAGTGGGAAGGAAGCAGTCGTGGCCTATATTGTGGGAACCATCCCAGCATTAGCCATCCCAGCCTAGAATATAGAGGGAAACCATGAAAAACCCCTGTAAAAATGGACAGCGGTGGGGAACGAACCGGGTCCGAAAACCCCTCGCCTCCCGGAGTGACGGATTTTGGTAAGGTAATATATATCTATGGTGGGACAAAGTAGAACGATAGATCCGGAAACATGGATCCGCAGAGATTCTGCTGTATCAGTCAGTTGTGCATGTCTCCAAGTAGGGTGACGCAAGAACGCTTGGCAAACCAAAAACAGAGCAGACGTGAAAAGAAAACAAAAAAGCTTCTTTCTAGAAAAAAACATGCAATTTTTTATTCTCCAGACAAACACAGGACATTATAAAAATAAAGTGTCACACTAGGCCTATTGTTCTTGTTATTACAGTACAATCAATGTACCTATTATACTGGACTGTACTATAATTGTTCAACAATATTGTACTCTTCAACGGAATAAACTATGCATTATATTTTCATCACAATATTTTTGACACATTTAGCTGCTTATACATATGACTAATAATGAATACATAACATAATAAATAATACAGATACATTTCAACTTTCAGGCCAACAACAGAAAGACACAATATTACATTAGGCCTACAATCTAGATTTCACTTGCATGTACTAGCAACAAACATACAGAGCACTACTCAAGAGTCAGTGTAGCCTCACTTCTTTATTCTTTATTTTGTTCAATATTTGTGTGATATATAAAGTAATACAGTATAAGTTAGGTTAAAAGGATTATAAGGATATAAATAAGCTATAAGTAGAGTTGTAGAAATATAGCATTTACAGTATTTTCAGCTTTGGTAGCCTACAATTTTGGGAAATGTATAATTTTGTAGCAAACTACTAAAAACAGGAGCTGACTCTAGATTAATAACTATAGGATTATCAACGAAAATTACACTTTCTTTCGGACTTTTCGGTTTGAGGTAGGAAGTTGTCTTGATACCGTTTATTTTTCATAGGTATTTGAGGAAAGAGATAACAATTCTTTCCAACTTGACACTTGGTTTCTCCAGTTAATTTCATATTCGAATACACTTAAAAAAAAATATTTCATACGATCCAGCTCGGTATCTTCGAAATCTACTCTGAAAAATACATTTATTGTGAAAAATAGTGAAACAAATATGATGCTAAATGAATCGAAATACCACGGAACATGAAGAATACCAAATATATATATCCTTGTAAAATATTTGGATTTGATAGTCTATTTCATTAATGCTAAATTTCTAAATCTCTGCTTAAAAGGCTTGTAAAGCCCCTATCAGATTACGGTTGCAATCTTCTGTCGCAACAATCAATCACATACAAAGTAGCTCTGTTGGCCCACAGCTTGGTGCGCCAACAACAATTACTGCGCAAAGCTTGAAAATACATTTCATCTTCAACAGCAATGTAAGCATGAATTCTTAGCATGAATTTAGCACTTAAGCATGAATTTTTTCTGGACAAATATTGATTAAAGCATCTACAAAATATAAGTTCCTGAGTGAAAATGATGAAATGAAATATTAATTGAAATTGGTTGGTGACACACCGGTATAAAGTGTGCGGTACCAGAATCCCCGCGCGACTACTGGAGCATTACTTTACACGACGCACCCCCGCTGGGCTGTGACCTGAGTTACATAGATCGGAGGGGGGGGGGGTAAGCCATGTCCTCTCGCCTTGTCGACGACAATTAATCTGCAAGTCGGTTTTTGAATGGAACTGAAAGTGACCAATAGGATCGTTAAGATTTGTGACATCATGAAACAGTTACCGACCCATACCATGATATAATAATTATAGTAGGCCTATAAAAAAAATTCCAACGCTGACCATCATTAAAAAAACCTAAAACCTAAAAACCTAGAACATTAAAAAGGGGGATTACATATAAGGCTTTCTCCCCCACTTTTTCTAGTTACAAAACAACTCATTGACATCTGTACATTTTTTAATTGTCAAAGTTCGAAAAAAGTTCGAAGATCGCGTAATTCCGAGTCTTACGTCCGAGTTTGAGTTTGACTTCAAAATACCAAGTTTGCAAACCCCGTCATTTCTAGTTCCATCCATTCATTTACCGACTTGCAGAAAGTGTGTTGCATTGTGTGAAGAGTGCGCTAGTAGTCGATTTCCTCCGGCTCCCGCAGCCCGTCGCTGTGTGCCGTCTTGCCCATCATCTCCAGCATGGCCTTGGCCTCCGTGTTGGTGTCCAGGATGCTGCGTGTGCCCTAGCAAACCACACAGTCAGTCGTCGCCATCGCGGCCACTTGCTGGACCACACCACACATCTGGATCTACAATTCAATCAACAACAATGCTATTTTTTTCCCTAATTTGAGAGAAAACTAGAAATCACTACCTCAATTTCACAAGTGGGCCTACAGTAAACCCTCGATAATTCGAATTTCCCGGTAAAAGCCAGTTTACCATGGCCAGATATCACCATAGCCAGATATCAATGGTAATTAATTTGATGATCCAAATTTTTATTATTCCAAATTTCGAACTGATATGTATTTTGTTTGAACTTCTGTTTTAATACTGTTTCGTGTTTGTTCAATTTGAATTTCAGCAAACATTACTGTTAAAAGTTGTCACGATAGGCCTATAATATATAATTGTGTAAAATCCAAGGAATCCGTATTCCTTATCACTAAGCGTTAGCAGTTGGGGCCGACACGCGAATGACACGTCATAGTCAGAGCATGTTAGCAGGATAAGGGGCGCGTGGCGGGTGGGTCGAAACACCCGAGCGGTAATGGCAAGGGACGAGTTATTCTTACTTGGCACATGACAACAAACCACTTCCTATTGTCGTAGAATGTTGGTCAAGATATGCACTTGTCCGTTCAGAAGTTAACTACGTACGTGCGCGATCACCGCAAAACAAAATCGTGCTAAAAAACATTCTTGACTTCTTCCAAAAGAAAACAAATAATATTTGAAAGCTTGGAGGTTTGTTAATTCTATTCAAATATTCTTTTGTTCTTATATAATTATATTATATGATTTTTGTGACATTTTTCTCTTGAATGTTATGGTTTCCTTCTTTTATTATGTGTTGCTGTTGAAGAAAAAATGAGTTTCCAAATAATACATTTGAGATTACATCTAAAAATTATTTTATTGTTAGAGTGAATATTATTCCGATTGCGCATCCGCATAAGTAGTTAGTAAACTGTGAATAAATCAGCCAGCTAGTGCATGCAGAGAGAATAGTTTGTTCATTCAATTTTATGCCATACTATTTATATTTATTGCCTTGTCATGTCTCTATATAGCTTTTTATTTTGTAATCCTCAAGTTCACTAATTTGACTCTTTTAATACCCTGATGAGTATTTCCTAATGAGGGACATGACAATATGTAGTATTCATTGAACTCTTTGTTGTGGCTTAAGACTGTTGGGAAACTGAGTAAAAGCAAAAGGGAAAGAAAGAACAGCAGCTTACCAAGGATCATAAGTAGATAGACCTACTTATGGCAGAGAGCCATTGAAAGACCACAGAGATGATTTGTAGACACCCGAGGTTACGGCTATTGCCTTGGTCACAGTAGAGTGGGTAGTGATGACGGAGGCTGCTTGTTGAGGTAGGAGGGTGATGGAGTGGGAAGGGGGAGGGGGGGTGTCCATAGAGTGGTTAGATTTGTGGGAGGGAGGAACTTGATGTAGTGTAACAAAATGAAATGGATGTATGGGAGGGGGGTGGGGGAGTTGGTGGTTGTGATGAATGACTGGCAGTGGATAGGATGAAGAAGCTTGCAAATGAGTGAGGAGTAGGGAGACGAATGGGTAAAAGAAGCAGGGATAAGTTACCTAAGGTAAAGTGCTCGCTGCTCCAAAAAGGCATCACCACAATTGTGATCACAGTTTCTATTGATGCAGCGCTGGCTTGGCTTATATCTATAAGTGAGATGCCCATGCGGTGGCACTCTTACAAACTCTAACGCGTCACATACATATAGGGCTATGATCTTATTACAATTTTGCAAAAATATAATGATTTTAATTTGGAAAAGAGATGAACGAATGTAAGTGTTACATTTTCATGATATTCATATGAAATAATTCGACATGAAATAATATACCGTATTGAATTATTGTTCACGCTAGAGCCAGCGGCGCTATGCTAGCTAGCCCTGAATGAACGCCACTGCTATACAAACAAGAAACATTTTTTCTATAATTGAAATCTTTTAAATTTGAATACTGTGTCCCTTGGAATTTGAATTAACAAGGGTTTACTGTGTATTAGATTAATTTGTTCTCCAGGACCTGCCCCCTATTCCGAGTCTAGGCATTACCCGATTCTGTATCGAAACATAAACAAATCTGGTATGCCTACGTCACAACTCCGAAAAAGGGGCGGCAACCATAGGATAAATCAACAAACTATAGATTCTGAAATTGAGATAATGATTTCTAGTTTTCTCTCAAATAAGGCAAAACATAATAGCATCATTATCGATTGAAATCTAGTTTCAGGGTTGTGATGTCCTTCACAATTGAACTTGATTACATTAAATGGTTGTACTGTTCAACAGTATTATTACGGGATCTTCCCGCTGTTTTTCACAAGTGGGAATCAGGTGAGAAGTATGTTGAGACGGGTGAGTAGATCGCTAAACTTCATCACCAGACAACGTGGGAAAAGGCAAACAAGTTTCTTACTGGAGTACATTATTGGAAAGTAGGACTTGATTCAAAGAATATATTTTTGTGATGGACGATACGAGAGATGGATGATTTCAATTTTTAATTTGTTATGTATTTTATTCACAAAAAAAAAAAAATCAAAATACAAAATAATAATAAACATTTAGATGTGTAGGCCTATAAGGATAATACCTTGTGTGCGGGCTCACTAATCGACATTGACAATGATGATGATACATTGAAGGAGGTATCATCATCTAGGCCTATCATCCATCTATCATATTGGCCATCACAAAAATATATTCTTACTGGAGTACACTAGCTTGGTCTGGGATGACTATTGTTGGAAAATGGAAAATAAAAATAAATAAGAATAGAAGAAAAAGATGATGAAATGACCATGCTGTTAGTGAAGCTTCAAAAAAATTCACAAAAAATGTCCTATCGCATCTATTGTTGAACTCTGTTATACGCGTATGGGCAGACCATGCTTACCATTATTGGACTATGTGCTAGCTTGGTCTGGGATGATCATTGTTGGAAAAAGGAAAATAAAAAAAGATAAAAATAGAAAAAAAGGGTGATGGGAAAAGGACCATGCTGTTAGTGTCGCTCCCAAAGAATTCATCAGATTATTTCTCTCCTACATATTCACAAATAAGTAATTGAAGCTAGGACCAGTAAGAGTGAACGTGATCGTTTGAACGTGTCACTCACCACTTCCTGTTCGTTGACGGGCAGCGGACCGACGGCCCACACCTCCAGGTGGTCCACGTGGAACTCCTTGGTCTGCGACAACGTCTTGCAGTCGCGGTACGTCGTGCACGTCTCGCTCGAGTGGCCCACGCCAAACTCTGCGTCGATCCACACGCCCCAGTAGTCGTGCTGCCCTCCCATGCCCTGGACACACCACAACAAACCTGTCACTCACTGCCTTTGTTGTACAGACAACTTGTTGATCATCGTCGACGAACATAATTTTCTTTAGATATTTTCCAATCCAATAGGCCTACATTCATTTTGTAATGAGTTACCATGCATACAATTTCTTAAATTTGGCAAAAACATGTGACAGAACAACAGAGGAAGGTAGTCCACATGCTAGGACTGGAATGATATTTCAGGAGATGCTGATAGCTCACCAGTCCGTTGGGCATAGTCTTCTGCTGGACGTTAAGGTACTGGTAATGATCGTTGAATCCCGTCGCTCCGTGCACCCTCATCACCGGCAACAACCCAAACAAGAAGCTAGTCTCGTCGCCGACATAGTTGGGGCCCAGCGCCCACGGGTGAGGGGCGAACCCCCCGAACACGTGGCCCCCCTTGTCTCTGAGCACGAGCACCGTGGGCCCCTTGTTCTGCATGTGCCCCAGCAGCTTGGAGAAGCTCTCCCCGTGCTTGTGCGTGGAGAACAGCAGGCGCCACTCGTCGCGCAGCGCAGCCGGCAGCGACGCATTGACGAACATCACGTCGCACGCGCTCAGCACGGACTTCACCGCCTTCTTGTCACGCGTCGGCAACAGTCTCTGCGTGGAGCTCTTGATGCCGTACAGCCCCCCGTACACGGACGCTTGCAGGGCCGAGATCTTGGGGGCAGCCGACAGCCATGACACGATGCCGTCCCCTGTTGCTTGCGTCGACACGTCCAAGCACAGCGACGCGGCTAAACGCTCCACGTCGGACTTGGTGCCGCGGTCCCAGTCCAAGGTCTTGTGCGATGCAATGTACGACGATATCAGGCTTTCCACGTACTGCAAACGTTACTTTAGTTGATATCGTTCATCTATACAGATCTTTGTGAACTTTGATTACGCCTAATTGATACGAAATGGTCTTTATGATGTGTTTGATGAACTTGAGTGTTCGTATTCACTAGCAGAATCTCCAGCCAAGTCTAAGCGGAGACGTCTGACTTTCAGCAGGGTTGGAAAACACTTACGAACACTGCTACCATTCTAACCCGGGATGCAAGTAATAGAGATGTTACTCAATCTTGCTGGACTTTTCAGTGCTGTTCAGCGGAAAACCGTAGTACCAATAAACGCCTCAAATACTGATAAAATACATGGAGGCGGTGCTTGCTGGCTAAATGTAATGAACCGATCATCGGAAACTGAACTACCGGTACGTGTTCGCACCGCTTTCCACATCAACACCGGTACGCAATACGGCAGTTAGAATATCCAGTTTGCGAAACCCGTGTACCCTGACGGCCACGCTCAGTGCTTAAATCCACGTCCACATAGGTGGGCCTGGGCTATGATTTAAATAATGCCTCCTATAGGGCAATGCACTTTTTATATTGACACCACAATTGGTAGGGTTAGCTTTGAAAATTCAATGTAGGCCTACCAAATTAAATGCTCGTTTGAATAAATTTTATGCTCACGCCCGCGTACAAGCTAACGGAAATATCAAGACACAATATTATTTATTACCCAAACAGCTTTTTGAAACCTTTTTCTGAATAGTTTGTCGACAACAGGTTGAGCGAAGTGTTTTAGGCATACTGACCTTGATGACGACGCTGCGCTCGATCACATCCGTTTGTTTCGAGTCGCTTAGCATCTCAAACAACACGTCAGACTTCTCGTAGACAGACCCTCGTACCAAGCACGCAAACAGGTTTACAAACTTGTTCAAGTCAACGGTGTCGGACTTTCTGTCGGCTACGTAGCCAATAACCAACTGTTGCAGGTGTTCGTCCAACCGACCGTCCCATAGACGCTGGAACAAACAGTTGGTGAGTAGGTAGTCTCGATCAGACATCTTTCTGTTCGGAACATGTGGTACATTCGAGCGTTCACCAGCTTGAGTTACCAGTCGGTGACTGGTTGGGTTTGGCTATCGAAGTGTTTGGATGGGGGGAGGGTAAATATGCAGTACGCCCTATCCTTAACCGGTCTGTTCAAGGGTTCTGTTAGGTTGATGTTTCGTAGGTTTTTAGTGACAGTTAAAGGGGGATAACGTAGGATAACGTTTTGTGTTGAATGGACAACTAAATTTCAACTTTAGAGTTTATGACCTGCCCTACTGACCCTAACCATCATCCACCACCATCTAACATAACCCTAAATCAGAAAGATTGAGGATACGGAATATTTACCTCACCGTATTATATATCTATACTTAAGATAGATATTAGAGGGATAATGCAATGGCCAAGCTTTCTAACCTCCAATTAAGGGTAAGACTTCGACCCATAGGCCTAGGCATACTTAATGGCATAGGTCTACGCTAGGCCTACTTACTGTAAGATGTTCTAGTTTTGAACCTTTGATGGATTTAAATAATTTCAATATACTATCGTTTTCATCTGACGTCAAGGAATTTGGTTTTATATCACTACCAGAATGTTTACAGGAATTAGCACCCATTTTTGCCACCACTATAAACCCTATAAAAGCCTAAACACTATAAATTACGTATCTACTTCTGACAGCCAATTGACAGAATGAACGCTAACTAATCAGCTGACTTGTTAAGCATGTGCTGGTACACTGCCCTCTTAAAGGTTTTTGTTGGTTGTTTGTATTTACAGGCGCACGTCTTCAGTGACGTCATGAAAATTACAAATGGCTGCATTTCAGCAAAAACAATAATATTGACAACTGTAACAACAAAAGTCTGTGTATAAAGTTCTTCTTGTTTTGCTGCTACTTATCGGAGTAGAATTGAGTAACAGGGGATTCAATTTTGTTGAATTCCCTAATAAATGAGTTTTTAGTACGCGAGGAGAATAAAAAAGAAGACTTGGCAGTTTAGCCCTTGCCAGTTGTCACACAAAAGGTTGCTCTACAAACGAGGCTGCAATCATGGCAGGAAGGTACGAACACTAGGACCAAGGCCTATCCTAGTGCTTATGCTTCCTATATTTTCACTGACATGCTTGTGTACTTATTGTAAATAATACTCTACATTCTAGTGTATAATAATGTAGTCCGATTCGCAGTTCCAAAGCCAGATATGATGGTGTATCTAACAAAATTGTGTGCTGTAGGGCCATTGAGTTTGAATGGCAAGGGCCCAGAGCCAGAGCTATGGCTAGGTGCTAGCTATAAACCTAATGGCACTAGCCACATAGTTATCTGTTTTATAGATTTTATGTTCATTTATTGATGTTGGGCTAGACCGTGTAAATATTATGTCTCGAGGCCTTGGGAGCCTCTTCTTGAAGGTATTCATAATCATTTTATTCTTATTCACGTTATATTATTTATTAAATATGCGATAGGTCTATTTGTGTCCAGTGTCGAGTAATGAACTTTTAAAATGAATGTGCTAACTGTATTTTTTTCCTGAACGCTTTACATCTTCCAGCCAGGAACGTGAATATTATAAATGTTCGATTTTTGTGCGATCTATTCAACGGAATAGAACGTTCATTTGAAAGCTTTTATCCGGATCGCTTAGTATTCGAAGCTTGCTCTTTAGCCAAAGTCCGAATGTGTACTTTTTCCTGTTTGGCATGTTACTCATCATAATCCTTTGGGCTGGCATCAAGCAAAATTATGTTTATTCAATGTTACCAAGTGCTTCACAGTCATTCACTACCCCACCCTGACCGTTACAGCTTATTCACGAGACATGAATATATATTTTGTTTTGAACAATATATTTTGTCGCTACTCGGTTAGTTTTTGACCTCAGGTTCACATTGGAATAATAATGGAGGGTTGGGTGTGGGCCTACCTGATTTACATAGATCTGTTTATGTTAGAAATAGTTTCGTGTGTGCTTTACTGAGGCATCAATAAAATTCTGTCCAACTTGAGAGAAGATGAGACATGGCCTAGTCCTATTGAGAAAATTATGTTTCCCCATATAGGCCAAATCACTTTTTTTTTTCATTACCGGTACTTTCTGTTCCAATTTTTTTTTTGGAAACTTTTACGTTGACTTTTATTTTTTGTGAATTGCACTTTCAGAACGTTTAGGCCTACATCAAAGCTACAAACACGAACTTTGAACTTTTTTTGGATTTTTTATTTGCCATGTTCTGAACTTTTTACGCTGTCTCTGTAACTCATCTCTATTAGGGTAGGGTTGGGTTGGGTGATTGTGAGTGAATCCCTAGATAGATCAAGCACGCCAAACTACTTGGAATCGGACCAACTTGAAAATGTCTACACATAAATCAAGCCATTTGAAATCGCTTCATCCGATATAACTTTCACCTGAAATTTTATGCAAATTTTCAGCGTCCCACCACTAATTGCAAGTGGCACTACCCAATTGGTTTGACACATTTAACAAGATATTTCAAGCCAATTTTCAATTTTGAAATCAGTTCCATCAAGTTTTAAATGTGTTGAAACCTAAGCAAGTTCCACGTGGCTTGCTTGACCCCAGTCTCGTGGACAGACGTTTCGTGTGTGTCTAAAGCTTTTCTCTTGTGTCTAGTGACGAGGGGGGCTGGTGGGGTTCCTGGTATACCACCGCCAAGAACAAGGTAAGCAACAGTTTCCTGTACTCTTCTCGGAGCTCTTCATACTCTCCGTTGAGTAAGGGGAGGCTTTAGCCTTATCCGCCTCGGAGCTTCTCACGAGGAATAGGCCTACTCTCCGTTAAACAACGGGAAGCCTAAAAGAGTCCCGGACACAAGATGCTTCATTGCTCTCTGACCTTGAGAATACTTGGAATATAGCAAGCATAGCGATAGATAGGCAACAACGTTTACGACATGCAGGGTTGGCAAAAACCTGGGTTTCATTAGGTTCAAAAAATTGAATAGGTTACAAAATGCAGTAAATGAACACATTGATTTTTTGTCTAGTTTTGGGTTAACTTTGATTATGAAAATGAGATTATATGAAAATATCGATATGCCCCCACAAATGTGAAATCCTATGATTTAATTGCTCCATCTCTTCATTAGGCCTATAATGATGGAAAATGATAGGTTGAATAAGTACGGTAGGCCTACTATAAAAATGTTTGCAGATCAGTTTTGTAAGATGTGAAAACAATGTATTTATTTGTATGTTATAAACATTCTTGCAGATGTACTAGATTCACGGTGCTGGCAAGATATTTTTATTATTCTATTAGATAATTTTCTTGAATTATAATAATTTCTTTGCAGTTCTTCTAGGCTATTTTCTTTGGGTTTATTCCAGTCTCTTATCGTCCTCTGTACAAAACCGTTTTTCCCTATATTTGTGTAAACTCTCTCCACCTCCATTCTTTCTCCTCCCCTATTACTTCTTTGGATCTCCTTTCCAACTCTTCTGCCTAGTTTTTCCCATCCGGTATAGTTGTGTCTTGCATTAAAGAAGTTGCACAGTTTAGCCCTTTGTCTCCTTGTTTCCAGGGTTTCCCATTTCAGTTGTTCAATCATTATGGTTGGTCTTTCTAGTGAACAGTTGTGTAGATATACTGGTAGACCTGAAGCAGCAGTCCTATGTGAGTGTCTTGTGGGTGGAAAGCAGGGCAGGTGTGTGAAGTATGCGCTGTTGTTTCAGTCGGCCGAGGTGTTGGAGTTTGTCAAGCGCGACCTTGACGAGTTCTCGTCGGCGGTGAAGAATGAAGCGAGCCACGTGGTCACCTCCACGTCGACCGTCTTCAAGGACAAGCTCAAGGTCAGCTCTTCAGTTGTAAATCATCGTCTTTGGCCGACAGACGTGCAGTAATTTAGTAATATAGTAGTCCATGGGAGTCAATTTAGCAGAATATCAGTTTTTTGGTGATCACTTTTGAACGGTATGAGATATCGAAATTCTACAATAAAGGAAACACAGATAATTGTAATTTACCTTCGAGGTAGTGTCAGTAATAACTATTTATCTCATATCGCATTTAATTCTCACGCATATACGGTTAGAATTTTTTTTTTTTTTCAAGCGTATAATACACATGACAATTATGAGACATGAGTTAAATAGTTATTACTTGTACCGTCTTGAAGGTATTGAAAATATTTGTGTTTCATCTTTATTAGAATTGTGATATCCTATATCGTTCAAAAGTTATTATCAAAAAACTGATATTCTGCTAAATTCACTCCCATGGACTCTTGACAATTCAAACTCATATCATTCAAGCGTTTCTGTATTCCAACAATAGTTCTGCTTCCCACAGAGCTCAACGGTAAATGATACGGCATCTACAAGCTCAACGGTAAATATTTTCATAGGCCTAGTTCATACTTTTATAGTTCAAAATTGGTATTTTTGATTCCATTGAATTTTGTATTATAGAGGGTTTACTGTAGGTCTATGTTCCGCGAATTTCTATAATAATCTCGAATTTCTTTTATTATAATGAGTTATTATTAGGGGTGTACGAGCACTCAAATTTTCGAGTTCCGAGTTTTGATTTCAAGTTCAAGTTCAAATTTAGCTGAACTCGAAAATTTCGAATTCGATTTAGATATTTTTTTCTAGTTCCGTGAACGATTTTTTTTTCGAATTTTAGGGTCCAGAAGTCGCTACTGATATGCGAATCTTGGCCTAGTATTAGTCAAAAATACTTTTTGCATTTTTGAAATTGGGCGGTGTGTACTAAACGTAGGCCTATGGCGTATCAGAAATGGTAGCTCTATAGTAGGCCTAATTTGTGCTTCACTCAAAACCAATTTAAAACTCAATACCGTACTTAATAGGGCATTGGTAATCTTTTTCTTTCTTTCTTCTACTTGCGATTTTCTCTCGAACTCGACAATAATCAACAATACAAATTATAGGGATGGAGATGAAAGGAAAATCAACCAAGCTCAATTGTATTGCGTGCAGAAACACTTGAGTGTAAGTAAGGGTTGTACCTGATGTGAGGACTGTGTCTGTGTAGTTGGACGAGCCCGACTCCACTGCGAGCACGGTGAAGCGCAGCGTGAGCTCGTTCCTGGGCCAGGTGTCGCAGGCCCTGAGCCCAAGTCCTGACGACGCCGACCAAGAGGCTCTCGTCATCACGGAGTCCGAGCCCGTACAGCTGTCCAAGCTGCAGGTGAGAGCCGATACAGCCCAGAGACGGCATATAATGTTGCATACCGTATTTACACGCATATAAGCCACACCGCTTGTAAGACGCACCCCTTCTTTTGAGGTACCATTTTTGGAAACCTTTTTGTTTACTTATATAAGAGCAGTATCATATGCCCAATATTTTGTGTCATAAACATGATTCACGTGACCGTGTAACCACAAAAGAAGGTTCAAGTCCCTTTACCCTACACCACTAACAATGGCTGGTATCAAAACAATATTGATAATCTATCTTCCAAGTTTATATTCATTTTTATCCAGCCTATAATGTTGAATGAGTAGCCCCCTATAGACTTATCACACATAGCACACTTCCAGGCAGGCATTGTTGATTGATGATAAACAGATGTGTCAAAGTGTTAGAAGTCCAAGTTGAGAATCCATCATAGATAGCTATTGTCCTAGATTTCATCAACATTCTATATTGACATAATCATAGATTTTTATTTGTGAAAAAACGTAACAAAAACCAATTTGATATAGGCCTCGCAGGCGGTCGAAGAAAGGCACGGGCCGTCCCAGTGGCTAAGTCAATTATCGAGCGGTAGAAACTGAAGTCACCGTTGGGCGTGCGTTCGAGTTCAACACAAGGCATGGGTTTTTGTAAACGTCCTTTCACTTATCACTTCACAGGTTCATTATTACCTGCTCATTCGTACCCCCGTATAACCTAGCTGTTAGTGGGGTCATTAAGCATAATTATAAGAAATAGAAAGGCACGGCTCCGGTCTGACTGGTCCGGTTGTTCCAGATCCGTCTGCACGAGCTGACCTTGAAGCCGGAAACGTTCCTGACTGAACCGGACGAGGCCCAGATGCTGCGGTACCAGGCGTGGCGCGAGATCGTCGAGGACCAATTCAGCATTGAGCGGCTGACCAAGCTGCTGACTGCCAGCCCTGACCTGCATCGCCAGTACACCACGCTCGTGCCAGACCAGGTCAGTACACCACCAGGTCACACCAGGTCAGTACACCACCAGGTCACACAACGTAAGTTTTGGTATACGGACTTTTTTATTATTTTCATGTGGATAAGATTTGATGGTAAATAGTTACCATTATGTACTGTAATTTTGAATTATTCATTGAAGGACAAAGGTAAGAAATACAACTTGGAAACTTTTATAAAGATTTATATGTCTTTATTCAGCTCTTATTTTTTCATTTTTTTTTATTTATGTAATTTTCGTGACTAAAAAGACATAATCGTGGAAAATCACGAAAAGCATAATTTTCGCAAATTTTGCAAAAATAACAATAGGTTTTTTGAACTCGGGAAGACCTGAAACTTGAACATATTGAAGAAAATTATATTGTCTGTATGAAGTGCGTTGTGCGTGCAGGTCCCGCACCTGGTTTTCTGGGAGCGCTTCCTGTTCCGCAAGGCGCTGCTGGAAGACGAGGAGGCTCAGCGGGAGGCCCTGAGGAGGCGCGCAGAGCGGGAGAAGCAGGTTGCGGAGAACTACCAGTGGGCGCAGGGTACGTAGCTACGTGCTAGTGATAACACTGAGTACCCGGAGACCGGTCCTGGACCGCTCTTTGAACTACTCGGTCCCCAATTTACCTAACCGGTCTTTTTATGTTGTTATAATTATATTGTTGTCATCTGTCTCTGAGAAAAACATTCATCCTGAACACGTGCAGCAACACCCATTGGGGACGTTTTATGAGGTGACTGTATAAGTAAATATGAGGCTTTAAGAAGTTTTAAGAGATAAAATTCTGTGTGAAGAGACCTTATACTGAGAGTTGTAGGAATATAGCTTTTAGTTTTTGTAGCCTATATCCGTGTGAAATACAGTATTTTGTAGCAAACTACTAAAAACAGGAGCTGCAAACTCGAGATCACCAACTACGGGATTATCAACGGAAATTACACATTCTTTCGGACTTTTTGGTCTGAGGCAGGAAGTTGTCCGAATACCACTTACTGTTGATACATATTTGAGGAAAGAGATAAATTCAACTTGAAATTTGGTTTTTCCAGTTAATTTTGCGTTTGAACACACTTTGAAGAAATTATATTTCAAACGATGTAGCTCAATATCTTGAAAATCGTGTAAATTTTCAGAAAATAGCTAATTGTAGCTAAATACTCTGAAAAAACATTCATCGTGAAAAATAGTGAAACAGAATATGATGTTAAATGAATGAAATACCATGAAATATAAAGAATACCAAAAATTTATATCCTTGTAAAATATCTGGATTTGATAGTCTATTTCATTAATGCTAAATTAGCCTTAGCCCCGTTTTCCTCCCTCCCGTAGAATGCTGCACAAATTTACGGTGACCTCGAACCAGCCTGGCGAACAAACTCACAGACAGACGCCATCGAAATTCTATATATGATTCCTACATCTCTAGTTTTTATCTATCTGAACGATCAACGAGCTGAACCCTCTGACCCCGACTGACCTGCGGCATGCTTGCAGACGAGACGCTGGGAGGTGACGTCGAGCTGACGGAGGAGGAGCAGACGAGGCTGCTGCTCCAGTACCAGCAAGAGTGCGAGTCCAAGCAGGCCGTCGTCGCCCCTAGCAACGACACCGACCTGGCCTCCAACATGGACGACAACCACTACGCGGCTGCACCGGACAAGCTCGACGTGGAGCACAAGCCCGACGCGGAGACCAAGCCTGACGCGGAGACCGGCGCGGACGGCGGCGAGGTCAAAGGGCACAGCAATACTTCCAGTTTAGGAGGTAGGCCCAATAGGTGAAAACACGACACGTTATTATCATGGGATCGCTACACTAACGCTAGCAAGTAAGCTTCGTCAGCTGTTAACACGAAACGAGGGTCTCTGTTCGACCACATGCACTGGTAGCTCAGCGGTGATGGGTAGATCGGGCCTCTGTTCGATTCCTGTGATTCGCTCTTTACCGACGGACCATTGCATGGATCGACGTTTCCCTCGTTACCCCAGGCTAATGCCGGGATGGTTCTTACAATATGGGCCACGACCGCTTCCTTCTCATTAACTGAGAAACTTTCATCTCATCGTCCTGCATGTTACTAATCACTATGTAGTGTTCACATTTAACTTACGTGAGTAGGGGGGAAGAGGGCACATGTGGACACTTTTTTAAATAGACCATACATGTACAAAATGTGTTGATTTAGCAAAGTAACAGTTTTCATACTTAGTTTAGACATTTATCTTGAATTTAATATCCGTGAACTACGGGAATTTACCTATATTTATCGATTAAAAAAGTTTTACAAAAGTCTAAGGGCTACACTTATTCCTCCACCAAGCTGCAAGTGCCCACAGTAGTACAACGCCATATTGTGGGGAGCTGCATAAATCCCATTGATCATAATTATAATGTTTAATTTCATTATGTGAACTACCTATGTATGACACTTGGGCCTATTTTAAATATTGAGGTAGAATCTAATCATTAATTCATTCTAATCATTATCATTAATTACAGTTGAAATGTTCGATTTCTTATGTATATCAGTTATTGTGTTTCTTGAATTGTTCGTTGAATAAAAACATCTGATTATTATTTTGTATGATTTATGTACATTGTACATTTTACAAAGGGACCAAAATAAACGGGCCAGTTACAATATAATCGAAATTTAAACTATGGCGGGCCGTAGTTTGGAGACCCCTTGACCCTTACCTAGTACATGTCGTGCTAGTGCTAGCTAGCTCTAAGACGCTAGGACTATGATTGGTTAATATCGACTACTGAAGTAACCTGTCATGGCAACATCTCTAGTCTCTGTGTATTTCCATTGTTGTTAGCACAAAATCCTAGCCCTGACCAGTGATGAATTATTGCAGTCCAAGAGACCGTGACTTTGTTTTCACAATATATTGTCATTGTTGGTAGCTTTTTTAGTAAACATTAACCAATGAAAGTCCTAGCCTCTTGGAGCTAGCTAGTCCTAGCACGTTATTTTGAGTGGTTTATTAGGTAAGGGTCCTGGTCTAATGCAAAGCAATCCTGTGCTTGGCCTAACGTAGTGTCTTGTTCTGCCCACAGAGAGCATCGGCGAGGACTGGGAACGCGAGTTCGACCTGACAGACGCAGAGGCCGACCAACAGACAAATAACCCCACGACCAGTCCCGCCAACATTCCAAAATAACAGTCACGGTTCTCTTCTTGCACCCTACGTGTAGATCTAGACATCGTTTTGTACATACCGTTCGTTTCTTCAATTGATGTTTTGTATGAAATACGCATCGACCATCTTAAGAGTCATTGTCAACTCTTTGTGCGGCAGTCGTTGTCGGGCAACGATATCGTTGTCGTTGGGCATTTGTTCCCAGGCAACGATGTCGGTGCTTCACAGCCGTTACGATTTGAGGTTATCCTCAATGAAATCAATACGTAGAGTTATCAAACAGTTCAAACCGGTTTGAATCAGACTGACTTGACACTACCGTATCTCTATCGAGTCATTAACATCGCTCTGGCCGATACAATTCTCCACACTTCTGAATTGTATGGACCACAACAATACAACAACAGTCTTCACTGCCTTCTGAAGGAACTGCTACGTTCAGTTGGTGTCAGTGAGAAGGCGGTGTATTTCAACTGCTTGACACAATAATCAAGATATTCCAAGCCAATCTGTAACCACGATGTAGTGATACCAACAGACTTGATCATAATACAAAGAGGGTGTACCGACTCCCATACTAATAACATGGCAGGCATTTGTGGTTTCTTACCGTCAAATCAGAGCCAACGGTCCCATTTGTCTGTCGCGATTTAGTGGATTCCCTCATGAACTAGATGTAGACAAGAGTGGCTACGGTACCGGTGACGTTGTTGCACTTACAAAGTCTATAATTTTCGTGAAAAGCAAATGCCACCTCAAACATGATAATTATTAGCATTGTTGAGCATTGTTGTTTTATATAGTTCGATGTAAAAGCGATAGATGCGCTACAGCGAAATGGGACCATGTTCTTAGAAGATTCTGACCGCGGAAATTCTTCACTTGGAAGACTTGAGTCGGTACACCTTCTTTATATCATAATAAAGTATGTTGGTATCACTACATCGTGCTTCAACTTTTCCATCAGTTGCTGAACTGCGTTGAAACCAGACTGACTTGTATCAATCCAATCGGAGTGAAAGAAGTTGGCCAAGCCCGTTTGAGTTGCCTTGATAACTCTAGTCATAGTACTTCCTATACTTCCTACATTACGGGCGACCTCAAAGCTCGGTATACGGACTAAAAGTGGGGCGGCGGCAATTAGGCGGGCGGTCAGCAATACGGGCAGGTGATCGGTTGTTGACGGAGGAAGAGTTGACGGCTGATCCCGTCACTCGTCAGCTCTTGTTCGTGAAGTTTGCTCCAAGGTTGCCCGTAGCTTCACTTCATTATAACGTTGTAGGTCTCGTGGATACATGGACCGCGATTGTCACCAAAAACAACGTCCTAAGCCCCAAGAGACTTTCATTGGTTATGTTCACTAGTAAAACTGAATACTATAGGAACACGTTCAGTCTTTGTGTGTTTCCACTGTCATTAGCACAAAATCCTAGCACTACTTGTGAGGTGGGCTACAAAATATGCCGAGTTTTGGAATTCTAAGAGACCGTGACTTTGTTATTACCTTGCGTGATCAAGGTATTTAGCTCTTCTAGTGAACATTCACCAATGAAAGTTCTAGTCTCTTTGAGCTAGCCAGCACTAGCACGTTAGCACGTTAGTTCAGTGGCAGTTGCGGTGGTGGTCCAGTATACTCGCGACTGCGCAGCGTGGATCAACCGAGTGAATCGACCGACCGTCTCGACCGTGGTGTGATACGGCTGCAGTGGTGTGCCGTCGAGACAGGAGTGTTCCGAGTCACGCGTGAAGGCCTCTACATGGAACTGTCAGCTTTAACCAACAATCACTACGTTCATCACATAGGCAGGCAACTGTTTAGTCGTGCTGATAAACACGGTCCATGGGAGTCGATTTAGGGGAATATCAGTTTTTTGGTGATAACTTTTGAACGGTATGATATATCAAATTTTTGAGAACTTTAAAACACAGATATTTTCAATACCTTCAAGATGGTGTAAGTAATAACTATTCATCTTACATCGCATAATCGTCAGGCGTATACGCTTGAAAAAATGTGTACTTTTAGCCGTATACGCCTGACAATCAGGCGATTTGAGAATAAATAGTTATTACTTACACTATCTTGAAGGTATCAAAAATATCTGTTTCCTCGTTTTCAGAATTTCGATATGTCATCGGTCACGAGACCCATTGGAGGTATTGCGATGAATGTGAAGTATTTTAACCGTTGCCCAGCCGTGTGGTGGACGTGGTCATTCACCATACGAGTAACAGCTGGTGTTAGTGATCTTGTTAGCAGACAGCACCGGGAGGTTAACAAACTTGACCGGTTGCTGTAATAACAGCTGTTGTGTGTGTAACAATTTCGAGATTTTAATCTGAATGAATGCATTGTTTGCGATTTTCAAACGATGGGGTTAAAGTCATGTAATTATCCGTTCTTTTTTCAAGGTTTTGGCTATTTTAAGGTAATATATATAGTTTAGATTCTCTTTGGTATGTAGTAGGGATGATATTGGAGCAACCGAGCATCCATTGTATAAACTGGTTCAGAACTTATTTGTCAGAAGGTTGCCAGGCAAATGAACGTAGGGAGTTGATTGCTCTCTCTTCCGTGTGGCTGTGGGTTGCTTGACCTCGATGAGAGCGAGCGGAACAGCCAAGCGTCAAGCCAGCTAGCCAAGGTCACAAGATTTCTCACATGCACCAGATTGTTTCACATTATTGCCAGTTACATAAATGGTCGGTGAGATTTTACAGTTGAAAGTACGACTAATATGACACATGCTGATGATAGCGATTTGATTTTCTCGGACTTGACTTGGAACCAACTAGGGCAAGTACGTTTGAGCACGTTTATAGATTAAACGTTTGAATGTCTATATGTAGTCTGTACTATTTCCTAAAACAATTTGAATTATTTCTTCTGTTGTTTCGACCCGTGGCAGAGCATTAGTTGTCTAGGGCGAATACGAACTTGGAGTTTAATCAAGGAAAGAGGTAATTTCATGATGAAAAAGAGGTACAAGACCCGGTTCGGATAATCTGATCCGGTTGGGTTAAAATTATAAGAGCCCCGGAACCGGTTGTCCTATTTCATCCCTAGTATGTAGCAAATATATGTATTATCATTAACTAGTATTCTGTCGTAGATTTTATATATATATATATTATATAATATACATATTTAGCCCATTAGATTTATTTTAAAGTGAAGTGTTTAAATGTGCCATTGTTTTGTAATATATTGCTTTGTTTTTGTTGTGTGAGTGTCGGGAATCTCTTTTTCTTAAATCTAACTGGTCTAATGTGGTCGTAAAGCGAGGAAATCCGGTCGAGCGAGGGCTCGATCCGGTAGGAGGCAACGTGTATCCCTGAAATAGTTCCGGGTCTCATTCCTGTACGATGTAACGGTCGTGAGTGATCGCTTCTTAACACAACTGTCCTAGGTTTTGTACCCTAGTCATGGATATATAGGAGAGCCAATTTACGTGATTTTATTTTATATTCAATAAAATGACTTGAAGGGCATCACAGCCGGGGCGCTGGATTTGAACGAATGTCGAATAGTGATGCTATTATTTCCCAAATTTTAGAATATACTAGACAGTATCTCAAATTTGAGAAATTTTAATTAGTTCCTCTAGGACCCGCCTCATTTTCTGAGTCGCGTCCGATTCTGTATCAAACAGTGAACTGATTCGGGTAATGCCTACGTCACGAGTGGCTTATTTAAGGGAGGGCGGATCCTGGAGGACAAATTAATTAATACGATGATTCTGATATTGAGAAGATATTTACCAGTTTTGTCTGAAATTAATGAAAAAAATAGTTTTGTTCATTCAAACCTAGGTCCAGGGTTGTAATGTTATGTAAATAAATATTACAATATAGAGATGACTCTCCTATATATCCATGTACAGGTATTGAAGTTAAGACAGTTGTGTTGAGAACAAATCGCGTACGACAGTCGGATCGAATAGGAATGAGACGCTTGGTTTACTCGTATCTTTGGCCTAGATCGTGTCGCGGAGACTTTATTGGTGATGAACGCGCGACACTGGTAGGCGTGTGTACTGTAACATAACGTACGGCTTTAGGCTGCCATATCTCTTCCGACTGTTTAGGGTAGGGGCCGTTTTGAATTCTACTATTTGTTTGGAATCAATGTATTACCAGTTTTGTTTTGTTTAGAATATTTGTTGATTCTCATGTACAGGGCCTCGTTTGGGATTTTAGCCAGCTGGTCAAACCCCAAACTTGTGATAAATGAATACAAAACATTGGAAAATATAAAGTGGACATTTCTCAGGTCCAGATGTGAGCACATGCTGGCAAGACAGAAGCCTAGGGGCGCAAGAGCCCCAGGGGCGCCTTCCAGCTTTTTGTTCAAATTCGAATGAATAATGAAATATATATAGAATTAATCAAGTAATAAACCAATAAAACAAAATGAAATCTTGAAACGTACTATTTAAAAAAATTACCTCCGGGGCCACGAGTGTCCCCCCTATTGGATTTACCTAAATATTGAGTGCCCTGGTATTTCTTTTTTGAGAGTGTATTTACTTTCGTTACCGTGTAGGAATGAAAGGAATGAATGTAATGTAAGGGCGCTAAAAAATGTTTATAGCCTAGGAGTGCTGGATTCTCAAGTCCGGGCATTTTTGATAGCCTACTGTGCACGCTTGAATGAGATATGACAGCCTAAACCCGAACATTATTCATAGTACCAGGACTAGGTTCAGGTTAATTTTATTAGTCTGTAACTAATAAAAGACAGTCAATTTCTGGTAATTAAACCATTCTATTCTCTATTCTGTAAACAATATTTACTGAAATGCTCAGACTCTATTCAGAAAAGTTATCTTTAAAAGCCAACATAGTGTAAGTTTAGTCATAGTATTTTCTTAGGTCGTGCATAGCGTAGAAAAGGCACAAAATAATTACTACCGGTATTGTAAAGCATGTTATGTCATTATCGTTGATTATAATAAAGGATTATTTACAGTATTTCAAGTGTTGAGTTATCACCAAGTACCAACCTTGGATTAGGGTGACCAGACGTCCCGGTTTTCCTGGGATTGTCCTTTTTTGAGCTTCCTGTCCCGGCGTCCCGAGAAATGGTCTCGGGACTGGCAGTGGCGGACTGGCCCGAATGGTTGGGCGGCCACACCACATCTACTCTGGTTTGGGTCCCTAACTGGAGCTGTTCAAACAAGAGAGTGGACAGATTTGGGTCCTAGAAATTATATTTTGATATCATTTATTTTGTATTTTTCCATCAACATTTAAATCTTGCTGTGCAATCATTATCTCCCAATTCAGGCTAGGGACGAATTGGTATATCGCTGTGGCGCTATTGTTAGTGCCGCTACTTCACTTGCTCGGGGCCTGTGTTCGACTCCCGACGCACCATCTTTATTTAATCAAAATAACAGTAAATGTGTAAGATTATAGTGGAGGTTAATTTTCTTTTCAATTTGATCACAGAAACACAACCATCGCGGCGCCTGAAGACTGTATACCGTAATTCAATTCAATTTTATTCAAAAAATTCCAAAAGTAAAATACATGAGTAAGGCAACTAGACAACTAACGTGTTAATGATAGTCACAGGTTACATAAGCATAATTATAACACAATTATAAGTACATATTACATATATAGAAGATGATTTATACATGATCGGTAAATAATAGTAATCTAAAATACATAGAATTGAGTAATGGCTTGTGTGTGGGAGAGGATATTTGTAGAAGAAGTAAAGCAGTTCGATTTCAAGATGGCATGAGAGTTAGTTGAGATAATCGACTCGGTTGTGTGACATATGGGTTTGGATGTCCATCCTTACACCTGAACTCTTACCACATTCCATTGAAACATAAGTAACTAATTGGGTGGTAACAAATTAATCCGCTAACTATCGATTAATCCAGTAACTATTCGTTCGTAGAATCGGCCCTTACAAACGAAGATAAAATTGCTCCGTTCCCTCCTCCACACAAAAACAAGGTTGGGCTATTGGTAACAGTTATTCGCAGTGCGAAATGGAGCCAATTCCCTGTTATCGGCTTATGATTGTGTACGTTATTCGAGCAGAGATTCAACCATGAATATTCTGCAGAGCAATTACTTGAATCATTAGTATTTTAGGGTTTGAATGTAAATGTATGTAATTATGTTTTCAGCCCATATTTTTGTTATTCATGTTTCCACTAACAAAGTGCGGGTATTGAGGTAACACCTAACTATATGTGTATTTTGTTAGTCAAAGCGTGTAGTTCGGGCGTTGTACTATTTCAGGCCTGTTAGCGTCAAGTTGGTCTGCTTCTTCTCGAGATCTGTTTCTCTTGACTGGCGGTTCTTCTCCCCAAGCCAAATCCTCGTTGAAAGCCAGCAATTCTTCATCGTCCAAGTCAATCAGCAGACTTGGAGAGTCGGTTTGTGTGTTGAGGGTTGCGTTCTGTGACGTCCTCGTCGTCCCAACGGTTGCGTTCTGAGTCGGCCTCGTTGCCCCAACGGTTGCGTTCTGAGACGGTCTTGTTGCCCCAACGGTTGCGTTCTGAGACATCCTCGTTGGCCCAACGGTTGCATTCTGAGACATCCTTGTTGGCCCAATGGTTGCGTTCTGAGACGGCCTTGTCTCAATGGTTGGCGTGACGGCTTGACTGGCATTTGCCGTACTGAATGACGGCAGCAACGAGGAAAGCAACTTCCTGTTGACCTCGTTTTGTAAATCGTGGCTCCCTTTCACCTGGAATTGCAAGAAGGAGTATCATTAACATGGTTTCCAAATCAAATACGGCGATTAGTTGATTTAGTTTGTGAAAATATATAATTTAGAATAGACTTGCATCTTTATTTGCTAAATTTTTGTTGACCATCCATTCTGTGATATGTAGAATATAGTGATGAGAATGTATATTATATATAAGGATGTATAGTGATGGTGGAGAGAAAATATAGTGGTAAGAAATCTTGCTGACCCTTGTAGAAAATAACACAATTTGTTTCAATCATGGTATATTATGTAACAAGTGATTACAACAAGTGATTATATCATTTACCTGCATTGTTTGAAAACATTTCCTCCTGAAACTTTCACTGTGAGTGGTACGAACGACACGGGCACAAGCAGTGGACACAATTCGGCAATATGCCTCAACTTTTCCTTCGTCAGCCATTCCTGTGGGGTTCAGCGGATCTAGTGAGGATAAGTCTGAAAGTACCCCTACCTAAAACCCTAAACCCTAAAATAATGTAGGCATAAACCAATCTAGTTCTGTCTACAACTCGTCATTTGGTTTTTGCACAGCCTTGGCTTTTAGTGAGGAAATGCTCTAGATTGATTTCAAAATCGTTCTAAATTCAAATTCAAATCAAAAGTATAACGATGTAGTTCTGAGTTTCTACCGCCAGGAGCTCTTGTACAGTATTTGAAAGCTTCTCTTTCTACAGGGATTGGAAACAACCAACAATGAAGAAAAACGTGCAAAGTTTACGAATTTGTAACCTAACTCTGATTATCCACATGAATTATCATGAAAATAAAGATGTAATATACAGGTAGGCCTACTTTGAATATGGATTTATGCGTAAATGGTGATTATTTCAAAATATTTCAGGACTTTTCAGAAGTAAAAATCAATTGAATGTTGAAAAAAGATGTTTCAAAAATTTGTCATTAGTGATGATGAATTTGTCTAGTTAGGTTCGTCCAAGATGATAAAATAGGCCTTACGCATTCAGGATTCGCAGACATTGCACAACGTTCTGCCCAGCAAATGGGGCATAGGTAACTTTTATTTCAGAATAATTATTATAAATTATTAAACGAGCAAATGATAGAAATGTTTCTGCTGAAATTTGGCATGCACATATATCATATAAGGAGGTTATGTCAACATCTAACCGTGCACAACCCGCGGCCCGCCATGCCATTTTAGTGGCACTGGCATGTATACCAATATTTAAATGATTATGTTCAGTCCACGGTGTAGAGTAGATTAGGTGTTTTATCGGGCTATCTCAGTGTGCTGGAAGCTGCTAGTACCAACAGTGCTGAAAGTTCCACCAAAATCCGGGCTGAATTCTAGGTGACAGCAGACCAGTCACGTGGTCCAGTTGACGTTTGACAGCTGCTGACGTCTTGCCGCGAATAATTACGTTTTTGGTGCGCGCATTCGCAGAGCGTGGCCCACCAGCCTCCTGTCACCTAGCGTTCACCCTAATCTATTCTACACCATGGTTCAGTCACTTCCCGGAAAAAGGTAGTTGGTAAATTTAACACTGCCAGTATGGGCAACCAGGCTCAAGTCTCGGTCCGTTTAAGGCGTCCCCAGCCACCATAGGGCAATAAAAGTTCCCACCAGGGTTATTATTTGTGAACATATTTGAATGTTTACTATGGATCGACAATATTTTAGAAAGTAGTTCTCTGCACGGTTTGAATCAGCTTAACAATAATATGTTCATCCGGAAAGCCACTACGATTGTTTATGCTTTAGTTGACACTGAAAATGGTCACAAAATATGCATCTCGCGTTACATACACAACTTCATTATTTCTTGAGATATTTTGTCATGTACGGTATCGATGCGTTCGTAAAACAACTGGCTTTGGGCTAAACTAAAAATGAACAGTTCAACCGTATGCGCTTGGCATACAAGACCAGGGAAAGTCACGTCATTTTGTAATATAAATGAAGGTAACAGAAACTATTTATTTGTATCAAAAGGATTATAAGTACGCTGATGACATTTAAGTTTGTCTGATGGAAGAAGATTTACTGAACCATGTGTCAATTGCCATCTTCATGCTAACTATATCCACTAGTTTTGGTGTATGTCACGGTTTAACGTATTTTTCAACTAGCTTCACCAAAAAAATCGGAATTTTCAACTTTTTGTTTTGTTTCATTTCAAATTTTCAATATACTATTTCTACATTGATACATCAATAAATTACAGAAAAATTCATACATTTTTGTGGGTGGATTTCACTTAATCTGTTACCATTCTTTCTATTCTTTCGATCAATTATCCTGCGTCACTTAAATTGTGAACCATCAAGTTTTATTCAAGTATACATCAATATAGATATCTCACTCATTTGCTGCGTTTGCCTAGTATACAAATTATGTTAGGGTTTTAAATTCTATTTTAAGAACGTCGCAAGCATATGGATGGAGTTTTACATGTGTATAAATATTAAGGGTAACCCACCCACAAAAATGTATCAAATATTTGATCATTTATTGATGTATCAAGGTTGAAATAGTATATTAAAAATTTGAAATGAAAAAAAAGGTGAAAATTCCGAGAAAATTTTGGAAAAACTAGTTGAAAAATAAGTTGAACCGTTACGTACACGAAAAACATTGGAAAGTTAGCATCAAGATGAAAATTGATATGAAGGTTTAGGGTAAACCAATTCCTTTATCAGCTAAGCTAAATTTCATCAGCAACCTTATGGCCGTTTTGATACAAATAAATAGTTTCGGTTACCTCGATTTACGAAAAATTACAAATGCTTATAATTGATAATTTTGTTGTACGTCCTGAAAGCCCACGTTATAATGTCTCATGATTCACTTCTTTCCCTCCTAAAAGTTCGACGAAGAAAACAAACCAGACTTCATGAATATTACATTTGACTTTCCTTTCCGTTCTTGTTTGTGTTGTGGGCGTCCGAGCCCGATGATCTACACGCCCGGTCGTTGCGGCTGATGAGTGGGGGAGACGGGCGCTCGTAGCCCGCAGAGGGGGGGGGGGGGGAGAGAGAGAGAGAGAGAGAGAGAGAGAGAGAGAGAGAGAGAGGTAGAGATAGAGAGAGAAAGAAAGAGAGATAGCGAGAGAGAGAGAGAGAGAGAGAGAGAGAGAGAGAGAGAGGGGGGGGGGGGGGGAGAGAGAGCGTGGTGATGTGGGTTTGTGAGGCGTGGAAACAAGGTCTCGTGTGGACCTATGGGAGCGCTGGAAGGTGGGAACTAGTCTGCCAGGTAGACCTCCACAGGTAGACAAGGTGTCGGTCAGTCCGCGTGAGGGCGGCAGATGGCAGCACCTGTACTGGAGACCTGCTATCATCTGTCTGGGCTGCAGGTGAAGGGGGGCTGAGATTTGGGCTCATTATAAATATACTACTTGTTGAATACTGAACATAGGTAATGCAAAACACACACACATATATATATATATATATATCTCCCAGTCCGCCCCTGGATGAGATGAAGGTTTCTGAGATAATGGGGAGGATAGAGGGAAGGAAGCGGTCGTCGTCTATGTTGTAGAAACCATCCCAGGAAAATCTATATCGAGTGGCTATCACGCCCGAAGAGTAGGGCCTAAAGGTGCTGAGACGGGTGGTCGAGACTCGAGTGGCTAAATACCCTGAACCGTTATTCAGAAGACCGAGGTTGTATTCCCGCCATGGTCGACCATCCTGACGGGGGAATCGTGGCTACCCTATATTGTTCAGGTTGATACTGGGATAGTTCCTTGACGACGACCGACTCCTTCGCAGTGTAAATAAAACACCTAATACCCGACATCAGACATTCAAGCCATGCTATGTTTGGCTGATGTACGGGCTCAGAACCCGGACCCTCTGACTGCAGAGACGCACGTGCAACACCATCTTGTAGAGATATCTACTCGATACTCAATACTCGAGTCAAAGTAATAATTTAATGTATTTTTTATTTTTTTACATAAGAATATCATTTATTCATTCATTCATCTTGACGATAAATGCTATCAGCTTACTATAAATTTGAAATTATATAATTTATTTTATATTGGGTTTAACGACGCACTTTAATGATAGCGAAGGTCTATTGGCGTCGGATGGATGATTAATGAGATGATATTATGTGATGAGATGGAGGTTTTGTGGAAGGATAGTGGGAAGGAAGCGGTCGTGGCCTATATTGTAGGAACTATCCCGGAACTATTAGACTAGACTACAGAGGGAACCACGAATAACCCCTGTAAAGATAGACGGCGGCGGGAATCGAACCGGGCTAGAAATTACCCTCGTCTCCCGGATTACATGGAGCGAGCGCGTTAACCACTGCGCTCCATGTGTCGGGGAATTATAATTGCCGAAAGTAAAAAAGAGTAATAAAATTATGGTAGCAAAATGGAAAAACTCAGTGGTAACAATAAAAGTGGTGATTATGAATGAGAAAAAACGAGAAAAAAGATGGATTTCAAACCACATGTTGACGAAGTGAACGTATACTGAACTCGTTTAACGCCTGCCCGCTCTTTTAAGGCACTGACATTCTCTCGACACCAACATTAGGGAGAAGAAAGAAGAAATAAGTAAGAGACGTAGGCTTACATATTTGTCTCTTATTATTATATTAAAATTGATGTTTTCATTAATAATCGATAATTCCCAATCAAGCTGGCTGAGAATGAATTAGTTAGACCGTTCAAGCATCACCTCTTGGCTGTTTCAAGACTTCGACGCGGTCTTGTCAACAATATAAATAATCATGTAGGCCCATGCCATTTTAAATTAGAAATAATGAACTTTGACACCAGGACTGCGCTGTCTGTGACCTTACTTTTTAGCCGCGGATAAAAGTCTTTCAGTTTCCGAAAGTCCGGAACATATAAGTATTACAAACTGTTTTTGTGATATATTCGGACATAACCAGTATTGGTATAGAGAGTAAACCAAACACAGGAATTTTGATATCTTCCACTTTGAACCAAGTAGACAGAAAATGCAAAGATGAAGAAAAAATGCATCTAAAAAGAAACCACATCCACCTAACCTTAACAGCTAGTTCATGAAAAAAAACTATAAAACAATCAATGGTTGGTAACAATTAAGCAAAATGCCAAAATAAAACTATATATATGTCAAGATTGAATATCATAGTTTGTATGGTTGGACCGGGCCATTTTGAGAAACATCATCTCGAAGTTTCTAAAAATCCCATAAGATTAGGCTGGGCGGAGAAAATTGAAAAATAAAATCTCTCTAATATAATTCGAATTTTCCTCAAATGTTAATACGAAAATGATACACATTATTAAAAATTTGTGTGCAATTCGGACCAGCCGATTTAAATAAAAGAATGTTATAGGGGTCTAAATGTTTTTTATTCATCGAATATATGACTATACCAATAACTACCTAGATCGAATAAATGGAATTAATAGCAGAAAAATGTTGCAGTGATGTTGCTTGTGGGCTCCCTAGATCCGATATTAACCGAGTGAAGTATAGTTATTTGCGTCAAGGTGTGTAGAGTTTTCGATTATTCTTTATAATAGATATCTCGCTCATCTTACAACGCATATGCTGCGTTTGCCTAGTTTATTAGAGAGGATCGACAAGTACGTACTGAAGTGTGTGGAATATGACTAGACCTGATAGTTTTAAAATCAAGGTGTATTGAACTTCCAATTACATGCCATATAAATATCTCGATCATCTTACAACGCATTTACTGCGTTTTCTCAGTTATTTTAATTCTTAGCTTTAAATAACTCATGGCTATAAAAACCTCTTACACCTTATTATTTTATATCAAAGACTCAATGTTATACTTCTCTATCTCCCCCTCCCCCTCTCTCTCTCTCAACTCTCTCTCTCTCTCTCTCTCTCTCTCTCTCTCTCTCTCTCTTTTTACCTGTTCCTTGAGAGAAATCGTGAGTTTTCCTTTTTTTATTGGTTTATTTTAATAGTTGAGTTTGTTGGTTTAGCAAAGTATAGTAATCATGCGATGTAAAGTAATTTGATGTAAGCCAATAGTTATCATTAAGTGTCGATACGATCATCGACAACTCCGCCCCCCTCTCTGTCTCTCTCTCACTCTCTCTCTCTCTCCCTCTCTCTCGCTCAGCTATACTATACCTGCTGGAAAACATCACTCACGATATTTCTTGTTATCTATTCAATATTATCAACACTTGTACCAGCGAGGAAACGTTCAGCAAGTTATGGCTGTTGTTAGGTTATGTTGTTAGGTTGTTATGTTGTTTAATGTGTGTGGGACAAGTCATGCCCAAGTCAAAAGACAAGTCAAAACTCGAGTCATGCCGAGAACTGGCGTTGTACTTCAAAATTATTGGGTCTGTATTACGGGGTAACCAACAACAGGGTAGTGTCAATGTTTGTTATTTATTGTTGTATCAATGTTGGAACAGTGTATTACAAATTAAAAAATAGAATTTTTTTGAAAATGTGTAGAAACTTTTGGATAAAACTAGTAGTGGGTAGTTAGTATGGAGATGACAATTGTCATCCTGGTTGGTTAGCTTCCTCTTCCAGATGTAGTAAATTTTATTATAAAATCTATAACCATTTTCATACAAATGAATAGTTTCTGTTTCCAGGGACATCGTTAGGGATTTGTGTACTGGGAGGAGAGGGAGGGGGGGGGGGCAGAGGTTGGGCACTAGACGCGCAATAAAATGGGGTCTGGAGCCCGACAGTGAATTTTTTGTACCATTTTTGAAGTGATTTTGTCGATTTTCAAGCAATTTTGGAGGAAAATATTTGAATCAATATGGATATTTTCGAAGTTATTTTCAATAATTGAATCATGCAGATTTTTTAGTCATTTTGAAAATTACCCCTCCCCACCAAAGCCCCGCAAGTAATTTTTTGAAATTTTTAAATGATTGTGGCCATCTACAAGCAGTTTTGTAGGGTAATGGTTGAACCATTAGGGACATTTCCGAAGTTATTTTCAATAAATATGTTAGCATTCTGGACATTTTCGAAATTATTTTCGTGATATCTCCCAGCAAAATATTTCATTGTGTGTTATTCGTAGGTCAACACGAGTCAACATACATAGGCATATATATTTTTTTGTAGAAAAGAATGAATTATTGGTGGGGCGCGAATGACGATTGGTGGGGCGCGCGCCCCACCTTGGTCCCCCTAACGACGTCCCTGGTCCGGATCTGATGTCAGGTTCTCTCGCGAGAGCCAAACCGCGATCGACCGAAGTTGCAAAAATCAATGGTCTAACTTAGGTTAAGAGTCGGATCGAGACCGGATTGCTACCAGCAGATAGGTATTGACGAGACGAACATTTCGTCGTTACACCCATCTCATTATGAATCTCCGTTCCTGCACGGCGGCAGAAACAAAAATTTAACATTGTTTCCCATTAGCGACATTTGATACGCGATTGCCGGTGAATGAATTGTTGGATCGACACCGGTCAACGGTGGCTGATAGAGGTTCACGAAATAGACCTTCCCGTCCAAGTTTCGTTCGGATCGTATGGTTAGATTTTGTGCTACAGCAAAAAACCACATTGTCATTTTTTTAACATTGTATTCCCCATAAGCGAACTCCATATCGTGATTGCCGGGGAACGAAATTTTATATCGACACTGGGTAAGCAGTGGTGGATAGATGGTCACAGACTACACGCGTGGTGTCAGTTGCGTCCGCATCTGATGTCAGGTTCTCTCGCGAGAGCCAAACCGCGATCGTTCGAAGTTGCAAAAATCAATGGTTAACTTACGTTAAGAGCGATAACGGGAGAACGGCGAGTCGGATCGAGACCGGATTGGTACCAGCAGATAGGTATTGACGAGACGAACATTTCGTCGTTACACCCATCTCATTATGAATCTCCGTTCCTGCACGGCGGCAGAAACAAAAATTTAACATTGTTTCCCATTAGCGACATTTGATACGCGATTGCCGGTGAATGAATCGTTGGATCGACACCGGTCAACGGTGGCTGATAGAGGTTCACGAAATAGACCTTTCCGTCCAAGTTTCGTTCGGATCGTATGGTTAGATTTTGTGTGACAGCAAAAAACCACATTGTCATTTGTCATTTTTTTAACATTGTATTCCCCATAAGCGAACTCCATATCGTGATTGCCGGGGAACGAAATTTTATATCGACACTGGGTAAGCAGTGGTGGATAGATGGTCACAGACTACACGCGTGGTGTCAGTTGCGTCCGCATCTGATGTCAGGTTCTCTCGCGAGAGCCAAACCGCGATCGTTCGAAGTTGCAAAAATCAATGGTTTAACTTACGTTAAGAGCGATAACGGGAGAACGGCGAGTCGGATCGAGACCGGATTGGTACCAGCAGATAGGTATTGACGAGACGAACATTTCGTCGTTACACCCATCTCATTATGATTCTCCGTTCCTGCACGGCGGCAGAAACAAAAATTTAACATTGTTTCCCATTAGCGACATTTGATACGCGATTGCCGGTGAATGAATCGTTGGATCGACACCGGTCAACGGTGGCTGATAGAGGTTCACGAAATAGACCTTTCCGTCCAAGTTTCGTTCGGATCGTATGGTTAGATTTTGTGCGACAGCAAAAAACCACATTGTCATTTGTCATTTTTTTTAACATTGTATTCCCCATAAGCGAACTCCATATCGTGATTGCCGGGGAACGAAATTTTATATCGACACTGGGTAAGCAGTGGTGGATAGATGGTCACAGACTACACGCGTGGTGTCAGTTGCGTCCGCATCTGATGTCAGGTTCTCTCGCGAGAGCCAAACCGCGATCGTTCGAAGTTGCAAAAATCAATGGTTTAACTTACGTTAAGAGCGATAACGGGAGAACGACGATTCGGATCGAGACCGGATTGGTACCAGCAGATAGGTATTGACGAGACGAACATTTCGTCGTTACACCCATCTCATTATGATTCTCCGTTCCTGCACGGCGGCAGAAACAAAAATTTAACATTGTTTCCCATTAGCGACATTTGATACGCGATTGCCGGTGAATGAATTGTTGGATCGACACCGGTCAACGGTGGCTGATAGAGGTTCACGAAATAGACCTTCCCGTTCAAGTTTCGTTCGGATCGTATGGTTAGATTTTGTGCTACAGCAAAAAACCACATTGTCATTTGTCATTTTTTTAACATTGTATTCCCCATAAGCGAACTCCATATCGTGATTGCCGGGGAACGAAATTTTATATCGACACTGGGTAAGCAGTGGTGGATAGATGGTCACAGACTACACGCGTGGTGTCAGTTGCGTCCGCATCTGATGTCAGGTTCTCTCGCGAGAGCCAAACCGCGATCGTTCGAAGTTGCAAAAATCGATGGTTTAACTTACGTTAAGAGCGATAACGGGAGAACGGCGAGTCGGATCGAGACCGGATTGGTACCAGCAGATAGGTATTGACGAGACGAACATTTCGTCGTTACACCCATCTCATTATGAATCTCCGTTCCTGCACGGCGGCAGAAACAAAAATTTAACATTGTTTCCCATTAGCGACATTTGATACGCGATTGCCGGTGAATGAATAGTTGGATCGACACCGGTCAACGGTGGCTGATAGAGGTTCACGAAATAGACCTTCCCGTCCAAGTTTCGTTCGGATCGTATGGTTAGATTTTGTGCTACAGCAAAAAACCACATTGTCATTTGTCATTTTTTAACATTGTATTCCCCATAAGCGAACTCCATATCGTGATTGCCGGGGAACGAAATTTTATATCGACACTGGGTAAGCAGTGGTGGATAGATGGTCACAGACTACACGCGTGGTGTCAGTTGCGTCCGCATCTGATGTCAGGTTCTCTCGCGAGAGCCAAACCGCGATCGTTCGAAGTTGCAAAAATCAATGGTTCGACTTACGTTAAGAACGATAACGAGAGAACGGCGAGTCGGATCGAGACCGGATTGGTACCAGCAGATAGGTATTGACGAGACGAACATTTCGTCGTTACACCCATCTCATTATGATTCTCCGTTCCTGCACGGCGGCAGAAACAAAAATTTAACATTGTTTCCCATTAGCGACATTTGATACGCGATTGCCGGTGAATGAATTGTTGGATCGACACCGGTCAACGGTGGCTGATAGAGGTTCACGAAATAGACCTTCCCGTCCAAGTTTCGTTCGGATCGTATGGTTAGATTTTGTGCTACAGCAAAAAACCACATTGTCATTTTTTTAACATTGTATTCCCCATAAGCGAACTCCATATCGTGATTGCCGGGGAACGAAATTTTATATCGACACTGGGTAAGCAGTGGTGGATAGATGGTCACAGACTACACGCGTGGTGTCAGTTGCGTCCGCATCTGATGTCAGGTTCTCTCGCGAGAGCCAAACCGCGATCGTTCGAAGTTGCAAAAATCAATGGTTCGACTTACGTTAAGAGCGATAACGGGAGAACGGCGAGTCGGATCGAGACCGGATTGGTACCAGCAGATAGGTATTGACGAGACGAACATTTCGTCGTTACACCCATCTCATTATGAATCTCCGTTCCTGCACGGCGGCAGAAACAAAAATTTAACATTGTTTCCCATTAGCGACATTTGATACGCGATTGCCGGTGAATGAATAGTTGGATCGACACCGGTCAACGGTGGCTGATAGAGGTTCACGAAATAGACCTTCCTGTCCAAGTTTCGTTCGGATCGTATGGTTTAGATTTGGTGCTACAGGCAAAAAACCACATTGTCATTTGTCATTTTTTTAACATTGTATTCCCCATAAGCGAACTCCATATCGTGATTGCCGGGGAACGAAATTTTATATCGACACTGGGTAAGCAGTGGTGGATAGATGGTCACAGACTACACGCGTGGTGCCAGTTGCGTCCGGATCAGGGACGTGGTTAGGATTTGTGTATTGGGGGGGGGGGGGGGGGGGGGGGCGCTGGTTGGGCACTAGACGCGCGCTAAAATGGGGTCTGGAGCCCCACAGTGAATTTTTGTATCATTTTTGAAGTGATTATGTCGATTTACAAGCAATTTCGTGGGCAAATAATTGAATCAATATGGATATTTTCGAAGTCATTTCCATTAATTGAATCATGCAGATTGAAACACTCTTGAAAGTATAAAACTGTTAACTATCGGACCAACATCAAAACATGATATAAGGAGGATGAAACGTAGGATCGTTCAGCTAGGGCGCCACAAGGACGTCTGGTCTAGCGAGTTCCCTCATCTCGTTAAAGACTCACTAAGAGTTAGGATCGTTCGGCCAGGGCGCCACGAGGGCGTCTTGCAGACCCACTCAGGTCAACGTTTACTGTTAATACTGGATTCAGTACTTGACTCGTGATGCGTTATTAAAAGACAAGATCAACAAACATCGTAATTGAATTCCTTGTGGAAACACAGCGTATTAAACATGGACTAAATGGTGATAACATCTGAGGGAAACCACCCACGTAACTATAGCAACAGCTCGCAGACCGGAGTGCTTAACGGCCAATAAGAACCTCCCATAATCAATCAGAAATGGAAATCTGGACGAAAATTAATTTGATATTTGTTCAGAGCCCACCTACGCTCGCATCAGACCTGCCTTGTACGCTCGCTTCAGACCTGCCTTGTACACTCGCTGGGAACCACGGTAGATCCCCCAGTTGATTATTGTTTGCTTAACGACCCCACCAACAGCTAGGTTTTACAGGGTTACGAATGAGCAGGTGACTATGAAATTATGAAGTAATGATGAGTGAAAGGACGTTTTCAAAAACTCATGCCGTATTGCAGGACTCGAACCCATGGCCAATGGTGACTTCAGTTTCTGAAGCGGGGCCTCAGCTGACTGAGCTACCAAGGGCGGCTAGTAGACCTGCCTTGTGGACCTGCCTTGTACGCTCGCTGGGAACCACAGTGGAACCCGGCAGCGAGAATTTTTCTGCAATTCGGTTTTTAAATGGGACTAAAGTGACCAATGAGAAAGCCACGATTTGTGACGTCGTGACTCAGTTGCCCACCCGTGCTGGGATACGATGAAGTAGCGTTACGCATGCATATGTCTGTGTGGCGTTGATTGATTGATTCATTGACTTTATTACATGTGTAAAGAATACATAGTTTATAACAAATCATATAAATATTACATATCATAGCACTTACTGGTATAGCTTATAGCTGGCTTGCGATTTGAGGGTCCATCTTTCGACTCCCGACGCCGTTATGTTTTTTTGCAAAATAACTATCAAATGTGAACTCGAGCGCAGGGTTATGGTTTAGTTTTGTTTTCCAATTTGACCACAGAAACAAAAAATATCTACACAAATGTTTTGATTTCTAACTATTTTTTCAGTCCCATTTAAAATGCGAGTTACAGAAAAATTCTTGCAGCCCGCGGTCAGGCGAGCTGGCATGAAGTAATTAGACTAAGAGCACATATTACCAATAATAAAAATGTGTTAATTAAGCCAATTAATCAATTGCACTACAAAAATAACATTGGTGACCAAGGGTAATAACAAGCTAATCCACTAATTATCGCTTAATCAACAAATTTATTATTCGTATACCGGACCTAATATGACTAATTTGACTAATTTGATCAATATGAGTAATTTGGCATGAAGTGGATTAAAGTAATCCGAGGTGACAGAAGGTGAATTGAGCTGACAGAATATATTCCATTGTAGGTTCTCATACTACTTCTAATCTCAGCTTACAAGGCCTATACTGCGTGTGCTTATAGTGTAAACTGAGAGTTGAATGTGATGTAGTCTGTCTCACCAATATGTAGTAACTGTCGGAGATCTTTGTACTTTGCTCTTCTATTGTCTGGTGAGATGATGAGCATATACACATGTCAATCATCTCTACAAACTTCATTGGACTCATTCACTCATTGCATTTTATTCAACATATATTACACTCAATTTGACTGAAATCTAAAATAATCTACAAAAGTTGAAAGTTGAAATAATAATTCGGAATGAAGACCAACATTTGCAAAATATAGTACTATTATTTCCAAGCAAACTGAGTGACAGATTCTACTGAAAAACAATCCCAATATATTCTGGTTCGACACCAATGTCCATAGAAGTTTCAATTCGATTGCATTTGAAAGAGAAATCTCCCCTACTCTGCTACGCTCATCCAACAACAGCATTATGTTGAGTGTTGGGGAGGAATCAGGCTTTCTGTATCTGAAAAGATTAGAACAGAGTGTAATGAGCGTTGTTTGGTCGCTTGCCCGTGCGTTCAGCTCTCCATGCTGTGCTAGTCATGGAGCTTCAACATCGAGTCACGGGAGAAACGATTATTTCACTTTCGATTAATCGATTTCTGAATCGATTCAAATGGTCATGAAGCATCAGTGGATCGATTCATCTAAGGTTGATTTACAACATGTCACTTTTTTTTACCAAAGATACGCAAAATACAAAATACAATAATATAGGGCTTATACCTATAACTGCTTAATGGAAGTATAGGCCTACATAAGAATAGGCTGATGAAGGGATGGTTCCTACAATATAGGCAACTATACAGCTTCCTTCCCACGATTATTCCCATTACCTAAAAAAACCTTCATCGTAAGTCATCCATCCGACGCCAATAGATCGTATCATTACGATGTCGCTAAACCCGATACAAAAATAAATACCAACATTGAAAAAAGAATTGATATAATTATGAGAATCGATTATTTATATCGATTAATTAAATCAAACCCATTCAGAATCGAATCATGCATCGATTATCTCGCGTGCAACTTCAATCTCGCGTCTACTTAAGGCACCACAGCCTCCAACAGGAGCATCTCCTCTCTACTCTCCTGGCTATGAGACGTGCTGAGACGCCCAGCCCAATCTCATGGGGTTTTTAGATACTTTGAGATGGTGTTTCTTAAGAACGGTCCAACCGCTTTGACCCAAAAATATACAGTATACAGAAAAATGTTCATGTCGATCGACAAACCCTGCGACCTGTGCAGTGCCCACAAACAAACAAACAAATGCACAGACAAAAATAAAGCGTCATAAGAGTGGGATGAAAATCTTCGCTTACGCTCATCTTATAAGTAGGCCTATATACATAATATATTTATCTTTATATATACATATATATATATATATATATATATATATATATATATATATATATATATATATATATATATATATTAAATAAATATATATATATATATATATATATATATATATATATATATAATATATATATATATATATATATATATATATATATATATATATATTCTCAAGTTCTACCCGAAACGATCTACCCGAAACGTCACGGAAATATGACAAAGTGTAGATAACCGTCTACTCTGCCTGTTTTTTTTATGGTAAGCGGTCTAATCCTGATAATAATTTTAGCATATATATATATATATATATATATATATATATATATATATATATATATATATATATATATATATATATATATATATATATATATATATATATAAACACAATTGAATGTCGTTCCAAGTGATGTTTCTGTTACAGTGTGCTGGCTTGAAAGGTCGAGTCGGTTGTTGATGGCAAGCGAGTGTACTAGTCAATCAATCTATCTAGTATTACAATATCGAGCCTTACCTGCGAGAGAGAGAGAGAGAGAGAGAGAGAGAGGGAGAGAGTGAGAGAGAGAGAGAGAGAGAGAGCGTGAGAGAGAGGGAGAGAGAGAGAGAGAGAGAGAGAGAGAGAGAGAGGGTGGAAAGAGAGAGAGGGGTAAGAGAAGCAGAGATAGAGATGAGAAGAGAAGGAGAGAGAGAAGAGAGAAAAGAGGAGAGAGTTGAAAGAGAGAGGGAGAGAGAGTGAGAGAGAGAGAGAAAGAGAGGGAGAGAGAGGGAGTGAGAGAGAGAGAGAGAGAAAGATAGAGAGAGAGAGAGGGCAGAGAGACAGAGAGAGATATGCACGACTATATTATGTTGTATGCGATATAACTGAAAGATAACACAACCTTTGAAACGTTCAGAACAAATACCAGATGCAAAGTTTAGCCGCGGGAAGAAAGAAGAATAAGTGGTTTTTTATCAATATTATTTCTGTGTGGAAACAATTTGCTCTGAACGAGATTTGAGCTCGCGTTTGTTTCTCTGGATATTGCGTTTCGTTGCCAAACCACTGTGGCCTGTCCCAACTCTTGCCAATGGTATAATATATTCATGCGGGACCTCTAGTTCATTAAAAGTGAATGATAAAATAACCCAGCATCAATCTCCCAGCAACAAGTTCCCATAAAACCTAGCTTTTGGTGGGGTCGTCAAGCAAGGCCAAGCCCCCCCCCCACATACCCTAGGTGCAGTGGCGTAGCCAGGATATTAGGTCAGGGGGGGCAAGAATTTTGAAAGAGCGCCATGCACAAATCTTTGATAAAAATGTGCATACATATTTATTATCATATGAGTGCGAAGTCCAGAGCAAGTCATATAGACTGCGAAGTCTGCGTTTATATGTATACACAATGATGAATGCCATATAATAACAGTTATGTAAAGACCTGTCACCGCAAAATTATGACTCGTGAGGGGCAAGGGAGGACAGCCCCCTTCTGGCCCCGCAGGAAAGTTTTTGAAATCATACACTGTTTCAATATGGTTTAACGTGTTTCAGATAAGATTAGGTTAAAAAAATGTATTTTCTTATAGAACTAAAGGTGCTCAACTGAAATTGCCAACCACAGTTATTGTAAGTGCAGGGTAGTTCTGCGTCATAGCGCTCCTGGCAACGACTCAATTGTGAGCTCCCAAAACTTAGTGTGCATACTGCATAGTGAAGGTGAATGCAAGGGAGGAGAGAATGAAACCTCGCAGGGAAATTTTCGAAATTTTCGGTTTTTCCAATAAGCATGTAGCCTATATGAGCATGTATATTTTATATAGAATTCGGAATTCGTCAAATTATCAAAAAAAATAAGAAAAAGAAGGAACTGAATTAATGATTAAAATATGAATTAAGATAGATACAAATATCTCTTCATCATACGATCCCTCGCGATCCACCGATCCCCTCATTCCCTTGAATGGTTGAACCAATTCTAAACCAAAAACAGCTTTTATCTAAACATATCTACATGTTATTGGTTTAAACTATTGCATTCACATTCAATATTTATTCCCACATAAGTCAAGTAATTTCACTTTGTACTGGTTTCCACAATGCCTTGATCGATAAGATCTCCCCACAATGCTCGACTATACAGCAAGGGTAATATTGAAATACTCTCAATAAAAGTGGTTATTTTTCTCGGCGTCTCCTAGCGAGACTATCTCCCCAGCATCTTCTTCGTCGTGTACCACGGTATCCATGGATACGCTCACAAAATCATAATTATTTCAATGGAAGCAGAATATTAATTGACAAGTCATGATCTTGCACTTGAAGGAGCCTGTGAGATGCGAGTTCTGTGTTGTCAAGGAGATCAAATACTCTGGATCATAGTCTCGCTAAACCATAGACTAAAGAGATACAAAGACAGTTCACCCAACGATAAATTAAGATACATCCCCACTCCTCTGTCTCTATCCTACCCACACCCCTTACCCTGTAGTACCGTCAATCAACGCTAAGAGTGCTGAAAATCGTCTCGGCAATTAATCTTCAGTCGATGGTAAGACGGATGCTTGCCTGGGTGGTCTGACCAGTGGTTTTTTCCTGACCTGTATGCCGCGTACAAAATTGAAAAAAAAAACATATATCGAAGCCAGTTTTTTTCGGTATGTGAAATGGAAGTCTTCGCTGCGCTCATCTAATAACGCGACCAAGCGAGGCAAAAGTGTCCAGCTTGATATCTCAGCGGACTTTGGCGGGACTTTCCCACAAAATCAGGAAAGAATGGCAACCCTAGTCTGGTTACTGTCTGAACTAAGAAGCCTGCCCCGAAATGCTACCATTTCCAATTGGTCGATATTTCAGGACTTCGATATCGATTGACAATACCGATTGTGAGCTCGAGTAAGTGTCGATCAAGATGTATTTTAGGATTCGAGAAAAGTAAGGAAGGAAGTAATGAATCAGAATAGTGTAACTATTTAGTACTCGTATCTAAGTGAATTGACGTATTTCCTATTTTACTACAGAAACGAGACAATACGACGCACTGTAGTGATAATAACTATCTATTGGCGTCGGTTGAATGATCTTGTAAGAACCAGCCGGCGTTAGCTTATAGGTTATACAGAGAGGAACCACGAAACACTCCTGTGAAGATGGGCACTGACAGGAATTCACCCATAGCAAGCGCATTACCACTGAGCCATATGTGCCGGTGGTTCCTTTTCTCCATAGCACTGTGCTCGCGACGCGATTTACATCCTAAACAGTTCCTTATTAGAATATTTATTTGTGACGAGTGGTTCAGCTGTTTAGTAAGCAACAGTCGCTGCCCATGCTGGCTGCTTGTCTCCACTGATTCTCAGAACACATCTGAGAAGTCTCAGAAGTCTCAGAACCAGGTTAGTCGGTCTGGTAAAACCAGGGTCGATCGGTAATACCAACATACATGTCTGACCACACCGCCTCACGGCTCCCTAGATTCGATAGTAACCAAATGAAGTATATTTTATCTGAGTCAAGGTGTGCAGAGTTTTTGATCATACTTTTAAAGATACATTCAAGAACAAGAACAATGAAGGATGGCAATGTTTGAAAAGTTTTATGGAAGTCGGATGAGCGCAGGTTTCAGAACCAAGGCACCTAGAAGAACATGTATAATTCAACGAACCATTTCTTTCAAATTCATCACGATGTGATTTTTTTGTGGTTTCCCACAGTGCTCGAAGGAAATGCTTGGGATGAAGTACCAGTTGGACACGAGTGCTAATTAGTAGTGTGTTAGGCATAGTTATACTAATTGAGGCCTAGTACATTTTATTTGGATTAACTTTACATCCGCTGTTGATGAAAACAAGTAAACATTGCCTTGAAGATTTGGGTCAAAGAGGAAGATATCAACATGCGTGTGTTTGGTTCACTCTCAATACCAATGCTGGTAATGTCCGTATATATCACAACAATGGTTTATAGGCCTACTTATAAGTGTTCCGGACTTTCGGAAACTGAAATATTTTTATCTGAGGCGTAAAGGTACGATCACAGACAGCCCAGTCCTGGTGTCAAAGTTCATTGTTTCTAATTCAAATTCAAAATAGTAAAAATGGGGTGGTAAGATCGCCCTTATGGTGCCCCGTCCAAACGATCCTACTTTCATCAATTGTGAAACAATGATCCTGTATTCAATTTCGATTTTGATAATATATTTTTTTTCTTTTTTTTTCATTAATTACACCGAAACTTGATAGATCATTGTTCCCTAAATCAATGTTCCCCATTTAAGGCTATCGCTGAAAGACGACAATAATGAGAGTAAACAAGATTTCAAGTAGATTTTCATACAAATATCTCCCTCGTCTTACAACGTCCGCTCCTCGTCCGGCACGGCACGCACGGCACGGCACGGCACGGCAGGAAGAGAGCGGGCCAGCGGGCCAGCCAGCAGACAGGTGTCGCATAGCAATGACAATTCGGCTCCGTTCGGTTCACATTTGCATCTAATTGAATGCGTTATTTCGTCGAATTGAGTGACATGAGTGAGGTTTTTCCACAAGGAAGTAGGCGTCTCAAAAAGATCTGTTATCGAGTCTTAGGTTGTCATGCTATTGTACCTTCAAGATAATTATCAGCTTATAGCCTAATACGGCAACATCCCCAATTCAATCAGAAAGAACATCCCCTCGAAGGATCCAGACAGCTTGACGTAGTGTGGGGGCTTGCGTGACCCCGTGATCTCCAGAGCTATCGCCGGGAGCAATTTATTTGCTCCCTAAAGATGGCCTGCCCATGGCGATAAGGTCTGGAGTGAGGGTCCAGAGCATGTCTGGAGTGAGGGTCCAGACCAAGTCTGGAGTGAGGGTCCAGACCTAGTTCGGACCTCTCGGCCGAGTGGAAGCCTTTTGGTGACCGGATTATGTGGAGGGAGTACTGAACCTTGCATTTGTATTTGCATTTTATTTTGTTTGCTCGACACTTTTCTCTACATCTATCGTCTTCTTTTATTTTATTTCATTTTATATCGTATCTTACTTTTCTAGCTCTTTCCATCCCACTCCCTCCATATGCTTGAAACAACCACAAACGTTGACAACTATGGCAAAGTTCACGTACATGAACATAGGCGTTAATTAAGTGACCTCGCTGTCGACGCGCCTTTAAACCCTAACTAACTCAAGATAATTATATACTCTTGAGTTGATATGACATTCCTGTTTTGTGAATTCAATCAGTTTTAAGATAATACGTCAATGAATTTCATCACATTCATGATATTCATTCGTATATTATTTTGAAACTGATTTAATTCACACATAAAATTGAGACGTGTGGCCGAGTGCTTAATACACTGAACCGTCATTCAGGAGACCGGGTTTCGATTCCCACCATGGTCGACCATCTGTAGTTCAGGTCAATACTGGGATGGTTCTTTAAAACCGAGGGGTTAACAACTCGCAAATTGAGTGTACACCTGATTTCAGGTGATTTCAGAGATTTCAGGTGATTTCAGGGGATTTTAAGAGATTTCATACGGATTTTAAGGGGATTTCAAGTGATTTCAAGGAGATTTCAATGGGATTTCATGGCAAGTGTACACCTGATTTCAGGAGTTGTTAACCCCTCGTTTAAAACAGGCCACTACCGACTGTATGTAGACGGTATATGAGTTCCGCCGCATGTAAAAGTCTATGGGTGGATTCCAAGAACGACGTTTAAACCCCAGCCTACTTTAGACGCCGTCCAAGTACAAAATAGCATTCCAGGCATGCTATTTTTCCACTCTTTCAGTTTCCAAAAGTCCGGAACACATTATAAGTAAAAACCGTTTCAGTGATATATCCGGACATCACCAACATTGGTATTAAGAGCAAACAAAACACAAGAATGTTGATATCTTCCACTTTGAACTAAAGTCTCTTAGGCAATGTTCACTTCTTTCCTTACACCAGATGTAAAGTTTATCATTATACAATAAGGGAAAATGATAAAAAAAAAATGGGGTATTATAGAAATCATAGAACATTTTTTTGTCCTCCAGAGACCATGAGTCATGACGTAGGCATTACCGATTCTGTACTGACATAAACATAAACAGGATCAAGCAATGTCTACGTCACGACTCAGAAAAAGATCCAAGTCCTGGAGGACAAATACATTAATAACAATTTCAGAAATTGAGATAATGATTTCTATATTTCTCTCAAATTTGACAAATAAATACCGCCATTATTCGTCGAAACCTAGTTTCATATTTGTGATGTCCCAAACATGAAACCCCCTTGGCCTGTGAATATGGATAGACTCCCATTCATCTAAACAAGCATCTAAACACGCATCTAAACGTCTAAACGTCTAAACTTGTGACATTATACTCGTAGTTTGAATAATGACCGGGCATCTCTCTGGTTTGACTAATGAATAATCTGCCCAGTATCGACTGAGCTGACTAGATCTCCAGTGACAACCTTATTAATCTCCATATCCGTCCGTGCTGAAGGTCTGCTCGCACGTCCCGAGCCTCCAGGCACGCGGGCGACCGGCCGTCTCGAGCCTGCACCCGGCGACCACCGCATACCTTGCGTATACCCTGGTACAGTGCTGGACAAAACACCACAGCTATCTTTCATTTATATTGACGTTCTGTAATGATAACTGAGATCTATTGGCGTCGGATGAATTATTAATGAGATGATGGTTCTTGGGTAATGGGAAGGAAGCGGTCGTGTCCTATATTATAGCAACAACCATGGCATTAGCCTAGAGTACAAGTGAAACCACGAAAAACACATATGAAGGTTGGACGGTGGCGGGGATCGAACCACGTCCGAAATGCCCCTCATCTACAGGTCACATGGAGCATGCGCTTTAACCACTGAGCCGGTCAGGTCTTAGGCCTATTATGAATTGTCAGGGAAGAGAACCAGACCAGACCCGACCCCATTTCATTTTATTTTATTTTTTAAGATTGATTTTGCTGTATTTAGCATTGATATAAAGCATTGAAGCAGTTTGCAGTCCATTTTTATCTAGATTTAGACGAAATGATAACATGATAACCCGAGAACAATTTATATGCAGAAATCTGACGGACCAAGTGTGGAAATATTGTCCAAGATGACAAATAATGGAAACAATATATTTCTCCAGATAAATATCAACATATAGGCCTACGGATAACAGATTACTTGAAAATATCGTCAAATCCGACAATTTTTATTAGAATTTCTTATTTCGATCAACATTCGATGTCGGAATTGCTTCAACCCTGAACAGTGCATAAAACCTCTCCAACGGCACATATAGCTCAGTTGCTCGCTTCATGTGATCCGGGAGATGAGAGGCATATCGGACCTGGTTCGATCCCCGCCACCGTTCGTCTTTACAGGGGTTACTCGTGGTTTACCTCTATAGTCTAGACTAATGCCGGGATTGTTCCTACAATATAGGCCACGACCGCTTCCTTCCCATTACCTATAAGCTACCTTCATCTCATTAATCATTCATCCGACGCCAATAGATCTTAGTTATCATTACAGTGCGTCGTTGAACCCAATATAAATGAAACCGGCACATGCAGCGCAGTGGATAACGCGTTCGCTTCATGTGATCCGGGAGGCGAGGGGTTTTCGGACCTGGTTCGATCCCCGCCGCCGTCCATCTTTCCATCTTTATCTGTTTTTATGACGTATTATATAAGCAGGCCTACTTACCTCATGTTGCAGTACTCGTGCCCCGAGCTGTGCTCGTCATAGCGAGATGAAATATCGGCCCCATCAGCCGCCGTGCGCAGGACATCGCGGGCCAGTCCGCCTCTCAGGGCTGGCGGCGGGGGGGCCGGCAGATCACTCACCGTAATGCCCGCCATCGCTCATGCCGGTCAATCAGCGCCCGACCCCTGCATGGCCATCACCTGATCGCCTGCCGAAGATACAGGTGCCTCATGATCATCATGGAGAAATAACTTGACAAACGCAGATATGCCGTGTAAGGAGAGCGTCATATTTATATTTATATATATATATATATATATATATATATATATATATATATATATTTAATTATATAATTTTATCAACTTTCTGATTAACCACCAGTTATTATAATGGTATGATTTGAAACTGTTCAAAAATCGCGAAAAACTACCACCTAACCCCCCTACCACCTACCACCTAAAAACTAACATATTCAATCTATGTGTATATTTATATATCTAATGTTTCGGGAACGTGTTGTCCCCTTGATCACATCTGGATTACCATATCGGTGAATATTCTTTAGTTTTTTTCTATAATTCATTGAGTTTTAGTATTTGTATAGTACGCAGTTCTTTTCTCAAAAGTATGACTTCATATACTAACTGTGAAAGTTTGAAAGACCTAATATATATATATATATATATATATATATATATATATATATATATATATATATATATATATATATATATATATATATATATATATATATATATATATATATATATATATATATATATATATAAATATGTAGTTCTTCTTTGTATTTATTTTTCTTCTTCTTCTTCTTCTTCTTCTTCTTCTTCTTCTTCTTCTTCTTCTTCTTCTTCATTTTCATTATTCTGGCATGACATCAATCTGAAGATACAGTTGATTGGCTACTTATCCTGATCTGTACGAGAAGAATCACAAACATACGAAAAAAATTAATATAAAAACGAATGTCGATTTTGTATTTTGTTAATTGTGATGCGTGCTGTTGGCTGTAGCTCACGGCCCTCTCGATGACCAGGGCCGTGGAGGCCTGCCGATCATCAGGGCCGTGGAGGCCGCGGGAAGGACGCCAGGTGCGCTATGGCCGACACTCGCATATCGACCGTGTATCGATCAGCATTCTGGTCCTTTGCACACGAAAAAATAACTCAAATCTCCGATACTCGATTCAACTTGATTCCGAATTCCGGACGTAACATAACCATATTGGTTTTGACGAGGTACACTCGCGCGCTTGTCAAATCATCGAATGGACTCCAAGTCACAATTCATCTCAATCACAGCGACATTGATATGCGTGCGCACAGCCAACATTTGATACCGAATCATGCACCCGTATATGAATGTGTTACTATCAATGTGCCAAGATGTACTACACTCCTGATGCTGAGGAAAATTCATGCGTGCTTCTCAATTGGGTTAATACCCCCGCATAACCTAGCTGTTGGTGGGGTCGTTAAGCAGCATTAAAAAAAAATGGTTCAATTAAAAAAAAATTGAAATTTAAAGGAAATTTATATAAGGGAATCTCAATGATACTTGGGTGAGTAAATTGTTACATAATTAGGTGTATTATCGTGGTATTGGTGATATGACTGATACGATTTGTTGTCCACTCTACGGCATGTAACACGTCCTGTTGGTAGAGGAAGGAAGAAAGGAAGAAAGGAAGATAAGAAGGATGGGCAGAAAGAAGAAAGGGAAGAGAGAAGAAATGAACGAAGAGAAATTAAGGGTGGACAAAAAAATGAAAAGTAGAATGAAGGATGAGAGATGAGAAGAATAAAGAGAAGGAAAGGAAAAAGGAAGGAAGAAAAGATAGAAGGGGATGTAATGAGAAATGAGACGTCGGAAGGACTGAAGGATGGGGGGAATGGAGGAAGAGAAGGAAGAAGCAAAGGAAGATGGAGGTGAGGGAAGAAGGCTGCGACCAAGTATGTCTTCCACCCAGTGGTACTAATATGGCCCGAGCAGCAAGGGAAGAAGGAGGTAAGGGAAGAAGGCCGCGACCAAGTATGTCTTCCCCCCAGTGGTACCAATATGGCCCGAGCAGCAAGGGAAGAAGGAGGTAAGGGAAGAAGGCCGCGACTAAGTATGTCTTCCCCCCCAGTGGTACTAATATGGCCCGAGCAGCAAGGGAAGAAGAGGGTAAGGGAAGAAGGCCGCGACCAAGTATGTCTTCCCCCTAGTGGTACTAATATGGCCCGAGCAGCAAGGGAAGAAGGAGGTAAGGGAAGAAGGCCGCGACCAAGTATGTCTTCCTCCCAGTGGTACTAATATTGCCCGAGCAGCAAGGGAAGAAGGAGGTAAGGGAAGAAGGCCGCGACCAAGTATGTCTTCCCCCCAGTGGTACTAATATGGCCCGAGAGGCATTAATCATGGCCCGGCTGCCAGAGGAGCTATCGACGTTTGCGCCCGTCAAGTTGGTAGTAATGTATGGTAGGCGATCGTACGTAAAGATGAGAGCGACGTTCGGTCGGCCGAGGTTGGTATCGCCGGACGTCTGCTGACACATGTCGCAGGAGCAAGAGAGAGAGAGAGAGAGAGAGAGACGCCACCTGCGAGCAACAAGGACAACTGTCTAGCAGGACTCACCGCCGGCTGCATGAGTAATGGGGATACTCTCAGCAGACGAAAGCAGCGAATTGTCGAAAGATGAGGGAATAGAAAATACATAGAATACAGAAATTTTGACTGAAATTGCGAATAAATTCACCAAAATGGTAAATATTTTGATGAACAATCTGGTATCATCTGTGAACTATAGAAGGTCTTCCTAATGTGAAAAGATCGCCAGCCAATACAATGCCTACAACTCATCAGCAACTGAAGATGTAAAATAAGGAATGGTATGAAGGACGCATATTTGCACCTGCTTTCTACCCGAAACAGATCCTGTATTTCCATGCTGTGTCGAATCCAAGATGTCTTCTTGTGAGCTAATATAGGGATATATTCGTGGACCAACAAGAATCTTTGTTTCTCATCTCAGTGATGAGTATTTACAGGTTATTGTGCGCCAGGAAATTGTAAAAGCCCGAGTCTGACTGACAAAGAATACACCATACGATTTTCCCGGAAACTCTGTAGGTTTCTCCAGATAACAACGTAATAGTTTCACTAACAATTTGAATATAACATAAACTCTAGTAGTGACTTTCAGTTTGAACCTTTTGAAGTGAAACTGCTTCTTACCATTCTCACGGGTAAAATATCTAGTGTTACTGTTACATACAAGTGATTTTTCCATCTTTGTTATTATAAAACGTGAGAATAATTAGCTTTTTCGACAAAATATTATTCACATATGGTGAAGTATTTGTTGATTTTGTCTTACATTGTCGAAGTTTTATGATCATTTGTATCTGTGATGTCACCCTGGCGGGAACTTTTTGCCCTAAGAAGACTGATGGGATCGCCTCAAGCCAAGTGGATCATATACTACCGGTAGGCTTACATTGAACATTATGTTCCATGCTGCTAATAATGCATGTGTATCAAGTGTTATTATTTATTCATATCGGGGCTCGATACCGAACAATAATAATGAATCGATTTAAAATATCGAATTGATTTAAAATATCGAATTGATCTAAAATATCGAATTCTTTTAAAATATCGAATTGATCTAAAATATTGAATCGAACTCAAATATCGAAAATCTCCAAAATATTGAATTGATGCGAAATTTCGAATCGATCTAGAATATCGAATCGATCTAAAATATCGAATCGATCTGATTTATTGATTTGATCTAAAATATTGGATCGAACACAAATATCAAATGTCGAAACGATCCAAAATACCGAATAGATCCAGAATATCGAACCGATCTAAAATATCGAATCGGATACAAAAATAGAATCGATTTAAAATACATCGAATCGATCTAAAATATCGAATCGATGTAAAATATCGAATCAATGTAAAATATCGAATATATATAAAATATCGAATCGATATAAAATCTGTTTTGTGGTGTTGTGTCCGCGTGGTCCAGTGTTACTGGCCGCGAGGGCCGTGTGCAAACCTTGCCGTGTGCAACAGGCAGCCGAGTCGTTTGTTGTCACCGCGAGCCGACTCGATACAGCTCCAAAAGGAGATAACCACATACAACCCAAAAATGTGGAAACTGCGAGCCATCTAGCCAGCATGCAGCTAGCCAGCGGAATCCAGCATTAGACTTTCAGATCATTCAAATATGCAGCAAAACAACGCGACTACATTTCTACTACTCTTCAAAAAGTTTCTCGTTTTCGGTTGAAATTTCCAGGATTTTGAATTTGTTTGTAGTTTTTATAATTGAATCTCATCAGATTTGCAGAATGGACTTTCTTTTGTATTGTTTTGTATTAAAATATGGAAAAAACTCATTTTGCGCGGTCTTGATATATAGTTTGTCAACAAAATAAAAAAGTACGTTCTTCTATAGAATAATGTATCAAATATTTAATACAATGCTTGAATTGTCTGTGCACTTTCACACCGTTGGACATGATGTTGATTAACTGCGAGATTCTAAAACAATTCTTTTAGAATAGAATAAAAGTGTTTTTATTAGTATGTTTACATACAATTATAAACTGTATTTAATACAGGTTGATCATAAAAACCAACGTCATTGATTATATGAGAACATTATGTTCCCATATAGAGCTATATTTCCAACAAAATAATTTGGAATTATATAGATTGACTTGATTACATTCATTACAATTTTGCATACAATTTCAGAAACAACTACAGGCTAGATGTATTCAACAAAAAAACAACTCGAATAAAGTAAATATGAAGAAAAACGAAAATTACTGAACGCATTTTTGTAACACAAATTATTAACCTATATATAACACTGATAACATGCAGTAATGAATAGTCAATATCAGTATAATAATATACATAACAATAATAGAAATAGTATGGCCTGTATGAAAATGATAGCAGAGTAATAATATCTATTATTAACTATATAAATTTTGTAATTATATTTATTCCAAAAAGAATCATAATATAGAATACAGAAGAAGATGCAAGAAACCCGCGCGATTGATAATTGGTAACCTGCAAGATGATGGGACTCTGTCGTGCGAGAAGTGGTTTAGCGAACGACTATGTTTAAACAAAAAACATAAACAAAGTCACTATTTAGTATTTAAAGCGTGTCACGAGAGATTGGTACGTTTTATATTCTAGACTAGATAAACCAAGGTATCTGTATTGAATGAACGGCAGAGAGGAAGATGTGTTTTAATAGCGGAAAGTAAACATAAAGGCATCCATAATATCTTCCATCTAAAAAAAAGGAAAATCTTCTTCGGAACAATAACCATATTTTGAATCAACTAATGCAGAACCGTCGAAGTGAATTGATATTAAACTGATAAAAAAATAATTCAGAATATTTTGGCCCATTTTCTTGCGTGTATAGGCCCCTAGCGACGAAAATACTCGTATACGAGTCCATGGGAGTCGATTTAGCGGAATATTAGTTTTTTGGTGATAACTTTTGAACGGTAGGCTCTATGAGATATCGAAATTCTAAAAAAAAGGATACACATATATTTTTTATACCTTCAAGGCAGTGTAAGACTGATAACTATTTATCTTTTTCAAATCGCCTGATTGTCAGGCGTATACGATCAACAGAACATTTTTTAACGTATAGACCCTACGCGTGACAATTGTGCAATATTAGCTAAATAGTTATTACTTGCACTATCTGAAAAGTATTGAGAAAATCTGTATTTCCTTGTTTTCAATATCTAGTTGTCTCATACCGTTCAAAAGTTATCACAAAAAACTGATACTCCGCCAAATCGACTCCCATGGACTCTTTTAACACGGGAATTTTTCACAGACATTATATTAATCATTTAAAGCTTGCTAAAGTTGATGTTAATACTAATGAGCATGTCCGCCATGGTCGAACTCTCGGAAATGTCAGAGTTATTTCAATAACTCTACAAAAGTGAGACTTATTTGATGTCACTCTTGAAAATTTGAGTAAATTCTATTTACTCTCACATTTGATAGTGTTTTATATTAACTCTCAAAAACTATCCAGAAAAGTGTATATACACTCTCAGACATTCAGAGTATTTCCTATTCACTCTCACACTCAAGCACTCTCTCTTATTCCACTTCCCTCCATTTCTCCCCTCGGTTGACTACCTCTTGCTTGACTCTGTCTCAAACATTGCTCTCTTATCTTCCACTCGTCTCACGTGACAAAGTCTTTCCGCTCCCCTTCCTTTCTTATCTTCCTTTCTCAACTTTCGGCTTCTCTTCCTTCTTCATATTCATTCTCTTCCTTCTTCACCTTTCTGCTTCCTTTCTTATCTTTCCGCTTCGTTCCCCTCCTTTCTTATCTTCCTTTCTCAGCTCTCGGCTTCCCTTCCTTCCTTATCTTTCCACTCATCTTCCTTTCTTATATTCCTTTCTTAACTTTCTGCTTCTCTTCCTTCTTCATATTTCTCTATTCTTCTCTTCTTTCGCTTCTCTTATCCTTCTCACTTTCTGCTTCCTTTCCTTTATCTTCCATCTACTTCCTTTCTTATCTTCCTTTCTTAACTTTCTGCTTCTCTTCCTTCTTCATCTTTCTGCTTCCCTTCATCTCTTATCTTTCTGCTTCCTTTCCTTACTTATGTTCCTTCCTCTTATCTTCACTTTTCTTCCTTCTCCTCCTCCTCTAAGTTTGCCCATCCTGTATTTGTGTCCGCGTCCTGAACACTTCCTACTGTATGGCCTATGTGTTTTAAGACCGAGGGGGGACTCAGTGGGCCAGAGCTGGGAGACTCCAACCCTAGCTGGAGAGACCGGAGCTCTGGACGAGGACTGGCAGCTCTAGCGATACCGGGGCTCTAGTCCTGGTTTCGTCTAGAGCTCCGGTCTCGTTTCTTATCTAGAACCCCGGTCTCGTCTAGAGCCACGGTCTCGTCTAGAGCCCCGGTCTTGTCTACAGCCCCGGTCTAGTCTACAGCTCCGGTCAGTATGACAGGAAAGTCAAGAGAGTTACTGCCAAAGTCATGAGATTTTGTTTTATAGCTCATGTCGTCACACGGGATACGGGACTCTCTCTCCTTCTCGCCCCTCTCTCCCCCTATCTCTCCCTCTCTGTCTCTGTCTGTTTGAGATTTATGCAGCCGGGTCGGCACAGGAATGTCCGCATGAAGCTACCGCAGAATATCCTGCATGTCGGCCGGCAGACAACATGTCACAGAGTACACACACCACATTCGAAAATCAAGCCATTGGAACTCGACCATTCAACATCATACATCGATAATAGGGGACGTCGTTAAGATTGGTGTATTGTGGGAAGGGGGGGGGGGGGGGTTACACGAATTGAATGACCGCCCAGCTGGACCCCAGCCGCAAGCGAAAAGGGGTCTGGAGCAAAGCAGGGAATTTGTTGTAACGTGGTCATTTTTTGAATGATTCTTGCGATTCATAACAATTTCGAAGTCTAATGATTGAATCATTATGATATTTATGAAGTTATTCTCGATAATTGAACCATTATGGACATTTAGTTATTAAGTAATTTTTGCGATTTTTGCGATTTCCCAAATACATATAGCCAGATATTAATGATTTATATAATGAATAATGAAATGAATGTTAGTAATTAAAATACTCATTAATACTAAGCCTATAGGAGGCAAGTGCGACATATAATGGGTAGTTACAAGTAAACACTATAAGCTGCGTGTGGCGAGTGGTGAGTACACACTTGAGCTTGAACGCCGTTTATGAGCAGAATATATGATTACTTTATTCAGGAACTTCATGATGTTTGGTTGATTCCAGTGCAACAAACCAAGGTCACACTGACAGCAACGAGAAATTCACATGGTTTATTGTTATATCAGTTGTTATTATAGCGTGTTATTCCATGCAACCGGCACATGAAGCGCAGCGGTTAACGCGCTCGCTTCATATGATCCGGCAGGCGAGGGGAATTCCGAACCCAGTTCGATCTCCGCCGCCGACCATCTTTACAGAGGGTTTTCATGGTTTCCCTCTGTAGTCTAGGCTAATGCCGGGATGGTTCCTACAATAAGTCGGCCATGACCGCTTCCTTCCCACTATCCTTCCCATTACCCAAGAACCGTCATCTCATCATCCCATCATCTCACTAATCATCCATCCGACGCCATTAGATCTGCGCTATAATAACAGTGCGTCGTTAAACCCGATAAAAAAATATATTTCATGCACCTGGCACCTTCACCCGTGTTATTCTATGCACCCGGCACCTCCACGCGTGTTATTCTATATACCCGGCACTTCCACGCCTGTTATTCCATGCACCCGGCACCACCACCCCTGTGTTTTTGACCACTAAAACAAAGAATGAGAGATGAAGAAACAAAGAATTGACACAGAAAAAATCGAAACCAGAGTGTACAATAATATAATAAATACCAAAAAAGATAAAGAAGAAAACAGAAGAATTCAAGAACAAGAAGTAACAGAAAATTTTAAGATATTTGGAACATAAGAAGATTGAAGACTTTTCCCTCCCCAATCTAAATGTTCAAATTGCTAACTATCAGTAAAATTATAACCCCCCCCCATTTATCCTCAAATTCGACCACAAGTTAACATAGACCAACCTGCCCTGATCATATGTGCCGTGTATACACAATGCGGGAGATGAAAACACGGCTTATGAACACTGAATAAATATCTGATGAATAATACGCATCCACATTACATTTAACAAGCTAAATCCAACTTTTCACTTTTTCATAGCAACAAAAAACGATTCACAAAATTCAACACCTAATGTTTATTTTTTCCTCAAGTAATAAAATATTGACAAGAGTCTGAAAAAGTGTGCATAATGTTGTGTAAGTAGCCTAGTGCTTGTGCCGGCAACCGGTCTTGTGGCGAACACGGCTACTGCCAACCGAACAAAACGACAAGCGACATGACATGGTTTATCTCCCAGCGGCCCGAGACGCCCGGTCGCTGGCACGCGGAACACCCGCACGCCGTGGCGCGGCAACAATACAGGGTACGGTCACTGCTACAAGGATCCGGACAGAGGGGAACGATGTACATGTAGACGTTATCAGGGACGAGACGTATAGGTCCACTCACATCTATCCATGGGAGTCGATTTAGCGGAAAATCAGGTTTTTGGTGATAACTTTAGAACGGTATGAGATTAAAATGTTGAAAACGAGGAAAAAACAGATATTTGTAATACCTTTTACGGCGGTGTAAGTAATAACTATTCTTCTCAAATCACCTGATTGTCAGGCGTATACGGTTGAAAATACACACTTTTTAACCGTACACGCCTGACAATTATGCGATTTGAGATAAATAGTGATTACTTACACCATCTGGAAGGTATTACAAATATCTGTGTTTCCTTGTTTTCAGAATTTTGATATGTTATATCCGTTCAAAAGTTATCACCAGAAACCCGATTTTCCTCTAAATCGTCTCCCATTGACTCTAAACACTTTGTATTACATGATCTCGCTAAACTCTCAAGGATTTGATGCTTTCGAAAAATCCAGTAGAGTTCCTTATCTAAGAAGAAACTTCATTACTCTATGGTTGTTATTTGTGATGTTGGTAGTCAACTTCTTCCCTTAATTGATTCGCGTACACTGATGCAGTTCACTCTCTCAGAAGAACGGAGCTTAAACCCCCACCCGCCTCCCTCACCCACCCACCCCCGCTAGCGAGAATTTTTCTACAAATCGATTTTTAAATGGGACTAAAAACAATAGTTAAAAATCGCAACGATTGTGTGGATATTTTTGTTTCTGTGGTAAAATTGGAAAAAAAAATTAACTTGAACCATAAACCTGCGCTCAAGTCGACATTTGATAGTTATGATGCTGAAAAAAAGTAACAGCGTCGGGAGTCGAACCATGGACCCTCAAAACGTGAGGTAGCCATGGTACCAGTAGCACCACACAGAAATTTGCTTGCAAACGCTACTTTATCATATCGTAGCAACTGAATCAAGACGTCACAAATCTTCAGCTGATTGAAGTCATCGTTGGGCGTGGGTTCGAGTCCCGCATAAGACTTGGGTTTTTGTAAACGTCTTTTCACGTGTCAATCATCACTTCATAGTTGCCATGTTCAGCCACTCGTTTGCACCCCCGTATAACCTAGCTGTTGGTGTGGTCGTTAAGTCAATCAAGCAACACATATGTTACACGAGCATCGGTGATAACATAACTTGGCAGTGACTCGAGACACTTGGCGCTTTGAAAGACGCAGCTGCGTTTCTTATCGCAATTCTCGGCCTGAGACCTAGACACGACTCTTACACACCTGAATAGACACGAGTGTACACAACGACGATCGTCTTTCATTGAAACGAGTGTCCTTGTAAGTTACTCTCTTATGTCCGCCACTGTACGCGCTTGAGCTCGACTCCAGTGCGTTGTTTATTGGTTCAGATCGTCCGACTGCCAGCGACTACCCTAACATACCTTCTCCCCCCTCTCCTCTCTTCTTCATCTCTCTCTCTTTCTCTCTCTCTCTCTCCTTCATCTCTCTCTCTTCTTCATCTCTCTCTCTCTCTCTCTCTCTCTCTCTCTCTCCCCCTTCTCTCTCTCTCTCTCTCTCCCCCTTCTCTGTCTCTCTCTCTCTCTCTCTCTCTCTCTCTCTCTCTCTCTCTCTCTCACTTGAACTACATGAACTACGTTCACGTGAACCTATCGTCGATGTTCATGTATATCTGCGGTTTGAGCCGGAAAAGCCAACGTGGCATTAGCGCTAACTGGCAGTTTCAATTAGTTATCAATCAACATGGTTACCCGTGATATTTGTAATCACTAACTCTCAGATTAGGCTAGGCTGGACTTGGTGCTCACCCATGAAAATGTAAAAAATGTTTTACTATTCATTGATGAATCAATGTTGAAATGGTGCATCAAAAATGTATAATGAAAAAAGTTGAAAATTCCGAGGGAATTTTGGAAAAACTATCTGAAAAATGCGTTGAACCATTTCATAGAACAAAGCCAGTAGATAGTCAGTATGAAGATGTCCTTTGACACGTTGGTTGAGTGAACTTTCTTCTATAAGACAAACAAGATTTTATCATCATACCTGTAACCGTTTTGATATAAATAAATATTACTTTACTTTTACTTTTTCGCGATCAGGCCCAAAGGACCGCGCGCTGCTACATGCAACATGCTACATACCGAAACTATTTATTTGTATCAAAACAACCATAGGTTTGCTGATAAAATTTAGCTTAGCTAATAGAGGAAGGTTCACCCTACAAATATATCAATTTTCATTTTCATGCCAACTGTATATATTGGCTTTCGTGCATGTAACGGTTCAACGTATTTTTCAACTAGTTTTTCCAAAATTTTGTCCGAATTTTCAACTTTATTTCAATTTAAAATTTTTAGTATACTATTTCAACCTGGATACAACAATGAATAACGAAATATTTCATACATTTTTGTGGGTGGATTCCCCTGACTTCACTTTCATCGAACTAGATGTCCCGCTCATATATTATTATAATGTCAATTAACCCCACGTGTGCTCTGGTGTACCTCCAGGTCCTTGTGGTTTCTCTTCGCCTTGGCTTAAATACACGTCTAGCCAAGTTTCTGTGGGTTGTCATCTCTGGCTCATTAATTCTGTTTATATAATAGGGGTAAATAAAACAAAAAAAATCACTTTGACAATAATTATGTGTTTAACGTGTAGGCTATTATCCACGCGGTGTTTCCTGTCGACACGCCTGGCCGGTCACACCCCTGCAAGACGACCTATGACCTCGTGGGCGGTACACAACCAAAACACAGCGCAACTCTTAATTATTATATTTTAGATAATTTTATTTGGATATTTGGTAGTGTCTTGTGGTATTTTACGACCTTCCTTCCTCCGTCGTCCTGTCTCTAGCTGAGGCTTACTGTTGAGGGGAACACATCCACTGAAACGTATCAAATATTTCGTTATTTTATTGATGTATCAAGGTTAAAATGGTATACAAAAAAAATTGAAATAAAAAATTTGGAAAATTTCGAGAAAATTGTGGAACAACTAGTTTGAAAATACGTTAAACCAGTTAAACCAGTAGATATAGTTAGCATTGAAATGAAAATTGATAAATTAGTTGGGTAAACCTTCCTCTATCAGCTAAGCTAAATTTCATCAGCAAACTATGGCCGTTTTGAAACAAATAAATAGTTTCGGTTATCTCGATTTACGAAAAAACAATGCGTGACTTTCCATGGTCTTGTGTGTCAAAAGCACCCGGTTAAACTGTTTATGTTTAACGCAGCCCAAAGCCAGTTCTTTTACGAATATATCGATACCAAACCTGATTAAATATCTCAAGAAGTAATCAAATGGTGTATGTAACGCGAGATGCATGTTTTGTGACTATTTTCAGTGTCAACTGACGCATAAATTATCGTAGTGGCTTTCCGGATGAACATATTGTTGTGGAACTGCTGAACACCATTCAGAGAAGTACTTCTAAAATACGGTCGATTCATAATCAGCATTCACAATATTTTCGAAAATAATCACCCTGGTGGGAACTTTTTCCCTACGGTGTCTAGAGACGCCTTCAACTCTGCTCCCTTCGACTCACTGGCAGCATTCCATTTGCTATGCTATGACAATAACACTCATAAATGGTTGTACTTTTTGATAATGAAGCTGGGTTTTTTATTCTTTCCATGGTCGACAATCCTGACAGAGACGGGTGGACCAGTGGCTAGCACGCTGGACCGTCATTCAGGAGACTCGGGTTCGATTACCGTGATGGTCGACAATCCTGACAGCTGAGACGGGTGGACAAATGGCTAGCACGTTGAACCGTCCTTCAGGAGACTGATGTTGGATTCTCGCCATGGTTGACAATCTCGACCATGAGTTTCCTTCTGTCGTTCAGGTCAATACTATAGAGGATGGTTCCTTGACAACAGGCCACGACCGACTACCTCCCACTATCCAAAATCACCTACTTTCATCTCATCATCTCATTCATCATTCACCGATGCCAATAGATCGTAGTCATCAGTACAGTGCGTCGTTAAACCCAATATCAACATTAATAAATAAATAAATATACAAGTAACTGTTTAGATTCCATGAAGGCACGGTAATATTTGAAGATGGTCGAAATCCGATGTGGTATTTTACAACACCGACAGAGGAGGGTTTGAAGGTACTAATGAGTGTGTGTGTGTGTTTGGGGGTGGGACGGGGGGCGGGCGGGGGGCGTGTGACTAATCGCTGATTACTAGCCTCTCGAGCGACCAAGCACTAATTACTGCATTGCCCTAAACATCACAGCCAGGTGTTGACTGTTATAACACTCGTGACGCGAGAGGAAAGAGAGAGAGAGAGAGAGAGAGAGAGAGAGAGAGAGAGAGAGAGAGAGAGAGAGAGAGAGAGGGAGTGAGAGATAGAGACAGAGCTAGTACAGGTGGGTTTCATTCATAGTTTGAAACAATATATCGACATAAATAAACAAAGACAAACAAAACAAAGGAGATTTCGAAGACATCGGGTATCAAGTAAAGTCATGTCAACACTTTCTTAATGAGAGAATATAACATCGAAGAAGTGCACGGAAATATCAGCAAATAATTATTCAGTTGCTCAATACATTAGGTGTCAGCTGTCATTATTTGATTGCATCGTAATACCCAAAATAAATGAATGAAAGAAATAATCTTATGCTTTTCCCTGTTTTCCCTGTAGCTCTCCCACGCTGTTTGTCGTTAAACACAGAGGACCCTCTGGGCGCGTCTCAAGACTTGTCCCTGTAATCACCGCCCCCTGTACCCAGTCATTACACGCGGCGCAGTTCCGACCGTCTGTGGCGCCCATGTGACGACACTGACACCCGACCATCTTCGCAACGTCATTATATATATTTATATGTATCACATACACATACACACACACACACACCCATATATATATATATATATATATATATATATATATATATATATATATATATATATATATATATATATATATATATATATATATATATATATAATGTAATTGGGGGCTCTTTGTGAACAGTTTCAAGTTATTGATTAGCATATAGAGCCATAATATTAACAGTGAACATCAATAGACTGTTCTTTCTTTGGTTTTTCCAGACTTTCTTCTATTTCCGGTGATCGTGTGTAGACGTGCCAGGGGCTTGGTTCGTGCCCTGAGCACAGCGGTTTCCTGCCACTGCATGTGTCATCAGCATCACGTCTGGTGACACTCTGAAACCCCGGCGTGTGGTACCAGGAACAGCCGTGCTGTCACACACAGGCTTCTACACACCTTGCTCACTCGTCACTCGCAGGGTGAGAGGGAGGGGGGTGGAGGGGGGAGGGAGAGGGAGAGAGAGAGAGAGAGGGAGAGAGAGAGAGAGAGAGAGAGGGGGGGGGGGGAGGAGAGAGAGGGGGAGAGGGGGGGGGGAGAGAGATAAGAGCGGGAGAGAGAGATGAGCGATATATAGAGAGACAGAGAGCGAGAGAGAGAGGAAGAGTTAGAGAGATTAGTCTGTTCTTATATTTCCATTCGAAGAATTCCCTAAAATACGAATCATATGTTTTTTAATCAATCGCCATGAATTCAGATTGATTGAATTTTTCACAAGTTATAGCCCATTTATTTCGAATGCACAAACTTGTTTGGTTTTTGACGATAATTACACACGATCATGAAATGTCCAAGTATTTCTTCACCTACAATCTAATCTTGTTTGTTCAGTTAATGAAGGTAGTTTGAAATTCTCTTTTTTTCATTTTTCGTGAACAGTTTATTCTTGACTGCTCTGCATTTAACTCCTGCTGAACTAACTGTACATCAATCCAGTCACTAATTCTCAAAACTGCACCAAAAACGTGCATTTCTTCACCAAATATCTCTAAACGAATGAGTTATTAGCGATTATCTGCAAAACTGACCACTCAAACAACGACCTCTGACCTTTATCACACGTTTCCTACCCCGTTATAATCGCACACCACTCGAGTACCGGGCTCTGAACCCGGACCCTCGGTCAGCACCTGTTGCTGGTCCATGCAGGAAGCTGTGGCCGGCTTGCAGATGACTGTAATCAGGCCGCGGGATGCTGGGTCCAGCACGCCAGATGATTGCTCTCGTTACGTCGTGACGCGATAACGACCTGCCCTCATCAAGCGACGAGCCATCACACAAACAAGCAAGTCGGGACCCCACCGCGACTCTCCTAGATCTGGCTAGCTCCATTATACTATAAGGACTTTTATTGGTCAATATTCACTAGTAGAGCCAAGTACCATGGCAACATGGTCCAGTATTTGTGTACTTCCATTGTTGTTACCACAGAATCCTAGTACTAGTACTGCTCTTGAGAGGGGCTAAAAATAGGTCACATTTTTCTTTCCAAGAGACCATGACTCTTGTTATTATCTCGTATTGTCATGGTATTTAGCTCTCCTAGAGAACATGAACCTATCGACGTACAAGTCTCTTTGAGCTAGCGAGGACTAAAGGACGTTACTTTATGTGGTAATAAGGGCCTGTACCTATTCACTGCCAGTTAAAAAGTACACTAAAAGTCCGGAATAATTCAGAGAGAGAGAGAGAGAGAGAGAGAGCAGAAGAGAGAGAGGAAGAGAGAGAGAGAGAGAGGAAGAGAGAGAGGAATTGAGGGAGAGAGAGAGAGAGCCAGTAAGTCATTGAGACGGAGCTACTAATTATTACAACAGATAACATCTTCAGTTGCTGGTTAATTGAGAGTCAGTCGAGCCTGACGCCGAGCTCTTCCTTCCGGCCGGTCAAACAGTTCACCAGATCTCCGTTCCGGCCGGTCAAGCAGTTATCGGCTGAGAGACGCGTCTCCTGGACGAACAGTGGCGTCACTATTTCGTAGGGTTCAAGCGGGCATTGCGACCTCTGCCGAATATACAAAAAAAAACAGAGAAAGATACATCTCCGACCCAATGGAAGTCTTCGCTTCGCTCATCCAATGATCAAGAAGTGTAGAGTTTTCGATTATACTATATATATGTAAATGTGTATGTGTATGTGTGAATGTAAACACATAAATGATACACGTACATTATTACAAATTTGCATGGAATTCGGAACAGCCGTTTGGAATAAAATAATTGAATAAATGTTTTCATTCATCAAATAGATAGAATATATTAGCAGTACCAGTGGCGTCGGAACACTTTGAAAGTTGGGGGGGGGGGGGGGGGGGGGGAAAGCTCAACAATTGCGACCCATGGGGGAAGGGAGTATGGGATGCCACTTGAAAAAAAAAATTACAGCTAATTCTAACAAAGTGGGTTTCAACAGGAAACAGCGAGACAAATTGAGTATTGCAAGACCTTTTTCTTGCCCCCCTTGGCCAAAAGTTAGCAGGGGCAATGCCTTCCCCCCCCCTCCCCTCAGGTTTCAACGCCAGTGCACGGGGTTTATTGACTGTATGTGATGATGATCACTTCGGCGAATGAAATATTCGAAGTTTCCTGAAGTTGACGAGAAAACCCGGCACCTCTACCCGTATGATAAATCATTCATTATTGAAACAGCTGGACATGGTTCATGTATAAAAGCTGTGTACCGTACAACTATGATTTTTTGTGAATGAAAAATGTAATTCAGAGATTAAATTATAAGAGATTAAATATATTGTAGGGTAGTTGAAGATTCATCATTCTGAACATGCATACTTTGTCTATAATTCCGAAATCGTTGAATTATTGGATATAAAAGAACATGAATTATTTTAGTATAGATCAATATAAATAGTAACCGACTGAAGTGTATTTTATGAGTCAAGAAATATATATTTTGATTGAGAGTTTTCGATTGTACTTTAAATAGATATCTCGCTCATCCCACAACGCACACTGGCGTTTGCCTTGTTGTGTTACATAGAGGTAACCGAAGAGAGTCGAGTGGATGTCTAAGATCTCTAGGCAGTTGGGTAACAGTTGTCTGATTTGTATGGTGTTGGGAAATGTGGATTGTTTCCATGTTGTTGTAACGGAACGGTTTCCTGTGCTGCTTGCACGGTGCTGCTGCAGATCGAAGGACGCTGACGACATAAGCTAACACTTCCTAAACATGCGCCTCATTAACTCTGTTCCCAGCCTCCGACCCCACGAGCAGCCAGCTGATGTGGGGGTACGAGCGAGTGTCTGATGATAGAGGATAGAAGCCGTGTCACCGAATCATGGAACCTAGGGTCACCGACTGCTGGCACTCTAAGCCCCAGGTCACCAGATGCTGGTACTCCAGGACTTGTAGGTCACCGAGTGGTGAGACTCTGGGTTCTCTAGGTCGCCGACTGCTGGAACTCTGGGGCCTGTAGGACACCGAATGGTGGGACTCTAGTGTCTCTAGGTCACCGACTGTTAGGTCTCTGGGACCTGTATGACACCGACTGCTGGGACTCCATGGTCTGTAGGTCACCGACTGTTGGGACTCTGTGGTCTATAGGACACCGACTTTGGGACTCTAGGACCTGTAGGTCACTGACTGTTAGGACTCTAGGGCTTGTGGGACACCGACTGCTAGGGCCTCTAGGTCACCGACTGCTAGAGCTCTAACTACTGTAGTCGAAGGAGAAGTAGAGACGACTATTATTCCCCTCATGCAGCGCAATTAAACCGGCCTGCAAATCTAACTTAGGTGATCTAATCTCGTGAGAAACCGGAAACGTGTAGTTGGGGGTTGACCCAGCTAACAACACGGACCCTCGCTCCCTCTCTCTCGCACCCACACATTCCTGCGCACTGAACCGGCGCGGACCCCTAACCTGTGTTGCCGGCCAACTGTTATTAGACTCTCTTTCAAGATATGACTGTCATTAGGCACTACGAAGAACCGCTTTCATCTTCTGAATTAAAACGAACAATTACTCCGAACATTTCTTAGAGAATAAACAGTTGAATGATGCTTGTGTTTTGGGGACAAAGAGGTATTCTAGTGGCTCTGGTTTACTCCTCGAACGCCAGAGTCGTACTATAACTTCTGTCTGTTACTTAATCGAAACCGTTTCGATATCGCTTTGGTTCCGTTTCGACCGCGCTCGAAATTGGTCCATCGAATCTTTCCATCGAAAGATGGAAACAGGGATACATCAGAAATCAAATGAGTTGGGAAAAGAGCAATATATCGCTTATTTTCAGGTGAAAACAATGCAACGACTGAGCCACTGCAGTCTTTGTTATGACTTGACTTACACAGACTTACAATATTCCGCAATTGTATCCTGTGGGCCGTAACCTTAGTTCGTACAAGTTGAGAATAATGAACATACAAGTCAAACGTCAAAAAACAACATAACCTGGAAGTATTTGTCAATTATCTTGGAAACATATCATAGCTACTAACATGGCAAGTGAATTGTTCTTATTCTATTTCAAAAATATCTTCTCACTTTCCACACCATTTATACACTCAACACTCAACACTCACGATTACATATTTTATGTACCGGTCTCGACCGGCCCCCGTATAACCTAGCTGTTGGTGGGGTCGTTAAGCAACATTTTTGCTCTCGACCGATACTCATTATTATAATCTCATGAATTCCCAATTGCTGGCGCGCAAATCCCGACCATGGTCGAAACGATTTCGAGTCGAAGTGGGAATATAATTTCTATAGAATGTCAAAAGATCGAAACAGTCCCGTTTCCAGTCGAAATGGATTCGATCGCTACAAAAAGTTGTTCCAGAATAAGGCTCCAGGCTTTGGATGACGTCCAACAGGATCAAGTCTCCTAGCTTGTTCTGTGGCTGTTTGAACAGAAGATGGTAGACCCTATAATGCCTGCTTCATTGTATAAATAGATAGATATATTATGAATAGATATATTATATATAAGTTACATACATATCGCCTCATGTGATCCGGGAGACGAGGAGAAATTCGGACCCGGTTCGATCCCAGCCGCCGTCCATTTTTATGTTTTTTTTCCTGGTTTCCCTTTAAAGCCTAGGCTATGTCGGGATGTTTCATACAAAAAAGGCCACGATCGCTTCCTTTCCACTATCCTTCCCATGACCCAAGAAACCTTCATCTCATCGATCATCCATCCGACGCCAATAGATCTTCGCTATCATAACAGTGCGTCGTTAAAACCCAATATAAACAAAGGAGATCTCCCAATTGAAGTCGAATAATCAAAAGATTTATAAGACCCGACCAGTATTTTAATGTTGATAAACGACTCACATTAAAATATTGACCCAAAATATATAAATCCAACAGTGTATAATTATCCAATAGAAATGACTATATGAATTAAGAATGTATCTGCCTGTGATATCTGGGATGAAGAAGCCAACCGCCGTGTCCCTTTTACCTCCCCATTTCACGGTGTAATGCCCAACATTGTTTCCCTAATACTTCATACACGTACGACTCTTAGTTCTGTGTACATCATTACTCATTCTAATTTATTCTCATTCCATCGCTTCTTAATGAAATGTATTTTTATGTAAGTGCAATACCTATAACGTAAACTGTATAATTATTATTATTGTACGGTATGTATGTATTTGTCTATATTTGGGTTCTGGTTGGTTGCCCCTGGTAACCACTTGCCATGGACTGGGAAGGAATAATCAAGAGGTGAAGAAAGACAACAGCTAGATAGAGAAAGCAATATTTATTCAGTTATGTATACATTTACATACAAATAGATTGCAGTGGGTACAATTAATATACAATACAAATATTATCTAAATTGTAGCAGATGTAGAGATTTTTACGAACATACAGTCATTTTGTCTTCTTTTTGTTCTATTTGGTTATATAAATATATGTTTATATATATATATATTTATATATAATTTCATGAATACAAGGGGGAGGAAGTGGATGAATAGCTCGGAACTGGCAGAAACCGGGATTTTGGTGGAAACACACCCTGACCCAACTGAGTTGGGTATCTGGGCTCAAGATATTCGAGATAATTATTTCATTCACCTCACTACATGCTTCTATTCCTAAATCATTATGAATAAATATATATATATATATATATATATATATATATATATATATTAATATATAACATATATAGGTAGTCCTATGTATGCATGATGAGATAGATATTAATATCATCGAACAATACCGCTCCGTCGTGGAATCGAACCCTGGACCTTCTGGTCGATGTTTGAAGCAGTAAGGAATGGAAGATCTGCTGGACGTGTTGGCGAGACCAGTGGCGTGAGAGAGTCGTCCAAGGGCCTATTGGCGGCACTTCCGGTAGTGCAGGTCCTCTTCAGCGACACGCCGTGCCGTGCTGGGCCGTGTCGTGTCGAGTCGTGTCGTGTGGGTACATGTAGCATGCATCTAATTAATAACATGCGTTATCTACGACTACAATCTACAGTTATTATTTTATTTGTGAGAAAAGTTAGAAAAACAACATTATAATATTTCATTCTTGTTCCACAAAATGAGTTGAGATCGGGAAGAGATAATTCACACATGGATAGTTTCACGAATATCACTTCATTATATTCTCAAAATAATTTATTCAGATTCTAATATAATTATATTATTATTATTCTAATCTCTGTTTGGGGTTTCAGAGAGGTTTTTGCTAGAGAACTTCATTTTTTTTGTGTATATTTAATTTCAATATAATCATACAAACTACAGTCGAAGAAGTATTTTGAAGCGTCTCAACTAAAACGTGATTATTCCAAAAATAGAAACAATGACTGGGAGACACAATGAATCCGGACGCAACTGGCACCACGCGTGTAGTCTGTGACCATCTATCCACCACTGTTTACCCAGTGTCGATATAAAATTTCGTTCCCCAACAATCACGATTTGGTGTTCGCTTATGGGGAATACAATGTTAAAAAAATGACAAATGACAATGTGGTTTTTAGCTCTAGCACAAAATCTAACCATACGATCCGAACAGAACTTGAACGGGAAGGTGTATTCAGTGAACCTCGATCAGCCACCGTTGACCCGGTGTCGATCCAACGATTCATTCTCCGGCAATCGCATATCAAATGTCGCTAATGGGAAACAATGTTACATTTTTGTTTCTGCCGCCGTGCAGGAACGAAGATTCATAATGAGATGAGTGTAACGACGAAATGTTCGTCTCGTCAATACCTATCTGCTGGTACCAATCGGGTCTCGATCCGACTCGCCGTTCTCCCGTTATCGCTCTTAACGTAAGTTAAACCATTGATTTTTGCAACTTCGAACGATCGCGGTTTGGCTCTCGCGAGAGAACCTGACATCAGATGCGGACGCAACTGACACCACGCGTGTAGTCTGTGACCATCTATCCACCACTGCTTACCCAGTGTCGATATAAAATTTCGTTCCCCGGCAATCACGATATGGAGTTCGCTTATGGGGAATACAATGTTAAAAAAATGACAAATGACAATGTGGTTTTTTGCTGTAGCACAAAATCTAACCATACGATCCGAACGAAAGTTGAACGGGAAGGTCTATTACGTGAACCTCTATCAGCCATCGTTGACCCGGTGTCGATCCAACTATTCGTTCTCCGGCAATCGCGCATCAAATGTCGCTAATGGGAAACAATGTTACATTTTTGTTTCTGCCGCCGTGCAGGAACGGAGATTCATAATGAGATGGGTGTAACGACGAAATGTTCGTCTCGTCAATACCTATCTGCTGGTACCAATCGGGTCTCAATCCGACTCGCCGTTCTCCCGTTGTCGCTCTTGACGTAAGTTAAACCATTGATTTTTGCAACTTCGAACGATCGCGGTTTGGCTCTCGCGAGTGAACCTGACATCAGATCCGGACACAACTGGCACCACGCGTGTAGTCTGTGACCATCTATCCACCACTGCTTACCCAGTGTCGATATAAAATTTCGTTCCCCGGCAATCACGATATGGAGTTCGCTTATGGGGAATACAATGTTGAAAAAATGACAAATGACAATGTGGTTTTTTGCTGTAGCACAAAATCTAACCATACGATCCGAACGAAAGGTGAACGGGAAGGTCTATTACGTGAACCTCTATCAGCCATCGTTGACCCGGTGTCGATCCAACTATTCGTTCTCCGGCAATCGCGCATCAAATGTCGCTAATGGGAAACAATGTTACATTTTTGTTTCTGCCGCCGTGCAGGAACGGAGATTCATAATGAGATGGGTGTAACGACGAAATGTTCGTCTTGTCAATACCTATCTGCTGGTACCAATCCGGTCTCGATCCGACTCGCCGTTCTCCCGTTATCGCTCTTAACCTAAGTTTGACCCTTGATTTTTGCAACTTCGGTCGATCGCGGTTTGGCTCTCGCGAGTGAACCTGACATCAGATCCGGACACAACTGGCACCACGCGTGTAGTCTGTGACCATCTATCCACCACTGCTTACCCAGTTCCGATATAAAATTTCGTTCCCCGACCATCACGATTTGGAGTTCACTTATGGGGAATACAATGTTAAAAAAATGACAAATGACAATGTGGTTGTTTGCTCTAGCACAAAATCTAACCATACGATCCGAACGAAAGTTGAACGGGGAGGTGTATTTAATGCACCACTATCAGCCATCGTTGACCCGGTGTCGATCCAACGATTCGTTCTCCGGCAATCGCGTATCACATGTCGCTAATGGGGAACAATGTTAAATATTTGTTTCTGCCGCCGTGCAAGGACGGAGATTCACAACGGGATGGGTGTAACGACAAAATGTTTGTCTCGTCAATACTGTCAATACCTATCTGCTGGTACCGATTCGGTCTCGATCCGACTTGCCGTTCTCCCATTATCGTTCTTAACCTGAGTTAGGCCATTGATTTTTGCAACTTCGGTCGATCGCGGTTTGGCTCTCGCGAGGGAACCTGACATCAGATCTGGACGCAACTGGCACCACGCGTGTAGTCTGTGACCATATATCCACCACTGCTTACCCAGTGTCGATATAAAATTTCTTACCCCCACAATCACGATTTGGAGTTCGCTTATGGGGAATACAATGTTAAAAAATTACAAATGACAATGTGGTTGTTTGCTCTAGCATCAAATATGATCATACGATCCGAACGAAACTTAGACGGGAAGGTGTATTTAGTGAACCTCTATCAGCCATCGTTGACCCGATATCGATCCAACGATTCGTTCTCCGGCAATCGCGTATCAAATGTTGCTAATGGAAAACAATGTTAAATTTTTGTTTCTGCCGCCTTTCAGGAACGGAGATCCGCAACGAGATGGGTGTAACGAAGAAATGTTCGTCTCGTCAATACCTATCTGCTGGTACCAATCGGGCCTCGATCCGACTCGACGTTCTCCCGTTATCGCTCTTAACCTAAGATCTGTTCTTTTCACTGGAGATTTTCGAGGAGATTTTGAAGAATCTGTATAAAAGAGAGAACATCGAATAATTATACTCAAAAAAGGGGTGCGTGCACAGTGACTCCAAATCGAGAGATTTATTTTTACTATTTATTTCCATTTTCAAAAACCAGTGTAATTGAATGAAAAGTTCACATCTCTGAGATAATTTACGCTCATTAATTAATATGACATTTTATTCTTGAGAATTCAATCAGTTTTGAGATAATACGTCAATGAATTTCACCACATTATTTTAATTCATTGACGTATTATCACTGATTGAATTCACTGAAGTAGAATGTCATATTAATTAAAGAGCATAAGATTAACTTGGAGATGTGAACTTCTCATTCAACTACACTGGTTTTTGAACATAGAAAACCATTATTAGTGAAGACGAATTTCTCTATTTTTTTAACCACCGTGCAAGAATTCCCTCAAAAGAGGCCCAAGTGGAATCTCTTATGAAAGATTTCAATGAAATCGAGTATCCTTTACTTGAAATCCAGTTCCAGACTTAAAATCAGTATTTTGTAATCTATTCATGACTTAATGGTCCATTTCCAGGTCGACTTGCCTCCCAACAAGACGTTCCAAGCAGTAAGCTCAGATTGATAAGCGCAGGCGCAGGAAATGGAATGGATTTGAATATTCAAATATCGAATGTTTGGTTGCAGGTGTGTCGACCTCTTTGCCGGTTCACTGAGAGGTTAATTAGAGGGGGCGGTGGGGGGAAAGAGGGGAGGGGGCAGGGGATGTGTGCCCTAAATACTTATTAATTAATATGTGCATAGATTGGAACAGTCGCCGGTGAAGCGATAAATATTACTGTTCTAGGATCCGCGAGTTCAACTTTGAACCTCGGCGAACGAGAGGAAGTAAAAGTGCGAGAAACCTGTTGCATGTGAAACACTGTACTTGGCAAACTTTGCCGATAATAATGGTAACTTTATGCAAATACTGAGGATGTTGTGTGTCTTCTCCAAATAGCCTGGCTGTGACGTAAATACATAAAACACTACATAATTATAATGTTGACCGAATTAATTTATTGAATTTAAACTATTTTCTACCACACAGTTACTTGGAGTGAACTGATTCATTTATGTTTTTATTCTTGAGTAATTACAGATCTTGATATATACTTTCAATTTATCTGTAAATCTCTTGTATTTATCTGCAATACACTCTTATATATCATGCATAAATACATTTCACAATATTGTACCTAGTTGCCTTTCTCGTCAATTTAGGTAATACAAGTCCAGTCTTGGGAAATATGAATGGATGTGTTATTTTCTCGACCGGGATAGATCTTGTGAATATGCCTCTTTACTTCTTTAGTGTGTCGAGTATGACAATTAAGGAGTCGGTCGTGGCCTAATTTCAAGGAATCTTCACCAGTAACCAATAACGAGAAGGGAATCACTATGCACTTCTGTCAGGATGGTCGACTATGGTGGGAATCGAACTCTGGTCTCCTGAATGACAGCTGAGCGCGCTAGTCACTAGACCACACGTCTCAGTATAAATTAGTGGATTATTTTGTTTCTCTTGGTTTCCAGGGCTATTTCAGTCCATCCAATAATTAACTAATAATTAATTCATGTTCATATATCTCGTTAATCTGGGTCTCAATAAAGTATACAAGAGACTCAAGTTTGAGGTTTTAGCTCAGATTCTGTTGCAGATCGGACATTAAAATACGTTATCTGTTTTTATTGGGGTTGCCATTATATAGCCACCTTGATAAAAAATATGTAAATTATGTAACAAAAAATTACCAAATAAAGTATCACAAAAGGATTTTTTTTATTACTCCTTTCACACAGTTATTATTTTTATTATTCATTATTTTCTTATTATTTTCCACTTTTCATCCATATATTTTTTATTACCCCTTTTGCATTCTGATATGTAATAATTCAATTTACAAATTTACATGACTTTCATAATACATTTCTCATTCTACTTATTTGAACCTTCAAGTTTTTGTTTGTTATTCCATAATTAATTACATTTCATAATAGGGCCTATAATATTATCTTTCTCTCAATTATTGTGTGTGACTTGTGGCAGCCATCGCTAGAGATGGCAGAGTCTTAGATATGATCTGCATAAACAACTAATACAAGTTTGGATAAGGAGACATTCAAAAGGACGTTAAGACAATATTTACTGGAGAACTCTTCCTACAGTTTGGAAGAATTGTACCAAGCAATACTTGACTCAGCAGAAGTAGTTAATATCGTCGACTTCAGAACATGGCGTGGGAATACCAGGGACACTGTGACATGTATCAGTGGAACCAATAGGGATTAACCGTAATGACATGCGACATGTGGAAGACATGCAGGTCAATGAAGAGTTTAATGATTGTAGAGATAATTCCAAGGAAAGCCATGATTGAAGCTTCAGTGCTACTTCAGCATCTTTTGAGTGTATGCCCTAATCGAATATTGTTCACAGGAAGGTAAAAATGTTTGACAAATTCAGACTTGAAGATGAAATCTTCAGAAATTTTGTGTGATATTCGTGTATACGTTTACAGATCGTCACAAATTTTCATGGAAATTCATTAAGTTTTCACGAACTTGTACCTAATGAGGAATAGCATAGCATATTTGGCGCTTACGACAAGATATGTTGAATTAGTATTGGAAAATTGTATGACATATTTGGCGCTTACGACATATTACGACAATTTGTGTCCGTAGAAACATTTAATCAGGTATTTTATACAACACAATATTTATTTTAAAAACAAATCATCTTCAATCTCTAGAACTAAAATTAAATCAACTTGAAATTTTCGCTCCATGTTACTGTTAGTGTTCTAGTTGTTGTTGTTGTTGTTGTTGGCAGTCTCCGGTTCCAGACCCAGGTCTCTGACCACGTACTGTATGTCCACCATGCATGGCATGTTATCAACCCTGAACGCTCCGACTCCGAACGCCTGCTTGACGTTCAGGGGTTCGAGACACGGGGCGGGGCAGTGCTTGTAGTCGAGGAACCTGAGCAGGTCGCAGTAACTCAGCTCCCCCTCAGCATTCTTACACACCTTATCCAGCACCGCCTCCAGCAGATCCTTGTCCAGCGGTAGATTGGCCCCGCGCAGCGTGCAGTACGCATGCGCACGCGACACGTAGCCGGACCGCGACTCGTCCTTGTGCCGGAACGTCTCCTGAAGACGCTCGAACGCGTCGAACAGTTCTCTACGCAGCTCGGTGTGCACGATCTGGCGCAGCTTGTCCTTGGGGTACTCGTCGCGGTGCGTTTTGGTGTTGTAGTAACGCCCCACCGTGATCACCTCGTGCTCCGTGATGTCACCGCCCAGCAGCGCGAACAGAGTGACTTACGCAGATCGCAGTAAGACAGCGGCAGGCAAGGATCGGACACATTCGGCCAGTACTGACCGACGAACTCCTTGTACACTGGCTTGATGGCCTCGCGGATCTTATTCATGATCAGTTTGATGTCGCTCTTCGGGAATTGTTTCGGGTTCGTTTCCATATAACGATAGGCGTACTCGTCGGCGTCGACCAAACGGAACCGGAACCCGTTGATCTCCAGGACATTGCCCACGTAGATGTCATCGAGTCCGTAGAATATCGGCGGATGGTCGTCGGCGTACAGGTCTTGACCCGGTTTATACATCTTGTTCTGACTGTAGAAACTGCGTCGCTGGAAGCCAGAGTTTCGTCTCTCTTGCTCGTAGATGTCGATCGTGTCGTCGGTTAGATGATAGCTGACGACAAAGTCTCGTAGCTCGTCGTCTTTGACCTTGGACAGCAGCTCGGCCTTGTACCTCAGGATGTGGCTGTCGATCCCCACGCGATCGTTCTCCAGGAACTTGACGAAGTCTCCCCTGGGAGCTTGGGGAAGGATTCTCTTGCAGTTAGCCGCCGAGTCTTCGTACGAGCCGTAGCCGTTCCAGGGAGGCAGTTCGATCTTGGGGGGGTTCGCCTCATCGATCTCGTGTGCCGTCAACGGACGCACGTAAGGCTGGAAGTCGTCCAGTCCGTACTTGACTCGGTAGTACTCTCGCGTGAAGCCGTCGCAGTCGGTCAGCACCACCTTCCTGCCGAACACGTTGACCACGCCCCCGATGCACAGGTCCCCGTCGGTGTAGTAGTCCCTGTGTTGTCGGCCGCAGTTGAGCGCGTCGATGATGTAGCGGCCCTTGAGGAAGCCGGTGGGCAGCACGTTGAGCACGGTGTAGGCGCAGTCGGCCCCGACGGAGGGTAACTCGTGGAACACTTTGGGCATCTTGCAGCGGCCCAGGAAGGTGCAGCCGTAGTCCCGGCCGGAGTTGGGCGGGATGTCCTCGATCACCTAAAACAATACTGAAACGTCCTGGAAACTACCCAACTGATGAAGTTTTTGAAGTAATTGAAGTATGCAATGTTAGGAAACTCTGCTTCACACTTTTAGATACAAAAATGTCCACTATATATCATATTTTACATTTTAAATGCAACTTTTTTATTCTAAATATATGAAATTAATCGAGCTTACAAATCTAGGTAGGCCTACCAACATTCTGTTGAGAACCTTCCCTCTTGGCATTTTTTCGTTTCAAATGTAACTAACTTTTCCTCAAGTTCTATTTTTCAAAAATAGCCTTTATCCCCCACAATATGGGGATTCAAATACATTATTATATTTTCAAGCTTTTGATTTTGGTTAGTATTATGGGGTGGTAAGATCGCCCTCGTGGTGCCCCGTTCAAACGATCTAATCTTTCATCCATAGCCTTAATTGGGGAACAATGATTTTGTATCAAGTTTCGATGTTATTAAAAAAAAAAAAAAAAGTATTATTGTGAGCTAATCAAGCAATGTTCGCTATGGTTAAAGTAATAATATTCACTTATGTTCTGTATTTATTTGGAAAACAATACCCAATAAAACAAACCTCCATGGTGTCGTCTGCCAGGTAGTATCTCACGGCCAGCTGATGCAAGAATCCCCCCACATTCTCCCGGTCATCCCAGTAGCCCCCAAAGTTCAACACCTTCCGGTCAAACTCCAGAAACTGCTTGAATGTCGGCACGGTACGATTAGGTTTCCTCGGCATGCACTCATTCGCCATCTTCTCCCTGATCTTCATGTACGGGTCTGCCGGCGTGTTGATCGGGTCCGGCACAGAAATACCGCTCCGGTTGAGGAAGATGCGCGTGAAGTTGTCGCAGTTGGTGATCTTGAACACCTTCCCGTACAGCTCCACCTCGCGCCCGACGTTGTAATCCAGCAGGTCGTAGAAGTCGGCGTTGCGAGGCTTGGGGAAGGGGATTCTCTGACGGCTGATCAGAGTCCCGCCCTTGATGCCAGAGTTGCGGATATTGTGCTCGGTTACCTGAAAGAAACGTAGGTAAATATGGATTCATTCGAAGAATGCCGCGGGAATGGAATGAATTGGAAGAAGATATAAAGAATATGAGAGGTTTACAACTCGCAAATTTGGAGTACACCTGATTTCAGGTGATTTCAGGGATTACAAGAGATTTCAGGGGATTTCAAGAGATTTCATACGGATTTCAGGGGGATTTCAAGGGGATTTCAATGGGATTTCATGGCAACTGTACACCGGATTTCAGGAGTTGTTAACCCCTCGAAAGAATATAACGAAGATCAGTGATTTGAGAAGAGAGCTAAGAAAAAATAACAATATATAATTTTATTAAGTATGTTTGATTGTAATTTCGTGAGAGCATTCATTACTGCACCTGTTTTAAGAACAATCTGTAATGAGTAATAGAATAGCTATAACTATAACCTGCGTGGTGCCATCCTCCAGGAAGAAGTAGATCTTGCAGGGACGTATCTGGAAGGCGTAATCGCACCGTTCCTGTGCGGTTTCCTGGAAGAAAGCGTCGAAAGCGAGGACTTGTTTGTCGAAGGCTAGCCACGCAGGGAGTTCGGAGACCTCGCATCTTGCGTAGGCTGACGGATACTTGTTGGCTGTGCTGCCCGGCAGAGGGTCGCCTCCAATGCCAGGCTTCAGCTTCTCGGAGAGGATCCCGATGTTCTTGTTGTGTTCGAATAGCTGAGATTTGTTGAACCGGGTCCTGCCAAGGTTGGTGTTATAGGAATAACCTGGCAGTAAAGGTAATACTGTACTTCGAATCATTGTCGCGTGCAAAACTCGGAGGGTTCGAGTAAATAATAGAAATAAACTTTATAAAAGCAGGACGTTTTCAAGTCACGGAAATAAAAGTATTTGCTTCGGATGGGTTGTTTGTTTTAGCCACCATGTTTTCTTATCAGCATAGGTAGGCCTAAGCACGGCGGTCTGGATACAAATATTACAGATGGCTGTGCATCTGAGCCTTTCAATGGTTTCAATGTTTCAAAAAAAACTAGCGCTACAAACTACGTTATCGACTTCAGATAAACGTGATTAGATGAGCGTAGCGAAGATTTTCATACGGTTTATACCTATAATGTGTTCCGGAATTTTGGAAACTGAAATCTTCTTATCCGCGGCTAAGAAGTATGTAAGGTCACAGACAGCTAGCTCAGTCCTGGTGTCAAAGTTCATTGTAACAATTTAAAAATGGTCGTTTACATAATTATAAAAATATTGTTGCCAAGACCGCCTCGAAGTATTGAAACAACCAAGAGGTGCCGCTTCTAAACGCTCCTCTTTAACCTTAATAGGGAAACAATGATTTTATACAATCATGATTTGGATGTTGATAAGAAATAATAATAAAATGCCAGCTTGCGAGTTGGGTGCGAGTGTGTGTGTGTTTTAATAGAAACGATACGATATATTACACACTTGTTATTTCTTTGCTTCATGGAAACACGATGTAAAGTGAAACCAAAGGACTTTATCATTTTGTATTTTTTTTACATTCGGTTTACCGACGTACTGTGATGATAGCCCGTACGATAGCCCTGCTCATCTGATAAACCAATTCCAAGAGAGACTATGGGGGGCGCTGGACAGACATCTTTTAGAGATTCTTGTTCGCTTTTTACCACGTGACACATCTCCGAGCTGAAGATAATCAGCTCCAATCATCAGCTCATTAGCCAGCTAGCTTTTATCGAAACGCTGTAATCGCTTCTGTTATCACGAGTTTAATGGCCCGATAATATTAGCAGGCAAATCACTTGTTTAACGACTCGAGCAAATCGATTTAATGTGATCGCGCGATTAATGGTCTAATCCTACGTGTCCACGGCGGGGTAACGACACGTTTTATCGCGGCCGACTTTTAACGACCGCCACCAGTTGCGTAATGCACTTCTCGGTATATTTCTCTCTCATCTCAATCCGGAGCAAATACAACCATTTATACAAACAATTGATTCAAATGTTCAATAAGTCGGATTTGTATTTAAGGGGATTCATTCACGGTATCGATTTAGCGGTATAACAGTTTTTTGGTAATAGCTTTTGAACGGTATGAGATATCGAAATTCTAATAGAAACGAAAAACAGATATTTTCAATACCATCGAGATAGTTTAGGGAATAACTATTTATCTCATATCGCATAATTGTCATGTCATGTAACTTTGTTCTGTAATCGGCGCAGTTAGCGCTTGAAGTCAGTTAGTTTTAACATCAGTTAGTGAACAAGGTGTGAAAGGTATTTTAGCGGGAAAAGGTTTCAGGTCTGTTTTGACAGTCGTCTCAAGTTAGCTGTGAGCCATGTTAACACACATGTCCCTCCACCTTGACAAGCTGTGGCCCTAGCACGCTTCCTTCATGCACTTTCACGCGACACTTTCATGGAGAAAGAGAGAGAGAGAGAGAGAGAGAGAGAGAGAGAATGACTAAAACATCTCGTGAGTGATTTCTAATATTATTAAACATCCAGCCAGCGTGGAACACGGGTTAATTAAATTGAAAAGTACAGAGATGACTGCAATGCCGACAGAACCAGCGATGCGTTTACATATCACACAAAAACTCTTCCTCTCGTTGCTTGTATGTCTGTCTCTCTCTCTCTCTCTCTCTCTCTCTCTCTCTCTATGAAATAGCTCAGCTGTTGGTGGGAACCTTGGCATGGTCGACCATTCTGGTGCCTGCCAGGATGGCATATATATATAGGCTATATATGATGTATGATTTTTAAAACTATTTAAAAATACGACGTCCTCCAGGAGTCGAACCCGGATCTCCAGATTGCCGATCTGACGCGTTACCAATTCAGAAAAAAAAGTATGTTCTATAAGTTTTTCCTCTCTGGCGGAATTGGTAACGGGTCCGACCGGCAATCTGGAGATCCAGATTCGACTCCCGGAGGATGTCGCAAATTTTTAAACAGTTTTCATACAATTATAATAACCGACTGATGGCAACTAGGGAAGATATTGAAATTATATCTATATACATATATATGTATATATACATAATTATATATGTGTATATGTATGTATTTGATTGACTACGACAGCAAATGATGAACGCACAATACGGCCTGCAGTAATTATTATAACTCCATCCGAGTCGGTTGATTGAATTGTGTTATGATTGAGTCAATAGCTCGCCCATCGCCTCTTCATGTAGTAATACCATATAATAGAGGTCTGATAATAGACCTCGTTTTGACAATACCTTGTTGAGCCCCCAGCGAGTCTTCAAGCGGCGTTAAGTGTTTCCTAAACGACACCGTTTACCTCTGATAGCCTCTATTAGCCATCAGCTGACCACAGCTGCGGGCTGACGGCTGCGGTCGGGCGTCTCGTCGAGCCTGCACCATGGCGCCCGGCAGTCCCGATACGTCAGACGTGCTCCTCGGACATGACGGCTCCGAGCGACCGTTCCCCCTATCCCACAACAGTAGCGTACAGGGTGTTCGCGGCTTCTTATATCGTGGATAAAAGCTAGTAGTTCTAATAGATAATTGTGTTGACGGATACGGCCGGATGTTCCTCCTATTTAATATCATCACAGGCCGGGTGTTTCGAGACGCTAGGGTCTAGGTAGAACTTGATTTATGTCCGAATGAAAAAAACTGGTCGTTTTATGATTGTCTAATAAAAAGTGTTTAGTAAATATTAGTTTGTTTGATTAGTGTTGAATTGGGGCGCTAGATGGAGCGATTGGAGGACCGCCTTAACTGCCCGATCCGATTAACGAGGGACACACAACAGATTAACGTGTGTTACGTAAACGGTGTGGTGGGAAGTAGTTTGTTGATTACTGAAGAGCGGGCAGACGTCTGAGCTAACTCAAACAACAATCAAGCGCCGAGTTCAGAACGTTTACTTGATTAATATTCTGCGGTGACGTAATTCTATTTAATTGATTTAAAAAAAAATCAGAAGGGCGATAGCAAGTGCCTCCATCCCACTCATATGGAGTGTGTGTGTTTTTACTTTTTTTCTGTTGTTTTATGGAGTCTGTGTGTTTTTTTCTGTTTGTTCGTACCCACTGCACAGGTCATAGGGTTTGATTGATCGACATGAAACTTTTTATGTACACTGGCCCCCCCCGCAGACATATCCAACTTGGAATTACACAGGTTTTGGGTTAAATCGGTTGGACCATTTTTGAGAAACACCATCTCAAAGTTTCGAAAAACTCCATAAGAATAGGCTGAGCGGGACAATTTGAAAAATGATCTTAATTTTTTTTTGAGATGATAATTGAGATGATAATTTCTAGTTTTCTCTCAAATTTGGGAAATAAATATCGTCATTACAATTTAAAATTTAGTTTCCGGGTTTTTTTTTTGTTTTTTGATTTCTGAAATCGAGATGAAAATTTCCAGTTTTCTCTAAAATTTGGAAAATACGTATCGTCATTATTAATTAAAATTTAGTTTCATGGTGATAAGATCGCCCTTGTGGTGCCCCATTCAAACGATCTCATATCTTTCATCCATAGCCTCAATTAGGGAACAATGATTTTGTATCAAGTTTCGATCTTATAAGAAAAAAATAAAATTGAGGGTTGTTATGTCCTTTAATTCACAAATAGTTCAAATGCAGAACTGAGACGGGACATTTGACTGTCGAGCTTTATTAACGCATGTTCGTGATTGCACGTATTTAAAGCAGAGAGAGTAACGAGTACAGTCAGCTAACACGATAATAAGTTGACCCGAGATAACAATGTCAACCTCAATTAACCAGAGTCTCAGTGGAGAAGATAAACAGAAGAAAGTTAACAACTTGTCTCGTGGGTTTCAGTTAGCTAACCGCCCGTTTAACCGAAACACGAAACACGCTAGAATATTCTGGGCAAATATTCCGAAATCGAGCAGTGCGGGCAATGTTAGGTGCCGAATCTACTTTACATCATGTAAATCTCTTTTCCGAACAGTTTTTGACATTTTCATATTAGAATTAGTAAGCTACGTCAGATCACATCCCAGTCTTTACAAATTTAATCCAGAGATCCACATTCATAACACAAGGAAGAAAGAAGATGTTCACAATAAAACTGTTACTTTAGCCATATCAAAAAATAGGCCAATGTTACCATTAGCACAACTTTATAACCATCTGCTTGTTTTGTATATCAAATGCGTGTAACTTTGAATTGCACACACATTTTTAATAATGTGCATAATTTTCGTGAAAATGACATTTGAGGAAAATTTGAATTGTATTGGTGAGATTTTATTTTTCAATTTTTTCCGTCCAACCTAATCTTATGGGTATTTTTAGAAACTTTGAGATGATGTTTCTCAAAAATGGTCCAACCGATTTGACCCAAAAACCATACAGTCATAAGTTGGATAAGTGTGCGTATACAGAAAAAGTTTCATATCGATCGGTCAAACCCTGCGACCTGTGCAGTGCTTTGTACCTAAAGAGGTACAGAAAAAAAAGACAAAACACACGGACAAAGCTTCAGAAGAGTAGGATGGAAATCTTCGCTAACGCTCATCTAAAAACTTGAAAAAAATATATCAGTTGCCGAGGTGTGACTTTCATCCCTTAGTCTCGCCGGCCGGAGAAAGTGGTGCCTCTACGTCACGCGTGTCGTCAACTGTCTCTTCGCGGTCGCCTAGCAACCACTTAGCGTCATCACAGATCACATGCTCCAGATGAACGCTAAACGCAACAAGAAAGTTGAACGAGACATTACTCATATTTACACACAAATTGTGGCATTTATTTCCAATTGGCGTAATACAGTGACTTGTTTGTATAGGTGTGCTAAAGAGGTCGAGACTGCATTACGCACGCTGCAGTGGGTATCGTCCGCTCATTCCGCTGTCATAAAGATACGTTCATGGATTAAAGGACATCACAACCATGAAGCTGGATTTTAATGAATAATGACGATGTTTGTTTCCTCAATTTTAGAGAAAACTAGAAATCATCGTCTCACTTTCAGAAATTCTAATTAATAATTTTGTCCTCTAGAGACCATGGGTCATGACGTAGGCATTACTGATTCTGTAAGGAAACATAAACAGAATCGGGCAATGTCTACATCACGATTCAGTAAAGAATACGCGCCCTGGAGGACAAATAAATACATTTTAATTTCTGAAATTGAAATGATGATATCTAGTTTCAAATAAAAGCAGAGAAATAAATACCGTCATTATTCGTCAAAATCTAGTTTCAGGGTTCTGATGTCCTTTAATGTCGATGTTGGATCATTCGACTCAATACGTTATGCTCATTATTAAAATCATTTTTCTCACTAATTGTATTTATTTCTTATTATATCAACAAATTGCAGTTGTGTATACCATTTCGCATCTCCGATGGCAGTTGCTGGCTATAAATTCTGGTAGCTATGTTTTAATAACAATTTCAAATTGTTTAGTTTATACATACAGTTTATATTACAAATGATGTAGAACTTTTCACTGAACGAAATCATGAATGTAATAGAAATTTAACAACCCTTAATTAAAAACAGATAGATTCCATTTTCTTGGGTATCAAGTATTTACTAGAACATATGATAGACCATAAGAAGCAACCAGAAAACCTAGAGCTGTCGTCATTGGTCGAAACTGATTGTTTGTGGGGATTGGTAACTTAGACCATGAATGTATAACCTTGGATTGCACTCTTGCTTATTCCTGATGCAGACTCTTCAGAGCTAGGAAACATGAGGGTGAACTGTTGGATTATAGCTGTATGGATACGCAACTCTTGCTTATTCCTAACGCAGACTCTCTCCACAGCTAAGAAACATGAGGGTGAACTGTTGGCTTATGGCTGTATGGATACGCAACTCTTGCTTATTCCTAACGCAGACTCTCTCCACAGCTAAGAAACATTAGGGTGAACTGTTGGATTATAGCTGTATGGATACTCAAATTTTGCTATTTCCTGATGCAGTCTCTTCAGAGCTAAGAAACACGAGGGTGAACTGTTGGATTATACGCAACTCTTGCTTATTCCTAACGCAGACTCTCTCCACAGCTAAGAAACGTGAGGGTGAACTGTTGGATCTCTACGTTTCGCGTGGTGAACGTATGAATCAGATTATTGTGATCGTACGTTGACTTGATTGCCTAATTTGGCTTACTTTCACCGATTTGTGAGAGATGTGTTCTGTGAAGAAGATTTTATTGTTGACAGAAGAAATGCTGAACGAAAATATCACTTAACACATATTTGTGCCTTTCTGTTTTCATGCATGAAAAGATTGTAGACACAATTGAATCTTCACGCTAAATGCGCATGGCAATATGACAGAAACTGGTGTAATTTCTGTACCGCCGACCCGGAGGCTCAGTCAACCCTCACTAGCGGTAGAAACTGCAGTCACCGTTCGTGGATCCACCGTCGTGGATTCGAGTCCAGCATAAGGTGTGTTTTTTAAAACGTCCTTTCACCTATTATCACTTCATCGTTCCATTATCACCCGCTCCTTCGTACCCCTGTATAACCTAGCTGTTGGTAGGGTCGTTAAGCAGCATTGAATTACCGTCACATGCAGTGCAGACGAGGAGAATTTCGGATCCGGTTCGATCCCCGCCGTCGTTCATCTTTACAGGTTTTTTTCGGGGTTCGTTCCCATAATATAGGCCACGACCGCTTCCATCCCACTATTCTTTCCCATTACCAAAGAAACCTTCATCTCATCTTCCCACCATCTCTTTAATCATTCTTCCGACGTTACAGTGAATCAGGTGTTGTTCTAGTCACTGCTTTAGTTAAACAGCAAACTACAGAATATATTGATAGTAACATTGTATTGGATTGATAAACATTCTCTGACAATTTATTCCAATCGGATGCAATTAATCAAAAATTGAAATGATTTCACTCAATGCAGTTTTTATGGAATTTGTGAGGGTGTTTAAGAGTGGGAAAACGCAGTGTATGCGTTGTAGGATGAGTGAGTTATTTACATGTAATGACATACGAGCCATAACACTGAAGGCAGCGATCTCGGGGCTAGTCTAGATCAACTAATAGAGCGTCGTGGGTGCGATGCTCGGCTAGGGCACTGCTGAAGGCTGGGGACACCAGCGCGCTAAAACAGCCAGATAGAGTGAGACGGGCGACCGAGCACCAGATGGCGGGATCAGGATGTTAATGATGTTGGCGGAACACCTGCTGTGTCAGAAACAAGTGTGAGGCTCTGACAGGTGTGGGTCTCTCTCTCTATCTAACTCTCTCTCTTTCTCCTGACCGGGGTTCGTTTCCCGCTCATCCTGACAGAAGTACATCGTGGCTGCCCCTCGTCGTTATTGAATAGGCTTTCTATCCACCCTATAACAAACATAATGAAATCATTATTCAGCGCATCTTTTCGTCAACTCATCCATCATTCACCAACGTCAATAGGTTCCAGGCATCAATCAGTCCGTCGTTAAACACCTCAATATAAATACCAATGTAAGAAATGTACCGCTAAACCACCCTCAGCTGTGTTTGTCTTCGCCTGCAGTGTTGAAGAGCACAACGCCGAGGTGTTATTGTCAGCAGTCGTGGCTAGGAAGTCGTGGTGATTCGGCGGGACTCGAACCCTCAGCCTCTGGGGTCAGCTGACTGACCTTTATGCTCTGACTCCATTGACCCTATGACCTCTCGGACCTTTATGCTCTGGTACCGATGCACCGTTGACCCGATGACATGAAGAGGCAGATTTTGATGTCTTCTTCACAAATGCCGTCACTTACCGTAACTCAATTACCGTTGATCAACACTCAGCCAGAAACTGATGTCTTTCAAGGTCACTCGATCGGTTAGAATGACAAGTAATTCTGACGAATACATTTAATTATTTGATCCAACTGATTAAGCACCGTGAAACTGATTGATACAGAACTAGAGCCAAGCAGATTAATGTGTCCCGTACGTTCAGTGTTCTTGCTTCTAATGGAAACACTGAGAAAATGTGGAAATTCTTGTACAATAATCGTAAGAACTCGTCGCGTTTCTCCCGAACTGTTGGAACCCCTGTATGGTCATGTGATCACTTCTATATTGCCACCCGGTGACCGACTGAAAAGTCCTGCTCAAGGAGATCGAGGATATTGTTCGAAAGGTAAAACTTGGGAAAATTATAGTTAAAGCATCCCCAGTCGCCATGTTGCCATAAGTTCCCACCAGGGTGAATAACACAAATAACACGTAACCTATATTGTAAATGTTTATTCTGGATCGACAGTATTTTAGAAGGTACTTCTCTGTACGGTGTGAAACAGTTTCCCTATGTTCATCAGGATAGCTATCACGATCGCGCATGATTTAGTTGACACTGGAAATATAACAAAACATGCATCTCGCACTGAGACGTGTGGCCGAGTGGCTAGCACACCGAACTGTCATTCAGGAGACCGGGGTTCGATTCCCGCCATGTTCCTGACAGGGGTTTTCCATGGTAATTTCCTCTATCTTTCAACAGGTCAATACAGGGATGGTTTCTTAACAACAGGCCACAACCAACTCCTTCTCACTATCAAAAAAAAAAAAAAAACAGAAAAGTTCATCTCATCATCCCAAATCCCTCGAAATCATACATCATTCACCGACGCCAATAGATCGTAGTCATCAGTAGAGTGCGTCGTTGAACACAATATATAAAAAAACTTTGAATCTCGCGTTTTCCCGAGTTCAAAATGACCGTGTCGTTAGTAAGTGAGTGGTAGAGTGAATGAGAGAGAGAGAGAGAGAGAGAGAGCGAGAGAGAGCGCAGACTGTTTGTGTTGCCCTCTCTTTGTCAGGACATCCTCAAGACATCATCATTATCCCGGCAGTGTTGACTCACGCCAGGGTTGCTATGGTAACCACTCAAACATCTCAGTCAACAACTCGGCTACAACTATCGTAACTAGCAGATAGTTGAATGGTATCTTCAGCACAGGTAATTCATTCATATCGATGGTTATAAGGTTTAATGTTGTAAGCGAGATTTTTTTTCATGAAATACAATTTAGAAGGTCATCTTAATCGATGTGCAAAGTGTCGTGAGCGACGCCAATACATTCATTAGGCGTGGTCATCAATATAATTTTGTCTTAAGCGACAAAATGCGCTTACATTTTGTTGTAAGCGCAATCACAATATGTCGTAAGCGCCAAATTTCCCAATTAAAATACAACACATTTCGTCGTAACGGCGAATGATGCTATGCACAATTACCCAATTAAAATACAACATTTTTTCGTAAGCGCCAAAAGTTTGTGGAAAACTTGATTAATTTTCATGAAAATTTGTGACGATCTGTAAACGTATGCACGAATATCACACAAAAGGTTTGAAAATTATATCTTCAAGTCTGAATTTATTGATCGCTTTCAAATTCCTGTGAACAATATTCAAAATGGCGCTTACGTCATTTTGCCTTTCCACCTTCAAATAATAATGCTATATTCCACTTACAACATAATAAATACATCCACATACAATAAATATATGAAACACTTTACATCACGATACTGAAGGATGTTGAGACATTTCATTTGAAACAATAGATAAATATGACAAGTTGCACCTTGATCAAGATAAGTCAGTTCAAGTCGAGACGTGTATTCGAGTGGTTAATATACTGAACCGTCATTCAGGAGACCGGAGTTCGATTCCCGCCATGGTCGACCATCCTGACAGGGGTTTGTCGTGTTTTTCCTCTATCGTTCAGGTCAATTCTGGGATGAACCGACTCCATCCAACTATCCAAAAACACCTAATAAAATGACCTATTTTATCTCATCATTCCATCATCTTATATATCATTCACCGACGCCAATAGTACAATAGTAGTAGTAGTAGTAGTAGTAGTAACTTAGTAGTAGTAGTAGTAGTAGTGTTTATTCCTTTTTGTCTGAAAAAGGTCTTTTTAGATCGCAGTCATCAGTAGAGTGCGACGTTAAACCCAATACAAATAAAATAAATAGAGAGATCCACTCCATATATTCATTGAAGGAATGGTATGCATAATACAATACGTTGATGATTATTGCTTGTTTAACGACCCCAACAATAGCTAAGTTCAATCTCACCTCAATCAAGCCAACTTAATCTTCCCCTTAGCCATGTGCTCAAGACACCGTTCTACAAGATAACTACTTTGTTTATATTTACAGTCGAGCAGAGTGATCCGCCACTGTCTGTGATCTTGCAAGAGATTCTGCGCCACTGCACGGGCCAAGGACCGGAAGTAGAGAGGTGAAGGATGACCGGATCCACTTCCGGCTGACTTCTAACCCGAGTGTCCGTGCCAGCTTGCCACACAGACCCCGCCGTCTCACGATCATCTCCCCCTCCCCCCACCCACCTCCATCCCCCTAAACACAAGCAATATAATAACAACATGCTTTATCTCCAATGAAATTATATACATAAGGAATATGGACAACATTGCATTCCACCCACAGTTTACCGTTTTTCAGTGTCTATACATAACATATAAACGATCGCAGTGGCTAACCGTTTGAACATATTGTAGTGATACTGCTTCTTGCCTTCCAGAGAAGTATAGCTCATCATTATGTACTTCAATTTTTAATTTCTCACTTATTTTTTCACTCAATCAACTATATTTCATTTGTATACAGGCTTATATTATTATCCTATAAACTTCTTGCTAAGCCAGGGACCAATAAAGGATATTTATATAAAAGACTGTCCATCCATAATACACATTCACAAGCTGTTACGTGTTATTTGTATGAAAAGGTACGCTGTGAGGTAAATGAAAAATGATGAAATTATCGAGTGTGTTGGTACTAGTGATATTTCCACACCTTTGTTACCATAGAGTTTTAGTCATTATCATTTCCGAAAACTATTGTCCACCTCTTAGGATGTATTTGTTAATGTTATATCTTGTACTGCTCAAGGTTTATGTTCTTTTATATCTGTAAAATCCCCCTGGCGGGAACTTTTGTCCCTATGGAGACTGGGGACGCCTTAACACAGTAAGGGTGCACTGAAATGAGAGCATTTACCTCACATAATATGCAGAACAAGTCCGAGCTATTTCCTCTAAACATGTCAATAGAGTGTTATCGGGTGACTGAGGGGTACCACTAGCACAAGTATTGGTTCTAAAAGCGTCAATATCACTTGAGGGGGTTCATGCACGGTGCTTATAAAAATAGAGAAATTCACCTTCACTCATTTTTGTCTATGTTAAAAAACGAGTGTAATGAATGAGAAGTACACATCTCCAAGATAATTGTATGCTTTTTAATGACATTCTATTTCAGTGAATTCAATCAGTTTTAAGATAATACCGTACCTCTATGAATTTCATCACGTTCTTGGTATTCATTGTCGTATTATCTTACTGATTGAATCCACAGAAATATAATATGTCACATATTTTTTTCTCAGAAGTGGTTGAACCGATCAGAGCAAAAAACTTGATAGAACCGACTTGTATGAGCCACCGTGTTCACAGAAAAAATCAGACTGATCGCACGAACCATCCGACCTGTGGAAAGCATTTTGTCGCATTTTGTTCAAAAACATCGAAAAATTCAATTTCTTCGTAAGTGGTAAAACCGATTTCTTCCCAAAACTATACAGTTCTAAGCTGGTTGAGTATGTGCGTCCACAAAAAAATCATATTCATCGATCAAACATTGCGACCTGTGCAGAATATAAAAAAAATCAAAATAACAGAGAAAGATACATCTCCGACCCAATGGAAGTCTTCGCTTCGCTCATCTAATAATAAAATACCAATCGAATATATACACATGTAAATTGCTCCTACAATTAGAAGACAGACTCTCATACTCTCTATGATGAACAAAATAAACAAATCTCATTCATTCGACAGATTAATATTCAATAGTTTCTCGACTCAGAAATGAATGAAAGAATAGTTTATGGCCCTGTTTAGTGCTAACAATGGTTTCAACACCTCTAGCTAAGCTCATGGCAATTAGTGGCCGGTTCCTCTGACTGACTACCCGGCATGCGCGCGCAGCCTAATCGAGATATTAATATGCCGTGCTTAACGCCTTGCATTGTGTACACTTTTCACTGTTTACTTCTTAATTGATGTCTTTATTAATTATTTAAAGTGTGTAATCAGTGAGCGTGAGACGGTTTATGTTATCTATCAGAATATCAGCCTATATTTTGTTAAAATTATATAAACATGGATCTATACATTAAATCTTTGTGATAATCGTATACACTAGGAAAACGCTTCAAATGAGTGGTAAAATGAGTAGGAGTTATTTGTATGGAGTGTACTCGAATGCTGTACTTATAGACGCATTGGTTTTTAAACAATTAGGTCACACATATATATAAACCTACAGTACTTAATGTTGATTATCCCTATATTCCCTGACGTACTCATCACTCTTAATTTCTCATTCTTACAAGTCTAATACATTCATTTTCTAAAAAAAAAAATTACAAATACAAAAGAGCCTAAAACTGTCTTGAAAGACGAAAACAAATAAGAAAGAAATCCAATTAGAAATGACAGTTCAATTCATTTTATAATAATTTTAACTTTTTTTTCAGTAAAACAGTTTGATCGAAAGAACCTCTCCAACCAAACTGATGTGATTTTCATTTCCTGTATTTATGGTGATTCAGAGAACTAAGAAGTACACATTATTTTATATTTGATAAAATCACTCAATTACTCAATTAAATACTAAAACTCGATGTTACACACCATATGTTAGACTATTCAATGAAAGTATATCAATATCTTTATTATCAGACTGCCATTAAAAACAGTGGCAACCATAAGCGACACAGAATAATGAGGCAATTGATAGAATAACATAGAAAGATCGGTAATAAAGCAAGAAAATGTTGCTGAAAATGAAAATGTAACTAATTAACCTATAAAATAACAAACAAAAACCTAAAGCTATAAGGAAGTAAAATAATAAATGTGCTATAGGAACTATATAATAAGCCATATAATAAAAATGTTGTACAAATTATATATATGAAAAGGGAAGGGGGAGGAGGGGGGTATGAAAATCAATTAACTGATTATGAATGATTTTTTAAAATTTGTACTTATCTTTTCAAAATGTCCACAACAATGGAATCTATCCATTAAAAAAAAAGCTATGAGAGTTGAGTCAAGTGGTCATATGTATGAATGTCATAAGTGCCCAGAACTACCCTCATGGGATTCTATCAATTCTCAACACTAATTAGGAAAACGCTATAGCTGGGCTCCTAATGAAATGGATTAAAGAACAACATTTCATGGATTTGGAGATTATAATAACGATATATGGAAATCAAATCAAACGTTCTTTTGTTATAATGACAAAAAAGTGAAAAATAAGTCTATAATGTTATTCAAAGTGAATCAAGAGAAGCAATTTGTGAGTTTATATACATTATAGACCACTATCCATCTTATAACTTCAATTAAAATTCTTCCTTATTTGTCTGTCGAGTTAATGTGGTAATTATAGCAATAGGTGAGTTGTTCCAATACGCCTTGCAGGTAGGCCACCCAAACAGCGTGGAGATAAGATAGCCGCTCAATTGATATTGATTGTTCAGTGTCATTGATTCGGACGTTTATAATTGATTGTTCTCAACGCGACACATCATTACCCCTCCCTCTCCCCTCCTACAGCGGTGGTCACGTGGGGTCGAGACAGCAGGCAGCTGCCTTACCGACATGCCAACAACATGGTGACTCGAACTTGAATGCTTTTCGATTTTAGATATGTATATAATATATATATATATATATATATATATATATATATATATATATATATATATATATATATGTGTGTGTGTGTTTTAACTTCTGTCTGAGTGTTGTTGTTATTGTGTAGTGTGCGTGGTTCGACTCCCGGCCGTGTAGGATGTTGCATGGTCCGCTGCGAGCCGGAACCCCAGACCTCAATCAGAGACCGTTAAACATCTCTCTCTCTCTCTCTCTCTCTCTCTCTCTCTCTCTCTCTCTCTCTCTCTCTCTCTCTCGCGGCTCCAAGAGACACAGATCACTCTCACACTTCCATCCCCCTCACCATCATCGCGTCCCCAGCGTCCGTAGGAAAATTCCAGGGAAATTCACGGATATAAATGCTCATACAAATTGAAGAGTGCATGATTAAAAATAATCAACTATACATCATAAGATACAGATTGGTGAATGATGTAGGCCTATATCAGATGTTGGGAAGATGAGATGGGAGGTTATTCATGTTTTTGGATAGTATGAAGGAGTCGGTCGTGGCTCAGTATCAAGCTGAACAACAGAGGGAAACCGCGATGCACCCCTGACAGGATGGTCGACCATGGCGGAAATCGAACCTCGGTCTCCTGAATGATGGGCTAGCCACTGGTCCACACGTCATTTCCTTAAATCATTTCCTCATTTTCAGTAGCGATTTATTTCAACCACAGAGCTAATTTGTGAAACTTTTTGGCTGATCATTATTGAAAACCGTCACACGTAGCTCAGTGGTGAATGAACTTGCTCATTGTGATCCGGGAGGTGAGGGAATGTGCCTCCAATAGATCTCACCTATCAGTACAGTGTGTAGTACTACTAGCGCTTGCAGCGTTACCTGCTAGCAGCTAGCCGTCAGTGCCTCCAATAGATCTCACCTATCAGTACAGTGTGTAGTACTACTAGCGCTTGAAGCGTTACCTGCTAGCAGCTAGCCGTCAGTGCCTCCAATAGATCTCACCTATCAGTACAGTGTGTAGAACTACTAGCGCTTGCAGCGTTACCTGCTAGCAGCTAGCCGTCAGTGCCTCCAATAGATCTCACCTATCAGTACAGTGTGTAGTACTAGCGCTTGCAGCGTTACCTGCTAGCAGCTAGCCGTCAGTGCCTCCAATAGATCTTCACCTTCAGTTCCAGTGTGGTAGTAACTACTAGCGCTTGCAGCGTTACCTGCTAGCAGCTAGCCTCCAATAGATCTCACCTATCAGTACAGTGTGTAGAACTACTAGCGCTTGCAGCGTTACCTGCTGCAGCTAGCGCCGCCAATAGATCTACTACAGACCGTGTGTGGTACTACTAGCGCTCGCAGCGTTACGCGTAGCTCTAGCGCTCACAAGAGTCCACCTATCGTACAGGTGTGTACATACTGAGCCTTGCAGTTACCTTCTGAAGTTGCCCTAATGAGAGGTGATACAGCAACCGTCAGTTCCATTCATAGACAGCCCAACTGTCAGGTGTATACATAAGGTCCACACAGACTCGTGCCAAACACACGCGTATCGTTTTTAACAGATTTATACGACTGAATATTTATATAATTCATTAATTTATAATAATATATTGAAGTGATAAAGCTTCTAACCGTTATTTTCATAAACATTACGAAGTGATTTCAGTGCATTTTTTTTATAATGGCAATAATAATTAATTTTGAAAATTATTATAGAATAATAAGGTTTGATTAAGTGAATGTGAGTGTTCGAATCGATCTGCTTGTGGCTTATCGCAGCCGAAACGTGGGTTAACAATAAGCGTAGATATTTATGTATATTAGTGATTGGCGTTATCACACAAAGACATTTAACATTGGCCTTATCCGCCCGCTAGCCAGTGTCAACAACCGATAGCAATCGCTTGCGCTATCTTAACACTTATTATTCATACCAACAAAACGTTTCAATTATTAAAAAAAAACGTTTTTTTGTGACGAGATTTTCAATTATTTAATTGTGTGCCAGGAAGTGTTGAGTGTCTGAACATCAGTGAAGTTTGTTTACGATGTGTTGTTTATTTGTTTGAGGAGTTTGTTTGTTTGTTTGTGAGCGCGTGCTTGCGACCGGCACACTGGCGGCAAGCGGAGACGATGACTGCGGCGAGCAGGTCAACCCTTTCGCCGCGTCCTACGCGTGAGTACTAGCCCCTGCTTGTTTAACCCTTACCGACTTCAGGCATTCATTCCCACAAATCCGGGTGAAACTGGGTGAACTATCTTGGATTCCAATAGTCAGCTAATTGAAAGATTAGTCAATAAACTAACCGGGTAACTGAAAGATAACACGGCAATAGTAGATAACAACTTGCAGCTATTAGAAAAAATCTGGGCCTAAAACAAAATTCGCGTATCTGTGGTTTATTCTACGTATAAAACACATTTTTTTCACTCTGAGCTCAAAATTTCTCAATTTTTTTTTCAAAGAATTTTATTTATGTTTTAACATGGATTTGAGTACAGTTTTATGACTCGAAAAGACACAAAAAGTTGACTTGTCTGCGGGTCTACTAACATTTTATACATAAAAATAATACAGATTAAAGCAAAGAAGCCTCAACTATTGTCATTTGAGCAAATAGAATTTGCTCATGTGCGGGGTCAACTTCGCGGGGGTTCACGGATTTTGAATAAACAACCCAGAAAAAGATCAGCAACAATTAGTTCTTCGTCAAAAATAATAACGATGATAATAATTTGCATGTATTTCCACAGATTGATGAGTAAGCCTACATTGTGATATTGTTATCGTCAATAGTAGGCCCTACATTAATAAACACATAGACCTATATTCTAGGGTAATATAAAGATTTGTCAACATCTATATATTATATAAACCTATAATTTAGAATTCGTCACAATATTAAAAAATAATATGTACCCTGGAATATCATAAAGCGAGGCTATAGACGAGTTAATAGACGAAATACAGAACCAAATAATAACAGTGCAATACAATATTGACGTTTCGTTATGCTTTTATTATTTATTGAATAAGTTTGTTTTCACCAGACGGTTTTCTAAGTGCATAATACACGAGAACAATGATGTTGGAGCAATGGGTTTAGTGCGTGGAATATATTTAAATGATTGACTGATTCACGAAGACGAATAATTATTGATAGGTTTAAAATAATCATAATAATAAAAAATCTGGTTTATTCTCAATTATTCGATTTCACATTGTAAAATATCTATCATATCAATGATACAATATAAGAAAGTGATTAAAATTGAATTAGATTTCTATCGGAATGTTCTGAATTATAGTTTTCAAGTTGGGATTCTGAATCTGGTCTGAAATTCAGAATCTAACATTCTGGTTTCTAGATCTGAATTGGAATGGTTTCTGTTAATAAGCGTTTACAGTATAATAAATTTATATATTGGAATTTATTTCAATTTACATATAAAGCTGGGTCTTATGATTGATTTGAGAATAATTGACGATTGTCTAAAACGTGAAAAGTATTCACTGCTGAATAAAGGATTGAGAAGACGTCTTGGCATTGGTCCATGAATCAAATATCAAAGAAATAAACTTCCACGATTTTGTTTTTCATCAAGAAAAATATATTCAGTAGTTGGGAAAAAGATTTTGTTGAAAAACCACGAAATTTAATAATATAAACTTATCTTCTTTTTCACCTCACTGAATTGCTCGACTGCCGCGGACGCATGCAATTCTTGATATTTGTTTTTATCGAATATATTTGCTGATTCTCAAGTTTGAGGAAAATTTCTTCAATCAAATATTCCTAACCTCAGATCAAATATCACATAAAAGTAATGACAAATATTACTGGAGTTTTTTTATACTAATAAGAATTCAAAAGTGTTGACAAATAAAATAAGCAATGACTTAGTTTATAGTTGTAAATGACTTTACTGTGAGATGCGAGCAGAAGCTTTGTATTGTATACCACTCAGTTCACCTGTTGTCAACCTTCCACTCAAAATAATCTTGATACAAACTATAAAAGATTTTTCCATTTATATATAATTATATTCAGCGCCACTTTAGGAATTTAAAAAAGTTAAAAAATAATGCAAATTATTGAAACTTAAAATAGGGTAAAACAACGAAAGGTTAAATAAATCACTCAGAACAACAATAAAGGATATTGGGTTAATCAAGTTTCAAATTTGTTTTTATTATTCTGAATATTTCTTCGGTACAAAATACTAATAAGCTAAATTTGAGCCAGTTTTACGAATCTCAATTGAGTATACTAATCCGGTAAACATTATTAAGATACACAAATAGTATATATAACCAAAAGTGATATCAAGTTAATCCGCTAACTATTGCTTAATCCACTAACTATCAATTCGTAAAACAGGGCCTATGTCTGATAAAACTCTAACTATTGGTTATTATACTTTATACATGAACTGTCTGACCAAAATCTATGACTAAGTTATGGTTGTTTGTAAACATAAACCGTCTGATTGAACTCTCGATCTAACTATCGGATAAACATCAACCTTGTTCACTAAAACTACTTTATAGATTAAATAAAATAACATGGTGACATTTTCCCCTGATTTACCGCTAATTGTTAGTTAAGAGTATTGCGTATAAAACACATTCACTCCCTTGTTGTATAAGCCGTGACTTGTGCCTATAGGCCTCACATTAACCACGGTTACAATTACAACCACGTAATCTCGGATTAACTTCAGCTGCTAGTGTTAACTGTCCGTTAAACTGTATGGCTACAACAACCTTTGTTACATGAATTTAGTTATTGTGAGATATTGTTTTTATGCCGCTCAACATTTCCAAGTAGGCCTATTGGCTGACAGTATGACTGAAGACTGAAAAGGGGAAATGTATTTGACAGCTCTGTGTCAGATTAGCAGAATTAGTTGTCTTAATGTCTAGTTAAAACTACTGAATGAGGGTTAACATGAGATGATAATTATATATAATTCTGAATCTTGAAACACACGATAGAAATAATGATTGAACAAATCTGAAATTTCTACCGACGGTAAAATGATTCTAACAAAACTAAGTGCCTATAAACAAGGGAGTAACTTACATGCACACAAGAGTTGGAAATCTTTTTAACTATCCTTTAATACTAACTTCAGAACTAACTTGTGCACAACTTGAGTCAAAGTTAAATCATTTTAAACATTATAGTTGACAATCAGATATCCACCTGTCTATAAAGAGTTCACGTATCTATTTCTCACAATTAGCTTGAAAGAAGCAATGTTTCGTTTCAAACTTATTTATCATTTATAAATCGATCTTTCACTAGTTGTTGGTTATTTCGGGCTGTTGGTTTAGCAGCTAGCTGAGGGTTAGTGCAGTGAGAATCAGGATAGACAGTTAGCGTGTTGGTCCCAGTAATCCGCGGTCCCAGTTCTCTGAAGTCCCAGTTTTCCGCGGTCCCATGCAGGCTCTTCAGCTAGGCCTACACTTGGAGCAATCATTATTATTATTATTTGACTTGATTTATTTTTGTGTACATTGGGTTACATAATATTACAGAAAATACAATTCACACTATAATTTAACAATAAGACAATAATTTAAAACAAAAATAAAACGGAGAGGCTCAGATATGAGCATCTGCTCCTCCACCTAACCATATATATAGAACACGAATAAGAATTGAATAAATTGAAAATAATTTCACAAATTGAAAAGAAAATAGAACAGGGTTAACAGATTGGAACTAAATTACGTAATTCTCGAAATTATCTATGAATTTTGCTTAACTGAAAGTTGTTTTTGTATAATGATTTGAATAGTCCAAATGATTTTAGGCCTACTGATTTTAATCATATTGCTAATTCGCTAATTCGTTTCATCTTCTTGGGCTATTGATTGAGAATGAGGATGAAGATTTGGTAGTGTGACGTTGATAAACCAAATTCGAGTTTTGACGTAGGCCTACCTTGTGATTATGAAGCTGAGAAGAGGAAGAGATTTGGTTGAACAGATATTCTGGAGACTTATTATTGTTTATTAATAAATAGGTTATAGGTTATAGGTTGTATATATAGCCTATGTTATAGCTATAGATTATAGCTGTATTGAAATAACGCCACCTTTAATGTCATTTCGTGTCAGTCAGCGCTCAAATACCCTTTAAGGCCCATATGCCCTCCAAGGCCCATATTCCCTCTAAGGCCTGTATTCCCTCTGAGGCCCATATTCCCTCTGAGGCCCATATGCCCTCCAAGGCCCATATTCCCTCCAAGGCCCGTATATCCTCTGAGGCCCATATTCCTTCCAAGGCCCATATTCCTTCTAAGGGCCATATTCCCTTCAAGGCACATATTCCCTCCAAGGCCCATATTCCCTCCAAGCCCCATATTCCCTCCAAGGTCCAGTGCGCAGGCGTGCCTTATTCCCTCTAAGGCCCATATTCCCTCCAAGGTACATATTCCCCCCAAGCCCCATATTCCCTCCAAGGTCCAGTGCGCAGGCGTGCCTTATTCCCTCTAAGGCCCATATTCCCTCTAAGGCCCATATTCCCTCTAAGGCCCATATTCCCTCCAAGCCCCATATTCCCTCCAAGGTCCAGTGCGCAGGCGTGCCATATTCCCTCTAAGGCCCATATTCCCTCCAATGCCCGAGTGCGCATGCGTGTTCACGTCCATGATGAGGCCTAATTACAGGCCGTGGATAACACAGAGATGTATCACCGAATGCCTATCTACCAGGGACAGTCATGCCATGAGTCTCACTCGTTCATATGTCAACAACTATTAGCTTATCACACATCTATTATTATTATAATTATTATTATAATTATGTTGCGTCGATGTTTGAGTAATGTCTGATTGACGTATTTAACTATCGGTTAGGAAAGATAAACGTTTGAGATCAGCTGACGTTTCTTGGTTTCAATTCGTGGTGCTTTGGTTCCTTGAAACTCATCCTGTTCAAACTCTGGGAATAATTGACAAAACACCAACGTCCTGTTAAGGGGGTTCCTGCACGTTGCTTATGAAAATAGAGAAATTCACCATCACTAATTTTTTCCCATGTTCAAAAACCAATCTAATTGAATAAAAAGTGCACATCTCCAAGATAATTTTGTGCTCTTTAATTAATTTGACATTATATTCCAGTGAATTCAATCAGTTTATAGATAATACGTCAATGAATGGAAAGAATGTGATGGAATTTATTGCCGTGTTATCTCAAAACTGATTGAATTCACAAAAATGAAATGTCATATTAATTAAAGAGTATAAAATTATCTTGCGAAGATGTGAATTTTTCATTTAATTACATTGGTTTTTGAAAATGTAAAAAAAAATGGTGAAGATACATTTCTCGATTTATGTAAGGACCGTGCACGCACCCCCTTAAGTATAAACTATGAGTTATAAGTTAACCAGGTCCTTGTCTCTTGGAGCTAGCTGGGCCTATGACATTATTTCAAGTGACAGTCGCGTTAAGGGTACTGGTTAACTTACACTACAGCTAAAAATGACGAAACAATTATTGAATCTGTATAGTGTTGAACTAATTTAGTGACAGTTTCATTACCAACTTATTATAGATGTATTAACTTTACAAACTTCAGTTACAATCTCAGTTTAGCTCGTTTCTGCCCATCGTTAAACAACGGCTGACTTTATTAACGGCTTGTATTTAATTGCTGGTTAAATTTCACTGACATGTATAACTGACCGTAAACTCTACCCAACGCCTTTACCCGAGAGCTATGGGTCTGGTATGTAGACTACCCGCAATGCAGTACATATGTAGGGCCCTTGCACTGTTTACTGTAAATGTGATGTATTATAGTATATGATGGACAATATAGCATATATTATAGTATGGTAATACATGTAGGTCTGTATTAACGAAGTGCAAGATCAGTGGAAAGGCTTATTCGACGGAGAGATACGGGTACAGATTTATTAGCTGCAGTAAAAAAATATATAATAATAATGTAAATATGAGATGATGGTTGTAAAAATATAAATCGAATTTTATTAATGAATAACTATCATTATAATTATAATAACACAATCATAGTAACTTATAATGGCTTCGTGAAAACTTCGTATTATTCTTAATGTTCTTTTTTCGGATATTTTTTGTGTTGTTGAATAAATGGACATTTCACAATATATGATACCGTATATATATATATATATATCAGGGGCGTCGGGACGCTTTGAAAGTTGGGTGGCAAACTCAACAATTGAGATTCCCGGGGAACAATTGAGTTAATGAAGTTAATTAATAAATACAAGTGAAAAAAAATGACAGCTCATTTTAACAAAGTGGGTTTCAACAGGAAACAACGAGACAAATTGAGTCTTGCAAGACTCGCCATCGTCCATCTTTACATTGTTTTTTCGTGGTTTCCCTCTGTAGTCTAGGCTAATCCAGGGATAGTTCCCACAATATAGGCCACGACAGCTTCCTTCCCATTACCTGAGAAACCATCATCTCATCCATCCGTCCCAGCTATATTTTTCAATTGATAACTGTATTCAACCATTTTTTAAATGTTTAATATTTCGGATATTGCAGTATAAATTAATTTTAACTGTCGTTTAGCATGCTTTTAGTTAGCTTCACATCAATAACATGTTAAATGTTTTACAATATAAAATCAATGAATTGGCAATATAACGTATTACTATTAGTCATTCACGCGACGCCAATAGATCCTAGTCACCATGCCAGTGCGTCGTTAAACCCAAGACAGTGTGACAAGCCGTGTCTATAGCCGTGTCTAATCGCACGGCAGTGTGCGGGGAAGTAGCCACCCGACACTTAGCGTTCCAACAACACATGCATATCACAGTCTTAATGCAATTGTCAGAAATTATAACAAAATAATTCCATGAATATATTTATGTAACTAGACAAACGAAGCTTATACCCATTGTAAGATGAGCGGAATATTTATAGCAACTTTATTCGAATGCTATATTTACACACCTTGATTGTGAGAATATTTAGTATAATCACTGCCTTTGTTATACAGATACTTTATGTTTATCCCTAAACAACTTGCAAATCAATGTTGACATTTATTCCGATGTTGAGCTTATTTATTCGTTTGAAAAATACTGAAACAAATTACTTTGACTCTAAATGTAGGCCTATGAGTATTTTTGAAAATTAAAATGCTGCTTAACGACCCCACCAACAGCTAGGTTATAAGTTGAGTTGATCCATTTTTAGTGATTATAAGACTAAGTTGCCTCAGGGATAACAGCGTAATCTTTTTCGAGGGCTCTTATCGACAAAAAGGGTTGCGACCTTGATGTTGGATTAAGGGTAATTTTGGGTGTAGATGTTTAGGGATTTTTAGGGAAAATGTTGGGGGTACGAATGAGCAGGTGATGGGTGAAAAGACGAACACAAAAACCCATGCCTTATCGCATGACTCGAACCCACGCCCAACGGTGACTTCAATTGTTACCGCTAGCGATAGTTGACTGAGTCACAGGGGCGTCAATATAATTATGTATTACAGAACAATATTAACATTTTTAGGAAATTTAGTTTCAATCGGATGTAATTGTAATTTTGACAATTTCTCCCTTGGCTAATTCAATGGGAATTTTCGATATAATTTCCCAAGAAAAAGTGACATCTAATTCTGCTAAGATTAAGCTACGACAGTAGCTATCTACGAATGATACGCGACTGAGCTCAACGTTGTTCTGGATCTATGCAACCGATTACATAAGCTACCAAGATCGACTACTCAGGCATTCAGCTAATTTTCAAGCGATCTAGGCGGCGATGTTTTAATTTTATATCGACTTCTCAGGCCATATCAGAGCCCTGTAGAGCCTGCAGCTAGCTTATATAGGCAATCTAGGTGGCGTCGATGGCGATCTAGGTGGCGTCGATGGCGTATCTAGATGGCGTCGAAAAGTTTCTTAGCACTGGAGATGATCGTCAGCTGGGAGAACATGGGGGAAGTCCAAGTTGCGTATCCATCGTGGAAAGCTATATATTGTCCTTTAGGATTAAGGCATCCCCAGTCACCATAGGGAAAAAGTTCCCACCAGGGTGATTATTTTTGAAAATATTGTGAATATTTTCTATGGATCGACCATATTTTAGAAGGTACTTCTCTGCATGGTGTGCAGGAGTTTCACAACAATACTTTCATCCGGAAAGGCACTACGATAATTTATGCTTTGACACTGGAAATGGTCACAAAACATGCATCTCGCGTTACATACACACCATTTGATTACTTCTTGAGATATTTTATCGTGTGTGGTATTGCTGTGTTCGTAAAAGAACTGGATTTGGGCTAAGCTAAAAATAAACAGTTCAATCACATGCATTTGGCACACAAGACCAGGGAAAGTCACGCAATCTTTTTTTCGTAAATCGTGGTGACCGAAACTATTTATTCGTGTCAAAACTGTCATAGGGTTGCTGATGAAATGTAGCTTGGCTGATGGAGGAAGGCTCAATTTCAAAAAAGTATCAATTTTCATCTTGATGCTAACTATCTAATGGTTTTCGTGTATGTAACGGTTAAACGTATTTTCAACGAGTTTTTTCAACTTTTTCTCGGAATTTTCAACGCTTTTTAATAATTTCAAAATTTTAATGAACTATTTTAACCTTGATACATCAATGAATGACAAAATATTTTATACATTTTTGTGGGTGAGTTCCCCTTTAATACCTCATGTACGACAGTGTTGTATACTATACTTTATGGTAGGACGCAGACACGAGAAGCCTAGGCCTGCTCACTGAGCCACTGTTGTTGCTAACAAGCTCAAATGATAACAGATTTCAATGACAAGACAGTTTTTTTCAATGTCGTTTTATCACTATCTGTAATAGCATTTTATTTTATAAATATATCAGTATATTTATACATATTTATGTTCAAACAAAATCCTGGTAATCATGTGCCTCAAGGTGAGCTATATTGACTACCTCCGTTGTTCTTCTCTAATTACTGCTTTATTGTTGCATGGCAGTACGCATGCGCATTGATATTGCCTTCGTTGTACCATTGACTAAAGATACTCAATACGTCCCATGTAAATCACTTGGCAAGAATGAAAAATATTTTACTATATAAAGTTTACGTCGTCCGTCGCTCTCATTCTTAGAGCGCTGCTAGCAGTCAGGTTGAAGACTTGGCAAACAATCAGACAAGCATCCATCCTACCGTCGACTGAAGCACAATCGCCGAAATGATTTTCAGCAATCTTAGTGGTGATGGACGGTACTACAGGATAAGGGGTGTGGGTAGGGTAGAGACAGAAGAGTGAGCATGTATCTTATTTTAACGTTTGGTGAACTGTCTTTGTATATCTTTAGTCTATGGTTGTACACACCTCGAATTGAAATTCAAACCACCATATTCCAGTATTCATGTACCGTATAATACGTTCAAATATGTGTAGACCTGCACAATTATAAATACAAACAGTAACGCATACTTCATTTATTTTCTCAAAAGCGATCAGAACAAATAACTTCAAACTCGGTGAACGCATGTGTTGGAACAATTGTAACATTCTGTGAAAATTTCATCTCAATCGGATGGAAATCAAATATTGAAAATATTACCCGGATTTTTTTTTTCTTTTTTTGTCAGTATTGTTTCCCTAAACAGTGCCGAGCCGATTTGGCTCAAAAACCATCTCACTCTATTCAGTTACGACTTACGACACCAATGTCCAGAATAAGTTTCAAATCGATGGGTGACTTCACCTGACTCTTGCCGTCCTCGTTAGCTCAGTCAGTAGAGGCACTACGTGGGTTCGAATCCCGCATAAGGCATAGGTTTTTGTAAACGTCCTTTCACTTACCATCACTTATAGTTTCATAATCACTTGCTCATTCGTATCTCCGTATAACCTAGCTGTTGGTGGGGTCTTTAAGCAAACAATAATCACCTGTATGCGATTCACAAAGAACAAACCATTAATTAACAGGAGTCCGACTCTTCCCAGTAAATGCAATGCGGAGTCTTTCCACCCGCTCATCCTACCTGTTATACCACGTGACTGGTAAAACCTCAGCTGTGAAAACTGAGCCACTCACTCATTTGTTGTTGGAAGTGTTGAGTTTTTACCGCAGTAGAATGTCGACCATTACCGACCCAGCGCACGTCCTGCGCGCATGCGCTCTACGCGGTACTGGCCGCGTGTACAGTGACGCTGCAACCATACGAGAGTGTACCAACTTTACTAACTATCAACTGTACTAAAAACCAATTGAACTGAACTTTTTATTATCTTACGTAGTTAGATAATGTAGTTACGTAGTTAGAGGTCTTTGCTTCTACTTCTTGGAAACATGTTGAAGTTTGATTCCTTCCCGTCAGAGATTTCATTCGACACAAACCTAGCTTACCCACCTAATGCGTTATATGTACGGTACTCAATTGTAGATTCTGTAGATGCTGAAATGATTTTTTTTTTGTATATTTCAATATTTCTTTGGTTTCTCTCTTTGTGCTTACACTATATTTATATTCTAAATTCAAATCTCTCATGATATTAATACCATTCAATACTGTACATTATGGGGCTAATTATTATTTTGTTTATTATATAGTGTTTATTTTTGTTTATTTGTGTTATTTGTGTAGTGTGGAAACACACCGTTAAACGCTTGTTTTTCGAGATAGCCCGCACACAATAGCTCATTACTCTTATGCGGGCTTCTCTCTATTTAGCTCTATTTTTTATATAATTGTCTCTGTGCTTGTAATGTATTTGTGAGAGAGAATGAAAATTCGTTTGAATTGTTAATCACAGCCATCACTAGAATCCAACAAAGGGGTAACAATTTGTGAAGGGGAGCCAAACTCCTCAATTTTACTTCTGTACAGGTTGCTCAAGAAATAGAAGTTTATAAACTTGGATGTTTTTTAGTACAGTTGACCCCCCCCCCTCCCCCGGATTAGCCGGGACTGTCCCTGTTTGGAGCGAACGCCACAGGAATTGTTCACTTAAATTTGAAGCTGGAAAACCCTTCAAAAGTTTACTTGGGGAGAAAGAATCTCGAATCTTCTTAACTATTACCTTGATCTTCTTTCTCTTCTTATTTTTCAATTCTTTGATTGGTTAATGTTTACTAAAAAAGCTACCAACAATGACAAAATATTATAAAAACAAAGTCACGGTCTCTTGTACTGTATAATTCATCACATTAGGCTAGGATTCTGTGCTAACAACAATGGAAATACACAGAGACTAGAGATGTTGCCATGACAGGTTACTTCAGTAGTCGATATTAACCAATCGTAGTCCTAGCCTCTTGGAGCTACCTAGCACTTGCACAAAATGTAAGGGTCCAATTCACTCTCTATCACGGAAACAGATTTCTGATTACTGCAACATAATTTAAATTTGTCACAAAAATTAAATAATTGTAAAGAAGGAAAGGCAAAATTTTTGACGGAGCATAGCCCCTCCACCCTGGGCCCCTAGAACCGCGCCTGACATGGAAACATGGCCCTAGGCGGTAACAGATGTCGGCCCTAGATCACCGCATCAGATAGCGTGGTTTTATCGCTCGATCTACCTGTGATGAAATATGTGAGAAATATTAAGGTAATTAATTGGCCTCAAAGCTGATAACAGTTCAAAGTCACTGCCTGTACAGTTCACATCATAGACACAAACCCCATGAAACACTAAATAATTAACATTTTCATTATTAATATATAATATAAAAATGTCAAATTATTTAATATATGAAATATATAACTTATCCTCCAGTTAGTTATTCATACCTCCATTTTGAGCATTATTATGTGAAGAATGAGGTGTTTGCTAGACTCGGGTGTTTTGGTGAGACGGTACAAGAGATACAGGGCTATATATACGTCAGTCAGTTCTAGTGACGGGCCGAGTGGGGGTCTCCTCGTACAGCAAGGCATGGCCGATAAGAGGTTTCGGCCCGGCCTGTCTCGCTTATCGCGACTTGAAGCCATATCACAATGTCAAGTGTCATGTACTCTAAAACAAGCCATTCAAATACTTCTCATCTACAAATAATAACAGGCGTTACTTTCAATTACTTTACTACCGAAAATCAGCTTATTTTTGTGTCAACTTGGCGTAAACGTAGTATAAAACATTTCTAAAAACCTTGTTTTTATTATTATTATTATTTTTTTTGTATCAACATCGAAAACTTGACACAATGCTATTGTTTCCCTATACAGAAAAAGAAACAAAGTCTAGTAACTATTGAACGGGGCATCACAAGGGCGATTTTACCACACCAGAAATATATTATAAGATATATAGTTGGATTATTACAATTGCCAGTACTCCTCTTAAGGCGTAACAATTCCAGTATCAAAATGACATATAAACGATCGCAGTGACTTTCCGTTTGATCATATTGTAGAGAGACTGCTTCACACCATTCAGAGAAGTATCTTATAAAATACAGGCTATATCTCTCAGAAACGTAAGGTTCAATTAAATGACAGTAGTTTTTACACTTATCGACCTTCTCTCGTGAATACAACTATAGATAAGGCGAACTGAGACGGGTGGATCAGTGGCTAGAGCACTGAATCGTTGACCAGAGTTCGATTCCCGCCTTCCTGACTGAGGTACATCGTATATAGTTTCCCTCAGTCGTTGAAAAGCAGGTTTACACCCCAAAATCTGTGATACCAAACTTTTATCGCATCATTCACTCATTTCATTCGTGATTTACTGACGCCAATAGATCCTATATATACAAATAAATTCAGATTAATTGGATAAAAATGACAATTGTGTTTATTTGAGAGAATATATAGGAGCGTTATTTGGGTGCGGATAAGTTCTTCACGATACGCATTTTTGGATTATTTATTTTAATTATTCATTTGTTTATTTATTTTCCTATTCTTATAATGTACATAACAATAAATATAAGATTACGTGGAGCAATTGAGAAATAATCAGAAGATATAAGTCATGCACATATGTAGTGATTTGTTTGCCATTATCATTCTTTCGATTCTATTGATATATTATATGATATTTTCAATCTACTTGATCTATTATTTGTTCAAAACATACCCCTGATTTCAATTTCCCAGCTTTTAGCTAGCATCATATCTCTTTCTCTCCAGCCTCAATCCCATGACCAAACATAGCACCACAGCATCGAGAATATCTTTGAATAAAAACAATTGAACCTTTTTATAGCTGTACACCTGAAAACCTGTGTACATCTGAATATAAGGCACCCAGTAAGCCTATACATAATGTGAATCACAGTAACAATACTCAGTAATACACAGTAATAATTGATTAGTCTCAGTGATTGTTAATTGCAGTAGTCAACTAGTGTGATATATTTAGCCTGTAAACAGCGAGATTTCTACGGCAGGTGATATGTAGATTAATGCGCGGGCCGGGATCAGCCCCCCTCTGCCCCCCCCCCCCCCCGGCTCGTCGCGAGAACAATGGAGTCCTGCCAATAGACAGAAATACCTGATACCTGAATCACACACGCAGACAAACGTCTCCCACTCTGTGGCTCAGCTAGACAACAAACTCATCTTCTCATTCGTATCCCCACATAACCTAGTGTTGATGGGGTTGTTCAAAGAAAACCTAAACCATAATGGTTTTCGACTCAAAGCAAGTACTTCTTTGAGGGGGTTCATGCACAGTGGTTATAAAAATAGAGAAATTCACATTCATTATTTTTTTTTATGTACAAAAACCAGTGTAATCGAATGGAAAGTTCACATCTCGAAGATAATTTGATGATCTTTAATTAATATGACATTCTATTTCAGTGAAATCAATCAGTTTTAGATAAAACGTCAATTAAGAAGAAGAATGTGATGAAATTCATTGACGTATTATCTTAAAACTAGTTGAATTTACAAAACTAAAATGCCATATTTATTAAAGAGCGTATGATTATCTTGGGGATGTGAACTTTTCATTCGATTACACTGGATGGGGAACATAGAAAGAAAGTAGTGACAATGATTTTTTTTTTTTACAAGCACCGTGTATAAACCACCTTAAGAAAAAGTTGTATTTGGTTGCAACACCAATTAAAGTAACAATAATGAATTACAAAACAATTGAAGTCATGCATTTAAAGACTGTTCGTCGATATCGATTGAAAAAGTCATAAATGACTGAAATGATAAATAGGCGAGTAGCAACAACCCTGGAAGATTGAAGAGGCTGCAGTGATCAACCAATACCTCCGAAAAAATCGAATTAAATGAATGATTCTGGCAAAACAAACCGCCGGAAAACTCATCAACCAATATTCAAGATGTTCAGTCCTCCAGTGACAAGAAAAGTTACACATTGTCGTGTTATGCAAAACCAACATGAGTGATTGTTAGTCTTTCTCTCCAGTTTTTCTCCCACGGGAATTAGTGTAGTGGAGAAATCCTGCTCGTCCCAGCAGGCCAGCCAGGTCTTGCGTCCTTCTGCTCTCACTTCGATTCCACGACAATAGCAGCCAGGTCTAGATCACACGCGAGCAACATTACTCGTTACACATATGTGCTGCTCGCTGCTTCTAACTCATATATATATATATATATATATATATATATATATATATATATATATATATATATATATATATATATATATATATATATATTCAATCTCAAGTTTCCGTGGACATACTCGAAATTGTCGTTTCTTTCCGTATAGTGCCGCTTATAATGAGACAAAAGCCGTGGAGACCCCACTCCCCACGTTGTCCACAACTCCCTTGACGTTTCGGCTTTTCTCTTATTATAAGCGACACTATCTGGAAAGAAACGACAATATATATATATATATATATATATATATATATATATATATATATATATATATATATATATATATATTTATATGTATATATGTCCCCAATTCATTTGCGGTATCATTATAATAGGGCTCTCTTTGGGGTCCTCCACTGATCGGAGTTGTCCTACTCGGTGTAGTAATGTTATGCATCTAGATTAGCCGAGATCCCACTCGCTGTCGACACAACAGTTTCATGCAAACAAGCGAGTGTTTCCCAGCAGCTATAGTGCCTTGCACAAGCCTCGTAAAGCCGGAGGTAAAAGTGTGTGAAGATACAGAAAGTTCGCACACTTCACGAAATCAGGCTAATATACTTGTTTTCCCGAGCGAAGAAGGTCGTCTATCAACTGAATATTTGTATAAGAACTTTGTTGATGACGTCATCTCGTTGCTACTTCAAGGATTCGATGCTTATGAAAGATGCTGTTGCATTTCTTGCCTTCAATAACGACATTTCCCTGATAGTACGTCAGGTTTAATAAGGTTTATTAAAATACGACATGTCCTTTAACAAAACTTGGTGCAATAGTTGTACATTCTTTTCTTGATTTGGTACATTTTTTAGTCATGCATAAAATGGTGGTTTATCTTGAATATGTATATTCTGAATGTGTCCCCAACCTGCGTGTGCCAGCAAACAGATAATATAAGAACCAAATCATTTCCAGTACGATTGTGAAAAGCAATAAACACTTGATGACAATGGGTCTATTGTTTGGAATTCTTTGGGGACGATTTGAGGGCTACCACGAGCACGAGTCAAAGCCTTTTTTGCAGAGTGTGCAATCGGTCATCAGTGGTTCACGGCACTGATCAACCAATTGCTGAAGTTCAACCTTTACCTATTACATTTTGTGCTAGTGCTATAGGTAGCTCCAAGAGGCTAGGACTATGATTGGTTGATATCGACTACAAAAGTTACCTGTGATGGCAACATCTCTAGTCTCTGTGTATTTCCATTGTTGTCAGCACAAATTCCTAGCCCTGATCTTGAGGTGGGCTTCGAAATATGATGAATTATTGCAGTCCAAGAGACCGTGCCTCTGTTTTCATAATATATTGTCATTGTTGGTAACTTTATTAATACACATTACCAGTCAAAGTCCTAGTCTCTTGAAGCTAGCTGGGCCTAGCACGCTACTTTGAGTGGTTTATTAGGTAGGGGTCCAGGACCCGTTGTGTGCTAGTCCTGCTAGCTTCAACAAACTAGAACTTTGATTGGTTTATATCTACTAGAAGAGCTACCTGTCATGGCAAAATGTATCCAGGACCCTTACCGCAACTGTCACCTAAATAAAGTCTTAGGCCAAGCTAGCTCCAGAAGACTAATATCTTTGATTGGTCATTGTTTAATGGTTGACCTAGATACTACGACAGCATGATATAATATCAAAGGCTCGGTCTCCCAGACTGTAATAATGCATCACATACCCTAGCCCACCTCATAAAAAGGACTAGGATTTTGTGCTAACAACAGTGGCAATACACGAAGACTGGACATGTTGCCATGGTATTTGGAACTTCTAGTAAAATATTCACCAATCAAAGTACTAGGCTCTTGGAGCTAGCCCTAGCACGTTATTTCAAGTGGCCAAGAGTCCATGGGAGTCGATTTAGCGGAATGTCGGATTTTTGGTGATAACTTTTGAACGGTTTAAGATACCGACATTTAAGAAACAAACATAAAAACGCAGCCCATTTTTACAATATGTGAAATGGAAGTCTTCTCTACGCTCATCTAATTAGTTGGAAGAGTTTCGAGAAGTGAACTTGATTCTATTCCTAGTCATATTCCTAGTAATATTCCCTGATCTGAACATTGGAAGATGATTTAATCAAATCAGTTGCAGATGAAATTAACGAAACTCATTCATCGAAAATCGTTGGAAATGTATAAAAATTTCATTTTGAATTGGAAATCTTGATTAATTCCACAATTGGAAAAGAGAAATGAAGGTGATATCTTGAACAGTAATTGTAATTTTATATTATAAAAAACCTTGTCAACAAACAGAACTAACTCGACTATATTAATACCGGCTTTGAACGATGAAGTTGTGTCAGTAAATCATGAATCTCGTCGTAAGCTCTACCAACATGACAGTAGCGCATGCGCGCGACGAGCCCTAAGGTGGTGACATGATCTCGGTCGGTAAAGGCAGTTTACTCCTCGTTAAACGCAGCTTATCGCCGCCATCTTGGATCTGCTGAACAAACAGAGAGGTGTAAATTAATTACGATCTGAATTAATTTACAATGCGTTTGGAATACATGAAGGCGATAAACGATGTGGCATGCAAACAGGTGTCTGCCTGCAGCTAAAGCCAACATATATCCCAACAGCCTAGCTATACTTGCTGTCTCGAGTACTGGCTCGTTCACTCGTTCGTATTACATTATATTATAATCAGACTATTCCATTATTATATATATATCATTATATTATATTATATTATTATATAAATTAATATTTATTTATTTATATATATATATATACATGATCATCAAACTTCTTGGATACGATCCAATATCGAGATATGTGGGATGTTTTAGCCATGTCATAAAAGATACGTCTCGACCGGGACTCGAACCCGGGACCTTCAGATTGCCGGTCTGCTGCTCTCCCACTGATCGGTAATATCTTGGTAGCTCAGTGGGAGAGCAGCAGACCGGTAATCTTAAGTTCCCGGCTTCGAGTTCCGGACGAGACGTATCTTTTATGACATGGCTAAAGCATCCCATATATATATATATATATATATATATATATATATATATATATATATATATATATATATATATATATATATATATATATATATATATATATATATAATGTATATATATAGGCTATATATACAGGGTATATATTGATATGATTTACTGGTAACTACTGGTGACTATTTATGACTACTGGTGGTTAATCAGAAAGTTCTTAAAATATATGATCCCGATAGCTGGGTTAGCTGAAAAATGTCGCTCAAACAGTACAATTTCCTATCAATTTGTGGTACAATCCTCGAGTCTAGAAATGTGTGACTGTACGAAAGATATGAAAAATTAAAATCAGATTGGTTCACGGCGAAGTGAAACCTGATATGAGGTGTTTGATGATCTCGCACGAAGTGAGGCTGGGGTCCAGCTGGGCGTGGCTTACAGATCGAGGAACGCGGAACACAACGGCAACACGGCGGGACTCGAACCCGGGGCCGGATCAAGCTCCAAATACCTCTTGTAATGACTCGTGATTGGACCTCAGTGAAACTGACTTATCATCTTGGTTAATTCCTTGTCTAGCGAGTCGCATGTCCTCTCTCGGGGTGAACAGTTCTCTAGACGGGCGTGGGTTCGAGTCCTGCACGAGGCATGAGTTGTCGTGAGCGTCATTGATCTGTCATCCACTCGTTCGTACCCCAAATACCCTAACAACCTGGCTGTTATAGGGAGAAGGGTTGTCAGAAGCTAATCAGCAATCAGTAATAGTACGTACCAATATGCAAACAATTGTCTGGACAATCAATTAAAGACAGTTTTATTTCAGGGGGTTTGAAAATAATACGTCAATGAATTTCATCACATTCTTGTTAATCATCAACGTATTATCTTGAAACTGATTGAATTTACAAGAATATAATCTCATATTAATTACAGAGCATAAAATCATCTTGAAGTTGATGTACTTTTTACTCAATGACACTGGTTCGTGAACATTGAAAATAGTGGTAGAGATGAATGACTCTATTTCTACTAGTACCGTGCATGTACCCCCTTAAGTACTAATCCACTAACTGTTAATTAAGGTACGAAAATAAGCTTATTCACTGACTATCGCTTGATCCACTAACTATCAATTCGTAAAACTAGGCCCAAGTAAAATATAATGAAAGCAGATGAGAGAAGATCTATAAGGTAGATTGAACTATTTCGATTATATCCACCTTACAACGGGTCCAATACCTAATAACCTAACCAACCTAACATATACATAATAACATAATATCCTAACCTTACCTAATGTGAGTATTCATTGTGGACATTGTGGACAACTCCTCTGAACGTTGTGAGGCAGTTTCACTACAATACGTTCGGACGTGAGTCACTACGACAGTCTGTTTTGAGAATGTCACGCCGTGTCTAGGGCCCCTCAACTTGCTGGGTTCACAGAGCGTATCGGCCGCTTCATTATACTAAATGTCAGATATCATCTCTACAGGAACTGTCTGCGAAACAATTCAGTACAGAATATTTCAATCATACAAATAATGGCATATCACAAATTAGCAAACGTTCAATGAAATTCCAATATTTCCAGATAATGAATCTGATTGTATAATACTTTGAAGGCATTATCTAAGAACTCATCAGAAGAGAGGTAATTGAATTGAATGTACTTTTATGCCGAACCGTCTTATCGTTTCAGTTCCTTACACGAGTCAAACTTGCTCTGTACAGACTTGAAAAAGTAAAGCTTTTAATTGTAACTACATTTGGATTCAATTGAAATGAATTAAACTTATAGAAATAATAATAATAAAAAAATGGGTCTAGAAGGGAAATGTATCTCGATTAAGATTTCACTGTCACTTCCGGTTCTAATTTCAAAATTTCGATCAACCATTTCTATTCCAATTTAGTAAGTAATTTCGAGCTGAGCATATTTCGCGTCTTGTGCTATTGAAGTTACATGATCAATTTACCTGTGAAATTCCCTGGCGGGAAATCTGCGCCCTGAGCGTGCAATGTTTGCCTTAACAGTAATCACGGCGCCTCCACCAATGTGTTGGTATGGCCACACGGACAATATCGTGGGCTGAGGACAGAGTTGACTGTACTCGGGGCCGGGCTGTCCGTTGCCTGGGTTGTCAAGGACGTTCCAGACGACCTGTGTGTTTTCAGGTTTATATTGCAACCACTCTTATAAGCTGTTTATTATTCGTATTACTAACCCTCTCAGTTGGAAACGCTTGGGTCAGGGGGGAGGGTGGGGTGAAGGGTGGTACCATCCAGTTCTGGGGCACATCCTCTCTGACTCATTTCCACCATCAACAGTCGTCTCTCATCTCCACCTCTCTTCATCATCCCATCACTTTCCATCTCTCTCCATCTCTCTTCTCATCCCATCACCAGCCTTCTCTCTACTCCATCTCTCTCCAGCACCTCCCATATTCTACTTCTCTCCATTCTTCCCTTCTATTAGCCGCCTCTTACTTAACAACTATTAACTAATTATTATACTTATCATCAGGTTTAAATTTTGATTTCGATTTATTTGGTTTGGAAAATATATACAAATTTGAGAGAACTATTTACTGTTGCATTCTTAAGTTAAATCGTCACATTAACTAGAATGAATGGCAATGTCTATTGTTCGTGCCTGAATGATGGTCGTTGTGGAGGACCAGGATGTGTTGAAGACATAACACCTATACTAACCTGTGTGTATTTATTTCCAGGATGATGGAGGACTACTCGAAACCCCCGTCCGACGGTTCCCCCGCCTCCCACCAGAACTCCAACATGTCCGGCCACTACAGCCCCGCCAACTCTCCCAGCCTGCACCAACTCCACCAGCTGTACTCCAGCCCCCGCCACACGTACGACCCCTCCGACCCGTACGAGTCGCCCCAGGTCGCCCAGATGCTGCCGAGCGTGTTGCCCGCCTCGCAGGGGCTGGACTGCCACTGGGTGGGCAGCCTGGGCCACCAGGGCTGGGCGGAGCGCGCTACGCAACACGCAGCACAGCATGTTACGCACGTGACGCATGTGACGCACGCCAGCGCGCAGGCGGCGCAGAAGGCGCTCAAGGAGCAGCGGATACGCAGGCCGATGAACGCGTTCATGGTATGGGCCAAGGTGGAGAGGAAGAAGCTGGCTGATGAGAATCCTGACCTGCACAACGCCGACCTCAGCAAGATGCTAGGTAAGTCATGGGAGTTATTTAAGATGTAGTTGCGCATGAATAACTCGTACAGGAATACGTCCCCTTGGGGAGCATTCCTGTACGATTTAATCCGATTTTAATGAAGATAATACCAAAAAACAGAAGAAAAGCGATATTATCCTATATCAACAGCCCATGCACAGCCACCTTTAATTCTGGGTTTAAGTCTGGGTTTATCTTGTACAGGAATGCCTTTTCAGTCTGGACTTTTTCTGCACTCAATTATCGAATTGGGAGGATCAGGGACGACGTAAGACGTACATGTGTATCTTGTGTAGTGATGCAACCGAAAAATATGCTCAAGAGAATATTCTCCGGAAGATTTTGCTCCTAGTTTTTCTGGAGCATTTTGTTTAAATAGAAAAACTAGCAAATAATGCTGAACAGTTCGAATAAAAAGGGTTCCCGCCAATAATGTGAAGTTTAGGAATTCTAGCCTGGTACATTTAGAAGTTTGCGTTTTTGACTCGATTGAGATGAATGAAAAAGATGGACTTTTTCTAATAGAAATCAGTGAATCCAGTGATGAATCTAATGATGAAGTTCATTACCAATAGAGTTTTCCTGAATTTTTAACCACCATTTCTGTTTTTCGTTTGTCTCTTAATTCTATATAAGTATAATGATGTTCATATTTGAGGTGAAACTAACAATGCATTATCAAAGCTTTATGAAGGTAAAATATGATTTCTCTCTCAATACTTATGACTTAAGCCCACGATGAAAGCTTTTTTTAGAATATACTCAGAAAAGGCTCCATGAGGAGAGTATCTCAAGAAAATGCTCGAGCATTTTACATCACTAATGTTGTGAATCTATGAAGGTATAAGAAGTGATTGAATCCGTGTAAACATGTAGATCAGGTCAGCCAACATGACAACAAGAAGGCGTGTCGTCAACAAGCTGTTGTTGTTGTTGTTGTAATCTGATCCCTGGAACACGATTAGTAATTCCTTTGTAATTATTGTTTACTTGAAGGCGTCTGTCCTCCAATCGGTAAACAAATCAGTGTCTCCAAAGACGAGCCCCACTATCTTTTCAATTCGTCTTCTTGCATTGATAGATCTTCGTTCAGTGCCAGTATGGAGTCTTGGGTCTTGAATCTTGGGTCGTAAGTCTTGAGTCTTGGGTCTCGAGTCTTGAGGCTTGAGTCTTAGGTCTTGAGTCTTCGGTCTTGAGTCTTCGGTCTCGAGTCTTGAGTTTTGATTATTGAGTGTTGAGTCTCGAGTCCTCAGTCTTGGGTCTTGAGTCTTGAGTCTTGAGTTTTGAGTCTCGAATCTTGAATCCGTGAGCTGAACAGATTCAAATTCAAGATTTATATATGGCTTTCCATTACAACTCATATGTAATCTCGCTCATCTCACAACGCATGTACTGCGTTTTCCTCGTCTACTTATAGTATTCAACATACGAGACAAAGAAACGATACCGTGTTATAACTCCCTGTGTTGCTATGTAGTCAGAGCTCTAGCCAATCAGCACCAAGATGAAGTGGCAAAAGTCCACATGTTGTGACCATGCGAGTAGACGGGCCTCGAACCCGCGTGTCTCCAGGTCGTGTCCTGTAATGAGAGCCAGTTTATTCCTTTAACCCTCTTTAGAGGATATCGATACACAAATTAAATATTTTGTATTATAAATTATAAATAAGATTAGGTACTTGAGTATGGGAGTGAGCCATCATTTATGACGTATCAATAAATTAGTAATTACAGTACATCAAACAAGTAGTAAAATAAATAATGATACATTCAAAGAACTAAGATTAATTCATATGAAATTGAGATAAATCAATAGCATCGAAATTTCTGATTACTTATAAATTACATGCAGTGGTAAGATCGCCCTTGTGGTGCCTCGTTCAAACGATCTCATCTTTCATCTATAGCCTTTTAATTGGGGAGCAATGATTTTGTATCAAGTTTTGATATTATTAAAAAATATATATATAAAACAATATAGACACTTTTACACATAAATATAGATAACTAGATACTCTATGGATAATTAGTTGAATAACAGAAAAAAAAATACTGTAAAGCCCATACATACCAATAAGAGCATGATGCGAGTGAGCGGGGTTCGAACCCGCGTGTCCCAGGTCATCAGTACTTGTACTCGAGGCTCAGCGGTGTTAATAAATCAGCAATGCGGAAGGTGCAAAGTCTCAGTGGAATAATGATGATAAATTAGAATAGGTGTAAAAAGTGCATGTGCTTACGCCACGTCATTTAACTAGGTTGGAGAATATCATATAAATTATTCAGCTTTATGGCTTTAAGGGGGCATGGGAGTCGATGTAGAGATAGACCAGTTGTTTGGTGATAGCTTGTGAATGGTATGAGATATCAATATTCTAGCCCGAGGGAAAGACAGATATCTTTAATACCTTCAAGATGGTATAAGTTATAACTATTCAAATCATATCGCATGATTGTCAAGCGTACACAACTAAAACAATTTTTTTTAGCTGTATATGCTTGACATTATTAACCGATATTAACCAATGAGTTTTAACTCATACCCTCTTGAAGGTATTAAAAATATTTGTGTCCACCTCATATTAAAATTCGGATATCTCGTACCGTTCGAAAGTTTTACTGCTCCAAAAACTGATATTTCGCCAAATAGCCTCCCATGGACTTTTAATGGGTCGGTACAAGGGGTTTACACTCATTTAAGGGTTTAATGGGTTTTACACGCGGTGCTCAATAAAATAGAGAAATTAATCTTTACTATTTTTTTCTATATTCACGAACCAGTGTAATTAAATTGTAAGTATATAAACCCCAAGATATGCTCTTTAATTAATGTGACATTATATTTTTGTGGAATTAAATCAGTTTTTAAGATAATACGTCAATGTATACCAAGAATGTGATGAAATTCATTCTCGCATTATCTTAAAACTGATTGCACTCACAGAAATGGAATATCTTATTAATTAAGGAGCATCTTGAACTTATCTTGGAGTTGAAATACTTTTTATTTAATAACACTTACTGGTTCATGAATATAGCAGAAAACATTGAATATAAATTTCTCTAATTTCATAAGCACCTTGCATGCACCCCCTTAACGCCAAGAGAGGTTCTGTTCGGATGCATAGATGAGTGAATGCGTGAAGATGAGCGATGGCAGAGACAGGTGCGGTCGATCGGGCCAGACGCTCTGATTGGCCGAGCCGTCGTTACCTGGCGACGCGGCGGATCGCAGGTACAGTGCAGGGCGATAGATCACGCCAGTGTTCCGCTACGCCCGATAAACTACGGGCTTTATGTGCGATACTCTCTATACAACATGTACTCACATTCATCACTGCTCATCTCTGATTTGTGTTTATATTGGATTTGGATTTGGAATGTGGAAGAAGCAAGATTGTGGGAAGACAGAACAAGGAGGAGGGAGTTGGTGCGGAAAAAGGAAGTCATGGAGGATGAAGTGATATTGACCTGAACGACAGAGGAAAACCACGAAAAACCCCTGTCAGGATGATCGAACCACGGTCTCCTGAATGACGGTTCAGTGTATTAAACAGTCGACCACACGTCTCACTTCTTCACTTTTCATCTCTCATGGTGAGAAGCCATTAGAGGAGCCTTGGATTATAGCTGTATGCAACGTTATAAATTGTGCCGGAACGCACCGGAACGACGTTCCGGTGCCTTTTTTCAAACCGGTACGCACGGTCCAATTTCAAAGTGACAAACAATCAATGTTAGGGTGGATTTTCGTGTATTCACTAATACTTTTGCCATGCAATTTAATTGCTAGAGATGAGTGAATATTTTCCTATTCTGAGACTGACTCGCTCACCCCACGACCCATGTGCTGCGTTTCCCTGTTAATCTTGATCTAGCGTATTGCGCATGCGCCCACAGCTGACTGTCAAATCGAGATGTAATAAACAAGCGATTAGATAAAAGGAGATAAGCCCTGATTGTACAGTTTGGTATGAAAGTTTGTTTGTTTGTTTGTTTGTTTGGGCGAGTTGCGCAGGTCAAACGGAATAAACAACGTAACAGTGGCTCACAACATGGTAACCAGTAGCATGATACCAATGCTGGTAATGTCCGGATATGTCACAAGTACGGTTTATACTTATAACGTGTTCCAGACTTTTGGAAACTGAAAGACGTTTATCTGCTGCAAAAAAGTATCAGACACAAAGTCCAGGTGTCAACGTTCAAATTGCTTATAATTTCAAATAATAGTGTATAGGCCTAGATAATCATTTATATTGTTGACAAGACCGCATGAAAGTCTTGAAACAACCAAGAGGTGCCGCTTCTAAACGATCTTACTAACTCATCCTCAGCCTTATTGGGAAACAATGAGTGTATATCAAAATTTCGGAGTTGGTAAAATGTATACAGGCCTAAATAGGTCTATATTATACCAATTCCCTGAAGCATTCGTGTTGTAAGCACAGCGCGGACTTCTTAGAGTTTCAAAACGTCGATAACAATCGTTTAGCTGCTAACATATTGATCTGTATCTATTACTGACTGATGCAGATCGATTAGCAATCGAATATCTGCATTATCGACACTTGATCGATTAATCGATTATCGATGGCATATCTGAGTCTTGAATGTGCCTTGAGTTTCTTCTAATTAAGACGTCAACAGTTCGAAAGTTTGAGTATGCCAACGAGATTTTTTCCGAATGAATTGCATAATCAATTTGGCATTTTATTTATGATTTGTTCAAGTAATTCTTTCATCAACTAAATGCTTTTGACGAATATCCCAACAGCCTCTATCAAAACAAATATTCTGAGTTCTGTTGAATTTCCATTTATATTTTTGTAATTAATTCTCACTCCATCATTTCTCTGAAGAGCTTCGTGGTAGTAGTAGTAGTAGTAGTAGTGTTTATTCCTTAAATCCTCTTTCTAAGAAATTGGTACACAAATGACATATTTTACAATATAACTTATAGATAACATTAAATGCTTGAGTGTGGCTGTACCATCATTCACAAATTATTAGTAAATTAGTGATTACAGGTACGTTACACAAGTAGTACAACAAATAATGATTCAAATAACTACATAGCTATATAACTAGATACTATACATAATCATTTGAATAGCAAAAAAAAATGAAAAGCCCCTATACATATTAATAAGTAAATTTAATACCTAATATAAAATCCAGCATCAACAAACTCTTGCACAGAATAGAAACTATTAATTGTGAAGTGCTCTTTGAGGAGTGATTTGAATTGATTTATAGGTAGAATCTTGATACTTGTTGATAGAATATTATAAAGTTTACTTCCTGAAATTTGGAGACATTTGCAGTATAGTGATATTTGTTTGTTGGTTTGCTGGTCTAGCCACTGCTCAACTTGATCTATTAATTCGACTTGATCCGAAGTCGACTTGAACGACTTGATTTATTAGTAAGCCATCGGTATTTGTAAGTTGATCTTGTGTGCAGGGTAATTGATCAACGACGAACCGACGTTCGAAATTCAAATAAATAATCTTTATAAATGGCGCGCGTGACGGCCCGTCAAGTCAACTATCACTGGATGACAAGCAAACGGCGGTACAGCCAACGTCAAGATGGAATCGTCTTGTTGGGTGCGGCTTCGAGTCCCGGTTAAATGCCCTCTCACCTAATCGGCACTTCACCATTTCATTGATGATTTTCATTAAATTCATCACATATTTATTCGTACCCCCATGTAATCTGGCTGTTGGTGACCAATGAGATTGGTCGTAGGAATGTTTTATATAGACCTACAGGTGATTACTGAGCATTTCGGTCCCTATATACAAAAATCAACTACTTGATTCGAGAATCATCCTTTCTTCATGACTTGATTGATTCATAAGCGATTTGAGTGATATAAGAAGTATAGAGATAAACGCGGATGAAATTTTAATTATTTGTCCTTACAATCTGAAGTAATTTTTGTATTAATCCACTCGATTCCGATGTTCGATTAGATACGATATTCAAATCGCAAATAATCGATATTCGATAAATGCGATATTGAAACAATGATCCATATCAAATGAGAAAATTATGAGTAACTGAAATGAAACCAATCTGAGTAAAACAATCATGAATTCGATTAATAGAATTCACGAAGAATTGTCATTACTTCAACACTTCTGAGTCAGTCTATGCTTCGCTCCGTGCGTTTACTGTTTACAACCCCGTAGCGGCAACAACTCTCTCTCTCACACTATAGGGCTGACTGGAGGCTAATGTAACTGGATATAGGGCCAAACCGTTAAACCTCAGTTCCGCAAAAAACGGACATACAGTTATATTAGTTATTTACAAAATGATAATGAAAATGATAACAATATAAATACAATTGCAATCTGGTACCGGTAGGCCTAAATATCATCAATAATAAGAATAGTTTCTGTATAGGCTAAGAAGAATACGGAGAACGAGAACAAAACATGTACGCATTGGTTTGAAACTCATAGCTGAATATAGAAAGATAAATTGAATCAAGACCCACATAAACCAAAGCCTGTGTTTGGGAAAGGAGGAAAAACAATGGAAACCATGGAAACCATTTTTCGCGGGTTTTCTTCCAATTCTCTAGCGAGACATATTTCACCAATTATCTTTCTACACTTCGGCAGAAACTGAATAACAAATGAATCCAATCCTTGTGTTGGAGTATCGCTGTCCAGTTGCGTTGCGTCTGTGTTCGTGTTTTGTTGCACGCGACTGTACACTGATTCAGGTTCAACATCGTCTCCAGCGTTTACTCAAGATGGACGAGGCGCCATGAATAAGCAATGAGTCCTTTCCTCGCCTCCCATTGGCTAATAACACTGACAACAGCCTCCCATTGGCTGGATTAACAATTCATACATGCAAAGGTGGAGCTCTAATGTGCAGGCTTCACTTAGCATAACACAATTTATTATAAATATTGTTATTAAATCAGTTGTTGTCGTCGAATATTACATGATGTGACAGGGCAGTGATTTATAACGAGGGGCAGATCGTGCCTGGTCATGATGCCTCCATCAGGCCCCTGGGACCGGGCTCCGGCTTGAGGCCCCGGGCCCGGCTAGCACACAATAACGCCCCACAAATATTCCTGCGTCATTTCCTCCGGACGGTCTGACGGAACCAGGAAAACGCAGAACATTCGTTGTGAGATGAGAGATATTCAGATGCTCGGAAGATACACTCCTTGATTTTGGAGTTATCATGTCTAGTCACTGCCTTCCTTGTACAGAGAACTTGTTGACCATCACCAACAAAAGTGAAACTGAATATTTCCGAATTTTTCAATAATGTGCATTCATTTTCTCAAAAAAGCAGCGAAACAAGTGTTTTCAAACCATAACTTGAGTAAGCAACAGATAGGTCTATTAGAGAACCCTTTCTGTGGAAATTATATTTTAATCGGATAAAATGTGACAATTTAAAATTTAAACCAAGGATATCATCAGGAGCATTTTTAAATCTCAATAAATTGTGATTTTCGGTAAAAAGGAGCGAACAGATACTGCTAAAAACGATTAATCTAATATACACTGGTAAGACAGCGATGTTCAGGAACCGTTGCGATAAGATTGACTTCTATGTCTGACTGTACACCGAGCACAAAACATGAATATAGGGCCGACAAATCCCTTCGACTGAAGTGGAGTCATCGCTCAGCTCATCCAACATGCTCCGAGCACGGCACCTCCACGTGGCTTTAAATACCCGGCTCCTCTACGAGTGCTGGCGTATCAGTCTCCTCTAGTCCAGACCGATACACTTGTCAGCTGTTCCTACCACTTGACAGCTGTCACTGTCACTTGACAGCTGTCCCTGTCACTTGACAGCTGTCCCCGCCACTTGATAGCTGTCCCTGCCACTCGCCATCTGTCCCCGTCACTTGGTAGCTGTCCCTGCAACTTGACAGCTGTCCCTGCCACTCTTCATCTGTCCCCGCCACTTGGTAGCTGTCCCTGTCACTTGACAGCTTTCCCTGCCACTTGAAAGCTGTCCCTGTCACTTGGTAGCTGTCCCTGTCACTTGACAGCTGTCCCTGCCACTCGACAGCTGTCCCTGCCACTTGGTAGCTGTCCCTGCCACTCGGCAGCTGTCCCCGCCACTTGGTAGCTGCCCCACCCACTTTGAAACTGTCCCTGCCACCTGACAGCTGCACCTGACACTTGACACAGCTAACAAGAGTTCAGACTTATATATTTGATGATATTGTCAGGGAATCGAGAGGCTCGTAAGTTCCAGTTTCGATTGGAACTTTATAAACAACAATTTCAGCATATTGTTTATTTAGCTCCTGATTGTCCTGATGTTGTCCTGTTTTACAGAGTTTAACTACAGGGGGGAGGCATTCCTGTACAAGATAAACCCAGTTTTAACTTAAACCTGTGCTAAACGTGTATTGAAAACTCGGTTTAACCCTCTAAAACCGGATTAAATCGTACAGGAATGCCCCCCCGGACGTGCCTGTCGGAAAGTTGCAACTATCTGTGCTTTGAGCTAATTGGAGGGAGAGATGATCATTGCACTGCAACATGTCGAGAATTAAAACACATGATTTACCGGCAACTAACAGATCATCATGTAACTTTGGGCATGAATAATATATTTCTATCATGGCTTCTGTTTTATTATTGAAATATAGGTTTCGATTTCGGTTTTATTTTAAGACAATTTCAGTGTGCAAGTTTCAATGTCAATTCAGCATCCTCAAAACTGGTAAGCAATTTCGATTTCATTTCGATTCCCAGTCACTGTTATCTCTTTCTCTCTCTCTCTCTCTCTCTCTCTCTCTCTCTCTCTCTCTCTCTCTCTCTCTCTCTCTCTCTCTCTCTCTCTCTCTATCTATCTCTCACTTTCTCACTCTCGCTCTCTCTCTCTCTCTCTCTTCCTCTCTCTCTCTCTGTCTCTCTTGGGGGCCGGGGCGGGTCCGTGTCGCTCTGCGTGGAGCCCCCGTAGCGTGACGTGTCGCACCCTACGCGTCACTCATGACGTCACTGACCCCTGACCTGGCGGTGATTAGAGGAGCAGGCCTGCAGGGCTGTACGGCGGGACAGTATCAGATGAAAGTCTAGCGGTAATTGCAGGGCTTATTGTTCAGGTTTGAGAAAGGAGTGGAACACGCGGGTTCGATGCCTGGCGGCCGGGAAAACGCTCTACATCCTCTCACTGTTTCTAGCTCTCATCTATCAATCTCTGTAATAACTCTCATAACTCTCAAAACTCTGTAATAATAACTAGGATATATTGGCGTCAAAGGGATGCATTCCGGTATTCGCTCTTCAGTCTAGTCCACAGTATAAATAGTTATGTAGGCCTATAGACTATTAAAACTGAAAACAATGAACTTTGACACCGGGACTGCTGTCTGTAACCATACTTCCTCGCAGTAGAGGAAAGTTTTCAGTTCGTTGTTTTCCGGAATACTTGAATGAAGGGAGAAGGTAGCTCAGTTTGTTGCTAGTCGTGCGTTCAAGTCTCCAGCCACGGAACTGTTGGCCATCCTCGCGAAGTGGCTATTCACCGAATCGGAAGTTGCTTTCAAATTAGTTTTAATTTAGATTAAATTAGTTCAGGTAGTTTGTTTGGTTATGTTAGTTGATTTAGGCATAGACTTAAGAGATACAAAGACAGTTCACCCAACGTTAAAATAAGATACATCCCCACTCCTTTGTATCTACCTTGTCCCTGTCCGACACCCCTCACCCTGTAGTACCGGCAATCACCGCTAAGAGCGCTCAGAATCGTTTCGGCGATTGTGCTTCAGTTGACGGTCAGATGAATGCTTGCATGGCTTGACTGTCAAGTCTTCAATGTGACTGCTAGCAGCGCTAGCAAGCAACTAGCAGCAACAGGTAATAATGGGAGGGTTTTGAATCTCGCGAAGTAACTTACGTGGGACGTCTTGAGTATCTCTTTAGTCAATGGTTTAGGCTAGTGTGGAAGGTTGGGTTAATTGAACTAGTCAGTTTAGGTTGATGAGTTAATTTAGGCTGCTCGCAATAACAACAACCACAACGTCTGCATGTTGTAACATACGCCAAAGGTCCGATGAATAGAGGCCTATCCTAAAACAGAAGAAGCGCCAACAGACCAACTGTAATCATTCCAGCACTCATCTCTTATGAAAGATGTAGCTGCGTTTATTATCCTAAACCTCGTCCTGTGAAGTCATAAAACACTACCACAGGTGTACCAATATAACGGTGGTGTTTGTGTTTGTTACGTTGGCAGACAACCTTCTCCTCATGAACGAGCGCACGTCTCGGGTTATTGCGTGGAGCAAGTTGGACGATCGGGTGTTTATCTCGGCTCTAAGACAATAGCGCTGAGGTAGGGGGAGGGGGGCAGGGGAGGGGGGCTTGACGTAGGAAAGTTGCAGTCTGCCTAATGTCCCAAATCCATGCTAATTCTGTATTACTTGTCCCCCGCTGCTTGAAACATACGATCGGCTGTCCCCCACTGCTTGTAACGACCGATCGGCTGTTTCTAGATCGTTACGTAGGCTCTTCGTACACAGCTACAGGTGTATGAGCTCTCTCTCTCTCTCTCTCTCTCTCTCTCTCTCTCTCTCTCTCTCTCTCTCTCTCTCTCTCTCTCTCTCTCTCTCTCTCCATCCCACGCCCCTCCCAATCTCTTTTCTAGACCAAGTAAAGCTTTTACCGAGGAAATTACCACCCCACACTTACATTTAGCTATTCCAAGCAACACCGTTTCTAGTCGTCAATGTGGAGATTGTTGACTGGACGTTTAGGCCAGAACACTAAGAATACATGCTAAGAACACATGCACACATTTCCAATGAAATTGCTTCAAAAACAAATTTCAAGGGGGTCTTTTAAGGGGGTTTTTAAGCACGGTGCTTACATAAATCGAGAAATGTATCTCTACTATTTTTTCTATTTTCAAAACCAGTGTAATTGCATGAAAAGTTAACTTCTCCAAGATAATTTCACGCTCTTTAATGGTCTTTGGAAGACAATCATATTAATTATCATTCCTGGACCCTTACCGCGACTGCCACATAAAATAACGTCCTAGGCCTGGCTAGCTCCAAGAGACTTATGATTCTGATTGGTTGATATTTACTAGTATACCCAAGTACCATGGCAACATGTCCAGTATTTGTGTATTTCCATTGTTGTTAGCACAGAATCCTAGTACTGCTCTTGAGGTGGGCTGAAAAAGGTCACTTTTTTCGTTCTAAGAGACCGTGACTTTGTTATTATCTCGTATTGTCATGGTATTTAGCTCTCCTAGCGAACATTATTCAATCAAAGTCCTGGTCTCTTGAAGCTAGCCAGGCCTAGTTGCAGTCGCGGTTATCAAGAATTTTTCTGCAAGTCGGATTTAGAATGGGACTAAAAACAATAGTTGAAATTGACAACGTTTGTGTATATAATTTCGTTTCTGTGGTCGAATAGAAAAAATATCAACCTAAACCATAACCCTGCGCTTGAGTCAACATTTGATCGTTAATTTGCTGAAAAGTTACCGCGTCGGAAGTCGAACCATGGACCTTCAAAACGTAAGGCAGCAATGCTACCAGTTACACCACACCGTTATATGCTTGCATTTCGCTACTTTATCATATCATAGCACGGGTCGCTAACTGATTCATGAAGTAACAGTTCTTGGCCTTTCCATTGGTCACTTTTAGTCCCATTTGAGAACCGATTTTCAGGAATATTATCCCTGCTCATCGCTTTTATATCCAGCAAGTGACAACGGATCGGCTGACAAAGACTCCTCGTGTCAAAGTGTTGAGGCACGCATCTGTTGCCTCATGGCTTGAGTATTCACGGCACGCGGGCACTTATAATACTTGTGACTGATTCACAGTCGTGTTTATTCCCGTCATGTCCCCCCCCCCCTCCCTCCACCCCCCTCCTGGCTTCCGGTGTCGCGCGTGACCCCGGTACAAGGCACGCTGCCCGGCCCGGCCCCAGTCCGCCGCGAGGGCACCCTACAGACACGCTGCCCGGTCGCGACTCCACAATCCCCGTATAGGCTCCAACGCAAGGCACATTTTGTCTCATTTCTTGCTTTTATCGACTAATACGTCAATTAATTCACGTCACCGCGGTGCCTCTGCGTTCGCTTTTGGCTCCGAAAGCCGCCAGTTCGAATCTTGCTGTAATCAAACTTTTTTGTTTTGATGAAATAATGTTTTTGATAATGTTCTAACATCCATATTTGTATTATGAGAAACTAAAATAATATGTATATTATGAAGTATGTACATATATTGCAGTAAGAATTACTATTATGTAGAATTGGTTGGACTATACGGTTAGTGTTAGATGGGTTAGGTTTTAGTCCTCTTGAGTGTTTCCTCGTGTATTCTGCTAGTTTTAGTTGAAGAAGGTTCACACTCCATCATCTTCAAAGAAAAAGTCAAATTTCACTATTTATGTTGCAATAATGAAAGCGAACGCAGACCTTCCGTTGACCTATACGGGATTGAAAAGTCGCGGTCCGGCTTGGCCCCAGTCCTCCACCCTGGCACCCTATACAGACCTGCTAACAAAGTCCCTCCCAGGGAATCTTCCATGAAACTCATGCTCACAACGTTCAACCAATCGCAGCGCGAGAAAACAAACTGACAAATCAAGCGTCATCAAAGTATGTTTGTTCATTTTGGTTATCCATACAACATGTGAATTCCTCGTAAAACTCATAGTAAAACTGCATTGAAAGTCGTCTCATGTCACACCATGTCACACCATGGCACACCATGTCACAACACATGTCACATAATGCGTACAAGAAGAACAGAAAGTGTGGTCTTCAAAGTACTTCAAAGTCTTCAAAGTCCAAAGTACTGATAACGCAAATGTTTCATCTCATTCTGATTTGTAAATCGTTTCTGTACAACAAACTAACGACCAGATCAAACCTCCAAATGTTCGCAGCCAGGAATTATCACGTCCTGTCAGCCTTATTCTAAGAGTTAGTGCACATAAATAGCGGGGTTCTAGTTACCAGTTAGAGCTAGAGAAGTTAGAGAAATTCGGGCACCAAGTCACGTCCTCCTGCCTGAGAAATCATTACTAAACATTGCCATGTTTATACACAACGTTATTGCCTAACTGTTCAGGACGTTGAATAATCAACAACGAAGATATGCTAGATATGAAACTGTGATCAAGAAAGTATGTGTTTGAAATGAAGGTCTCACAATGGTCAAAACCAAACACATTGTAATATCTAGACCATGCAGACTAGACGCAAAACGTATAGCATGGGCAGCATTGAGAGTTAGCGAGGCCAACATATAGCTTGTCTGACCGGAGGAGAAATACCACGTGACACGGAGAGAGGCAAGCAGACTAGTATAGCGTTATTCACAGCGATCACCGCACAACACCGTTTTATTTTGATTCTCAGAGGATACTGAATACAAAAACAGTCACATGAAAAACGCAGAAATACATTCTGACTACTATGAAGTATATTTCTCAGTAGAACTGTCACATCAGTCCTAACAATCAATGGATGAAGTCATTTATTTAGTCTGACTCGGAGCTCTGCCATAAGGATAGCGTGTAACGAAATATTCCCAGTCAGGCTGGTGTCACCGCATCACGTGACTTGCTCACACCCGCAAACACCGCGCCACCAAGCATGATGGCCTCATCTATGCACTCTCTACTGGTATCTAAGCTATGGTCAAAACAGTATATTCCATACAAGTCTCAGAAACTATAGTAACTTGATAAGATGAGTCTAGTCATCGAAGAGTGATCAAGTAGCGAAGAATGTTACAGGCTACATGATTCACGATGACCCTAAAATAATCCAGCCGTTGGTGGGGTCGTTAGGCAACCAATATCATAGGCTGATTATTTGATTGTTCAATTGTTCAACGCAGAGCAAGATAAATCTCAGTCGTATTCTGCGCTGGTCTCGCGTGCCCGGTGTGCTGCGGGTTGCTCGCGTGTGCTGCGGGTTGCCGGGGCGCGTGGCACGGGCGCCGTCGCTGCAGTCACGTGCAGCGAGGAACAATGGCCGACACACTTGTTGCATCTCGAGACAACACACCACGCCAGATCAGTCGATTAATGAAGATCACAATGAATGGTGTTTTCATTCACACAGAAGACAATGGACTACCGTTTCAACGCCATTGTCTCGTGGGTCCGTAGTAAGACCAAGTCACATGTTGCCAACTGTACCGTACAAACACCGAGTCACATGCTGCCAACTGTACCGTACAGGGCCCTGATAACAACAAACAGGCTGATTCAATTACAACCGACAATAATAAGGATTTATTCCTTATCGCCATCCTCGGTAGCTTGGTCAGCTGAGGCACCTCTTCATAAACTGAAGACAGCGTTGGGCGTGGGTTCGAGTCCCGCATAAGGCATACGTTTTTGTAAACGTCCTCTCACTAATCATCACTTCATGGTTTCATAATCATCTGCTCATTTGTACTCCTGTATAACCTAGCTGTTGGTGGGGTCGTTAGGCAAACAATAATAATAATAAAGATGAATTTCTCTATTTTTATAAAAAAAAATAGGCGTGCTCCCCCTCAACTATAGGCAACACGCGCGGCTAGAGCAGGATAATATGTAACCAGTGATACCAACTTGTGGGGGAACTATTTGCTGATCCTAGATTTACACGGTGTTTACAGTAATAATCAAGTTATCCGTTTAATAATGGAACTAATCTATAATATCTTAATGCCATCTTCGCTCGTATTTCTGAAGATGTTACAACTTCGTGGAAATCCTACGTAAGATCGACCGGAACATTCTCAATTTGTCTGTAATTATTTTAATTCTCTTAAAATACTGTTTAGTTGGTTTTATATCGTTTATTTTACAGTCTAATTCTTACAATTACAGACCTATTCGTCGGACAATATTTTAACTCCACGGTTTATTATTGGATTTAACATGTAAGTATATATCACGGTGGAAAGCAAACACAACAACCTACGATGTATATTAGAGAGAAATGTAAATAAGCGAGAAAAAATAGGCTTAGTGGTAATGCGCTCACTTCGTGTGATCCGGGAGGTGAGAGGCATATCGGACCTGGTTCGATCCCCACCACAGTTCATCTTTACTTGGGCTTTTCGTGGTTTCCCAGTAGCCTGAGGCTAAGGTTGGCGTGGCATATTAGCCACGACCGCTTCCTTCCCACAATTCTTCCCGCTAAGAATCCATGGGAGTTGATTTAGCAGAGTATTAGTTTTCTAGAGATAACTTATGAACGGTATGAGATATCGAAATTATAATGAAGAGGAAACACAGATATTTTCAGTACCTTCAAGACGGTACAAGTAATAACTATTAATCACATATCGCATAATTGTCAAGCTTACATGGTTAAAATTGTGTATTTTCAGCCGTATACGCTTGAAAATCAGGCCATTTTAGGTAAATAGTTACTTATACCGTCTAGAAGGTATTAAAAACTGTGTTTCCCTTCTATTAGAATTTCGATATCTCATACCGTTCAAAGTTATCATCAAAAAACTCATAGACTCATACCTCATCAGAAACCTTCATCTCATCATCCCGGCATCTTATTAATTATCCATCCGACGCCAATAGATCTTGTCGATCGTTGAAAGTCGTCTGTAAAAGCGAGGAAAATGGCAGTGTTGCGAGAGTGGCCAGGTTGCCCAGCCTGCTAATAATTATATCCTAATTATTGCCTTGTTTTCCACATGTAAGGGCGTGAACAAACGATATGCTCATGTTGGCACCACTCTCCTGCATACCACACTTTCTAAATACTCCTTTTTTTATTTTAGTTTCTATTGAAATAAAAAAAAAAGTTGTAATTGATTGCTGGAATAGCATTCATGGGTTTGGCCATTAATAAAAGTGTTTGGGTTGAATTAGCGTATAGCACAGGATTAATAATGCCTCTCAATGAATTATAATGTTTATTCAATAGATTATACAACCGATGTGTGAGGAACTAATTAGGTTGAAGCTTGAAACAACTTGATGGTGTTCTTCATTCATCATTCAAGTTCCTCTCTCATTGTTAAAGCTATTTTTAGAACGCTACTTCGGCTTTCTTTCTTCTCTGCAATAAATAACTCAAGATCTATTATTACAATTCATTATCATTAGCAATTGGAAAATAATGTATTACCTATTTTTACTGACAATAATTTCTCTATAATACATAAACTTGACTTTTTTTTCGTATTTTTATAGTTGTATGTTCATAATCCTGGTATTTTAATCGTACTATTATTTCTTATTTATGTAAGCTATAGTTTGTTACAGTAATAATCAGATATAATTGCCATCATCAATTAAAATCTGCAGCTGCAAATTATATCTTCGCTTAAATTTTACATCCGAATTACAATAATTAAAAGATGCGTCGAAAGTGCCTAACTTCAATCACCTGAAAAGCACACAATAACAAACACATCCAATGGCATTATTACCAGTTGCATTTTAATAAGCACATCCGGTTCCGGTACCAGTACCAGTACCGTTCTCAATGCGCTCCACACTCTCAAACAAGCACAGATCTACGACTCATTTCTTTTTTTTTACATCATTTATTCACACATTTTTTACTCACCCCATTGTTTTATATATCATAGAGACAAGACTTTTATTTGTTTTCATTAAAAACCTGAGTGGTAATTCGCACGGTTCCCGTTAAGCAGCAGTAATAATGTTCTTCATATGCCTCTCGTGGGAAATTGATGAACTAAACCAGATAACGCGTGTTAATGACATGCGCCTGCGCCTGGATGTGTTGCCATGGTAGAGAGCACTGGTATGTTCCCAGGGCTGGACAAGATGGCCGCCACGCTTGGCTGGGCCTATTACACGTCTCGCTGCACGGGGTTAATAATATATTCTAAGACTATTAAAATCAGAATAAGTTTAATGTATAATATTATGTGTAGCCAGCTTTAATAACGCATAGTTGCTGTTGACTTGCTGATGGAATTATAATGTTGCAATTATTCATTATTCATGTTTGAAAAATGTGTTGAAGGACTGACAGAGATGGGTAGAGATACTTGCAAAATGTACCTTAATTCGATACAAAGTACAAGAGACTCTCCTGAAACCCTGAAAGATACAAGATATAAAACATTTCCAAAAACTCGAAAGATACTAGACAAAAGATACTTTTACCGTAACTTTTTTCCAACTTCTGTTTTTTCCTGATATTATAAAAAATCTGTTAGTGAGGGTTGTCATTCAACCATCGATTAATAATAAAATAATAATCCATAATAATTGCCGTGACCAAAAGCCTTTACATACCATAAGTTCTTCAAAAAGTAAATAATTAATAAAATCGGTAGAGATTATCAGTATGACATATAATTAACGGAAAATCAACATTATCTCCACAAAACTACATCTCGCATCGTGAATATGGAAAAGATACAGATACATTCAATTATTGGAAAGATACAAGTAATATTTTTTAAATTGTATCTATGATACAAGAAACAAGATAGTATCAGTATCTCAAGATACTTCAAAAGATACATATATCTAAGATACTGCCCATATCGGAAGATCTGACAGTCAGGTGAAGGAAATGCGTGTTTCAAATCAGCAGCTTTTGGATGAAAAGTAGGACATTTATTTGATTTTCAATACTCGATTAGTTTCTTGAATATTGATGCCTGTACTATTATAATTGAAAATCGTGAAAACGTATAATTTCAATCGCTTAAAACTGAATGTAAAATCATTCAGATTATTTAGAAAGATGTGAAATGAAAACTACGATATCTTTCAATCATCTTTCGTTCAGTTTGAATGTAAATAAAATGAAGACATTCACTTCTCGATTAAACAACGTTATGTGTATCGATAAAACCATTCCTCCTGAGGCTATACCTTATGACGTCATACCCTAAGTACGCCTCGTGCCGGCTCGGAACACCAGCGCGTTAATGTTGTGGCAAAGGGGAGACGGTCGAGCGACGCTTCGTGTCACACGGTAACCTGTGGCGTCACGCCTCGTGCCAGCTCGGAACACCAGCGCGCTAATGTTGTATTATAGAGAAGACGGTCGAGCGACGCGTCAGAGGCTGTCGTGGACCTCCCAGTGTCTGAGATGATGACTGGCAAGATATTATCGATTGGATTTAACCCTACTTATTAAATACACGGCTTAGGAACAGCGACTTGCCAGCTACACCTTAAACACTCTGAGCCACCGTGGTCGGGCTGGTTTCCCTCAGTCGGTACAGAGCACAGCGACATGCCAGCTACACCTTGAACACTCTGAGCCACCGTGGTCGGGCTGGTTCCTCTCAGTATGTAGGCCTACAGACCACAGCGGCATGCCAGCTACACCTTACACTCTGAGCCATCGTGGTCGGGCTGGTTTCCCTCAGTCGGTACACTGAATACTGGGAGGTTTCCGTGATACCACCATTTCCTGACCAATATATCTATAATCGAATAACTTTTCATCTGTTCATCCCCTTATCTTATTCATCGTTCAACGACGTCAACTACTCCTCAGTCACATGACAGTGCGTCGTTAAGCCCAATATGGATATATTTGTCAGAATATGTATACATATTTTGACAGTTTATCGACATATTTGTCGGATTTACAAGCTCATTTTGGTGGTTGTCGGGCTACTTTCAGATTTCCTGTATGTAGATCCACAGATCAGAATCTGGATAAACGCTATAAATCGTTCGAAGGAAAAATGTACGTTGTACAATTCTGAATAGTTCTGAATTCTGAGTCCGTGAGAGAAAAACCAGTAATGAAAGGATCTTAGAGTTGCCATTTTATTCCAAGTACACCATAAAACAACAGACGGAAGATATATGCTGACATGTACTATGTTGTATAACAAATACATCTTCAAGATGCAGACAATATTTGTCCAAAATACTAATTACTCACATTTTATAACGACGAAGGTGAAAGATCACTTACATATCACAGTAGCACTCGATGATTTTCACCTCACAGCTACCGTTACGTACAAATAACATGTAACATATTGTGAATGTTTATTACGGATCGACAATATCTTAGAAGGTACTTCTCTGAATGTTATGAAGCAGTTTTACTACAATATGTTTAAACGTAAAGTCACTGCGATATTTTATTAATTATATTGACGGTGGTAAGGCACGCTGGAGGAATAGGTCCCCCTTAATTATAACCGTATCTCAGATATCAAGTCAACAAACTCCGATTGTGCCGCATCATTCGAGTTAAACACAACTTAATATGCTATTATATTTAATGACTTTATTTGCAGCATCATCGGAGTTCAAATAAACTATGCTATTTATAATTATTGACAGGTTTTTATTGTGTTTTAAACGTTCTAGTTAATCTACGACCAATCAAGTGTGTATTCTTCTCGAGTTAAAACTGTGTGATGCCTGTTTAGCTGAGGAACTATTGGAAGAGTTTTAGTACCAATAGTTTCAAGTGGCAATGCATTATTCAGCTGATCACCTGCCTCTCTCTAACTCTTTCTCTCTTTCTTTCTTTTTCTTTCTTTCTCTCTCTCTTTCTCTCTATATCTATGTCTCTCTCTCTCTCTCTCTCTCTCTCTCTCTCTCTCTCTCTCTCTCTTTCTCTCTCTATGTCTCTCTCTTTCTCTTTCTCTATCCCTCTTTCTCTTTCTCTCTCTCTCTCCTTCTCTCTCTCTCTCTCTCTCTCTCTCTCTCTCTCTCTCTCTCTCTCTCTCTCTCTCTCTCTCTCTCTCTCTCTCTCTCCCTGTCTCTCTCTCTCTCTCTTTCTCTCTCTCTCTCTCTCTCTCTCTCTCTCGCACTCGCTGGCGCCCACGACCGGCATGCAGTTTAAGGGGGACCTACCCACAGCGTAACATTGTCAGTGTCATCGTCACATATCAACTGTTGCATATACACGTATGGTCTGAACATATTGTGGTGAAAATGCTTCACACCATTCAGAGAACTATCTTATGAAATACTTTCGATCCATAAATAACATTCACAATAAGTTACGTGTTATTTGTATGTAACGATACGCGGTGATGTAAAAATAGTGGGCAGAAATAGCAAGTGTTACTGTTACATACAACTGATCTTTCAACCTTTTTGTTATTATTGAATTTGACTCATTAGCATTTCCGACAGATACTGTGTTAATCTCTTGATGTATTTTTTAATGACGTATATCTTGCATCCACTGTTAAAGTTTAATCCCAGTATGACAATCCATTTCCGTGAATCCGATCAGTTTTAAGATAATGCGTCAATGAATACCAAGGGTGTGATAAAATACATCGACATATTATCTTTGAACTGATTGAATTCACAAAAATAGAATGCCATATCAATTAAAGAGCTAAAAGTCATCTTGGGAGTTGTACACTTTTCATTCAATCACACTTGTTTGTGAATATGGAAAAAAATAATAAAAACGAATTTCTCTACTTGTATGAACACCGTTCTGTAACAAGGATCGTGATTGGGTGAAAAGATGCTGGATGTTGACAATGGAGCGCTCCTAGCGGCGGAGTGTCCAAGCACGAGCATGAGTCAGCCCCCCCCCCCCCTGTAACAGTACCGAGACAATGGGGCTCGTGACCACGCACTTGTACGTGCGTGTGCGTGCGAGGTGAAAGTGACCCCCCCCCCTCCCCCGAACAACGGGACCCGGGTAGGATCACAGGGACCGTGCATCAGGCCTCAACACCAGATTATTAATGAGCAGCCATTGTGTCATCATTACCAACACAACGCTTCGCTACTGTTACGTACTTCATGCCACTCATCTTGCATCAATTGTCCTTCACATTGTATTTTAGTAAATTTTTATTCATTTATTTAAAATAAAATGACCCATTTAGAACATGTACCAGGAGTGAATTAGACTATAGATGATAACGATGATTGTGCAGACCACACACATATATAACACCAAACATCATATATATATATATATATATATATATATATTGGGTTTAACGACGCACTGTTATGATAGCGCAGATCTAATGACGTCGAATGGATGATTAATGAGATGATGGGATGAAGGTTCTTGGGTAGTGGGAAGGAAGCGGTCATGGCCGGCTTATTGTAGGAACCATCCCGGCATTAGCCTAGACTACAGAGGAAAACCATGAAAAACCCCTGTAAAGATGGTCGGCGGCGGGGATCGAACCGGGTTCGGATTTCCCCTCGCCTTCCGGATCACATGAAGCGAGCGCGTTAACCACTATACGCTGCATGTGCCGGTAGTGTTGTTTAGACCAATAACAGCCAGGTTATATAGGGAGGGCTTATAGAAATAGAGAAATTCACCTTTACTAATTTTTTTCTATGCTCAACAACCAGTGTAACTGAACAAAAAGTTCATAACCCCCAAGATAATTTTATGCTCTTTAACTAATATGACATTCTATTCCAGTGAATTCAATCATTTTCAAGATGATACATCAAATGAATAAAAAGATCGTATGAAATTCATTGACATATCTCAAAACTGATTGAATTCAAAAAAATAAAATGTCATAATAATCAAAGAGCATAAAATTATCTTTAAGATGTGAACTTTTCATTCAATAGACTTTTGGGAATGAGAAAAAATACTAAAGATACATTTCTCGAATTGTGTAAGCAAATTGCACGCACACCCTTAATTAAGAGGGGTGCCGGTTTCAGGATAGTGAACAGTTCAAACACCACATTTGGGAACCAAAACTTTTGGGAATCAACTTATTATTCTTGACTCTATCTTCTTTGTTCTTGTATTTATGACAATATATAACCAGCCCGTGTTCTAGCCCGTGCCCAAGCCCGTGGTCTTATAGCGTCTGTCTGTTATTGTGCAAGTCATGGGAAGGCCCTAGTAGTGATTGATTACACTAGAGTGCGGGTCGCATCATTACCAACATCACCATGCAGAATATCCCCAGTATTACACAGTGTTTCTGGCCTGGAGGGTCTTGTTCTGTTGGCAGCAGACCGCCAACACTTCAACACACATCTCCTTCAGGGACTCACTTCCACTTCCGACAATAATTTATACTAATTGCAGATGAATTGCCTGAGAGACTTGGTTCAAAGTGGGACATATCAACATTCGTGTTTGGTTTACTCTCAATACCAATGCTGGTAATGTCCGGATATATCACAAAAAGGTTTATACTTATATAATGTGTTCCAGGCATTCGGAAACTGAAATACTTTTATCTGCTGAAATAAAGTATGGTCACAAACAGCGCAGTTCTGGTGTCAAAGTCCATTGTTTCCAATTTGAAATAATCGAAATTGGGTGGTGAGATCGCCCTTGTGATGCCCCGTCCAAACGATCATAATGTCATCCATAGCCTGAATAGGAAAACAATGATTCTGTATCCAGTTTCGATGTTAATAAAAATAACTTGAGTCCCCAAGAGATTCAGACTTATTTATAATAATCCAATACGTGGAATAATTAGGAGTAGGACTGTGTGAAGATGTTTTGTTCTGCCCCATGTGTCGGGCACAACACACCCAGGTGACTGTGTCGGTAAAACAAACGTGTCTCCAAGCTTCAAGCATCAGCTTCAAGCATGAGCCCATGTTGTCAACGCCACCTAGATCTTCAGATAGCATTCACTGCCCTCTCACAATACCCATTCAAAGCAGAGATCTCATTGGAAGATCCATCTCGAGTAACATGTCCCATGATTCGTTCATTTCCTCTCAATAGAATCTTATTATTGGAATCGTTTATCTGTTTAAAAAGTGGTAGCATTGTGATTAAAATAGAGGTAATCCAATTTAAGATGTGGCTTTAGATTTGGGCGGGAATCAAAGGAAGGATTTGAGACCGCCTTGGTAGGTGACTGTGTGTTGTTATAATCCAGTATGGACAACATGATAGATAGAAACAGTTGTTTACGTCATCTAGGCGAGTAGGGAGGTTCAAGTTATTGGTACTGCTATTTGGATGATATATTCACATCTTGGAGATGTGGATTTTGTCTAGCTAAATGTAAACTGTTATGCGTGACCGCACTTTTAAAAGATCGATTTGATTTTTGTTTTAATCTTGTTGCTGTATAAATGAAGTAGGTTATCGCCAATACGTTGACAGAATACAGTTATGCGCACTGAACCCTGCGCTAGAGTCGACCCTGCGATCGACTATAGAGGAACGATTGGAACATTTGAGTTTCTTCGTTGGGTATCAGTGGTATCAGTATTCTGATATCTTCTATAGACCGGCACATGTAGCGCAGTGGTCAACGCGCTCGCTTCATGTGATCCGGGAGGTGAGGGGAATTTCTAACCCAGTTCGATCCCCGCCGCCGACCATCTTTACAAGGTTTTTCATGGTTTCCCTCTGTAGTCTAGGCTAATGCCAGGATGGTTCCTACAATATAGGCCACGACCGCTTCCTTCCCATTATCCTTCCCATTACCCAAGAAACCATCATCTCATCATCCCATCATCTCATTAATCATCCATCCGACGCCATTAGGTCTGCGCTATCATAACAGTGCGTTGTTAAATCCAATCTGCTACAGCTCTGAAGTTAGCAACATGATGTTAGCAACATCGAACTGACATTTGTCCAGTCGACTGATCGTGCGCTAGCCGTTAACTACGCTGTATTACCAACACAAGAAAGAAAACAGACAAAAAACATCAGCCGCCTATAATGTGGTAAAACACGTGAAAAACACCAACTTGCAATTAATTGAAATTGGTTGTTTTTGTTGTTGTTGTGGCACGCTCTGGCGGGCAAGTGACGACACGGCCGGTGCACACGTACTCGTGCCGGGCAGCTAGCAGGACGGTCGGGGGTGTCGGCCGTGTTGAAAGTGAGCTAAAAACCAGGGCCTGTTTTTTTATTGAAACCGCGCCTCGTGTTGGGGCTTGGAACCGGGCCAGGGTCTCTTGCACACTCAGCCCTGAGCGGGGGACAGACACGCGTTTTCTCCTGATGCTAACTTCAATAGCTCACAACCCACCACTGCAAAATACCCAACAAATAAAGCTTGGGTCATAGCAACACGGTCAAACGGTATTTTCCGTCCCGGTAAGTCACGTGAACCAGTCAGAAACGTTCCGTGAAGTTCTGAATAGTTCATGTGATTTGCCGGGACGGAAAACCGTGCGACCGTGTTGCTATGAATCAGTTAGATAATAATTGTAGTCTCAGGATCCAGAAGTTGCCAGTGACGTCTTGCTGATGACATCCAAGTCCTGTTGTCCAGGACTTGGCTTCCCGTTATTCCAGGCTGGAACTGTGAGGGGAAGGGGCAGGGGGAGGGGCAGGGGAGGATGCGCTCCTTCCAAGAACGTACTTCCATTACTTCGCAGATACGAGACTTCTCTATAACTAGTGTTGCCATAATAGTAACAATTATCTAACTATTTTTATAAAAGAAATTAATAAAATTGAGATAATAGCGTTGCTGTTACTAGTTCAAGTATAGAGTAAATTAATTATTTGAAGAATGCAGTGTTACACTTCCAAGTTAAACCAGGTGCATACGGATCCTTCTTATTCATCAAATAGGCCTACATGTCATCTATCATTTACTATCATCTACTATTATTTCTCATACAGATATTTGTGAACGTATAATGGAAAGTAAAAATACGCATTGAACTTCTAAAATCAGTGTAAATTCTTTCAATTTAACCCCCAATCATTTAATTTCTCACCTGTCTTATCAATATACAGTCCTAGGATCCCTCAGTCCCTGATTGGCTGGCCGCTGCTCGCTTATGGTGGCCGGGTGGCAGCGCCAGGCACGACAAGCCGATAAGCGATCAGTGATAACAAACCTTGATATATAGCAACAATTGAGTCGACCAGATTCTCAATTTGATTCATTAAATGCACGGTTATATTGGCAAAGATCTATTGCCAATGGGATGACGAGATGACAGGTTATTTTATTAGGTGTTTTTGGATAGTGGGAAGGAGTCGGTCGTGGCCTGTTGTTAAGGAACCATCCCAGTATTCACCTGAGTGACAGAGGGAAACCACGAAAAACCCCTGTCAGGATAGTCTACCATGTCGGAAATCGAACCCCGATCTCCTGATGACGGTTCAGTGTGCTAGCCACTCGGCCACCGGAACTCTGTCTTGTAATACAGTTCCATCTCATTTCTTGGTCCATTTGAGGTGAGATTGCAGCAATGCTGACGAATGGCCTCGGTCGATTTCTCGCGCTTTTCCCGCGCTTTTTCTCGCACTTTTTGTATCGTTTTACAAATCACGAGGTAATCGATTACACGTCTGAGGTCACCACGTGTATTGCTGGAAACAAGTAACAACTCCCAGGATATGAGGGAATAATGCCTCACACTTCTTAGGGCAATCGGTTCTCGCCAGGGGATTTCATCTTCACACATCATTGAACATGAGCACGGCAAAATACGTAATCAACTAATGTAGTATTCGTGGATAATGCTAATGAGTCTAATTTCATAACCTTTTTTTTAAATATTATCGAAACTTGATACAAAATCATTGTTTCTCAATTGAGGCTATGGATGGAAGATGAAATCGTTCGAACGGGGCACCACGAGGGCGATCTTACCATCCCTTATTACCAAAGTAATATTACATGAACAAAAATCAGCTTTATAATTGATTTTTTATCGTTTCTGAACCGAAACGTTCTTACTGGTTTCAAAAAAACGAAATGTTTTTAAACCGGTATCAGCACGTGTCGGTTTCAAAAAAAATTGATGAAAAATGATGAAAAATTTATTATAAGGCGGATTTTTTTAAATTCACTGATACTTTTGACAAACAATATGATTTTTACAGATTCATAAATATTTTCATATTCTGTGAATGTTTTTTTTTCATCACTCATTAAAAATAATTTCTCACCAGAAATTATAGCTACTGACTGTGAGAGAGAGATATGTTCAAAGCACCCTTCCTTGTTCTGCATTAGCCACGGCCTGCATGCTTCAAGTTACTCACCAGTTGTTTAGGCTTGGCTGCGCCTGCATGTAGGCTTATCGCATTACTCACAACACGCTGTGTCGGGTTCAGCGCTAAAACACCTATAACAACATGATTCAATCATAACAAGGCTCATATTCACGCAGGTGTTTCACTGCCAGTCATACCAACGAGAGAGAAACATGAGCCTACCAGGTTCGATCCCCGCCACCGTCCATAGTTATACAGGTTTCCTTCTGCTTTCCCTCTGTATGGGGATGGTTCCCTATGCTATAGGTAACGACCGCTTCCTTTCCACTGTTCTTCCCATCACACTGAGACAAGTGGCCGAGTGGCTAGCACACTGAACCGTCATTCAGTAGACCGGGGTTCGATGCCCGCCATAGTCGACCATCCTAACAGAGGGTTTTCGTGGTTTCCCTCTGTCGCTTAAGTCAGTACTGGGATGGTCCCTTAACAACAGGCCTCGACCGACTGCCAGAATAAATAAAATATAGCCTTTGATCTCATCATCCCATCATCTCATATATCATTCACCGACGCCAATAGATCTTGGTCATCAGTAGAGTGCGTCGTTTAAGAGTCCACGAGAGTTAAATTATTCGAATATTAGTTTTTTGGTGATCACTTCTGAACGGTATAAGATATCGAAATTCTGAAAATAAGGAAACACAGATAATCTCAATACCTTCAAGATGGTGTTAGTAATAACTATTCATCTCTAATCGCCTGATTACCAGGTGTATACACTTAAAAATGCACGTTTTTCAACCGTATACGCCTGACAATTATGCGATATGAGATGAAAAGTTATTACTTACTCCGACATGAAGGTATGAGAATTATCCGTCTTTCCTTTTTTAAGAATTTCGATTTCTCATACCGTTCAGATGTTATCACCAAAACATTGATACTCCGTTAAATCGACACCCATGGACAAGATGAGATGGACTCCGATGAAAAAGAAGAAGAAATAAACATTCATCTTATTAGAAATGATTCAAGCGACACTAATAGATCTTGGTTATGAATCCACTGCGTCGTTATGAGGAATAGCCCGCTACATGTCTTGGAGCTTGGAGTGACTCATAGCTCGTTCGGCTGTTTGGTTGATTAGATTGTTGGTTTGGTCCAGCAGTCGGAGGCTGCGATACGATCTGATGAGGTGAGGGCGTGGCGGCCATCACTTACGTGACGCCAATAGATCTGATTGAATGAATCTAGACCCAAGCTGGTATGCTCTGTCACCGGTGTGGTGTGAGTGACTGTCTCTTGTAATAACGCCCTAGGCCAAGCTAGCTCCAATATAGACCATAGAACATTGATTTGTAAATGTCTCCTATAGCTGGAGAGCTCCCTAGGCTTTCCTGGGAGTTCTTGGACTAGAAGGTTGAACCGGGGAGTTAATAACTTGACATTCCAGTGACTCCTATTTTTTTTTTCCATTTTATTTTCACTTTTTTTTTTCGATTTCTCATGACTTTTTTTTTTTTTTTTTTTTTTTTTTTTTTTCGCGATTTTCCAATTTTTCTTGATTTTTTTACTTTTCTCAATCTCACTCTCTCTCTCTCTCTCTCTCTCTCTCTCTCTCTCTCTCTGTACTGGCACTCGAGTAGTTTCATGAGCTGTATAATAGACAAGCGTTATAGGCTGACATTACCATAGAATTCAAAGGGGACGCTTAAGCCTGAACAGAGTAACTTATACCGGAATTAACAAGCACCCTCATTCCTCGAATCATAAGAAAACACACATTATCGAATATACATGGAAGGAAAATATAGGCCTACATATTATTACACCGTGTGAGTTCGGTTTTACCAACCGAATGTTGGTGGATTGAGCGAAACAGTCGATGGAAATGAATAATTTTTCATTTTCTACAAGGTGTAATAGACATTCTACCGAATATTAAAGAAACCACATTTAAATTTAAATTATAAGACAAAGTAAACTGTTAGTGAGCCGATTATACAATATGTTACACATAATATTACGGAAAATTCTGTTGGAACCATGGAAACCAATATCATAATGAAATGATAAGTGTGAGTTGTAGAACATTGGATGTAAACGTACCGTGATGGTTTCAACAATGCAACTTGGACCACGCACTGCCTTCTCGAATGTTTTCTTCAGCTTCGAACTTTGCCCGAACAAGGCTGTGCATGTCGGCGTCAGATGATCTGTCCGTCCGATCCGTTGTGTTGACCGTCACGACACGGCACGGCACGGTTCAACAGATCTCTTAATCGCTCTCATTGCCAGCGATTAATCACGATCATCGGGGCAGTGATTCGATCGCAGATTATCGGCCGTACCTTGGGGACATTCACCTGTGGCTGTCAGCTGAGAGGCTTATCACCTGTGGGTGTCAGCTGCGTGAATATATTTTATATATATATATACATATATATATATATATATATATATATATATATATATATATATATATATATATATATATATATATATATATATATATATATATATAGGCCTATATGTATATGTTTTCGCGGTCAAATGTAGATATCAAACTCTTTTCTAGGGACAACCACTTTTGCTCTTCGTTTCGAAAAGATCGCACTTGTCATCTTCAGGGATCCGTGTTGCATGGTCAGCAACGGATCTGTTCAGATCCAACAACTGTAGGTCTATCCAAAAGAGCAAACGTGGTTGTTCCAAGAAAAGAGTTCTACATATTAGACCCTCCTCTCTGGCGTAATGGTCAGCGCGTCAGACCGGCAATTTAGAGATCCGGGTTCAAGTCCCGGGGGAGGTCGCGATTTTTGAACAATTTTGAATCATATCATTATAATAACCTACTGATGGTTAATCAGAAACTTGTGAAGATAATATATATATAATCTTGATTGTTCCCTGCCAAGATTGTTACAGGATAGTAATCTATAGAGCAATACGTAATGACATTAACAGATCAAAGTAATTATTATTATAAGTAACAAAAAATAGTGAAAGAGTTGATATAAGAACAACAGTGTGTAACGTACGAAATACGAAATGGAACAATCAAACATAATATAGTAGTAACAACAAAACAAATTCTGAGTCTATAAATCTGTCTGTTGTTCATTATCAATTCGATGCTTAGTTTCCAATGCCAAGAGTTGGACGCTCGCTTCGCTGCCTTGTCGCCTAGCACGCTGGCTCTCTCTAGCGGCAGAATAGTCAGCCTCGACCTCTGACCTCGCCTTACATACACGTGCGTCGAGCTGGCGGTCGACCGGAGCCATGTCAGGACGACTCCGAGTCACGTGTTATACATCAACTTATTCATGTCAGGTTTATTACGCACTGTAATGATGACTAAGATCTATTGGTGTCGGTGAATGAGATATGGGGATGATGAGATGGTAGGTTATTAGATGAGCGTAGCGAAGACTTCCATTTCACATAGGCCTACCGAAAAAAAATGGGCTTCGTGTTTATGCTTTTTTTTGTAATTTTGTACGCGGCATAGACCGTACAGGTCAGGAAAAAAGGCGAATCGACTCCAACTCATTTTGAATATTGGTGTCACACCAGAATAGGTTCGGATCGTTTTTCAGAAAAATCGGTTGAACGGTTTTTCCGGTTTTCCGGTTGAACGGTCTTGCTAATTCATCCTCAGCCTTGATTGGGTGAAAATGAATGCATATTATCAAGATAGCTGGTGCTTATAAAAATAGAGAAATGCATCTTCACCGTATTTTCTTTCTATGTCCACGAACCAGTGTAGACCCAATTGAATAGGAAGTATTAACTACAATATAATTTTATGCTCTTTAATGGATATATGACATCTTTGGTAATCAGTTTCAAGATAATACGTCAATGAATACCAAGAATGGGATTAAATTCATTGACATATTATCTTAAAACTGATTGTTTTCACAAAAATAGAATCTCAGATTAATTAAAGAGCATGAGATTATCTTTATTTGATATATTTTTTATTCAATGACCTTTACTGGTTCGTAAATATAGCAGAAAATAGTATAGATGAATTTCTCTGTATAAGCACCTTGGATCCACCCTCTTAATTGGAACAAAGACAGTTTATGCAGATCTGTCGTAGACCCGCCATGTAAACAAGATGGCGCAGAAGAAGCGACCCGGTTCCCTTGGCAACCGTGTACAGACCACGGCAGAGAACCGGGTTATCGTCAGTTCATAACCTCAACCAGTGAATTGATTACGAGGGCTTGGAAAAGTTCCCATAAGAAAAGTCCCACACTCTTTCCCCGCCTCGTGAGGCTATTGTCAGCGGCGTCACGGGGTCAACACCCCCCCCCCTCCCCCCTTCCAGCCCTTGTTGCGATATTCATTCATTCGGCAAACAGGAGTCAGAAGCGCTAATTACGCACATATTAATGAGGATCCCGTCTCTAACGCGCCATCAGGCGAGAGTCGGGTTCACATGCAATGCAAGATGATAATTGTATATAGTTGTTACGGTCGAAAGACTTTTTAGAATATTCTTAACTTCATTAATTGATAAAATAAAAAAATACCACATTCCGTTATATATTATAATTAATCAACGTTATTAATTAGCATAAAAATGTAGCTACGTTGTGTCAGATAGGAAGAATTCCCACGGTCTGTTTTCTCCGGCTCTGATTTGGATTAATGTCTCCCCTTGGAGTGCGTAGTTCTCCATGCGAGGCTCTGTTGGCACCACTGCGCTCGTCGCGTGGACTCGTCGGTTGGGAAGACAGGGGAGATAGGGAAGACAGGGGAGACAGGGAAGACAAGGGAGACAGGGAAGACAGGGAGGACAGGAGAAACAGGGAATAGATGGAAGACAGGGAAGCAAGGTTAAACATGAAAGGCGGGAAAGACGGGAGAGGCGGGAGAGACTTGGTTGCCGCATCCAGACCTCTCCTGCATGGGAACATTGGCCCTTAGCCTGTCTTGCACTTGTTGTACCTGATGAGATTAAGAGGCAGGAGATACAGGGGAGACAGGAAAGGCAGGAGAGACAAGGGAGACAGGGAAGGTGACATTGCCCCTCAGCATGTCCTGCACTTGTTGTGCTTGGCGAGATTAAGAGACAGGTGGTAATTATGAAGCATGTTATTCTCAGCAACCCTCCTGATCAGAAGTCGGCTTCAAATATCGTGTCTTGTTTGCTGAGAATAATCACAAACCGATGAACCTGATTGCAAGTGTAAACCTCTCAGGACTGAGATTACGGAGCCCAAGAAAGTAGTTATTCACTGCACAACGCAATTTAACATGATCCTATCAGGGTGATTTTTGTCATTTTCTTCTTTAACTGTCACATTTTCAAATCTAGACGTCATGAAGGCTATTAGATGGATCAAACTGGTTCAAAATTGTACAAAACTTCAACACTTCTCTTAGTTGGCTGTCTCCATGTTGTTCTGCTGTCTCACTCCCTTCTCTTGCAACCACGTGGCCTGGCTGCTATGGCAACAGGCAGCATCACGTGACATCTGGAAGGAGCTGCATGCAGATCATACATTTGTTCACCCATTGAAAGAGGTACCTGACATGAGCACTGGTTGTTTGCCACCCCGGTCAGGTCTGCACAGTTTGATGCTTTACTTGGGTCTCGATCGATCCGATATTTCAGGATTCTAATGTTCAATATTTGATGGTTTTGATATTAAAATAATGATCTAAATCGATTAAAAGATGACCAGTATCTCAGAAAATCCTGCTCTTGGAAAACCCTGATTTGGCCATTCAGTCAGAGGGCATGGACTTCTTTACTAGCCATGTTTATTTGCCAGGTTCCATAACTATTAACAAAGATCGATTACAAAATGTCGATATATTTCGATCATTTTTTCGATTTCAGTATGTCGGTCTAATGTTTCTACAGCTATGGTAAAGCACACACAGACTTTAGGCACACGATAACATCACAGAAACCACAAAGAAAAGGACACATGCTGACTAGTTCTCCTCTAATTGCATATCATTTACATTTGTGGAAAGTAATAAGCCCTACTTCCATGACTCTGTACTTGAAGTACCTCGGTTTAGTGGATCCGGAATTATAATTAACCCCGGGGTGAACTGCATACTAATCACAAATCCTTTCCCACGTTTGACAAAATTCCTCTATTCTCTACTAGCAACGACATCTAAAACATATTATTATTATTATATATACTCCTGCAAAAACCACTTCCTCGTTTCATTAATAACAAGCTTTTAATTACTATTCAAATCCCAATTATAAATACATTTTAATATGAATTCATAACATGATGATAATAATAAAATATAATTATATTTTCTAAGTGGCCTAAGAGGTAGCACGCAATGAGGTATTGTTGTGCGTGGGAAGCGGTGTACTGCCAGCCAATGGTAGCTTCCCACAACGGCTGATAGTGGACTAGGCCTCCAGGCATTGTTATGCCAGCTGATTGTTGTTAGTTAGTGGCTTGTTATGGTGAAAGTCGGATGTCAGTGAGTGGGTTGGCATGGCAACACAGATGCTTCTGGTTTTAGGGGTGAATCTGTGACAATTGCCGCGTGAATACCGTGGACTAGAAGGCTGTGGAGCTGTTTACTCTTGTATGGAGATTGGTTGGAGGGCTGTGGTGTTTAGTGACGATTGTAAACAGCTTCAGAAACCTGACAGTGATTAGGCCTTTCGGATTGTTGAAACATATTTATTAGTTCAATCGCTTCGGAAATGGATGCCGACGAAGCACATTCTGAAGGTAAGATGCAAAAATGTTTAGTTGCAATAACTGAGTATGAGGAAATTCTCTGAAAGTTGGAAGTACACTTGGATTTCAAACGATATTTTGTGACTATACTAAACACATCCGACAGTGATAAGCAGACTGCCTTAGATTCAAGCAGATTGAAGAATTAGTAGCATATACTTGCTGGATATAAAATAACGAAGAATTTACGTTTTAATGCTTGAATTAATTATATAAGTCTTCTATTCCTTCAGTTCCCTTCTCTTCTTCAGTCAATATACCTATATTCGTGCGCTCAATGTAAATACCATCACAAAAAAAGGGGCGCCTGAAGAGTATATACCGGAATAAAGACGATTTGGGTGTCCAACCTTACCTGAATCTTAGGGTTCAAGTAAGGTTGCATTCCTTCGAAAAGTACCCCGAAGCCCATGTCACACGACCAGTCGACTTTATTCCTGTATACGCTCTTCAGCACCCCCAAAATAAAATGTATAATTATAGTATACATAGCCCCATATAACCACGTTCTCACTAAATATACAGCAGTGCTAATGTCCTCAATCTGCTACGTGCCTGTCACTCCCAAATAGCTGGTCGCTGCTGGGGTCTCCTAGAGCTGAGCCACCGAGGTCCTGAAGCATAATGATCGCACTGGTGACAGCATTATGCTCGGCTCAGCATAGCGACCCTCGAAACCTGTCTACAGACACGGCCATGTACAAAGCTGTTGTTTATTTATTGGACCCATGTTTATAATATTATTATTATAATAATAATCGGAGAGTGTGTTTTGAAATTGTTTCTGACATTTGTTCCAAATAATTTGTGGGGCGTTGTTTGCTGGCACCACCCTTCCGCCTTGCCCCTCGCCCCTCTGCGGCGTTACCCCGTCCCGCGCCTACAAGCTAGACACCTTGACGTCACGCCTCGATTGTTCTCGCATTCAACGACTTTTCATTCGAATATTTCGAACGTGTTTCCGTAACTAGATTCATTTTCTGGTTCGATTAATATCGAAGTCTATATTCTATCAAGATTTTGAAATTTTCAAAGGCGATGTTTTTTCTTACGATCTATTCCATAACAATACTCTGAATTCTTCTTCTTGAATTATTTTTCTTTCTGAATACTTCTTCATCATATGAATTTGTGAATACAATTTATTGTACTATCATTAACAATTAACATCTAAATCTTGATTTTCAATCACTGTTGCCTAATAAATGTCATACCGTTTAGAAGACACCTCTGGTTTGTTTCAACACTTCGAGGCAGTCTTCTCAACAATAAAAGCATATATGACTAATTCTGTATAGATCAGTTAGGGTCTATTACAAATTGAAATAAAAAAGTATTAGAAAAAAATAATTGTTCATTTTTTAGAATTGATTCTAATTTCTGATAATCATGTTTTTCATACTCTGATGAGGGAGTTGTGTAATAGATCTCGATTACAACTATTCCAGCGCACGTTGAGAAACTCATTTGCATAATGATCTCGTAGTCTCGTAGAACTCCGCCATCTTGGTATAAAAGTGTAGCATAATTCCAGTGTAAGATGGTTATTCCAATCAACATCACCCGCAAACCAAAACTTCTCCATATTATGATTCATTTTTTGAAGTTAATTCTTCTCATTTGAAAATAGTCTATACTTAATTATCCATATTTGTTGACAAGACTTCCTCAAAGTCTTGAAACAATCAAGAGATGCCGCTCTAAACGATCTCACTAATTCATCCTGAGCCAATTTCCATGGGAGTCGATTTAGCGGAATATCAGTTTTTTTGTGATAACTTTTGTACGGTATGAGTTTTCGAAATTCTAATAAAGATGAAAAATATATATTTTCAAAACCTTCGAGATGCTTCAAATAATAGCTATGTATCTCATATCGCCTAATTACGGCTAAAAAAACATTTTTCAACGGTTTTGGGGGGAATTATACAATATGAGGTAGGCCTAAATAGTTATTATACTATAGTTATAAATAGTTATCGAAAAAATCTGTGTTTCATTTTCATCAGAATTTCGATATTTTATACCATTCAGAAAGTTATCACCAAAAAACTGATATTCTGCTAAATCGACTCCCATGGACTCTTGATTGAGAGACATCAAAACATGTCTATATGTTATTACTAAACACTAGACTTGTGCAAAGCGCTGCAAGAATGTATTTCCGCTGTGTGGAACTAATAGCCGTACACAGCGAGTCAACATTCGAGAGGAAATTACAGGTCCCAGTTCTAGTCCCAGCTCTGTGGTCCCACTGCTATGTGTTTACAGACGTGATTATACCCCGTGTAGGTTTTAGCGTGTGATTAGCTCATTTACCAGCGACGTGTCAACGACGCGCCACACCTAAGGTGTTACCTAGCTCTCTTCAGACGGTACTCTACCCTTTGACACCGGGCACGACTGCTGGGAACAGCCGCTCGGTGGTGCTGGGGGATAGGGAGGGACGGCCGGTCGATCGGTAGACTGGTGTTTGCTGGGACCACCCACTGGCCTAGGCTGTGGCGACCCTGGCCCAAGGGCTGTGGTGACCCTGTGGCCTAGGGGATGATTACATATGACACTTCCTAGGCCTACATTCCCTGTTCAATCGTTTCTAGCACAAGTAAATATATATCCATCAAATTCATTCATGAGATTACTCGGCTCTAGCTTTCTAGAATTTAAAAAATGTGTATATTTCTGAAAAATCGAAATATTATTTTGTATTCGTGCTGGTTACTAATGCTGGTAATGTCCGGATATATCACAACAACGGTTTTTACTTATAATGTGTTCCGGACTTTTGTAAAGTGAAAGACTTGTCTGCAATAAAGTATGGTCACAGACAGTGCAGTCCTGGTGTCTAAGTTCATTATTTCTAATTCGAAATAATCGAAATTGGGTGGTGAAATCGCCCTTGTGGTGCCCTGTCCAAACGATCCTAATTTCATCCATAGCCTTGATTGGGGAACAATGATTCTGTGTCAAGTTTCGATGTTATTAAAAGAAAGGATTCGCAGAGATATTTGCCGTCAGAACCCAGTATGTCTTGTCTTTAATTCAGCGACTGAAACATGATTATAAATCTCTCTCTCATGAATCATGATATCAAGAAGATGGGAAAACTGCTGATATTTCCTGTCGATTCGTTTAGAACTGCTGAATAATAACATCAGAATTAGTTATAGGCTATAACCCGGCTAAATGAAGAGTTTTATACAGTCAGAGATGGGCAAAGATATACTTACAAATTGTATCTTGGATACAGAATACAAGACACGTTTCCAAAAACTCAAAAGATAGGCCTACAACATACTTTCAATTGAGTATCTTGAGAAACAAGATACTTATATACCGTTACTTTTTCCAAACGCTGTTTTTTTTCGAATGTTATAGTAAATCTGTTATTGATGGTTGCCATACAACCTCAATACTTTCGCTCGATTCGATATTTATAAGTTTTGAAAAAGTAAAAAATTTATAAAATCGGTAGAGATTATCAATATGACATTATTACCGGAAAATCTTCATTTACATATATTTCCACTTCATTTAACATGACGCCTTCAAAATTAATGTCATGCTTTTATCATTTCACAGACTAATAAAATATACAAAAATTAATTATATTCACTGAAAATTTAGTTTTATTTGAGATGAAGCCAAAGTTGCAGACTAAAATTATGAAAATATAAATACAGGTACCCCTTCACATGTTTAAATCACATTAATATTGAGTATAGAACAACACTTGATTTTCACCAATATCAAGTCAAAACACAAACTTAAACTGCCATAAATGGTGTTAACCTCAGCAAAAAAAATTGTTCCTGAAGCAGTTTCCAAGCATGTTCAAAACAGTTAAATTTAAATTTATGACTGTAAAATGATTTTCGGAACTACTTTCTACCTCGGATGGGGGTACGATGATCGAATGTATTTTGGTCCAGTTGCCATGCGTGCCTATAGCAGGAGCTGTCGACCGATAACAGCCGATAACAGCCGATAACAGCCGATAACAGCCGATAACAGCCGATTACAGCCGATTACAATCAACAGGTATCGGTGACGAACACGGAAACGTGTGCAAGCGTCTTTGTCTCACTAATGACGCTGCATGGGGCGGCGTGAAGGAGGGACAAAGACAGACAATCATGGGGCAACGAGGAAATGACACCAAACTAAATTACTTCATAAAACAATACATTTGGTTTTATCTTTTGATAAACATATCAATTACTACTTTTATATTTCAATTGTTCATATTTTTCAAGTTTTCATCATTGGCATACACAGGCTGTAAATGTAGACAGAACAACGTTTCTATATAAGTGAGAATTATTAACAAGGTATATGAACGTTATTGTATAGTCATTAAAGTCTGGGATCAAACCAAGAGGTCCTGGGTTCAAGTCCCAGAGTGGACACTTCCTTATAATTTGATCATCACGTTATATATATATATATATATATATATATATATATATATATATATATATATATATATATATATATATATATATATATATATATATATATATATATAAATATACTATTTTTTTTATGTTCACGAACCAGTGTAATTGAATAAACAAGTACATCAACCATTAGATGATTTTATGTTCATTAATTAATATGACATTATATTTTTTTAAATTCGATCAGTTATAAGATAATACGTCAATGAATGATAAGAATGTGATGAAATTCATTCACGCAATATCTTCAAACTGATTGAATTCACAAAAATGGAATATCATAATATTTAAAGAGCATAAAATTGCTCTTGGTATGGTGCTCTTGGTATGGTGCTCTTGGTATACTTTTCATTCAATTACACTAGTTCGTCAACATAGGACAAAATAGTATAAGACGAATCTCTCTTTTTTATGGGTACCTTGCATGGACCCCCTTAAAGGCTGTACCATGCACAGAACTGTGCCGTGCTGGAATGTGCCCGCCGTGCGTGTTGTATCGGTTGTTTGCGAGTCGGAGGTTCGAATTCGACTCCCGGTGAGGTTCATGCCCTGCCACCAGCAGTCTATAGCGCCTCTACTCCAGCAGATACCAACAAGACTGTATTCTGGAGTAGAGGCGTATTGGCGTCGGATCAAGGTATTTCAGTCAACGGGAAGGAAGCGGTCGTAGCCTATATTGTAGGAACGATGAGTGAGATGATGAGATGAATCAGATGAATTAGATGAATGAGATGAATGAGGTGAGATGAATCAGATGAATCAGATGAAAGAGTGGCGGTACGGTAGCCATGTGGAGAGTGCACGTGCACCTGCTGTCGACTGAGCCGCCGTAGTTGTTTACCAATTAGCAATCACCGTACTGTTGTGCTATACGACACACTCTATCAAACAACACGCCATTGTGTCAAGTGACAACAAGCGCTGCGTTCAAACCACATTCACGATTAAACTTACCCTTAAACTTATTCCTTTAACTTAAGAGTCGATGGGAGTCGATTTAGCGGAATATCAGTTTTTTGGTGATAGCTATTGAACGGTATATGATATCGAAATTCTAAGAATGGGGATGCACATATATTTTAAATACCTTCAAGATGGTGTGCGCAATAGCGATTTATAGTATATCGCAAAATTGTCACACGCATACGGTTAAAAAATGTATTTCAAGCGTAGACGCCTGACAACCAGGCGATTTAAGATATACTCAGTTTAATGTTGTCGTGAACAGTAACGAGAAATACCGAATGACAAACAGTTTTTAAGTTTCTAAGTTTCCAAGTTTCTAAGTTTCTAAGTTCCCAAGTTTACGGTTAAGCATTTCTCAACAGTCACTCCAGGATTGAAGGACATCACAACCCTGGAACTAGATTTTAATCAATGGCGACAATATTTACTTCCCTAATTTTAGAGAAAACTAGAAATCATCATCGCAATTTCAGGAATAATAATCTTTTTTTTTTGTCCTCCAGGACCATTGAACATGGCGTATGATCTACGGATGTTGTATAGGAACATGAACCAAATCGAGTAATCAGAAAAAGAACAGGTTCCCGAAGGACAAGTAAATAAAATAAAATGTATGGAATTCAGATGATGATTTCTAGTTTTCTCAGAAAATTAGGAAAATACATATCGTCATTATTGATTGACATCTAGTCTCAGGGTTGTGATGTCCTTTAACAATAGTAAAACCTGTTGTTGTTCTAATCAGAGCTAATGGTGGCAAGGTAGTATCGTTCTGCCAGGAACCGCGAGGGCATCTCACTCATCTCACGAGTCACAACCCCGAAATGGAGAATCAATTCTATCTAATAATTTATTTCCAAATGTCCCCATGACTATACAGGAGTGTACACAGCGCTCCTATCGAGAAATAAATCAAACTCTGATGTCTACTTTTCGCCCTTCTCGTTACTGGTATAATTCGGGCGAACACAATAGAGGGCTGTGGTAGAAACGGACGAAAAACGTCATATCAGGTCATATTTCAGCAGTGTTGTGACGTGTGTGGGCGTGTCCCGGCCAGTCCTACGCGCTCATTCGGCCCTTGTGCCCCTTGTCTAGATACACACCTTGGTTTTGAAACTGGTGATCCTTCGTTAGACAGAAAACTAGTGGAACGAAATAAATCTCTTTGTGATTTTTTTTTATACAGTACGATAGGTTTATTTTCTGGAAACAAATCTGTTTATACACGGTAGAGACGTGTTTTGGAATAGTAATAATATAGTAGCAGAAGCCCATCGATGTTTAGTGTGATGTTTAATTAGTCGATATTAGTGATGATCACAGTATATGGAACAAGAAGAACAACGAATAATGATACATTTAAAGAATATCGATAACTAGATATACTATACATAATCATTCGAATAGCACAAAAAAAAATTAAAAGCCCCATACATATTGATAAGTAAATTTAATAAGTAATATGAAATCCAGCATCAACTAACTCTTCCACAGAATAAAAACTATTAATTGTAAGGTGCTCTTTGAGAAGTAATTCGAATTGATGTATAGGTAGAATATTGATAGGCCTACTTGTGGGAGAATATTATAATTATACTACAATATTTTGCTGTAGGCCTACACATGTGAAAATGTTAGAATTCATGGTGTATCAATGTAGGCCTATTTCAGCTCATTCTCCAGGCATTAGAAATATCTATTTCTCAATCCCAGTCATAATAATTGTCAAATCTCATACCCTGTACAAGTTATCAACAAAAATTGATCTTATGCAAAACTTGAAATAAACACTTTTTTGTATCTAAATACCTTTTCCAAGAGGTAAAGGCGATGTCTGTAGTCGGTTAGTTCTGTGTCGTTAGTAGGGTTGTAATGGAGTGACAAGCAAGTCATGTGGGAGGTTTAATCGCCGTGTCACCGTACTAATGATACCCGTGCTGAGGGTGTATCCACACACGCCCGCCACGGCCCGGTCACAGCTGGGGCTCGCAAGCGCACGGCACGGCTTGGGCTCGGGCAGACCGCAGTCACTGTGTTAAACACATGAGGACATGAGGAAGACATGATTCATCATAGAATAGGATGAGACTGAGATGGCGTGGAGATTGATCAACTGTACTCAAAACCAACTGAACCAAAAAACAACTGACCTGAAAAAACGACGAAAATCAACTGTAATAAAAGCCAATTGACTTGAAAAAAACGGCCAATTCGACTAAAAACCAATTGTACTAAAAAATCAACAGTTTTCAAAACCAACGGACCTGAAAAAACGACAAGCTGTACTGAAAATCGACCGTACTAAATACCAGCTGACCTAAAAAAACGAATAACTGTACTAAAATCAACTGTACTAAAAACCATTTGTACTAAATACTAACTGAACTAAATATCAACTTATCTAAACTTCTATTTCTTTAGCAACCTGTACAGAAGTTAAATTGAAAGGTTTGACTCCTCTTTACAAATTGTTACCACTCATTCAATGTTCTATGGACTCTAGCGATGGTTAGAGTTAGGTGGGTAAGGTTTGTGTCCAATGACATTTCTGAAGGGGAGGAGCCAAACCTCCCATTTTTACGTCTGTGCAGGTTTCTCAAGAAGTAGAAGTTTAGGTCAGTTGGTTTTTAGAACAGTTGGTTTCAAGTGCAGTTGGTACCTTCTCAGATAACGCTAGAGTGAGGTTAGCATCGACATCAGTTTCTGAAGCGGTGCCAGAGCTGACTGAGTCAATGGGCGGCCCTAAAGGTTTCTTGGATAATGGGAAGGATAGTGGGAAGGAAGCGGTCGTGGCCTATATTGTAGCAACCATCCCGGCATCAACCTAGACTACAGAGGGAAACCACGAAAAACACATGTAAAGATGGACGACGGCGGGGATCGAACCGGGTCCAAAATTCCCCTTGCCTACCGGATCACATGAAGCGAGCGCGTAACCACTGCGCTACATGTGCCGGTTTCGATCAAGTTCTACACATTTGATTGTGTCGTTTCTCAGAAAATAATGTATTACAGTGTAATAATGTGGAGTTTTAATCGTGTTAGGACCGATCAACAGTTTGCTGTGTGGGAAGACAGTTAGTCACATGACTTGGCAGCTTCAAACTCAAGCCGTGTATATACAGATGACAAGTTCTCGCTCATCTGACAACGCATGGCGTGTGGAACACCCTGTAGCTGGCGAGTGTTGTATGCTCACTGAGGGGCCTCGTTTATTAGGCCCCCCGCTGTTCGGCTATTTCCCCCCCCCCCCTCTCCATGAACATCTGATTCAATCAAAACTACAAGCAATACCAATACCAACAATAATATCAACTATTTAAAACCCATTACTATCTATAAACGTTCTGTATTGTATCACCCGCACTAGTAGCTCAGTGGTAACGCGCTTGCTACACGTGACCGGGAGATGAGGGGCAGATTGGGCGTCGGTTCGAACCCGGGCCACGTCCATCTTTACATACTTTGTTCGTGCTCTCCCCCTGTGTAACCTAAAGGTATAAATGCCGGGATAGTTCCTATAATATATCCCACGACCGCTGCCTTCATCTCATCAGTCATTCATCCGACGCCAATAGATCTCAAGTCGTCATGACAGTGCGTCGTTAACAAGTGAACCAATACATATTCATGCCGGGTAACTCAGTGTCTGAACCGCCTTTCAGGAGACCGGGATTCGACTACTGTCATAGTCAATCGCCCTGAACACAAAAAAGCACTGTAGTTTACCTCTGTCGCTAGAGGAAATCCTCAAGAGTAGGCCACGACCGACTCCTTCACTGAACACCTAATGAAATAACCTCATTCATCACCCAGTGCCGCCAATAGACCTTGGTAGTGACTATGAGTGAATCAATAGAGCCGTTACGTGGCTGCTGTTGTTACTGTTACATGTACAAGTGAATTGCGTGTAACAAGAAGTGTTTCATAAGGCTCGCGATCAGATAAATCTCCTTCCTCCGATCAGCTGATTGCAGTCGTCGTCATGGGAACGGCTGCTTTCACCTGCTGGAGATTACATCAACCCTTATGGAGCCAGCTTCCTGCAGCCGAGGCTTGGAGCTGCTCTAGCAGGACTATGGCATCCTGGGAGACCCTGGGAGGTCCTGGGATGTCCTGGGGGGTACTAGGGGGTACTAAGAGATACTGAGAGATACTGAGAGAACCTGGGAGGTACTGGGCTGTACTAGAGGGTACTGAGAGATAATGAAAGATACTGAGAGGTAGTAAGAGATCGTTATATGTCATGATACCCTGAGAGGCTCTTAGAAGCACTGAGAGACCCTGAAAATCCTGATTTATCCACAGAGGTACTGGAAGGACCTGAGAGGTCTTGAGATACCCTTGGAGGCCCAGAGAGGTCATGAGAGATCTTGAGAGGCTCTGGGAGGTCCTGAGACATACTGAGAGGCCCTTAAAGAACCTGAAAGGCTCTGGGGGACCCTGAGGGGTTCTAGGAGACCCTAAGAGATCCTGACAGGCTCTGTTTGACCCTGGGAGGCCCTGAGAGGCCCTGAAAGGTAGAAAAAAGCGCGAGAATCGGTCGTCAGCTCACTGTGTTAACCGCTGTCACGTGCCTCCACTGCTCGAGACATGAGACCCCTGATAACCCGCCACTGATGACTGATGCAGCTCTTTGTGAACCACAATTAGACAGAATATGATCTCTCATATCCTCTCTAGCCATGAGAACAATGACAAGACGAATCACACGATTCGGCGAAATACTTTCAATCAGATCACTTCCTCTGATAGGCACGTTTCTCTGTGACAAGCCGGCTGTAGGCAGCCCGCAGCACAAGCTGGACCCTGTAAGCAGCCCGCAGTACACGCGCCGGACCTGTAGGCAGCCCGGCACACGTCTTCCAGACAGGTTTCAATCCCACTAGGGGAAGGAGTTCAAGTGAAAAATGATCACAAGTTCAAGTGATTACAGTTATAGGGGTTGAAGTTCGAACCCACAGACAGCCAGGTCATATGGGGTCACACTGAACCAGGAGACCGGGATTCGATACTTGTCATGGTCGACCATCCTGGCATGCAGAGATGCATCGTGGTTTGCCTCTGATCAGGTTCACACTCAGACGGTTCTGTTCAAAACACATAATTACATTTCATATTTTCCCGTCGTCTCATTCATCATTAATCGCTGTCAATGGATCTTGGTCGTCATTACAGGGCATCGTTAAACCCAATAACATGACTTGGATGTCGACGTGCCGTAAAACCAAATATTCATTCGTTAAGCCCAACAGAAATGAAATAGAGTTTGGCTATCGACTGCTAGACCTGTTATCAATCTTACAATGTCATCAAGTCCGAATTTCAACCAGTTTTCAACACCTTAAAAATTATTCTTAAAACCTTCAATTATATCAGTTGATTATAATTACATTGCATGTATCATTTATACCAATACCACCGGCCCTTCCACCTCTAACCTAGCATTCCTCCGGCCCTACCAACCCAAACCTAGCATTCCACCGGCCCTACAAGCCCAAACCTAGCATTCCACCGGCCCTACCACCCAAACCTAGCATTCCACTGGCCCCTACAACCCAAACATAGCATCGTGATCATGGATTAGATTCAGAATGTAAGCTAGGACAAGGACAGTTTTTAGGTAGGCCAGTTGGAAAATGAATTTATACATTTTTAAAAATATACACCAGAAATGTATTGACTCTTTTAACGATAGCTTATTTGATACGTATACTGGGATTGGTTCTGAGATGATGTGACAGCCGCGGCTGAAGGAGGCGTATGTGACAGACCGGCTGAAGGAGGCGTCTGTGACATACCGGCTGCTTATCATTAGCAACTAGTAAACATGTCACACCACAAGGCTGTGTTAGTCACGGCTTACTAGGCGTAGGCCTCACACCACGTCCAGTCTTGCAATTGGCCCTGTACTATATACGCACCGTACTGATGAGGAGGAACTATTGGCGACGGTGAATGATATATGAGATGATAGGATGATGAGATGAAAGGTCATTTTATTATGTGTTTTTGGATAGTGGGAAGGAGTCGGTCGTGGCCTGTTGGGTAGGAATCACCCCAGTATTGACCTGAACGACAGAGGGAAACCACGAAAATCCCCTGTCAGGATAGTCGACCATAGCTGGAATCGAACCTCGGTCTACTGAATGACGGTTCAGTGGATTAGTCCTGGTTGTCAGGTCAGGAGGGCAATCATTTTTCGGTTCGGCGATAAGCGGTTGATGCCGCCAATAGATCTGAGTTTGTACAGAGTGTCAGCACATACAGCAATACCTGGCTCGTGACTGCGGGTATAGTGGGGGCTGTTGCGCGTGCCGCCGACTATACCGTGACCTCTGACCTGGATACGAGCGTCACGCCGGAAGTGACGTCACTCATCGAGGATATTGCATATTACATCAAGCATTATTACTAGTATAGTGCATGTCACGTGTGTCGGCTTCAAGGGCGCTACGTGACACGCGGGTCGGGGGCCACTTGCCTCGACACATCGGGGCGCTTGAACGGCGTATACTGGAATAAAGTCGACTCGGGTGTTTAACCTGACCTGAACTCTAAACTCTAACCTCATTCGATTCAAAAGTACGCCGAAGCCCATCCATGTCACACGACCGAGTCGACTTTTTTCCAGTATACGCTGTTCAGTTTGTTTAGTTTATCCCTAATTTGGTCAACAGGCAAAAAATAAATGTAAAAATAATTTTACATTGGGGAAATTTTAGTTGAACATTATTGAGCAAATATATTCTTGGATGGAAATTGCATCAAAAATACTGTCAGATTTGTATCGCTAAAATGACAGCATTGAAATTTCGATTTCGATTTGATCATGGTGAAAAATCAACTATTTTTTCATATAAAAAAATAAGTGCATTTTTAGTTCAATAATGAGGACGAGGTTTTTATTGAATTTCAACGTTATCTCAGATAGGTTTTTATGGAAAATCATCAGTCTTTCAATCATGTGACTGGTAAAAAGGGTCATTGTTTCCAATTGAAATAGGCTATAGTTAATTATTTGTATTGTTTACAAGACTGCCTCGAAGTTTGAAAACAACCAAGAGGTGTTGCTTCTAAACAATCGTATACAAACTCATCCTCAGTCTTAAGAGTCCATTGGGAGTCGATTTAGCGGAATAACAGTTTTTTGATGATAACTTTTGAATGGTCTGAGATATCAAAATTCTGAAAACGAGGAAACACAGATATTTTTCAATACCTTTAAGATGGTTTAATAACTATTCATTTCACATCGCATAATCTTCAGGGGTATACGGTTAAAAAATGTGTATTTTCAAGTGTACACGCCTGACAATCAGGCGATTTGATATAAATAGTTATTACTGTCACCATCTTGAAGGTACTGAAAGTATCTATGTTCCCATGTTCTCAGAATTTTGATATCTCAGACCAATCAAACGTTATCACCAAAAAACTGATATTCCGCTAAATCGATTTTAATTGAGAAACAATGATTGTATATCGAAATTGATATCCAATGAAAAAAGTTTATGGACATATTCTAGTTTTCACGGGAATAAGATTGTAGTTGTTTTCCGGCCCGGCTAGCCTTGTGTCAGCTCGCATGAACGGCAGTATAGCAGGGTGTCGTCTTGCATGCCGGCGTCTTATGTAATAGAGCACAGATACTGCTACCCATGTACTAGAGTCGATCTAGGTATGAACACTTTGAGCAGTAACTAGAAGTTACACCATAGAGTAAACCTCCTTAATCTATGGTTACACGTAGTAGTGATTCTTCCGATAATTTCGAGAGTTTAATATCCGCAATGGTCGACCAGCCTGACAGGGGTTTTCTGGTTTCTCTCTTCTTTTCTGCTTATTTACACTCACTAGACTGACCGGAGTATGAGAAAGGAAGGATACAAATAAATACAAAACTATAGAGCCTACTTACATTTTTGGTGTATAATTTTTGGTGTATGGAGCTAGTCCATATGGAAAATAAACACAAAACATTACATAAAAACAAAAAAGGTACTACAAATCTTCTCATCTGAGGCCTGTCAAGACATTTCTACCACCAAAAGTACGGTCTTGGATTCTGAAAACCCGGTCACCATTCGTAAAACAAATGAAAATAAATGAAAATAATATACATATAGTAGGCAAATTGTTGAATTATCTCATTAATTATCTAACAGCTGAACTCATTTTTCAAAAAATAAATTCCCTGAAAACGGGAGTTTATTCAAACGTAGGAAATATTCCAGGGAATATTCCCACTAGCGGGAACATTCCCCGGGGAATATTCCCATGCGCCCATCACTAGTCACAAGGGACCTCGGCGCGAGCACGTGTGGTGTGCACGTAGGGCCGGTGTGCGGGGGGGGGGGGGGGGGGCGAGGTGTGCTCACTGATTGCTAATTACATGTCACACCTTCCAGTGTTAATGGCTTGTTGCTTGCATCACACCGCTAACTCGCTGCCAGCTGCAATACTCACATAACAACACACTCAAATATAAATATATATATATATATATATATATATATATATATATATATATATATATATATATATATATATATATATATATATATATATATATAGGCCTATAGAATTTTTTTCATTATTATTTATATAGGGAGTAAAGACGCACTGATGTCTACGATCTATTAACGTTGGTGAATCATATATGATATATGAGATGATGGGATGATGAGGTGAAAGGTTATTTTATCAGGTGTTTCTGGATAGTGGGAAGGAGTCGGTCGTGGCCCGTTGTTGAGGAACCATCCCAGTATTGACCTGTTTTATTGACCCTTTTCCCTTCTCTCCCAGTCACCCCCGGGCCCTTTTTTCCCAGTCCCCCCCGTGCCCTTATCTCCACTCCCCCCCTTTGAGTGTCCTCACCACACCAATAACTGATCACTTCTTTGGCTTGGAGAGTTGAACGCGTGGTAACATGGGTGAGTTCTACGCACCTTGATTTGTTGACAGTTCGCCCGTGTTTGACAATGTTTGGCTTGCGACCCGCCAACAAGCCGGCTGCGTGTGGGACTCATGGCAGTATCTGCCCACGCTCATCCACTCATCATCATGCTCGTGATTTACGTCGTCTTCTGAGAATGAATGAAAGGATGAATGAAGGGGCGTGGTCTCACGACTTGTCACAAACAAGCTACAAATCAACACATCGGTTTTCCGAAACTATAGCGACTGTTATTCGTACATCATGTGTCGGTTATTAGTTGAGCGTTAGCGAAGATTTCCATCCCACTCTTATGGAGCTTTGTCTTCGTGTGTGTGTTTGTTTGTAAGCACTGCCCAGGTAGCATGGTTTGATCGATCGACATGAAACTTTTTTCGTGCATGTTTAGACTTATCCACAACTGTATAGTTTTTGGGTTACATCGTTACGATTATTTTTGAGAAGTACCATACCAAAGTTCCTAAACACCCCATTATTAGTCTGGGCAAGAAAATTTGATAAATAAAATCTCTCCAAAATAATTCACATTTTCTTCAAATGTAATACATATCATTACGAATTTGTATATGCAATTCGTATCGGCCGTTTTGAAAAAAATAATTAGGTAAATGTTTCTTTTTGATCAAATAGATAGAAATAATAGCAGAAAAATGTTGCAGTGATAGATTCACGGCTCCCTAGATTCGACAGTAACCGAATGAAATATATTTTATATGATCAAGGTGTGTAGAGTTTTCGATTATACTTTATATAGATGTGTCTTGGGTAGTAGGAAGGAAGCGGTCGTGGCCTGTATTGTATGAACAGAGGGGAAGCACGTGAGAGGGCGGGGATCGATCGAGACCCATAAAGCAAGCGAGCTACTGCTGTGCTAACTGTGCCGGTTCTTCCAGTTCTTCACTTGGAACTTATCTGTAACAAATATGGTCTTGTCGAGTTGAAATGCGTTGGGTCGGCTTCCAATGAAAATCCGTGTCATGAAGGAGAGAATATGTATTTCCTGACCTTTGACCTCGGCGTGCTATAAGCAACAGGCGTGATTAATTGGGTCAATCAACCGGTGGGGGGAGGGGGCAGGGGGTTCCTCAACGCACAACAACTTGACAATTAACAGATGATATTCCTTAACTTCAAACCATTTCAACTACAAATATACTATAATGCAACCCCAAACATTGTCTGTAAGAAAATATAAGAATGTCTACGCTGTCTGTGCTAAATCAGTCATTTTCATGTACTTTTTTCTCTGAATAGTTCGTTCAAAGTAGAGAGATAGAGATGGAGAGAGAGAGAGAGAGAGAGAGAGAGAGAGAGAGAGAGATAGATAGATAGAGAGAGAGAGAGAGAGAGAGAGAGAGAGACAGAGAGAGAGATGGAGATAGAGAGAGAGAGAGAGAGAGAGAGAGAGAGAGAGAAAGAGAGACAGAGAGAGAGAGAGAGAGAGAGAGAGAGAGCGTGGTGTGCCGGCCGGTGATGGATGATTGGGCCGACCTTGGGGCGGGTAATTAGCTCTGACATGTTGGCAGGCCGGCCCGAAACTTCATCACCTTAAATACCTTATTAATCATAATCAGAGGCCCTTTCAGCTAGCACCTCCGACGACAGCCAACCCCTCCCCCCCCCCTCCTTTTATCACACATCTAATTAAATAATACCGGCGAGGCAATGATGCGATTTGTTCTCGAGGTACTAGAGCTCGAGCCTCGCGCGTGTTACCAGCCAGGAAGACACTCGTCTCAAACAGTTACATGATGATTATTGTTTTCTTAACGACCCCACCAACAGCTAGGTTATATGGGGGTACGAATGAGCAGGGGATAATACGAAACGAAGTGTAAGGACAATTACAAAAAAACATAATGCCTAATGCGGGATTCGAACCCACGCCGAACGGTGATTTCAGTTTCTGAAGCGGTGCCTCATCTGACTGAGCTACCGAGGGCGGCAAAACACATAAATGTGATACATAACTTCCTTGTGCTGCATTAGGTACCACCTGGGTGCCCTAGCTGTGCGCAGTGCCCTGTGCGCAGTCCCCTGTGAGTCCCATATGCGCAGTATGATGTTCGCTGTACGCTTTGCGCAGTACGATGTGCGCAGTACGCTGTGCGCAGGCCTGTAGGCGCGCGCGCGAGAGAGAGGGATGTAGCTCTGTGTCTGACCTAGTATTGTGTTGTTGTTCCAGGAAAGAAATGGCGCGGCCTGACGCCCCAGGACCGCCGGCCCTACGTGGAGGAGGCAGAGCGCCTGCGCGTCATCCACATGCAGGAGCACCCCAACTACAAGTACCGGCCGAGGCGCCGCAAACACAACAAGCGGGGCGGGCCGTCGCCGCCAGTCGCCGCCACCGTCGCCTCGCCGCGGCCCCGCGCACCGGCCCACAAGCCGGCCCCGTACCAGTACCAGCACATGGGCGGCTACTCGGCCGCGCTCCCCTACCAGCACTACAAGGCCGGCTCCCTGTACGGCAGCCCGTACACCCCCGTCATGCACACGCCCGAGGCATCGCCCACAGGCAGCCCGGAACCGGAAGTCCTGCGCATGTCCCTGGGCAGCCACGCCGCCTCGCCCCTCCTCCAAGCCGACAACCTCGCGTCAGCTGACGACGTCAACCCGGCGTTGCCAACCCCTGAGATGTCCCCCATGGACCAGGACAAGGACAACTTCCAGTTCAGCGAGGACAAGCGAGGCAATGGCAACACTGTACACACACCAAATCTAGGGAATAATTTATTGAATCATAGCCAAAGTAGTACCTACATGAACCACGCGATGGGTGGGGGGTACGGGGGGCAGCACGGGGGGTACCGGGGCCCGGGGGGCTACATGTTCGGGCAGCCCACCCAGCAGGCCGTGATGGGCCTTAGCAGCGGCCTGATCATGATCAACAACCAGCGCCTGTTCGAGCACAGCGGCGTCGTCACCGGCACCTTCTACCCCCCAGTGGCGACCAGCCAGGACCTGGGCGGGTCGGGCGGCGGCGCGGCCGTGCACTACTCGCAGGCGGGCAGTGGCGCACCGCAGTACCACGTGACCCAGGCGGGCAGTGGCGGCGGGCAGTACTCGCCCAACACGGCGCAGGGCAACTACGGGGCGAGTCCGGCGCTCAGGCATCCGGAGACATACACGACAAGTGAGTGCACACTTCATCACACTTCATCACACTTCATCACACTTCATCACACTTATTTACACTTATTTACACTCATTTACATTTCATCACACTTCATTACAGTCTTCTTTACACTCCTTTACATTTCTTTATTGATTAAACTTCATTAAACTTCATTATGACTTCATTAAACTTCTATTCTTAAGCCTAGTTCACGGTAACACGGTTGCACGGTTCTTTCCGTCCCGGTAAATCACGATAACCTCACGGGACGTTTCTGACGTATTGACGTGTCTGGTGGCTAGCACGCGGAACTGTCCTTCAGGACCATTACCTATATAATACATCGTGCTAGCAACAAGAGACTAGGACTTTGAGTGGTCAATATCTACTAGAAGAGCTGTCTGTTACGGCAACATGTTATTTCCACTGTTGTTAGCACAGAGTCCTAGCCCTGCTCGTGAGGGGCTAGGAAATGTGGTAGATTGCAGTCTAAGAGACCGTGACTTTGTTATTATATTATGTTATCATGGTAGTAGCCGTTTTATTAAACAATAACCAATCAAGTCCTAGGCTCTTGAAGCAAGCTAGGCCTAGCAAGTTATTACAAGTGTTTATTGAGTAAGGGTCCAGGAGACCGGAGTTCTAGCCTCTTCTTCAGAGCAGGTTCCAACATACTCTCTCTGGTAGTTTATTATCGAGGTCAGTGCAGGTGAGGGCCGATACAACAGTAGTGGGTATTGGTTTCTGCCATCGAGGAGTAGATTGCCAAGTACGCTGAAGTCCACATTTACCTCTTGTATAAGCCACTTCCTATCAAACTACCATCGACTCAAACAATTTGATGAAACATTCATTCTGAAACAGACTAAATTTGCCAGTGAAATCTCATGAAATACCTAAATGGCTCCTGAGAGTAAAGCACACGATTGATGGAAGTATAGCAAGCTTATGTTACAGAAAAAACAATGGTAAATTGCGGACTAGAAAATAATCACTTTTCAACTCAAATTATACATTCTTGTTCAACTTCAGTTTATAGTCCGTGACAGTGATGACTGTATGTAGTAACGAAATACCAATATCTAAAGAACTTTACACTCCAAAAACCTACAAATCTAAATTGATGTGGAAGAATTTCAGTATTTAAAAGATCTCCCAAAAGCTATAGGTGCTATATCAAATAGTCGGCGTTGGAGCAGGAATATTTCTATAATTAAGACCCAACAATAATTTTGTTCTCTATTATGACGTATGATGGGAAAGTGTGCAAGTGTTCGGTTTGAGAGCAGGTTAAGACAAGAGCTAGGAAGTCTGTTGGTCTGTTATTAGCGCCCAGCAGTATTTACCCAGCAGTTTCTAGCGAGTTAACGAGCTCGCACCTTACCACCACTGACGGCCGACCGTCTCGCAGGCCACACCTCGCTGGGCGGGAAAAATCACGACTTGAAAATCGAACGTGTTTTTAAAACTAACCACGTGCTCTTGTTACTGCCAACATGCTAAAAAAACAGCTGCCAATAACCGGCCTTGCGTGCAATTAGTCGAGCAGGAAAGTAACAGCCGACTCAACTTTACGTCGACTCTAGAACACTACAGTGTTCTGGTAATCTGAGATTTTCCAATTCAAACTATTGACTTTTTTCTATAAATTGTGACGTGCAACAATCAAATATCATGCCTTTTCAATATTTAACAGACTAGCTCTCTCTCCCTCCTCTCTCTCTCTCTCTCTTCTCTCCCTCTCTCTCTCTCTCTCTCCCTCTCTCTCTCTCTCTCTCTCCCTCTCCCCTCTCTCTCTCTCTCTCTCTCTCTCTCTCTCTCTCTCTCTCTCTCTCTCTCTCTCTCTCTCTCTCGCGTCGCGGTCGCCCGTGGTCTGGTGGAGGTGCCGTGTCTCGTGTGACCGCTAGTGTAGACTGCCAGGAAACGCTGCGCTCGCAACTCCTAAGAAAGAGGGCGTGGTGTCTAAGGAAACGACACGACTGAGCCGGTGTTTTAATTGAACTCTTGATAAAACCTCTGTGAAGAACACTTTATAAGAGTGAAGTTTTTCTTGCACTAGTAAAAGGAATGAGAGCAAACTCTTTTCTTCTCCTTCAAAAGTTTGCTAAAAGTTTGTTTCGAACCGAACCTGCAATTATTACCGAAATTCCACTCGTTGAGGAGAAATCTTTCTAAATTGGAGGAAGCGATTATACACTTTTTGTGGCTAAGAAATTGGATAAATAATCATGTAACTCGGTCAACTCCGTTCTCGCGTATTGTACAATGTATACATACGTACTTCATTAAAATCAGCTCTATTTGTTAGCTACTTTTTTTTTACTATTTGTTTGCTACGCGTTTATTCTTTTCTAGTCAACCGAACAATCTGTCCACCAGAAATGTTTTATTCCTTGAAATGACAAAGGCTTCACTACAATCCTATGTTCTATACTGTTGTTTAACGACCCCACCAACATCTGGGTTCTTGTGGGTGATTCAACGACCCCATCAACAGCTGGGTGTTGAGCTGGGTGTCGGTGTTTCGAATGAGTAAATGATGGTGATTATATTAAGTGGTGAGGACACGAAAACCCATGCCCTGCGGGTTTCGAACCCATGCCCTGCGGGTATCGAACCCATGCCTCCAGGTCTCGACAGATAAAGGTCTGATATCTTGGGCACAATAACTGTGACGCACAGATCTGCAATGAGACAGGTAGACCAGTGGCTAGCATGGTCGACCATCCTGACAGAGGTGCATCGTGGTCTCCCTCTGCTGTTCAGGTCGATACTGGGATAGTATGTCAAGAATGTGCCACGATCGACTTCTTTCCACTATACAAAAGCACTCAATAATATAACCCTTCATCTCAAAATCCCGAGCCACTCAATCTCAATCATCATTCACTGACGCCAATAGATCCAAGTCATCATTACAGTCAATCATCATCTCAACTCAATCTTCATTCATCCACTCAATCATCATTCACCGACGCCAATAGATCCAAGTCATCATTACAGTCAATCATCATCTCAACTCAATCATCATTCATCAACTCAATCATCATTCACCGACGCCAATAGATCCAAGTCATCATTACAGTCAATCATCATCTCAACTCAATCATCATTCATCAACTCAATCATCATTCACCGACGCCAATAGATCCAAGTCATCATTATACAGTGCGTTGTAGAACCAATATAAATAAGCAAACGGAACAGAACTGCATTTGACTCACACGCATTGTTTCTCTTGTCTTGCAGGTAGCCTACTGAACGACGAGCACCAATCCCATCGCAGCTACCAGCACCACGTGACCTACGTGAACCAATCAGAGGACGAGGAGCTGATCCTCGAGGACAGCACCACAGGGATCGACACGCACGAGTTCGACAAGTACCTCAAGTACCAGCCGCTGCACGGCGACCCCAGCGCCATGCTGGACAGCAACCACAACTACTCTAGCGGTGGGGGGCAGTACTACACGCAGCCGGGGCTGGACGGGCTCAAGCACGACCTGGGTCTGCACTACAGCCAGGAGGAGGGGCAGGGGGGCTGCTACCACCAGGACCAGGAGGGGAGCCACGTCACGCCCCTGACGCACGCGCATGCGCAGATCAAGTCGGAGGACGACTTCAGCGTCATCCTGGCCGACGTGCGCAAGACTTGCTATAGTAGCTAGGGGCGCTAGATACTCCATGCAACATACTTGAGCAGGCGCTAGATACTTCATGCAGCACACTAGAGCAGGCGCTGGATACTTCATGCAACAAGTTCAAGCAGTAATCATCAAGTCTTTACAAAACAAATATGTTCATGGAAATATATATCCTATACATTTTGAATTTTTGACACTGTTGACTCACTGGAAACTATAAAACATTCGAATTTCGAAACTGATGTTACCATTTGGCGCTACTCTAGCATGAATGTGTGTCGCTTGGAACTGTGGCTCTCGACGTCTATCCAGTAACAGTCGTTACCATGGCAACGCGGTGAACTGGTGACGTCACGTGACAGAAGCCTGACAGCTGGAGCTCGGTGGACCAGCTCAATGGGAAGCAAGCGACTTGTCAGTAAAAACACGATCCAACTGACTGGTCTTGCCACGTTTCCGGCGCACGCTCACATCCTGCGCTCTTATTGGCTGATAGCAGCTCGTCCTGTGCTCTGATTGGCTGATAGCAGCTCGCCCTGCGCTCTGATTGGCTCAATTCCTCCTGGAATAACGGTCACAAACGGGATAGCTACCCGAGCTCCCACAGAAATTGAGATGTCTCCACATTCAAGACATCATATTTAGTAGCACTACTGAAGCTTTCAAAGCTAAGATCAAACATTGTCTACGAATGGGTTTCATTGATAATAATTGTTTTATATTTGCTGTCTACTGATTGATGATCTCCACCGTGCCGTGCCGCTGGCTGTGAGTCGCGTTTAACGCTACCTGACAGTTGTTTTGGCAATTAATGTGACTTAGAAGTGCCTTAAGAGAGATGATTGGATAATCTACGGGAATAACAATCAAAATACACCAACAAAAAACAAACAGGGATTCCATACAAATAATCATTCCTTTATAGAAACATAATAACTAATAAGCAATGTTATTCAATAGACAATATTGAAATAATGGTTTTTAAAAGTAAAATCGAATCAAAAATCAATGTTTAATCAAAAATAGTGTGTGATTCACACATATGTGTACAGGCTATGATGATAATGAAGATTGAATAATTTTAATTTTATAGCGCAGCCTTATTTATTTAAAACATTTGTAAAATATATCAATTGATTTTAACAAGATGTTAATAAGTTGTTTTTGTAGATAATTGTTCTGAATATAAGTTGTCTAGTGAATTAGGTCTAGGTTAGGGCGGGTTGAGTTTGCACCAACAGTTCCTCGGTTTGAGAACTTTTTTTCGGATTGCACCCTTTTATATACACTTATATGCAAACACAAGGCAGGATTTGTCTTATTCAAAATGGCCGCTCAATGGGGCCGTGATACTAGTTTCCGTCCACCATTTTGTCTTCGTATCGACCAATGAGATCAACTGAACTATCATGTATAGCAATAACAAGAAACAGCACTTGTATAGGCAATGCCGGTCTGTGATAAGCTCACATATTTTTGTAAATGAATTTAAATTTTAGATAATTTGTAAAAATAATGAAATAATTTAGTGGATGTATATTTTCTAGTGTTGGTAATCAACATATCAACGTCTTCCTAAGCTCTTTGTATCTTTTGTAAGTCGAGTAAAGGCTCGTTGCGTTTACAGTGCGTTAAGCGTGGCAAACGCAGTGCGGATAACGCGTTATTGTCAACGCAGCCCCACTCGTTAGCTGTAATTTATATTCTTGAGGTCGAGAAAGAATATAAGAATTATTTTTACTGTTGATAGGTAATGATTGAAAATGATTGTACAGTCACTTATAATATGAAAATATCTGTTTCCAAATCCCGACTTATTTATTTGTATTTCTCTTTTAATTACAAAGAATGCTATGGCATAATGTACATTAGTGGCCTTATTTTCGACAGTTATTACATTCCACTTTATTCTCGTTCTTCTATTCTCCAGTTCAATTCATGAATTATTAGATTAAACTGTTTGTATCACACGTACCCTTCAAGAGGCTAGCAGATTCTAGCCAATGACAGCCCGTGAATATGTCAACAAACAGCAGTCACTGCCTTCCCTAGTTGATCATCCTAGTGGCAGTGATGCAGAGCCTTCAACTATTTCATGATTTGCAAGTGGAATGTGGAATGATGTGGAATGAGGAAATGTGATTCGGGAAAAGCAATCAGTTTTAGTGAATTTCTCACCACATTTTCTGAATGTCAAGAATAAGGCTCCTAGTGTTGCATGTTTTGTATTATAGTATAAGCAACTAATATGCTATTTTATACTATTATTTGGATCCTACTAAATCATGATGCTGTATGGATGGATGTTTTCGGACGTTTCTAGCAATAACCAGCAGTTTAGAGCGTTGTTTTACAGATGTTTGTTTTATATGTACCTCGAACAGCTGTCATGATCCAGAGAGATATTTATCGAGATTAATGCAACGCCTATTATTGTGTTATCAAATATTACCATGTTGAAATATTATTATTGATAATAAAAAAACACTTTATAAAATACTGTACTTTATTTATTCATTATCTAATAGCGAATATAGAATGAAAATGTAGACTATTTTCATGAAATATTATTATTTATTCATTTATCTGTTACAACACAACCATGAAAATAATCATTTTTACCAGGATATTAGGGTAAGGTTGTCTAATTTGGACACTTCAGACATTTTATCTTTTCGGAAGCTGAAATTGGAAGTTTATGGGGCCAAGAAAATTAGACTGATAGTACCTATCACTGATAGTATTCATCACAAACACTGGTTAAAGACCTACGTATCATTAATTGAAATAATTTGTATCAATTTAAAAATGATATAGATAGAATGATGATATAGACGAAGCAGTGCGATGTTGACAATCCTGAATAAGCAAAAAAAACAATTGTATCCATAGCCACTTAACAAGAAAGAGGAATAACGTACATTTACAAAAACATAATTTATCTCTATTAACGAACAGCCCTCATTATGCAGCCGAAGCAATGTGCCGAAGGAGCAATGAGCTGAAGGAGCAATGTGCTGAAGAAGCGATGTGCTGAAGGAGCAATATGCCGAAGGAGCTGTTGGCTGAAGGAGCTGTTGGCTGAAGGAGCGATGTGCTGAAGGAGCAATATGCCGAAGGAGCTGTTGGCTGAAGGAGCTGTTGGCTGAAGGAGCTGTGAGCTGAAGGAGCTGTTGGCTGAAGGAGCGATGAGCAGAAGGAGCAATATGCCGAAGGAGCTGTTGGCTGAAGGAGCTGTGACCTGAAGGAGCGATGAGCTGAAGGAGCAATATGCCGAAGGAGCTGGTGGCTGAAGGAGGGCTGAGGGATACATCGCAGGGCCGGTTGATTGAGTCGTCCCGCGCCTGCGCTAATGAGCTGTCTTGTCCGCCTCCAGCCGGAGAGGTCACGTGTCAGGTCGGCACGGCTCGCGTGTTCACACTCGGCACGGACCGGCCGCTCTTCCAGCACTGTTCACATAGCATGTCCTCTAGCAACAACAGACTGGCAACAATAACAACAACAACAGATCAATGTTCATTCCTCGTCCAGGACAATAAAATGACTTCAACATGAACTGTTAAAACAACAAGAGCAATATCCCAATCAACTGGTATTAAATACACACATACACACTCATTATTATAAATATATATATATATATATATTTTTTTTTTCAGTTTATTTTTTCTATTGGTTTCAACCCACGCACTGTATTAGGATCAGGTATATCGAGGTACGGTATTCCTATTAATTATGGCATGACTATACTTAGTCTATACTTAGTTTATGACATGGCTATAATATATATATATATATATATATATACATGTATATGTATATGAAAGGATCAACAATCGGTTCTTTTTCAATGAATATAATATTATAATATTTCTTGATTAATTTGTGTTTACAGCTTTCGAGTGCGCTCCAGACGAGTCTAAATATCTTACTCCTCACACATCGCATATCCTGTGCTACCCTAGACCCGTGCATCTAAGGACCTGTCCTCTCCTCCCTTAGCTATAGCGCTCTACGTGTGCCTGATTGACAAACACCCTAGTCCTCCAAGAAGAGAGCCTCTAATAGAGTTGCAGCTGTATTGGAGTCGGCCTGAAAGGTCTAAGGACCTCTCCTCTTAAGCCCTATAATGCTCTACGTTTACCTGATTTACAAACAGCCTAGTCCGCCAAGAAGAGAGCCTCTAATAGAGTTGCAGCTGTATTGGAGCCGGCCTGAAAGGTCTAAGGACCTCTCCTCCCTCATCTCTAGTGCTCTACGTTTGCCTGATTCACAAACACGCTAGTCCTCCAAGAAGAGAGCCTCTAATAGAGTTGCAGCTGTAATTGGAGTCGGCCTGAAAGGTCAGCCGAAGAAAGACCGTCGTGTGTTAATTAGAGCCAATAAGACGTCAGAAGAATCAATAGGTGTTGTTTATTGTTTGTATCTGGTTAAGCTGTGAGAACAGGCAACCGCTCGCCATAAGTCATGCCATAGGATCGTGCTGGTACAGTACTGAGAGACGGCGTGCAACACACGGGTACAGGCTCCGGCAGGCGTGGATTTTCTGCAAGTCGGTTTTTCAAATGGGATCAAGAGTAACCAATGTGAACGCTACGACTTGTGACGTTATGACGCAGTTGAAAGTAGCGTTATGCAAGCATGTCTCGTTGTTGCTTAGTGGTAGCATAGCATAGCGGTTTTGAGGGGCCATGGTTCGACCCCCGACGCTGTTACTTTGTTTTCAATAAAATAACTATTAAATGTTGACTCGAAGGCAGGGTATATAATATGGTTGAGTTTTTTTTTTTTATGTTCCTCAAACCAAAATATCTGCACAAATGTTCTGATTTTTAACTATTGTTTTTAGTCCCGTTTAAAGCGACTTACAGGAAAATTATCGCCTCCGACTGGGGCCTAATACCATTCTCGCATATGTCCCGGTGACAAAGATCTATTGGCGTCGGTGAATGATGAATCAGATGGTGAGAAGAAAGGTTATTTTATTAGTTTTTTGAGGTCAATTTTATTTTTTCTCGTTCGTGAGATCTGTTGTTGAGTAATCAAGTCATTATATTGACCTGAACAAAGAGAGAAACCACGATTCACCTCCGTCAGGATGGTAGACCATGGCAGGAACCGAACCACGGTCTCCTGAATGACGGTTCTGTGTACTAACCACTGGTCTCAGTGCCACGACTACCCAAATACTGGTGATGTACACGTGAAAAGTTTTGTGAACAGATTTTTCCCTTTTATGACCAATTTTCCTGGGATTTCTCGGAAATTAGTTGCGTTTATCCAACTTGAACATTCATTTAATTTCTTTTATCATTCATTTATCATTCCTTTATTCCTTTAAACCTCCGTCAGGAAATCAGTACACGAATTACATATTTTACAAAATAATGTAATGTGAAGGTGTAGGTATACCTTAGTATAGGTATACCAGTATAGGTATACAGTATACCTATTAAATAAGATACTGGTCGGAATGGTTTGAAGAAGTTTCCCTGGAACAGTTTCTGTGTGTGGTGAATCTGGTCCTGGGTTCAGGTCCCGGGAGAGTGTGGGGAACCAACTGCCGGGTGGCTTGCTCTTGATGGAGCGAGCATAATGCGAGATGATCCAAATGCCCAGCATAATTACAGTCGTAAATATTTATCCACCCGCAGGGCTCATGGAGAGGGAGAGGGAGAGAGAGAGGGAGAGGGAGAGAGAGAGAGAGAGAGAGAGAGAGAGAGAGAGAGAGAGAGAGAGAGAGGGGGGGTAAGAGAGAGAGAGAGAGAAAGAGAGAGAGAGAGAGAGAGAGAGAGAGAAAGAAAGAGAGAGAAAGAGAGAGAGAGTGGCCTCCAGTGGCGGCGTTGGTTAATGCAGTGTGCCCGAGGGCCGGGGTTCGACTAATGACATCGTCAATCTCAATCAGCCGTGGTGTTGCCGCTAACGCTTGGAAGCAGGCAGCCGGCTTTTTTGTCAGCAATTCAATTAAAAGTCAAGTAAAGCACTTCTTGACTCGTACTGCATTATGTGTGGCGGCTCTTCCGTTTGATCGCCGACCCCACCGTCAGACAGACTATTGGGGGCACTACATCAGAGAACCACTGAAGTCACCCAGTCACGTATCACGGACTACTTGATCGGCCCTCTGCCAAACTTCAGAAGACGTGAATCGTTTTCGGGTTTTCTCCGTTTCCCTCACTCATTTGTTTTTGTTGGTTTCCCACAGATCGATCGATTAGACAAATGATGTTAAAACTTGCCGTTTCTCAACTTATGAATCGAGTTTATTATTTTTGTCAATGTTGTTTTTTTTCAATTTGACACACTGAAAAAAATTGGTGTTCGTTTTTTTTATGTTTTTTTTTCGGTTCTCCACAGGTCAAACGGCTACAGCTATCAACTTCAAACTTTTAAAAATATAGTTCCTCATCTAACTTAGATCTGTATAGTTTTGTGGCATTATCGGAGTGTGACTTTTTTGTTAATGAATTTTAGAAATTTCAAAAATACCCATTAGAATAACATGACGGAAAAAAAATCCAAAAAAATGAAAGTTTGCATGAAGTTGAATTATATTTTGATACACATTTCTAAAAAAATTCAGCTTGGTCGGGTCAGTCACTTGGAAAAAAAAACATAAAATGTGCTAAATTGGTACCACTCGAAGCAGTTTTTACCCATTTTTACCCATAGTATTACTATTAGCTCGTCTAACAACGCATATATGGCGTTTTCCTAGTAGTTATATTGAGGATGTATTATTGTGGTTATTTTATGTTTTCTGGTTTATTAGTTTATCATTTCATCGTTTCGACCATTGTGTATTTAAATATGATTTAGAACCAGGTTCTTCAATTTCAATTTGGGCCCTATAGCTTGCTTTATAATATAGTCTTTGTCGGTAAAAAGTAAGAAATAGTTTGCAATGATGCTGCTAGAGGGCTGTGCATTGCAATTAGGTCAAGTCCAGCAGCTGCTGAATAGCCAATAGGGTGAAGTGTATGAATAATATTTTGGAAAACATTGTAACAAAAAAATTAGATAACTTCAAGAGATCTACGGACCTTCGTCTGGTAACCATCCACGGATGGTCTGCCTAGATTACACTGTACCTTACTAGTTTAATAATTAGTTTTCATTTATTCCCAAGTTACTGGGTTTTTATGTTAGATCCCTAATTAATCTTAGCCGGGGTAATTAGAGGTCCTTCGAAGTCTTGCCAAGTGTTCGAAGAAGTTCATCAGTATATTATAGCGAAGACTAAATGAAGGTACCTGAAAGCGTGAGGAGCATCGCACGCATGCGCCACGGCAAGGCGAGGGGAGGGAAAGGGTGTTCTCATAACGAAGTCTATTATTTCCAGCCCAGTATCAATAACTCAGTTTAATCCGCGCGGCTCATTATGAAAACAGCCCCTCCCCTCACACTCCCCCTCCCCCTTCCCCTCCTAGCCCGCGAGCGGAGAGACGATTGAGATCTCACAGTTCAAATTACAGACAGAGAAACTCAAATCTTGTCACGCCTTTTCGGAAAACTTATTCTCTGTGATCTGAGAGAAAATGGCCCACCCACTTGTCGGTTCAACGCCCAAACCATTCTCTCCTCTTCTCTTCTATTCGCTTGTCTCACATCCATTCCTTTTGCTTCTATGTCTTGCTCCTAATTCTCTCCAGGTTCCCACTGTTCCTTCATGCCTTGCTCCTTTTTTTCTTCAGTCACCTATTCAGTCACCTATTGCCGGGTGAGAGGAAGAGGCTGCTCTCTTTTTAATGCTGCTTAACGACCCCACCAACAGCTAGGTTATACGGGGGTGCGAATGAGCGGGTGATAACGACACGATGAAGTGATGATAGGTGAAAGGACGTTTACAAAAACCCATGCCTTATGTGTAACTCGAACCCACGCCCAACGGTGACGTCAGTTACTACCGCTAGCGATAGTTGACTGAGCCACCGGGGAGGCGAGACTGCTCCTGCCCATGCTTGGTGACAACAGGTGTCTCCGTCATTTGGAGCACCAATACTGACAGCATGCTGCTCGTTGCTCACATCTTTACCGTGCCGTGCCGTGGGAACAAATACTGGAAAAACACATTTTCAATCAAAAACTGATCGAAATGAATCATAATTTACCGATGGCAAAAATATCGGTTTGAATTGAAACTGAAATCGATTTTTCGAAAGATCTAAGAATGTGAAAATTTATGAGATTTGAATGTGAAAAGATAACATCTATATTGTGGGATGTTTTAGCCATGTCATAGTTCAATGATCACAATATTCGTCATGCCTAGGTAAAGGTAGAAGAGAGTGCACAAGGACCTGTGGTATAACGTGTAATCGTTACACCTTGGGTGAATCTAAGCCCTCTATAGGGCTAGCCCCAGGAAGTGTCGTCACTCTGTGGTAGCTCGCGATGGTCGACCATCCTGACTGAGGTGGATGGTGGTTTCCCTCTGTCGTGCAAGTAGGCACTGGGATGGTTCCTTAACAACAGGTCACCACCGACTTCTTCCTACTATAAAAACACCTAACAAAGATACTTTTCATCTCATTCATCCTTCTCCGCCGCCAATAGATCTTAAGGTCCCACTCCCAACGAAGACGCATTTTCTCGCATTTCTTGTTTATATCGGCTAATAAGTTAATCAATTCATGTTGTCGTGGTGGCTCTGTGCTATCACGTCCACTTTTAGACCCGAAAAAGTCACCAGTTTGAATCTAGCTGCAGGAAAACATTTTTGTTTTCATGAAATTATGTTTTTGATAATGTTCTGCTATCCTTCTTTGTTTTCTGAAAACATAAAGTAATAGATGAAGTCATATTACCGTAAGAATGAATATTACGGAGAATAGTTTAAGGCACAGAGAATCTAAATGGTTAGAGGGTTAGGTGGGTTAGGTGCCTTCTTGCATGTTTTCTTCGTGTATTCTGTTCAAGTTCAGTTGAAGGTTCAAACTGCATCCTCTTCAAAGAAAAAAGTCATATTATACTGTTTGTTTTGCAATAATTGCAGTGAATACGGGATTGTAAAGTCGCAGCGCGGTCGGGGGTCGAGTCCCCCACATGACCTAGGTGCTCGTGGGGACGCAGCTGCGCATGAAGGGGGCGGTGCTCTCGTGTGGGAGTCAAGCCGGCGGTGGAAATACAATCGGCGAGATATATCGATTGATCGTGTCGAGGAGGCGCGACCGATCGACTTAAATACTATTAATCCGTGATTTGTGCGGTCGATAGCGGTCTCTTAATTACCCCCCCTGCCCCCCGCCGCCCCCGCGTGGCTCTAGACACGGTCGGCGAGCCGCATGAGTTATGGCAGCCCCCGAGACATGGGCCAGTCACAACACAAACACATGCACGCCGCCTGGCAACCAGAGGCCTGGCAACCAGGCGATTCACTCTCTGTGCTAATACCTTCTGAATGGTATGAAACATTGACATTCTAACGCAATAGAATCACAGATCTCTCTAATACCTTCAAGACGATGTACAATACAATTATTTTAATATTTTCTCAGTCTTCAGCCAAAAATGTATCTCTTCAGCTGTCTTGTGACAATTATGCGATATGTGTTGAATAATTTCTACTTAAGAGTCCATGGGAGTCGATTTAGAGGAATATCAGTTTTTTGTGATAACTTTTGAACGCGGTACGTTATATAGAAATTCTGAAAACGAAGAAACACAGATATTGTCAATACCTTCAAAATGGTGTGAGTAATAACTATTTATCTCGAATCGCCTGATTGTCAGGCGTATACGCTTAAAACACACTTTTTTTAACCGTATACCCCTGACGATTATGCCATGTGAGGTAAATAGTTATTACTTACGCCATGCTGAATAAGGTATTGACTATCTGTGTTTCTTCGATTTCAGAATTTCCATATCTCGTACCGTTCAAAAGTTATCACCAAAAAACTGATAATCCGCTAAATCGACTCCCATGGACTCAGCCAAGATGCATTGAGGGTTGCGTCGGTTAGATACATAGATGGTCAATAGCAGGTGCATTTTTCCCTCTAGTGTTGTATGTGTGTCTAGATTATTTTAATAATAATAATAATAATAATAATAATAATAATAATAATAACAATAATAATAATAATAATACATTTATTTTATTCAATATCATCAATAGATACAATATTGTTAACAAGTCAGTGAGCAATAACAAAATGTCAGTACAAGTACATTGAAGTCGAGTATTGAAATACTCAACTGTAGAGTAGAAAGGATTCGATGTTAACAGGTTTTACTGACACTCTCGAACACAACCTCCTCTATTAAACCTTGATCATATAAAATATATTTCATTCGGTTACTATTGAATCTAGGGAGGCGTGAATCAATCTCTGCAACATGTTTCTGCTATTATTTCTATCTATTTGATGGATACAAAACATTCATTACATCATTTCTTCAAAACGGCTGGTTCGAATTGCATGAACGTTTTTAATTATGTGTATCATTTTCGTGTTTAAATTTGAGGAAAATTTGAATTATAGTCTATTGGTGAGAATAATTTTTCAATTTTTTTCCGCTCAGACTAATCTTATGGGGTTTTAAAAACTTTGAGATGATGTTTCACAAAAATGGTCCAACCGATTTGACCCAAAAACTATACCAGTTCTAAGTTGGATAAGTTTACGTATCCAGAAAAGTTTCATGTCGATCGGGCAAACCCTGCGACCTGTGGAGTGCTTACACAAAAAAAAACATACACGCACATAGACAAAGCTCCGTAAGAGTTGGATGGAAATCTTCGCTAACGCTCATCTAATGATGGCGCTTGCAGTGTAGGCCTACTTGGTTACTTTGTAGGGAAAACAAAAAACAAAATACACAAATATCAGTGCATTGAAGGACTTGGCAAGTCATTGTCCCAGGGCAAATGGGGCAGCAGATCCTGTGGGAACAGAAACGATTCCGCGATTCCTGAAAATTAGAAAATGTCAATAAGAATAAAGTGTATATGCTTATATAGTAGGCCTAATCACTGAATATAAGAGTGCGATAATTAGATCTGTGAAGCAATAAAAAAATCCATGCTTCGGAAGGAAGAACTTCATCAGCTCTGAAATGGAATTGCTCAATAAAACATTAAAGAAAATTTAAACAAAATCACTAACTTTCACAAAATTTCGACTCAGATTTAGAATTTAAGAACCAGTGGCTAGTACGCTGAAACGTCATTATAAAAGGAGGCCGGGACTCGATTCCCGCCATGGTCTAAAATCCTGACAGAAGTTTGTCATGGTTTCCATTTGTCGTTCAGGTCTACTAGGGGCCACGACCCTCTTCTTCCCAGTTCCCACTGTCCGAAAAACACCTAATAAAATAACCTTTCATCTCACCTCATCACCTCATTCATCATTCACCGACGCCATTGCTTCTTGGTCGTTAACCCAATACAGATAAAATTACTGAGCCTACCTTAGATGTTATTAGGTAATCTATCGATCTGGGTAATTTATAATTACCTAAATACATTTTCTATACACATATTTGTAAGATCAATTAAAAAAAAATCTAAAATTTCATGATAACTTACATTGATTCATTTGAGCGTTAACTTAGCGAGTAACGACCGGATTTAATATAGGTCCCCGCCATGCAACAGTTGGATTATTTGGGTACGCATGTGCATATGAGAGATGATTCGAACCCACACCTCTTTTGACTGAACTTTTCAAAGCAAAGCCTTGATTTACCGAGCTAGAAGACGGCTAAAAATACATTGTAATTTAGGGCAAAAAACATGTCAAATATTGAAGGCTAATAAGACAGTGATGACAAAATGTTGATTTATTAAAACTAAAAAGATATCCATTTTTAGTATCAGTTGGTCTATGTTTATAAGGGAAAATTTTAAAACTAAAAATACAAATTTATCATTGTTTTTTTCTAAATTTTACCTACAAATTCATGTTCTGAAGAAATATAATTACAAAATTATCATTTTATTCAGTACAAATGAAATAGTGGATATTAGAGAGAGAGAGAGAGAGATCTCAATGATATGAAAAGTTTGCTTCTTTTCTAAAATGTGTTTGTTTGAAAAGAATCCATTTTTGTTCGCTTTATTACGCATTGCATCGCGCATGCGTTCTCAACACAAATCTACCGACCCGAGAGTCGAGACAGTCTAGTAAGTTTGACAGCAGCACTTGAGAGGTTAGGATTTGGTTTTCAGTCGTTTACAATGACAGAATTATTCGCTAATTTACCCTCAAATGTGAGCAAAGTATGCATACACACGGGGAATATTCTCAGCTTGAACGAGGTGAAGAAGAAAGCAGGACAAAGTCCAACAGACGAAGTAAGTAGGAAGAAAGTATATGGAGTAGGCCTAGGCCTACTCCATCGTAGGCCTACCTTCTCCAGATTAGACCCTGTAAACTGAATAACCTTGGTGGCCTAATTATGACATAGCAGTTTGTCACACTAGAAGTGTACTTATCAATGAGGGCTCACGATAAGATTGTCTAGAATATGCATATAACACTGATTACAACAGGAAAACCTTTTTACATGTCTTGTGGTTAAACCTAACTTTTAAACCATAACCTCAAAATTACAGCGGGTATCAGCATTAAGTAGTACTTACTTAATAAGTAGTACATTAAGTAGTACATACTAAATGGTATCAGGTCCTAATTCAGTTGTGCCTGACTAGGTAGGCTACGGTTCTAGCCCAAATAAAGCTGTAAAATGGGCCTAGGTTAGAGTGTAAGGCACTGACATTGACTTCATAATACACTGACGTAACTAATATATCTTGGTTATCATTACAGTGTGTCGTTGAACTTACTGCTTAAACGTAGCAGTGCTCTGACACTCGGCTAGGCATCGTGCCTGGCTTAAGGTCTGGTCCTCGTATACAGGGCCTCTATTCACAAGCAGGTCAGGTGCCGTTTGGCTCGATGCGTTCTGGTACGCTCGGCCGTATTCGTGCGCAATTTCAAGGGGAGCTATTTATTTTTTTATTCTTGCACAATCTCGAGGCGAGCTTTTTTTTTTATTCTTGCACAATCTCAAGGCAAGCTATTTTTTCCAAAATTAAATTCGGTGCTTAAAATAGTGGTGGTCCAAGCAATGGTTTCGGGATAGGCTCGTTATTTTCACAAAACAAAAGACCAAACTTAACGTCAACAGAAGTCATTTTCCATAAACCGAATGACCATTCAGTCAAACTGGTTCCAACCCGTTTGTTTGTACTGGCACACACACTCACACGTAGAGGCGCTCTGATCCCGGACGCGACGGAGGGTGTGTTTCCATCCCACCCTCCTTTATTTTTTTATATTGTTTTTTTTAAGTTGGTGCGCCCATCACTACGTAAGTAGGCCTAGAACAGACCGGTGCATATTCAGCCCCCCGAGTAATCATGACGTCAAGCAACAAGTGAGCTCTCTTGCTAATGGAGTCTGTTTTTTCCAGCTGATCGAGAGCTTGAAGATCACTTTGTCGAGTCAGGCGCCAAACAACAGTTCCAATGGAGAAACACTTCAGGTATAGTAACTCATAAGTCCGCATGCGTCTGCTAGGCGTGCGATCTGTCACGCAGTTATATCAAGCGTCTACTAGCCGTTTCTATTCTATATTTTCTTTCAAATTCTGAGCTGCCGAGTTATCTGATTGCCGTTGCAGGGAGCCCGTAGACTGGACCCTGATATTGTAGACCATAAAAGTGTATCCAAATGTCGTGTGGATATAGTGGACCACAAAGTGGATATTCTGTACCTCAAAGCTAATTAGACAAATGTTGTGAACCTCGATATTGTGGCCCCTAATATAGTGGTCCACAAATTAGAACAAAACTAATACACAACACAAAACTAGTTTATCATACAAATACTTCACTCGTAGGCCTAGGTAGGCCTACATTATTCTAGTTATCGAGATGAGAACCGGTTTCATCTTCTCTAGAGTAAGGCTACTGTGCTGGGATAAGTTTCTCGCAGACAAGAAAGTACATTATTTGGACAAGCCGGCCCACAACGCTTACACTCGTCAGAATCAGTCGAGCTGTTGACAGTAATTCTGTGTGAATAAACGTCACTAACATGGAATAGATCTTGGATGGAAGTTGTTTTGTTCAAGTACACGCGTCAGGTTTGAGGGGACACGAGGGACTTTTTCGGGTTGATCCTGTGTCTACCGTATTGTTCAACTAGTTTTTCTAAAATTTTCTTGGAATTTTCAACTTGTTTTTCACTTTTAATTTCTAATATACTATTTTAACATTGGTATATCGATAAATAACAAACAATTTAATACATTTTTGTGGATGGGTTAGTTCAGGCGCTCCATCCGGCTACCGATTATTCAAGTGTCAAGTTCACCGAGTTTTAGTGTCCAAATTCATGCTACCGATACTGTACTGGTAGCCCTAATTTTTTTTTTTTATATTTTTTTTTTCATTGGTCAAATACACTGATACAGAAAGAAATCACGATCGCAACAAAAAAACATCCACAAAACCTTTTAAAAGGGCTTAACTGTGGGTTAAAATAGTGAATAATAAGTACAAATTCAAATTCGGACGTATTTCACGTACATAAAAAGTAACAAAGTAGCCTAGTTGAAGTATAAAAGAATGAAAAAAAACATGACATTTTTTCATATTCTACTTATAAGGCGTTATAAGGTTTAAAGAATTATTGAAAAATATGAATTTGGAACAATTTAGTTACATCAAGTGGTGAGCAAAAGTAAATAGTAGACAGTTGTACAAAATTGTGAAAAATACATAGGCCTAAGTACCGGTATTAAACATTTTGATTTGAAAAGTATTTTGACTAAATGACACATAATGTAGTAGGCATATATATTGAAACCTCTACGTATCATTTTTCAAGGGACTAGAAAAACTGAACTATCCATGCAGGAAAATGATCCATCCAGGAAAGATTAACATTGATTATATGGGAGTGGGGTAAGAAATAATGAATGATGCGAGCAGGAAAACAATGGATCTGGGAACGAAGCATAGTGGTTTCACTGTATTTTTTAAATTGTCAACTCGTAATAATATTGATAATGTCAATAGTAAATACTGATTGATCCAAAATGGATAAATTGGGTTTTGACACATTTTTCAATTTCAACAATTTATACTGCAAGGCACAATATTGGGGAAATGGTATAGAGTTTCCTTGCTGAGATATGACTGGTGCCTGTTGTTCCAGGTCCACCGAGCGGGAGACGACCTACAGAGGAAGATGGAGGAGGAGGACCGGAAGGGGCTGAAGATCAGCGTGAAGGTGTTCATCTCGTCGCTGGAGGAGGATGCTCTGCATGACGCTCTCGATAACGGTACGCACAGACCCAGCGTTACCTGGGAGACCACTTGTAAACAGAGCCGTATCAAGGCCTAGGCCCACGAAGCCCGGGACTAGGGTGGCAAACTCAAGAAGAGCAGCACATTTCCAAGGGGCGTCGGACCCTTCGAAGTTGAATACAGTGAAACCTCAGTCCATAGCCCCCCCCCCCCCCCCCCCCCCCCCGGTGGCTAAGTCAATCACGAGTATTCCGAACTAACGAGTATTCCGAGCTCAAACTTTGTCAAGGTCGACTGTATTTTGTAAATGTATAGGCCTACATTCTAATTGTATGTATGTACATTGTAAATGACATGCTACATATTTCAATATGAACCTCAAGGTCAAAGTATCTCAATGTAGTAAATCTACTGGCAGAAGAATTAAATAAATAAATAAATAAATGTTTGTATTGACAGTGCTGAGTGCTCTGAAGACTGACAGCATAGAGTCCCTAGTCCTGGCCTACTGTCCGGGATCTGCGAGCGAGCCGGGGGTTCTGCTGACCAGTCTGCAGCGCCTGTGGAGGGTCCTGGAGGAATATGTGGAGCAACAGAAGCTGGGCAGCATCGGGGTCAGTGACACCGACACCGACCTCTTCATAGCGCTCTACAACTGGGCCAAGGTACACTCTCTCCCTCTCTCTCTCTCTCTCTTCCCCCTTTCTCTCTCCCTGTTCCTCCATAACCTTCTTGACGTTATTGACCTCCTGATGGTTGTGCACAAAATGCTTCTTCCATTCCTCCAAGCTCGTGGGACGCCAGTTACGAGCCCGCATCTTGAACAGATGTAGAAGGTGCACTTTGGCAACATATATCTCAAGAACTACATACACCACGGACTTGCGGTAAATTGCAATCAATGAATAATACGCTCACAATTATATGTGTGTAGTCAAATTTTGGGAAATAATTTCCCAATCAAAAACAAATCAAAATGTGAATCAGAATTAAAATGTGTCTAGGCCTAATTTGATGGTTTTCATTGTCAAATTCCCGGTTAACGAATGAGAGTAAATATAATTACAAAGGAACATCTTTTCGTTCAACTTTGCTTATCAATATTTGAAATCCTGATTTGCTTATAATTTAACAGTCTTCCCATTTTCTTTGGCCGAAATATGTAATGTAACTAGATTTTGTCAAAATTAAAATATGGAAAATTCCACCATCTAGCGGTGGTTACTGAAACTCCTAGAATGTCATCCTCTTTCCACTTTACAACACTGGTAGGAAGTGTATCCTAACTATGAATGATGTCACCCTAAATATACGCATTTCGAAGAAAAATATTCTCAGCTAAGATGCCATCGGGCTCTTGAATCTTGAAAATAAGAAATGTGCCCACACAATCATATCCCAAGATACCATATATTAGAACAAAAATATTGTAATCACACCTCAAAGTCATAGAAACTTGGTGTGATCACCAAATATCAACCTTCCTTTTGGCTAGCCAGGATGTAAAAATCTTGTATTGTAAATATTTTACGGAATAACTAATACTAAGTTGAGCCTGTACTGAGCCTTGCTTGCTTGCAGGTGAAGCCGAGCATCGTGCAGATCAACCTGGCCACATGCTGCGTGGTTCCGCCCGCCTTGCAAGACTTCACTAAAGCCAACGACGTCCAGCTGCTCACTCACAGCGACCCCGTGGGTAAGTCACTCTCGGCGACCTCTTTGACCTCTGGGTTAAGCTCTACAACAGGGCCCTTATTCTATAACAGTAAACAAAATGGATACGTGACGAAAGTGTCAGAGCCCATATGATACACCGTATTAAAGTATACGAAATAGTTGGGACAAATCGAAGATGACCTGATTTTGTTTCGTTTTATAGTTACAGAATAAGCCTCCAGGGCTCTCCAACTAGATATCTCATAGGGCCATTTTTTTATGAGAAAAGTTGAGGTGGGCCACTCAAATAATTGGCCAATTCATTTATTTTTCAGTTGTTTTCAATATGGTAGTTGGTATACAAACGACATTTTTTTATACGCACATATTAAAGTTATTTACCTACAACTGATTTTAAAAAAATCAAAATTCAATGATTTACCGTAAATTGCACTTCTTGTCCTTATGTTGTCATTAAGGTCTCTATAGCTGATTCGACGCTAGCAAGGAAGCGCACAAGGTTTTCAAATGTGTGCGCCTGTTATCACAAACCATACGGTAGGGCAGAGCCAAAGTGCAGCCATATGGCTATCCGACTATTTTGTCGGGAATTATCGACTGTAATGTTAATTCAATAGTTGAAGGATGGAAAAAGTTACCCGACTCTTAACCTATAGCTAAAAGCTTTTATGTAATAACCAAAATAAATCCCCCAAAGAATAGCATTGGCTTCAGACAACATTTTAACCCTTGCCAAATATATTCTCAATTTGATTACAGTGCATGTTATACTAGATTGTAGTGAATTTACGCAGGTTCATAAGATCAAACCGCTGGCCATTTGAAAAGGTCCCGCAGGCTGCCAGCTCTACAAGGTGGTGATTGTAGGGACTGAATGTCGTGCGTGTATGTGTAGAGATCCTGCCACGGTCTTGCCTGGGACAAGTCCTGCTCTACAAGGCGGTGATTGTAGAGACTGAATGTCCTGCGTGTGTGTGTAGAGATCCTGCCGCGGTCCTGCCTGGGACTAGTCCTGGTGAGCCCAGCTCGACCTGTTGGTAGAGCTCGACAAGGCAGTGATTGTAGAGACTGAATGTCCTGCATGTGTGTGTAGAGATCCTGCCGCGGTCCTGCCTGGGACAAGTCCTGGGGTCCGGTGAGCCCAAGCTAGACCTGTACTGGGCGCTGAGGTTCCAGGTCCACGTCAAGTGCCGGGGCGTCCTGTCGTCCAAGGGCTACACCCTCTGCGTCAAGCGCACGTAGTACAACCGGCTAAGGTGAGACCAACGTAGCAATCGTACCAGTGGATAGGCAACAGTTCTTTAGAGCTCTGCAACCAGCCACAGTAAACCCTAGTAATCCGAAATCGAAGGGACTCGAAAGAAAAAAGATTTCGGTTTATAGAATTTCGGATTAATCAAAAAGTCATTTTTCCCGCTCAGAATATAGTCAATTTTGTATTGCGCGCTAGAGGAAGCTACGTCACCGGCTGAGACTGCTACGTAATAGATCCGTTGCTAAGGGCCTCGCTGATCGTGTGTTCTCGGCTATTTCCGTGACATGAGAGCCTCATATGGCCGGTTTCTATTGGCGCTTGGCCGTCCCAAGTCGGACGAACAAGTATTCCAAGCTCAGGTCGACTGCATTCGTCGCATTTGGTACACATAGCATGAAACAGCTGAGCGTGCTTCCACTCGTTCTTACGCGTCAAATAAAAAGGATGGAAATTGGGAAAACAGTGATAACTTCAAGGAATTAACTCGGATTATTTCAAATTATCCAATCCGAAATCAGTGTTAAACCAATGAAGGGACGAAATACTAGTTCGAATTATGGTTTAGTTGGAATTCAGATTAACCATATTAATTAACATTGAAATGCCTATATCTTCATCTGGGGACCAAAATTACGTCAAATTTTGGATTGAACGAGTTCGGATTAACGAGGGTTCACTCTATATCGATGGTGGGAAGGCAGAATGACGTAAGCAACATTTTCCATTTTTTTCTCGTGATATACAATTTAGAAGGTCATCTTCATTGATGTGCAAAGTGTCGTAAGTGACATGTCAATACATTGGGCGTGGTCACCAATATAATTTGGGTCTACTGAAAAATAATGAAATAGGTAGTATATGATCTTGAATGAATAAAAATACTATGGAACATGAAGAATAACAAAAAAATTATCGTTTTGAAATATTTGGATTTGACAATCTATTTCATTATTGCTAAATTCCTTCACCTCTACCACGGTCTAGAATAGAGAGGTCTTCGGAGCGAACCTATTCCGGCTGATACAAACAGTGCTGCTAGTTCCACCAAAATCCGTGCGAAATGCTAGGTGATAAGAGGCCAGTCACGTGGTCTAGTCGACGTTTGACAGCTGATGTCTTGCCGGCAAACATTTGGTGCTCGCAAGCGTAGAGCGTGCCTCTTTTCACCTAGTGTATCTCACGGATTCTGGTAGAACTACCAGCATAGTTGGTATCAACCTTCCAACGCACCGAGATAGCCCCATACAAGACCTCTCTTATTCTGGATCGTGATCTCTACTACTTGTGAACCAGCAGCTTACCTCGTCTGTCACGAGACCGGTACTAACGACGGTCTGTTTCTCTGGCAGGGGCGGAGCTAGCACTCGGTAGGGGCCGTGCCAGGCGGTGGAACGTATTATACTTACGCTAAGTATGACCAGGTTTTATATGTATTATGCACGAGACACTTCTATTAAATCATTGTTAAATACTTAAATTATGATTAACAGTGAATTATTTATATTATATTGTTATCGATAAGAAGGTCATCCATCAACTGAATAGTTGTAAAAACTTTGTTGATTACTAACTCTGCAGCATCTGTAAGAGTTGATTGCTTTTGAAAGATGTTGCGTTTTTAACGTGAACCGCGTTCTGAAAAATACCACAACTATGAAATATAATATTGATATTCTTGTTTGTTGTGTTGGTAGATGACCTTCTTCTCTTGTGAATATAAATTTATGCATATAATGTAAGTCCATATATATATATCTATGTAATATGAATACAGTATAATGATTATATGATGTTATTTATGATATCTGTTTGTAGTTGCTATCTAGCTGTAGAGACGAGTTGCCAGTAATGCAGAGCTGATTGGCTGTCTGTCTCAGCTATCTGTAGCAAGTGTTGCATATCTCTTCGATCAGTTTAACTGTTAAGTAGGTAAACATGTCAATTAAAGCCATAGGCAAGCATTTGGAGGTTAATTAAAATGAAAAGGGTTTCAAATAGCTGAAAGAGGTGATTTGGTGTTGACTATTTTTACAAAATCGTTGTCAGTGGTGAAATAGCATTTACGGAGTTTTTTTCACCTTTTAGGTGAATTTTCATGTATTTTGGTGTACGTACTTTTTTTATTATTTTCATGTGGATAAGATTTGATGGTAAATAATAACCATTATGTATGTTATTTTGAATTGTTCATTAAAGGATGAATGCAATAAATACCGGTAGATTAAAAACAAAGGGAACTTTTTTAGATAATTTACAAGTTATTCAGATTTGAAATGAAAAAGAAATCTGCATTTATGTAATATTCATGAGTAAAAAGACATGACCGCGGAAAATCGCGAAAAGCATCATTTTTAAATAAAAATAATCAAAATAACAATAGGTTTTTTGAACTCGGAAAGATCTGAAACTTGAATGTATTGAAGAAAAAACACCTGACTAACAATTCGCGTTGATCGATCAAATCCCAAATGCTCTGATCATAACTAAGTAATCAGTAACAAAGGAACTCTTCTCGCCTGCATTTTGAGGACAAGAACTTGTGACTAGCTAAGGGTTGTGATACGAAGTTGCTAAATCGCTTCACAAATCTGTTGAATCAAAACTCATAAGCCATTTCGGATATTTGCATTCTTATATTGAAGTAAGACAGTAAATTGTTTCAATTTTATTTCAATTTCATATCATTTTCAGTATCAGTTATTTACATCGTGTTTTATTATATTTTTCTAAGTATTTTCTATTGATTGTTATCCTGTTCACTATGGAGTCAGGGACCAATAAAGGTTTTTGTATAAGCAAAGGTTGTTTGCATTGTGAATTTTGCATTTTGTGAATTTTAAATTTTGATTTTATTCAACTCGAGTATAATATATTTTCAATAAAATGCAGTAGTGTATGAGACCAATAAAGTCTGTAGAGATGATTGACATGTTTACATACCTATCTTCTCGCCGGACAACAGAAGAGTATAGTAAAGGATCTCCGACACTTGCTTTAGAATGCCGAGACAGACTATAGCTAGTCTAGCGATGAGGATAGGTAGGATCAGGCTGTTAAGCTACAACATGTAGGCCTAATCAATTAAACAATTAGCAAATATAGAAAGTATAAATTAGACCTGAGAAGCCTACTTATTAATACCTAGTACCTACGTCATTTCCACAATTGTCTGTATTTAGCGTTAAATTGCTATTCGTTCAACACTCAACTGCTGTTGTGGTGAGACCAGTGGCTAGCATGCGGAACCTTCATGGAGGAGTCTGGTGTTCGATTCCTACCATGGTTGACAATCCTGACAGAGACGAGTGGACCAGTAGCTAGCACGCTGAACCATCATTCAGGAGACTGAAGTTCGATTCCCGCCATGGTCGACCATCCTGACAGAGACGAGTGCACAAAACGGCAATTTTCACATTTGTACATAGTTCTTCCAACCAAGTTCTATACGCTGAATTGAATGAAGCGATTACTCGACACTTTCATAGATATATCAACATTTTGAACTGGACGTAAGCGAGCAAACAAGGAACAAGGTTTCCGTCGGGTGCAAGCGTTACTGAAAACAGAAATACACTAGCTTGGGCCCATGGCACTAGGGGGCCCATGGCACTAAGAGACTCATGGCACTAGAGGACCCATGGCACTAAGAGGCTCATGGCACTAAAAAAACCTGAAAACCTTGAATGGGGCCCATGTTACTAGGGGCCCATTACACAAAAATAGTTTATGATTGTTATTCAGGCCAATCGGTTGAACGGTTTCTACGGAAAAAAATTGGAAAGTTTGGAAAATCCCCATAAGAATAACTCGGGGGAAATACATGAAAAACGAAAATTCATCAAGAGTTATCAAAAATATCTCAAATATGTAAACAACTGTAATACACATTTTCAAATATTTTTTCAATAATCGGAAGAGCAATCAAAGAAAACGCAATAAAAGTGTACATTTGATCGAATATTAGGATCAACAGGTTTTGCAGAGTGGATGTGCATCAGGTTGTACTATAAATATCAATAAGTTTTAGAATGGTTGCAGGTAAGGTTTTCAAACATTTGAAGTAATCCAAGGTCTATAGATGTAGATCGAGTGAGCTGACAGAATATTTCTCATTCTAGATTTCCGTACTTATAAGCTCATCTCACAACGCACATTCTGCTTTTTCCTACTTATTATTATTAAGTGATAGTCTACCGCATCTAATAAATTAGACCTATTTTTACTCTGTTATTTAAAAAAAAACATTTACATTGATATAGAAATTTGATAGTAAAAACTACTGGTACGCTCTTGAATGCTTTTTCTTAACTCGTTTTTCTGCTAAATGACCTCGCTGTCGATGCGCCTTTAAACTAAAGAAAACACTAGCAAACGCTGATTTTCCTCGAGCGCCTCTGCCTGCTCAAAATGGTGTTTCTATATTCAGCATGCTAAATGACCTCGCTGTCGATGCGCCTTTAAACTAAAGAAAACACTAGCAAACGCTGATTTTTCTCGAGCGCCTCTGCCTGCTCAAAATGGTGTTTCTATATTCAGCATATTACGTAAGGTACTACTGTTGTGAACTTTTCTTTATTACTCAATACGTAGCACAACTAGATATCTTAGCTCTGCTTAGCTCGGCCGGTAAGTGAACTACCTAGGGTGCTGGCGGGTAGGGTTCGATTCACACGCGGGGCTTGTTTATTACTTTTTGAAAAATATTATTAATTATTATTTAGGCCTATATTATATATTTTTAATAATATATCAATATTTTTTTTAATAATTTGTATTAATATTTTATAAATGCTTTGGCTAAAGGTTATTGGTCAGGGAGATTTTCTTTTCATCATTTCCCGCGGAGGAAGTTCGAACTATTAATTTCCTCTCCCGACCCGCTTGTTTGATCGATGAACGCCACCAAATAAAGTTCTAGCTGTTTTTATTTACCTAACCATAGTTGGCTATGCCGCTAACCTGAAATTGTGTAGATCGACGCTTACTTCATAACACCTGCGCTAGCCGAGTAGCGGGTAGCCGCTCGGTCCGCTCTCGCCAGTCTCTAGTAGGCCGAAGCTGGTGGAACCGTGGAAGCTTGTAGTTGTAGCATCGTGGTTTGTAGTTTTATTTTATCAAGCAATTACTGTAAATAATACTTCATTCAATATCTACGGCGCTGTGTAGACTCATGGTAAGGAATGTAGAAGTAAAGGGTAGATATATTACATCGCTCTTTACCGCATTGAGATTGGTCTGCTGTAAATATTGATCAGAACTTGATCAAGGCCTAGGGCTATTTTAGGCACTTGGCAATGTGGCCGAGGCATTGAGTTTGTAGGCCTAGTGTTTATGTGAACTCGGTAAAATTACAGAGACACTGAGCACGCCTACTTGTGTTTTTTTCCCTCAACCTCCACCACTAACCCACCAGACATATTACACCCTCCAGAAGCCCCCACCCCTCCCCAACCAGGGCATCAACCTACCCCCTGACCAAACCAACAAACATCACCCCCTCCAGCACCATCCCTATCAAACAACATGCAAAAACCATCAGATTCAAGTGAGTTTGAAAACTATAAAAACCAACAATTCTCAACCTCCTGCAACGTTTTCTGAATGATATAAACAAGGTCTTTCAGAAAACACCAAAAAATCGAAAATCAAACACCAATTGGCAATGCTCAGGGTCACAGTAAAATTACTGTGAACTCAATAAGGGCTGCGGTAAAATTACAGAGACACTGAGCACGCCTATTTGTGTTTTTTTCCCCAACCTCCCCCACTAACCTAACTGACATATTAGACCCTCCAGCAGCTCCCCCCTCCCCAACAACGGCATCAACTTACCCCCCTAACCTAACCACCAAAAATCACCCCCTCCAGTTCCACCCCTCCCAAACAACATGCTAAAACCATCAGATTCAAGCGAGTTCAAAAATTGTGTTTCAGCAATAAGTCAATTGATGATGCATCATGTGACCCCTGGCTTGATCCTCGGATAGCAGCAGGACGGACCAGGATCCCCAGCCCGGAAGAGGAGGCAGATCATACGGACACGGTAATGGAGCATGAGTCACTAGTGAATCAGGTAACATAGCGTATTCCACCTCATCTGGATCTATTGACTAGTGTCATGAGTGGCGTCTGTCCATTGAGAAATACTTGCATCTTTACTATAGAGATTCTGCCATTCACATGCAGTGGCTGCCGTGATTGACGCAGAATGATTGATCAATGGATATAATAATTATTGAACGAATGTGTATGTAATGTTGAGAATAATTATTGAAAGAATGATAGATAAAATTATAAAATGACAAAGAAAACCAGAGGGCCAGAAGGAAGTAAAATAAGAAAGTTGTTATGAAATATAATAGCCCACGTAGAGTTGTAAATGAAAGTAATATAAAAAATTATATATTGGGGGGGGGGGGGGAAATTAAATGATGATTGATTTTTCAAAATGTGTACCAGTTGATCTTTTCATATTTATTATGCAATAAATTGGTAAAAATGTTATAACAAAAAACAATTGGTGGTCTCCATATATTTGTATAATCCTAGTGAAATATAAGCAATTTAATGACCATCATCAGTTCACACGCTCGCTTCATGTGATCTGGGAGGCGAGGGGAATTTCGGACCCGGTTCGATCCCCGCCGCCTTCCAACGCATGTTTTCTCTCCAGTAAAGACCGGTCGTACCGAGTACTCTGCTTTCTGAATTTGGGACCGATATCATCAAGCTACTATCAACTAGGATTGTTATTCTGTAATGAAGTATGTTGGCATCACCGTATCGTAGTCTCACCTTGTTCTTGTTCTCAGTGGCTGCTAACAAGACTTGAGTTGTGAAGTCGTGAGTAAATCCAGTTTGTCGTGTTTCAGTACAAGTAGCTCTGATGTTGAAGAGTGAAGGGCTACTTGTACTGAAGCAGTTTGAACTGGATACAACCGACGAGTGTGCGCCCGAGCCCAGCTAGCGTGAAGTAACGGAGCTATCCTTCGAGCTGGCTGCTCCAAGCGCGGAGCGAGTAAATCCAGTTTGTCGTGTTTCAGTACAAGTAGCTCTGATGTTGAAGAGTGAAGGGCTACTTGTACTGAAGCAGTTTGAACTGGATACAACCGACGAGTGTGCGCCCGAGCCCAGCTAGCGTGAAGTAACGGAGCTATCCTTCGAGCTGGCTGCTCCAAGCGCGGAGTGAGTAAATCCAGTTTGTCGTGTTTCAGTACAAGTAGCTCTGATGTTGAAGAGTGAAGGGCTACTTGTACTGAAGCAGTTTGAACTGGATACAACCGACAAGTCCGAGCCGAGGAATTGGACGAGATAGCTTTCGTGAGGGAAGTTCTTGTTTTTAGCAGCCAATATTGATTTTTTTAGAAAAAAAATTCTTGTCTCACTCGTTCTCAACGGTGGGAAACCTTATGCTATTTCATGATTGGCTTATTTTACAAAATAGCGTGGATGTCAAGAACCACTGGGCTTTGAAAGATGAATGGTATTAAATACGATGCAAATAAGCTACTCCTTTGGGTCATTCGGATTTCTCACATGCCGCCCCGGTGGCTAAGTCAATTATCGCTAGCGGTAGTGACTGAAGTCACCGTTGGGCGTGGGTTCGAGTCACGCACAAGGCATGGTTTTTTGTAAACGTCCTGTTACGTATCATCACTTCATCGTTTCATTATCACCCGCTCATTCGTAACCCCGTATAACCTAGCTGTTGGTAGGGTCGTTCAGCAGCATTAAAAAAAAATCTCAAATGATTTTGATTATATGTATAAGTCATCTAGATGTAATTTACTTGCAATATAAATTGCGTAACAGTTCAATAATGCGTGATTCAAAACTCATTGTCTCAGTTTTCTGGTATTAAGAGACTGTTGCACGCAGCTGAGCAAATGACAGTGTAATTATCATTCACTTGTGAAAGAAGTTGGTTCCTGGTATCACTATTAGATGAGTCGCAACCAGCAGAATCAAAGTTGTCACCATGACACCAATTTTCACTGCATCCCCTTTGGAAAAAATCTTACTTCTAGAAGAAAATTTTAAGATCTTGGGTGATTTTTTTTCCATTATTTTTTTGGGCCCATGGTTTTTGAGAGTTGGTTCTTTCAAGTTTATTGCATTGGATCTCTCACATTTAAATAAATTGCTTTGGCTTAGAGCAAAGTTTAGAGGTTATGTTCGTTGAAAATGTCGTCCAGGTCTAAACCATGTAATTTGTACCAAATATTTTGCGCAAAAACATATTGATGCAAAAAATATGTGTGTAATACAAGCTTTGCAAAGATACAAAAAAACTTTTTGTCAATACCCCGCTATAGAACAATATGACTGACATCCCAGTTTTTCCAAATTTGCATGAAACATTTTATTTTTGTGTGTGTGTGGGGGGGGGACATCATTTATGGACAGCCATTATTGTTGTGAAACATATTCAAACTTCAATGAGTTGTATATTTTTACACATTTTCTCACAAAAATCATTTCTGGCCAGGTGTATTTTGTTTGACAGCGGGCCACAGTTCAGTGAGAAAGTACTTGATATTGGCCTACCTATATTATAGAAAAATGTTCACTTTTTATGTTGTATGGTTGTGGTCACATTCAGTGGTTGATCAAGCTACATTAAATGCACCCTGATGAAAATATACTGCTATTAAATGCACTAAAACTAGAAGACAATGTGCATACTTGTGTAGCTGCACTTGTGTGAAAGTATCGGTGGTTAAATGTGCATAGATTCATTTAATTTCAAATTGAATTATTTATGTGACCGCAAGTTTACCTAGGGATGTGGATTTCTTGTGATTTTTTTCAGGTAAAATTTCTCTAGCTAGGAAAATGGGTGAATATATCATTTGTCACCGGATCGCAACTTTTCATCTCAATACTTCATTTAAAGTGATTTGTTATCACAATTGTTTGATTCATGGCGGCATTTTCTCCATTCACAACACCCGTTTCAACATAATTTAGAGTTTATTCAATTGTTGCAGACTTGGATTATTCACTTGTGTTTAATTTAATTCAACTTTTCGTTCAACTACCGTTCACAATCTCGTATCGTACTTCTTCATCATTGGTCTTGGTTCCTAGTTCAGATTATTCGGCTGACCCCTCAAAGGATGTGGACACCTTGTCGTGGTGTGGGGGCTTGCGTGACCCCGTGATCTTCAGAGCTGTTGCCGGGAGCGATTTGTTTGCTCCCAGCAGGTCCACCCATGGCGATAAGGTCTGGAGTGAGGGTCCAGATGAAGTTGGGACCGTCCTTCGAGTAGGTGACGGGTGACCAGAACATGTGGAGGGAGCACTGAACATTGGTCTTCTTTACTTCCTAATCTATTGCCATCAACTACAGGAGATTTCTTTAGTTTCGTCAATCGAAGTGCAATCTCCTGTTGCACAAAATGGAACTGTCCATTGTGCGGGTGCGATATACATGTACGAATATGAGACTTATAGAGGGTATAAGGTCTAGGGTAGGTGATTGACCATGTATCTACGTGTCAATTTCAGTCACCGAGTTTTATTTCCATCTTTTTGGCAGTCAATGCTTCTCTCTTTTCAAAATATTATTTTGCGAGCTGGCATGAAGTTTCCTCAGATGAATACCATCTTTAGCGCCTGTAGCCCTTTTCTTACTCTATCCCATTCTTCAAATTGAAGCGATGCATTCCAGAATGGTTTGTACATCCTCACAGCCTCCCTTGGAATGCACGCTTTGATACATTTCATCAGTTCTTTTGTTATATTATGTAAGAATTGATCAGGACGATCGTTTACCAAGTCTTGAGTTATGCATTCGTCTGTTATGTTTATATAACTTTTCCAGTCCATCTTGTGCAAATTCCATTTAGGTGTAGTATCAATAATTCCATATTGTTTGTCACAGTTGATGCATCGATTGAGACAAGAATCGCGTTGAAGTCTCCAGTGATGATTGTGTTTCTCTTAATTGGCAAACTTTTAAGAGCAGTTATTTTCCTGAGTGGGTTGTATAAGGCTATGACTTTGGTGTAATAGCTGCCTTACCATACCTCGACTTGTGTCTCCTCCAGGCTATTGCACTGGTATTTGATTTTCTCATCCTCTTCCTACCTCAGTCTTTGTCTTGTTCAATTAACTGGAATAAATGTGCTTAAACTCTGCCAGCAACTGTTACGGATGGATTGAGTAGTTCGTACACAGTTGTTGCCGGTCCCAAGCCCGGATAAAAGAGGAGGGTTGTGGGTGAGGTTAGCAGCCTGCCTACTTTGAAAAGAATATGTTGCTCACAGAACTGGAAACACGTCACAGCATTTTCTTGTAATAGGGTTCATTTTCACTGTTGCTGTTGCACGGTGGCAAGTTCCCTCCCTAACCTTCTGACACAATTGTTTTAACCTTATTTCATTCCCCTGAAAAATTCTCGATTTTCCCTTCGTACGTCCGTTTCTTCCTGCCTGACAAGGCTGAGCTCTCTGTAAGGGTCTCACGGACTCTGGAGATTTGACTCTTGATGTCAACAGAACTGCAACAAATGGCGATTTTGCATCCTCGTTGGGCTCTTATGGTGAAAGTGGAGCCGGGTCTCCAGCGTTGATGGACTGCATCTCCGTGATGGGGACAGGTCGATCGGTTATACCTCTCTTAACTGCTACCATTACACCCCCTCCGCGCCTATTTCCATCTCTTCTGTGTAAGGTGTAACCATCTATAGTTGATTCACCTTCTGTAATTCCCTCTCCCAACCATGTCTCTACTGCCACCACCACTTCTGGCTGATACAGTTCGAACAGCGTTCTCAAGTCATCCACCTTATTTGCTAAGCTTCTACAATTTATGCCTACTACCATTAATTTAATTCCCTGACTATTATAAAAAAAATCGCGCCACAGTCCCGTTAAGATAGGATTGTCTCGCCAAGCTCTAGATACCACTCTCAAATTCCAGCTATACAGAATTCCAGTATACACTCATTCCTTCAGTTGTCTTACCCTGCTCTGCAGATAATGCATTCCATTTCAACTTACTTCTTGCCTCGAAGGATGCGAACTCCTTGACGTGGTGTGGGGGCTTGCATGACCCCGTAATCTCCAGAGCTGTCGCCGGGAGAAATGTATTTTGCTCCCGAAAGGGTCACCCATGGAGACAAGGTCTGGAGTGAGGGTCCAGACCAAGTTCGGACCAGTTGGTATGCTCCCTGGATCCCTTTTCTATTATTCTGTCTCCGTCACATGGTATTGTAATATTATTAATTGTGCTCTCATAATGCACATGAATACTATTGTACGGTAATGTTGCAACCGCCTCGTTCTTGACAAGACTAGAAACCATGTGTGTTTAGTATGTGTCAAACCTCATTTTGGTTTGCGCTTTGAAACAGTCTTCACTTATACCACTCGAATGTGGTAATTATCTAAATAATGTATGAAATAAAATTGAATATATAATAAATAAAATATTAGTATTTGATATACAAAGATTGATATAAAATGATTACTTAGTGGTCATATTATTAATACCGCTAGGCTGGACTACTATTATTTAATATTTCATGTTCCAACCTTTTTCAAGCTAGGCCTAGGTCGGATCTTGGCCATGCAGCCTATTTTTACTTCCCTATGCAGGTAAAGGAGAGAAACGATATGCTTCGCAAGAGCGTTGGACACTTTTAATTCTAGGCCCTTCTTCATTATTCAAAACCACGCGTATTTCGTGAGGTTAACCATCCAGGCACGACGACTGTAAACACAGCCCGCGTGTATTTGTTTCATTTGCCGATTTAGATAATATACCACATTCCATCAAGTGCAGTGCCTTCCACATAAGGACGCATGCTCCATTACGTGAAATATTTTCACTACAGGCGTAAACATTTTGTAAATTTTCGGAGGGTTATTTGTATTGTACTTGTATACCCAAGATCACCCATGGCGATAAGGTCGGGAGTGAGGGTCCAGACCAAGTTCGGACCGTCTCGGTCGAGTGGAAGCCTAGAGTGTGTGGAGGGAGTACTGAACCTTGCGTTTGTATTTGTATTTTATTTCGTTTTCTCATCGTAGTCTTTTATTTTTATCGTATTTTATATAATCTTATCTTACTTTCCTAGTTCTTTTTATCTCGCTCCCTCCACATGTTTCAAACATCTACAAACGTTGACAACTATGGCATGCACATAGGCGCAAAATGACCTCGCTGTCGACGCGCCCGTGAACCCTAACACTAACTAACTAGGAGATGCCAGTGGCGAAGCGTGACAATCCGACAGGGGAGACACGAAAGAGTGTATTAGTAAATCTAGATAAGCCTTAAGATTAGTTTAAGCTTCAGTGAAGCCAGCTATTGTAGCCTACATGGAGTCAAAATGTATATATCACCAATTTTTCAGACTCTTGATTTGGATATCGGCTCATTTTCCAGGATATTGATTGGTTATAGGATCAGTACAATAAAAAAAAAAGGCGAAAAGTGTAGGAATAACTGTAAAGCTAATTTAAAAACACTTCAAAAATAACAGTCATAAAAAAATGACCGGAGGATTTGGGTAGTTTAGAAATTCAAGAGCTGGATGCAAACTTTATGTACCTTTTGACTTGAGTGATGGACATTTTTAAACTGACGAATTGTGTTTCCGATCTTCCAACCTTCTCGAAATGAAAATAAACTACCCAATATACATGTTAGGACAATAAATAAAATAACGATACATAGAGAAATAGATATACAATAGGCGAAGGGTTCATTTGGACCAATATTTCATCTGCGACTTGACGTAATAAATGAAAGCCCGCTCAGAAAACACGTGTGAGAGACGTGTCTCAAGCGCGCGGTTCAATTGTCATATGTGGCCTGAAATCCGAGCATGCTGACAACTCGATTACACGTATAATAGGGGCTCGGGAAGAGACGACTGTCCACAGCGTCTCACAAGCGTAACAGCGAAAGCATAGGAGTCAGCCAGGGCACGGAAACATGCACACGCACCGCACACAGCGTGGCAAAATATGGTCTCCTGGAGAAACTTGAAATCAATTTAGAAATGAAAATAGAGGTATACAATTTTTTCCTTTCCCTTTTATTCGTTGGGTAGACACTGTCTCAATGTTTACCCCGACGCTTCGCTACTGGGAGATGCTACCTTTGATTGGATATATCTAGTATACCTTGACTCTTGGAGTAAAGCTCTGAGCTTTGGTGGTTTTTCTGTTCGATCTATTTTGCTCCCAAATTACCAGATTCTTTGCTCGGGTGTTTTCATAAAGAGAAAGAGATCTAAATCTTTCTCATACTCGAGCACAGTAGTATCCGTCCACCCAAAACATCAAATGTGACAGTATGTCCAATGAGTACCACCAATGAATACAGTACTCGTCCACACTTCCAAGTTTTCAGAACAGTAGGTTAGGGTTTTTGAACATGCGTTGTTAGTCTAGAGGTATGTAGGCCCAATGGAAAACAAGAATAGTTCGTTTACTTTAAAATATATTTATTTTACTTGAACACTTTAGGCCTACAAGCACTTTCAGCCTGTACAACCCTGTTGCCTCGACGGCTTCTCGACCACTTCTGTTCTCGCCTTTCCTGTCTTTACAATCACCCCTCGACAGGCCGAGACCGAGACCAACCCTCTAATGACTATTAACTAACTGTACATCTATACACTATTCCAAAGACGTTGTCCCTACGCTATTCTATGTATACACTTCAACTACACTAACTATCTATGCCTATCTGATATCTATTCCTAAATATGCCTATATATCCTATCTATTATTCATCTATTACAATATCACTGAACTAGTTAGGTGAGGCCTATTCCTAAATATACCTATACATCCTATCTATTATTTATCCATTACAATATCACTAATCTAGTTAGGTGAGGCCTAGCATCGTTTATATTCATCTTTTGAGAAGGTTTCAAAATGAATAACCATCTTAATTATAAAGCATGATATGTATTTAATTGTTACAACAATTGCACGGGTCAACACAACTTGAAATACTAGAATAAATGCAATGACCGGCCACTACAGTAACAAACGTCATGTATACTTTAGTATTATTTCTCAATTATAATAAGACCCTGTTCTACGAATTTGGATTGAATTCTGGCTGGCTTAGGGTTGGGTACAAAAATAACTTTGGCCACAAAAGGTAATGGCAAAATAACATGCTAGGATAACTATCGCTTCAATCCACTGACTAGTATTTAGTAAAACTGGCCCAAAGTTTTGTCTCATAATTGGCTATCTTGATTGAGCACTAAGCCTAAAATGACACTGCGGTAATATCAGTTTTAACAATCAAGATGTCGTAATACATTACCGGTATTCATACTATTATGCGTAACGTTAATGAAATCATATTGTTGCTGGATGTAAAAAATTAATGAACTAAGACTGAGGCATTTTATATATCGGTAAGGTTGAACAGTACCCAAGCAATATGTTGTGCTTGTTTACACTCATCGCAGTCAATCCACGATTGTTTCAATCTTTTTCTTTCGTCTTCAAAAAAAGAACCAGCACAGTAAAAGCAGGTTCAATCGTCATTTTGGATTTTCCGTCTCTTAACTTCAGCCCCTGCTGCCAAAATTAATTCTGGAACTGACGGCGAAACCCCTTGGGAGTGGTGAGCAAGAGCAGTCGATGTTGGAGTTATAATAATAATATTCATTTATTTAGCATCAAGCTATTCAGATTACATTTATATAATATTTTATATATCTATTTTATATATGTAATATGTTATATAATACATTTATAAAATATTTTCACTACAGGCGTAAGCATTTTGTGAATTTTCGGAGGGTTATTTTTATAGTACTTGTATACCTAAGGTCACCCGTGGCTATAAGGTTCTGGAGTGAGGGTCCAGACCAAGTTCGGACCTCTCGGATTAGTGGAAGCCTTTTGGTGACTGGAACTCTTCCGACTTATAGCCGGTATCATAAAAGTGAGTTTCTCTATTTTTAGGAGCACCGTACATGTACCCCCTTGATATGAAGAGTAAAATTAATGGAAAAACGTTCCATTCCTTGAAACTTGATTTTATATCTATTGTTGGAATATATGTGAGATTTTGAGTTATATTTTCGTGAGAAGTTATATATAGCCGATCTCTAACGTCAGTAACTCACAGCGTAGCGTCATATGCAGACTCTTTCTGTTTACATATAAATGGTCATTAACAGAAGGAGCTCTAAAACGGACGTGGGTTCAATCTCAAGCTCCCTTCGCCAGAGCAACTTTGGCATCAGTTGACGGAAACCTGATGTTAGCAGGAGCCAAACGGCGCAACGCACGGACAACACTTCTGATAATTCTACAAGTAGAAGCTTGAGATACATTGCCATTACGGCCACACGTCCACTGAAAACTACCAGTCGCTAAAAACACAAATGCAACTAGCAATTACAACTGAATGTCCACTGGCAGCGCGTTGTTGCGTCTCGTTCTTCGACGTAAATGGGCTCCAATAGTCTTTGAGGATCTGAAAATGTTTCTCTGTTTAGCTTCTCTCGATTCTCTTCACACCACATACTTCCCTGCAGAAACTAGACCAATCAGTCACAGTGTGTCCATTTTGTGTCGAGTAGTCCATTTTTTCAATGCCCAAAGTTCCTGTCACATCGATTATAAGAGTGGCCTCTCACAGGCAATAGGTGTTTTATAGATGGAACCTTGTTTGTGGAGATACTGCCTGGTGTGATAGACCCACAAGCCGGTCTTATCGAACTGTAGTTCGATTTAATAGCCAGATCCCACTTCCAACAAACCCACCAATCAAGTCAATGACCATAACTTGGCAACACATTCAAGTGTAGAGGGATAGCAGGCTTTAATTATTATTTTGTAGGCCTACTTCCTCCTCGAAGGTTCCGGACACCTTGTCGTGGTGTGGGGCTTGCGTGACCCAATGATCTCAAGCACTGTCGTTGGGAGCAATTTATTTGCTCTCAGCAGGGTTATCCATGGCGATAAGGTCTGGAGTGAGGGTCCAGACCAAGTTCGGACCGTCTCGGTCGAGTGGAAGCAACCGGAGTATATGGAGGGAGTACTGCACCTTGCGTTCGTATTTTTATTTTATTTCGTTTTCTTGGCACTTAATCTTACTTTTCTAGCTCTTTCTATTCCGCTCTCTTTACATGCTTGAAACATCCACAAACGTTGACAACTATGGCAAAGTACACGGACATAAACATGGGCGCAAAATGACCTCGCTGTCGACGCGCCTTCGAACCCTAACACTAACTAGCTCTTTCATATTTGTGGCACTTCTTCCGGCACTTACATAACAAAATCCCTGAAATCTCTCTACGATCGTACCATTGCGTATATAACGTACAATGATAGAAACTTGTGATTGGCATGTGATGTCTGTAGTTTCGTCTATTTCCCAGGAAAAGAAGGCAGCCTCTGAAATCTGAGCCACACTGAACCAGGGGTATTATGATTATCGATGAGTGTAAGGTGAACCTCGCACAACATGTCAGGTATAACTTTAGCTCCATATTTGCCAGAATGAATTGTGAAGTTGATTTTAGCTGTGCAGTTAGTATTACGCATGTTTCGATTGGCCTCACTGTTTTTTTTCTGAGTTCTAACCGAATGCCAACATACATAATACCGCTTAAAATCAACTTTTTTTCCTTCTACTTTCTTTGTACGGGCAATTTTATACGTAGTTGATGTGTGTTTTTTAAATACTTCAACCCACGTATTAACATCATTTTCCCCTGTAATGTTTGTGTGAAGATACAGTTCAAGTCTCATGCTTCTTTAATCTGTGATTGAACGCTGTTGGTAACAGCGGTATATTCTGCAAAAAATATAATCCTGTTAACACCATATTGTAACATATAGTATAATATATTGTGGTAGACCTGAATTTATTACAAATTATTCTTTCTTACTTGGTACTTTTAGTATGTATTTTATATCAAACAATATTTAGCCTTAGGTATACATCAGCGTTTCAAGCATAATTTATATTTTATTAAAAAACAAAGCATTCAAATTGACTGGATTTACGGTATCTACGGGTTTACGGTAAATTTGTAACCTAAATTATTTATTAACAAATGCACAATACTCGGGGGAAATTTGTCTTCAAAACAATGCCCTGTCCCTAAATTTATTTTGTGATCAAACTTCACTACTGTGTATAGGCCACTAGGTTTATGAATGATTAGGCCTAACATTGCCCATCTAGTTCCAGGCTTATATCGAAGAAAAATAATGAATAAGATCAGTCTTTACCCAAAAGATGAAATTATTTTGAAATTGACAACAGATATTAATTATCAACTTTCCATGTAATGAAATGAAAATCATACTGAAATGAAATCATAAATAAAGATGGATGTGAAAAATAAAGAAAATTTACTAGATATTTAACTAGGCCCAACCTAATTATTATAACGCTTTCTCATGATGAGTGTCTCATGATCTCATGTCTCATGATCATTTCTATTCTGGCTTCATCTTTCTGCTGTTCTGTCAGCTTTGACAATGGTCCCAACAAAGATGAAACAAATCTTTTATCGTCAATGTTATGGCCATCGCCTTCAGCAACAGCAGCACTAACTTCGTTGATTCTGTTGTTGGTGGCCGAAATTTCAACAAAAAACTTCTCCATAATTGGGTAGGTGGTCTGTGTGGAACTGGAGCATCTCTTCCTCTTGATAGGTCTTCTTGGTCGCCCTGGAAGAGCTGAGCTAGTCAATACTCTAGCTACTCGACTCCTCGCAAAGTAGGCCCCGTTCCTCCTCATCCCCGGTGTTGGCCTCTTCCTCTCAGTCATCTAGGACCACAAGCGGATCTGTAGGGTCCACGATTGGTGTCATTACAATTTCCTCAATGTTGGATGACGTTCGACGTTCGGCAGATGGGTCGTCTAAGAAATTTAGATGGTCCATGTACGGCCATGGCTTGGTTTTCTTGACCGCACCCGATCCACTTGCTCCCGCTGGTTTCGCCTCCTCTTTGCGAAACCGATCGCGTAAATGTATCCATTTCTTTTTGGCTTCTTCAGCTGAGAGAATATTCAATACAATTACATCATGCCGTGAATAATAATTCAGTACTGAGAAATCCTGAACAGTGTCTAATTCTAAACAACTTATTTTGAGGTTAAGAATGTGACTTGGCAGGCCTGTTGAGTTGAGCGCCGATCTCCACCCAAGTTTTCATTCTCAACGGTTTGTCTTTGTACAGGGCATCTGTAACTCTGTACAAGAATGGTTTCTCGCTCACGAGAGCAATGATGAATTCATTCGACATGATGTTTTCCTAAACATGCTGGTAACAAATAAAAACGTGTAGGCCAAGTGGTTTGGTTGGCACCAAAAGAGTCGATCGCTGAATAGTTGGTTCTACACCCACCATGCGTAAGAAAAACGTCGGTTGTCGACTCCTCTCCTGGGACAACAATTACTTCGTCATTCAAGAGAATATCATCAACAGATTCTTCAATTAATTGAACATGTTCCCTCCTTCAGCCAACTCCATGGATCCATCAATTGCAACAACGTGTAGTTTAATGAAATCATCTACCTTGGCTGGCAGTTGGTTCATTTGAAAATAATCTGTTTTATATCCCTGGAGCTACTTTCCACAGCAGCATTGCTGATGAAGTTTTCCTTGAATAAAAAAACCAAAAGAATTATAATGGATTTTATGGAAAAAGTTGAATCTACTTACAACGCCGGACAAAGAATCATATTTGGTTTTGTAGTTCCGTTTATACCACTTTCCGTCTCCGATAATAGTACACGTGGCATCGGCATTACCCTCTTTTCTAGCAATCTCTGCTTCCATCTGCCCAGCTTTCTCCGTGGATTGCCATGCAGCGTCGTGAATTGCATCAGACGCTTTGTGGAAGTGTCTAATGGTTGTCTTACTATCCATACAAGGCATATCCAAAGCCGACGAATATTGAACGAGCTGGCTGAATCCACCTCCAGTGGCACTGCTGCATCGTTTACAGCCATGTAACCTGCCTTTGAGAGCTTTGAGTGGTCTTCAGATTTAAATTTAGACACTTTTAGGCACATACGGCATTTAAATGTCCAAGTACTCATAAATCCATTTGGATTTTCTTTCTTCATCCATGAAAGTGCGGCCGAAGCCACATTCGTGGCGTTCTGCTTGCCTGACCTGAATTATCCAAAATTATTGTTGTTTCTGGTCCATTGCGTTGATTCCGCAGTTGTTACGCCTCCATGTCCAACAACGATTTCTTCATTGTCGTTCTAATGAATGACTTCTCCATTTTCAACGACGATTTCTTCATTGTCGTTCTGATGAATGACTTCTCCATTTTCAACAACGATTTCTTCGTAGTCGTTCTGATGACCCCGCTTGAAGGATCCAGACACCTTGACGTGGTGTGAGGGCTTGCATGGCTCCGTGATCACCAGAGCTGTCGCCGGGAGTAATTCATTCGCTTTCAGTACCTGGAAAGTCCCCCAGCTATTTTCATTGTACCCTCAATGATGTCAATATGCTTTCTTAAATAGCTGTCGATCCTTAGAGGTAACTCATTCATTCTTGGAGAGGCTTGCCACTAATGGTATTGTAGTCCGTCGCTTAGTTGCCCTACCCTGGGCCGTTTCTTGCTCCAACTTTTCTTTCTTGGCTAAATGTGACACTGATTTCACATGTTTGATTAAAGTGTCTTTTTCTCCCATTCTAATCGCGAATTGCGAACACCGCACATTAAAATCTTATTGTAACTCACATGGAACTTGTGGTCTTTAAATGCCGCTGCTCGAAAATGTATTCCCCTCAAAGGATCCGGACACCTAGACGTGGTGCGGGGGCTTGCGTGCCCCGTGATCTCCAGAGCTAACGTCGGGAGCAATTCGCGTCGAAGCGCCTCTAAACCCAAAATTCATTCATTCATTCTAGGTCTTCTTGGAACGACAATAAAAGTTCCATCAGTATGTGCTATCAGTCTCCCTCGTAACAGTCGATTGCACATCGTCTGACTCGCGAAGACCACCGTCGTTTCACCATTGAGGCCGATCAGAGTCCTCCTTACGAAAGGTTCCGGATTAGGTCCCCTCGTGTTCCCGAACCGGGCGATCCAACGCGGGGACATTATAGCCTCCCCGAGAGCCTCTAATGTGGGTGGTGTGGGTGGTCTATCACGAGCCCTCCGGCTGTACAGTGTTGACCGAACATTATTGTATACCACTACTTCCTCCGCTGCTCGGTTTCTGAAAAATATTCATGAATATTCATGTGTTCGTTGGGCATGTCGAAGGATGTATCCCTTTTTTCTCAATTTACACGTTTTGCCTAATATTCAGGTTGAACACAAAAATAAATGTTTACATCATCTCTTGTACATAATCTCTAGATGACAGAGCCTTGATAGATTTAGCATGATCTATATACTTACAAGAAAAGGAATATTTATAAGATAGGAAAAAACTATCTACTTGGAATTATTTAAAAATGTAAAGGATAAAAATACTAGAAAAGAAACTTCAATATCAAAACATCAACATCCCCGAGATGATCTTGAACAGTATCGTCTCGGAGAAGTAGAGCCCAGGTAGTACCATACCTCCCGTGTGATACGGCACCTCTGAAAGTTGCTGTTCAGCAGCCATTTTAATGGTGAGAATCTCTTTGATCTTTTTGATCTCTTTTATTTAAGGTCCTCGATTTCATAAAATCATATATTTTTGAACTTCTCTGTTGGGGATTGAGTCATCCACATATCTGTTTTAATGTTCTGTGTAATGTTCTGTCCTTAACTCGCCTCTTGTGTCGTTTTCAACACATTGTTGGTTTGATGATTATCATGATAATGAATTTTCACTGAACATGATCATTTCACATGATCAGCAATCGGTTCATTACATCGTATAGGCGCAAAATGACCTCGTGACGCGCCTCTAAACCCAACATTCATTAATTCAATAAACTTGGTTCTCAGGTCATTTATGTGGCTTTCGACAGCTGTACTACTAGCCGTTATGGAACCATAGCCAAAATACTTGACCATGATTCCTGTCCAAAGGAGAAGTTTATAACATAGTTTACACAATGTTTCGACTATCACCTTTAAAAACATGAGATTGTCACGGTCTTGCCACTGCAATTGATTTACTTTTTTCTCTGATCGTCTGAACCCATTCAACCATGTGCAAATGAATAATATTTTTTAAGATACATACATACATACACACATACATGAATATACATAATATGGGCTATTTGTCATGCTAATAATTTTTTAAATGTAAAATTGTTGATTTCGAATACGTATAAAATATGTAGTCTGGTAGTCCGGTAGTCCAGTTACATTCGATTCAGCAAATTGTAACTTTATTTTGAAAGAAAAAATGTAAACCATTTTTGAATTTAAAATACCTATTTGGGTGGACTTACATTGAAAAACAATAGGCCTACATTTCCCCCAAAATAACCAAGTGAATTTTCAAGAATGACCTGTGGAGTGAACAAAAAAACTGTCCAATCAATACAATAATTAAATAGGCTACACCTACGTTATTGCCAAGTGATGTTTTTGATGGCTCTTCGATTGAGGGCAAACGTCCGCTCTTCTGTTTCTCCAATTCATGTAGGCCTACCTGTTTCCTAGGCCTGCCAACAACATGTGATGAATCTGTTAAACATCATCAGACTTGTTTTTTATATTGGTGCATTGTATTTTATATAATTGTTGCATATTCAAGAGCATCCCTGCGGAATGTTATGAGGCCTATGTGTAGGCTATTTGGCGTGAGGAGTTGCAAGAAGAGTTTTTTTTTCTAGTGTAAAGCACTTCGTCATCATCACTGCGGTCAAGTGTCATCTGAAATCCGTTTTGAGTTTCCTTCGACATGAAACCACTTGATCTTGATCATTCTCCACATCTGTTGTGAGAACAGCATTTGCTTCTTCTTCTAAACGTTTCTGTTTCAGAACAGCATACTGCATAGTGTCTAAAACTAGAAGAATAATTATTCAATTATCAAATTTGTTGATTCACATTGTTATGAAGTTCATCTCAGACGTGGGAAGAAGCGATCATGGTCAGAGATTCTAACAATATTTGTTCATCTTTATAATGAGTAAAGGTGACCACTTTTGTGAGAGGAAAAGCCGGGACATCAATGCCAAGAAGTTCGGAGTCAAACCATATTCAAATGATATGATATTGTGCCTCGACTTCTGCATAACAACTTCAAGTTGGCTATACTTTGAGGGGGGGGGAATCGATCCCTCCTACATTGCTTTTCTTGCCCGTGATTGGTTGTTGATTTTATTAAAAATAGATTATATGGGTAAGAAGATATAGCATAATCATTTGTTACGATTTCACAATGCCACCAAATATTGTTAGCCCTTTTAGTGCCACCAGATTTGATCCAAGGCAAAATGTGTCTAATAATGCCAGGTAGGTTTCGACACATTTGCAGAGAATCAGAAAAAAATCACAACTCTGCAAGTAATTGCTTAATTCTTATGTAATATTCTTTCGAATGTGTTGGAGAAATGAACACTTGGATCAGGAATACTGAAATTTCACATTTATTTTGAAGAATTTTGACGTATAACCTTGGGCAGTAGGGCCTACAGCTGTTTTTCCTGGTGAAGCTCATCGTCTTGTGTCTTCACCATAAAGTTGTGAAGACACACAGTAGCTTTAATAATGATTGAGTGATTTGAGTCGACAGTCTCCGGATTGGCTACAATTGTTGTACGAAAGATGCGCCAACGGGCAGCTAAAATGCCAAAGACATTTTCTATGGTTCGACGTCCCCTCGATAACCGATAATTGAAAATCCGCTTTTCGTCTGTAAGAAATATTCCTGGGAATGGTCGCATGAGGTGGTTCTTCAATGGGAAAGCCTCGACTCCAGCAAAGTAGTGTGGGAACGGTGCTTCCGTACCAGGTATTGAGTCTTCATGGGGTAAAGTTTCTTTCGGAATTACTGAAACGGTAGAGCTGCCTATTTTGAATTCCCATGCAACTACCTGTTGTGATCCTCCTTCGGCCAAATACCGTAGCGTCACCGCTAAACAACACTAGAAAATATTTGAAACAATAATACAATTGGCTTCTATTAGGAGCCTCAAGGTTAATTGCCAATACAAATTTGGCGTCTTTTAGCAGTCAAGGTACCTTGTTTTATGTATACTAATGAAAATACGTAACTAATGTTAGCCAAGTCTTTCGGTGTAACATTTTTTTTTGTGTGTATTACATCTTGTAGAACATCTACATCTTCATAGCCTATAAGCTGTTCTGCAACTGTCTTTTCTTCATTGGTAAGTCGTCGGTTTTCAGGGTAGTGCGAATATAACGACTTATGAATAGGATGGTGATGAGAACTGCGTCGGTTACCGCTCGTTCAACTCGGCACTGAGACGCTAACACAGATCTCGGACATTTTCGCCCAGATTCTAGCATGAATGCTGTCGTTTGAATTCTGCGTCCTACCTTTGTATCGCTGTAATATTAACCGATGACATTCTTTGGTAAACTGGTAACAATGCTTTCATGACTTCCATCTTTAACCTTTAACAGAGTGTGGACGTGGATCAGATATGCGGACCAGGTGTCTCACTATTACTAATGACTCGCTGAAAGAAACGCCAAGACATACCACCGACTGGGCATTTGTGATATAGTGGTTTGACATCTGTGGACAGATGTCAAACGTGGTTCAACGTATCAAATATTGCGTACACCGTACGCCTTAACCGTACAACTAATAAAACAACTAAAGAGCATAAAACGACATGCTTTCCACAACTATAGAAATAGGAGCCTACACAATGTAGAAACAAATCTCGCAATTTGCTTTAGTGGTACCAGAACATGCTTGCTTTTTGTCTTTCTCAACCTTCTTGTATGTGTTGAGGGAATTGAACCACGGCGTTTTACTTCCAAAGTTGAAATTATTTTATCTCGCGGCAGAAAGCAACAGGTTCAAGCGGCAGAATTCACGGCTTTCTGGTTAGTCAGAAAAAAAAGCCTGCCGCGAGCCGTGAAAACGGGCCTTTAGGCGGGCCTCCAGGCGTATCATTGTTCATGCAAGCTGGACATTGCATACTTATTGATGGCTCCTTGTTTGTGTTTCACCGCACTATTTCTTCAGCAATAGCCTGCGAGTCTTGACCGCTTTGAACAACTTGCGTTCCCAAACCACGCCAGTTCTCTATTGCAGCAGTTTCTCCTGATATTTGACTATCACTGAACTTGACTTCGTCTGGTGGTTGGGATACTTCATACACAATGTCATTATTAAGGGTAGAAGCGGCTACCAGTTTCATCGTCCCCTCAATTGATGAAATATGAGTTTCAACGGAAGATTCTTAATCGAACAGGGTAGTTCTTACAAAAGACTCGATTTTTAAGATCGTTGAAACTGCTCTCCGCGGATGAACTACTTGGGGTTAAGTCACCGTAGCCGAATGTGCCCCGCATAATGGCGGACCAACATGGCATGACAAAAGTTTGGTCAGGTGCACAATATGTCGCACAGTAGCTGGTTACCTGGCTGGTTAGATCACAAATTATCATCGAAAAAATGACCACGCGAAGAATTTGAAGAAATACTTTATACAGCTTGATTTATTTACACGAGCGATCAACAGGTGTTACGAGAAAGCGTGCTAATTTTTACGACTAATGCAAGTATACATATTGACAGCGGGAAGATACAGGCCTACAGCAAGTGCGAGAGAGAACATGCAGGCCTACAGCAAGTGCGACAGAGAAAATACAGGCCTAACTTAATCATTTAATGTATATTGTTTGTGCCAGGGTGTGGGATGGTTGTTGGGTGTAATTCGTGGTAATTGGTCTATTTTTGGTGGGTGCGGCGTCAAAAGCTATATCGGTGGTTCCCCTCCGATCCGGACACCTTGACGTGGTAGGGGGCTTGCGTCACCCAATGATATCCCGACTTCGCCGCAATGTATTTGCTCCCAGCAGTGTCACCCATTGCGATAAGGTCTGGAGTGAGGGTCCAGACCAAGTTCGGACCTTCTCGGTCGAGTGGAAACCTTGAGTGTAAGGAGGGAGTACTGAACCTTGCGTTCGTATTTGTATTTTGTTTTTCTTTTCATTTCTCGTCTTCTATTTATTTTATTTTACTTTTCTAGCTCGTTCTATCCCGCTTGAAACACTTACTTGGTCACCCTCTGCCCGGTGATTTCTCGACGTTCAACAGAGTGGCGGCAAAAAAAATGAGGAGACCAAGTGGTTTTCTTCTTGAAAGTTGGGAAGTGGTTAGAAAATCTTCCTATGGCGGTTCCTGACTGTTGATAATCTACTACCTTTTTTATAGTGATGAATTGAATGTTTACTACAATTTTATGTATGAACAATAAAAATTTTACAATCAAGTCACTAAATACTAAAACACTCTATATTAATACTCTCACAAATATATTGTCCCCTTGATTCCAATGTTAATCACCCTTATTTGTATTTATTCATGACAAATTTTCCACATTTTAATTTGAAGTATATATTTTTTCAACAACAGTACCAATATAAAAATTGGTAATTACCAACTATTTGAAAACACTTGGGTTTTAAATAACCTTATATATAACTCGTGTCCCCGTGTCCGAAAAACAACTGAACTTGTCTTCGCGGCTTACGTTTTTCGAATGCAGTCTGTCTCAAACCGTTTCGTCGATCACACGTGTCGATCTTGTTTGTCGCCGGCCGTGTGATGGGTACAAGGGAGGAAAAAGATGAACTTGCAGCGGTACGCAGGACTTAGATACGTAGTTAGAAAATACAGGAAAAAACACACACAATGATAAATAATTAGAACGGAATCAAAGTTTCCGTTATCGTAATGTTTTCATGTGTACGTGTACTTTTGTACCATTAAGACACACGAATTTCAATGAAACACCCTCTTAAAACACGGCTCTCTGGTCAGAGACCCAAAACGAATGCCTCGTCTTCGACGCGTCACCCCACCTCCCTTTACATTGGGGTAGCGGTAGGCATTTAGGTCAGGGTGAGGCTCGGCTAACGGTACATCTTGACATTCCAACACCCGTGAATATTCGCACAAACGAAATAGTTACAACTATGAGGCTAAACTTACTAACTAAATATTAACATGTGAACACGAATCTCAATTTCGTTACACGCTTCCTCCATATGCTTTGAACATCCACAAAGTATTTGATTCTGCAACAATAACTGCGGACATGAACGGCAGGGCAACCAAAGCCAATATTGAAATTTCTTGAAAATAATGTTATCAAAGTACAAGTATTTTACTGGGTGAGCATGATGTTTCTCGACGTACATCTTCCAGAGTTTCTCGATACTCCAATGGGCAGGAAAACCTAAGCCGACGGCATTTTTCACGGGTGTAGTGGCTTTCCTCGGCTTTCAGATTAGAAATAAATGTCATTACCCGTTCACGTATCTTGAACCAATCTTGAACAATCACATTTAATTTAGCATTTAGAACTAACACAATACTGTCGGTAATGCACGAATATTCAAATGTATCTATATCGTGCAAACAAACTAGGCCTACCATAACCTATAAAATGTGTAGTTTCTTTTTCTTTTCTCTCGTTTCTCATATTCTCATTTTTTTGGCGAACCAATATTATGATCTGCTACTCTTACTCCATCGAAATCTTATCAATTCATGTCTTGTTATTAATTATTACCCTTAAACACCAAGTTACGTTAAAACACGTGCTGCTTTTACATTATAAAACATGGATACCAGACAGCAACAACTGCTGGTCTGTGATGAGCTGAAATTGACATTGAAATTGGCTGAATTGAAACACTGAATCAAAACCATAATTGTGATCCAATTTTAACCCTGATGTGTTGCGTTTTGAAGCAAACCAGTACATATTGAAAGAAGTGGGTTTCAATACATGCAGTGCCATCTCTACACAAAATGTCAAGTTCATGGACATGTTGCGTTTTGAAACTATACTCCTCATTTACCGATCATTTTCATGCGATGAGCACTAACAAATGACAGAACTTTTTTTTTCACATTTTTGTCAAATTGCTCGCTTGGCTTGTATGTTACGAATGTGTGACATGGTTGCAATTAATCACACTATGGATTGCAATTCCAAAATCTATAAATACCGTTTATGCAAACGAAACTGACTCCTGTCACTACACGCTGGAAACTTTGCTATTGAAACGTTCTCGTGCTGACATTCAATAACGTCTAGGATTGTAATAATTGAACCGTCGTTGCTTACAACCCCCGCGTAGTACAAGACTTGTTTATCGTTCTCGATTGTTTTACGGGTAACTCCTGTAATAGCAATCTGATCCTTGCTTTCGATGTCCACATGTAGAGGACTTCCGACGACTTGAATCTACTGCATATTTCCAGTTTTCCAAGTATGACGCCAGAAATGTCATCGCGGTGAAGATCATCCTCTCCAAGCCTTGGACCGCACTTAACACAATACCCCGCATATTCCCTGCTGGTAATGTGTCATATTCAGCGTCTCTTATTTGATCTTCTATACATAAAAGACTTCATCTTGAGCAACTCCATCCTTACTTTATTTCGCTCTGACCCTCGTAAGTGCCTCCCTAGTTTATCGTCTTCTTTTTGTACAGGTATTGTAGGTGAAATTGATGCTATCATTTTAATACAGCAACCTAAACTGGTGGTTTCGCCAATAATTGAACCTCGTTACTCATCGCGTTGTGGATGCTTACTATAAGAGTTGATCCAGTAAACGTATTCACGAACATTTTTTTCCTCTTCATACATAACACGGATTTATTTGAATTGATTTTCAAAAATCACTGACAATCCATTGGCATTGTCGTTTTTGAAGCTTTATTTACTGTAATCGAACACTGTCAGCCATTGTTCGTAAGGCAACGGTAACTCACCTGCTTCCAATTGCAGTCTGACCAACTCATGTGCGACTTGTTGCTATTCGTTTTTCAACAGCTTTTGTCTCCCGATTTCACATTTTTCGTATCAGAGGTCTGATTTTCTTCCATCTGGTGTTTGCCAATCTTCTACACACTTCTACTTCCAGTATTTGATCAACATTAGTTTGTGTATAACCTTCGTTGGCTGTTGGTGAACTGTCGTCGGTATAAATGCAACCCCGCTGATCAACTAGATAATTTGTTTCCTGTACGTATTCGACGATTACATGTATTCCTTCCCTACCATGTATAAATATTTTTCTATCATTCATAGTGGAAGTTTCAAAATACTTTCTACTTGTATTAGCAATTATTCCACTTTCGTTTTACCGCCTGAATCGATGGTGTGTAAATCTACTGACATTCTCGGTTAACAATAGGTTGTCTATTGTTGCCAAACGCTCGACCTGACTGCTATCCAGGGCGGATCTTTCTACAATTAGCTGCAAGAAATGGCAGCATCATATGGCAATACATATTACGTAGGCTAGTTATAGTTGTGCAACAGAAGGTTCCTCAAGAATAACATTCTCATCGGAGAGATTAGAGTGGCACTTAGGAACATGCCCAGCTGTACTTGTCCCTAATAGTTACGTTTTTATCTTCTTGCCATCTCTAAACCACTCGTAGGACACTTCTTCAATTGAGCGTAACTTGCTTCTTAGGTACTTGATCCACGTCCACGAATCTTCCACCTCAATTTCCGCCGGGTAGTCCCAGTCCACATCCCTCAACACTGAGAAAGGCTGCTCAGACTCTTATCATGCCTCCCCTCGTTGCGAATGATCCCGGGTGATTCTCCGCGTCGCTAGCTTCGGTGTTTGGCTTCAGGGCTGCGTCTGGTGTTGAGGTGGCCATCAAGGTCGTCTTGGACTCCGAGGGCACGGAGGGAAAAATGTAAATCTAGTTCCGCAATTTTATCATCAGCAGTTGATGTTCCAGTACTCATGTAACAGACATCGGTCTCATTGACCTCATTTATGGGATAGCTGTAATCCACTGGTATGTCACTGCATGCAATGCAGTGGCATTAGAGGCAACGCGCGGAGTTGGAATACGTTTCGTTATACACAAGCACCAACAAACTCCTCTGATGAAGGCATACGTTTTGCATCACTCTTTGTTTCATGATATTAAATATTGCCCTGACATTTTTGTGGTCACGCCTCCACCTACCTAATTGCTAAACGTGTCACTACTTTGTCACTTACCAGGAAAGATCGATTTGGAATTGGAATCTCTTTCATTAGAGGCAACGCGTGGAGTTGGAATACGTTTCGTTATACACAAGCACCAACAAACTCCTCTGATGAAGGCATACGTTTTGCATCACTCTTTGTTTCATGATCTTAAATATTGCCCTGACATTTTGTGGTCACGCCTCCACCTAATTGCTAAACGTGTCGCTACTTGTCACTTACCAGGAAAGATCGATTTGGAATTGGAATGCATATTGTCTCCACTTCTATCAGGACAACTTTCCCTTTTATTCCCACTATTCGTATAGCTATAAATAGTGGCAGCAAGTTTTGTAAGAGAATCGAGATGAACACCGATTACCGTAATACACATTTTCGTTCTAAATTAGTCCTACACTTCCAACATCTTGTTTTGTTTTATCCAGAAATGAAGAACAGTTGAATCCTTGGGATTATACTTGTTTCTTTTCCACCACAGAAACAGTCGTACCCTGTAAGTGAGCGTGTTCTTCTTGAAGAAGCAAGTCGATGCTGTACCAAAGATGCCATCCTGTTCCTTTGTACCTTGATCCAGTTCCTCAATACAGGTAACAAGGTTGTACTGTATGCCAACTGTATATTGTCCATTGCCGAAGACTGTTGCACCGTTGTACGCCCAGACAATAATTATGCAGCCTAAGCAAAGGCTCTGTCTTATTCCGACAATGTTAGGCTATCCGTTAGCGGTAATGTTCTTGGGTTAATTACTTCTGGGAGCTTCTTGCGGAGGGAGTAAGTAGATCGGTGGTTTGACATGTGTATGGCAATGGCCGAGTTTGTTGCACATATACATTAATTGAAAATATAAATCATAATAGGCCTTCTCATATCATATCTTTTCTATAATGACGCGGAGAAATCCATTCCGTAGCGGGAACTAGCGTTTGAATCTCAACGGATATACACGAATGTGTGTTCCACCGATTATGTATGTCCTATTAAGGATGAAGTGTGGGGTTCGACGAGTTGCTTCCTCTAGGAGCCAAACAAGAAATAAGATGATTTGGAGGATGACCTTAATAATAATCCTGCAAAGAAAGCTGTGGTACATACAGAAAATATACATACCTATGGATGTTGACCTATCGATGTTGGAACAATCTTAATATATAACTTATTTTTTTATTTTCAGTAGCTGTAAAAGCTATGCCTAACTTACAATGTTAGTATGAAAGAAGTCGAAACAGCTGTGGCCCAATGATTCAGGCATGCTGGAGACCATCTTATCCAAGAGGCTAAGAAAAAACTATTTACCGATGAAGATGATTAATTGTGTTGCATACATTTCATGTGATTTGATGAGTTGTGCATCAGACAACAATACAATCATCATCTCACGTTGGAAATATCTCCAGATCCGCGTGACGTCCCCGATAACACCCTCCATCCGACTTCTCACCCTTATCTTCACGCCACCTATACCCAGAGGCGATCATAACGCAACTTCCATGACTCCATATCACTCGCCTTCTTTAGAATTTCCCAAAATTAACCAAAAAGAGATGCCATAAATCTATGAGAGAAATCTCGCGACACTCACCTCCAACAAACAAAGGATCGAAAAAAGAGAAACTTCGAAAATACATCCATCCCCATCCAACCTAATGCCTCCATCCCCATCTAACCTAATGCCTCCATCCCCATCCAACCTAATGCCTCCATCCCCATCCAACCTAATGCCTCCATCCCCATCCAACCTAATGCATCCCACGAAAAATTCATCCCTTCAACATCACACTTTAACAAGTCCACACTATATTTGCACAATGAGAGTTGAGCGTCGCTATTGTTACATCTGCCAAGTGGAGGCGCGTAAGCACGTTGGTCCAATGTGCCGACCAACGATGGAGAACGACACCCTACCTACCCCTTATCGCCAATCCACCAAGGACCGTTGATGAGGGATGATTATTTAGAAGATTTCACCACTGACTATCGACGTAGTCCCCACATACCAATCCGAAGACAACTACCGACATCGGCCGACACCTTCCCCCAAGACCTGATTATGCAACAACTCCGGGCAATGTACAAGAAGATCTGGATCATTACCGCGGAGAGGTTAGCATCAGGACCATCAACATCAACGAAAGGGAGATTCGCCGATTTACCAGCAGAAGGATACATCGCTTCAAGTCCTTATAACAGTTATTATCCAGACTTGACAACGTCATCTGCTTCACGGACCACTTCTCTACCCCTGGAAGACTATCAACCCACCATAAATTAGGTACGGTACCGGTAACACAACCATCAAAATTCAAATTATCCTTTATTGTTATTTTTTTCTATCGAGCACGGCAATAATGTGTTCCTATTAATTACGATAATAATTATCATTAATCATTGTTTCCAATACTAGATGACCGGTAATATGTTTACTCATTTTTTCTAACGTGCTTGCTTCACAAAATTTAGTAAGTATATTTCATTTTTTATGCAATGTATCACGCAAAAAAGGGTACTCATTTTAGTAGGCCCAATTGAAGAGTTTAATTTTCTTTATAGATCAACATTTACATTTGTATTCGCTCTCCCTCCCTCTCTCCCTCCCTACCTCCCTCTCTCCCTCCCTCCCTCCCTCTCTCCCTCCCTCTCTCTCCCTCCCTCTCTCCCTCCCTCTCTCCCTCCCTCCCTCTCTCTCCCTCTCTCCCTCCCTCTCTCCCTCTCTCCCTCTCTCCCTCTCTCCCTCTCTCCCTCTCTCTCTCCCTCTCTCCCTCTCTCCCTCTCTCCCTCTCTCCCTCTCTCCCTCTCTCCCTCCCTCCCTCTCGCCCTCTCTCCCTCTCTCCATCTCTCCCTCTCTCCATCTCTCCCTCTCTCCCTCTCTCCCTCTCTCCCTCCCACCCTCTCTATAGATTAATTATTCATTATATATTACTCATTAAGATATTAATTTCGCAATTTCTCATGTCAGTATGACCATTGTTGGTTCATTCACTAGATTTTGAACCACCAATAATGAAAATCCATCACTAATTATGCATCAGAGTAACATACAACAGTAAATTTCAAAAAAAAAATGTTTACCTTCGATCAAAGAGCAATGTTCAATATTGGTTCTATGGAAGAGAGCAATGGCGGTGGTGGCTATGGGTGGTTATTAGCGAATTTTTTCAGAAAATGGTCACGGCTGCCCAGTAGATATCTGTACTTGATAATTACTACAAAACTATTCCAATTAAAAGCTGAAATATGTATTAATTATTATGTTCCTTGAAAATTCGAAGTGATACATTATCAATATGAGAGGGTACGAAAAATCTCATTGTAACTGTATTGTAAAATGTTTACTGTGGAATATGTTCTCTATAAAATTGTTCACTTTTCACTGGAAAATGTAAACTGATCGTTATCATTAATTTAAATCTGTTTCCCGTCATATTTTGTAAGTTATTTTAAATCATCAATTTGCATTCCGTTCTACCTTATTTATTGTTCACTTCTTTAATTTTCCACGGGTAGGCCTAAGGTTAGGTGGAAGAACTGTCAGCTGAAAGAACCTTGCCCTTGTTAACTAATGACTTTGTTTTACATGATGAATAAATACATTACATTTCATTCAATTTGTATTCATTTTATATTCATATTTTGTACATATGTATATAGCTGACATTATTATTCTTTTCTAAAAGTATTTTAATATATTACAATACATTACAAATACTGATTTTTATAAAACACAAACAGGAATTAATGAACATACAATGGAACAATTGATCGAAAAATACTTTTGTAAAAATGGGAAAAATACGGAATAGAGGGAAAATGTTTAGAATGGTTCAAGTCATACTTAGAGGGTAGAATACAACAGGTGAAATTTAATAAGAAGTTATCAAATATTCTGAATGATATGAGCAACATTCTTAAAAATTGTAAAATCTACTTGTATGCTGATGACGCTCTTATAGTTGGAAGTGACAAAGATATAAGCATTGCATTGGCTCATATGAATAGAGAGTTGAATAATATAGAATCATGGTTGAGAGTGAACAAATTGAAACTCAATACAAAAAAGACTCAAGCCATGGTATTGTGCTCAAAAGATGTAAGAAGTAAGTTTGTAAAGGAGATAAATGAGATTGAAATACTTTTGGAGAATGAAAGTATTGAATTTGTAAAAGACATGAATTGAAAGACAAGTATTGAATTTGTAAAAGACATGAAATATTTAGGCATGATAATTGATGATAAATTGAATTTTAAAAAACATGCTGATTATGTGAACAAGAAAATGGCAAGAAAGGTTGGGTTATTGTGTAGAGTCAACGGATGTTCACCAATAACTGCTAGAATAACTGTAGTTCTATCTTATTCTTATTACCAAAAAAATGAAATTGTAGCATTACAAAAATTACAGAACAGGGCTATGAGGAGTATTCTAAGAGTTTGCAAAGATACATCTATTGAGAAAATGTTGAAGACATTAAATTGGATAAATGTTAAAGATAGAATCTTACTCAATACTCTTAGCTTGATATATAAAATAAATAATGGACTAGTTCCTCAATATCTCTGTAATAAAACTAAACTTACTCAAGATAAACGCATGCATAATACTAGAGCGTGCAAGAATATAAATATCTCAAGAACGTCAAGAAAAGAAGAAGACAATTCAATATTTACTAAGGGAATTAAAATTTATAATAGATTGGAAAATAAAGTGAAAGAGGCGAAAACGTTCAGTCAATTTAGAAGAGAGTGTTGTAAAAGTATTGAAGATAAGAAGTTGATTCCTATAAGTGTCAATTATTGGGATGGTCCAAATGTATATTAATCAACTATAATCAAAAATTTGCATTGAGAATAGTAAATTATGTCTTCTAGTAATGTTATGTAAGTTATAATTCATCCTGTGTTGTGGGCTTGGAATTAACGATTTGTACTATTATTTTTAATATTAGGCCCTATACCCAATATTATTTAATATTTTTACTAGTTATGAAATGTAACTATACAAAAAAAAATGTTTTGAGTGTAGTTGACAATGTAAATAGCAAGAAATGCTAATAAAGATATCTACTACTACTACTACAAATAAACAGTTGATTATTGAGAGATGGTGATTGATGGATGAAGGGAATTGAACAAAAACTCATGCCCTCAGAGGGACTCGAACCCATGCCCCTGTAGAAACAGATTTACGAAGTAGTGGGTCAACTGCTTGAACCACGAATCATAGTTACTGTAACCTCCGATTTTCGACGTTTCATATGACCCAAAACACATGGCCCAGCATTGCGTCACAGCATGGCCTTGTGCCTTGGACCTGTGAACAAACACTAGGCCTATAAAGTGTTATGACAACATTAATATTATGTGTATTAGGTGTTGATGTACAAATTATGAACTCGTGATGCAGTTGAGTATATTTATTGAAATACAGCTGGATATGTTATGAAAAGGTTAGTTTATAAAGTGGGTTTACACTAGTAAGTTGCCATAGAGAGTGTTGGTTGCTGTGTGGGGATTTTAGGTTAGGTTCGACTTTGTATTATTTTTTGGTATAATTTTGATTGTTTACTAGACTCAATGATTTTATAACCGTACTTACCTACATTACCTTACCTTACCGTACTTACATTATAAGGAAGGGTAGGCCTACACTGAATATCTCATCTCATAAGCCTCGATTGTGTATAGGCCTACATCGTAGATAGCCTCTAGAGGCTTGGACTAGGTATTGTAAACTCAGTGGCCGCGTCGAACTGTTCCAGGGTAATGTTGAATGATGGTTAGTGTAAGATAGGATACGGTTTAAACCTTGGAATTACAATCTTGATGTCCATGTCGCATAAACCTTGTGGTTTTACCGTACCTAACCCTAACCTTCATGACAAACCCCTAAAAACCTAAGAAAGTTAACCTAGCACAACCCTTCAACAAATCGGCGCAGCATACAGGTGTCGCGTGATAGCGATATTTTATTTATCCAAAAATGACAGCTTTGGACCATTTCACATGTCTGGTTGCAGTTTATATATATTAGTCCTTATTTTAATACCGATTTTAAGTTTATATACAATTTGTAATATAATCTTATGAATTATTAGAACTAAATGTGGGTATTATGTCCGAGCTGATTATATCGTGAAGAGAAGTGAAAGTCAAGTTATATAGTAAAAATCGAGGAGTCAAGTAATCATAGTATAGTATTTATATTGTGATTCAGTCACGATAATCAAAGTGTGACAACTCGGCAGATAGGCCTAGTACAAAGAGGGGATGAGAAGGTAACGTGTCATTTCGGAATGTTGTACCTCTATAGATCAGATAAAATATTGTTGAGAGCAGAGGGTTTGGGTGCGTTTGTTTGGCAATGAAGTCGATCGCTATCGGTTCTCGAGAAGTAATATTATTTCATTACTCTGTGTTATAGTGAGTGACAACAGCGTGTCGCTGGACATGGGGCAACGTGGAACATTTCACCGACGGACCAACGTCAAGTATCTGATGTTCAGCAGAAACAGAAGACATTCGTCAAGTCGAGAGCAAAGACTAGAAGAGGTGCGGAGCGAAGACAAAAAGAGAAGAGAAGACAAGCAGAGAGAAGAAGAGGGACGGAGCACATAGCGAGGAGGACCAAACAAGAATAGTAATTTTTTATTTTTTATTGGAATTTCAGAGCAGAATTGTTGTGTAGTTTGCCTAAAGCTGGCCTTCCATAAACGCGGTATTCGTTAAGCATTTTTTTAACTGGGATACCGTGCCGCCATGCGCTGCTCTCATCAATGATTGGTCGTTTTTCAACATGGCGGCTAAAAAAACGCTTGGTGAATATCGCGTTCATGGAAGGCCAGCTTAACAGTAGGTTTTTGTTTGTTTTATAATTGGAGAAAAAAGTGTATCTCCTGTTTCAAAATTGAACCATTATTTACTCATTTTATCATTATCATTTTTAGTACGGTACATTTTAATGAGTCACAAAATAAATTATAATCATAAACAAACATAAATATTAGTAATATACGTCTTTCAAGTTTCATTGTGGTAGGCAAAGAAAATGTATTCCATCACTAGGAAGGAAGTAGAAGCAGTTGTGATACATATTGTAGGAACCCGTTATTAGCCTTGGGTAGGCCTACAAAGGGAAACCTTGAAAAAACCATCCATGGAGATGGATGTATAGGCCTATTGGGAGAGCGGTTGTGACCTATATTGTAAGAACCATCCCGGTTCCAGCCTAGGTATTGAAGCAAGCCACGAAAAACAAATCTATAAAGATTGGTGGTGGCGGAGATCGAACCGAGGCCCAATTTACGCTCATCTCCCAGTCACGTGGAGTAAGCATGCTATTCTACCAGTATCGCACAACGATAACATGGATTATTTCTTGTGTTACAGGTTACGGGAATCAACTACGAGGACATCTCTATAGAGTCCGGAGAGAGGGAGACGGCTAGAACAAGGGCGATGTGATGGAGAGAGACGAGGACAGCGAAGGAGTCACCGTCGTGGACGTGATGTGAAGTGAGTAACGAATGCTAGGTTAGGGTAGCGAGTATTTACTGTTAGGTATCTTAAAATATCTAGGAAGTATAAAGCTGCATGGTCGGTCGGGATATTGTTCAGGTTTTAATAAATCACACGAGGTTGGTGATCAGAACGAACTAACTACTTGAATGAATATAAAATTGAATGTATATGGCTGCCCCCGTGGCTCGGTCAACTATCGTAGGTAATGGCAGGAAGTAGAAAATGAAGTCAGGTAGGTTGTAGGTTCAAGTCCTCCGTAAGGCTTCAGTTTTTGTAAATTTTCTTTTCATCTATCATCACTTCATCATTTCATTATCACTCGTTACCATGGTAGGGCCCATATAGAATTTTAGAATCCTTGTAATTACTTTGAAAAAAGAAATTGGAAAAACGTTAATGGGATTGAGTTTTAGAAATGCCCTTCCGTCTTCCTACCAAATTTTAGACAAATCAAAAATAAAATTCTGTTGCTTCTTTTACTTTTTTCAAATTTGATTTCTGACGTAAATTCGATTTTAAAATTTCCAGAAAGATATTTTCTTCTTTAGAATCGAATCTTCTTACAGAATATATAAATCTAATTGGACAATTGTCGTTATTTCGAAAGACCGTTCTGAAAGTTGGCTGAAAATGTCTGTTTTTTGATAAATCAGCGACGTTTTTCTTGGCATCCGCTAGGGCAATCCTAACGGAACTTTCTAATGATTTAAAGATCCCAAAGTTATGGTCATAAAAAAATACTAGAACATCGTAGGTCTCACCAGTTCGTAGGAATTAATTGCGAAAGGTCAAAAACGTGCTTACTTACCCCTGTGCTTTTTGGTGATTTTTTGGGGGTTTGAAATTTGTGGTTGAATTTCCCAGTTCTGTTGTTATGTATGTGTAATGTGATCAATTTGGAACACAAATCTAGTCTCCGTTTCAAAATTGAGTTTAATTTAAAGATTTTAGAGCGAAAATCAACTTGGTATAATTTAACATGGTAGGGCCCATATACAATTTTAGAATCTTGTAATCACTTTGAAGATGAGAAAATTGGAAAAATTTCAATGGAATTGAGTTTTTGAAATGCCCTTCTGTCTTCCTACCAAATTTGAGACAAATCAAAATTCATGATTTTTGGCCTTTTTCACGTTTTTCAAATTTGATTTCTGACGTCAATTTTGGTTTTAAAATTTCCCAAAAAAATATTTTCTTCCTTAGAAATGATTCTTCTTGCTGAATATCTAAACTCAATTGGGCAATTGTCGTTATTAAAAAAGACCGTTCTGAAAGTTGGCTGAAAATGTCCGTTTTTTGATAAATCAGCGACGTTTTTCTTGGCATCCGCTAGAGCAATCCTAACGGAACTTTCTAATGATTTAAAGATCCCAAAGTTATGGTCATAAAAAAATACTAGAACATCATAGGTCTCACCAGTTCGTAGGAATTAATTGCGAAAGGTCAAAAACGTGCTTTTTGGTGATTTTTTTTGGGGGTTTGAAATTTGTGGTTGAATTTCCCAGTTCTGTTGTTATGTATGTGTAATGTGATCAATTTGGAACACAAATCTGGTCTCCGTTTCAAAATTGAGTTTAATTTAAAGATTTTAGAGCGAAAATCAACTTGGTATAATTTAACATGGTAGGGCCCATACACAATTTTAGAATCTTTGTAATCACTTTGAAGATGAGAAAATTGGAAAAATTTCAATGGAATTGAGTTTTTGAAATGCCCTTCTGTCTTCCTACCAAATTTGAGACAAATCAAAATTCATGATTTTTGGCCTTTTTCACGTTTTTCAAATTTGATTTCTGACGTCAATTTTGGTTTTAAAATTTCCCAAAAAAATATTTTCTTCCTTAGAAATGATTCTTCTTGCTGAATATCTAAACTCAATTGGGCAATTGTCGTTATTAAAAAAGACCGTTCTGAAAGTTGGCTGAAAATGTCCGTTTTTTGATAAATCAGCGACGTTTTTCTTGGCATCCGCTAGAGCAATCCTAACGGAACTTTCTAATGATTTAAAGATCCCAAAGTTATGGTCATAAAAAAATACTAGAACATCATAGGTCTCACCAGTTCGTGAGAATTAATTGCGAAAGGTCAAAAACGTGCTTACTTACCCCTGTGCTTTTTGGTGATTTTTTTTGGGGGTTTGAAATTTGTGGTTGAATTTCCCAGTTCTGTTGTTATGTATGTGTAATGTGATCAATTTGGAACACAAATCTGGTCTCCGTTTCAAAATTGAGTTTAATTTAAAGATTTTAGAGCGAAAATCAACTTGGTATAATTTAACATGGTAGGGCCCATACACAATTTTAGAATCTTTGTAATCACTTTGAAGATGAGAAAATTGGAAAAATTTCAATGGAATTGAGTTTTTGAAATGCCCTTCTGTCTTCCTACCAAATTTGAGACAAATCAAAATTCATGATTTTTGGCCTTTTTTCCCGTTTTTCAAATTTGATTTCTGACGTCAATTTTGGTTTTAAAATTTCCCAAAAAAATATTTTCTTCCTTAGAAATGATTCTTCTTGCTGAATATCTAAACTCAATTGGGCAATTGTCGTTATTAAAAAAGACCGTTCTGAAAGTTGGCTGAAAATGTCCGTTTTTTGATAAATCAGCGACGTTTTTCTTGGCATCCGCTAGAGCAATCCTAACGGAACTTTCTAATGATTTAAAGATCCCAAAGTTATGGTCATAAAAAAATACTAGAACATCATAGGTCTCACCAGTTCGTAGGAATTAATTGCGAAAGGTCAAAAACGTGCTTACTTACCCCTGTGCTTTTTGGTGATTTTTTTGGGGGTTTGAAATTTGTGGTTGAATTTCCCAGTTCTGTTGTTATGTATGTGTAATGTGATCAATTTGGAACACAAATCTAGTCTCCGTTTCAAAATTGAGTTTAATTTAAAGATTTTAGAGCGAAAATCAACTTGGTATTATTTACCATGGTAGGGCCCATATACAATTTTAGAATCCTCGTAATTACTTTGAAAAAAAGAAAATTGTAAAAATTTCAATGGAAGTGAGTTTTTGAAATGCCATTCTGTCTTCCTACCAAATTTCAGACAAATCAAAACTCGTGTATTTTGGCCTTTTTCACGTTTTTCAAATTTGATTTCTGACGTCAATTTTGGTTTTAAAATTTCCGAAAAAATATTTTCTTCCTTGGAATTAATTCTTCTTGCTGAATATCTAAACTCAATTGGGCAATTGTCGTTATTAAAAAAGACCGTTCTGAAAGTTGGCTGAAAATGTCCGTTTTTTGATAAATCAGCGACGTTTTTCTTGGCATCCGCTAGAGCAATCCTAACGGAACTTTCTAATGATTTAAAGATCCCAAAGTTATGGTCATAAAAAAATACTAGAACATCATAGGTCTCACCAGTTCGTAGGAATTAATTGCGAAAGGTCAAAAACGTGCTTACTTACCCCTGTGCTTTTTGGTGATTTTTTTTGGGGGTTTGAAATTTGTGGTTGAATTTCCCAGTTCTGTTGTTATGTATGTGTAATGTGATCAATTTGGAACACAAATCTGGTCTCCGTTTCAAAATTGAGTTTAATTTAAAGATTTTAGAGCGAAAATCAACTTGGTATAATTTAACATGGTAGGGCCCATACACAATTTTAGAATCTTTGTAATCACTTTGAAGATGAGAAAATTGGAAAAATTTCAATGGAATTGAGTTTTTGAAATGCCCTTCTGTCTTCCTACCAAATTTGAGACAAATCAAAATTCATGATTTTTGGCCTTTTTTCCCGTTTTTCAAATTTGATTTCTGACGTCAATTTTGGTTTTAAAATTTCCCAAAAAAATATTTTCTTCCTTAGAAATGATTCTTCTTGCTGAATATCTAAACTCAATTGGGCAATTGTCGTTATTAAAAAAGACCGTTCTGAAAGTTGGCTGAAAATGTCCGTTTTTTGATAAATCAGCGACGTTTTTCTTGGCATCCGCTAGAGCAATCCTAACGGAACTTTCTAATGATTTAAAGATCCCAAAGTTATGGTCATAAAAAAATACTAGAACATCATAGGTCTCACCAGTTCGTGAGAATTAATTGCGAAAGGTCAAAAACGTGCTTACTTACCCCTGTGCTTTTTGGTGATTTTTTTTGGGGGTTTGAAATTTGTGGTTGAATTTCCCAGTTCTGTTGTTATGTATGTGTAATGTGATCAATTTGGAACACAAATCTGGTCTCCGTTTCAAAATTGAGTTTAATTTAAAGATTTTAGAGCGAAAATCAACTTGGTATAATTTAACATGGTAGGGCCCATACACAATTTTAGAATCTTTGTAATCACTTTGAAGATGAGAAAATTGGAAAAATTTCAATGGAATTGAGTTTTTGAAATGCCCTTCTGTCTTCCTACCAAATTTGAGACAAATCAAAATTCATGATTTTTGGCCTTTTTTCCCGTTTTTCAAATTTGATTTCTGACGTCAATTTTGGTTTTAAAATTTCCCAAAAAAATATTTTCTTCCTTAGAAATGATTCTTCTTGCTGAATATCTAAACTCAATTGGGCAATTGTCGTTATTAAAAAAGACCGTTCTGAAAGTTGGCTGAAAATGTCCGTTTTTTGATAAATCAGCGACGTTTTTCTTGGCATCCGCTAGAGCAATCCTAACGGAACTTTCTAATGATTTAAAGATCCCAAAGTTATGGTCATAAAAAAATACTAGAACATCATAGGTCTCACCAGTTCGTAGGAATTAATTGCGAAAGGTCAAAAACGTGCTTACTTACCCCTGTGCTTTTTGGTGATTTTTTTTGGGGGTTTGAAATTTGTGGTTGAATTTCCCAGTTCTGTTGTTATGTATGTGTAATGTGATCAATTTGGAACACAAATCTGGTCTCCGTTTCAAAATTGAGTTTAATTTAAAGATTTTAGAGCGAAAATCAACTTGGTATAATTTAACATGGTAGGGCCCATACACAATTTTAGAATCTTTGTAATCACTTTGAAGATGAGAAAATTGGAAAAATTTCAATGGAATTGAGTTTTTGAAATGCCCTTCTGTCTTCCTACCAAATTTGAGACAAATCAAAATTCATGATTTTTGGCCTTTTTTCCCGTTTTTCAAATTTGATTTCTGACGTCAATTTTGGTTTTAAAATTTCCCAAAAAAATATTTTCTTCCTTAGAAATGATTCTTCTTGCTGAATATCTAAACTCAATTGGGCAATTGTCGTTATTAAAAAAGACCGTTCTGAAAGTTGGCTGAAAATGTCCGTTTTTTGATAAATCAGCGACGTTTTTCTTGGCATCCGCTAGAGCAATCCTAACGGAACTTTCTAATGATTTAAAGATCCCAAAGTTATGGTCATAAAAAAATACTAGAACATCATAGGTCTCACCAGTTCATTGGAATTAATTGCGAAAGGTCAAAAACGAGCTTACTTACCCCTGTGCTTTTTGGTGATTTTTTTTGGGGTTTGAAATTTGTGGTTGAATTTCCCAGTTCTATTGTTATGTATGTGTAATGTGATCAATTTGGAACACAAATCTAGTCCCTGTTTCAAAATTGAATCGAATTTAAAGATTTTAGAGCCAAAAATAACTTGCAGAATTTTTTAATTTTTTAATTTTCAAAATTCGATTCGTCTCAAATTTGCTGTGAACATGGAGTAGCCCTTCGTAATGAATAATCGTTTGAAATTTTTGTAATCAATTGCATTTTAAGCAAGTTATTCACGTTTATTAAATCCTCCTTCCTGTTTGCAGGCTGCAGCTTAACTTGAAGACTCCCTCCTTGGACCATCGTGGCGACTACGAGGTAGCAGGTAATGCACCGTCATGTGCCTAATCTGACCCATGTGCCGCCCGCACCCCCAGGTATGATTCAGCCTATTTGAAAATGATCCCCGAGCCGGGTAGGCCAGCCCAGAGTGGTTTGATCAGCACCCCGTTGGCTCTAAACCAAGCTGATTAAAGCTCCACGACAGGAAATCATCTCCTCGAGCTTAAGCAATCGATGCCACACCCGAGCACGTGAATAAAAGGCTCACGGCGGTGAGGGGATTGATCTGGATCGCTCTTGGGTGAGACGTGCTACTCTTGCGTGTGAGATAGACTCGCATGAGCCTGCCTTGCATTCAATGGTACATTGTCATACATCCAACCACTATCTAAGATTAGCTGTAAGAGTGTGGTGGAGACCTTGGATTTGAACGTGCACGAGAGACTTGCGTAGCTTCCTCGGAAGCTACACGAGCCTTTCTGCATGGAATATTTCAAGGTCGAGCCCCTACACACTTCACAATCCCGCCACCGCCACCGCTGCGGGCGGCACGCGGTATACTAGGAGCCATGGGATAATCACACACGTCAGAACACGTCATGTCATTGTAACAAATTATCAATTTATTGTCACATACTTTGTACAAGTTATATCAATAAATTGTACAATCACAAGATATTTGTTTGCACATCATTATCAGTCTTGTCTCAATCCATTCACAATGCAGCTGGTCTTGAGATCAGCATTCAACGAATCAAAACACAGCATCTTCATCAGCTGCTTGAATACGCAGCAATCCACGTGGTGACCTTGACAGCAAGCTGACCTCAACAGCTGGTCCAACTGACTGCCATTACGCCGCTACTTGCTGTGACGCGGTCGTCCCAAGGCTCGAACAGCTGTGTTGTAATTGTTCATTGCTTCCAAAGCCTGCAACAATAGGAAATAAATCTGTTAGTGACATACCAGACAATGTAGCACTTGCATTCTCGTAGCGTCAGTCTCATTGGGGGGACTAGTGCAACAATGGCCTGCTCAATAATATCAGATTAAAACTATTCATGATCATAGCAACAATCACGGCTTGCTAGATGCTTAATTAGTTACACGTGTCATTGTTGACTTTTGTTTCCCTGTGTACCAAAATCCACCAATTAATGTGTGAACCAAGATTGTTGCTAAGATCTGCAACCTGTTGCTGAACTTGAAAGATTCAAGGCCCATTCACAACATAAATTAGGAGTAAACGTAGCATAATGTAATTATTCACAACAACACTTAGCATCAAGAAACACTCAATGAGAAGGCTTGTTTAGATCAGCAGTTTATTCTGGTCATACTGTATCAGCTGTCATCTTCCTTTGTGCAATTGTGTCTAGTTTTTAGGTTAGTGCACATGTAGTAGGCCCTAATATTATTCAAACTAGATTGTAATAACATGGTTTCAATTCAAATTCCCAATGCTGTGTCACAATCATGGTTGCATGCACATATTTGCTTCAAGACAGCAAATTAAAAGGGGGCGTGTTCAAACTAGGATTCAAGGCAGCCTGCTCGACATCATCCAAACAATAGAAGCTGTGGCCAACGTTTACTCAAATCTGATGGTCAGTACTTGTACCAAGCTGTAAGAATCAACAGCAAGGTTTGGAGTTTGCACGTAAGAAATTAAGTTTTGAGTTTGCTATTGTTAAGCATCAAGTTTATTGCTGTAGTAATGATAGCGAAGATCTATTGGCTTCGGATGGATGATTAATGAGATGATGGTTTCTTGGATAATGGGAAGGAAGCGGTCATTCACTGTGGGAACCATCCCGGCATTTGCCTAGACTACAGGGGGCTATCGTTATTAGGCCTATAGGAAAACATGAATTACCAGAGTTTGAGCTAACGAGAGTTTACTGTGCACTAATTACTTCAATTTGAATCTGACAAAAACATAATTGAATAAGTAATCTATTGTTGCTATTCTTGATATCCAAAATAGTTTAATTGAAGTTTTACATAAATTTCATAGGCAGACTGTTTGCTTGGGAAATCAATGAAATCATGAAAATGAACATTTTTAGACTATTTTTTATTCATATTTTCTGAAATATATATGATAGACCTAGTGCCTATACGAACATATTCAAGTCAAAATATTGAAGGTTGAGTATATTGATTCCTCTTTATATTTAAAATTATATTGGATTTAACGGCGCACTTTAATGGTGTTGAAGATCTAATGGCGTGAATGCTTGAAGTGGATGAGACGATGGGATGATGCGTTGAAGGTTTCTTAGATAGGTTCGTGGCAACCATCTCGGATAATGGTAGTCTTTATTTGGTCAATTTTTGTATGGTATAATATATAATATAGTATGATATAATATGATAATAGATATACAACGATTGCACAAAGTAGGCGGGGTTCACTATTAAAAGTGGTCTTCCACCCAAACCTTCAATTAATAATAAGTAGTTATAATAATGATGATAATAGTAAAAATTATGATCCAAATTAACAATGACTAAGAGAGGATTAGGAATACATTAGTTCCACTTATACATGAATAACGTTGATAAAATAATGTATTGAGGACTAATTATAATACAATGAAAGTTTATGGTAAAAACGAGCTTAAGGGAATCGGTGTAATAAGTGAGAATTGTAATGATGATAGTGGGTGGTTGAGACATTAGAATGTGACATTAGGAGGTAGGAATTCGTGGAGGGAGTAGAATGCCTTGTCAACGAGGAATGCTTTACTTTGCTACCTGGCTCCAGAAGGAAACCAAAAGAACCTCTGTAAAAATGGACCATACTTTGTCTAGCATTGTTAGAATACTGTCTGTCATATTCAATGACGAGATGGAGTACGGGCTTACCAGTGAATAGCGTCGTGATATGAAGTTCCAGCGAGCCAATCACGAGCCAGCGTGTTGTTTGTGATGTCAGCCAGCCAATGAGAATCCAGCGTTGTTGTTCAACGAGCGTCCGTAGTAGTGGTATGTTGTGAAGTGCTCGTGCAAGCTGTAACATTAAAAGTAGTTCAGTAAGTTTTCTCGAAGTCTATTACAGTTCATCTATTAATTTTCTTAATTTTACATTATTTGTTCAACGACCCCACCAATAGCCAATATACGGGGGTACGAATGAGCAGGTGATGATGAGACGATCAAGTGATAAAGGACATTTAAAAAACGCATGCCTTAAGAGGGACTCGAACCCACGCCCAACAGTGACTTCATTTCCCAACACAGCGCGTTAGTTGACCGAGCCACGAGACAGTTCTTACAGCTTGGTGCAAGCACTGACCAAGGTTTGGAGTTTGCATATAAGAAATTAAGTTATGAGTTTGCTATTGTTACGCATCAAGTTTATTGCTAATGGTAGCAAAGATCTATTGGCATCGGATGGATGATTAATGAGATGATGATTTCTTGGGTAATGGGAAGGAAGCGGTCATGCCTTTACTGTGGGAACCATCCCGGCACTAGCCTAGACTAAAGGGGCTGTCGTTATTACGCCTATAAGAAAATATGAATTACCAGAGTTTGAGCTACCGAGAGTTTACTGTGCACTTATCACTTCAATTTGAATCTGACAAAAACATAGCAACAATAGATTACTTATTCAATTATTTGGTTGCTATTCTTGATATCCAAAATAGTTCAATTGAAGTTTTACATACATTTCATAGGCCGACTGTTTGCTTGAGAAATCAATAAAATCATGAAAATGAACATTTTTTGACCATTTTTTCAATTCATATTTTCTGATATATATATATGATAGGCCTATACGAACATATTTATGTCAAAATATTGAAAGTTGAGTATATTGATACATCTTTAAATTTAAAATTATATTGGGTTTAACGGCGCACTTTAATGGTGTTAAAGATCTAATGGCGTGAATGCTTGTAATGGATGAGACGATGGGATGATGCATTGAAGGTTTCTTAGATAGTGGGAAGGAAGCGGTCGTGGTAACCATCTCGGATAATGGAAGTCTTTATCTGGTCAATTTTTGTATGATATAATATGATAATAGATATACGATTGCACAAAGTAGGCGGGGCTCACTATTAAAAGTGGTCTTCCACCCAAACCTTCAATTAATAATAAGTGGTTATAATAATAGTAGAAATTATGTTACAAATTAACAATGACTAAGAGAGGATTCTAGGAATACATTAGTTATATATGAATAACGTTGATAAGATAATGTATTAATGACTAATTGTAATACAATGAAAGTTTATGGTAAAAAACGAGCTCAAGGGAATCGGTGTAATAAGTGAGAATCGTAATGATGATAGTGGGTGGTTGAGAAATTAGAATGTGACATTAGGAGGTACGAATTCGTGGAGGGAGTAGAATGCCTTGTCAACGAGGAATGCTTTACTTTGCTACCTGGCTACAGAAGGAAACCAAAAAGAACCTCTGTAAAAATGGACCATACTTTGTCTAGCATTGTTAGAATACTGTCTGTCATATTCAATGACGAGATGGAGTACGGGCTTACCAGTGAATAGCATCGTGATATGAAGTTCCAGCGAGCCAATCACGAGCCAGCGTGTAGTTCCTGATGTCAGCCAGCCGATGAGCCGATGAGAAGCCAGCGTTGTTGTTTGACTAGCGTCCGTAGTGGTGGTATGTTGTGAAGTGCTGGTGCAAGCTGTAACATTAAAAGTAGTTCAGTAAGTTTTCTCGAAGTCTATCACAGTTCATCTATGCATTTTATTAATTTTACATTCTTTATTTGTTCAATGACCTCACCAACAGCTGGGTTATACAGGGGTGCGAATGAGCAGGTGATGATGCGATGATCCAGTAATGATATGTGAAAGGATTTCGTACAAAAACCCATGCCTTGAGCGGGACTCGAACCCACGCCCAAGTCCCAACGGTGACTTCATTTTCTAACAGTGCGTGTTAGTCGACTGAGCCACGGGGACAGTTGATTTTGTTGAATTTATGCAAGCACCCAAGGACTATATACTTCATTCATTTCTATTGGGCTTAACGACACATTGAACTGATGACCAAGATCTATTTGCATCAGTGAATGATTATATGAGATGATGGGATGATAAGATGGAAGGTTATTTTATCATGCATTTATGGATAGTGGGAACGAGTCGGTCATGGTCTGTTGTTGAGTAATCATTCTAGTATAAGCATGAATGACAGGGAAACCACAAAAAAAAACTCTTGTGGCGGGAATCAAATCGCGGGCTCCTAAATGACGGTTCACTGTGGTAGCTACTCAACCACACAACTCGGTGAATATTTTTTTATATTGGGTTCCACAATACACTGCAATGATGACTCGAGATCTATTGGCGTCGATGGATAAAGGATGACGGTGGAGAGATCAGACGACAGGCTATTTTATTGGATATTTTCGGGTAGTGAAGGAAGTGGTCATGGCCTGTTGTCAAGTAACCATCTCAGTATGAACTTATATGACAGTATAAAGAATCACAAAAAATTTGTCAGGATGGTCGACCACAATGGGAATCGAACCCCGGTGTCTTGAATGACTGTTCAGTGCGCTAGCCACAGGTCCACCCGTCTACCAGTACCTATTTCCGCCCAATAAAATGTATCAAGACAACGTAATAATATTTTAGTGAAAAAACATTCTTCTCTTATGAAAACGTGATTCGAGAGAAGGCATAAGCTAACCCGGGCGAACCCCGGGCTCCTGAATGACGGTTCATTGTGCTAGCTACTCAACCACACAACTCAGTAAATGTTTTTTTTTATATAGACTTCCACAATACACTGCAATGATAACTCAATATCTATTGGCGTCGATGAATGAAGGACGATGGCGGGAAGATCAGACGACGGGTTATTTTAGTGGATATTTTTGGATAGTGAAGGAAGTGGTCACGGCCTGATGTCACATTACCATTTCAGCATGAACTTAATGACAGAAAAGAATCACAAAAAACAGTCAGGATGGTCGACCACAATGGGAATCGAACCCCGGTCTTCTGAATGACAATTATTCTTCTCTTGTGATGATTCAAGACTCGAGAGTAGGCGTAGGCTAACTAAGCCAGCAATCCAGAAAGGCATAGGCAGAAGCTGCTACTATGCACCATGTGAGTCGTAGGCATGAGGTAAAACCATAGGGCCTAGGCCTACATGACTTTTCAGCCAGGACCTAGGCAGCAATCAATGGCACGTAGGCCTATTCTTGTTCATGTACCGGTAGGCCTATCCGCCTACTCAGTGATCATGTGTATCAGGGTGGGAAATCAGCAAGTGCTAGCCTACGCCTATTGACCTAGGCCTAGATCCCAATAAATAAAAGTTGGGAAACCCTACATCTAGGTACCATCTATTACATGGGTTGGGTCTCAAAAAACTTTGCACGTTGAAATCAAGTGGACTTGATGTTCTCAAAGTAAAAAATGACTAGAATTCTCAAAGTAAAAAATGACTAGAATTCTCAAAGTGAAAAATGACTAGAATTAGAAGCTTACGCCTAGGCCTACATCTACGGCTATGGCCCACCACTTTCACGGCAAGGTACGCGGACGCTAGGCCTAAATGGAAAAGATATTAATTTCACAATTTCCCTTGTCAGTATGATCATTGTTAGTTCATTCGCTAGATTTTGAATCACCATTAATGAAAATTCATAACTAATTATGCATGCAGTATGCATCAGGGTAACATACGACAGTAAATGCTGAAAAAAGTTTACCTTAGACATCGCCAAATCTCGGAAGCCATGTTAGATGCGATCAGATTGTGCGTTCAGAAGTTCAGAAAGGCATGCTTTCATTGCAGCTATGCATGCTGGGTATTATGACGTAAAAATGACGGGACATACGAGTTAGGTCGAAAATCAAACGTTATTATTTTCAGGTAGAGTTTTGACAAAAATATAAGATGATTTGTTTACATCAATCGAAGCTATTGAGGAACCCATTGAGAATTCAAGCAACAAGTTTAACCATTAACCAATGAAATTGTACAATGATTAAAATTATTAATGATTAAAACAGGCAGACAGTGACAATTGTTTTGAACACAAGGTGCATAATAGCTCTCCATTACAGACGAAATAAACAACGGAAGCGAGAACGATGCATAGAATTTTTACTGTAGTGGCTTGTATCTTGAATACGAATATCAATTACAAAAACCTGATTTGATTCAAAATTTATTCCATATCAATATTTCTATACCGCTCAACGCATATTAGGTTGCGTTTACCTAGTCTATTACTACTACTGAACGTAGACCATATCGTCTTCATTTTCCGCCTCCGTCCTTCTCTCCCACTACTAATCTTAAAGAGTTAGTTTAGTTACTTAGGGTTTAAATTGAGGTCATTTTGCGCCTAGGTTCATGTCCGTGTACTTCGCCATAGTTGTCTACGTCTGTGGATGATTCAACCATATGGAGGGAGCGGGATAGAAAGAGCTAGTAAAGAAAGATAAGATGACAATGATAGTTGAAGAGAATAGTGACAAGAAAATTAAATTGAATTAAAAAAAAACACGCAATTGGTTCAGTACTCCCTCCATATACTGTGGTCACCAATAGGCTTCCACTCGACCGAGACGGTGCGAACTTGGTCTGGACCCTCACTCCAGACTTCGCCATGGGTAGCTCTTTTTCGTGCAAATAACCTACTCCTGCCGATAGCTAGCTCCTTTCTGGAGATCACGGGGTCACGCTAGCCCCACACCAAAAGGCTTCGGCAGGCCCGGTCCTAGTGATTTTTCATGCGTAAGCGACATTTATTCTGCCCCCCCCCCCCCCCCAAACAATGAGAAGAAACATAATAAAGTTTAATTAGATTATTATCACAAAAGATAATTTATGAACAACATTTAAATATTCAAGTTTTTTGTTGGTAGTTTTACTATGGAGCAGCAAAATAATAAAACATCTTCGATAATATTATAGTTTTATTGTTATATTTTACAAAAGCTTACAATGCTAGTTTAATTAATGGACATTCCGTAATATTGTCATTTCCTTTCATTTTTTTTTCAACATTACCTTGGAAAAAGAGAATCAACATACGAGATGTAGGTCTATGAAAATAATTTTACAGAAAATGTATAGACCTATATAATATATAAATAGAAAAAATCGTATATTTCAAGAAGAAATATGCCACCACTAGAAAAGAGCCGCCCTAAGCAGCCGCCTGAGGCTTCCACTCGACCGAGACAGTGCGAACTTAGTCTGGACCCTCACTCCAGACTTTATCGCCATGGGTAGCTATTTTGCGAGCAAATAACCTACTCCTGCCGATAGCTCTGGAGATCATTGGGCCACTCGGGCCCCCACACCACGACAAGGTGTTTGGATTCTTCGAGGGGGACTAGTCTTGAAGATATGAGATATTTATAACTTATTAGATGAGCGATAGCGAAGACTTCCATCCCACTCTATTGGAGCTTTATCGGTGTTTTTCTCCAAGTACTGCACAAGTCGCAAGGTTTGACTGATCGTCATGACTTATCCTACTTAGAAGTGGGTAGTTTTTGGGTTAAATCGGTTGGACCATTTGCGAGAAAATTTAATATCATCTCAAAGTTTCTAAAAAAAAACCTTAACATTAGGCTGGACAAGAAAATTTGAAGAATAAAATCTCTCCAAATAACTTCGAATTTTCACTGAATGTTAACACGTAAATGATACACATTATTACGATTTTGTATGCAATTCAGACGTGCCGTTTTGAAGAAAATGATTTTACAAATGTTTTCTATTCATCAAATAGATGGAAAATAGTAGCAGAGAAATGTTGCAGAGATAGATTCATGGCTCCCTAGATTCGATAGTAACCGAATAAAGAATAGTTTATATTAGTCAAGGTGTGTAGAGATTTCGATTATACTTTATTAGATGAGCGTAGCGAAGATTTTCATTCCATATACCGAAAAATTTTGGGCTTGGTTTTTATGTTTTTTTTTTTTTTTTTGTTTTTTCGTGTGTAATTTTGTACGCGGCATACAGGCCAGGAAAAAGTTTCAATCAACTCGAAACTTTTTTTACAAATTGGTGTTATACCAGAATAGGTTGGGATTGTTTTTCAGAAAAATCGGTCGGACTGTTTTTCCGGAAAAAAATTGGAAAGTATGGAAATTCCCCATAAGAATAGGCCGGGGGTGAAATACTTGGATTTTTTTTTTTCAAAAGCACTCAAATTTATACTGTTTATGGGAAGAACTATCATACACATTTTAAGCGACTTATGGAACAATCGGATGTGAAATAACGAAGAAAACGCATTTTTAATGTACTTTTTTACACATCAATGAAAGCAATTAAGAAAGCAATTAAGAAACTATTGAATGTGAGCAACAAGTGTCACCAATAAATTAAAACGTTTAAAATCTGTGATGGATATGAAGAAGGCACTGGTATAATTGCTTGGAAACCAAGGTTTATATACCAACAGACAGCCGCAGTTCTTAAACCTTTGAAGTGATCCACGGCCTATATATGTACATTGAGCTGACCAAATGTTCTTAATTCTACATTTCCATACTTCTAAGCTCATCTCACAACGCATATAAGGCGTTTTCCTAGTCTAGATATCTCAGGTCCGTGAACCTAGCCTCTCCGATGTCAGCGCAAATTCTGAAACTTCCAATGGCATGAGTTCTATCGATCTACCACAAACTCTGGACAAATTTTCAGAAATTGTGCTGACATTGGAGGGGTTTTGTGAGTTTGAGTTATCATTGTTTGAGAATTGATTTTCTCGGAAAATTACCCACCACAAATTCTGAAAGTCTCGGTATAAAATCCAGAGGCCTAGCACATCTGGGCAAAGTTTCAGAATCTGTGCTGACATCGGAGGGGCTGCGTGAACTTAACCCCTCATGTATTGAAAATCGATTTTCTCGAAAAATTACCCAGCACAAATTCTGAAAGTCTCGGCATAAAATCTAGAGGCCTAGCACAAACTCTGGGCAAAGTTTCAGAATTTGTGATGACATCGAAGGGGCTATGTTCACGGACCTAGATATCTCGCTCGTCTTTCAACGCATTTGCTGCCTTCGCCTACGGCCTAATAGTATAGGTCTACTATCTAGTTATGGTATGTATATATATATATATATATATATATATGGTCAAAGCGTGAAACATCCTCTAAGTTTGTCCATTATGTTATAGCAAACAATCTATCTCTCCTTCACTCTCCTCCTTCCTGACAAATCTCCTATTTTCTTATCTGACTTTTTCCCTTCCCAAAAATCCACTCATCATGTCTGCTGCTCCCTCCCTTCTTGGAGGTAACTTTTTATGAGGTGGTAAGATCGGCCGTTCGGCGAGGTCTGGTGTAAGATTGTGCAGTACTTGATCGTGGTGACCGCCTCGGTGTGCACCATCGTGCTGGTGTCGCTGAACAAGTTCCTCGCCGTCGTCCACCCGATCACGTCGATGTCGATCAGGACCTAGAGGAACGCGATCAAGGCGATCGCTGTTACCTGGTTTCTGTTCCTAGTGTGTTCGATACCCGTGTACCTGACGCACGGAGAGGTCTGGTACATGTACTCGTCGGCTAAGCACACGGCTCGTGTGTTTCTGGAGCCAGGACTTAACACGCAGGAGATGGGGTTGTTGCAGTTGTCTGGGTTCAATAAGACTGATAGTCTCTTTGTAATACACACACACATGTGCATGTGAATTCATACTTTTGAGATGTAAACTGTGTAATAATGGGACTAAGAGTAATATCTCGGTAGGTCAGTGGGAGAGGAGCTGACCGGCGATCGAGACGTATCTTTCGAGACGTATCTTTTAAGACATGACCGAAACATTCCATATATATATATATATATATATATATATATATATATATATATATATATATATATTGGGGTTCTGTGTCATGGTCGACGATCCTGACTGAGGTGCCTCTTAGTTTCCCTCAGTCGTCTGGGTCGACTCCAGTTTCATGACGTTTTCAAATACCATAGTCTGATTACATTTTATTGTAGGCAAAACTAGGCCTAAAGTCTACACAAAAATGTAATATTCAGATAAAAACATGATGCCCTACTATGTACTAATAGTCTTGAGACATTTGTACCTCAGTAAATGCTTCGAAAAAGACGTTCGTCCCCTATCAATCCTATTATACACATTTCGAAACAGATATTTGTTCCCTAGAACATGTTTATATTTATACCCATTATACCCATTTTGACGAAGACATCTATCCCTATTGAACACATTTTGACGAAGACATTTATCCCTATTACCCTATAACCTAACCTAAAACGTGCATGTCTATTCGGCCCACTAATATGCACACTTCAGGGGCGTCGTTAGGGATCCAAGGTGGGGCGCGCGCCCCACCAATCGTTATTTGCGCCACACCAATAATTCATCCTTCTACAAAAAAAATATATATATATATAGGCCTATGTATGTTGACTTGTGTTGACCTACGAATAACACACAATGAAATATTTTGCTGGGAGATATCACGGAAATAACTTCGAAAATGTCCAGAATGCTAACATATGGATTGAAAATAACTCTGCTTGTAGATCGCCTCAATCACTTGAAAAATACCTAATTTCAACAAAATCCCTGCGGAGCTTGGTGGGGAGGGGTAAATCGCAAACTGGCTAAAAAAAATCTTCGTGTTTCAATTATTGAAAATAACTTCGAAAATATCCACATTGATACGATAATTTGCCTCAAACATTGCTTGTAAATCGACAAAATCACTTCAAAAATAGTAAAATAATCCACTGTGGGGCCCCAGACCCCATTTTAGCGCGCGTCTTGTGCCAAACCTTGGAACTGGATTTTCTTCGCAACGAGATGGATGTAACGACGAAATGTTCGTCTCGTCAATACCTATCTGCTGGTACCACTCCGGTCTCGATCCGACTCGCCGTTCTTCCGTTATCGCTCTTAACCTAAGTTAGGCCATCGATTTTTGCAACTACGGTCGATCGCGGTTTGGCTGTCGCGAGAGAACCTGACATCAGATCCGGACGCAACTGGCACCATGCGTGTAGTCTGTGTGACCATCTATCCACCACTGCTTACCCAGTGTCGATATGTAATTTCGTTCACCGACAATCACGATTTGGTGTTCGCTTATGGGGAATACAATGTTAAAAAAATGACAATGTGGTTTTTTGCTGTACCACAAAATCTAACCATACGATCCGAACAGAACTTGGACGGGGAGGTGTAGTTAGTGAACCTCTATCAGTCATCGTTGACCCGGTGTCGATCCAACGATTCGTTTATCAAATGGCGCTAATGGGAAACATGTTACATTTTTTATCTGCCGCCGTGCATCCGGACGCAACTGGCACCACGCGTGTAGTCTGTGTCCATCCATCCACCACTGCTTACCCAGTGTCGATGTACAATTTCGTTCCCGAACAATCACGATATGGAGTTCGCTAATGGGGAATACAATGTTTAAAAAAATGACACATGACAATGTGGTTTTTTGCTCTAGCACAAAATCTAACAATACGATCCGAACGAAACTTGGACGGGAAGGTGTATTTAGTGAACATTGTCATTTCCATTCTCATAAACCAGTGTAATTGAGTGAAAAGTTCACATATCCAAGTTAATTTTATGCTCTTTGATTAATATGACATTCAATTTTTGTGAATTCAATCAGTTTTGAGATAATACGTCAATGAATTGTATTCATTCGTATTCATTGACGTATTATCTTATAACTGATTCATTCACTTAAATAGAATGTCATATTTATTGAAGAGCATGAAATTATCTTGTAGGTGTTACTTCCGGTTACTTTGCTTCATCGTCTAGTTCCGATCATACATCCGTGGGCTTTCGGTCCTTGACTCCAGAGAACGTTCAGCTACCAAAATTGGACTTTCAATCATTATAATATTTGCTTACATAAATTTGTTAATTTTTTTATTAATTGCAAACTTTGGCCACCATAAAAAGTAGTGCTTTCTCGGTGAAGGCCACACGAGACGCTAGCCGGAGACTACTTGGTGAAATTCCAACCGTCGTACCGTGTGCCCAGAATAGACCATTTCCTCCCGATTTGTTTCCAGTTGACATCACTGAAGGTACCTTTTTTATCATTGTGGACCGAATTTTGTCTTTCCTGGACATTAACGAGAGACTATTGGATAGGGAGGAAGGAGCCTCTAGCTCCCGGCGATTTGCTTCTATAGATGATCAGAGGCTAACCTACAATTGCGTTGTGAGAGTGGTATGACTCTCCTTGTATCGTCATCTTTGGTCGTCGACGGATACGTTCACGGTATTTTCAATCAGCTTGTTTATGAAACCCGACCGTTGGATGGACCCAACAGAGCTTCGTGATGCTGCACCGGAGAAGATTCAGCAAGACCATGTCCGTTTGAGTACGTACTACGACAAGCGCCATGTCTTGGGTCCAAAATACTACGTCGGTGAAGTGGTATTTATGAGGCGAGCCCCTGCACACACTGGCCAGCCAACAAAGACACAAGCAAAACACCGCGGGCCGCTTGTCGGAACAAGGGTACTCCCTGGGGACACATACCGCGTGTGCCAGCTCGAGGAGGATACCCCAGGAGGTATCTACGCGTATCTGGCGTAATAGGTATCTGGCGTAATATACGCTAGTACGACTCACACCTCGCAGAGGAAGGGGTAGAAATGTCCCACCGACCACGCCCTTGAGTGCGATGATGCATACTCCGATCCCGAGGACGAGCCCGAGATGACAGCTGCCCAGAACGCACCCGAGAGGTCAACTGTCAGTGCCGAGTTGCCGTCTCCTCACGATGTCCCGGAGAGGCCAATCGCAACCGCCCAGGATAAACGTATCGTTACTCTGAATCACACTTTCTATTTTTGACAAAATAATCTCGACGCTCAACTGCTCGATATACCGGAAGGAAATATCAACTGCTTTCTCAGGACCCATCTCACTAGTTATAGACAGACCAACCTTAGAATCAGGATCCGTGATGTTGTTCTTCGAAAACCCAAGAAAGTCCGCCAAGGTATCGTTTAGCCAGAACATGAGATCGGCGCCATGTGGCAACTCATCGAATAGTACCTCGATCTACCGACGGACTGTCTTGAATTTCCGATTGTTGTTGGAGTTATCGCAGACTAGCCGATAACGCCTGATACTACCTGCCTCATTTCTGAAACATAGAAAAGAATGTTAGTACTTTTGTGTTCTAAAATCATTATAATAATCAACCTTATGCATTAATGTATTTGATTAATAATTCTGAACAAGAATAACTCAAGAATTAGCAAGTAAATTATTGCAGGAGTTTGTCAGATTCTGTTATATAATGCAAATGGGTGAATATATGTACCCTGTATTACCCTTCTCTGTTGTTGAGGTGTCCAGGTCCTCCTCTTCCTCTCTCATTCTCTTTCCTCCATGAGGCCTCATCGGGTCCACCTTCTTTTTCGTTGAAATGAAATCATCATCGGATGACGTTATTTTTTCCACCGCAACTATATGCCTTCCTGTTCGGGCTGCTGGGGCCAGAGGATTGGATTGATCCCCTCCTGGAGCCCGCCGAGGAGGTAGAGGCAGTGGACGATGATGAGGAGCCCGATGAGGTCCCTGACGAGGACGAGGACGAAGACGACGAGGGCGAAGACGACGAGGGCGAAGATGACGAGGACGATCCCGATACGGAGAGAGCCGTAGAGCGGTGCAGGTCCTTCTCCAAGGGCTGTCTAGATAGCCTCATCAAGTTTCAAAAGCGTACTGGAAAAAAAATTGTCCATCACTTTACCTGAACGCTATCAAGATAAACAGATTTGACAAATTTCATCCAACACCTACCCTGGGGTGAAAAGGGACTCACCAAGCTCAAGAATGACATCGAAGTACTAAAAAGTGACAATAAAATGATAATTTCATTACTAGGCCAAAGGCAAGTGAATAATAATTTGAGTGTACTTGAGTGTAATTCTAGTGTTACCGACCAAAACATCGACATTCACCTAGCAGCCACCCGACCTCCTGACCAGTTACAGTCTGCAACCAACCAGAGTGCACCACCAACCGAATACCAAGACTCCTTTACCGACCTAGTTGAACCATCCCCAGACATCCAAAGCACTCCACCCCATCTCGAAAAGTGCAGGGAAGATATACCAAACATCACGGAAATCTGCGGCGATTTTTTCAATGCCCCCGATAGTTTTGCTCTAGCACATTGTGTCGCAGCTGACTTCAAGATGAATCGAGGTATTGCGTCAAAGTTCAAAGATAAGTTTGGGAATGTGGAATATTTGAAAAGTCAGAACTTCTCAGTTGGAGAAACTGCATTTGTACACCATAAAGCCACAAATAGACATCTTTTTTATCTTGTCACGAAGGAGAACACATATGGCAGCAAACCTCAGTTACAAGATGTGGAAGCATGTATAGTTGACCTAAGAAACTCGTGCATAAATAAGGGGATTCAACTATTGTCAATACCCCGCCTTGGCAGCGGCCTCGATAGGCTCCATTGGCCAACAGTTAGGGAAATCATCCATAGAACATTTTACGAGTCTGGCATATATGTTGTCATTCACAATCTCAAGATGGGTACTGGTAAGAATTGAAGTCACCCAAAACGACAATTCCAAACTTAGCAGACGCTCTAATCTCGTTCACGGATGAAGAGACTCCAGAAACACTAAAGCAGGTTTCCCTACAATCTGAGCCAAAGATAACCAAAGGTCACCCTGAAACAAGCCTGCTTGACCTACCGATACCCCAGTGTACACACCTAGAGCACCTCGTCCCAACTCCTACAACATCTCACTTGCAAGTGAGTTCAAAATCTACCCTGGTTAAGCAAACAGCCAAATATCCTCTTGAGAATTCAGAGCTTATTTCTCTCACTAAGATCTGTGCTAAGATGAATCATACGGCGGAGACCACAGTGCCAAAGGCAGTGGTAGAGAGCACTCTGCCCTCACTCTGTCCTCTTGAAGGGGACATGCTAGTATTCCGGGAGAGAGTTGCACCTTCCAATAGCAGAAGTGGATCAAGTCTCGCACCAACTTACACTACCTACGATTATCTTGAGATGAACTCAGTTAAACAGAAGACATACCCAATTACCTCGGTTACAACAAGCATACACGTTACGACAACTGCTTCATCACAGAGCGAGGAGGACGTTATCAAGCAGTCTGCTCGACTCCAAACTGGATTGAATGAGACCTCAGCTAGTGTAACCGACACAAGCCCCGATTCCAGAACAAACATCCAAGATGAATTGCCAGACCTAAATTTCTCGTCACTACCGACCATTGCAGACATGCCTCAACCTCCGAATCCACGGATTATAAGATCACAGCGGACTAGGATACCTAGGCAACGCTTAGACCTATGACGTCAGATCACTCCAGGCAAAACAATACAGATCGGCTGTCTAAATGTCAGATCAATCCTCAAAGGCTTTGATGAATTCAAAGAAATCTTCACTGCAAACAACCTAGATATTATCGGACTTACAGAAACGTGGCTTACTCCAAACATACCTTCCAATTTGCTGAGTATACCCGACTTTACCTTCTATCGACTAGACCGCTCAGCCAATGAAGAAGACTGCTCATCTCGTAAGTCACTTTTATATTATAATTATAGACGCATGAAAAATGTATTGACAATACATGAACTTGTCGACACTAATATATTGTTCTTCTCGTCAGAAATCACTTTTAAATTAATAGACGTTTGCTAATTATGCCTTTCACGTGGGCGCCAGATGTAACGTCTCTAATACACTCAGGGATGTATATTATTAAGGTGAAACATCAACATAAAACATATATTCGATTTTAGTGTATTTATTTATCGAAGAATACAAATTACTGTCACACGCGTACGTGTGAACAGTTTGAGATTCTCAAAAGAACTAACTAACTTGGGGTGCCGTACCACCAAAACAGACCACAGCCTCAAAATACACCCCCTTCCACTCCAATGTGGCGCCGTGGCTATGGTCACCCTCTCAACATCTTCCTAGAATTTAGCACATGTGGCGGGAGAGTGTGATGAGGAAACAAGAAATTAGGTAGGCTATATGGAATGTGGACACACATCTCAAACAGGGTGGTCGACGTATTCCCGAACAGGGTGGTCGGTGAAGGATCATCTCAGCGGGATAGAAAGTCTTGAAAAAGTAAAATAAGATGATATGAAAAAAACAGAAGACGATAGATGAAGAGAAAAGTGAGAAGAAAAACGAAACAAAATAAAGATACAAACGCAAGGTTCAGTATCCGTACACGGTACCATATATGCCAGTCACTATAAGACCGAGACGGTTTGTAATTGGTCTGGACCCACACTCCTGACTTGATCGCCATAGTGATCCTCTTGGGAGCCAATAAATTACTCGATAAACAGTTATACTGGCTATAAATAGAAGCAGAGAATAACGAAAACTAGCCACGATTATTGATTCGACGAAACCAAGTTTCTTGCCCGCCAACGTTAAAACAATAACAACACCTAACAACATCTCGACTTGCAGGCAGAATGCGAGTGAGCGGCTAGCACTCACTGGTCAGGGAAAATCGTATCCGTTGTCAAGTACGTCTTCGTGATCCTCGCTCAATACCACAAGAGACTCGCAGCGTGTCAGTGGTCTACTTACTAGACGAGACGTGTATTGTAGAACTAGTAAAACTGTTCTTGGGTCGCTACATAACCTCGCTTCCTATCATACCAACACTTGGTAACAAACGATAATACCTACCATAACAAGTCGTGACTTAACGTGTAGCGTGTTGTGTTGTATAGAGTACGACGGCGAAAGCCACAGCCAGGCTGTGAGCGAGAGAGAGAGAGAGAACGTTTCTCACACGATCCTACTCCTTTGGCAGCTGGCTGGCTTCTAACAAGTAACAACAGCGTCAGGACTCAGGCAAGCAACTGCAAGCTGAGACTTGGTCAGTGACGTCACCCTAGACCAGCGCTCTGGCGGCTCGACACGTCCGACCGCCAATGTTACTGGTTAGGAGGGAACAGCCAGGGAGACCTTAGTTTGCAACAACTGCGCAGTACGTTGCTAGATGTGGCGGGTGGTAGTCATACGAGATGAAGGCGCTAGTGGTATGGGAAAGAGGGGACGGTTGCTCGGAACCTTCTTCTTTCGTGGATACAAGTTGATGGAATAGATGCTATACATTCCAAGACCCTAATATAATAGTAAATACATAACAAATTCTGAGTCTATCAAGTACAAAATTACATCGCCCTTGCAATGCAATTTTGAGCCTAGACGGCGTCTAAGGTAGGCCGGGGTGTGAACTTCGTCTTTGCAATCCACCCCCTATATTCAAGCTGTGCTAATGTAATACAATCATGAATGTATTTATTATTGTATTATTATTATTTTCAATTATACATAAATTATGAATTATAGCACAAAATAAACGAAACTACCGCACTGTGATAAAAACTGAAGTCGTGGGTTCGAGTCCCGCTCTAGGCATGGGTTTTTATAACGTCCTACCTATCATTACATCATCGTTTAAGCGCCACTTGCTGCTCATTCGTACCCCCGTATAGCTTAGCTGTTGGTGGGGTCAATCAGCTGCGTGCAAAATAAATAAAATAACAATGAGTCTCAGTAATGTTATAAAATGGTTCGCAGAAGAATTGTAATTGATTTACATGGCTTAGCCTTTTATATAGATAATTTTCTCAAGAGGGAATTGACGTTACTATAATTATCTTATCTGTAATACAGTTGATCTGTATCGCACTGTTGAGTGAAAATTGATCAACTCAATGATCGCAACCCTAACCGAGTAAGCATTGTGTAATAAATCGATATCGCCCCCGTGGCTCAGTTAATTATCGCTAGCGGTCGAAACTAGTCACCGTTGGGCGTGACTTCGAGCCCCATTTACGGTATGGGTTTTTGTAAACGTCCTTTCACCTATCATCATTTCATCATCACTCGTACCCCCGTATAACCGATATGTTGGTGGGGTCGTTAAGCAGCGTGGGTTCGAGTCATGGGATGCGTTTTTACTTTTTATATACGCCCTTGCACTTATCATCAGTTCATAGAATCTTCATCACTGCTCATTCGTACCCCCATATAACCTAGCTGTTGGTGGGGTCGTATAGCAAATAATAAACATCAACATCAACCCTACTGCATCCTTGTATTGAATATTGAGTTGATCTTGCAGTTCTAAGCTGCATCGACACAGACAGACGCTTGTGTATTTCCAGGTATAATCTCTACCACGGACGTACTGGCGGGTCGACACTCCCGGTCGTTTCGGTTACTTGGTACAGGAGACGGTCGATCGGTCCGTCGTCTCTTGTGTTGTCGCTGCTTGACCTTTGTTCGCTGTATAAGAGGAAGGGAAACATTCCTTGCTAGCTTTCAGACAGAATACGCGTAGAATCAGGGAAACGCCATAGTGGAACGTATTTCTCCGTAACAAAGCAGGAAGTACTAACTCATCCATCTCTCGTGGCCACAGTTTGAAGTTTGGCGTCTCAAACCGTCATTCATACATACTTATGTAAATAGTTATGAATGACGGTTCAGTGTGCTAGCTACTCGTCTCAGTCATCATTTGATGTCATTAATTGTTATAAAAATTGTGTGGTCAATACAATAACGCAAACTATGTATACGTCCTGATGAAGTGTTATTATTTACAGTACGTTCCCTCCTATGCCCCAAGTATGCCCTATTGTGCACTTCTATATCCATCCTACATCGTGAACATTTCTCTATCTTGTCATTCGCAGATACATTATTTCACTTCGCATGAAGTGTTGTTATTACCGCGAGGCCTAGGTCTAATAATATAACGTGAATATATCAATTTCTTATCATTCTCTACAGCAAAATAGCATTTCTCATAGCGCTCGTGCTTATTCATTTTTTTTTAATTGGGTTTAACGACGCACTGTAATGATAGCGAAGATCTATTGGCGTTGGATGATTAATGAGATGATGAGATGAATGTTTCTTGGGTAATGGGAAGGAGGCGGTGGGAAGGAGGCGGTAGTGGCCTCTAGGTCCCGTCGAACCAATTAATAAATTGGTTCTAAATATTACTAAAACTAAGCTTATAACTTTCGCGAATCAACATGGTCACTTGAAGGGTAAGGCGAGTGATACAATGACAAATATCAACACGACACTAAACATTGACTCGGTTGATAATCTAACTTTTCTGGGGGTGCAAATTGACGAGAACCTCACTTGGAAATGTCATGTTTATAATCTACAAAATAAATTATCCAAAGCCTGTTATGCATTGAGAATAGTTAGGACACAATTTAACTTGGATATGACAAGAATTATTTATTATGGATATTTTGAAGCACAATTGCGATATGGTATAATTGTATGGGGGGGTGTAAGTGCAAGTCACAAAGTTTTTAAAATACAGAAAACTGCAATGAGGATACTGTTTAGTAAAAGGAGAGACCATTCATGTAGGGAATTATTTAAAAAATTGGGAGTCATGACGCAACCTGGACTATACGTATATGAATTATTAGTGTATATGAGAAAACACTTACACATATTGAACACAAATTCTGATGTACATAGTTATGACACGAGGCAAAAAGGTCAATTGGTAACGCAAATGCGGAAAACTACGCTGCTCGAGCAAGATACTAAGATTAGGGGTATATCACTGTATAATCAACTACCAGAATGTATAAAAAATGTAAAAAGCCTTGAGCAGTTTAAGAATACTTTGAAGAATTTTATTATAAAAAACGTATTATACAGTATTGAGGAGTTTTATACATGTTGTAAGCATACTAAGTGACGTACTTGACTTGGTAGTTGCTAGGTATTTATAAAAAATAGCATCTACCATTTATATCATTTCATGTATTGTTGTATTTTAATTACTGTGTATAATTTATAATCTGTCTTTTTATTCTTGACTGTCCATATGATTCACTTTTGAATGTTCTATTTATATTGTTAATCCTCTTGGACGAAAATGAAAATAAATAAATAAAATAAATAAATAAATAAAAATATTGTGGGAACCATCCCGGCAGTAGTTTAGACCACAGAGGGAAACCACGAAAAACTCCTGTAAAGATGGACGGCGGCGGGGATCGAACCTGGTCCGGTCGTGGCCTATATTGTGGGAACCATCCCGGCATTAGCCTAGACTACAGAGGGAAACCACGAAAAACTCCTGTAAAGATGGTCGGCGGCGGGGATCGAACCAGGTCCGGTCGTGGCCTATATTGTGGGAACCATCCCGGCATTAGCCTAGACTACAGAGGGAAACCACGGAAAACTCATGTAAAGGTGGACGGCGGCGGGGATTGAACCGGGTCCGAACGTGCCCTATATTGTGGGAACCATCCCGACATTAGCCTAGACTACAGAGGGAAACCACGAAAAACTCATGTAAAGATGGACGGCGGCGGGGATCGAACCGGGTCCGGTCGTGGCCTATATTGTGGGAACCATCCCGACATTAGCCTAGACTACAGAGGGAAACCACGAAAAACTTCTGTAAAGATGGACGGCGGCGGGGATCGAAGTGGGTCCGAAAACCCGTCGCCTCCCGGATCACATGAAGCGAGCGCTTCTCATGCTTATTTGTGTGCGAGTACTTTATACCACGGACCTGTGTTTAGTGGCTTACACATGCCACACCCCCTGCCAGTACTATATTTGCTCATTTGACTATTCTCATTTGACATTTGACTACTCATTTGTTTCTTTAAATATTATATAAAAACTTTCAGCGATAGGTTATGGGTCAGTAATTTTTTTTTATCCTCGAACGTTTGAATTAACATAATAAAGTCAATATATAGCCTTGTTTTATATGGGAGAGTGGTTCGTAGGATCCACTATAGACGCCACGGGTCCGTGGTAGGAAGGTCTGCCTATTTGTATTGTATGTCTAGGAAAACTTACCAAATTAGATCCAATGGCCATTATAGGGTTACTCAGATGCAAGAACTGCAGCTGTTTGAAGTAAACCCAACCAGATGTATAAACATCGGCTGCCCCTGACCCACTCTTGTTTGCAGATTCTTTCATCTTCCGCTTCTCGGACAAAAAATACGTTCGGAGATTTTTTGCCAGTGCTGCAACGTCGTCGGCTACAAAAGATAGAGTTGCTGGTCAGGCCTAGTATGTTTCATATTATTAGTGTACTAATGCAGCATTTTAACACTCAAACACGACCATCAAATTACATCTACATATAATAATGAAAAATGTAGGCCTATTCTTATAAGAATGGGCAAATTCATGCCTAGGGACTAGGCCTAGGCTAGTCCCTAGGCCTAGTATTACATAATTATCTATGTTCCTAACTTACATCATTAAGTTTATCTTATAATGTTTATCTTATCTTAGCTTAGTCCTAGAAAACATTACTCCACAATGTAATTATTATTTATACTTTTTTATACTTTTTTATACTTTATACTTTAACACAAAAATGTCTGCACAATCCAACATCATGTATATCCATACACACTGTATTAAGGATTCTCCAAATATGACAATAAACGATATTATTATTATTATTATTATTATTATAGTCTGAGCTGAACCAAGGCCTAGGCTGAACCTCTTCACAATATCCAATTCAGAATGATTGCTTGAACAAACATACATCCATTTATTTATTTCCAGAAAATTACACTAGGCGTACTACTATTGGTACCGGTACTATGGTACAATGGTACTACTATTGTGGAGAAAGTGTGAAAAAAGTCGTACTAACCTGCGCAGACCGGATCAAATTTCTTCCCGATGTCTTCAACAACACGTCTTTTTAGGTTTGCTTTACTATAATTAATATTAACTGGTGACTCCAAGGTGTAAATATTTCTCTGGACTTCGGCATGTTTATCGTAAGGCGTGAATGGTAGAGTAACGATGAGTGAAAAAGTTGGGTTAGAGGAATTGTAAACAAAATATCTCACTATCGATACAGCAGTAGGCCTACTCGACGTGATATCGATTAGTAATTTTATCTGAACTGTAGATCTATGCTTTAGTGATTTGAGCTCTAGGTTGCGCTACTGGCATTCGCTACTACAAGGTTCAGGCTACGGTACTGGTAGAAAATAAAGATTTTAGGATCCTATACACGACGGAAAATGCATTGACGAAATGCATTGCTATTTTAGTTGATCGTGTAAAGGGCCTTTAAATAACACTTTATACGAAGTATCTAATAATTGTATAAAATGAAATATGGAAAGGATTAGAAATAAAATTATGAAATCATTATAAACTGAAGAACATCAAGTTGAAAAATCAATCTTGCTTGTACTTACAATTCAACATCAAATAAAGTGAAGTGAGATATAAAATGAGAATTAATTTTGGGTAATTAGTACAAAAATTATGCAGTGTTCAGCCTGATTTTTCTAATATAACCAATTCCCCCCTAGGAGGATTTAATATTAGCAAAGGATGCGGATACCTTGTCGTGGTGTGGGGCTTGCGTGACACAATGATCTCCAGAGCTATCACCGGGAGCAATTTATCTGCAATTTCCGGAAGAATACACTCTAGATAGAACTGCTTCAATTTTGGAAGCATTTTCACCATCCAGAGTTGCCTGTTCCTCTGTATCCTTTGAATATGGAGATCTTTCCTGGCAAACACGATCAGGTCGCAGAAGTCACGGCCTGTTATATGTAACTGACCTTCAATTTGGAAGTAATAATCGTACTTCTGTTTCAAAGCTAGTTCATCAGTACTCGATTGATCTAGACAGATGTTGCGCTTACCAGCAATAGCTTTGGTAAAGGACATATCTGTTATTGAAGGTATACACTTTACTTCCAGTAGCCCACGGTACTGGTACTACGGGTACGGGTAAATACGGGTACTACATATCGACTAACAGACCTGTTGTATCCACAGCTTCCCGAGATCTCTGTGTACTTTTGGATGGCGACGCTCTCATCCTCCGAACCGAACTGGACGTTTTTGTTCTTGCTCAAACTTTAGACTTGACTAAATCTCCAGAGCTGTTGTCGGGAGGAATTTATTTGCTCTCAGCAGGGTCCCCCATGGCGATAAGGTCTGGAGTGACGGTCCAGACCAAGTTCGGACCGTCTCGGTCGAGTGGAAGCCTTGGGTAAATGGAGGGAGCACTGAACCTTGCGTTTGTATTTTTATTTAATTCCGTTTTCCTTACACTTTTCTCTTTATCCACCGTAGTCTTTCATTTTCATCTTATTTTATATAATCTTATCTTACTTTTCTAACTGTTTCTATCTCGCTCCCTCCCTTTACTTGAAACATCCAAAAACGTTGACAAATATGGCAAAGTACACGGACTTGAACATAGGCGAAAAATGACCTCGCTGTCGACACGCCTTTAAACCCTAACACTAACTTATGTTGATCAATATATCACCCATGGCAATAGAGTCTGGAGTGAGGGTCCAGACCAAGTTCGGACCGTCTCGGTCGAGTGGAAGCCTTGAGTGTATGGAGGGAGTACTGAACCTTGCGTTTGTATTTTTATTTTATTCCGTTCTCTTGCGCTTTTCTCTTCATCTATCTTCCTTCTTTTATTTTATTTCATTTTATATCATCTCATCTTACTTGTCTGGCTCATTCTATCCCACTCCCTCCATATGCTTTAAACATCCACAAACGTTGGCAATTATGGCAAAGTATACGGACATGAACATAGGCGCAAAATGACCACGCTGTCGACGCGGTTTTAAACCCTATCAATAATAATTATAATGATGTTTTGGAGACGATAATCTCTATTACTTTTTCGTGTGACTGGTTTCTCTCCCTTGCATTTCCACAAATTGGTAAATTTTGGGCTCAATTCTAGCCAGTTCCCAGAATTGGTTGTATTCGAGCAGTCTTAGTGGTTCACGTACATCATTGAACCAGTTCTTTGCACTTCGTTTACCGATAAACATATAGAATCGGTACTCCAAATTTTCTTTCAATACTCCTCTAGCACTTCTATCATCTTCGTTACTGTTCCGCTTGAGCTTTCGTATTTATACATTTTGTTCGGGAAACTTTCTCTTTCTTTCTTTGGTCTCGACTCAAGATTTGGGTGTTTCTGGTTCCGTGATATTTAATCATATTTATTATAATTATATATAATATTCCTGTTGTAGCATGAACATTACTCTTGATTCTCGTAAAGGCCGAGAAAGTTCTCCACCGACGTTGTAGAGCTGGGAAAGGTGACAGAAAGGCTAGGCCAACGATACATCCCTGACAATGAATCATGAAGTCCAAGTGAATACATGGAAGGCATTGAATCTTGGGGATATTGTACTGACCCAATTATTTCTGTCGCAAGCAAAACAGTCAGTTCGTTTTTAAGAAGCGCAATGTTGAAGAAGTTGCCGGACGTTTCTTGAAGCAGGTTAAACATTTGTATGGGGAAGCAAGGTCTATCTTGATACATGAAGTTTTAAAGAAGCATCACTAACCTTATGAAAGAATAGTCCGATGTTTGGGAAATACAGAACTGGAGACCTACTCTCTTGATTTGAAAATATCACGTTTATAAAAAGAACTCATTGGTTTTAGGAGTTACGCTCAAGGATTTATGTTTGTAGCTCAACTAGATCTCATGTTTGGTCCAAATGGCCGACACTGCCTCAGTAATTTCGGTCAAAGATACTCATTGCAATATTTCTTATTGACATTACCAGCTTCGCTCTGTGTTCGAAGAGTCGTTGGGTTGACAGGCTGTAGACTTGGGGTGGGATCAATTGTGTTTTGCATCTATCAAATGTCTCTTTGATTTGCTGTGATTTTTTTCACGATTATTTCTGCAGAAAACACAGCATTTTTGCAGGCAATAAGCTACATTAAGCTCGAGTTGATACACGTGTTTGATGAAAAATACCACGGAGGAATATGAGTTACTGGGGCAATTATAAGTTGGCATATTATGGCTATCAACATTCACGTGAATGAAAACTTACGAAATCATGTATTTATTATAATTTAATTTTTTCAACATGAAAATTGGACTCTCCTACTTGACTTGACCCTTGCCTTGTAGACGACTGTCGGTCTCAGCCTCGACGTCAGCAACGCCTCCGAATAGACGACGTTCCTCGTGGTGTCACCATCGACAAGCAGATGTCCGGGTATCCTCGGTTCGTCGAGCTGCACGCACACGTCCTCGAGAGAGTGCGACATACAGCTGGTCGTGTCTTAAGACGGGCTGGCCCTACGCCTTGTTGATGGTCATCGCGTAAGTCGTCTTGATGGAGAACTGTGTGTGCACAATGTGGAACGGCATTTCGAACTCGGAACTTGCTCTTGCCGATCCCGATGGTCATGCGAGTGAGGAAGACGCGTCGACGTTCGTGCGGAGATGGTCGCGTCAATGCCTGTTTTCATGATTCAGGCGTTTCTAAAAAACGTACCGCTCGCTGGTCGCTGCTGTTCACATTGTCGCGGCGTGATCACGGAATATGTAGCCTTTTTTACTTATAATTGGAATCGATTATATGACAACTAGCATACCAAATAGTAATTATTGTCATACTAACGAATTTTCAGTATGCCTAGTTGGATCAATGCTCTATGAAGCCATAATAAATCCTCATAACTTACCACTAACTCCACCGAAAGGCAAACCAATCTCGTTATAGAAGAGGTTCTTCTCTGGGATAAGTTTGTATTTGGGATGACGATTATCCCAAATAAACGAATTGTTTTCAATACGGTCTTATCATCAACTCCGTGTGATCTCTCACATTTGGCCTACAAAGTTTCATCATTCATCATTTTCATGTTTTTTTGTGAACCACGTGAACTCCTTTCGTATCCTTGAACACGAATACCAGTGCATGGTTGGCTAACTGTTTGGTCCTTCCGAGGCTTCCATAGTCCTCGTGCCTAACGATCAAGTCTTGCTTTTCCGAGTATTGCACTCAAGCTTTGAGGGATACTTGAGGCGTCCCCAGTTACCGTAGGGAGAAAAGTTCCCACGAGGGTGATTATTTTTGAATATATTGTTAATGTTTATTATGGATTGGCCATATTTCAGAAGGTAATTCTCTGAATGGTGTGCAGCAGTTTCACAACAATACGTTCATCCGGAATTTCGACTTTTGTCATCATTATCAACTTCAGAACCCCCCCCCTCCCTTTTTTGTGCATTTTTCTCCCCAATTCCTTTTCATTTTTCTCATTATGTCAATGTAGCCTGGTAGCCTGGTGGGGGTTGTAATACCTATTTATGCTAACATACTTTTGACTAAGTTTGAAAGAGGACAAAATCTTTAAACAATAGCAGTCGATCGTCAACGTATCGGAATGTTTATAAGTGGTGTGGCCAGTGTTGGGCAATTCAGCAATTTCAAGTGATTGCTGTCTCTACTAAAAACCTGCTCGGCTGGTAAATACGAATGACCCTTAACCGGAAATGCTGCCATTATATTCTTGATGGTTACTCCATTTATGATCTGTGAATATGTTACATGAATCCATGTAACATCAAATTGTCTATTTGACTATTTATCTATTTATTTGATGTGAATGATGCGATATATAGTACACCGAGAAAGCTGGAACTTATAGTTGATTTATTGAATTTTAGATTCATTCATTATGAACTATGTATAGTTGTATAACTAAGACTCATGTTAAATATTTCAAATGGTGAGCAAATGGTGAGCAAAATGAAGATATGAGTACATATTAATGTAAGATGGAGTGCATCTTTGGAAGATATGTGCAAGAATATGAATACATATTATGAACAATATGAAGAAATCCTCTCCACTACTTTCTGTTCTCTTCATCCAACTAGTTCTTACTTAATTAGTTAGGGTTCAAACGCGCGTCGACAGCGAGGTCATTTTGCGCCTCTGTTCATGCCCGTGTACTTTGCCATAGTTCTCAACGTTTGTGGATATTTCAAGCATGATAATAATAATAATATACTTTATTATCTGAGACTACATGATGCAGCATGATAAACATGAAAAAAGATACAATATTTTTAGTATTTCAACTAAAAGATACTTATACACTTAGATATTCGTCAGTAGAGTAAAATGCATTCTTCAAAAGGAATGTCTTGACCTTTGACTTGAACTAATTAACATTTGAAAGCAATTTGATGTCCTTTGCTAAGTTATTATATAAAATAGCCCCAGAGTAGTGAGCTAGGTCCTCTCGTATATAACATCAGTCTGTGCCTCTCTAGATGTAAATCATTGCGCCGTCTAGAGCTAGAAAATTTAAGATAATATAATATAAAATAAAATAAAAATAAAGGAAGACGATAGATGGAGAGAAAAGTGACGAGAAAACGAAATAGAATAAAAAGACAAACGCAAGGTACAATACTCCCTCCATATACTCCGGTCACCAAAAGGCTTCCACTAACTAGTTCTTTCCGTCATCTCATTGAAATCTCTCCCCTACTTCCATCCATTCATCTTCTCTGTTTCCACTTCCTCAATTATTCTGGCTCGTGCAATGTTTTCTTTGTTGGCAGAATCTTTCCTCTGCTATTAGCACTTTTTCCATCCGGTTTTTGCACATTTATCCTTGAAAACAAAAAACACCGATAGCAGAAAGATGTGCGTGGTGGCCGTGGAGAGGAACAGATATTCATAAAGTACGTCACCTTCGAGTACACCCTCTTCAGCCAGCCAATGAAACGTCCACATCAGTCCAAAGATTACAAATACACAGAAACTAGTCATGAAGCGACGCGTGAAAATTGTTTTTTTCTCCAATTTATGTCTTTGCAAGTCATTGGTTTTTCCCCAATCACACACTTCGTAGATCCTCACGGTTATCAGAATGTAAAGCACTGCATTAACCACGAGAACAAACGCTGCTGGTCCTTGTATTGTTATCCTAAATGGTAATCCTTCAGGATAACAAAATCCTCGTTTATCGGGCTTATAAAAATCCTTGTTCAGAGCAACAAGTGTAATGACAGGTATTAACGGAAATACCCAGGCAAAGATGGAGACTTTCAAGAGAAGATGGGGATGATTACTAGAGCCCAAGATGGTCAAGATACGTTTTACTTGTAACAAAGATAGAACAAACATCCACAAGAACATTGTAAGATACGAGTAATGACGCGCTATACCAAGATACATGCATGCATTGATGCTGAAGTTACAGTGCAATGGATCTGTTCTAGTATTCTCATCAGCAAAGTTAACCATGAAACTTAGACAAAGGTTAATCGCTAATGAAGTAGTCATGTGAAGCAATACTTTGTGTCCTTTTTCCTGTCTCCATTCCTTTATAAATATAGCTGTTAAAACAATACTTAGAAGTCCTATCAAGGCAAGTATCGACTCAATCATCAAAGGTATCAGATACCACAGGCTGCCTTTGATTAATCACTTGTACTTACGAGTGGTACGTATGAAACAAGGTAAATCCCACCGAGATGGTTAGTGATATTTTCTAATGAGCATCTATAAATATTCGTGGAACTGTTTCTAGAATCCGTTTTAACACAAGTTTCACTGGAGAAAGACACCTGTTTTTTATCCCAATGTAGTATTTGAGCACTGTGCAAATATGTGTCGAAATGAATGTCAAAATATAGATCTTCTTTCTCCATCCTATCGGTGTTATTTTCGGTAATTAGCAGCCGAAGTAGTCATTTCGGCTTATGCCACTTGAGTGTCATGGGAATGGGAGGCTAGGAACACTCTAGTTCCACAAGCATGAGAATACTTGATGCACCCCCGTATCTCAGCCTCGGCTATGTGCACTCGACTGATTTTAAGGTCTATTGTGCATAGTATATCACAGATTACTAAAGAAACTTGATTTCTATGGCTTCCGTTCTGTACCCCACAAGTGGTTCAAATCTATCGATTCAACAACTACAAGGTGTAAACCTTTCCTATATCAAATGCTGTGGCGTTTCACCACGAATTGGAGTATGGTGTTCTCAAGGGATCCATCCTAGGCGCCGTGCTCTTCTTATCACATATGTGCGATTGGACCACCCCACGAGACAATGTTCTCACAACGCAATACGCTGATGATACTAACACAATCTTAAATGTTACATTTTGCTGACCTGAAAAAATGTGTAATAATTTGTAGCTTGTATTGCATTTTTTTCAATTTTTATTCATCCACACATAATACAAATGTAAAGCAAGTGAAGAAATGTTGGGCGTGCACATTTCGAATTATTTAATTAGTGATTGGATTGTCTTTGATCCAGTCAATGATTGGTTGTCCATAGGTTGTCTGCCAAGCCATGTTCTCTTCTACGATTTCTATCGCTCGAGTGACTGATGCCGCCGCAGTTCCAAGATCTGCCGTGTTGGCAGCCAAGAAAGCGCTCATCTGAAACAATTACATTATTCCCGTGATGGTGGGTTCAATGGTCGAATTGAAGTCATTTTCGAAAGCAGTATTTTAGCTTTTTGCTCGAAAAATACTAGCATGCATGAAACAAAGAAGAAAATGTACATTACCTTGTCTGCCTGTGCTTGGGAGTTGCAACGATTACCAATGTTAACCATTAAGGTGCCAACGTTTCCTATTCCTCCAGAACTGAAAGTACAGAATAACACGTCAACAAATATTCACAAAATGGAGAAACTAGTGTCATGCAACGTGGAGGACCAGTACCCAATCGATAGCAGTAGCAGGATACGATTAATTAACTCCGGTATTGTGAGGAATCTATTGACAAAACGTCGGCCGTTTTACAACGTTTTTTAAATATAGCGTGCATTTATATTGCTACAGATAGGCCTATTCAGATGGTTAAACTCATTATTTTGTATTCTGTACGTCCCTACTTGAAAAGAACAAAAAATTATTTAAAAAAAATTAAAACTCAATGAAATAACGTGAATTGGTATTCAATCGTTACATTTGTCTACCTTGAAATAATTACACGGTTTCTAAGTTTATGAAGTGTCAATTTGTACTCACTATTCCGATATTTTCTTGAATTCCTTGATGACGTAGTCAAGGGCAACGTCAACTCCCTTAGGTTTCGAGTAGACAGACGAAAACACGGCTAACCAATCAGCTTTCCTGATCGACGTTCCATCCGTCACCGCCATATCCAAGTAACTGGAAGCAAAGGAACCATGCAATTGGAAAGCACGACCAACATAATATCTGGCAATGATGGCAGTGATGTATGATGAATTTTGACTGATCTTGCCTGTTTAGGTGTAGAGCCTAGGCCCTACATATGTAGGCCTATAATGAAAGAGAAGGCCGTACAGTGATTTTTTGTCAACAAAATGTCTGCCACTTTCTAAATATTTATTTTGTGACAAGTTTCGGCAGGTTTATGTGTTATTTAGCTGCAATAATGATGGATTATGAATTAATTTGATTTTGAATCACAAATGTTAAAAAGAAAAGTAATAAGATAACTTGAAAATATGATTGCTTGATTGGCAAAAACATGGCCGCCGCTCCCAATAACCGCTTACTGGCATACAGAGGCTCTGTATGTTTGGATCTTATACCACATATAATATAATTCGTGTATAGACTGCGCTAGCGCTACCCCGTAGCATTGACAGCGGTGAAGCTGTGACAGATACTAGGCGCGGTGGGGGGGGGGGGGGGGGGCGATTTGGCAAGAAACCACGTGACTCGGTGCAAGGCGAGTAGAGCTGAAATAGTTATATAGACCGATCCAAGACCACAAAACTTGATGTATTTTATCAAATTATCGTCCAAAACTGATATTTCGCTTCATCAGATCCCTTGCACTCTTAATGTAAACTTGAATATTTTGCTGATAACGCCACTTACGCTGTGAGCCCAGCTGTGTCTTCCGAGCATCCCAATGCAGTTATAATCAGTGGCGTAGTGACAGGTACTTCGTTTCTCACGTATTGCTTCAAGAGGAAATTCCACTCTATCTCAGTTCCCGCCTTCACTGCGGTGCAATAAGTAGTACCCTTCAAGTCGGGTAAAATCCTGATGAAAACACGTAATGGATTAACTGGTAGAATGTTATTATTGGTATGTAATATCACAAGAATTCTACATTTTCAAACACAAACACTACTGAAAGGTAGTGGAAGAAATAAAATATATGATGTTGTATACATTGACAATGATTGAACTCAGGTTACCGATTCATTAAAATAGCATTCAATAGTTGGGTTGATTCTGAGAGAAAAGAACTATAAAAGTATAAAGAACTATAAAGAACTAAAAGAACTATCAAGTATATATTTTTATATTTTATATATTTTGTCTCATCTTCTTCGTATCCCTGACGTTGAAATACGTTATATATTTCAAAGAATACTGACACGTTGTAGGACTTCTTCCCCCATTTTGGAGTTATTTCATATAATATCTGAATCAGTAGTTGAGGAAATTTTACCCACGATGTGATTGATGGACACGTTCTTCATAATCATCCATAAATCAGTTACTAATCGGGTCTAATCCATATTTCTCCCCCATTATCAGATTTATATATCCACATTTCTAGGTGTATTGATATTATTCTATACTCATTACTTCATATACTTGTTATTTCACTTCTTTCGACAATTATGATTCAAAATTTGTAGAAGCTCAATCTTTATGGTCAATTATGTAAAATATAATTAAACATGTAAATATATGTAAAACACCACATCGATAAATGATTTTCCCTGTGCAAACGTTCTTGTGAATATAATACGTACATATTCTCATCTTCATTCTCCATCCATTGAGCTAGACTTGATTTTGATTTCGCAATGCAATCCGCATTTCCAAGAGTACACGCCCATTTCACAGCAGCTGCGCGGTTCAACTTCATTATGTGGTCGTCATCAGCGCCTTGGTCGTAGCCGACCGTTGTGTACAATTGCGTCATCAATGTCGATAAGAAACCCTGAGAAAATGATAACACAAGGATATGATTATAATAATATTGAATCACATTTTATAAGTCACATTGCTGTAGGTCTATGATAATAATTATATTATACATTATCATTGTTCAATTGTTGCGAATCAATGGAAAATATTGATCATAAATGCTTTCAAAAGATTAGACTCATCTGAATTCGAATGTAAGAGATAAAAAAAACTTGTAAAAAGAATTCATTCAATCCTTGTTCTTGATTGTGAAAACTACTGAACCAAGGTTAGAGTTTTCATATTAAGTATTGTGGGGCCTATATGTAGGATATGTTGTTCTCATATAGTTGTTGATGAAATTAATATATCTTCATTCGTTTCAAATGCAGCATCAATATGGAACTGAGTGTTTACCTCTCATTCTTAACGCTGGTGAGGACTTCTGGCAGTGCTCATATGCGAAAGATGAAAGCTGCCTCAGACAGAAATTATTTCTATTTCGTTTTCTTGTAACTTTTCTCTTCACCTATCACATTTTTTTTGTTTTATTTTATTCTATATACATCTTATCTTACTTTTCTAGCTCTTTCTGTCCCGCTCCCTCCATATGCTTGAAACATCCACAAACGTCGACAACTTTGGCAAAGTACATGGACATGGACGTAGGCGCAAAATAACCTCGCTGTCGACGCGACTTCAAACCCCAGCTAACTAACTTTCACAAAGACCGAATAACATCAGAAAGAAAAAGCCATCGAACTCGCTCGTGAACTCATTGCATGTTTGAAACTATCTTATTTCGAGATATTCAGTTTGTAGTAACTCCGACAGAGAACGAATGCTGTATTGAGAAGGTATTGAGACCAATATTTTCAGTTCACTTATACACTAATACAAGTAAAGACATTGAAAATTTCATTATAATGGTGTACGCGTTGAGTTTATACCAACCTGGAATGTGGAATAATCCTCAATATTGAACAATTTCCTGTCGATGTAGTTAAAAGCAATTAACGCTGGATACCAGGCAATATAGTCATTTTCTCTTCTCAGATATTTACTCAATGTTAACGCAACTCTTGCGTCAAGCAATCCAGATCTGGCGAGGTTGAATGAGTCGTCAATTAGCTGGGCTCGATTCAAAACGTGGATCTCTTCAAATTTATCGCTGTCCAAATGGGCGGTCAACAGAGCCCAGTTGGCACTATCGTAGTTTACACGGTAGTAACCTGAAAACGAACAAATTGATTTGAATGTATATATATCCTACAATTAGTTATCACACTTATTCTGGCGTGACTCGGACCAAATCTAGCTAACTTAGTCATCATCCTATCAACTTGGTGGATTAGCTAACAATGATTCACAAATAAATATTTGTCCGACTTTTGTTGCTTCGATGGAGATTTTAGGGACTTGTCAAAAATAGTTACACACCACGCGGACAGGAGCGACTGAACTATTTGTGTTCACCAATCACCTCATTCGGCTTCACGTCTTTACAAAACGAATACATAGTTTGATCTTGAGCCACTCACTGGATTGTGCCACATTGAATAAGACCCACTCGTCAGGACCAGGCAGACTACCGATCGTCTTGGTTGCGTCATCAACAGAGAACCAGTCTTTGGGACTCGTGCTTTCAAAGTCTGGAGCACCTTGTGTAGTGTAAGTCAGGGGAATGTGCCACTTGTAGTCGTGAGTGTCTGGATGGTCGGGAATTTCTTTCAATAAGAATCGTTTCTGGAACAAGAAAACTACATTAAAAACATCACTATACCGGTATAGAAGATGAGCTCTTCCCAATGCTAAAGGAAAAATATCACCAAAAACCAAGTGTATCTATCTTTGGAATTTAATGAAATCAACTAAGAAACTAAACCAACTAAATTGGACATTAAAAAAATATAATAAAATCAATGCCAAAATTACTTCTTGAGAAATATTTCGAGCTACAGCTCACGATACACCCAACAAAGCATGATTTGAATTTGGAGGCCACCCAATAATTATTACATTGTATACTCCCAAATTTGAACAAGCTGTTTGTAATTCTAGGATTGAAATCCCTAGAATATCCAAAAGGTCACGTTCAGTCGTTTTTCATTTCATTTTGGGGCTTCATTGGAGTGTTTTCGACAGCAGTATCAGAAAGTATACATCAACAATAAATATAAACATAGTTTATCATCTCATAAAACAAATATTTACTCTCTGAATTAATTTTGCTTGATTTATATATTTAATCTCGTCCTGTAAGCCTTTAAGATGATTGATCTTCAATATCACAGCAATTCCTAATAGGGATATTCATGTTTGTTATTTAGATAGACAACCTTCATCATTCGTGGATGCAGATGTGGTTCGAAAATTATAGCAATCCTCCATTAATGGACTTGAAAGTGAAGCATCACAGAGTAACAATGAGCGGCACAGATTTTTAGATGTACGTATTGATATTTCTGGCACCACTCACATTGACTTTGTATATTGAATTATTTCGAAAATGTTCTTCTTATTTCACCTGAGTTAGTTCCGCGCTTTTTGCAGGATAGCTTCGTGTGACGGTAACGACAGGATAGCCCATCTGCAGCGTCCAAGTGTCCATCACCTTCTTCACGTCCACGTCAGTCGCGTCAGGGTTGTCCTCGTGAAGCTGGTCGTTCATGTTGGTGAACAGATCGTCAGCCACTGCAGCTTGGTAAGACCTGGGGAATATATTTTATTGAGAATCTTACAAATATATTCCTGTTTTACTGTCTGACGCAGTCAGTTATAGACCTTGCACAAGTATGCAAAGATTGCTTCGGAAACTGAATTCAAGTAGGACATGATGTCGAATCCTGCATAAGGTATGTTTCGGTAAACATTATCTATATATATGACGATCGTCCGTACCCATCTCAAAATATCGTGACTATTGGTGAGGGAATTCCAGCCAACATTGATCGAGCAATCATGACATTCTACAGCGTACAATGGCTTACTCAAAAGTCAAAATACGAGAGTAAAAACAGTTTATATATTTCAGTCTAGCTTCAGCCTGTGGTTACCGTTCAAAAGGACCCGCCGAAGTGATTTAAATCAATTTGAAATATTTATGCTGTCTGAAAGCTATACATTATTACCGCAATAGCGAATGAAAAATTGATAGTTCTCTCATGGTAATGATATAACTATAGGCCTACACTTCTGAATGTTGGTGTATTGGAATTTTTCTTATTCTCTAACATTGTTGTGAATCAATCAATAAACGAGTTAGATTGTTTATTAGAGGTACATCAGACACACTTTATAAGATGCTAAAATTTTTAACCCCAGCTATCGTACAAGTTTATATGATCTTCTATTCAGTTATCTTGAAATCTGTCTGGAAATGGTATATTGAGAATGGAGTTATGGAGTTATTTTGTGGAAGTTCCTTCGACTATGACGATTCAATATTGAATATCTTACCGAGCTGTAAGGTATCGATTGAGACCCTTTTGGAAAGTTGCTGGTGACACAATATGTTCCATCATTCTGATAACTGATCCACCTGAAACATTGAATAGAATAACTGGAGATTCATTTCATGAGTGTGGTAAATCATCTCTCTGTTTCAGAAATGCAATGCCATATTATTAAATATATACATCTTCTCATTTCAGTCCAACTTCACAAAATAAATTGAAGAATCCAATGTTGACACAATATTTTTTAGAGCAAAATTAATGAATTTCGAGTTGAAGTATATGTTTTGCTTTGTGATATTCCACTGAATTTCCACTGAACATGAACTCTATAGGAAGATAACATGTTTATCAGACGACTACAGTATATAGAAATGTAGAAGCAAATAAACCAATACTTGAAGTTTTGGTCACATATAATTTTAGTGGTTGGAGATTAAATTACATTTTCGCTGACTTCACATTGCCAAAATCCAAGACGTCACTTGAAAGAAACCAATTAGTGACGTACCTTTTGAGTACGAGATACCATCAAAGATAGCACTGATTGAGTCCGGACTTGCGACGTCTACGGTCATCGGATGTGAGTTCTGCGAATCGTCACTTGTCATTGCACCTTGCACTTCGCTCACGACAAACTGGTGTTCCAGACGCCATGTTGTCTCAATCTATAATACAATAGATGAAATGGGATAAAATACTATATTAAGTGTATACTTGTACTTGTATATAATTAAATATTACTGATCTCCACAATGACGGTAGAATTCATGAAACATTCACTTCGATATTATTATTATATTGATAATATATGTGAATTACTTGGGCCGTGCAGAAGAACTCAAAATAAGTTGCGAATCCCTCGTTAAGCCATGTGTACTTCCACCAATAGGGAGAGACGAGATCTCCAAACCACTGGTGAGCGTACTCATGAGCAATAACTGTCGCAATACTCTGTCTGTTGCTGGTAGTTGATACGCCTTCCTCGAATAACATCAGCGCCTCTCTGGAGAGTAAGACAACAACTGAATGGTAAATTCACTGTAATCCATTTTTTTTCAAATTTAATTAATTGACCGGAAATCAGGTGAAAGTATGTCAGATCACTATTTTGTTCATCATTGTGAAATCATGAAGCATGGCTCTCAGAAACGTGACGAAATTGAATATGATTTGATTTATTAGGTGTGAATGAAAAAAAGTATCTTGATTTCAATTCTGACCTTGATTTTTAACATATAAATCCAATCTGTTCGTTGTTGTATCATAACCTTCCGAAAAGTTCTATTTTCTTCTCTTGTCACTTTTCTCTTCATCCATATTCCAATTTTATTCCATTTTATATCGTCTTATCTTACTTTTCTAGCTATTCCTATTCCGCTCCCTCCATATGCTCGAAACATCCACAAACGTTGACAACTATGGCAAAGGACAAGTATGCGGACCTCGCTGTCGACGCGCCTCTGAACCCTAACACCAACTTTTACTTATCAAAAGCTTTCATTCAATATATGTGAAGACTCCTCTCGATTTGAATCCGATGATGGTATTCTGAGCTGGTATGCAATATAGACTAATAGCTGTATATTACCTGTAAGTAACCAATCCCCAGTTCTCCATCGCTCCTGCTGCGAAGTCTGGCAAAGCGGCCTCGTCCATCTTCGGCAGGTGGAACGGCACTCCGGTAAATTCTCCCATCCAGTTCAAAAGCAGCGGACTCACAACCAAACTATATCTTGCTTGAGATATGAGACTCGGTTGAGCGAAAATACGTAAATTTTCGGCAGCGTTTTCCAAGAAGACAAAGTCAGAGACGATGAATGCTAGTAAATAGGTGGACATCAGTGGTGACTCTTCGAATCGGTCCCAATAACGAAGCACATCAGTGTTGACAGTGCTGGAAAAAATATCCAACAACTAAGTTAGTCTTAGCACAATTCAATAGCTAATATTCTTAGCTAGATACGTACACTGGCCCAACATTTCGAGGTCTGGTCAAAGAAGCATACGATTTCCCAGTAAGACATCAAATTATAATTTGGACCTGTATTTCTCACACAAGTAAGCACAGAGTACCACAGAGTATGTACTTATGACCAAAGACCTTATTATATTGTTCATGACCTACTATTGGAATTTGTGCGAAAAAGGCTTCAATAGAATGTACCATTCTAACTGATGTCGCGATTATTACTTTGAAAAGTAACAATTCAAAGTGATTGAGTAATATTTGTCGAAAATTGTGTAACTTCTACTTTCTTACTCTACTTATAGGAAAGTACAAGTATTGCATTTTCGTAACGTAACTCTTGAAAGAGTTACTTCTAAAAATAACTGCCACAACATTGTTGAAGATACAAATTTTGGTCATAAATTGCATGTCTTCTTACTCCATTTCCGGTACTCCATTCTGCGGCATATTTGCAATAGCTCTCATATTTTCAGGTCGTGAAATAGCTAAAGTAATCTGGGCCTTGAGTGCAGGTTCATCAAAGCAAGGGAAAGCTCTTCTTGCGTCTGTCGACTCAAACTGAGTTGTTGCCAACCATCTAGAACAAAAAACAATAGGGTCAATAATCATGAGCATGATGTATGGGGGTCATACTCTTCACATACGCACGAGATGTTGGCACTGTACCATTAATGTTCAGGTAATGCATTGATCTCCCCTTATATCATTATTGTGATGCATTCACTAGAATGTACTAGAATGAAAATTCATGTTTTGGCCTATGAAAAATGGTTCTGCTTACGCAGCAATACATTTCATACATGTCTTGATACTAAAATTTGAATGTAATCTCCATAGACAAGAACAATTATTAAAATGGAAATTCAAGAACTTTCCAACATGTTTCCCTGAGAAATCAGAATTGATCCAGGAAAGCATGGTCATGTACATATACTGACAATATCAAGCAACTGATAAAGAAAATAATCACCTTCACCTTCGAGAAAGTGTTCGGTTGCATCTAAAGATTCAAGTTGATGAACATCATCATGCAATAATGTATAACACCTAGTTGAAATATGACAGAACACCTCATGCCCTAACAATACTAAAATGAAAACAAACACTAGGTATTTTGCGAGGGGCTTACAACTCGCAAATTTGGTGTACACCTGATTTCAGAGATTTCAAGAGATTTCAGGGGATTTCAAGAGATTTCATACGGATTTCAAGGTGATTTCAAGGGGATTTCAATGGGATTTCATGGCAAGTGTACACCGGATTTCAGGAGTTGTTAACCCCTCGGTATTTTGTCTCTGATTAATCAACATTGAATAACGACTGAAGATGAGGATGCATCATCTCGCTACATTCATATGATCTCTACCTTGACGATTCAGTATAAGAATGGAACATCCTAGTAGTAAGGATCAGAATTTAAAAAATCAACCATTTAATAATTATTGTATGCTGACGGTTTTATTGTAATTGGTCGGGATGCGATTGGACTGCAGAGTTTTATGTTTAATTTGGTACAAATTTGTCATGCATGCGATCTAAAGTTGTCGATGCAGAAATAAAGAGTTCTAACCTTCAAGGAAAAGTTATCAGTCCGGTCAAATAAAGTTGTGGCACTTGAATTACTTGGATTTGCGACTTCTCACTAATGCTGTATATATATATATATATATATATATATATATATATATATATATATATATATATATATATATATGAGCTCCAGGCTGTGAAGGGAGTTATCCGAAGAACTTTAGGGAGCATATCAAGGAAATACTCTTTCAGTATACTGTACAGGGTTATGGCAGAACCAGATGGTATACATGTATATTGTGTTAATGCAATTAAATTGAGTGCTAGATATCGTATTCAAGGTGCGGAAATGAAAATTTTAAAATCTGTCGAAGCATGTACGAGATTTACTTTCATAAAGAACGAGAATATACGTCAGGAACGCCAAGTGGAGACTGTCATTGACACTAAATGAGATATCGACGATATCGAAATAAATGTATGAAACATCGACGCCGTATCTCTCTTAGTAGAATTTTGAAGTAATCGTTCCTTCACCGACGGAAGGCGAGACGAGACCTTGGTCGTCCATAGAAACGGTAGTCCGATACCTTAAATGCCAGAACAGGTTTAAATCCTTATCGCGTTGACAGGGAGAAAAACTTCTTCATATATTCAAGGACAATATCATTTCCTAGTATTATTGAATATAATTATTGATAACATATTTCATATTTATATTACCTTCTTTCGCCACTCTCCACGTAAGAACTTCTATAGAAGCCCGCGTTATCATTATCTAGCACACCAGTGTACTGGCCGAAATGGATCGTGTATTGGGTGGAAGCCACAAGTGCTTTAGCCAATGTAATCGTGAAGAAATTAGTCTCTTCATCCCAAACCGCCGAGTTGACAGCAAGTACCTCATTCGTGAAGAAGTTTTTGACCTCAATCATCGAGTTATCTATCGTCAACTTATTCGCGTGTAGAACAATGGTGGTTGTTGCTTCGAGCGCCTGAACGGCCATGAGCACCTCGCCATTGAATGTGAAGTTGCCTTCTGTGATGAATGGCACTAGCTTGATGTTGTAACGCAGAGGTTTGATCGTGGCTGGAAGTCGATAGTCCGCGGCATCGGTTGGAATTACATTCACTTGTCTAGGGAAGGGGGAGTCATTTTGGGGGAGAGGGGTTGCTGTGGCCAATGCCAGCAATGCCAGTAAGTAGACACCAACCATTTCGGTGATCTGGAATACAAGAAAATATCTAACATTACTTCATTGAAAATCAATGGTTGTAACTTTGCTGAGATAGGAAAACGACGGAATTCAACATTCAGCATAGTTGCTTTGAGAAGTTTTGCATGTAAGCTTCAAGTGGAACGATTCCGGCAACTTACAGAGATAACTGACAATGGCTGCTAAACAGATACAATCGATTAGCTAATATTTGTTGTATCGGTTGAGATATTGAGACTGTAAGACAAGCAGTTGCACCAACTTGGATAGGAGTGACTCAACTAATAATCTCCACCAATCAAATACTCTAGTTTCCCTTCTTATGGTGGTACTTTTTGGTATTTGAAAGTATCATCTACTTTTGTGAATTAGTTGAGCTGAACACGGTTTTCCAATGTGTGATCTATCATCTATGAGGGTACTTGGGATATGTTCACTCGTGTTGAAACTGAAAAAACATTTCTAATACTATTCGAGATGTTCCAGTGTAATGCTGAGCGGCGTATAAGTACGATTCTTTACACATTTTGTTGCAGTTTGGTTATCATGAATTTCGAAAAAAGACCCAAGTTGAATATTTACTTATTCATCTCAGCTTCACAAAATGAAAATATTGAAAACTAAGCATTCGAAAACGGACATATGACCGAATATAATAATATCCAAGATTAACTCATCGATCATGGAAGAATTGCCATTGCTTCATTATGCTTAAACAAGTATATGATGAAGATGATCGTGGGCCGTCATTCGAGGAATTCTCGCGTCGACAAAATTGTATCTATTGTTTCATTATTCCAGGACGAAAATGAACTCTGAATGCTGCTGATGTCTCGATGAAAATATAAATTCGAATTTCGTTGTTTTTAAATTGTCATGCCGCATGCGTCAAATTTCAAGTCAGAGAAAGCGTCAATTTTCACTTTGTGGAGCTGTTGAGGCAAACACCTGTTTCGATGGCGATAGGAAAGTTGCACTATCATACTGTCCGTGTCTGGTTGATTGGACCGGCGTCGTCTTTCGGCTACCAGGACATTACTTCAAGTGGCTGTCGCGGTTAGGGTCCTGTATTATATAAAGTCCGATTATTCAATTATTCAATGGCTGCGTTCCGAAACCTCCAGAATCTACTGCCAGTATACTGGATGCATTCCGAAACCTACTCCGAGTAATTTACTGAGCGTTCCGAAACCCTCCGCGCCAGTAAATTCTGCGTACTGGAAAATTGAATCATTCGAAAACGGATAGAATCCGAATCAATAATATCCAGATTAGCTTTCATAGTCAGGGAAAACTTGCATTGCTTGTTAAAAAGTAATGATAGATGATGTGGGCCATTCATTGAAATTCTCGGGTCATCAAAATTTTACTATTGTTTCATTATTCCAGGAAAAAATGAACTCTGAATTGCTGCATTTCTGATTGAAATTGATTCGAATTTCCGTTGTTTTTAATTGTAAATGCTCAATTCAAATCAGAGAGAGCGTCAATTGTCACTTTGTGGAGCGTCGAGCAAAACACTTTTCGATGGCGATTATATTTTCCTTAAACACCAACAACTTATCTTGACTTCATCTATAGACGGTTCTTGATTGTATACGCTCTATACACAAGCTTTGTGGCTTTGATATCAATAAACTGAAGTTTTGCTTCATCACACTCAAGAGCAGACGATCATTCACATCTGATACAATCATTTACTTTCTGAATCGAAAAATTCTTACGACGACTCACACTGTCTGGTGATTATATAATAGTCGTGAATTACATTTCACTATATCGCAATAGAAATCTTTAGAGATGTAGGAATTTAGAATGGAATATCAAATCAAAATATTTTAGAATTATATATATTTTATATTCTTTGTTTCATGGTATTTCGATTCATTTAATCATATTCTATTCCACTATTTTCACTATTATGAATATCTTTTTCAGAGTATTCAGCCACATTCACTTATTTAGTGATTTGCACTATTTTCAAGATATTGAGCTGGATCGGATAGAATATTATTTTTGAAAAGTGTTTTCAAATAGGCTACAATATTAACTTGATGAACCAAATGTGTAGTTGAAAAGATTGGTAATCTCTTTCCTTAAATACGTGAAAAAATAAGTGGAATTCGGACAACTTCGTGCCTCAGACTAAAAAGTCCGAAAGAATGTGGATTTTCGTTGATAATCCCGTAGTCGTTGATCTAGAGTTTGCAACTCCTGTTTTTAGTAGTTTGCTACAAACTGCTACATCTGACATAAATATAGAATACCAAACTAAAACTAAATGGTATATTCCTACAACTTCAGGTATCATACATGCTTGTCACATTCAGTTTTAATATGAATAAAACGGCGAATGATGTTTTCAAAAGATTCAATATAGTTCAATAAGCCCTATGGCAGTCAAAGAAGTTTGAAAAATGCAACAGTTATGTGATTCGATGGCATTGTAAATTCGTATAAATCGCAAACCTGTTGATTCGATTATAACACGTGTGCTTTTGGAGAGTAGCTTTATTGATAACAACTGTAACTGTACGCGAGAATTTCTCTACAAGTCGGGTTTCAAATGGGACTTAAAACAATAGTTGTAGCGAGAATTTCTCTACAAGTCGGGTTTTAAATGGGACTAAAAACAATAGTTGAAGTTCACAACATTTGTGTAGATATTTTTGTTTATGTGGTAAAATTGAAATTAAAATAAACTAAATCATAACCCTGCGCTCGAGATTTGATAGTTATTCAATTTAAAAAAAAGTATAACAGCGTCGGGAGTCGAATTATGGACCCTCCGTTCGTGAGACAGCTATGCTAACAGTAGCACCGCACCAAAATGAGCTTAAATGCTTAACGCTCTTTTATTATATCATAACACGAGTCGGTAACTAAGTTATGACATCACCAATTTTTGCGAATTATTATATTAATAATGATAATGATGATGTTAATAATAATGTAATAATAATGACGATAAAAATTATGTTACATAAACGAGCATCAGCTAATCAATTTGAAGTGATTATCTTCAATACTATCAGAGATTCAGATAACGAAAATCGAAAAAAGAATATTGTTAAATAACTGCATTCGAAAATAATAGCACAACAATTAATTGCACTGTAATTTTAAAAGTGGCCCTACAAGGTTCTAAATAAAAAATTAGTATAATTAGAACCACTTCGAATAATTTTATGATATTTGCAACATTCAATTAATAAGACATCACACTGTGAATCTAATGGAGAAAAATATCAAAATTATGTAAAAATAGCTTTCAATGTCCCCTTAAACTGCCAGTTAGGGCTACTCAAATATTGGTAATTTCTGGCAGGCACTAAAGTTCTGGTTGGGTCAGTTATTTTTAGTTCTGTTTTAGTTATTTGTAGAAGATTTCGAGAATAAAAAGAAGAAGAATATCAAGATAATAAGGAGTTTCAAAGTTTTTTTTCTCCCCACTGTGAATGTTTGAATGATGTTTCTCATCCTGAAATTGCTACCTTTTTCAAAATTTGTTGTTTGTTAGATTAGTTATCGTATTTTAATTATTCTTTGGGGTGGTAAGATCGCTCTTGTGGTGCCCCGTTCAAACAATCTCATCTCCATCCATAGCCTTCATCGGGAACAATGAGTTTTTATTTTTTATCGAGTTTCGATGTTATTTTTAAAAAAAGTTCTGTACGTAAGCTAGTGAATCAATCTGAGCAGATAAGAATGATTACGTATTCAGTCTGATATTGTGGGAATTGTTTATCGCCCTACTGGACTAGATTATTTCCCCAAAGTGTCAACATGTAATCTCAAGTACAGTAGATAGGTAGTGTTGTCGCAAGATACGACTGTTCAAGATAACCTTAAGGGGGTTCATGCACGGTGCTTACACAAGTCGAGAAATTTATCTTTACTATTTTTTGCCATTTTAAAAAACCAGTGTAATTGAATGGAAAGTTCTTAAATTAATATGACACTTTATTCTGGAGAATTCAATCAGTTTTGAGATAATACGTCAATGAATTTCATTACCTTCTTCTTCACCATTGGCGTATCATCTTAAAACTGATCGAATTCACTGGAATAGAATGTCATATTAATAAAAGAGCATACAATTATCTTTGAGATTTGAACTTTTCATTCAATTACACTGGTTTTTGAAGATATAAAAAAAGTAGTGAAGATGAATTTCTCTATTTTAATCATTGTGGCTCCTAGGCTAAAAAGTTTGGAGACCCCTGCGCTAACTCATTCGATATAATATTGAAGTTAATTTTGTATTCTAAAAACAAAATGTACACATTCTTAAATGTCCCTTATAATATTGAAATTCAGATTTATTCAAATGTAAATGTAGATTGAATAGATAAATGATGAGAAGTGAAAACAGTATAAACATCGAGGTTATTGGGCTGTTGATTAGTACATCGAGGCACCTCTCCAGTAGCTCTAATAAATGTGAACCTCAAACCCTAGAACCTTAAAAAAGGTTCAACCTCTAAAAAATTCCGACATTATCGACTGTATTCCAGTATATGCTCTTCAACGTTCCCAAAATTTTAAAGATCCGTTTGAAATTTTGTTTGATGAGCGATTTTATATTTTTAATAGTAATAAATATCAATGAAGATAATGCTTAGTATAATTCATTAAACCCTGTTAGTTTAAAGGTATAAGAAAGTAAAAAGGTAAGAAGGTTAGATAAAAGGTGAAAAGTAATAAGTGGAAAGGTAAGAAGATTCTCTGTCAGTAGCTATAAATAATAAAGAACACATTCAGTTACTTACCCGAATGGAAAGCTGTTGATGATTACAAGAAAACACGTCTGAATGTTTGTCTTATATAAAGCCCACTTATTCTCGTAATATTGTTTTATTCACTCTTTGTACTTATCCAATCAATGCTCTAAATACATTATAATCTAATTCTTATCTTGGGAATAACTTACTATTATGTCACATCATTTTTACAACAGGCACAGGTTATGATTGTGTAGTGTATATTTCTCAACAACTTTTGTTATTTGGGTCTAGAGGTATACTGTGTTGATCGTTTCGAAATAGCTGGACATATCCTAAACCAAAAAATGTATTTTGTAATGGAGCAAATGAATTAATATGTACTGTGTGACCTGATAAATACAATGTCGTTCGAATTCAGTTATCTAATCTGTGTAAAGTGTATGTTGTGAATAAGAAATTAGAAAAAGTTGACAAATGATAGATAATGTATTTTTCATATCAATTATATTACAATAGAGAAAAGAGGTACAACTGTTTCTTGGTGAGGGTGGCAGGAGGGGAGAGGGGGGAGGTGGAGATTTCCCGCCAAATTGTCTCCACTCGGGTCGTTCAATATGAGTTTCAATTACTTTAATAAATCCAATTATTTTTAAACGTTTTAAATGTTGTATAATCTGGATATTTACATTATGATGACATTGATAAAAAAAATGTATATGTAAGACTTGATAACATGAAAGTTCTCTAGAGAGCAATTTGCATGCAATTTATATTTAGTTTTGATATAGGTGAAACGAACTATGACACGATAATACATGGCAGCATAGACAAAAGATAATTGGATGAGCGTAGCGAAGATTTTCATTCCTAAATGGTAGCAGCACAGAACGATTTCTCTAAAGAGCACATTTCAATATCTTTGAAAAAAATTCAAATTTCAAGTGTGAGGGAGAGGGGGCAGGTTAATATCAGCGTACGAGCAAAGACCAAAGAATACGGGATCACGCATTGTGGTACCGTACTTGATATTGTGGACCCCAGAATGTGTTTTCTGATCCCCAAATAATACGATCACTGTTGCATTATTCGTTTTGTGGGCCTTGTTTTAGTGAACCCCAATACAAGTATAGTGAACCTTGTTTTACTGAGCCTCGACACATTCATATAGTGGTACTTAATTTTCTGATCCTCATTTTGCATGGAATGCTCCGCGACCAAGTTCATATAGTGCACCCCAATATTGTGATCCTCACCAAACTCATATCCACACCAGTATTTCATTTGTCCATGGTTCGAGTCCTGCATTGTTTTTTGTAACGCTTTTATCGCTGTATCATCACTTTCATTATCATAAGCATTCGTACCTCCATATAACCTAGTGTTGGTGGGATCGTAAAGCACCATTTAAAATGAAAACTGGATAATGACGATTCCTTTTGAACTTGGAAATATAAAAATATAAGCAACAGCCAATCAGATTGCGTTCAATTGTATACGTCACGTTCAATCAGCTGGACACGTTTTGTACTTGTGTTGCAGGGTAGGCGAAGATTCAGACTTCAGTAAAGTTCGCTGCAAGTGATTTTATATCAAGTTATTACATTCACTTTAGTATTTCATTTATAATTATGGGTGTAGATGTACTTAGCTTTGCATATGCTGCAACCGTTGCAGCTGGAGGAGTCATGGGCTACGTAAAAGCAGGTTAGTTTCTGCAATGGTTTCTGTATTAGTTTGTTTTTCTACTAACCTAACCTCAAACATTGAGTTTGTAGTGTTGCTGAAACCATTGCTGAAACCACAAACACTTGTCTGAAATGAGTAAAATTGCCCGTTATTGTTTTTACATAAAATCTTAGGTAAATATATTTATGGTAACATATAAATACAAAAAACGATAATGACGTTTAAATGACAAACAGATCAATTGCTTTGCGTTTGCGCTGCAAAGTATAACAAGACTGTAATTTCAAGGTTCAGTCCTAATTCTAACTAACCCTAACCATACATGACTCTAAAACAGATCAGCGCAGCTTACTATACAATATATTTACCAAGTCTCCGATATCTTAGGCCCATTAATCGGGAATCTATTGTAGGTGTACCGTAGACTGCCCTTCACGTTAGTACCGGTATCTTGGGTAAATTTGTAGTACCCTTACCTAACCACATGCAACACACAACATGAAATTGCACAAAACACTTTCTATGTGGTTGCAAAAAAAAAGACCCCTATAACCACCTATAACCAGCGAACATAAGCTTCTATAATTAAGGCCTAGTAACTATGAAAATACAATACAAAACAGCTGTCAAAATACAGACGTTGATTCAAAAACCATCGTATTAAAGTGAGTTTAAAATATGAAAACCAACAATTCTTACCGTGCCGTAACTCTTTCTGATAAGCCTTAAGAAGAACAAGATCTTTCAGAAAACACCGAAAACTCGAAAATCAAGCACCAACTGGCAATCACATCTTGTTTTTTGGGGATTGAATGGAAAATATTAGGAGGCCTAAAGGCGTAACCTGCCGCCCCCTAGTCCGTAGGAATGCATCAAATGGATGGATCGAAAGTAATGTAGGCCTAGGCAAGGTAACCGATAATACTCGGACTTAGTATTGCTGTGAGTTTGTAATAACACTAGGTATACAAACTCAATTTACCTAGAATTGTCTTATAAAGTTACAAACCAGGTACTGGCATGCATCTAATAATTTACCAGCTGGCCCAAGTTGAAAAATATGTTGCAAGATGTTCCGATCTGTAGTAAGTAGGGTCACATTTTTTTTTACATTATTAGCGGATCATTCCATCCTATAGGCCTAAACTCAGCCTAGTAGCACAGACTACAGTTTAGCTTCTGTAGTCTGTGCTGACGGCTGACTATCTCCGATCTTGATGAAACTTGGTAGAGCTGAATCTATGTAGAAGAATCATCCAGGTCTAGCACAATCATGCAAAATTTTGTGTTTCTAACGTTCTTAGTTTTCGAGTTACAGCTCACCAAAAAAAAAAAAATCTAAATGCAGAGATTTCAATGGGCATTTTAAAAATGTTGCTCCGAGTCCATTCGTACGAGAGTATCATACAAAAAAATGAAAACAGAATTTGAACCCACGCCAAAAGGATATTTTATCTCTCCCAAAAAAACGAACATATTTTCACCTGTTATTTTCACTCGTGCAAACTTTCATCATGAGACTTTCAAACTTTCATCATCATTTCATCGGATCATGAAATAACGCAGTGTGATGCAACGAATGCACGTTATATGCCTGATTTTTCAGATATTTGAATATTTCCTGCTCAACTATGCACTACAGTTTTATTTACGATTAGGGTTAGGTAGGTCAAGGTTTCTGTTGACTTGACAACATGATTGTAATTTTTCTTGCCCTGCGTAACCTTAAACATATCTGCGTGGCTGCCAATAAATTCACCGGGCTATGTTTGCTTGTTGAGAAGGAAAATTACAATTAGGCTTACGTACATTTTGACACATACCGGCACATGCAGCGCAGTAGTACACGCAGCGAACACGCGCTCGCTTCATGTGATCGGGGAGGCGAGGGGAATTTCCAACCTGGTTTGATCCCCACCACCATCTGTCTTTAGGCCTTACATGTTTTTTCGTGGTTTCCCTCTGTAGTCCAGGCTAATGCCGGGATGGTTCCTACAATATAGGCCTAGACTGCTTCCTTCCCACTATCCTTCCCATTACCCAAGAAACCTCATCATCCCATCATCTCATTAATCATCCATCCGACGCCAATGGCTCTTCCCTATCATTACAGTGCGTCGTTAAACCAAATATAAAAAAATTGACACCTTATTGTTTATATATTTAATACTTATAATTTATGTCATTATGTCTATAGGTAGTATTCCTTCTTTGGGAGCCGGACTTCTTTTCGGCTCAGTTCTTGGTTTCGGCGCTTACCAGACGACGCAAAATCCAAACAACTACTACCTGTCGCTGGGCACAAGTGCCGTGTTGGCTGGCGTTATGGGTAGTCGGTTCTACAACTCGGGCAAGATAATGCCTGCCGGCCTTGTAGCAGTCTTGAGGCATGTATACATCATACTAAATTCTAAACCCAGTGTTTGGTAATGAACTTTTATAATGAACGCGTTCACGCGAACATGTTCGTATTTTCTGAACTTCCCAATGAACACGTTACATTCACAGTCGACGATCGTGGGTGAACTTTCTTCACGTTCGATTTTTCGGTTCTCTTTAACGGAATGAAACGTTCATTTGAAAGTTCATAATTTTAGATCACTCATAATCCTATTCGACACGATCGCACTATCCGTACTTCCCCGTCCAAATTCCGAATGAGATCGACTATTTTACGGTCTATCCCGAATGTATAATATTCCCTGTTCAGGATTTCATCATGTGATCACTTGTCACCAGGCGAGCCGGCAGCCACGTGTGGTCAAGGTCGACGTGTTGTGACTTGTATGTAGGCTGTGCACACTGATTGTATTGCATTTTCAAAAAGTATGATTTCTCATCAATTACTATTGAACTTGAGACATTTATTGTAGAAAATGTGTGTATAAATATATTATTTTTGAGCCTTTTTTTCTATAAGTTAACGCCGTTACATAAAAGTTACTTGATAAGTAACGCGTTACTTTTGAAAGTTACTTGCCCTTAGCTTCGTAGGCTCACTTTTCATTAGAAACGAAGAATGAAGCGGTCGGTCTGAGAAACTAATTTCCATGTAGGAAGTGATTAAGCGTACAACTTGGAGGTCGCTGTAATTTGAATAATTCCACTTTTAAATTATATGTGCTATAAATTATCTGTAGCCCTATGTATTAAGTATCAACATATATGATAATCATATTATGATTAGATCACAGTCATATCAAAAAGTTTCAATGCAAATAAATTGGAATTTTCAATTAAAATATTCAACGTCTTTTCTCATTTACTTTTCGAATGGGACATTTTCAAATACGCTACAGTTGATTGCCAAAAGTCTACACTTGTAGTGGTAGATCTACCAGAGCCTACCTTTCATCCTTAATTCAGCCTTAATTGGGTAACAATGACTGTGTATCAAGTTTCTAAATTTTCCTACTAAGAATTTTTTTTTAAAAAAAGGAAAATTATTAGGCCTAAGCTTTTGAAGATTTTCAACAAAAAATACTTCGATTAGACTCGGTATTACCACTCGAGTCCAGTTACTCAGTTAGCCTTTATGCCTATCTGACAGTTGGTGAAAATTAATAGTATGGGTAACCATGGTGATAACAACTTCCAACTACCATTCAGAGCTACTCCCACGTTGGTGATTCAGGCACTCGATCAATTAATAGATTATCAATCAATTATTTTCTGATCATTTTAATAACAAATACAGTAGGCCTACAGCTGAAACACACCAATAAAAGAAAATGTAAGTTTTATGCTGCATATTATAGAGGCATATTTTGCCCATCTCCTTTTGTTGTTGAATTTTTTGTTTGTACGTCTATATCAAATATACAATTTCAATCAAGCATTTAAATATTAATAATTAAATTAGGCAAACTCAAAAACCTGTATGCAGCGATTGACTGCAACCACGGTTTAGAATAGGAGAGATCTTGTATTGAAGCTATTTCTTACGTTCCAAAAGTGCTGCTAGTTCCACCAAAATCCGTGCGGTACGCCAGGTGAAAAGAGGTCAGCAGGCTATGCTCTACGCATGCGCGTACCAAATGTACGTCATTGTTGGCGACAAGACGTCAGCTGTCAAACGACAACTGGATCGCGTGACTGGCCTCTTTTCACATAGCGTTCCACACGGATTTTGGTGGAACTAGCAGTACTGTTGGAACATAAGAAATAGCTTCGATTCAAGATCTCTCCTATTCTAAACCGCGGTTGCAGTCAATCGCTGCTTGTAGATTTTAGATTTTGCCCAATCGAATTCTTGATCGAAATTGAATATTTAATCTAAGCCTACAAACAAAAAATCCAAAAACAATAAAAAAATGGCAAAATATGCTTTTACAATGAAACATCTATCCATCGTTTTTCAAGGGTCCAGGAAAATAAAACCATCCATCCAGGAAAATGTAGCATGTGTTGGTACCAGCCTTCCAGCGCACGGAGATAGCCCGATACAAGACCTCTCTTTTGTAGATCCTGACTCAAACCTTGGTAAATACACTATAATAAATACACTTGGCTAACTTATGTTTTTGTTTGTTGGCAGTATTGGCATGGTGATCAGGTACGCAGTTCGAGCATCAGGCATGATGGAAGTGAAGAACGCGGAGTAGAACGAGAATCCACGGCGTTCGCGTTCTCCATATTTCATAGCTTTAAGAATGGTGTGGTTAGGTTATGGATGTGACAAATATTATAGTTTAGCGGTTAACGTACGTACAGTGTTGTGTTTCTATATTACTTAATACGAATTTCAGCTTTTATTATGCTTTATTATCACCAAGTCCAGTTAGCCTTATTTTCTGATAGTTAGTGGTGACAATTAGGATGTATAATTGTGATGATAACAAGTAACTGTTGGTTATGGGCTACCTTCACATTAATTAGTAACTTTGTCATTTAAAAAAAAAAGTAGAGACCCTAGGAATAATGTAATTCTCAATTATGAAGATTGTGATTTTATTTAAAAAAATGATTATATATATTTTATATTGTTTATTTTCAAACATAAAAAATGGGTTTACTGGTACCATAATAAGTTTCAGAAGTCCTGTAACTCTAGGTAGAGGCTCAATAATATTTATTGAAAACAATGCAACTCGGTAATGGTAAATGAAACCTAAATCAAATACATCAATAATTCAATATTATTAACTCTGTGAGAAAAGTTTTTAATAAATACTGTATTACATTAATTTATTGTTACGCTTCTTATTGCACTATGTGAGTATTCGGATAATGGCCTAGAAGCCAACACAGCATGAAACCCATCAATGCACTCGTTGGCTCTTGATATGTCCTGTATTATTGGAGATCGGAACTGGTTCCTCAGTTATTACGTGCAGGCTCCGTGTGATCAGGAGATGAGGGTAGATCGGGCTCCGGTTCACGCCAGGTCAGGCGACAGCTAGTGCAGCTAGAGACATTGAACGGAAATCCTGTAATAACTTGATTGCATTCTAAATATAACTACGAGAACGCAGAATGTGCGTTGTGAGATGAGCTTAGACAAATGGAAATCTAGAATGAAAAATATTCTTCCGGCTCATTATTCATCTATAGACCTTCGAATACTTCAAACCTTCAAAAACCTCACCTGCAACTTGTTGATATTCATAGTGCAACTTGGTGCACATCTACCTTGCAAAACAAGTTGATCCTAATATTCGATAAAATGTATACTTTTATTGCGTTTTCTTCGTTATTGCTCTTTCAATTATTATAAAAATCGTTGGAAATGCGTATGACAGTTGTTTACGTATTCTGTGCGAATTTGAGAGCTCTTGAAGAATTTTCGTTTTTAAAGTATTTTCCTTTGGAGGGTTATTCTATAACTCTAAAACGAAACGAAATCAGGCCATCTTCGATTTGTCCAAACTACATTTTTTTTTTTGATGTTGCCTAACGACCCCACCAACAGCTAGGTTATACGGGGGTACGAATGAGTGGATGATAATGAAACCTACCTACCTTACCTGATAGTCTAGTTCTTACCCTAAGGATCAAAATAATAATGTAGGCCTATACTATGTATTTTTGGAAGAATATGTAATAATGGCTAATGCATTTGTTGCATCCTTGAAGTTGGCCACTCACACATCAGAGTAGGATATTATTATTTCATCATTCATTATAAAGATTGGTTATAACGAATAGATACTAAAGAAGCTGATGGTGCTTCGTTGGTACTTGATACCCATTGGTACCGGTACTCTAAAAAAAATTGGTTGGTACTCCTCTGGTTCCACCGTCAGGCGCGGACTGACTCCAGAAGGCCCGGGGTGCTGCTTGTAAAGTAGGCCCGTAAAAGTTGGTGCCAGGCCCGCGCAGCGGCCGCAGGAAGCATCCTCGCTGATCAAAATTTTTGATTTATGTTTTTCAAGTAGCTTTTCACATATATCTTGACACAAATGAATATTTATATTGTATATAACTGTTTGCAATGGATTATTATTCGGGTATGGATACGTTTAATCAGTAAATAATTTCAATGGAAATAGTAATTGATTAATATATATATATATATATATATATATATATATATATATATATATATATATATATATATATATATATATATATATATATATATATATATATATATATATATATATATATATATATATATATATATATATATATATATATATATATATAGTTCAACTACAATGGTTACAAACATAGGTAAGTATTGAATTAAAAGTTTTCTTGACATTAATAACAATGAACTCTGTCCCAGCTTGTCGATGATTGTATTGACGTTGTGCCGCCCAAAGACAGGGCATGCACCATAATAATTTTTTGATTGTCTTATAGTTATAGTAATGTATTTTGTTTGGCAATTCTTCTGTGCAATAAACAAATATTTATATAGATATTGTCTACTTAATTATATAATATGTTTGATAGAGGCCCGGAACGGTCAAAAAGCCCGGGGTGCGATCACACCCCGGCACCCCATGCCAGTCCGCGCCTGTCCACCATTATAACTCGTCCATATTATGATAAGCCGACTTCATGCTAGCTCCTCCCATAACTCTTATTATAAATTACAATGGCTAGCGTTAGTGCTTCGTTAGTACAGTGGAGTTAAGAGAAGTGTTGGAATACAATAGATCAAGTGGCAGGAGGGAGTAAAGTATGGGGTAGTCAACTGAGGAGAGAAATGGGTTGAAGTGAGAAGAGAGATGGTGGGAGGCTAGAGAACGGTCGAGCAAACTCGTATGAAAGAAGAAGCAGAGGATAGTAGTAGCATTGATTTTGTAGTAAACCTACAAATTCAATGGTAGTAGTGAAGAAGGGGAAGAAATAGAAACAAGACTCGGACCAATGCAACCGTCACTACTTCTTGAGCCAGACCAAGACATAAGTAGGAATTAACAAAAACAATTGAAAATTTATATTGGCTATTTTGACTACAGCTAAAATCTATGTTATCTAGAAGTATATTCTAGTAGAATAGTTAGCTTCTGCATTTTTTCAAATTGTAATTCACATTCTTCAATAGTGGTATGGTTATAATGAAAAACCTATGAAACATTTAAAATTTGAATGTACTATAGATATGTTATGTTTATAACACTGCTCCATGTGCTCATTGTCATAAAAGTCTGGCATAGTTGGTAACAATTATAGGCCTACAGTTGAATTTGTTGACAACATACACGAGACGATCAAGAAGCTGTAGAATATTAACGTGATATAATGAGATACATTGCATAAATGTGCGTATAAAATGCTGTCTATACATCTGGTGAGTGATTACTTTGTATTTACAGCGTCAGGTATTTCTAGGTCCTATTGTTAGGTCGAACATAACCAAGAATTGTACTCGAACTAGGCCTAGGCTTTTTAAAATCATGTAGGCCTAGGTAGGCCCTAGTTTTACTATACAAACTAATACAAAACACAATATGGGTTAATTTGACGATGTATATAGTATCTAACACTTCAATATTTGGTTTCAAACAATGCAAAAATATCTACCACCCACTTGTAGGCGCTCGGTGACAGTTGTGTACCGGTATCACATTGGGGCCTAAGACTGCTTAGAAGAACAGAAAGTTTATGTGGATGACGTTAAACAAATTTAGGTAAATTTGTTGAATAAACACACTTAAACAGTATGAAATTAAAAGGACACTGCTCACAGTCAGCCATCTTTGGAGGTTAGGGCACTAACCTTGACTACTAACCCCAATCATTTGGTACCGACATTGATTTTGTACCGAGTGGGCACAGAATTACCCATATTACCGACACGAATAAGATTCGAGAAAGATGCTAATCAACCGGAAGTTCAACACTATCTTTCCCATTACCGTACCTAAGAAACCTTCGTCCGACGCCAATAGATCTTAGCTATCATTGCAGAGCATCGTTCAACCCAATATTGATGAATAAAGAAGTAAATGTGTAGGCGTACTTGAATTTAGTTCACTTTATTACGATAATTATAGACATTCAGATAATGTGAAAACGTTCAATCAAATTGCATCAGAATTGTACAAGGTATATCAAATGCAACTAATTTAAAAAAAATAGTAGGCAGGTAGGCTACATAAGCATTCAATATTGTCCCAAACTTATGACTTTTTGGCTGTGTGAAAGCTTGTTGGTCCATTTACAAAGTATCAATCTGAAGATTAGTGAAGGATTCATTTTAATAATAATGTCGGTACCGTATCAACTTCAACAACTTTAATTTGAACATTAGCTAATCCAGGGTTGATTAAATACATGACTTGGAATCTTGGAGAGAAAATATTTAATTCCAATTCGAACTGTGTCCGAGTATGGTAGACCTATTTTAGGACATTTTGTAGATTTGTGTAAAATACTTGTGATGTTTCACTTTCATTACCAGTACTGTGTATTCTTTGTTACAGCTGTTGCGGCTCGTCAACATGCGACGATGCCAGTGCATGTATCAACTGCCAGTACCATCGAGAAGGAAGACAAAGCAACTAAGACACCAGTACGATGTAGAGGTTGACACAATGAGGACGTAACAAGAAGAGGGAAAGATGGAAAAAAATGAATCGAACAAAGATAACTGCAAGAACGATGCCAGTACATGTATCAACTAGGAGTGCCATTGAAGAAGGAAGAGAAGGCAACTAAGACGGCAGTACAATATAAAAGCACTCTGAAAAAAGTTGACGCAGTGAGGACGTAGGAACAAGAAAGAAGATGGAAGAAGATGAATGCAACAAGTAGAACTACAAGAACAATGCCAGTAAGTAAAAAAAATCAGTTGTTATAGTTTTCGGTGGTCACGTTGTGGTGATTGAAGAATTTGGAGATGAGAATCAACAATTGAGCATTAGGAATTTATTCTTCTAGTTGTGTCAACAAATTCTATAAAATGTGAAAATAGATATGACTACAAATTTCAGTAGGTTTCTTTGAACGTCAATCAAAATTTTAGCCAAATCAGAAATCAGTATTTTTTAAACTCTTTAATTTCAACTTCATTTTTCTAAATGTCCTCTCCTCGTCCTACAAAATTTTAGCAAAATAAAAAATCACGATATTTTGCCTTTTCTACCGGTACATTTTCAAATTTGATTTCTGACGTCAATTTTGGTTTTATGTTTCCAAAAAATTCTTACCTAGAATTAATTCTTCTTGCTGAATATCTAAGCATAACTGGACAATTGCCGTTATTTCAAGAGCCACGTCTGAAAATTGGCTGGAAATTGCAGTTTTTTGGTAATTCCGACTTTTTTCTCTTGGAAATGGGTAGGGCGAGCGGAGCCAAATTTGCTGATGATTTAGGGATCATGATTTTATAGGCCTATTCATAATTCACAATGAACTGAACTAACACTCCTGAACTAACAATTATAAGCAGTAAATAATAAACAACCTTCCCGGCATTCAACTATGCTACAGAAGTGAGGATGGACAACGGGGATCGAACCTAGGCCCAATCTGCCCTCCTCTCAACTGACCTTCAGCTATTTTACAACATTTCATGTGAATAATAATTTTGTGTGTTTCAATATAGTATTTTTTATTCCAGCTGTTACGGCTCGTCAACATTGGACGATGCCAGTCCACGTAACAACTAGCAGGACCGTTGAAGAAGGAAGAGAAGGCAACCAAGACTGCAGTGCGATGTTGAAGTTGACGCGGTAAGAAGAGAGAACAAGGTGAACGCAACAGGGAAAACTACAAGAACAATGCCAGTAATTAGAAAACACATTATTTTTGGCAGTCTCGACACAGTCGTTGAATGTCAGAAAACTCTCGCTTGAATTTCTCAGTTTGTGTGTTGAGTAGGCTAATGAAATAATTAGAATACAAAGCAGGTCTAAGTTTCTTATTTGACTTTAATTCGATGAGAGAGTTTCCATGTAACTCTTACGGAGCTTTGTCTGTGTGTTTATTTTTTTTTTTGTTTGTAAGCACTGCACAGGTCGCAGGGTTTGACCGATCGACATGAAACTTTTTTTTATACGCAAACTCATCCAACTTAGAACTGTAGGCCTATAGTTTTTGGGTCAAATCGGTTGGACCATTTTTAAGAAACATCATTTCAAAGTTTCTAAAAACCCCATTTAAGATTAGGCTGGGCGGAAAAAATTGAAAATAAAATAAAATCTCTCCAATTTGATTCAAATTTTCCTCAAATGTGAACACAGAAATAATACACATTAATAAAAATTGACGTGTAATTCGGACCTGCCGTTTCGAAGAAAATAATTTAATACATGTTTATAGAAAAGATGGAAATATTAGTGGAAAAATATTGCATTGTTAAATTCACGGCTTCCTAGATCCATTGGCATCGGATAAAGTTCATTTGATGTGATCAAGGTGTGTAGAGTTTCGCTCATCTCACAACGCACATTCCGCGTTTGCCTAGTTTAAAGACTTTGGAATTTAGAGGGCCTATATAAAATTTTAGAATCCTTGTAATTACTTTGAAAAAAAGAAAATTGGAAAAATGTCCTAGACTAACCATCTAGATGTGTGCTTTTGTGTGTTTACCCTCATCTCCCAGTAACGTGGAGTAATCACGCTATCCTACCAGCACCGCACAACGATAACATGGATTATTTCTTGTGTTACAGGTTATGGGAATCGACTACGGGAACATCTCAAGAGTCCGGAGAGAGGGAGACGGCTAGAACAAGGGCGATGAGATTGAGAGAGAGAGAGAGAGAGAGAGAGAGACGAGAGAGAGGACAGCGCAGGAGTCACCGTCGTGGACGTGATGCGAGGTGGGTAACGCATGTTATAGGGTTTAACGACGCACTGTTATGATAGCGCAGATCTAATGGCGTCGGATGGATGATTAATGAGATGAAATCTTGGATGATGAGATGAAGGTTTCTTGGGTAATGGAAAGGATAGTGGGAAGGAAGCGGTCATGGCTTATATTGTAAACATCCTGGCATTTAGCCTAGATTACAGAGGGAAACCATAAAAAAACCCTGTAAAGATGGTTGGCGACAGAGATCAAACTAGGTTTGTAATTCCCCTCGCCTCCCAGATCACACGAAGCGAGCGAGTTAACCACTGCGCTGCATGTGCCGCTAACGAATATTAGGTCAGGGTACCGTAGCGAGTATTTACTGTTGGGTGTTTCATTTATTTATTGTTACGTGAGCTAGGAAGTATGAAGCTGCAGGATCGGTCGGGATATTGTTGAAGTTTTTATGAAACACGAGGTTGATGATCAGAACAAACCAACTAGTTTAATGAATGTGAAATTTAATGTAGGATTGCTGCCACCGTGGCTCAGTAAACCGTCGTAGGTAATGGTAGGACGTAGAAACTGAAGTCACGTAGGGTGTAGGTTCGAGTCTTGCATGAGGCTTCGGTTTTAGTAGAATTACTTTTCGTCTATTATCACTTCGTCATTTCATTATCACTCGTTCATTCGTACCCCCGTATAACATAGCTTTCTCAGTACTATTTCTCAGAATTTCACAGTTCTACTGTTATGTATGTATAATGTGATCAGATTGGAAAACCAATCCGGTCTCCGTTTCAAAATTAAGTTTATTCTAAAGATTTTAGAGCGAAAATCAACTTGGTATTATTTACCATGGTAGGGCCCATATACAATTTTAGAATCCTTGTAATTACTTTGAAAAAAAGAAAATTGTAAAAATTTCAATGGAATTGAGTTCTTGAAATGCCCTTCCGTCTTCCTACCAAATTTTAGACAAATAAAAAATTATGATTTTTGACTTTTTTCACTTTTTTCAAATTTGATTTCTGATGTCAATTTTGGTTTTAAAATTTCCAAAAAGATATTTTCTTCTTTAGAATTGAATCTTCTTAATGAATATGTAAACATAACTCAACAATTGTCGTCATTCCAAAAGACCGTTCTGAAAGTTGCTTGAAAATGTCTGTTTTTTGATAAATCAGCGACGTTTTTCTTGGCATCCGCTAGGGCAATGGTAACGGAACTTTCTAATGATTTAAAGATCCCAAAGTTATGGTCATAAAAAATACTAGAACGTCATAGGTCTCACCAGTTCGTAGGAATTAATTGCGAAAGGTCAAAAACGAGCTTACTTAACCCTGTGCTTTTTGGTGATTTTTTTGGGGGGTTTGAAATTTGTGGTTGAATTTCCCAGTTCTATTGTTATGTATGTGTAATGTGATCAATTTGGAACACAAATCTAGTCTCCGTTTCAAAATTGAGTTTAATTTAAAGATTTTAGAGCGAAAATCAACTTGGTATTATTTACCATGGTAGGGCCCATATACAATTTTAGAATCCTTGTAATTACTTTGAAAAAAAGAAAATTGTAAAAATTTCAATGGAATTGAGTTCTTGAAATGCCCTTCCGTCTTCCTACCAAATTTTAGACAAATAAAAAATTATGATTTTTGACTTTTTTCACTTTTTTCAAATTTGATTTCTGATGTCAATTTTGGTTTTAAAATTTCCAAAAAGATATTTTCTTCTTTAGAATTGAATCTTCTTAATGAATATGTAAACATAACTCAACAATTGTCGTCATTCCAAAAGACCGTTCTGAAAGTTGCTTGAAAATGTCTGTTTTTTGATAAATCAGCGACGTTTTTCTTGGCATCCGCTAGGGCAATGGTAACGGAACTTTCTAATGATTTAAAGATCCCAAAGTTATGGTCATAAAAAAATACTAGAACGTCATAGGTCTCACCAGTTCGTAGGAATTAATTGCGAAAGGTCAAAAACGAGCTTACTTAACCCTGTGCTTTTTGGTGATTTTTTTGGGGGGTTTGAAATTTGTGGTTGAATTTCCCAGTTCTATTGTTATGTATGTGTAATGTGATCAATTTGGAACACAAATCTAGTCTCCGTTTCAAAATTGAGTTTAATTTAAAGATTTTAGAGCGAAAATCAACTTGGTATTATTTACCATGGTAGGGCCCATATACAATTTTAGAATCCTTGTAATTACTTTGAAAAAAAGAAAATTGTAAAAATTTCAATGGAATTGAGTTCTTGAAATGCCCTTCCGTCTTCCTACCAAATTTTAGACAAATAAAAAATTATGATTTTTGATCTTTTTCACTTTTTTCAAATTTGATTTCTGATGTCAATTTTGGTTTTAAAATTTCCAAAAAGATATTTTCTTCTTCAGAATTGAATCTTCTTAATGAATATGTAAACATAACTCAACAATTGTCGTCATTCCAAAAGACCGTTCTGAAAGTTGCTTGAAAATGTCTGTTTTTTGATAAATCAGCGACGTTTTTCTTGGCATTCGCTAGGGCAATGGTAACGGAACTTTCTAATGATTTAAAGATCCCAAAGTTATGGTCATAAAAAAATACTAGAACGTCATAGGTCTCACCAGTTCGTAGGAATTAATTGCGAAAGGTCAAAAACGAGCTTACTTAACCCTGTGCTTTTTGGTGATTTTTTTGGGGGGTTTGAAATTTGTGGTTGAATTTCCCAGTTCTATTGTTATGTATGTGTAATGTGATCAATTTGGAACACAAATCTAGTCTCCGTTTCAAAATTGAGTTTAATTTAAAGATTTTAGAGCGAAAATCAACTTGGTATTATTTACCATGGTAGGGCCCATATACAATTTTAGAATCCTTGTAATTACTTTGAAAAAAAGAAAATTGTAAAAATTTCAATGGAATTGAGTTCTTGAAATGCCCTTCCGTCTTCCTACCAAATTTTAGACAAATAAAAAATTATGATTTTTGACTTTTTCACTTTTTTCAAATTTGATTTCTGATGTCAATTTTGGTTTTAAAATTTCCAAAAAGATATTTTCTTCTTCAGAATTGAATCTTCTTAATGAATATGTAAACATAACTCAACAATTGTCGTCATTCCAAAAGACCGTTCTGAAAGTTGCTTGAAAATGTCTGTTTTTTGATAAATCAGCGACGTTTTTCTTGGCATCCGCTAGGGCAATGGTAACGGAACTTTCTAATGATTTAAAGATCCCAAAGTTATGGTCATAAAAAAATACTAGAACGTCATAGGTCTCACCAGTTCGTAGGAATTAATTGCGAAAGGTCAAAAACGAGCTTACTTACCCCTGTGCTTTTTGGTGATTTTTTTGGGGGGTTTGAAATTTGTGGTTGAATTTCCCAGTTCTATTGTTATGTATGTGTGATGTGATCAATTTGGAACACAAATCTAGTCTCCGTTTCAAAATTGAGTTTAATTTAAAGATTTTAGAGCGAAAATCAACTTGGTATTATTTACCATGGTAGGGCCCATATACAATTTTAGAATCCTTGTAATTACTTTGAAAATAAGAAAATTGAAAAAATTTCAATGGAATTGAGTTTTTGAAATGCCCTTCCGTCTTCCTACCAAATTTTAGACAAATAAAAAATTATGATTTTTGATCTTTTTCACTTTTTTCAAATTTGATTTCTGATGTCAATTTTGGTTTTAAAATTTCCAAAAAGATATTTTCTTCTTTAGAATTGAATCTTCTTAATGAATATGTAAACATAACTCAACAATTGTCGTCATTCCAAAAGACCGTTCTGAAAGTTGCTTGAAAATGTCTGTTTTTTGATAAATCAGCGACGTTTTTCTTGGCATCCGCTAGGGCAATGGTAACGGAACTTTCTAATGATTTAAAGATCCCAAAGTTATGGTCATAAAAAAATACTAGAACGTCATAGGTCTCACCAGTTCGTAGGAATTAATTGCGAAAGGTCAAAAACGAGCTTACTTAACCCTGTGCTTTTTGGTGATTTTTTTGGGGGGTTTGAAATTTGTGGTTGAATTTCCCAGTTCTATTGTTATGTATGTGTAATGTGATCAATTTGGAACACAAATCTAGTCTCCGTTTCAAAATTGAGTTTAATTTAAAGATTTTAGAGCGAAAATCAACTTGGTATTATTTACCATGGTAGGGCCCATATACAATTTTAGAATCCTTGTAATTACTTTGAAAAAAAGAAAATTGTAAAAATTTCAATGGAATTGAGTTCTTGAAATGCCCTTCCGTCTTCCTACCAAATTTTAGACAAATAAAAAATTATGATTTTTGACTTTTTTCACTTTTTTCAAATTTGATTTCTGATGTCAATTTTGGTTTTAAAATTTCCAAAAAGATATTTTCTTCTTCAGAATTGAATCTTCTTAATGAATATGTAAACATAACTCAACAATTGTCGTCATTCCAAAAGACCGTTCTGAAAGTTGCTTGAAAATGTCTGTTTTTTGATAAATCAGCGACGTTTTTCTTGGCATTCGCTAGGGCAATGGTAACGGAACTTTCTAATGATTTAAAGATCCCAAAGTTATGGTCATAAAAAAATACTAGAACGTCATAGGTCTCACCAGTTCGTAGGAATTAATTGCGAAAGGTCAAAAACGAGCTTACTTAACCCTGTGCTTTTTGGTGATTTTTTTGGGGGGTTTGAAATTTGTGGTTGAATTTCCCAGTTCTATTGTTATGTATGTGTGATGTGATCAATTTGGAACACAAATCTAGTCTCCGTTTCAAAATTGAGTTTAATTTAAAGATTTTAGAGCGAAAATCAACTTGGTATTATTTACCATGGTAGGGCCCATATACAATTTTAGAATCCTTGTAATTACTTTGAAAAAAAGAAAATTGTAAAAATTTCAATGGAATTGAGTTTTTGAAATGCCTTTCCGTCTTCCTACCAAATTTGAGACAAATCAAAAATTTTAATTTTTGGCCTTTTCACTTTTTTCAAATTTGATTTCTGACGTCAATTTTGGTTTTAAAATTTCCAAAAAGATATTTTCTTCTTCAGAATTGAATCTTCTTAATGAATATGTAAACATAACTCAACAATTGTCGTCATTCCAAAAGACCGTTCTGAAAGTTGCTTGAAAATGTCCGTTTTTTGATAAATCAGCAACGTTTTTCTTGGCATCCGCTAGGGCAATCGCAACGGAACTTTCTAATGATTTAAAGATCCCAAAGTTATGGTCATAAAAAAATACTAGAACATCATAGGTCTCACCAGTTCTTAGGAATTAATTGCGAAAGGTCAAAAACGAGCTTACTTTAACCCTGTGCTTTTTGGTGATTTTTTTGGGGGGTTTGAAATTTGTGGTTGAATTTCCCAGTTCTATTGTTATGTATGTGTAATGTGATCAATTTGGAACACAAATCTAGTCTCCGTTTCAAAATTGAGTTTAATTTAAAGATTTTAGAGCGAAAATCAACTTGGTATTATTTACCATGGTAGGGCCCATATACAATTTTAGAATCCTTGTAATTACTTTGAAAAAAAGAAAATTGTAAAAATTTCAATGGAATTGAGTTCTTGAAATGCCCTTCCGTCTTCCTACCAAATTTTAGACAAATAAAAAAAATTATGATTTTTGACTTTTTTCACTTTTTTCAAATTTGATTTCTGATGTCAATTTTGGTTTTAAAATTTCCAAAAAGATATTTTCTTCTTTAGAATTGAATCTTCTCAATGAATATGTAAACATAACTCAATAATTGTCGTCATTCCAAAAGACCGTTCTGAAAGTTGCTTGAAAATGTCCGTTTTTTGATAAATCAGCGACGTTTTTCTTGGCATCCGCTAGGGCAATGGTAACGGAACTTTCTAATGATTTAAAGATCCCAAAGTTATGGTCATAAAAAAATACTAGAACGTCATAGGTCTCACCAGTTCGTAGGAATTAATTGCGAAAGGTCAAAAACGAGCTTACTTAACCCTGTGCTTTTTGGTGATTTTTTTGGGGGGTTTGAAATTTGTGGTTGAATTTCCCAGTTCTATTGTTATGTATGTGTAATGTGATCAATTTGGAACACAAATCTAGTCTCCGTTTCAAAATTGAGTTTAATTTAAAGATTTTAGAGCGAAAATCAACTTGGTATTATTTACCATGGTAGGGCCCATATACAATTTTAGAATCTTTGTAATCACTTTGAAAAAAGAAAATTGTAAAAATTTCAATGGAATTGAGTTTTTGAAATGCCCTTCCGTCTTCCTACCAAATTTTAGACAAATAAAAATTATGATTTTTGACTTTTTTCACTTTTTTCAAATTTGATTTCTGATGTCAATTTTGGTTTTAAAATTTCCAAAAAGATATTTTCTTCTTTAGAATTGAATCTTCTCAATGAATATGTAAACATCAATTGGGCAATTGTCGTCATTCAAAAAGACCGTTCTGAAAGTTGCTGAAAATGTCCGTTTTTTGATAAATCAGCAACGTTTTTCTTGGCATCCGCTAGGGCAATCGCAACGGAACTTTCTAATGATTTAAAGATCCCAAAGTTATGGTCATAAAAAAATACTAGAACATCATAGGTCTCACCAGTTCGTAGGAATTAATTGCGAAAGGTCAAAAACGAGCTTACTTACCCCTGTGCTTTTTGGTGATTTTTTTTGGGGGTTTGAAATTTGTGGTTGAATTTCCCAGTTCTGTTGTTATGTATGTGTAATGTGATCAATTTGGAACACAAATCTGGTCTCCGTTTCAAAATTGAGTTTAATTTAAAGATTTTAGAGCGAAAATCAACTTGGTATTATTTAACATGGTAGGGCCCATACACAATTTTAGAATCTTTGTAATCACTTTGAAGATGAGAAAATTGGAAAAATTTCAATGGAATTGAGTTTTTGAAATGCCCTTCTGTCTTCCTACCAAATTTGAGACAAATCAAAATTCATGATTTTTGGCCTTTTTTCCCGTTTTTCAAATTTGATTTCTGACGTCAATTTTGGTTTTAAAATTTCCCCAAAAAATATTTTCTTCCTTAGAAATAATTCTTCTTGCTGAATATCTAAACTCAATTGGGCAATTGTCGTTATTAAAAAAGACCGTTCTGAAAGTTGGCTGAAAATGTCCGTTTTTTGATAAATCAGCGACGTTTTTCTTGGCATCCGCTAGGGCAATCCTAACGGAACTTTCTAATGATTTAAAGATCCCAAAGTTATGGTCATAAAAAAATACTAGAACATCATAGGTCTCACCAGTTCATTGGAATTAATTGCGAAAGGTCAAAAACTAGCTTACTTACCCCTGTGCTTTTTGGTGATTTTTCTGGGGGGTTTGAAAATTGTGGTTGAATTTCCCAGTTCTATTGTTATGTATGTGTAATGTGATCAATTTGGAACACAAATCTAGTCCCCGTTTCAAAATTGAATCGAATTTAAAGATTTTAGAGCCAAAAATAACTTGCAGAATTTTTTAATTTTTTAATTTTCAAAATTCGATTCGTCTCAAATTTGCTGTGAACATGGAGTAGCCCTTCGTAGTGAATAATCGTTTGAAATTTTTGTAATCAATTGCATTTCAAGCAAGTTATTCACGTTTATTAAATCCTCCTTCCTGTTTGCAGGCTGCAGCTTAACTTGAAGACTCCCTCCTTGGACCATCGTGGCGACTACGAGGTAGCAGGTAATGCACCGTCATGTGCCTAATCTGACCCGTGTGCCGCCCGCACCCCCAGGTATGATTCAGCCTATTTGAAAATGATCCCCGAGCCGGGTAGGCCAGCCCAGAGTGGTTTGATCAGCACCCCGTTGGCTCTAAACCAAGCTGATTAAAGCTCCACGACAGGAAATCATCTCCTCGAGCTTAAGCAATCGATGCCACACCCGAGCACGTGAATAAAAGGCTCACGGCGGTGAGGGGATTGATCTGGATCGCTCTTGGGTGAGACGTGCTACTCTTGCGTGTGAGATAGACTCGCATGAGCCTGCCTTGCATTCAATGGTACATTGTCATACATCCAACCACTATCTAAGATTAGCTGTAAGAGTGTGGTGGAGACCTTGGATTTGACCGTGCACGAGAGACTTGCGTAGCTTCCTCGGAAGCTACACGAGCCTTTCTGCATGGAATATTTCAAGGTCGAGCCCCTACACACTTCACAATCCCGCCACCGCCACCGCTGCGGGCGGCACGCGGTATACTAGGAGCCATGGGATAATCACACACGTCAGAACACGTCATGTCATTGTAACAAATTATCAATTTATTGTCACATACTTTGTACAAGTTATATCAATAAATTGTACAATCACAAGATATTTGTTTGCACATCATTATCAGTCTTGTCTCAATCCATTCACAATGCAGCTGGTCTTGAGATCAGCATTCAACGAATCAAAACACAGCATCTTCATCAGCTGCTTGAATACGCAGCAATCCACGTGGTGACCTTGACAGCAAGCTGACCTCAACAGCTGGTCCAACTGACTGCCATTACGCCGCTACTTGCTGTGACGCGGTCGTCCCAAGGCTCGAACAGCTGTGTTGTAATTGTTCATTGCTTCCAAAGCCTGCAACAATAGGAAATAAATCTGTTAGTGACATACCAGACAATGTAGCACTTGCATTCTCGTAGCGTCAGTCTCATTGGGGGGACTAGTGCAACAATGGCCTGCTCAATAATATCAGATTAAAACTATTCATGATCATAGCAACAATCACGGCTTGCTAGATGCTTAATTAGTTACACGTGTCATTGTTGACTTTTGTTTCCCTGTGTACCAAAATCCACCAATTAATGTGTGAACCAAGATTGTTGCTAAGATCTGCAACCTGTTGCAGATCTTAGCGTGTTCAAACTAGGATTCAAGGCAGCCTGCTCGACATCATCCAAACAATAGAAGCTGTGGCCAACGTTTACTCAAATCTGATGGTCAGTACTTGTACCAAGCTGTAAGAATCAACAGCAAGGTTTGGAGTTTGCACGTAAGAAATTAAGTTTCGAGTTTGCTATTGTTAAGCATCAAGTTTATTGCTGTAGTAATGATAGCGAACATCTATTGGCTTCGGATGGATGATTAATGAGATGATGGTTTCTTGGGTAATGGGAAGGAAGCGGTCATTCACTGTGGGAACCATCCCGGCATTTGCCTAGACTACAGGGGGCTATCGTTATTAGGCCTATAGGAAAACATGAATTACCAGAGTTTGAGCTAACGAGAGTTTACTGTGCACTAATTACTTCAATTTGAATCTGACAAAAACATAATTGAATAAGTAATCTATTGTTGCTATTCTTGATATCCAAAATAATTTAATTGAAGTTTTACATACATTTCATAGGCCAGCTGTTCGCTTGGGAAATCAATAAAATTATGAAAATTGACATTCTTTGACTGATTTTTTATTCATATTTTCTGAAATGCCTATATGAACATATTTATGTCAAAATATTGAAGGTTAAGTATATATTGAATCATCTTTCTATTTAAAATTATATTGGGTTCAAAGGCATACTTTAATATGTTTAAGATCTAATGGTGTGAATGCCTGACTTTGATGAGACGATGGGATGATCCGTAAAAAAAAAAGGAGGTTTCTTACATAGTGGGAAGGAAGCGGTCGTGGCAACCATTTCAGATACCTGGCTACAGAAGGAAACCACAAAGAACCTCTTTAAAAATGAACCATACTTTGTCTAGCATTGTTAGAATACTGTCTGCTACATTCAATAACGAGATGGAGTATGGGCTTATCAGTAAATACCATCGTGATATGAAGTTCCAGCGTGCCAATCATGAGCCAGCGTGTTATTTGTGATGTCAGCCAGCCAATGAGAAGTCAGCGTTGTTGTTCGACGAGCGTCCGAAGTGGTGGTATGTTGTGAAGTGCTCGTGCAAGCTGTAACATTAAAAGTAGTTCAGTAAGTTTTCTCGAAGTCTATTACAGTTCATCTATTAATTTTCTTAATTTTACATTATTTGTTCAACGACCCCACCAATAGCCAATATACGGGGGTACGAATGAGCAGGTGATGATGAAACGATCAAGTGATAAAGGACGTTTAAAAAACGCATGCCTTAAGAGGGACTCGAACCCACGCCCAACAGTGACTTCATTTCCCAACACAGCGCGTTAGTTGACTGAGCCACGGGGACAGTTCTTACAGCTTGGTGCAAGCACTGACCAAGGTTTGGAGTTTGCATATAAGAAATTAAGTTATGAGTTTGCTATTGTTACGCATCAAGTTTATTGCTAATGGTAGCAAAGATCTATTGGCATCGGATGGATGATTAATGAGATGATGATTTCTTGGGTAATGGGAAGGAAGCGGTCATGCCTTTACTGTGGGAACCATCCCGGCACTAGCCTAGACTACAGGGGGCTATCGTTATTACGCCTATAAGAAAATATGAATTACCAGAGTTTGAGCTACCGAGAGTTTACTGTGCACTTATCACTTCAATTTGAATCTGACAAAAACATAGCAACAATAGATTACTTATTCAATTATTTGGTTGCTATTCTTGATATCCAAAATAGTTCAATTGAAGTTTTACTTACATTTCATAGGCCGACTGTTTGCTTGAGAAATCAATAAAATCATGAAAATGAACATTTTTTGACCATTTTTTTAATTCATATTTTCTGAAATATATATATGATAGGCCTATACGAACATATTTATGTCAAAATATTGAAGGTTGAGTATATTGATACATCTTTATATTTAAAATTATATTGGGTTTAACGGCGCACTTTAATGGTGTTAAAGATCTAATGGGCGTAATGGCGTGAATGCTAGTAATGGATGAGACGATGGGATGATGCATTGGTTTCTTAGATAGTGGGAAGGAACCGGTCGTGGCAACCATCTCGGATAATGGAAGTCTTTATTTGGTCAATTTTTGTATGGTCAAATATATGATATAGTATGATGATAGATGTACAACGATTGCACAAAGTAGGCGGGGTTCACTATTAAAAGTGGTCTTCCAGCCAAACCTTCAATTAATAATAAGTAGTTATAATTTCAACTATTATTATCATTATTATGATACAAATTAACAATGACTAAGAGGATTAGGAATACATTAGTTATATACAGTAAACCCTCGTTAATCCAAACTTGGTTATTCCGAAATTTGACGTATTTCGTACTTGAAATCGGTCCCCAGCTGAAGGTATGAGCATTTCAATGTTAATTAATATGGTTAATCGTAATTCGAACTAATATTTCGTTCTTTCAATTGCTAGAACACTGATTTCGGATTAGATATTTCGAAATAATCCGAGTGAATTCCGTGAAGTTATCACTGTTTTCCCAATTTCCATCTTTTTTATTTGATACGTAAGAATGAGTGGAAGCATGCTCAGCTGTTCCATGCTTTGTGTACCGAATGCAGTCGACCTTGACGAAGTCTGAGCTCGGAACACTCGTTCGTTCGACTCGGGACGGCCGAGCGCCAATAGAAACGGGCCATATGAGGATCACGCGTCACGGAGATAGCCGAGTACACACGATCAGCGAGGCCCTTAGCAACGGATCTATCACGTAGTCTCAGCCGGTGACACAGCTTCCTCTAGCGCGCAATTCGAAATTAACTATATTTTGAGAGGGAAAAATTTACTTTGATTTATCCGAATTTTAACAAACCGAAATCATTTTTTTTAGGTCCCTTCGATTTCGGATTAACGAGGGTTTACTGTATGAATAACGGTAATAAAAATAATGTATTGAGGACTAATTATAATACAATGAAAGTTTATGGTAAAAACGAGCTTAAGGGAATCGGTGTAATAAGTGAGAATCGTAATGAATAATGATGATTGTGGGTGGTTGAGAAATTAGAATGTGACATTAGGAGGTAGGAATTCGTGGAGGGAGTAGAATGCCTCGTCAACGAGGAATGCTTTACTTTGCTACCTGGCTACAGAAGGAAACCAAAAAGAACCTCTGTAAAAATGGACCATACTTTGTCTAGCATTGTTAGAATACTGTCTGTCATATTCAATAACGAGATGGAGTATGGGCTTACCAGTGAATAGCGTCGTGATATGAAGTTCCAGCGTGCCAATCATGAGCCAGCGTGTTGTTTGTGATGTCAGCCAGCCAATGAGAAGTCAGCGTTGTTGTTCGACGAGCGTCCGAAGTGGTGGTATGTTGTGAAGTGCTCGTGCAAGCTGTAACATTAAAAGTAGTTCAGTAAGTTTTCTCGAAGTCTATTACAGTTCATCTATTAATTTTCTTAATTTTACACTCTTTATTTGTTCAACGACCCCACCAATAGCCAATATACAGGGGTACAAATGAGCAGGTGATGATGAAACGATCAAGTGATGATAGGTGAAAGGATGTTTACAAAAACCCATGCCTCAAGAGGGACTCGAACCCACGCCCAACAGTGACTTCATTTCCCAACACCGCGCGTTAGTTGACTGAGCCACGGGGACAGTTCTTACAGCTTGGTGCAAGCACTGACCAAGGTTTGGAGTTTGCATGCAAGAAATTAAGTTTTGAGTTTGCATCAAGTTTATTGCTGTAGTAATGATAGCAAAGATCTATTGGCATTGGATGGATGATTAATGAGATGATGGTTTCTTGGGTAATGGGAAGGAAGCGGTCATGCCTTTACTGTGGGAACCATCCCGGCATTAGCCTAGAATACAGGGGGCTATCGTTATTAGGCCTATGGGAAAATATGAATTACCAGAGTTTGAGCCAACTTATTACTTATTCAATTATTTGGTTGCTATTCTTGACATCAAAAATAGTTTAATTGAAGTACTACATAAATTCCATAGGCCGACTGTTTGCTTGGGAAATCAATGAAATCATGAAAATGAACATTTTTAGACTATTTTTTATTCATATTTTCTGAAATATATATGATAGGCCTAGTGCCTATACGAACATATTCAAGTCAAAATATTGAAGGTTGAGTATATTGATTCCTCTTTATATTTAAAATTATATTGGATTTAACGGCGCACTTTAATGGTGTTGAAGATCTAATGGCGTGAATGCTTGAAATGGATGAGACGATGGGATGATGCGTTGAAGGTTTCTTAGATAGTGGGAAGGGAGCGGTCGTGGCAACCATCTCGGATAATGGTAGTCTTTATTTGGTCAATTTTTGTGTGGTATAATATATAATATAGTATGATATAATATGATAATAGATATACAACGATTGCACAAAGTAGGCGGGGTTCACTATTAAAAGTGGTCTTCCACCCAAACCTTCAATTAATAATAAGTAGTTATAATAATGATGATAATAGTAAAAATTATGATCCAAATTAACAATGACTAAGAGAGGATTAGGAATACATTAGTTATACATGAATAACGTTGATAAAATAATGTATTAAGGACTAATTATAATACAATGAAAGTTTATGGTAAAAACGAGCTTAAGGGAATCGGTGTAATAAGTGAGAATTGTAATGATGATAGTGGGTGGTTGAGAAATTAGAATGTGACATTAGGAGGTAGGAATTCGTGGAGGGAGTAGAATGCCTTGTCAACGAGGAATGCTTTACTTTGCTACCTGGCTACAGAAGGAAACCAAAAGAACCTCTGTAAAAATGGACCATACTTTGTCTAGCATTGTTAGAATACTGTCTGTCATATTCAATGACGAGATGGAGTACGGGCTTACCAGTGAATAGCGTCGTGATATGAAGTTCCAGCGAGCCAATCACGAGCCAGCGTGTTGTTTGTGATGTCAGCCAGCCAATGAGAATCCAGCGTTGTTGTTCAACGAGCGTCCGTAGTAGTGGTATGTTGTGAAGTGCTCGTGCAAGCTGTAACATTAAAAATAGTTCATTAAGTTTTCTCGACGTCTATCACAGGTCATCTATTCATTTTATTAATTTTACATTCTTCATTTGTTCAATGACCCCACCAACAGCTAGGTTATGCGGGGGTACGAATGAGCAGGTGATGATGCAATGATCAAGTAATGATATCTGAAAGAATGTTTACAAAAACCCATGCCTTGAGCGGGACTCGAACCCACACCCAACGGTGACTTCACTTTCTAACAGTGCGCTTTAGTCGACTGAGCCACGGGGACAGTTGATTTTTTTAATTATATCCAAGCGCCCAAGGTCTATATACCGTACTTCATTCATTTCTATTGCGCTCAACGACACATTGAACTGATGACTAATATCTATGGGCGTCAGTGAATAATTATATGGGATGATGAGATGGAAGGTTATTTCATCAGGTATTTACGGATAGTGGGAAGGAGCCGGTCCTGGTCTGTTGTTGAGTAACCATCCAAGTATAAGCCTGAATGACAGGAAAACCTTGAAAAAACTCATGGCGGGAATCGAACCCTCGGCTCCTGAATGCCAGTTCATTGTGCTAGCTGCTCAACCACACAACTCGGTAAATGTTTTTTTATTTAGAGTTCCACAATACACTGCAATGATAACTCAAGATCTATTAGCGTCGATGAATGAAGGACGATGGTGGGAAGATCAGACTACGGGTTATTTTATTAGATATTTTTGGATAGTGAAGGCAGTGGTCATGGCCTGATGTCACATTACCATTTCAGTATGAACTTAATGACAGAAAAGAATCAGAAAAAACAGTCAGGATGGTCGACCACAATGGGAATCAAACCCCGGTCTTTTGAATGACAATTCTTCTTCTCATGTGATAATTTAAGACTCGAGGCCAACTAAGCCAGCAATCCAGAAGGGCATATAGGCAGAATTTCTACTATGTACCATGTGGGTCGTAGGCATGAGGTAAAAACATAGGCCTACATGACTTTTCAGCCAGGACTTAGACAGCAATCAACGGCAAGTATTCTTGTTCATGTACCGGTAGGCCTACCGCCTATCATGTGTATCAGGGTGGGAAATCAGCAAGTGTAGGCCTATGCCTATTGACCTAGGCCTGGATCCCAATTAATAAAAGCTATGAAATCCTACATCTAGGTACCATCTATTACTTAGGTTGGGTCTCAAAAAAAACTTTGCACGTTGAAATCAAGTGGACTTAATGTTCTCAAAGTAAAAAATGACTAGAATTAGAAGCTTACGTGTACAGCTGCTACGGCCCACTACTTTCCCAGCAAGGTACGCGGACGCTTGGCCTAAATGGAAAAGATATTAATTTCGCAATTTCTCATGTCAGCATGATCATTGTTGGTTCATTCACTAGATTTTGAACCACCAATAATCAAATACCATAACTAATTATGCATGCACTGTGCATCAGAGTAACATACGTCAGTAAATGCTAAAAAAAGTTTACCTTCGATGTCGCCAAATCTCGGAAGCCATGTTGGATGCGATCAGATTGTGCGTTCAGAAGTTAAGAAAGACATGCTTTCATTGCTATGCATGCTGGGTATTATGACGTAAAAATGACGGGACATACGAGTTAGGTCGAAAATCAAATGTTATTATTTTCAGGTAGAGTTTTAACAAAAATATATAATGATTTGTTTAGATCAATCAGAGCTATTGAGGAACCCATTAAGAATTCAAGCAACAAGTATAACCATTAACCAATGAACTTTGTCATAGTTGGATTTATAGTTGTCAACGTTTGTGGATGTTTCAAGCATATTGTGGGCGCGGGATAGAAAGAGCTAGAAAAGTAAGATGCGATGATATAAAATAAAATGAAATAAGATGATAGATGAAGAGAAAAGTGACAAGAAAATTAAATAAAGTAAAAAAAAAAAACGCACAATTGGTTCAGTACTCACTCCATATACTCTGGTCACCAAAAGGCTCCCTCCAGACTTTATCGCCATGGGTAGCTCTTTTACGAGCAAATAACCTTCTCCTGCCGATAGCTCTGGAGATCATTGGGCCACTCGGCCCCCACCATGACAAGGTGTTCGGATCCTTCGAGGGGGACTAGTCTTAAAGATATGAGTGCACTACAGTATAAACTATACAAACAAAAAACATTTTTTATAATTCTGATTCATGGGGTCCCTTGGAATTCAAATAAATGAGGGTTTACCATATGAACTTCACACAGAACCAATCGAAAACTCAATTTTTAATGGGTCCGTTTTTTTTTCTCGACTCGAACTTGAATTCTCGAACTCGCACACCCCTAATATTTTATTTTAATTACATCGAAACTTGATATAAAATTATTATTCCCCGATTAAAAATGTGGATGAAAGGTAGGATCGTTTGGATGGGGCACCACAAAGGCGTTCTTACCACCCCAATTCAATCTATTTTAATATAAATGAATAAATAAGAAATGAAACACATTTGATGGAGAATTCTCTTATTTAGCTATTGAACAGTCAAATACATAAAAAGCACATACATGTTGGTTTTAAATACAATAATACACATATAATATGGATGTCTGTTGGAGCATACAATCACTGTAGGCTTTGCGGTGAATTCCTTTCGACAGTCTATTACAACTATATCTCTTTATTGCTTTGAACGATTAAAACTCTTTAGGAACTAGTTAAATTAAATTAATTTGAATTGAACGGTTTGCTGAAATGGCAAGCAGGGCACCATAGTTATTAATTCAAGTGGTTACCAATTAATGGATTTTATAATAATTATAGTTTTGGCAGAACTATTGGGTTACTTTTCCTTTAGCATTAAAGTAATATCAATGCACCATATCAAATTTTCTACATTTGTATATACATTAATTTAAATGAGACATTTAGAATGTATTTTAAATTTTCAATCACTATTTTTTTAATAATGGATACCTAAGATTTTTTTTAAACAAGCAAATATATAACAGCCCTAGTTGACTATGAAGGAAAATTACCCCAAGCTTTTGTCCATAAATACCTTAATTCTTCAACAATATAACATTTCAATTACTATTTACAAACATCTTATTAAGTTAGTTACCAATCAAAATATAAAATGGTTAACATTTCAATATTGATTTCGTTGAATATTTGTCAACTGTGTCGATATTTTTATAATTAATTATTACTATTACACGTACTTTAGGCCCACAATAATTTACTCTTCACTGTTATATTGTGACACACAATATCTTACGTAGGACGTACACTATTTACTTTCTATTTTCTTTCAATAAAACCGATGTGAATAATAGATCATCACAAAATAGAGAGAGAGAGATGGGTGGACATTTGACATAGCTACTAAAATGAACTTTGATGAAATGAACCATTCACAGTTCATTACAATTTTAGTATTTTTTTTTTTTTTAAAACATAAAAACATGTTTATATAAGGAATCAAATAATATTGCAATAATTATTTTCTGTATTTCCAAAATGTTTTTATGCATTTTTTTTCTTGCATTAATGGACGTCAATAAACTAATAATCCAAAAACTTGAAACTGTAATAAATTTGAAAATTGAAAATGTCTTTGAAAAATAAATTCATATACAATTTAAAACCTAGCATTGCAATTCATTCAATACCAACACTGGTTTGGTAAGGCATCAGATTTCATCAAGAACATAATTATATTCAATACATCTTTAATCATAACACGTTACACGTAGATTGCTATGATATCTGAACATATTTCATACGTTCAGTCTTTAATAACCTATAATAATATACTATGTTTACGTAATTGTTTCACAAACAAATAATTTAAATTCATCAAAACAAATTAATATAGGCCTATATAATATCCTCACAAATAATGAGCATTGTTGCTCACAAATAATGAGCATTGTTGCTCACAAATAATGAGCATTGTTGCTCACGAATAATGAGCGTAGTTTCGTGTGATGTTCTCACTTGTCGATAATGATGTGTAATACTAATATTTAAAGGACACCACCACCCTGAAATAAGATTTCAACGGATAATAACTATATTTATTTCCTTAATTTTAGAGGTAACTAGAAATCATCATCTCAATTTCAGAAATTCTACTTGATTTATTTGTCCTCCAGGACACAACCTTTTTTCCGAGTCGTGACGCAGACATTACTCGATTCTGTTAATGTTAATATACAGAATCGGTAATGCCTACGTCCCGGCTCATGGTGTCCGGAGGACAGAAACAATATTATAATTTCTTAAATTGAGATGATGATTCCTAGTTTACTCTAGAATTAGGTAAATAAATATTGCCATTATTCATCAAAATCTAGTATTAGGGTTGTGATATCCTCTAATAGTTGTCTATCTACTATTACTGTTCACTTCCGACGCTCCTACAACTTAGCTGCTTCTTTCCATTGTTTTTTGTTCAGTTGGTCAGCTTGTTAGTTGCGTTTCACAGATGGTACGATGCGAGCCGCAACAGTTGCGTTTCATGTAACGATATTGGCAGTACTGGTAACCGTAGCGCAGCAGGAAATCCCTGCAAGACATGCTGCCGCCGATGTTGGTAGCAGTGTCGACACAATCAGTGGCGCCCGCTGAACATTAGCAACAGAGACGGTATATTAGTTCATTGTTCAATTTCATGTCAAGATTGGTGGAATGATATTTAAAAAATTAATACAGGTACAAGAAAAAGTAGCGGGTACACTGTCAGTGTTATACAGTGTAATTTGGAAAAGTCACAAAATAGAAAGTGCACACTTCAACAATGTCATTTATTAAAAATTTACATTGTTGGCAGTTTATTTGTAACATTTTGTTGGCCATGTTGGGATTTAGAGGCGAATTCTGTCGTTACTTTTGGTGTCGAATAAGGAAACTAGCCTGAGCTTGATATATGAATTGGGTAAGAGGGAAAAAAAGAACAGTGATTACGGAAATTATGAGAAAACTTCAAGTGATCTATGGACCTTCACCTGGTCAACACCTATGGGTGCTCTACCTATATAACACTGTACTCTAGTGATGTTCAAAACAAATTCTATTATGTTTTCATGTAAATCAATTTTCGTTTTTTTGAGTATCAAATAGTCAAAACGTCGTGAGTTAAAACATCATCTCTGTGTTCTTTCAACGGCTCTCTACCATTAGTATAGGACTATCTACTTATGAACCTCGGTAAGCTGCTGTTCTTTCTTTCCCTTTTATCCAATTTATATAATACAAGAAAAAAGTTGTGATTTCGTGAAAATGTATATCAAATCTGAGAAGCGGCTCAGTGGATTGATTCAAAACTTTACAAAGTTATAAATAATATATAGAATAATATTTTCTGATTTTGTCATTTTAAACAAACAATTTGAATTTGAAACTATTCTAATGCTGGATTATTCTCAAGGGAGATTTCAATATTTCATGCTAGCTAATTTTTCTTAAAATTTGTTGAATACGTTAACTACACAATTGAATGTTGACCAGTATACTACTTTATTGTTAGGGCCTAGTGAAAATGTGCAGTTATTTGGTTCTCCTGATCTAAAAAGTAAAACTAGTGGAGTAATGAGCAACTTTAGTTTTTCTTTATATTAAATTGACTTTTCATTCACACTTATCTAACTAGTCATGCCAGAAATGTTTTACGTTAATTTGAAATTAGTTATTTTTCTTCAGAAGTTTCTAGTATATGTATTTTCTCACAATGAGCAATAATCAATTATTGAACCTTCAAATACTTGTTTAGCAGCGTAACATGTAACAAGAAACATGTTATGTTTCTTACACCTCGTGTAACTTTAATCACATTCTTCAGTGTTTCTTTAAAAGTTGTTCCTGTCAACTTGTTTTTTGTTCGACTAAATTTTTTGCCTATATTAATTGATTTGCTAACCAGTCGATTAGATCAACAGATTCGTTAACAAGTTTTTGGGAAACCGCGCCTCAAGTGTTTCAACTTTTATCATTGAAAATAATAATATTTAGATGATTGTGTATCAATACTTGAAAAAAAAAAAGAAAATAACATTCAATTCAAAGGTAAAAATAATTTAATAATTTCAGTATTACAGTAGCCCTACATTAAATTGGAAGAGTGAATCAATTTTTCGCAAAATATTTCTAGAATATATTATCAATATCATATGCTTAATTTATATTTATTGTTTTCATAATTTGATAACGGTAATTAAGAAAATGATAAATTCATAATAACACACACTACTTACCTTTATATAATATTCAACTCAGTATATTTACATGACGTGCAACATTATTCCACCAATATACCAACAGAACAACAATAAATATATGCACATTTTGATGAACTAAAGAGGCGGCGGGCATTTGCTATCAGTGTAAACTCATTCCGTGAACTCTCATGGCCATAGTTTATCAAGTATCAATGTAGGCGTACTATTTTCTAAATTTAGTTTCTAAAGAATAAAGCTAGATATACACCAATTCAGAAAGATCAATTTCATCAAATATACATAGGCCTACTGAATCAACTCTGCGCTTTATTGACCACGCTAATGACTGGCTGTGTTTTGTTTACCATCTGTCTTTAATATTAGTGATCCGGGAATGCAAGCGTTAAGGGGGTGCATGCATGGTACTTAGAGAAATATAGAGAAATTCATCTTCACTATTTTTTTTTTTTTTTCACGTTCACGAACAAGTGCAATTGAATTAAAAGTATATCAATCCCAAGATAATGTTATGCTCTTTAACTTTAATTATTAATATGACATTTTATATCTTTGATTTCAATCAGTTTTAAGGTAATATGTCAATGAATTTCAGCACATTCGTGGTATTCATTGAGGTATTATCTCAAAACTGATTGACTCGCATTGAATGATTGAACTGATAAATTCACTAAAATAGAAGATCATATTAACTAAATAGCATACAATTATCTCGGAGTTGATATGCTAGTTGTTCAATTATACACTGGTTCGTGAACATAGAAGAAAACAGTAAAGATGAATTTCCCTATTCTTACAGGCACCGCCCATGCACCCCCTTAAAGCCGTGTACTATTTGACTGTGGTTGTCACTCAGAAACTAAAGTTTCAGTTACGTTTAAACTTAAACAGAATTTTGATGAAATACACGTAACGAACTCAGCGTGTGATTGTACTCGATCACAATCAAGTCTCCTTGAATGCCTGCCAGCTCTTAAATACACATTCTTACATCTTTTGTTTTCCACCAACAATTAGTACCTAATCTACAAATACCACACCTATTAGTTATTCTCACAGTTAGTAAAATATAGATAATCGTTAGAAAAACATGCATTTGTACAAAGCAGTCACATGACATAAGATTTATGAACAGTATGGTACATGTTACAAGAAAATATACGATTATTTATTAGTAGATCTATGACGCAATTTGTGTACCTGTTTAATTGTAACCAGTAAAAATGAATTTCGTTACAGGAAACCCTCGTTAATTTAAACTATGATGGTTTAAATGTTGGTAATTCAAACCTTTTTCTGGTCCTACAGAAATTTCACTCGTAAGCTCGGCGACGTATATTTCTATAATACAACTTGAATAAATCAGAATGTGGTTTTTGACTCCACTGAATTTTAAATGAAAGAGGGCTTACATCTGGTTGTACAACTGATGATTAAGAATTAATTAGTTATTTATTAGTTAAGGTACAGAAATAACAAGGGTAACCAAGGGTGATTAATTTGATGACTATTTCGTTGATCATCAGTTAGTACAACTGGCTCTTACTGCATTATCATGATAATTGAATAATCAAATATGTATAATTAAATATCAGTACATTATTGCGACATAGACTGGTGGGAAAATGATGTACTTTGATGGAGTTTCTGAAAACAAGAGATTATTGTTTTTAAGGGTAGGTTGTTGAGAGAGAATGTCAGAAGGAAAGAGTCGATTGTATCATGAATAGTCGAGGAAGTTTCAGTCGATCAGCTAGATGATGAGATGCTCGTAGTATTTTTAGTTTAGCGAAGTCCGCTGATAAAACGTGCAGCAGAAAAAAGAGAGAATTATTAAAACGATCGGATCTGATTCTATATTTGTTAGGATTTGTTGGAAGAAAGAAAATACAATTAATGTTTGTGAAGTTGTACGAAAACGGATTATATTATGTATGTCAAATGAATTATGAAATAAATCGATCAAGCGTTGAAATGAATCGACTGAGTTAGTGAAGAAAAACTTGCTATTAATTCAGATGAAAAGTCAAAATCATTGTTACAAAAATAGAGAAATGAGAAGAAGTTGATACCTGTCTTTATTAGAGCTTTGTAAAAACTGTAATATAGTTTTAAAAAGAAGTTCATTAATATTAATATAAATTTGCGATGCATTATAATTATCAAGTAAGAAATCGTATATAGATGACAGTTGATGAGAAGAAGTGAATAAAAATTTCAGTTAATCAATATTGTTATATTTTTTATAATGTCACGTATCTGTCAAAACGTTCGTCAACTCACCATTGACACCTTCTGTGCCGTTCACATTGACTTTGTATTCGGTATTTTTCGTGGCCGATGTTTCGTAATAGTTGACGACTACAACTGGTGCGGGTGAGTCGGTAGTGGTCGTGGTTCTACTTTGGAGGGCGTAAGGATTAGAAGCTTTGGGAGTAATCACCGCGTAAGGATTCAAAGTTGTTGAACTGTAAAACTGATTATAATTATTATAACTTCCTTGCTTTTTCTCCGTCGTAACAATAGGCTTTTTCGTCGTCGACGTAAGATCTTTGAAATATTTAAAGTAAGGATTTTCTGTTGTGATTTGAGATTTTGGTGGCTCTATTGTAGTTGTTTTTTGAAAGAAATTACTGAAATCGTACGGACTTTTCGTTGTAGTGAACATTTTTATGAATTGAAATGGACTTTTTGATGTTAATGAATGTTTACTTTTTTCATAATAAGGATTACTAGTTGTTGATATTTTATTGACAAATTGGAACGGAGTTTTGGTTGTGAATGCGTTATAATTTTTGGTTTTATCGTTATAAGGATTAACGGTGGTACTAGCTATTTTATTATTTGTATATGCGTAAGGATATTTGGTAGTTTGTTTGTACAGGTACGGATTCTTAGGGGAGGTATTGTACGCTACGTGTTTGAATGGGTATTTGGGAGTGGAGATACTTTGCGTCGAAGGAGGTTGCGTTGTTGTTGTTGTTGTCGTTATGGGTTGAGTTGATTTGTAATCGTTCCACGAGTACCTGTTTATATTGAACCATACATGCACATATGTTTACAATTGTAGTTACTAGTTTGTACAGTGAAACATGCACACTTAATATTGATCACAAATATTTACATGTATTTACAGTATTATTTACAATTTATGTACAAAATAACAATAACAAAATTAATTGTTAATCCACAAAAATATTTACAAGTATGTGTACATACTAGAATCCAGGAAAGAAGAAGGCCACCTACCAACATAACAAACACAAATATCACATTGACTATATCACCTTATTGGTAGTATGTTGAGAGGCAATTATTTATCACAACGAGATTTATAATTCGAAACGCAACTACGTCTTTGAGAACTTTCAACATTGCTGTGATTTTCTCTACAATTACTGGTGTTTTTACAATCGTTTAGTTGGTATAGATGACCTCCTTTTGTGGATACATGTCGTTGAGTCTATTCTAGAAAATCGTTTATTAAAGATTTTTATATTACATAGTCATTTTCTTCTCATCAGTTAGAATGAAAATGCATTTTCCGGGTTTGTGAATTGGGATGCAGTCTAAATCAATCAATTTATATTATATAAAAATTAAAATTAAATGCTGATCACATTCCTACAACTCTACCCATTGTGCATCGATTGCCCGACTATCGTACCGCTGTGACGTTGCCTAGTTTTATTGTGCAAATTGAATGCAGTTTTGCACAAGACATAACCATACCTCATGAGGCAATAACCAGTACCGCTAGACCCAAACCAAGATGTATTGAGGGTTGCGTTGGTCGGCCGATACCTAGTGGTGCTTCAACGTCCCATCCCAAACATGTACTTATTCATAATTCGAATCTTTGAATCAACCATTGAGACTCATGTAGTAGTGATACAACAAACTATAACTTTGTTTACAAATGGACGATTTTTTGGGTGGTAAGATCGCCCTTGTGGTGCCCAGTCCAGACGATCTTATTTTCATCCATAGCCTTTATTGGGGAACAATGATTTTGTATCAACTCTTGATGTTGTTAATGGAAAGAAAAAAGAATGCAAAATTGTGTTTACGCTGGTTTATCTGTATGCAAGAGTTATCTGAAATGCCAATATTAGAGATATCTAGAAGATATAGAGATATCTATAGATATCTAGTTTCAAATTCTAAATTTGGTAGAGCAGCTATCACGGTTTACAGTAGAGAGGTCTTGTATTGAAGCTATTTTGTACGATCCAACAATAGTGCTAGTTCTACCAAATTCCGTGCAGATCGCTAGGTGAAAAGAGGCCGGTGAGCCACGCTCTACGCATGCGTGCACCAATGTATGTCATTGTTGGTGGCAAGACGTCAGCTGTCAAACGTCAACTACACCACGTGACCGGCCTCTTTTCACATAGCGTTCCACATGGATTATGATGGAACTAACAGCACTGTTGGTATCACCCTTTCAATGCACAAAGATAGTCCGATACAAGACCAGTCCTATTCTAGACCGTAGCAGTGTTGAAGGATGGTACTTCTGAATTGGAACCTTTTTGAATCGGTAGTTAAAGCACCATAAAATATCAATCGACCAACTCAAAATATCAATACATCTTGACCGAGGTACCTGAAGAGTGTATACCGGAATAAACTCGACTCTGTTGTGTAACATAGGTTTGGGTGTCCAATCTTATCTGAACCCCTATCACATTTTACAACTATCCATTCATAAGTATCCCCAAGCCTGTATTACCCGACCGTATCGGCTTTATTCCGGTAAACGCTATTCAGCGTCCTCTATTGACCCACACTATACACTACTCTATATCTCTATACACCATACTCGACACATACAACACACAAAACAGTTTCCGTGTATGTAATCATGCATGTTAGTGCGTCTTACCTTTGTGTTGTGACGTTGGCTAGACTGGCGTAAACGGGCCGTGATTGCGTGGCAGATGTGTCCGCGTCGTTGCGTCGGATGTACGTAGGCGTGTTCTGCGAGTAGTCCGGAATTATGTTCTCGTGTTCCGTCGTGCATCGACCGTTTATGCAGTACTGGGAACATAACGGTACATTGTTAGAGGAAAATACAACCCTGACATTTGTAGTTGACTTTGGAAAGAATGTTCAAAATTATTTTTGCGTCTGAATGGTATATTTTGCCGCCCCTGTGGCTTAGTCAAGTATTGCTAGCGGTAGAAACTGAAGTCAGGTCGGGCGTGAGTTCAATAAGGCATGCCGTATATCTAAGGCATGGGTTTTTGTGAACTTCCTTCACCTATCATCACTTCATTGTTTCATATCCCCGTATCCCCGTATAGCCTATCCCCGTATAACCTAGCTGTTGGTGGGGTCGTTAAGCAGCCTTTTTTTTAAATTGGTTCTGTGATTTGCTTATGATTTATTAATTAAAGTAAATGTCAATAGTTACATAGTTCTCTGTAGATGTCTATGCAGTGCTATAGACATGCAGTGCTATACAGATTTATTTGTTGAAAATTTGATTTATCCTATTTAAAGGAGACTGTGTTGATGAATAATCTCATTTACACTATTTTCGGTCACTATGTCGTAGAGGCATGTTTACCTGACCGTCCCCGCACGTCGAACCCTCAGCGGCCGGCCGATATGCGACACAATACCCCGACCCGGCGTCGAAGCAGAACAGCTGGGCGCATACTCGGTCGTCTTTCTGTAACCATACAACACCCACGTTCAGTCAATAACAACATAATTATTAGTTACACATTTATTTGACACGGAAAGTAACTACATAATGCGATTGTAAATGCATTATGGCTGACGAATGGTTACAAAAGACAAGTCAACAATGTAATATACCAATCAATGTTATTTTTGAAAATATGCAAATGCTACATTTTGTAACTTTCCACTAGTTTTACTTTTGACACTAGATGCGTAGCTGCAACTTTCTCTGTCAAATAGCGGACAGCAAGTTTGTTTCGTTCCCATAACAACTAGGAATTTTGAGCACAAACAAACTGATACTGGAGACGTGAATATTGTAAAACATATTTTGGGGGACATTATTATTCACATTACAGAAACATGTGACCAGTTTGATACAATAATATAAACAAAATATGTTCAATATAAAGATATGAATGACAATATTTTTATACCACGCTTTGAATACATCGATTGATATTGTGCTGTTTGTAAGGTGTATTCAAAAATGAATCTATATGAAGAGTACTGGAAGGGACCGAGAACTGTCCGTGGAAGGTGATTTAAGGAATTTTTGAAAATCCTTAATTAGAATGTGAATAAATAACCAAAACTTCATCTTTACGTTTTACCTAGGATAATCTACAATGGATACGCAACTTGGACTTCTTCCATGTTCTCCCAGCTGACGATCATCTCCAGTGCTAAGAAACTTTTCGACGCCACCTAGATCGCCTATAAGCTAGCTACAGGCTCTACAGGGCTCTGATGGCCTGAGTAGTCAATGTAAAACTGAAACATCGCCGCTTAGATCGCCTACAAATTAGCTGAATGCCCGAGTAGTCGATCTAGATGGCTTATGTAATCGGTTTAATATAACCAGAACAACGTTGCAAATCCGATGATTTTGTCTATAGATTTACAATTATCTCCTAGTACTGTATTGTATTGTATTGTATTTTATTATCGTCCCGTGGACCAGTACATGGTACAAAGTATGGGTATCGTCAGGTATAAAATAGTAGCATAAAGTAGAATATGTTGGACGGGAGTCTCCCATCCCTGGTAACACTGACAGCGTGGTTATTTCGTCACCCATTTTCCAATTTTATGCTGAATAATTTGTTCTAGATAATTAGAAAATATTTTCAATATTTTCAAGATAATATAAGTACTAACTATTCAACTCATATTGCCAATCGTATAGATCTGAAAAATGTTTTTTCAGCTCTATACCTCAAGTTGCATGGATCTGGGTGGCCGATTCGCGTATCCATCGTAGATAGCTACTGTCCTAGGTTTTACAAATGCTAGTAAATTGTTAAATGAAACGAGTGTATACGTACGAAGCAAGCTGATGTGCCGCGGTCTTTCCTACACTGCGCGTCGAGCGTGAGCAGTTTCCCGGGCAAGACGCGGGGCAGGGACTCATCCTCGTGGGGCGAGTTGTACAAGCATGTCGCCGTGTCTCCGCTGGAAACAAACATATTCATTGGATGAGCTTTAGCAAAGATTTCCATCCCACTCTTATTTAACGCTACTCCTCAGTTTAATACGGTGGTAAAACTGGTAGCGAGAATTTTTCTGTTGGTCAGTTTTTAAATGGCACTATGAACAACAGTTGAATATCACATCATCTGTTTCTGTGGTCACATTGAAAAACAATAAATTACCTAAACCATAAATAGCGCTATGCTCGTGACAGCATTTAAAAGTTATTTTGCGTAACAAAAGTTACTGCAACGTGAGTCGAACCATGGACCCCGAGCATGTGAGTCAGCTACACTAACAATAGTGCCAGAGCGACATCTACTCAACATATTGCTCGTTCTGTAAACTCTTTGTGTAAATGCAATTAGCACTTGATGTCAGTTAGTACTAATCAGCAGTTAGTGAACCTAGTGTTAACAGAGTATAAGAGTGAAGCAATCAATGAGCTGACTTACTTGAGGAAATGGTGGAATGAGATGACGCTGCATGGCGACCATTTGAAGCCTTTGTCCGTGTGCCGGAGATCAGACATGATGAACCCGTCTTCCCAGCGACACTTCTCTGCCCCCGGACCGCCCAGGTAACTGGGGGGCGGCGACCCGTCGTGCACGGCGCCCAGTCTGGAATCAACCAATCGTTTGGGTGATATTTCGCGCCGATATCTCGGTCAGTTGATAGAGGACAAGTGAAGGAATATGTTGGTAAATAGCTAAACTAAAACGTGGCTAGTTTTTAGTATAGCTATAGTGTTTGGCTTCTTTAAAAAAGGTATGAAATACCTATTAGGTATACTAAGGGAAACTTACAATATAATATTTTCATGATTTGATATGGAGATCAGCAAATGAGAGTCAAGAAATCCATTTCTTTTTATAATTTTCACTGAAAACTAATAGATCCATAAAATGATTACAGAAATACTCTATTTTGAATTGGACATGACTCGGTTTTGCACATTATCGCTTACTACTACACGTTACGTCGTAAGACGGGAGCGTCCGCCTGCTTAATCTCATGGGGCGTGACATTTCCTCACAAATGCATGCACGTGTTTAAACCACAGCCTTCTTGATTGGATAAGTCAGTCTCTTCTGATAAAAGAATGATCTGAATCAAAGAAGACTGTGGTTTAAACAAATTGACAGGTTTTGAATGGTTATAATTTTGAACATTTTTGAACATATTCAATTTATTGAAAATATGTTGATAACACGTTAGGGTTGCCTAACTTACAAATGGCCGACTTCGTGAGCTCCTACGATGATTCCTGAGAAGCCACCGGTATCTTCAATGATGGCAACGCTGTTGACCTTCTCAAGTCGCTTGTTGACTACGCATGCGCCACCGACATAAGCGAAACCTGACGAAACATAACAATGACATCAGAACAATTGCAATGAACAACTTTCGAGAAACTATTATTCATCGTAGTCTATTAGAAGTCTGATTTTTTTTCATCCCGGGATCTTGATTAATTTCTTTGTTTAAAATACGCACAATTGTGTTACGAGCACTTGGGAGTTGGTTTGGTAAATATAGAGGGAATAGAACAATTGTAAATGTAATTAAAATAAAATTATCAACTTCATAATCTAATTGAAAGTGTAGATATAATTATAAAAAAGCTATAATTGTAAACTCAATATTTTTTTTGCTCAATGAAATTCGTTCACTATATTTTAATTTTTAATATTGTTGGAAAATAACAAGAAAGATTCAAATCCACTCCCAAGTCTTTAAAATCCTATCATGTTTCAAACCCTACAAATGGAATAGAATGGAATGGAACATGAATATTTCCCCCTGAATGTATTGTGTTTATTGAACATACAAGTCTGATTAGAATCTAGAATAATTATTTAGTACCTAAGGATGATTATTTTGTATAATATCCATTCATTTGTATAATGTTGTAGGCCTAATACATAGATTGTAAATATCTAATATTTTTTCAAATGTGAGCAACTTGACCTAGGTATTTCTGAATAACTTTCAAGTAACAATGTGATGATGATGTTTATTAATCGTGATTAGATAAAGTGAAGTCAAGGCAAAGGATAGTATTCGAAGTACAAGTTTACAGTATTCAAGAAAATCTAGAGTAGACCTATTGTTAAGGTTGTTATGTTAATAAATTAATTGTTATGTATTAATATGTGAATGTGTTATTGTTTCAAGCCATAACAAACATAAATGCTAGGTATATAATATAGTGTTAATAGCCGTGTTATTGCGTTAGGTTCCGTTTGTTATTTCGATGTTGATTACTGATTAGTTTGGTTCATTATTTGTACTGTAGTTTGATTTTCACGCTGATACCTTTTGAGTGTTGTGTGGACATTTATTAACTGTATTTAATTTCACAGGCCTATTGAACTAATCCATAAAAAATAATCTTCGTTTCGTAAGGCGGTTAATATTTATTTTAAATTCTTGTATCCATGATAGAAAAATTTTGTCAACCAATACAAGAAACACAAAACTGATTACCGGTACTCTTATTGTGTGTATAATTGTTGGGGTATTTTTAGTGTATACATATTGAGAATGAGGTTAACGATTGGAAACACTACTACGTCTTTCAAACACGTTGATTATTTAAAAGACATCAAAACCCTGTAACTAGATCTCAACGAATAATGACGATATTGATTTCCCTAATTTTGGAGAAAACTAGAGATCAGCGTCTCAATTTCAAAAATTAATATTCTATTCGTCTTTCAGCACCTGGCTCTTTTTCATAGTCGTGACGTAGACATTGCTTGATAATGTTTACGTTTCTATATAGAATCGGATGCCTACGTCACTCATGACTCATGTGCTCTGATGTACAAAAACATTGATTACAGTTTCTGATATTGAAATGATGATTTCTAGTTTTTTCTAAAATCAGGAAAACAAGTATTGTCACTTTCCATTAAAATCTAGTTTTAGGATTGTGATGTCCTTTACAGTGAGTTATTATATAATTATTTGAATCCTTAAAATTATTTTGTCGGAACATGACTTTTTTTCGTGGATACAGATATATCAACAGGGTTACAAAAAATGTTGGTCAGTAATCAAGGTTGTCCAAACAGATAAACATATAATGATCGAGTTTTCCTTTAGCTAAGTCACACACAAACTCTGAGTTGAGGTATTCAGCGTAACAATATAGCGTTCTTGTAACGTATGTTAGTGTTTTTCCCCAATGTTTAGTAGATAGTTCATTGATACGGTTATTGTTATAACATTCAACAGTCAGAAGCTTCCATGTAGGCATTTAACTCATCTTACCTGGGGTTTAATATCCTTGCTAGGCCGTAAGGACAGAATAGAACAAGATAAGAAGATAATATGATAAGTTATAATTTATAAGTCATAATTACACTTTATAACTTATAAAGTGTAATTATGAATAAGACTTAAGATATATCAATAAATATATTTCAGAAGTAACTTTTATTTGAAACTGATTTCAGCTTTGAATCCTACTCAAATTCCTACTCACGTTCTTGAATATTGAATTATTAATCGATATTCTTGAATGTTGACCTACTTAAATCATCAAATATTGAATTTGAAGCAGTAATAAGAATAGTTAGATTTCTTTTGTTCTCAAGTATAGTCTACAATATTCATAGTTATCAATTGAACATTTACAAGACTGAATTTCTGGAGAATATCAGTTTTAAAATGCATTTAATTTGCGACTAAATTGAATTTCTGTCATCTGTCATTCGATTTAGATGTTGGTCAATTTGGTAATTTAGTGTACTGTATACATTATCAATAAAGAACTTAAAAAAGTGTTTTTCTGGTTTCTGTTTTTATACTGCATGAAATGTCTGTTATTAATTATCTATGAATGTATTTTATAAATGCTATATGTTGACAGTCTTCGTTCGTGTAAGTGGTTATGTAAGTTGTATAGCGAACACAGATGAAAGTTAGTTTCATTGCAGTATGTCTGTATTCAGTTGTGTTAAAACATGAAACAATTAGCATAGGCAGTCACTTGAAGATTTGGCAGTTTGAGAGCCGAGTTAGCGGAAAATCAGATTTTTGGTGATTACTTTTGAACGGTGTGAGATATCGAAATTCTAAAAACAAGGAAATACATACATTTTCAATACCTTCTAGATGGTGTCAGTAATAACTATTTATCTCATATCGCATTGTCAGGCGTATACGGTTAAAAAAATGTTCATTTCCGACCGTATACGCCTGACAATAGGGTGATTCGAGATGAATAGTTGTTACTTTCATCGTCTTAGAGGTATTGAAAATATCTGTATTCCCTTGATTTCAGAAATTCGATATCCCATACTATTCAAAAGTTATCACCAAAAATCTGATTTCACGCTAAATCGACTTCCATAGAGAGTTGTTGCTGTGAACTGCTGCGAGATATTATCTTTACGATCACGATGCAAAGTGAAGCATTATGTGGAAGAAAGATCGCACGAAGAGCAAAAGATGTATTTTGTGACTTCGATGAGTTTGTGGTATCGAAGAATAAAAATGACAGAATAGTAAGAATATATTAATAATAGAGTATGAGATAGCTGACGTAATATTTTTGTTGTCTCAAAGTAAATGCACGAATTATATTTTTTATATTCAAGCGTTGAAACTCATTTTTGAAACATAATACATAATGAGTACAAATAAGTACAATAGAATATTACCATAGAAAATTAAGACATACTCTAAGAAAAAATGATGTTTTTTGTCAACGATGTTCATTTCTAATTTCATGATTTTCATTGTTCTAAACTAGGCAATTTGCATGCATTTTGAATTGACAGTTAAATCTCAGAATACAGTTTGAGAATAATTTCATATAAGTTGGATTATACAGTAAAAATATCAGATGAAATTTATTTTTACTTTGCACAAATGGTGTGATTAAAATCATTATATATAATATTTGACATTATATATACATCTTATATATAATATTTGGATACTATTTGAAAATGTTCATCAAATAAAGGGAATTCTTATTTTGTACACTTGTCGCTCTAATATATGTGAGAAACACAAATCTCAATCAAAATTGTCAATGTGCTCACAGTATAAAGATATGTTATTACTTATTTTCAAAAAAATAAAAAAATGTGTTCATCTCACTTAAAGATTTAATTGAATCATTTATGTTACTAAAACAATCATTTGATAGCATATTGCCTAATCTATTTCATATGAAGAATCAATTTGAATGAAATATCAACTTATCGGTAGAATTCTGAACCAATTCAAGATTTCACAGTTTGTATAACATCAGAATATGAAAGTTATCCACCAGGAGAATATGCAATTATATTTCGGCTTGAACTGCACCTATATTTGGGTACACCATTGAGTGTTCATGATATCATTTCAATGTATAAAAGATGAATTTTACAGTAAACTTATCCCAAATGAAGGGTACACGGGAATAACGATACAAGTCACATTTTGTAAAAAAATGAGTTAGATACGCCATCTAACAGTGTTTTTCACGAGCTTTCTGAATATGCATCGAGATTTTAGATAACAATGATACAAGTCCACGAAAAATGGAGTTGAAATATCGACCTCTATAGAAAAACCCATGGTTTTGAACTTAGAATTGTATTTGTCTCAGAACTCACCATGTGTGACTTGTATCGTTATTCCCGTGTACCCTTCAAATATCATTCAAAATTTGAATCAAACATGATATAATTAATATAAATATATAATTGATACTTAAAACAGGGTTTTAACCATTTAATAAGTGCAATTATTATTGTTCATCTAGATTATTCAGTAAACCCATTTATTTTTATCAACCATGATATTTTGATATTTCTTTCAAAATATCATCCAAGCTCGATATATATAGGCCTATGCACTGCAATACTTTTAATCAGGTGAAATATTTTATCCAATTTACTTAATATTTGCATGTTCCCATATTTAAATCCAGTTTACTGATTATTCTTTCTATATTTACTGCGTTCCTCTTGAATTAGTCTGAGAATATAACCGATAAGTTGACTTCTCACGCTACGGTATTCTGTCGCATGTTATCGTTAAACGTACCTGCAGTACCCCGATTGCACGCATCGTTGGCGTACTGTCTTCTGCACATATCTAATCTGAAACGACAACCACAGGGATACATCTCATGACGTCACGGCAGACATTTGGCTGACCCGTCCATTGACACTTGTTGACCTGTCCATTGGCGCGTGATGACCTGTCCATTGACGCGCGCACCATCCCCCACAGGTTAGTCACATACTGTTAATACGTTCTCGAGGAATATGTATCAATTCAATTTATTGGAGTTTAATTCTATGAGTATTGAATATATGAAGAAAATAACAAAATATATCAAATATATGCACGGTACTTACACAAATCGAGAAATGTTTCTCAACTATTTTTTTACATTTTCAAAGTCCAGTTTAAAAGAATGAAAAGTTCAGGTTTCCAACATAATTTTATGCTCTTTAATTGATGACATTTTATTTTTGTGAATTCAATCAATTTTGAGATAATTCGTCAATGTTCAAATGCTTGGTGAAGGGATAGTCGATTCATATCACATTTTCTGTGCTTCATTTTAGGAAGTGGAATTTATCACCATTGACCATAGAGTATATAACAAATATTGAAAATGTAAACGTAATCTGTATTGAATGTTGAATTTTACGAACTGCAAAATCTTCATATTGAATCTATTCTTTATGCATTGTATTGTGAAACATATTCCTCGAACAACGCCACTAATTGCAGTCGATAAAACGGTTCATCATGGAATTGAATTTTGCTTCCAAATAACTATGAAAAATGAGATTATTTGGGTGTATTTCACTCGATATAAAATGATGACGATGACAACTATATTCGAAACAACCAAAAAATTGGTTCAATTTGATGAGATTTCATGAAGTAAATAAATTCTCAAAGAAATTTGATGAGGTTTCATTGAGTAAATAACTTTTCAATCAGTAAAATAATTATATTAATGGTAATATGAGTTTTTTCGTTCAATCATTTTCACCAATGATAATTGATGATAAAATTAATAAAAAATTGATGATAACACATTATTTCCAGTGTAGAATTTTTTATAATAATCATCATTCTCATAATTTCAGTTTGATTTTCTAAATGCTTTCTAAATGCTTTCTGCTAACAGACAAGCTGCTTTATCGACCACGATAATACACCACAAATGATGACCGCAATGTGTTAGCACCACAGGGAACGATATATACAAGGAATAGGGCTGGTTTTATATACAAGGGCTGGTCTTTATTGGAGACATACCGGCCGTTCCCTTCGTACAACGACCTCCCTTACGTCTCCGGCACATGTCGTACCTATAGCAACAGAATAACAGATCAAATCCCCAAATGACCTAGCTCTTGGTGGGGTCGTTGTGCAGTCGTATCATTTCATACGTGCTGTAACTACTACAGAAATAGATATATAATATGATCTAATATATAATAAATAATATATATTAACTTATATGTATATAATATGTAATAGCCCCTATGGCAAGAAATAAATGATGCATATGGTATAAGATTATATTACAAACTGAAAAATATCCTTATTCAATGAAAAGCAAATAATAAAATCATTTAGATATCGTGCATTGATAGTATTTGATTTGATTTCATAGTCTATAGTTACTGAAATATTCCATGAAAACGTTGAAGGTAGAATATGAGTAGAAATTATTTATATTTTAGTTTTGGTTTAAAGGAAAAACATTTTAAGCAGCCGTAAGGTGAACACGATTCTCATTTATAAAAATCAAGTTCTGTACTGGTTGCACATGAAGTAGAAGTTTAGTTCAGCTGGTTTTTGGTACAGTTTGTTTTTAGGACAGTTTAGTTTTAGAACAGTTGGTTTTCAGTAAAATTGGTATCATCTTGATCTCATGTAGAGGGGTAATAGTGGAACTGAGTTCAGGACATTTGGACTAGGTTTTCAGTAAAGTTGGTTTGATCTAAAGTAAAAGTAATAGTGGAATTGAGTATCATCTCCATTTCCAATAAAAGAGCGTGAATTGAGCCGTCATCTCTGACAGGAGCCGAGGGATGCTGGGCAGTGATCTTACTTGGTGACCGCGACGGCAATGTCGTAGACTGGCAACCGACGCTCTCGGAACAGGTACTTGCCCATGTCGGTCAGGGCGGCGGCGGAGTCGATAGCGTCGCGGCCAACGCGGTTACGTTCCAGATACGGCGTCGCATCACGGCCCTGAACAATACAACAATTAGCACATGTATCGTGGATTATAGCTATCGTACAGATGGATGGGCAACAGCTTTCCAGAGCTATGCAACCAATAAATTAAAACCAATTAAACCAATGAATTAAAACCACTCTGGCTGAATTGGTAACATGTCAAACCCACTTAGTACGACTCCCGAGGAAGGTCGAAATTTCTAAACCATTTCAAAAATCGTACCATCATGAATTTCTACTGGTGGTGACCTAGGAGGTGATTAACTAGAAGGCATTTATATATATATATATATATATATATATATATATGTATATATATATATATATATATATATATGTAACACGTGGTTGTCTCGGGAATGCCGCGTTTGCTCTTTTGGGAAGAAATTGCAGTCCCGTCTGGGACCTTGTCTTTCTCTCCAACGTTTCGGCAAGATGACACTTGCCATCCAACTTGAACGCTGAGCGAAATCGAAACGCTAACCGCGTTCATGAGAGGACAGCTAAAGTGTTATTGTTGGCATGGTTACCCTGGAGATGATGATGCCAGCTATGCTGATGCGAATCTTCGGTCCTTTGAGGAGCTTGTACCTCAAGTCGACGCCGTTCCAGAACGAGACGAAATACCTCTTGATCTGTACGTTGTCGCCTCCGTGCAATCTGGAAATGAACGGTATAATTCATTGAGGGGAACTTACCCGCAACGTCAGTGTCAACATGACATATGAACGAATCGCAATGACTTTATGGTTGAACGTATTGTAGTGAAACTGCTTCCTAACATTCATAGAAGAATCTTGTTAAACGTTGTCGATCCTTAATAAACATTTACCTTTTTTTCTCCCTCTCTCTCTCCTCCCTCCCTCCCTTTTCTCTCTCTCTCTCTCTCTCTCTCTCTCTCTCTCTCTCTCTCTCTCTCTCTCTCTCTCTCTCTCTCTCTCTCTCTCTCTCTCTCTCTCTCTCTCTCTCTCCTCTCTCTCTCTCTCTCTCTCTCTCTCTCTCTCTCTCTCTCTCTCTCTCTCTCTCTCTCTCTCTCTCTCTCTCTCTCTTTCTCTCTCTCTCTCTCTTTCTCTCCCTCTCACCGGTATAATCTAGTTGTCTTGTGGACAGACACCACGGGTTTGCGATACTAACCAAGTACGTACAATTAGCACTGATGAGGAAAATAGCGAGTTTATCAACAATAGAACGATGACGCTAATTAGCTTTCAGTTTTTTTGTTTACGTTTGTTGAAGAGAGAATTGAAAATAAATAATGTATGCATATATTGTAGGACTAATATAGTTGTTAACAGAAACAGACGAACGTTAATTCATTATTTGAATAACTGATAGATTTACTGAGAGAATTCTTATAAGTTATTCATAAGATTTTTATGTGTTTTATGTATTTTTATGTATTTATGTATCAAGATTTATTAATTTCATGTTTTTTCCAAGTTTGTTCAATATAATTATGAGTTTTTTCAAAATCTAAGTCATCGATTTTTCAAAATCTTCCTCATCGATTATATTTCCTGACTGAAGTTCCAAGTCAGAATTTGAATGATGTCTAGAAAAGTTCTCATGTAGAAAAGTTCACCTGTGGAGCGCATACAAAAACAAGCGGAGAAATACCCTAATTGGTCTAAATGGATGACTCGGCTTTCGCTCATGTAATAGCATCTGTGGCAATAGACAACATTCATGCATTATAGATATATTTTCTACATGTATTTTCTAATGGTATTGTCAACAGATTCAATAATAAGGGTCAGAAAAGTTTGAAAAAATCAGAAGTGGGATTAAAATATCATTGAAAATACATAAATTATCTGAAACCTGTTGATTCAATAAAACACGTGCTTTTGAGTGGCTTATGTCTGTCACGCCGTATAACTAAGAATAAGCAGGAAAACTCTCCTGTCTATGACGTATCATGACGTAGTATGCGATTTTATGCAAAACCGAGCCATGTCCATATTGAAATATAGGGTATCTTCAATAATATTGGAGAAATTAATTTCATTTTAAAATCAAAGAAGAAACTGATCGAATTGATTTTGAGTTGTAAGTGTTTTCATATACATATAAAAGCATGCCAATCGTGTGCCAATTCAAGTGATTTGTTGAGATTAATTTCAGTTGTCCATAAAATGACAGTCATTGGTCTATTAGCATAGATACCATGTTAAGGTCAATGGTCCAGCCTTTACCGAGAGAAACTAAATCAATCATGATGTATATATTAAGATAATTATCGTCTTCTTTTCCTTATTGTCAAATCGAAGATGAATCACTTTTTAAATTAAGAGTTATGACCAAGTGGTAACCTTCTAATTGGAACTATTAATCAATCAATATTGATTTTGAAACCAGTATTGGTTTTTCTTATCTGGGTTTCAGTGGTATTGAGTAGTGTCATTAGTTTTGAAGTAGTTGACCTCACATACAAAGAACTTCAGCGTAGAAGTATTTCTCAATTCAAAACGATACTTTCATTAGTTTTCGTGAGTTTTTAATCTGCATTTTCTATAATAGCAAATCCAATTCTATCATATCAAATTGATTAGGGAAAAAAATTGAAAGATTGAGTCAATCAGGAGCAGTTTGCCTTGATGCGTTCGTGTAAGATCGGCCAAGCTTCGTGTACATTTGTACTCAAGTCACAAATATAAAAGGAGAGTCCATGGGAGTCGATTTAGCGAAATATCAGTCTATTGGTGATATTCTCTGAACGGTATGAGATATCAAAATTCTGAAACGGGAAGCACACAGATTTATTCAATATATTCAAATTGATGTGAAATAAAATTATTGTCCTCGTTTCTAACATCATTATATATGTATACAATTTTGAAAAATGTATTTTTTTAGCTGTATACCTGTGAAAATTATGCAATATAAGTTGAATAGTTTTTACATATACCATCTTCAAGGTAGCAAATATATCTATGTTTTCCCCATACTAATTAAGATATCATATACCGTCCAAAGTTATCATCTCAAAAAACTGTTATTTCTCATCTTATACCGTTCAAATATCACCATAAAATTGATATTTCTCTAAATCCACTGCAGAGTGCTCTCAATTACATGGTAATCAATTGAGGTTATAGAAATGAATTTTCATCAACATGACTATTTGAATATCTAATTTCATTATCTCAAACTAAAAAAACTAAAATCATCTCATATTTTACAAGAACCGGATCACAAAACCACCATCCAGTCAATTCTTTCCTGACCCTCCTCTATAAAGTATAGATAAGTCGGTAAAACAGTTACCTGTAGCCATCGTAGTCGACAATAACTAGTATCTCTGGATAGATGACGTAAGGAGCTTCTCGTTTGCTGATTGACCTTTTCGTCCGGTGTCGCTTGCTCAGATGATCAGGTTCCATGAACGCTACAACACATTCATCTGTATTATCAACTATACTGTGATTTATTAGCGGAGAATAAAATCTATTACTTTTGTGAAATGTATTTAAATAAGGCAGAGGTCGAAACGTTCAATTATGGAATACTTTATAACGATGACAGGGAGAGTGTTGGGGACTTGGATTTATTGTATTGTAGAAAAGAGAGGGAGAGAGAGAGCCTTGGTTGGTAATGGAAGTGTGAGAAGGATGGATTTGGGTACCTGGACGCTGGAATTGAGTACAGGGTGAAAGAGAGTTAGGGAGAAATGGAAGATGATACTGAGTAGAAGAGAGTAGAGGGAATGTTGGAGATAGTTGGTGGAGAGGGAGAGGAAGAGGAAGGGAGAGATAGAGTGAGAGAGAGAGAGAGAGAGAGAGAAAGAGAGAGAGAGAGAGAGAGAGAGAGAGTTGGGGGAAAGACGTGCGATAGTATTTGTATTTCTAGATAAAATGGAAGATCAAATCGATCTGCAAATATCAACTTTCACAAGCCTATACCACACTAGAACTGCGTGATGCATGATTATATAAAAGGTTAGAAATAGCATTTGGGAATAGTTATAGTTTTAAATATGAAAAAAAAAAAATGATCAAATAATACCCTTTATTACTGATTTATAGATGCTGGTTCTCCTTGTAAATCCCCTTGATTTCAATCTGTCATTTTTTTTCGATTGATAAAATTTCCAATCTATTTTTATAACTAATATTATGACATTTACCCATTTTAAAAGTTGATTATAATTCAGTTTTCATCTTATATAATAAGAATTGTTGATATAGTGTACAAGTTCTGATTCAGGTTTTGCTTCGTGCTCGTATTGACACCTGATATTTCCAGAGGATAATTTGCTTGAATGATGTATTATCACGAACACGATTTAGCGTGTTAATTATTCACTAATGATAATCAGTAATAAACTGAACAAGTAAAGACCTAACAGAGTTTCTTTTATGACGTAATTACTAATTATAAATTCATACTTCTGGTTTTGAGATTATAATATAGTTAAGTGAAGAACATTACAGCGTGAGAATAATTGTGAAGTCTTTGTTAATAATATTTAATCTAGTTGTATTTGCGAAGATTTGACATTTAGAAGGTGTAGCTGCGTATCTTATAGTAAACCTTCTCCTGCTGAAGGAGAATCATATAGTACTCCAAAAGGACCAACACGAAGGTTGGTTTGAATAAAAAGATTCGATTTCGTATAGCGGAAAATATTGGATTGTTATTTTTATGTATCAATGTTTATTTTTGTATTTGAAGGTAGGCTGTATATGATGGGAGATCAACCCAATTTGAGAATCTAACGGTCTAATCTTTTACAAGCCCATACCAGAATAGAACTGCATTATGTATGGTTATAATAGGTTGAAAATAAAATTTGGGAATAATTAGTTTTAAAAATGGATTTTTTTTTTTTTTTTTTGATGATTTCAATAGTTAGATAGTCAAGGTGCATTGCCGTACAATACGTAGTGCTCACATAAGACCATAACAACGTTCAGGCTTGATGGTCCTGACCCGGCACCTCCACCCATGTTAACCATACAAGTCCATGGGAGTCGATTTAGCGGAATATCAGTTTTTTGGTGATAACTTTTGAACGGTATGAGATATCGAAATTATAATAGAAAGGAAACCCAGATATGTTCAACACCTTCAAGGTGGTGAAAGTAATAACTATTTATCGCACATCGCATAATCGTCAGGCGCATACGCTTGAAAAATGTGTATTTTTAAGCGTATACGCCTGAGAATTAGACGATTTGAGATAAATAGTTATTACTTTCACCACCTTGAAGGTATTGAAAATATCTGGGTTTCCTTTCTATTTTAATCTCGATATCTTATACCGTTCAAAAGTTATCACCAAAAAACTGATATTCCGCTAAATCGACTCCAATGGACTCGCTTAATATATATCAGTGTGGTTTAGTAGTGTTACCATAGTCGCTGGATAGCTCGTCCTCGGCGGCCGCCATGTTGCGCTTGTACACGATGTGTTGCTGCGACTGCGCAGCCCGCCTCGTGCGCCTGCGCTGTATCGGCAAGCCCGTGTCCATGCTGACGTCACTCTCGATGTCCTCGCCCTCGTCGTCCAGGAACATCTCGTCGTCGGCGGAGGGCGGAGTCAGGTGACGCCGCAGACTCGTCGGCACGGGCTTCACGACCAGCTCGTGTCCGATCGTGCCTTCCTGCGCACACAACAACAACAACAGCGTTAATAAGAGCTAGGTGAACACAACAATGAGAACGACAGAGCATTTCATCCAATCCGCGAGAACACTCCGAGCACATCATCACATTCACGGGCGGAAAGGTGATCAAGGTTAGGGTTGGGTAGGTCTCGTCATATGACACGAGCTTTATATATATATATATATATATATATATACATACATACATATAATTCAGTTTGGAGAAGGTTCCAACTGTACTAAAAACCAACTTTCCTAAAAATGGACTGTACTAAAAATCAATTGATACAAACCAACTCAACTAAAACCAACTGACCTAAACTTCTTCTTCTTGAGCAACCTGTACAAAAGAAAGATGAGGATGTCTCTTCCCGTTTATAAATGTCTTTGAACACAAACCTTACCCAACTTTATACAAACACAAACCTTACACAAACCTTACCCATCAATAGAGCCTGTAGAACATTCAATGGGTAACAATTTCTTAAAGGGGGGGACAGGAAAGGGGGTGCCTGTGCTTTTGTACAGGGTTGCTCAAGAAATAAAAGTTTAGGTCAATTGTATTTTAGTACAGTTTCTTTTTTAGGTCAGTTGGTTTTTAGTACAGTTGACCGATCTCCTTCAGTTGGTAGACCAACTTTTTCTTTCGTGGATACACAATTATATTCTCATTACAAACAAAAGTTCATCGCTGTTTTAAAGCACGGCCCACTGAAACGTAATACATAACTTACATTTGTGACGTGAACTATAAAAACAGCTGGCATTTGTCTTCGTCGTGATTTCTGATAACATCTTCTATGATCTAACGTTTTGCAAACCGTCGATAGCAATTAATTAGGAATATGCAGCCTCTTTGTTGCGATCCTTATGTGGTACTTTGTGGCTATGTGGTGAAGGAAAGTGTATTTATTAGTAGAACTTCTTCCTAGTGAGATGAAAATGTGTTAAATGTATGTATATTGTCTGTACAAATGTAGAAAGATGGTCGTGATTAATAATAAACGATATATTTGATTTTAATTAATAGCTTCTTTGAAATAACTACATTACATAATGGATTTTTTTTTAGAATTCTTCTCATATAGAACTGATAATAAACGGAATCATTTGCTGCCCTCCTTAGATCAGTCGAAGTCATAGATCACCGCTTCAGAAACTGAAGTCAAGTTGGGCGTGGGTTCGAGTCCCTCATAAGGCACGGGGTGTTGGAAATGTCCTTTCGTAACCAACCTGATAAGAAGTGCTGGGGTTTTGTTATTATAACAATAGAAATACACAATACCTAGACATGTAGCGATACAATTTAGCTCTACTATATAGTAAGCATAAACTTTTTTTTTTGTAATAACATCGAAAGTTGATACGAAATCATTGTTCCCCAATTAAGGCAAGGATGAAAGGTAGGATCGTTTGGACGGGGCACCACAAGGCCCCCACCATTTTACCACCCCATTTTATTTATTTAAAACTAATTAATTTCAACACCAGGACTGCGAATTATGTGACCACACTTTTCCAACGCAGATAAAAGTCTTTCAGTTTTCAAAGTCCGGAATACATAAGTAAAAACCGTTTCTGTGATATATCCGGACATTACCAGCATTGGTATTGAGAGTGAACCAAACACAAGCATAAACTAATCAATGTTCTGGACTCTTGAAGCTATAGCTAGGCCTAGGACGTAATTTGAAGTGGCAGTCGCGGTCATTGGGTCCGAAATTTCTCTTTCTGACAACATAACAATTGTGGTAGTTGGATGGCGGTGAAGAGTTCAAGTCTTTGTAGTTCTCTATGTTCATAAAGGCCAAACTTTAGAGGTCCTTTAATTACTGATACATAAATCATTATTACGCATTTCGCTGGACACATAGACAGTTGAATAGTCTCCACTATACTTCGAATCCTTTCCATTCTTCAATTGAATGATATAATATATAGCCGGGTAAGAATCTTCAGTAATCAATTAAGATCGTTAAAATAGATAGTGCATGTAATACATGACATGAACTTCAAGAGTCGTGTACCGAGAGACAAAACAGGTCCTCATTAATGTACTCTGTTTCGTAATGGTGTTTAAAGACCCCACCGCCTACAAGGCTATACGGGGGCACGAGTGAGCATAGTCAAACAATGAAGTGATGAAAGGTGAGTGGATTAGGTGAAAGGGAGGGAAGGTGAATAGGTGAAAGGAATGGATGAAGGGACGTTTACAAAAACCCATGGGATTTAAAACCATCTGAAATATCCCGAGTAACGTGTCTAAAGGGATCTGAATCCGCATCCGAATCGAAAAGAATAATCTATCGGGTTCCTCAGTGTAATCAATCTGACATGCCGGTGTAAAATAAATAAAATCGTTCAATGAACTGTCACAATATAACTGATACATTGAATATGTTCAAGAAATATAACAGGGACTACAAAAATATTAAACAAATGCAAATAACTTTTATACGGATTTGAATGGTTTATTATAGCATGCTTTAAGACGTTGTTAATGACACTCAACACAGGTATAGCATTACACAGCAGATGTTCAATTTACATATTTCCTTCACACATTCTCACAGCAAAAATCATATTTATTTGTATGTTTACTGCGTGGAACAACAGTCACAACCGTAGTATGTTATCACAATTCATGACTAAAACCTTGATTCAAGCCAGCATTATACGTTCAAACCAATACACAGTGCACTGTGCACTTTACACATCTTTCCCATATACATAATTAAACGATAAACTCTTAAAACAATGTCACTTTTAATTCAAATTTAAAATCCGGGTGAATGATATACTCCAGTATATGAGTGGATCTATACTTGTTTTCAAGAGAGATGGTGATTACGGTGGGTAAAATTGGGTTAAATCACTGTGTATGTACCCCACTACTCTTAACTGTTGGTTTTAAAATACTAAGGTAATAAAAAGGTATGAAGGTTGAAAGGTTAAGGTATAAAGGTTATAAAAAGGTCGAAAGTTTAAAAAAGGTTTAAAGATAATAAATATAAAGGTTTTTTATATGCATCCATTTTTTGTTTAACGACGTACTATATGATAACTATAAGATCTATTGGCGTCAAATGCATGATTAATGAGATGGTATAATGATGAGATAGATGTATATTCCTTTCAACTCTATAGCCTTTCACTAATCAGATCTCTCGCGAGTTGCTGTCATTACCGAAATGTTTATATTTCACATGTTGGTGGGACCATACGTTACCTCTCTCGAATATAAGTATATCTGTATTAATTATTCCGTTTGCAACTGTTATAAAATAAAACTTTTTGCTGTCGCTTTGCCAAATTCTGTCTTCGCGGATATCTGCGTGGGGTACTGTTCGCGAGCTCATGCTGCGCGGGGGGTGGGGGGTGGTGGTGGGGAGGGGGGAGGGAGGGGAGGGGTAGATTTTGTAGAATTAATGACTGGAAAATCCTTCGGTTGAAACGAAAGCCACAACCAGTGTTTTTAAACAACAAAATCAAACAAGTTTGTATAATTCATTCGTTGGTCAGATAAATCTTGACCAACTTCTGGTGTGACTGCGTGAAATGTTTTTTTTTTCAAGTTTGAAATGGAGAAAATGTGTTTTTTCATGTTATGTTTGATATCATTGATAAAAGGTTATTAGTTTCAGAAGTATTATCAAGAAGAATGATTCTGAGATTTTGGAGTTCCAAATTACCTGCTCAATCGAATTATTGGGAAGTTGAGTTAAAATTAACCTTGTTTATTGATGAATGTGTATAGAAAACTTGAGAAAGCTGCACTTGGAAAAGTTTGTATTTCTTCTCCAAAATGACTGAAATGATTCTGATGAATTAGTGCACTGTCTATGAAATTATACCTTGACCAAATATAAAATTTTTAAAAATAATTTCGTGCTCGAAACCATTCGAAAATCAGAATAGATAAACCTAATTTGTATTATTGACTATTCGTGATATTCGTGGAATACTTCACCTGATCTATGTAAATGGGTTATGTAATTAATTTCTATTGTTTTATCTTTACGTTCGATCTCGCTAGAAACATTCAATCCAAGGCTTGATCGATACTTAAATTTCGTATTTAATATTCACAACAAATCACAACTATCACGGAATAATACTTTATTGATCAATGAAGTAGTTGTATTCTCAGACACAATTACACATTTCGAATAAATATCAACTGATTTTGAATCGTTTAAATTTTTGTGCCAATTTCATTTCATGATTTTAAATATTATAAATGTATACATATATATATATATATATATATATATATATATATATATATATATATATATATATATAGGCTTTCACAAGTAGGCCTATTATGTTTTGAGATATTCATATTAGTCTCGGATTATTCTTGTGTGAACTGAATATTGTATATTTTATTGCATCTTTCTGGATATACAATATTTAACCTACAGAAGAATAATAGGAAAATAATATGAATATATTGGAGAAAAAATGAAGAAAAAAATTATATTCGACTATTGAAATGATTATAAGATCCATGCGTGGATAAAGATCCATTCTATTCACAAGTCGTATCACGCGCTCAGGTATCACACTTCAATACGACATTCAATTACACATCAAAATTGAGCAGAAAATTAGTTTATTATTAACATTTCATGGACATTACAACCTATTCAACTATGATTGGGTTTAAAGTTGAAGGTCCGATCTCTTCAAGATCACCAATCAACAATCAAGTTCGGCATCACGTTGTCAAACTGGTATCAAGAAGGTTCCGAGCGACCGTCCCTTCTATCTAACAATATTAGCGCGCGGGTGTCTCGCGATTTCTTTCGTGCGGATTGGATTGAGTGTCTACGGTCCCGGTGTCTTGTGCACACTGTATTAGGTCACCATGGATACCGATGTTTGTTTATTTAAGTCAATTCATTTGTCAAGCAGATTTACGAGAATGGCTTTTTATTAGGCCAAGGGTAAGCAAATAGAGTTGCTTTTCAATAGTTTTTTTTTGTTTCTACAAGTTGGCTACTATTGAAAAGCGATAACCCATGACATAATTTAACATATTTTCTGAAGTTTTAATGGTCGTCCTTTAGTTGAGTTGGTATTTGAGAGTTATTGTTGTGTGAAGATTTTTTTATTACTTGTAAAGGTTGTTGTTTCGAAATGTGGCCGTATTTCCGGTTAATGAAAATGAATTAAAATACTTTCGATATTGGCTTTTGATTATAAGATAAGAATATGAAAAGCATTCACCGCTGTTACTAATTCTTGGTTAAGTACAAATTTATTGTTTATAGTTTAAGAAACGAAAACACATGAGTAATCTAGGGTGATAACAAGTTAATCCGAGCTAATATCGCTAAGATGCACGGTTGTATAAACTTATGATTAGTGAATTAACTTATTATCATTCTTGGTTACGTATGCTATTTTTGTACCATAACTATTAATTAACTGATGATACATATGTATAACTTTGTATAACCTGTTCTTATAGGCTAGTTATCAGTTAGCAATTCAATTTGATTTTGTTACTACAGAAAAAAGTCAAGTTTGGGCGAAAATGGAATTTCCATAAGATTTAAGTACTTGTAAATGCTCAAACATTTGAAATATTGAGCTCGTTTCGAACGCCTTCCCACTCTCAAATCAGCTATAATAATGTATATTGAATATATATATATATATATATATATATATATATATATATATATATATATATATATATATATAATATATTTGATCGAATCGTGGTCGCCCCCGACTACCATTGTACCCATGACACTATTAACAGTTAATAGAGTGACAAGGAGAGAATCAAAGATGCCGCTAAGATAGACACACGTCGATCTAAACACATGTTAAGACCACGAGCGAGGGTCTCTACCTATATCGCACGATTACCGACCGGGGGTGTCGATCGTGTTGTGTCGAAGACAATCGTCGGTCGGTCAAGACCTTGGCTGAAACCGCTTTGAGTCGTGAAGACAATCCAGCCAAGGACAATCATAATGTTCACAGGTGAATTGAAGGAGTAATAATAGAGAAGTTGTTTTATTGAATTGAAAGAGGGTTTAATTTTTAGTTGATTTTTATCTTGTTTTTATTATTATGGTGTGTAATTATATTGTTCACGTGTTGATATTTGTTTTTTTTTGATGTTTTTAAATTTTAAATATATTTTGTTGTCAATGGATGAACAATAAGATGACTGGCCGAATGTTGTACTTTTATTGAGGAAATGAAAATTAATTATGAATGATCATCTTTTTTCAAGATCATTTTTTTGTGAATAGAATAGAATAAAATAATTGTTTATTGTTGTTGGTGATTAGATGAGTTTTGATTTTGATGTTTTGATGGAGTTATTGATGCTGTGTTTAGTCAGCTGTCGAAGGTAATGAGTTTTATTTAGTTTCATTTAGTTTAGTTAAGTTTAGTTTTATTCGGTGCAGTGTGCTAACCACTCAACCAATCGTCTCAGTTATAAATTTATTCGAGTACTAATTCGAGTATAGTGTTCTGTCACTAACCGATGAAGTCATATAAGATCATGTATCCCCTGTCGAAGGAGCGAACCACCCGTGCACTAGTTGTATTAGATAGGGGGGACGGTCGCTCGGAACCTCCATCTCGTGGGCTTATGATGTCGTCTTAGGGTGGTCTCACATTATATTTATATGATTTATTAAGAGTTAATCTGATACTAAGTAGCCACATAAAGATGTCAAGAGAGAACCAAATACCTGTCCTATTAACATAATTCTGGTGTCGTTGTTAATACTGGCTCATATTTCGGTGTTTTTTCACTGTTTTTCAGCTATACACCGATTATTTATGGACTTTTGAACGCCCTTTAATATGTCATGAGATCCGATCTTAGCGGTAAGATTTACAGATTTATGGGAGTCAATACTTTTCTTTAATAAGGAATTTGTCAATTTTAATTTATCGGATTTTAGGATGTTCAAACAGGTTATAAACAGCGATTTTAAAGGTGTTTTTATATGGTTGAATGGTAATTTTTCTATTGATCATCATTGGGGGCCTCACACGCATTTTTGTAGTTGGATGCAAAGTTTGGTTTGACACCAAAACTCGAGAATACCACAACTCTATTCAGTATAGTAATAAGTTTAAATTCTTCCGAATGAATTTCACCCTACAACTGAACAAAATAAATCTTTCAAAACTTTCATTCACAATAAAACTTAATGTCTTAATAATACCTCTTCTCACATTTAATTATACATTTATACCATATAGTATCTAATTATCTTCTGCTTAATTCTTGTTTACAATTTCACTCATTTCGTTAAATTTGATTAGTTTGATATCATTTGAAGATATGCCTATGTATCTAACTAATTTGCTATCCACGCTTCTACTGAAAAACCATCATACATTAATATATTGATTTGATTACGCGTACCATTTTGTCATCCAGCTTTGCGGACAGCTGTATAATTGTATTGTATTTTAAGTCTTCATTTGTTTTGTATAAGATTCAAAACAATTTTTTTTACTATTGTGCTGGTTTTAATTTTCTCTGGTTATACTGATGAACCATTTTTTAAAACGATCACCTTTTAAATTTAATTTACATTTGTATTCTTTTAATCTGATGTAGTTATATATTAGGGTCTATAAGTCTATATATTCTCATTTTCCATATTATTCAAGTACTGTACATGTTTCATTCCTACTTCAAATTTTCTTCTATCTCGATTTTCATAATTTTATTTCATAACAATAGATCTGATTTTTATTGTGCCTAGAATTGGTAACTATATATCAATAGCTCAGTCCGTTTAAAATGAAGATGTATGTAATAATATTACCACAAAATCTTTACCAAAGTGGTCGCAGAATATTAATGAGTATATTTTGAATATGTAGCCTATATTGATTATATAAATTGTAAGTACTTACAACAGCTAAAGAACCGCCGTCTTCGTTCAGAACCAACAGCGCTGCCATATTGTCTTCATCTTGATAGATCTCACCAATATCCTCCTCGATCTGTAGGCAGAAAACATTTCAAAATTATTAGATAACTTTTTAATAATATTTATCAGCTAATATCTCTTATTTACTTTGGTTGCATTTGTACTGTTTTATAAATATTTACGATAAAGCTCATATTATTAATACAGTTTTAATGTTCAATTTAAAATATACGTCAGTTATTGTGTTTTTAATTGGTAGTTAAATAAAAACATCTGATTATTATTTTGTATAATATACTTACATTGTAAATTTTACAATGTAATCAAACTAAACTATAGCGGGCCAGATTGGTGGTGCTCGCGACCGTATTCTGGAGACCCTGATCTAAAGGACATTTCAATTTGTCGTAAAAATCGGCCTTAACAGTGGATACTATATAATATTATGTACCAAGTTATATATATATATAACATCATTAAAACAGAAAGTGATCTATACAACGACTTTGGTATTCCGATATGTTGTCAACGCCTTAAACGAGCAGCAATTATATTGAGAAAGTACTGAGCCTTTGGAATGAGCCGGCCGTGCTTTGTTTACCTACTGTAGTTAGGTCAGTGTTGCGCGCGCTCGCGAGAGCAACAAGTGTGCTCGAAACGGTTCACCACAGCACAGTACGAGCAACACGTATTCGGTCACCGCAGCACTGACATGCATCACATGACTATTGCAATGTAGAAGATTATCTACAGACCAACCTTGTTATTGTTATTATTATTATTATTGTTGTTGTTGTTGTTGTTGTTGTTGTTGTTGTTGTTGAGAACAAACTGAACGAATCTGGTCTGACTAACCTTACCAACCTAAGTTAACCTAACATAAAAATAAATCCATCGTAACTTGATAAAAAAATCAATTGTTACCCAATTGAAGTAAAATATGTTACTCAACCTAAAACTAACTTAATCTAGGATAAAATTGGTGGGTATGTATGATATAGTGTCCAAACAGGTAGGTATGTGAACCGAATATTCATTTATTCATTGATCATTTGATAAATTACATTGTTATAAGTCAGTGTCATTACTGACTGATTCATGTCAATTACACATTATTACAATAATTGAGATAAGCATTTTACTGGAAAAAAATCATTCTGATATAATTAATTTGATTACATAGTATAGGCATTTAATTATAAATTAAATTATTTTTTATATTCATCAAATTTTGGTTCCAATAGTCTCTTCGATGTATTGTTGCTAGTTGATTTTCTATCTCAAGTTTAGTACTTCTTTCCATTCGCTGTAATTCGATGCTTCTGGTGAACTCAATAAACTGTCATGTGATTCTGACCAGTATGGCACCTCCACCAAAACGCGAGAACAAAATGACGTGAAATTTTCAAAAACAAAATGATACGTAGAATCAATTCAATTCAACATCAATTTCAAACCAATCTAATATATATTAACGAAATTGTAATAGTTCTATATTGTTACATATAAAGTTACATTAGAGGATAATATGTTCCTATTGAGTTTTATTTCAACATAAATGTAAATTCAGAGTCATTAAAATCATGAATAACATTTTATATGGCACCTCCACTGAAATACGGTACTCGAAAAACATGACTTCAAATAACAAATAATCGATAAGTAACAAAACGCATGAAACTTTTCTCATACTGACTCATCTATAACTTACTAACTCATACTACTTACTATCATACTATCATACTAATTTATCATAATTCATTACTGTGTAGTTTTACCGTGTAGTGTATCCCCACCGCCGAACACATTTACATTTTTTTCCGTTAGTTCCCTCTTTAGTCTAGGATAATGCCGGGATGGTTCCTACAATATAGGTCACGACCGGTTCCTTCGTACCATCCTTCCCATCACCCAATTAGAAACCTTCATCTCATCATCCCATCATCCTTCCGACGCCAATATATCTTCGCCTATCATTACAGTGCATCATTAAACCCATTACATATTTAAAACAATAATAATAACGAGAACAGTCTAGCTTTTCTTAATGATAGTTTCTATCATAAACATCACTTAGGGTTTTTGCACAACAGTTTTTGTTATCGGGCAGTGTTTTTTAATCGGATTACTCCTCATGTCCTTTTTCAAACCGGATCTGTCTAGTTTTGATTTCAATAGACGAGGTGAGTCCATTTTATTACAACTGTATTCACTAAAGTATAAGTGTTGCAAACAAAGCCATTATTGTTGTACACTTGCGGTCATCTAAAATGATCAATCAAGTCATATACGTTACAATTTATTCTGTCAAGAATTACAGACATCATTTAATACGGTGGCATGCCAGAGGAAAATTGTTCACGATCATAAATAGATATTCATGATCGAGTACCAATACACACAATAATACAAATAATGAATAATAGTATCCTAAGGAAAATGTATGTATACTCATTTCATAATGCATTAATAATGTATTTAAATATTTAATATAGAATGTATGTATATTGATATTATATGCACTAAAACTAGAAAACATTGTCCATACACATTCTACTTACACGAGTCTGTGGAGAAGTAGTAGTTTAATTTGTTTATTATATCCAAATGATGCTTTTAATTCTGTGAATAATCATTTTATGTGGCCGCAAGTGTACGTGCGAAGATGGTTCTTGTACGGTTATCATGTTTGGATGTACAGTAATATATGTTACTAGTATTACTGCTTATTACTCACACCTATAGTAAGCCGCTTTTTATATTCTACTCCTTCAAGGTGAATGCAGCAGTAAACCGACAATGGGAGCCAATAAACACAATTTTTTATTACTGAGTTTTTTACTTTTCTTATGGATACACTTATCTCAATTTACTGACAGAGATTCAATTATTTTTTTCATTATATTTTCATTTGAATTGTGAATATGATAGTGGTTTAAACTACAATTTTTTAAAATAAATATATTCATTCATTTTTCATACTGAGAGAGGGTTTTCGTAGTTTCCCTCTATCGTTCAGGTGAGATATTAGGATAGCTCTTTGAAAGCAGGTCGCGGCCGACTCCTTTTAACCAAAGAACAATTTATAATCTTCCAAGCTACAATATATATTATATATATATACACACATATATACCCTATATATATATATATATATATATATATATATATATATATATATATATATATATATATATATATATATATATATATATATATATATATACCGTACCGGTACGTCAAGTTATCAAAAAGAAAAAATATATAAATAAGAAGAAGAACCTGAATTATAAGAATATAGATTAAAATGAATACAAACTCATCACTCGATATAAATGAGAAAAAAATCAGAAACTGAGTAAAAGCAATAGATATCCAATAAATATTCATTTCAAACCGTTTTAAATCTTCTTAAAACCGTCTTAAACCTGTCCTCGAGCAACTCTATCGTAAGAGCATAGACTCGACAAAGAATGTATCAAGAGATTCAATCAAGTGTAAATAGTCATTACGAGAATATTTATTATTAATCAATGTGAAATTGCAAACACGTGCACTACCGAGAATCTGATTGAACCTTGAAAGTGAATCAAAGTCGATTTAGAGAAATAAGTTCTTTGGTGATAACAATTCTGAACGGTGTGAGATATCAAAATTCTAATAAGAAGATAAACACAGATAATTTCAATACCTACAAAATTATATGATATGAAATTATAAACTTACTATCCAACATTTTCAAATGCATCAGTTGATTTTTTTTCAGCTGTGTATAACTGTGAAAAAAATGCGAAATAATTTGAATAGTAACTTATACCATCTTGAAGGTTTTAAAATATCTGTACTTCTCCCTTATTTTTGATATCTCATAGGCATACAGTTCGAAAGGTTATCACCCAATACTGACATTTCCCTAAATTTATAAATAGTAAATTTTTTTCAAATAAATATTACTTTAATCCTCAAACAAATCAAGTTACCTAGGCTACATAGTATATAGTACATTAAGAGTCCATGGGAGTCGATTTAGTGGGAAATAGTTCTTTTGCTGATAAGCTTTGAATGGTATGAGACATCAAAATTTTGAGAACAATGGCAACACTAGATCTTTTTAATATCTTACATATGGTGTCAGTAATAATTAGCCTAATAACTATATACCTCATATCGTATGATTGTCAGGCTTGAAAATGTGTATTTTCAACCGTATGTGCCTGACATTTATGCGCTATGAGGTGAATTTCCGGACGCAACTGGCACCACGCGTGTAGTCTGTGACCATCTATCCACTACTGCTTACCCAGTGTCGATATAAAATTTCGTTCCTCGACAATAACGATTTGGAGTTCGCTTATGGGGAATACAATGTTAAAAAAATGACAATGAGTTGTTTTGCTGTAGCACAAAATCTAACCATACGATCCGAACGAAACTTATACGAGAATGTGTATTCAGTAAACCTCTATCAGCCACCGTCAACCCGGTGTCGATCCAACGATTCGTACTCCGGCAATCGCATATCAAGTGTCGCTAATGGGAAACAATGTTAATTTTTTGTTTCTACAGCCGTGCAGGAACGGAGATTCACAACGGGATGTGTGTGACGACGAAATGTTCGTCTAGTCAATACCTATCTGCTGGTAACAATCCGGTCGCGATCCGACTCGCCGTTCTCCCCGGTATCAGCGCTTAAACTAAGTTTAGGGCCATTGATTTTGCAACTTCGGTCGATCGCGTTTCGGCTCTCGCGAGAGAACCTGACATCAGAATCAGGACGCAACTGGCACAAAGCGTGTAGTCAGCGATCTATCACTGCGTTAACGTTATAACTCGTTCTCAGACAATAATTTTTGAATTCGTAGGGGGTTTTGCAAAAATAAATCGATTGACGACTATACAAAACATAACATACATCTATAACATTTCCCCATAACGTTTGAGGTGGGAAACTGTTAAAAAAATGCAAATTTTTGGTAGCCAATTACCCTACCGAAACTACAATCGATTGATGAACTATCGTACGTAACGTCGCATCTGACGATTCGCTCCAGGCATGATATAAGTTTTGAAAAAGAATTTGATTTTAAAAGCCGTAGAAGGAATCACAACGAGATGTGGTGTAGACGAAATGTTCGTCGAAACTAGAGGAGCAATGGCTCATCGACCGTTCTTTATCGCTCCTTTGATCGTTTAATAGTTGACCTTTTTTGCCTCGTGAACGTCGTTCGGAGAACTGACATCGCTGAGACGCAATTTCCTCGCTAACTGTCGTTAAATTCTTCCCAATTACCCAGTTGATATAAATTTGCCCCAAACAAATTTGAAGTTCGTTCTGGGAAACAATAAAAAAATGACAGAGTTTTTGCGGAAGCATTAAATACATACGACCGCGAACGTTAAAGACGTCCCCGTAACCTCGCTACCTTGGCAGTTTTCAATTCGGCATTTTGGCTTCTGAAGAACTGTTCACCGCGAAACATTCAACGGCAGACTATAGTCATTCTTACCAGTGCGATAAAATTTTCGTTCCTCGACAATACGTTGGAGTCGTTTAGGGAATACAATTTTAAAAAATGGACAAGAGTTTTTGAGCCAAAAAACATACGTCCGAACAACGGAATGTTTTTCCAACTCACCCCGTTAAGTCCTACCTCGTCCGACGCGTTATTCAGTCTAATAATTGATTTTTTTGCGACTGGGAGGTTCCACTGCTGAGGAAAGACAGATCGACGCAAATTTCGGGTTTAATAGTCTCGATCGATCCCTTTACCCTTTCCGATCTAAATGTTCGGCCTTTGCAATTGGTCGTTGCTTCCTATGGGAAACAAGTGAATAATCAGAGTTTGGAACGCAAATGTCAGCAAACATATCAAACGAATGTTCGAAAATATTAGTTGTACTCAACAAGGGTTTACGTATGAAACTCGCTTCTCTATCTGAACTAGTGGGCCAAAATTTAACATTCGATCGACGTTGGCTCCGAGAAAGATAAACACGCCATGGACCCCCTTCGCCGATCTATCAAATTTCCTGGCAATAAAATTAGTTTCGCTAAGAGGTAAGTTTATGAAATCCTGTTGAAAAGACAAGATTGGTGTACACAAATCGATCCGAAAATTAGGAACATTCAGTCATCACGCCGTTCCGCTTCATGTTGGCCTTCTTTTGCACTGTATTGCTTTGCTCTGCGCGATCTCGATCGGACCGCAAGGCCACGCTACGACAACTCAACGTACGGACATAATTGTTCCATATTTGATTTCGCTAGGGGAGTGAAAAAGGAAATTTTAAAAAAATGAAAGAGTGACGACAACCATACGATGGGAAAGGGTTATTAGCCATTACGTTAACGCATTAACCGTCGTCGGAATCGCTTTCCAAGTGTGCTTAACAATGTAATTTTTTTTCACTCGGTCGACGGATTCGACAACGAGAGAGGGACGAAATGACCGACAACGCTCTCGGTAATCGTACATCCGATCTCGTTCCCGTTAGTCGTTTAAATTTTTGACCAATTGATTTTAATTCGGTCATGCGTTTGGCTTCGAGAAAAACTGACAATAGTTTCGACCAAAAGTAATCGATCAAACATCTATCTATGCTTACGTCCGTCTAAAAATTTCCTTCACATACGATTGGTTGCTTTATGGGGAACAATTTAAAAAATAGACAATGATTTTTGCGACCAAATCAAACTCGAACGAACTTAACGAGAATGTATTAGAAATCACCCCCGCTTTAACGATCGATCCAACTCGCTCCGAATCGATATCAAATTTGTTGAAACAATAATTTGTTCACTCCGTAGGACGCTTCACAACGAGGTGTTGATATAAAACGCGTTCCGGCTCTTACCTATACCGGATTTCGGCTCGAGTGTGATCCGGACGCACGACCATGCTAGTCCACATGTACCAGTGTCATATAAATTCGTTCCTCGACAATACGATTGAGTCGCTTAGGGGAACATGTTAAAAAATGACAATGAGTTTTTGTGTAGCACAACTAAATACGATCCGACTCGCAATACCTTGGGTATTAGGTAACCTCTAGCATGCCACCGTTTACCGGTCTCGATCCGACTCGCCGTTCTCCTTATCGCTCTTAACCTAAGTTGGGCCATTGATTTTTGCAACTTTCGGTCGATCGCGTTTCGGCTCTCGCGAGGAGAACCTGACATCAGATCGGACGCCAACTGCGCCACCACGCGTGTAGTCATCTGACCATCTATCCACTACTGCTTAACCCAGTGTCGATATAAAATTTCGTTCCTCGACAATAACGATTTGGAGTTCGCTTATGGGGAATACAATGTTGAAAAAAATGACAATGAGTTTTTTGCTGTAGCACAAAATCTAAGAATACGATCCGAACGAAACTTAGACGAGAAGGTGTATTTAGTGAACCTCTATCAGCCACCGTTCAACCGGTCTCGATCCGACTCGCCGTTCTCCCGTTATCGCTCTTAACCTAAGTTGGGCCATTGATTTTTGCAACTTCGGTCGATCGCGTTTCGGCTCTCGCGAGAGAACCTGACATCAGATCCGGACGCAACTGGCACCACGCGTGTAGTCAGCAACCATCTATCCACTACTGCTTACCCAGTCTCGATATAAAATTTCGTTCCTCGACAATAACGATTTGGAGTTCGCTTATGGGGAATACAATGTTAAAAAAATGACAATGAGTTTTTTGCTGTAGCACAAAATCTAATCATACGATCCGAACGAAACTTAGACGAGAATGTGTATTTATTGAACCTCTATCAGCTACCGTTTAACCGGTGTCGATCTAACGATTCGTCTTCCGGCAATCGCATATCAAGTGTTGCTAATGGGAAACAATGTGAATTTTTTGTTTCTACCGCCGTGCAGGAACGGAGATTCACAACGAGATGGATGTGACGAGGAAATGTTCGTCTCGTCAATACCTATCTGCTGGTACCAATCTGGTCGCGATCCGACTCGCCGTTCTCCCGTTATCACTCTTAACCTAAGTTAGGCCATTGATTTTTGCAACTTCGGTCGATCGCGTTTCGGCTCTCGCGAGAGAACCTGACATCAGATCCGGACGCAACTGGCACCATGCGTGTAGTCAACGACCATCTATCCACTACTGCTTACCCAGTCTCGATATAAAATTTCGTTCCTCGACAATAATGATTTGGAGTTCGCTTATGGGGAATACAATGTTAAAAAAATGACAATGAGTTTTTTGCTGTAGCACAAAATCTAAGAATACGATCCGAACGAAACTTAGACGAGAATGTGTATTTGGTGAACCTCCATCAGCCACCGTCAAACCGGTGTTGATCCAACGATTCGTTCTCCGGCAATCGCGTATCAAATGTCGCTAATGGGAAATAATGTTAAATTTTTGTTTCTACCGCCGTGCAGGAACGGATATTCCCAACGAGATGGGTGTGACGATGAAATGTTTGTCTCGTCAATACCTATCTGCTGGTATCAATCCGGTCGCGATCCGACTCGCCGTTCTCCCGTTATCGCTCTTAACCTAAGTTGGGCCATTGGTTTTTGCAACTTCGGTCGATCGCGGTTCGGCTCTCGCGCGAGAACTCGACATCAGATCCGGACTGAATAGTTATTAACAGCATCATCTTGAAGGTCTGGAAAATATCTGTGTTTTCTCCTTTTCAGAATTTCGATATCTCATACCGTTCAAAAGTTATTACCAAAAAACTGGTATTCCTCTAAATCGACTTCCATGGACTCATGAGAGAAAATATGTAAAAAGACACAACTGAAATTTTAATACCGTTTGCAAGAAAAAGAAAGAGAAGTATACGAAAGCAAGCTGCTAAAACTGTTGTAAATCGATTCAAAGTCAATCAATCGTTTACCGCTATTTGATGATACATGATTTTCTTTGCTGGAAATAATGGTCACCAGTTCAAGGTCGTTGGTATAACGCAACGAGTACTTCTATTTCCTGTTCGCGCGTAATGTCTGTTATGATTGTCAACCTGGCTGACCTATGACCTCACTCGAAGATGACGTCATAATGCGTGTGCAGTTTATTTTTATACATCCTTTAAGGTTACACAATAATGTGTTGTCTTCAGGAAAAAAACAATTTTTTTCTTCTAACTTATGAGTATAGTTTATAACAAGCATGTCAGAAAGCGCGCATCCCATGCGTTGTAAAGATGCGCAGGAAATGTATGGGAATATACACACCTTGGTGGCCGTTTACCGATTTTCATGAAACTTGTCTAATGAATCCGCTAATATTTTTCTGAAAACAATCGAAATTTGAATTCTTGGTAAAAATATTTCCCGATATTTTCGAAATTTTGTACATACGAATAACTTGATGAACTTGATATCTTTGGCATTCTTACTTTTCAGATTCATGTCTAAATTTCGTTTATTCTTTCACCAGATATATGTCATGTTTAACACATGGCAAATAGTAGGTCTAAAAGTGATAGAATATGATTAGAAATTTGTAACAATTTCAAAAAATGATCATTTTCAACATAATTAAGCCGAACATTTAGTTATTGTATTTTTTTTACTTTTGATTCTCTTCGATCAACTCTTTCTCCCTCTCCCTCTCCTTCTCCCTCTCCTTATCTGTCTTTCTCCTTCTCAGTTTGTATCTCTGTCTCTCTGCCCCCCCCCCCCTCTCTCTCTCTCTCTCTCTCTCTCTCTCTCTCTCTCTCTCTCTCTCTCTCTCTCTCTCTCTCTCTCTATCTCTCTCTATCTCTCTCTCTCACGGATTCGGAAGGCTAAGTTGACACATGTGTTGTCATTGCCAAAGACACTGCCGAGTCAAGTGTGAATAGATAAATAATATCAGGTTTATTCAGTTGATGATTTATTTATTGTGTTTAAATGGTAATTTTTCTGGTAGTAAAACAATTAAAATGTATATTGAAAGGTCAAAGGTTGCCTGAGTTGCTATGTTTATGCTTGTAGCATGTTTTTAATAGAAACTGTTTGAGTATTTTATATAACAGTTTTACAAGCTTTTTACTATTGTTTATAGAGTATTTATTTGCGTCTCCTACACAGCTGCTTGGGCGGTCATTAAAATGTATGATAAGGTATTTATTACAATTCCATCAATACATTAAACGGTGAAGATAAGGTAAATAATAATATCCATGGAAGGATAAGAAATAGATACCTACAAAAAACGTAAATAATAGTTTCATAGAGGTATACTTGCGTCCACAAAAGAAGAAGGTCATCGAACAACTGAATATTGGTGAAAAAAACTCAAGTATAGGCTATAATTACACAACATGATCGATTTTATTTATCGATTACTATCGATTTTATCCTTATGACGTATTTCTATGCTTGTGAACACTGTTTTTAACTTATGTTTACGCTTATTGTTGTGTAGTGTTTCACAGCTATGGAACGGTGCATGGTTTCACAGCTATGGAACGCTGTTACCTATCTATCGGTACGATAACTATCATCCAAGATACGATCAGTGAATAATTGACTCTGGTATCACAGATAATGAACTTCTTGATCGTTAATTGAGAATATTATTTTTTTCAAAACGGATTCCAGTTTATATGATTCAGTCACCACTCATTGACAAAAATACAATAATGTATGCGTTTTCAGAAACATAAATGATAAAACCTCCTGTGATGGCTGTGAATTTAATTCTGATATTTCTTTTCTCTTGTAATATTCTGTTTAATATTCACAGTATGTTCACGTATTCATTAACCAATTTGCATATTTTTTCAAATTTTCAGCATGATAAATCAACATGTTCTAATTTATTGCGGTTTTAGTTTCTATTTTAAAGCCAGTTGCTGACTTTTCGTATGAGTTTGGCTGTGAGTTATCTATCTTTATAGAAAAATACTCACAATCATCTATATTGAATAGGAAATGTATTCAATTAAATACGACTACTGGTCTCTAGGGTCGAAGTTATTTGAGTATGAACCAATTAGGGGCTATTCTGAAAAGACTAATATATGAATGATCTTATTTATCATACACCATCCCAGAATAACTCGTCTTATATATCATCCACAACGGGAAACCAGGGAAACCCAAGTCAGGATGGAGGATCATGGCGGAATCTCCGGTCTCCTGACGACGTTTATCACTCAGCTGTAGGAAACATTTAGAAAAACCGATTCAGCTTGAATCGGTTCGAATATTTAACGTTTATCGCGATACCTGAAAACGGGAAACAAGGGGAAACCAGGGAATATATATATATATATATATATATATATCACGCATTTCAGATGCGATCAGACAGTACCAAATCGCATATCTTGAATCGTATTGTAACTGGATCATTTCCGCCCGTAATCATATATATCAACATATTTCAACTGTGTCAAAATGCATCGATTCGGCTAAACCGTTTCAAAATGATTCGATTCGGCTAAACCGTTTCAGAGAATCGATCGCTACGTTTAAATGACATCGCAAACGATTCGGCTGAACCGTTTCAAAATGATTCGATTCGGCTAAACCGTTTCAGACTGAATTGATTCGGCTAAACGATTCGGCTTGACCGTTTCAGACTGAATCGATCCGGCTAAACCGTTCCCGACTGTGTGATCAACATAATCTCAGTCTCAATGTTCTCACACCTGTGAACATTCGAGGGTTGGTCAGTTTCCAGCTGGCCATATGATTAGTCGCCACCTCGTCGTAATCTACTACCTTGGCTGTGTGTTTACACGACGGCGTTGTACGAATTAGCATAATAACCACGCGAGGGGGGAGGAAGGGGAAGAGGGGGGGCGGAGTGCGGGTGTGAGCACCATTAATACTGGTGTGATATTAACGGCTGGATGGTTGAGGTTAAGGTTTATCAAATTGCTTTTGGTCTCCAACTGGCACTGGTAAGGTTAGCTACTACTCAATGTGACGGAGAGACGATGGATATTGTTAGCCAATGGGATCGGTTGCATGTTTTTTTTTAATGCTGCTTAACGAGTCCCACCAACAGATAAGTTATGTGGGGGTGTGAATGAGCGGGTGATAATGCAACGTTGAAGTGATGATAAAAAAGTGAATGGAGGTTTACAAAAACCCATGCCTTATGAGAGACTCGAACCCACGCTCAACGGTCGCTTCAGATGATGATTATTGTTTGATTAACAACCCCACCAACAGCTGGGTTATACGGGGGTACGAATACGCGGGTGATAATGCAACAATGAAGTGATGATAGGTGAAAGGACGTTTACAAAAACCACGTGTTTCGAACCCACACCCATCTGTTATCAGTTTCTACCGCTAGCGATAGTTGACTGAGCCACGGGGGTGGCATCCTGATTCTAAATTGAGAGCGGAGGGATTCGAATCCACTCCTCCCACTGGACAAGGTTACTGAAATATGACCATTGTGCTTTCTGCGACGAAATATATGTTTTGCGAACACTTTATTCTTATCATTTTTGACGGCTGGAAACTCGAAATCGTCAACTTATTTTATACGTACAAACATACCGCTCTTTCCTTCGAGTTCCCATATACCTGTTGATCGCATCCAACAAAGGTGTGGAAGTTATTAATTGATGAGTTAAACAAGGGTTCAGGGGTCAAACAAGTTTTAACCTTGGTTCATTATTCACATATATGTTTTATTAATGATAGCTCATCATCAATATCGAAGTATAAGATAGCATTTTTTTTTCAATGTCGAATTTGTTGCGCACTTATAATTTAGTAGTTATAAAAATACTTTTTTTCCGTCTGAAGGTTTTACTTTTGCACACGAAACTGTCATTTACATTGTTTGGTGAGAGACGGCTTGAAACCTATGATTAAAACCAATGATTCTGAATATAATGGTTAGCATAGTACTGACATTCAATAATAGTAAGAGAGAGAAAGTGAGAGGAGGGTTATGGAGTGATAGGTTTATTGTATGAAAAACAGAAATAGAGAGAGAGAGAGAGAGAGAGAGAGAGAGAGAGAGAGAGAGAGAGAGAGAGAAGGATGTATATATATATATATATATATATATATATAGAGAGAGAGAGAGAGAGAGAGAGAGATAGAGAGACAGAGAGACAGAGAGAGAGAGAGAGAGAGAGAGAGAGAGAGAGAGAGAGAGAGAGAGAGAGAGAGAGAGAGAGAGAGAGAGAGAGAGAGAGAGAGAGACAGAGAGAGATAGATAGAGAGAGATGGATTGTGTGAGAGAGAACACAGCCTTTGTCTCTAATTGACCTTTCATATATTTGAGTATTTTGAGATGTCAAGTACCTGACCTCTACCCCGGATACGAAGCCGGATACAATAGCGTGATTATACAATACAATCTTTTCAACAGCTATGTTATAGAGGAGTTGAAATGCTGAGGAATTAATAAAAATGAGAGATCACCGCCTTTGGAGGCCTTTCATCCTTAGCCTTAATTGGGGGACAATGATTTCGTGTGAAGCTTCGCAGATGATGGAATAAATAAAATAAGAACCCTTGGAGGTAGGAATCAACAGCCAATGCTATTGGTTTTTGTAGTTCGATTCTCTATGATCTGGAGAACAGAAAATATCGAATATATTAAGCATCTTATGTATACATAATATATATATATATAGATATATATATATACAGGTTATACACATATATGAATTCATTCTTTTGAGAAATGAACTGTGTACTGATATACAAATATCTGAACTCAAAGAATTATAGAAAACCACTATTCACCATATCTCTGATCAAGGAAACAACAAGCTTCAGAAACGTCAGGCATAAATAAAGATAGGCCTACATACCGGTATATTGATTGAATATTTATAATAGTTCTCTATAATTCATTGAGTTAAAATATTTGTGTATTATTACACAGTTCATTTCTCAAAAGAATGAATTCATATAATAAATGTGAAAGTGCAAAAGATCTGATAGACATGGCCTATAGGTATAATATGCGATGATAATTTCGATTTTACTCAAGACTACCAATAAAAAATAACTCCAGTTTCGATTCCAGTTTTCAGAATTTGGAATTAAAAATGCTAATTTAAATCTCACTTCTACAAAAATATCAATCAATTTCGATTTCGATTTCACTTCGATGCCCTGATAAAATATTTAAAACTGCAGCGAATGTATGCAAGTAGAAAAACAACTCATATTTATTCAGTATTTAAACATTCTGCTTGTTGTTGCAATTAGATCCACAATTGCCTTCTAGTCACCTCTTTCCAAGTGCCAATTCCGAAATCAATTAACACTTCTATTTGTCTCTCCACCTAATGAAGTGAAAGTGCAGCACTCCGTATCGTTTGTACCTGGCTCTAATCACAGTAAAAACTCGATAATGATTGGACCATTTGTCTGAACAAGGTAAAGCCTATTAGAACGTTTTAGTGAGAATATTGACCCAATTGTTTTAAGCCCGTAAAAAAAACAGAATGACAAAAGAACCTACAATAGGTAATACCGCTTAGTGAAGAAAAAATAGCGTAGAAATTACAATTATTGGTAATACTAAAGACAGTTGAAGTTGTTTGGTTGATTGGTTCAATGGTTCATTAGTCATGTGTAACTTAGAGTTTCATCTGCGGTGAGTTGGGTTAATTTGCCTAATAGAAGTGATTGCAAGAAATATAGTTGCAGTATTTTGTAGAAATATATGGAAATTTGATTTGTAAATTTGTCGATTTCTGTCATTTAATTACCACATTGTTACCGGAATATTCTATTTTTGAAATACAATTGATTCAAGTGTTTTAGGACGTTGAGATATAATATATATATATATATATATAAATATATATATATATATATATATGTGAATGTGATGTCTGAAGTTTTGAGGGCCGGTGGTTGATGGTAAGTCTCTTTGCGGAGTTGTATTAGTTGATACAAGTAATATATTATAAATATGCTTCAAGTAATAGATCTGAACCAAAAATATAACTTTTTCACTGTTATATTATTTTATATTTTTTTAAATTTAAAATTATGATTATTCTAATTTCCATATCCAACAGGTTTGAAAATCGCAAGTGATTGCAAATTAAGTGAACTTTCCAAGCGAGATCTACATTGAAAAAAAACACTTTTACCTCGAACTTGTTGGTCGCGAAATGTAAACGATACACAAAAATGTCCGTAAATTATCCATATGATCAAAATAAACGATATACGGTTTTCAAAATTATCGATTATAAAAAATGCACATGTTCAATTCTAAGTAATTCGACGGACATATCGTACTTTGTCTTGTTAACATCTGAGATATTATACGCCAAATCAGGTTTTCCATAAATCACCCTCTATAGAAGATCTGAAGTTAGAGCCATAACCAGTTATTTAAATTATCTCAAGAAGAACAGTAATTATCGTTTACATATCGTAATAAATGTTTAATCAAGTGAAATACAAACTTTATCGAGAATTAGTTTTAATAATGTTAATTTATTTTCATTCCATTGCAATAATTTGTCGTACTTCTCTCATAATTATCATTATTTATTTGTATTTACCGGTAATTCCATTTTTTATTGGCAAAGTTGACACTCACTGAAAAGCAATGCGGTTTAGTATCGTGTCGCTTCACAGGCGTAGCGACAAGTGGCGCGCTCTGCAATCCTAGTGCGGTGAAATGAGGAACTTATAAGTAAGATGTCGATAATGCAGTTCTACTTCCTGAGGTACTATTAGAAATAATCCGTTGTTTTCAATGAACAGTATATAATTCACTAAATAAATAAATACTTACCCAGTAGCTGGGGATCTTCCATAATTGATTAGTGACATTATATTTATAAAGTATTGGGTTCTTAATATACAATAGCCTATAGGGATGTAAGCTCAGTCAACTTCAATAAGAATGATTTAAGGTGTCTCTAGTCTCCATAGGGCAAAAAGTTGCCACCAGGATTTCACAGATATAAAATATCATAAAACTTGAACCAAATTCAAAATCAAAAACTTGAAACAAAAACTTGAAACAAATGCGGAGAATATCAATTAATTTGTCAAAAATGCCAATGAGACACATTTTATATTACCAATTGTGAAGAGATCACTTTTATGTAAAAGTAACACTCGATATTTTGGTAATCAAATTTCACCTCACTGCGTACCGTTACATACAAATAACACGTAACATATTGTGAATGTTTACTATGGATCAACATTATTTTATAAGATACTTCTCTGCACGGTGTGAAGCAGTTTAACCTAATTACTACCAAGTGTTAATCAGGAAAGTCACGTGATTTATATGTTATTGATAAATACTTGGCCATGATTATGCTATTGAAGTCATCGACAGTAGATCTGGTATAGATTCATAGAAGTTCATAAGTATTTAAAGATATGGGCCTACATAATGGATACCAAACTACTAAAATTATTGTTATGTATTGTACAATATTCTGAACATAAACATATCAAACTTTTCTTATAACTCATGGTTAAATCGTAAATGAAGGTTTTATAATAATGGTCTTGACTTATTTTCCATCAATTATTCAATAATTATGAATTACCAACTCAAGTATAACAAACTACGCAGAAGGCTTCATCACTGAATATAGCTATGTAGGGTAAGTTAAAACATGCCAAATTGAACATTTCAATAAATAGTAATTATAAAAAAATATATAAAACATAGGGTTTACTATGACGTACTGCACTGAAAAAATTACCACAGATACTATTTGTCTAACAATAACGTATGTGTTGATCCAATTTCTGTGGGAACTCTGCATCATCATTTATATTCATTCATTCTCATCATTATTATACATTTCTTGGATTAATTAAATTATCAAATTAACACATCTTGTAATAATTTCATAATTTTCGTGTTTTTTTAATTGCTTGACTAAGCTGGTGGGTGAACTGTCTAGCAGGCATCCAACAATACAAAGGTATATTGGTAACCACATAAGAAGAAAGTTGCATCTAGCTACTGCATGTATAATTGAGGAAATTTTAGTAATTACGTAATCTAGTTGTGAAATTGATTGATTTAACGGTTTTGAAAGATGTAGTTTCGTATATTTACTGTGAACCTCGTGATGAGAAATCCTCATACCCTGAAAATACTTCAGTTACTAAAAAAACGGTGATATTTCTGTTTGTTTTGACCTTCTTCTTCAGAGATACAATAATATAATAATTATGATGAATAATAAATTATGAATAAATATAGAGAATGAAGAATATAATTCTATGAGAATTTAATTATGAATATCTTCAGGGTTGTATATAGTTTAAGTGGTTGATATATCAATGGTCACGTGATTTAAGATATAAAATATATTACTCTATATTTCCAGAATAGTTACGAAATTACTTTTTTGTCATCCATAAAACTGGTTTTCCAAATACAAGGTTTTAGTTTTCGGAAACGTTTTCAGGTTATTCCGATCAAATAAAATGAAATTAACCCGTATAAGCTATAGTCTCGAGCAGTTGTTGGTGCTTTCTTTAAAATATTGAGAAACTGACGGAAACCGACGTTTAACTATAAGTCACGCAGACACTATAATAACTACAGACAAGATAACTATAATTTGACATTTTATTTTGTCTTCACGTTTGTATGTCTCAGACAAGCCCAAATAAGCTGTGAGGGCTCTAGTGTGTATTGTATGTATCTTTTCCTTGAAAATGTCAATAAATATGTCAATAATGATTTGACATTTTATTTTGTGTTTGCTGATACTATTATGTTTATGCCAATAGGCAAAATAGCCCAAATAGGCTCTGTGAGCTCTAGTGTGGAACGTATGTATCTTTTTTTTGGAATTGTCAACAAAAACAACAACAACAACAACACAAAGTTTACGATTGTTCACGTCTTACCTCTTACAATGACAACAACAACAACAACAACAACACAAAGTTACGATTGTTCAAGTCTTACCTCTGGTTGTTCTGTGTACTGGACTTGATGAGGCTCCGTCACATTGGACTCCGCGTACCACATCTTCAAAGAGTCTCCTTTGAAGAGTCCACTCGCTTTCTTCAGCTTCAGCTTCATGCGTTTCCCAAACGCCGACAACCTCAAGTGTTTGATCGCGTCATCTTGCTGTTTATCACTAGGTGGCACCACTTTCGTCGCACTAGGTTTTCTATTCTCACTATCACTATTGGCACTAGATGTGTCTGTTGGTGTCCTTTGCGTGTCATTAGTGCTGTCGCTATTGACACTGGTTGGTAGGTTGACTACCAGTAGTTGGTCTTGGAGGTATTCACTGGGGCGGGGGGCTGAATGCACGTGGACTATCTCGTACTCGGGGACTGTGGAAAACCAGAGAAATATTAATTGGATATGCGTGGAGAACATTAATGAAATACATAAGTAACATTTTTTTTAAAATTTGGTATTTGGTATTCAGTTCACACAATGTAAAAATCGAATTGCAGCTTGCAATAATTTTTTTTCAATACATTTGAAACTTGCACAAAATTGCGAATTGTAATAATGACACAATGTATTCTCTAGTATTGGAGAAAGCTAAATATCACTTTATTCAATTTGAGGACGAATGGCTAGCCCACTGGACCGTCATTCAGGAGAGCGGGGTTCGATTCCCGCCATGGTCGACCATCTTGACAGGGATTTTCATGAATTCCCTCTGTCGTTCATGTCAATACTGGGATGGTTCCTTAACAACAGTTCACGACCGACTCCTTCCCAGTATCCAAAAACATATAATAAAATAACCTTTCATCCAATCATCTCATATCTATCATTCACCGACGCCAATAGATCGTAGACATCAGTACAGTGCGTCGTTGATTGCTTCATTATTCTTTGCTTAACGATCCCACCAACAGCCAGGTTATACATGGATATGGACGAGCAGGTGATAATGAAACTATGGATAAGTGAAAGGACGGTTACAAAAACCCATGCCTTATTGCGGGATTCAAACCCACGCTCAACGGTGAATTCAGTTTCTGAACGGCACCTCAGCTTACTGAGCTACCAGTGGTTAATTTGTGGCTAAGCCCACGTAAGCTCGAATTATCCACCTTTTATAGGAAGTAGGCCGGGCTTACTCACTTATTTCTAGTTCTGGTGTATGTAAGATCCATCTTTAACAAAGTAAAATGTGAATATTTTCGAAATTCCTTGACACTAATTACTGTCAGACATTCCTAGATGGTAAATATGACGCACACACAAGAGTGGCTTTATTATAAAAAAAGGTCCTCCAAAATGAGTAAAATGCTCCAAATCTAAGTCCCAATTATTTTTTCTCCAGGGAGCTTTCTGCTGGGGGGCCCTTCCCCCAGACCCCCCTTTATAAATGAATGTAGGAGCGCCAAAATAAGATTGACTATTGTTCAGGAGGGCTTACTCACCTTTTTCTTTACAAATTGACCACTCTGAGCTACCGAGGGGGGCACAGTGCGTCGTTAAACCCAATATAAATGAATATAAAATATGTTTGATGTAAGAGATGCGTGTACATGTACCTTGGTCGTGAGAGTCGACGTGGAAGACTTGCCTCAGCTGTTCCTCGCTCATGTGCTGATGGAGCTGCAACAACAGGACAACACACATGTTAGGACCTCAGTACTGAGAGAGAGAGAGAGAGAGAGAGAGAGAGAGAGAGAGAGAGAGAGAGAGAGAGAGAGAGAGGGAGAGAGAGAAAGAGAAAGAGAGAGAGAGAGAGAGAGAGAGAGAGAGAGAGACAGAGCGAGAGAGGGAGAGGGAGGGGGAGGGAGAGAGAGAGAGAGAGAGAGAGAGGGGGAGGGGGAGAGAGAGAGAGAGAGAGAGCGATGACATAGGCCTCTAGCAATACGTATTGGCCTATGTGTAACGTTGTTATTGTTTGCAATGTTTGCAATCATACAATCCTTGCGATCTTATCTATCATATTTGAATAACACCTAATGGTGCACGTCGAGTATGATCCATTATTCATAACAAGCACTGTTTGTTGGTCATACAATATCTATTAGGCTTACTGTAAACATTACGACAACAATGTCAATACGGAATAATATACGATAACTGTATGTTTATTATAAATAAAATATATATCTCTTAAAGCAGGCCTAATATGTATAAGCCCATTCATATATATAATTATATATATATATATATATATGTATATATATATATATATATATATATATATATATATATATATATATATATATGCTTTTTTGGTTCCTGGCAGATTAATAAACAATATAGGCCCACATGAAAAAGTACACAGTCTTCGGCAACTTTGATTTCTTTTTTAATATTTGAAATTCAATTTCGTAACTGTAAAAAGCACGTGACGAATCAGATAAAATTCATACCTAATTATGTATTTATGAATATTCCACACACGATTATTGTCAGCAAAAAAAACTCTTACCATATTGAAATTCCTTGAACTTTCATTGATTTTAAACTAGTTTACTATACTGCCATTTCCTTCACAACATTCTTGTTTATTGGAATCAATAAAAATAAATAATTACATTTCTTAATGAATATCCATAATTAATTGTAACTGAACGGCGGTAGTAAACACTTATATTGAATGTATCACGTGCACAACGGCACACCCGATCGTTCAATGCTAATCAATAGGAGAAACGGACGATCGGTCATACAAGTCTAAAAAAAGTTGGATTCTTCAAAGAAGGTATGAACCACCCGTGCGGTAGTGGTTTGAGATAGGGGGGACGGTCGTTCGGCACCTTCTTTCTTGGATACATTAATAATAATGTTGTATAACTGGATTGATATGAGGAGCTTCAGGCTAAATATCGTTGTTTCGAAATGCGAGGCTATTTCATCGGTTAAATCGTTTGAATTAGGATCATTGTTATTATAATATTTCACAATATTAAGTTGATGTAGTGATAAGTGTTAACGGGGGGAAGGGGGAAATCCTTTTAATTCGTTATTAAAAGTAGACTGAAAAAGTAACTAATTATAGACCCATGTGGACATAAGTTAATAGGTGGATATAATTCCACAAAAGAAGGTTCCGTGCGAATGTCTCCTCTATCCTACATCACTAACGCATGGGTAGTTCGCGCATTCAACTCTCTTGGGTAACTTATTACCACAAAAGAAGATTCCTTCTGCGCTATCATAACAGTGCGTCGTTAAACCCAATTCCGTATAACCTAGCTGTTGGTGGGGTCGTTAAGCAGCATTAAGAAGGTTCCGAGCGAACATCTCACCTATCACACACCACTAACGTATGGTTGGTTTGCCACTTTTACTTTTATTTTAATTTCAAAGTACATTTTTGATTTCAGTTTCATTATTATAATAGCTTCGGACTCTCACAAAATGTCCGCTGTCACTTGTTCCAAATCAATAAGAACAATTCAAAATCATGAATTTATATATAATAATATAAAATATTGAATATATTATTAAATAATAATGAATGCATGAAAATATTGGAAGTGATGGTCAATGATAAAAACACTATTTTTCACTCTAAATTACGACAAGAAATGATAACATCTTAGTATTCTTAATTTCGATTTCACATCAGTCTGTTGGTATATTGCTGTTAACGCGAGAAAGTGTTCCAAATTAGAGTCACTTGAATTAGCGTCACTATCAGTGAGTTTCCATCAGGCTGGTATTATGTCATAATAATCTGCTGCTGAACACAGCTGTTTCGCTAGATTATTGGATGGGCGAAGGCGAAGCGAACAGACGATTCTATCGTACTGAAATATTTTCGAAAAATTATCACGCTCCACAGGTCAATATGTATATATATATATATATATTATAATAAGTCACTTTTCGGTGATTTGCCCTTCCTTGAAACAACTGGTGGCTCTAAAAAGAGCCTTGGGTTTCGACGTTTCGGCTGAACGTTTTCAGCCGAAACGTCGAAACCCAAGGCTCTTTTTAGAGCCACCAGTTGTTTCAAGGAAGGGCAAATCACCGAAAAGTAACTTATTATCATCTTCCTCCGGCCCTCAAAGTCTACGCCACAACACACATATATATATATATATATATATATATATATATATATATATATATATATATATATATATATATATAAATATATAGGCCTATAAATAAAATAAATAAAAAATGAAAATAAACTATTCAAAATGGATACCGTTTTATCGGGATTTGAAAATCTTTGTTTCTATTCCACAGAATATTGTTATCTCCCAAGTACTTTCTATGAAACCATGAGAGCTTATAATATTAATATAAAGTGCGAATTTTGTGATATGTATTATGACATCATAAGTCATATCAATATAATTATATAACGTTAATCGTCAGCTATTATGACGCGTTTCATAATCAAGTTGCCGTATTTGTAAGTTCTACTGGGCGTGGCTTATGACAAAATCGCGTATAGTAAATACTAGTTATAAATAGGCATGTTATATAATCATTACCAAATCTTAAGAACGTCCTAAGCTATTCTTAGGAATCAGTAGGAATGTTAAATAATTATTTAATTACAGTTTTCACGTTGCTTATTTCATGAAAGATAAATTGTTGGAGTGATTATGTTTGGAAATATTTCTCGCATTCGATTATGGAAAGGTTACAATTGTCTCACATTTTGTAGACACGTACATTTAAAAAACACGATATGTATTTGGAAATATTTTATATAAAAAAAGAGTCCATCAAATTTTAATACCAACAATTATTCAGGGAAAAACATTCCTTTCTATTTGTTTACAAACATGGATTGTTACATGAAAATACTCTTATTATTCATCGAAAGTAAAACAAGTGAACAAATGACATGAATATGTCATAAATATGCGGCACCTCCACCAATAACTTTAAAACAAACTGGAAAAATATAACTTATGATAATAATATTCTTTATTGTCAGATTATGATTTGACATGGTGAAATATTTGACATGTCATTTATTTAACTCAAAAAATACTTAAAATTAAAATTAATTCAAATTGAAATGTTATTAAATGAAGTATAGCATCTATACTGATATTCTGAATCTGAATTTGGTCTAAAATTATGACATCCGAAATTCTAGTTTTTACATCTAATTGGGAAAAGTCTCTGTTAAAAAAGCGATATATGTTATTGTACTGTTTCTTTAATGACATATTTAACAATGCCATTTACTAAAATGTTACATTGTTTACTGCATGGTCTTTTGTTACCATTCATTGGTCATTGCATTCATCAGCGTATTCTGTTTTTATGAATCTTTATTAAATAATATGTCATGGTATACATGGTTGCCGTCTGATACATAATAACAATCAAATATAAATTAATCAAGTAGAAAAAACAAATAATAATAATAATAAATCGCACATGAATGATAAGTGAAAAATGAGAATAGAAAATAATGAAGAGAAACAGTAATATGAAAAAGTTTTAGTATAAACGCAGTAATATGAAAATAATGAAAAGATAATAGAAAATTGATGAATAACTGCACTATGAATGTGTGTGGTAATGGTTTGTGTATTAAGGTTATATATATTTTATAGAAAATGGTTTCTAAAATTCCTATCAAATTTATGAAATCACTGTTCAGATTAAACTTGCTACAAATTGTACAAAACAAATCCTGTCGAATATCTCAAGCTGACGCAGTCCAAGAGACCGTGACTTTGTCAATATCTTGATTTGCCATAGTATTCGGTTCTCTGGTTAATAATAACCAATCAAAGTCCTAGTTAGGAGCATAGCTAGACCTACGCCGTTATTTCAAGTTATAGTCGCGGTAAGGATCCTTTTATAGAACAGTTAATTTTAAATTGTTGTAAACTTGTAAGATGAAATCATTCATTATTACATTATCTCTGAATATATACTTTAGAATGTATTAAATATGGCTATTATTATTATTATTATTATTATTATTATTATTAAAAGAGTGTTTAGTATACCTAAGGGGTATACGCGACCCTGCTCCCGTGATCTAGATCCCGTTGTGTATACGCTTGATGGCTGGTATACGGTATACGGACTTATTCATAGCAACTGTAAGGACGAAGTTTTCGGGTGTAAAATGACCTCGCTTTCGACACCAAAATGGTTCTAGCAATCATTAAACAACTTTATTATATTAAGATTAGGTTTGTGAATTGATAAATATGTTATATTTTAATTACATGGAATGTAAGGTATTTTTGACAAGGTCATTTTTTGTTTGGTATGAAATATTTGTAACGATTTGACGCTACGTTATCGTGAAATTGATTTGTATATATTATCGGTTTTAATTAGATACTCGTATTCATGGTAAAAAAACAAAACGACCGTACAAATATTGGTGTACTTAAATATAATTGTATCCAAGATGAAGGTCATTAACCAATATAACAAAATTACAATTATCACTGTTATATTTATATAGTAAATACAACAATTATGAATAAAATAACAGGGGAATAAGAAGACGAATTCAGAAATAAGATTGAGAACTTTGTTCTAAAACGACTTTTGAATTATTCTTCATCTCCTGTAAAGATCAGAGAGAATGTCATTTATTGACGGCTGTCCGCAAAGCGGGATAACAAGATGGTACAGCGTAATGAGATCAATACATATCAATACAATGGTTTTACAAAAGTGATACAGAATTGATTACAAAAAAATCATGAAATATTAAAAAACTAATTTTAATCAAGTGTATATAAAAAAAGTATGAAAATGGAAGAACTTTTATTCAATGCGTTGAATGAGCTATAATGTATATCTAATTATTTTTTTGGGGTTGGTAAGATTGCCCTTGTGGTGTCCTGATTGAACTATCCTGAACTTTCATCCTTTGGCTATATAGGGAAACAATGACTTTGTGTAAAATTTTTGATGTTGATACGGGATTATATATAGGCCTATTCGTTAATCTGTTGATATTTTGGGGGTCAAATACTATTTCCAAAAAAACAGGATTCACGAATAAATCTTCAAATACGTCTTCAAAAGATTTTAATTTAAAATCTAGAGTTTGTTTTTCTCAATTTTTTTGGATTAAACTGAAAAAATTCACTGAAACAACAATATTCAACGTGTTCTGAGAAAAAAAATTGGGACATCGAAACTACTCAAATAACAACAATTATTTTTGAACATTTCTATTGTTAGAAAACTTCCATATTCAAATTTAATTGATCCTGAATAATTCTATACGAAAATTAAACCCAGACATATTTTAATTAGTCGATATGAAATTAATTTCGGCAATTATAAAAACAAAACAAAAAACTATTCAGTTTGCAAGTGCACGACCGAAGTGAATGCATCTAGTGACTGTCGGCCACAATGATATACCATGATTAGCTGCGGGCTCGATTAAATCCAATGCACTATTACATCATTTCTGACCGGAACTGCCCTTGTTCCGGTAATCCAGGTGTGGCCAGATCTGGACCAGCCAATCAGGAAGTAGTAACAGGCTTCAAGACTTGCTACATGAGATATGTTACACTAACCGACAGGTAGGTAACGTTAAATTGACAAGACAGTATGTATAGATATTCATTAGCGGAATATATTATAGTTCTACTTTACATTTGGTAAGAGCCTTTGTGATAATTGCTCAAGTCTTGGGTTTAGTTTAGCATATATTAACATAGTATAGAGAGTATGTGAACTGAATTCATATTTAAAATCGTAAGAAATCTTTTGTGTCTTTGTGTTTATTATGGATGTTGAAATTGGTAATTCTGTTTCTTTACAAAATACACATATTATGAAAAGATTTCTGATACATTATATATATATACATTTTGTATGTTTGTTACGATATAAATCCTTATGGCACTGCCTGAACATTATAAATACAAAATAGTGAAATAAAATACTATAATATTATATTTTTGTCGTCGATTTCGGCATGAACATTCAAAAAGTAACTGACAAATAGATAGTATATGTTATTCTCGTCAACTTCTCGATGAAACTCGGTTAATTTAACAAAAATTTAACAGGACTCTCACAAGCAATGGGTGTCATAGACGACACAGAAAGAATGACTGAAAAAATTGTATACCAATTCTAAATGTATGGAATAATAATGTATTACAATAATGATAGAGCCCATCTATCATTTTTGAAACTGTAATTTTTTTAATTCCGTTTTTGTTTTAAAAGTGGAAGAAAGTAAATTCTAAAAGAATTCACATCCCAGTATCGATACGCGTCACAATCACAGTTCCAGATATCATCATTGGCATGTCCACCAACTTTCAAGTTCACACAGTTGATTTCATTAGCCAAAGACATTCTCATTTTCTGCTCGACTAATTTCAACTTCTCCAAACTCTTTTTATTATTGTTGTTGTTATTATTATTGTTATCAGTGTATCTATCTTGACTGAACCAGTACCTCCTCAAGCCTGTCTATCGACACTCAAAAGGTGGAAAATCTTACATCAAAACAAAACCCGTTTCTATGCAATCAGTTTCCTTGATCGTGATAATTGAAATTGCAATAGTACATGTTTTTAATTTTTCAAATCATCGTTTAATTATTAGATAGAGTAAAACCTATTAAAAAGAGTAAGAGTTTGAATTTAATTTCATACCTTTCTAAAACAATCATTTTGTACAAGTGTGTTGGTAAATAAATATACACATTATTTTTTAATGTAAATAATTGGTATTGTTGATAGTATAATTGTATTGTATTATTTAACAAAAACATGGTTTCTTTATTTCAAAGCGTTGAAAGAATCTAAATTACAAAGAACAGATAATTGTGAATACCGGAAATGGTTCACTTATAGCTTAGCTGAATACATGAATATAGGGGGACGCTGAAGAACGAATACCGGAATAAAGATACTCGGTCGTGTGGCATGGGTTTCGGGGTACTTTTCAATGAAATGTGGTTAGGGTTCAGGTAAGGTTGGACGCCCAAATCCAAGTCAGAGAACCGAGTATGCTTTATTCCGGTATTCGGTGCCCCGAATATAGGAAGGTCGTCTACCAATATAACAAACATAAATTATCGTCGCTATATTCGACCACATGACTCTAATATTTTTAGTTCATTAGGATTTTTCAGGATATGATTCACTAAACGAAACGCCATTCTTTTTTCAAAATCATTAACTTCTTCAAATGGCACAGCTTTGATATTCAATAAACAACATTTGAGCAATTATTTAATTGGTAGACGACTAGTTTTCGTGGATATAAAAGGTATATACTTGTTTCACAGAAATAAATTAGTCGACTACCAATTTAATGACAGTAATAATAGCGAAAATGAATCAACCTCTGCAATGTTGAGGTTTTAGTTGGGTCTACACAGTTACGTTTCTTATATCGTAAACCTCCTGAAAAATCGTGATACTCTGGAAAGACCACAGCTATATATATATATATACACTGGCGTCGGAACCGGGGGAGGGGGGGGGGGGGGGCAGCAAGTAAAAGGTCTTGCAAGACCCAGTTTGTCTCATTGTTTCCTGTTGTAACACACTTTGTTAAAATTTGCTGTCATTTTTTTTCACTTTTGCCAGCTTGCCCCCCGCCAACTTTCAAAGTATTCCGACGCCCCTGTATATATATATATATATATATATATATATATATATATATATATATGACTGTAATTTCTATTTTCGTCATATATACATATAAGACTATCTCTTCCTTCCGACTATGAGAGCATCTAAAAAAATACATGTTTTCGTCGATTCCGAAACAGTTCGTATTACACCAAGTCGAAATACTTAGTAGACCGAAATAAATTTACCTACAAATAGTTAACGATATTTTTATGAACAACATGATTTATTTCCAAGGTGACACACGATTTCATGATTATTTTGCTGTGGTTAGTGTAAAGTTTCTTTACGATACATTTGTCCATGCGCGAACCACCCGCGTGCTAGTGGTGTGGCATAGGGGGAACGGTCGCTCGGAGCCTTATTACTTCAGTAGAAATAAGTGTAGTTATTTCCACAGTGAGGGTGTTACATAGCAATATGATAGCTTATTATTGCAATAATAACCATGTCAATAAGTATGACGGTTCCGATCGATTGTTTTCCCTACAACGCACCATTAACGCACGGGTGTTTTGTTCCTTCATCTCTCGTCAATGCAAGTAAAGTTGTAATGAAGGTTCTGATCAACCGTTTCTCTTACAGTACAATATTAGCGCACGGGTGTTTCAAACCTCCATCTCTCGCTTGTAACTTGTATTCGCGAGAGATAAATGTTCCGAGCGACCGTCTCCCCTATAATATACTACTACAGCAGGGTGTTTCGCTCGTTCATCTCTTGTGAATACAGGTATTGTTCTTCTTAGAACGTGTTATAAGGTTGATCTTGTGAGTTGGCTTTCACTGAATGTACTGTCACTTTCTACACCGTGGATTATCTCCTCCATACTGGAGCTAGAACGATTGGTGGTGTCGACTGGCCAATGTGACGTTAGAGATGGAGTTAGAGTTTGTTGTGGAGATAGAGTTGCGGGTGGTACAAAAATACCGGATCGTAGCTTGAGGAAAACTGCATACATGTCGTTGTAAGATTAACAAGGAAGTGTGATAATGTATGATAGGTTTTTCTCGATAATGTTGTTTCACTGAAATTTTGGTTAATAACATCATCAAATTGTAGAACAAGGGGATATGTTTTGGAAAAGATTTTTGGAAAATTTGTTTTAATGTTTCGTTATATCTGTGGCAACAAAAACTGAAATTTTTCACCACATGATGAAAAAGAATATTTAAAAAAAAAGATCTGTAAAAATGCTTTTTCAAAAATGTACAAAACCATGGTTGTGACTTGTTTTTGAGGAACTGTTTTTTTATTGACCTGAACGACAAAGGGAAACCACGATGCACCACTGTCAGGATGATGATGGACCATGGAGGGAATCGAACCACGGTCTCCTGAATGACGGTTCAGTGTGTGAACCACTCGACCACTTGTCTCAATGACGACTTTCTTCTTTTGTATCAACGTAGCAGAATAGAAATATCCCTGCTTAAATTAGTTATTTTGAAGGAATCATAATTTTTTTGGGATGAGGTTTACTAAATAAACACACTGCAACTTTCAAAAGAGTTCAATTCACAGAGTTGCAGCTAGATTATGTAATTATTGATTTTGTTTTTTGTTTTGTTGGTAGACGACTTTCATCTTGTACACATGTACATAGCAATATCCTGAATGTGTTTTATATCATAGTTAACATTTCAACCACTCCTTATTTAAACTAAAGGTTATGTTTACTTGTAACTTGATCCTAGATTATATAATTGATTCTTAGCTCATCTTTGGTGTCACTTCTGTTCAAGTGGATAAAAACGAAAGGGGTTTTACAAATATAGTGAAATGTCATCTCTTTTTTATTTCTTATTTTATACTAGATTGCAGTGTGATAGATTCTAATACTGCTGAGACACTGTTCATAAAGATGTACTTGTTGAATGATGCGATCGACTGTCCCTCTTACTGCACAGCACTAGCGGACGGGTGGTTCGTGCCTTCACCTTTTGTGGTTACAAGTATGTACCTGTATTCACGAGAAAAGAAGATTACGATCGACCGTTCCTCCCTATTTTACAGCACTAACGCGCAGGTTGTTCGCTCCTCCATCATTCGTCGTTACAAGTATGTAGTTGAAAACAACAATGTATTGTTTTCAACTATATAACTTACTTGTTTATGTGAAGATCAGAGTTTTGAAAAAACATACAAAAGATCCTCATTGTTCTATTGCTATGTTCTGTATTCATTGACTATCATTGCTCGTTTACCAACATAAGAACAATAAAAGTTTTACTACATTTTAACTGGATTCAATTTCTATTCTCTACTTCTTTTCAATCAATAAATAACTATGGTATAAGTATTCTTTGAATCGAGAGGAATTATGGTATCATTGCGCTACACATTCATTTATTTATATTGCCTTCAATGACGCACTGTGTTGATAACTAAGATCTATTTGCGTCGGAAGAATGATTTATGAGATGATGCATATATCCCTCTCTCTCTCTCTCTCTCTCTCTCTCTCTCTCTCTCTCTCGCTACTCGAAAAAAAAATACAGCTAATTCTAACAAAGTGGGTTTCAACAGGAAACAGCGGGACAAATTGAGTCTTGCAAGACCTTTTTCTTGCCCCCCTTGGCCAAAAGTTAGTAGGGGCAATGCCCTTCCTTCACCCCCCCCCCCCCCCGGTTCCAACGCCAGTGCACGGGGTTTATTGACTGTATGCGATGATCACTTCGGTGAATGAAATATTCAATGTTTTCTGAAGTTTTCGAGAAAACCCGGCACCTCTACCTGTATGTTAAATCATTCATTAGTGAAACGGCTGGACATGGTTTATGTTAAAAAGCTGTGTACAACTATGATTTTGAACCCCCTTTTTAACATGACTTAATAGAGTGACGACACTTCCTGGAGCTAGCCCTATAGAGGGCTTAGATTCCCTCAGATTCCCTCACCAATTCACCCCCCCCCCCCCCCCCGGTTCCGCCGCCAGTGTATATATATATATATATATATATATATTTATATATATATATAATATATATAGCCACTACTACAATCGTGAACAAAAGTATACCACCAGACAACCTTTCTTAATATAATTACTTTTTTATATCACCGCAATTGTAATGTATATCGCGGATACTGCTCTAATTCAAAGTAATGAAGAAGTGAGGGTTATTAAAAAAACCTTACAAAGAAATGATTGTATTCAATTTTTGTAAAAAAGAAAGTGAAATATTGTTTTCATCTTAGCTTCCGAGTTGCAATCGGCTGTTTGATTATATTCTTGTATTGACGATAGCTAGATGAAGGTGCGAAGTAGCAGTGCTTTAGTGGTGTAGGATAAGGGGGACGGTCGCTCGTAACCTTCATATTTCCTGTATGCATGTATAATGTAAGATGAAGGTGCGAAACAGCCGTGCGGTAATGGTGTAGGATAGGTGGGGACGGTCGCTCGGAACCTTCACATATCGTGGTTACGATTACAGTACATGCACCATGGGGTCCATAGCACCTGTAATACACCTTGCAGCTAGATACAGTATTAATATCCTAGCCTTGGGCTAAAAAGAGAACAGGAACTGGGGCGCTTAAAAGCACTTGTTTATGTATTAATACCGCTTTACAAGCACTTATCTCCGAATATAAGTTCAATGTTTCATAATATTATAATATATAGATTATATAATTGAACAAGATTCATTTATCACTTCTCTTGTAGCTCTATAAGGCTTGATTTCGCGCGTTATTAAATATTACAACACATATGTTTTTTGTTTGATGAGAGAGCGTGTTCAGTTTACCACGCTCTTTTGTTTATTTTTTATCGCTATTTTCAGAAGCTCTAGATGATAATTACAGCTATAATGGAGCCCACAAAGCTATGCACGACTATTCTGTGGTAGGCTTTGAGAATCCGAAAGATACCAAATAAAATAGATCTTTTAATTAATTGCATCTGTGTCTATTATTTCTGTTGACTTACTGTCGACATGATATATTTATTTAAATCTGGTATAACATAATTTTTTAATTTTTTATATTATTTTAGTCTTATATTTCTGACATGGTGGCAGAATGTCACAATATAGGCCATGACCGCTTCCTTCCCACTATCCTTCCCATTACCCAAGAACCTTTATCTCATCATACCATCATCTCAATAATCATCTATCAGGCGCCAATAGATCTGCGCTATCATAACAGTACATCGTTAAACCCAATATATATATATATATATATATATATATATATATATATATATATATATATATATATATATATAATAGCTAGTTCAATTGGGGTACGAATGAGCTGGTGACGCAAGGTGAAAGGAAGTTTACAAAACCCTACGCCTACAGCAAGAGTCGAACCAAACTGCCTGGCGTCAGAAATATCCAAGCGGATCCTTAACTGTCTCACCAAATGCATTTCTCTTTCAAGAGATAAAATATTCAAAAACAAACAAAGATCAGTAATCAATAAGAAGATAAATGTTGATCCGAATAATATTTAGTTTTCTTTTATAAATTAAATCTGATTTAAGGTCATGTTAGTTTCTAGTGATAATTATAGTTCTTGTTATATTATTAACTAGGACATATTTAGTTATATCAATATTTTCATCAATATCTTTATATAGAAAACAAACTAATAGACATATGTTTACGAAATATACCTGCCAGGTATCCAATACAGGCTTAATTCCTGATTCCGCTTCATTTTAACGCTCACTTCTATATTAAGAGTCCCTTGGGAGTCGATTTAACAGAATATCAGTTTCTTGGTGATAACTTTTGAATGTTATGAGCTATAGACTCTAATAAAGAGGAAACACAGATGTTTTCAATACCTTCAAGATGGTATGATTAATAATTACCTCACCTCGTATCGCCTCATTGTCAGTCTATACGATTCAGAAAACGTGGCCACCCTCGGTAGCTCAGTCAGCTGAGGCTCCGCTTCAAAAACTGAAGACACCGTTGGGCGTGAGTTCGAGTCCCGTATAAGGCATGGGTTTTTGTAAACGTCCTCTCACTAATCATCACTTGATAGTTTCATAATCACCTGATCATTCGTACCGCCGTATAACCTAGCTGTTGGTGGGGTCGTTAAGCAAACAATAATCATAAAAAACGTGTTTGTTTGAGGTTATTCGCCTGACAATCAGGCGATATAAGATAAATAGTTATTACTAATACCATCTTGAAGGTGTTGAAAATATCAGCGTGTCATTTTTTCATTATAATTTTGATATCTCATACCGATCAAAAGTTATCACCAAAATACTGATATGCCGCTGAATCGACTCCCAAAGACTATTAAAGATATTTATTATTATTTCTCCATCAAATTGACATTCTAAACAGAACCGAAACTAGAAAGTATGTTGTAATCGAAATGGCAATATAACATCTAGTCCGAATATTTCGTGATATTCTTGGTCAGTCTTTCCAAAGAATAAAATGATTGAACCAGTTCTCTTCAGATCTAGACCTACGCCCTTGCTCTATCCGACGGTACCGATCGGCAGTCTCTCGTAAGATACAGCGATAACGTGCGGGTGTTTCGGCCTGTTGATGGTATGTAGGAGCGATCAAGATGCCTTTCTTTAGAGGTTTGTATATTATGGACAGTAAGATAAAATGGAATGGAAGATAAAATGTACGTTAGATGGTAAAATGGTGAACAAATAACATGTTCTTTGTCTTTTAAAAGCCTCTTTCATTTAGGTGCATCAACTTGCCCCCCCCCCCCAATTTGAAATTCGAATTTTCTTATGAAGGAATTGAAATGTGCTCGTTTTGTGCTGAAATGTGCTGCAAAAAATTCGTTTTGTGAATAACAAATAATTGGCAGCACCACCACAAAACGATTTTTGAATAGCATATTTCAGCACAAAATGAGTAAGTACCTTTGAAAAACATCATCAAAAACATATATTGCGAATCTGGGGAAAGGGAGGGCTGGCATTAATTTCCTCCCCCGCACATTGGAATGAGAATAACCGAAAAACGGTAGCAGCAGAAAACGAATTTTTCGCAGCCCATTTCAGCACAAAACGAGCCCTTTTCCATGCTTTCAGAGAAAATTCGAATTTAAAATGTGTGTGGGGGGAAGGGGGATAATATATATATATATATATATATATATATATATATATATATATATATATATATATATTGGTGGACGACCTTCATCTCTCGTGGATGCAAGTATACGTACCACAACACCCTTGAAGTATAGTAAAACATTACCTGAGCTAGTTGCTTTACTATTACGGTATTTCTCAAGGTACTGGCTTTTTGAAATCGATCACGAAAAACTATTTCTCAGCTAATATAACTGTTCTACGTCTCAAACATCTGGTAATAAGGAAGATACCAGGTATCGTTATATATATATAAAGTAATTATTGGATACATATTTAATTTTTCGTAATGTTAAATTTTATTGCCGATATTATATCTTATTATAATTTATTTTAACAATTCAACACTGGTTTTGTTTTCACTTTTAACCAGGATTTTCGATTAAATGTATAGCAACATCTGCGTGATGCCTCGACCTTTACAAAGGATGTGAAGATTACATTATCGTTATTCGCCACAATAACCTTAAGAGTGCATGGGAGTCGATTTAGCCTAGACTACAGGGGGCGCATTCCTGTACGAGTTAATCCAATTTTAGTGAAGACAATACCGAAAAACAGAAGAAAAGCGGTATTATCCTATATCAACAGCCCATACACGGCCACCTTTAATTGTGGGTTCAAGTTAATACTGGGTTTAGCTTGTACAGGAATGCCCCCCCCCCCAGAGGGAAACCACGAAAATACCCTGAGAAGATGAACGGCGGCGGGAATCGAACTGGGTCCGAATTTCCCTCGCCTCCCGGATCACATGAAGCGAGCGCGTTAACCACTGCGCTACATGTGCCGGTGACCTTCTTCTTTCGTGGATATAAGTCTAATAATAAAACATACTTTTTTTATAAAATATATTTATTTGTCTTTATAACATAATACTTCGTTCATGTGTTTGTGTTCATGTCGAAGTAGAATGAAATGAGTTTAAACATGAAATGAAATCCTAGTGTGAGTTAAAAACGTGCCTCACGAAAAACTATCTAAATCTCTTTTCAATTCTCAACCCGATTTGCAACAATACAACACATATTACGTACAATTGGGCCATGTCTTAATTCTGTTACAAATCCCACAGTCTTTGCTTTACATTGCACATAGGTCTTTACATACACTTATGGCCACATGAAAATAAGGTTCAATCCGAAAATAAAATTACAATTACAATAAAAACTAGCGAAGTGGCTGTTCGTAGGACCGGAAGTAGCCTTTAGATTAGTTTCAATTTAGATCAAATTAGTTTAGGTTTTTCGTACTGTTGGTTTGTTTTATGTTTATAGTTTATAGTTTATTTATTTATTTATTGGTGTTTTTATACAATGGGATTAATACACTGTGCATACAGGTAGTGATAGTAGAATATAGTATATCTAAATGTAGTGAAAATATACCTAGTTTGGATATAGGTTCGGTTGATTAAGCTACTTAGATTGATTCAATTGCGATTAGTTCAGGATGCTCGTAACAACAACAACAACAACAACAACAACAACAACAACAACAACATACTTATCGAGTGTCGAACATCGATGGTCCGATGAATAGAGTCTGCTAAAATTAGATACATTTTAAACGCAAATTTTTTCACAGACCATGTGCGTCCGTGGAGTGCGTATTGACTCCTAGTTTTAATGCCTATAATATCAGCATATTTTCTTAACGATTCATTTTAATGTAGCTTGATCAACCACTTTATGTGACCACGAGTGTACATTTACTCTCCTTTAGAAAAAAAAGTATGCGTTGTAAGATGAGTCCAGAGATGTTTGTATGAAATATCAGGAAAATTCACGCAACTCGGTTTTAGTATGTTCAAAAGTTGGAGGATGAATAATGCAATGAGAACTTTTACCCACATACAAATATAAATGTGGTATGCTTGTGGTAGGTTCGTGGACCACTTTCATCTTTCGTAGATACACAAGTAGGCCTACAACTCTCGTCCGTGTCAAGAACGGCTATTGCAATAGATAGATACTTCTCCAGATAGATAATGTCTCGGTCTTTATCTATCAAATACTAATACGGAGAGAGAAGAGATTTAGAGAGTGAGATAGAGAGAGATATAGAGAGAGATAAAGAGAGAGATATAGATAAAGAGAGAGAAAGAGAGAGATAGATGAGAGAGCTAAAGAGAGAGAGGTAAAGAGAGAGAGATGAAGAGAGAGAGAGAGAGAACGAGTTTCATTTCAAGACTAGATTATAAAGGTCGATCCGCATGGTTGGTTGTATTGATACACATTAGCGATTGGCATCAAGTGAAATAGGCGCCAACATGCAGCATTGTTACCAACATTATTGCCAGCTGACGTCACTAGATTCCATTCAACAATCAACATAAATGCAATTTGCCAATCATTCATCTGTATCGACCTTAATATTATATTGCATTTTATTTCGATTTGTAGAAAATGTAGGTGATACTTGTTGAATGGTCAAGGCCTTACTAGTCCACAAGAGAACAGCAGGGATAATGGTGGCAAGTTGAAGGCCGCCATTTTGGTGGCAATTGCTATAGGTCAACATGTAAAAACTGCAGGTGCGCTGCTAGTAATGAATTAACCGAAGAACTAGAATATGGAAAACAGGCCATATGACAACCAAAGTGAAAAAAAGTTGGAAAAAATGTCACGTGTTATTTTTTTTATACACTTCATCTTTCCACATTTGTTATCATAAAATATAATAATGAGTTAAATTTTATGACAATTATCTTCATATTATGATGTATTTGTCAATTTGTTATGGTTTTATGATTATTTGGATCTGTATGATTGGGTACTTTTTGCCCCGGGTGCAAAATTGTTCCTCTTATAGACAGTTTTACGAATCGATAGTTAGTGGATCAAGCAATCAGACTCAATACTTATAAGTGAAATGAAATAAAATGAACATTCATGTCTAAAGGGGATTGCAGGACGGTCTTTAATGTGTTTATTGCTACAAGTTAATTGAAAAATACTGCATAATGTTGGCCTATATCTAGGTGTTATAATCAAATGTATCTCAGAAACGGGGAGCCTGAAGAGCGTATACCAGGATAAAATATACTTGGTGGTGTGACATGGGCTTGGGTGTCAATCCTTACCTACACCCTAACCACATACATTAGAAAGTACCCCCAAGTCCATGTCACACAGCCGAGTATACATCGTTCCGGTATACGCTCTTCAGTGTCCCCTCAGAACAAATCTGACCGGTAGAATGCTCGACTGGTTGTTGCTATGGATATGCGACAAAAATATCCTGAGTGCTAAATACTGTAGCTTGGTATTGACCTTAGATCATTCGATAATTTAATTGGTCTTCTTTTGAAGAAGAAAAATAATTTATGACACTCTTCTATGCGTAGAACCAGTATTTCTTGATTAAACGAAGACTTGAACTGATGGTACTTTGAACTTGAAGTCAAATGGGCGTCGGTTCGAATACAGGTGGCAGATATATTCTAATCATTATTTTAAGTTCTTTCCGTATATGGATTTCATCGACCCACATAGTTTGCAGTCTGTAATGTCGTTAAACAAGAGTTGGTGTCAAGCAAGACGACATGGTTATTATCACTACGGTCTTTTGTTTTCATGATACTCCAATATCATGACGACCTTGCCCCCCCCCTCCCCACCTCCTCCCTCCCTCTCGACCGTCAGCTGTTATACATATCATGTAGCGGCCCACAAGCTTATTGATCAAGTCGTTCTTCCCACATCTGTGTTTTATTATTATTTGCTGGAGCGTATTTCTCCAAACGTCGTCTACCATAAAAATCAATGTTATCTAATAAATCTTACTGCTATAATCTACAAATCTATAAATTAATCTATAATCTACAAATAATCTATGATTAATCTATGAATGATGAATAAATCTATAAATAAACTATAAATTTAATCAATAAGATGATGGAACCATCTAACTATGAATTATTCAAAGCTAAGACAAAACGTCATCTTTTATTTGACGTGATGTCACACATTGTTGTAAAGTGGACAACAAAGCTCGCTAAATTATGTTCCCCAATCACAACTGCTTGGTCCGCTTGACCCTAACTACTCTAGTTGAGACCTGACAATCATGATTTCTCCTTATTCATCAGAATACATCTGATTGTTTAGGGCTTATAAACTGTTTGAAGAATTTCATCATTATATCACATACTGTCAATCAATAATCAATAAGAGCATTGCCATTAGACGATAGATCTGCAAACATCTGACGTCTATTTATGTGTATAAATATATATATATATATATATATATATATATATATATATACACACATATTATATATAGTCTGATCTATTAACATATGCGAATCTGTAGAGGTATTTATATTTATGAACTTATAATTCATGTTTACAATAATTCATATTCACATATATGAATTTATATTCATATTTATGATACTAGAGATGACGTTTTAGTATACATCAATTATTCGAATACCTTCTTCATAGAAATATTATATATATTTTGTTATATCATATCATGATATATTATATCATGAATACTTATCTCAAACATACGTGAGATTTCTCAACACGCACGTTATATCGATAATTATAATTTCCATTATCCATCAGTCAAATCAGTCAATACAAGCTGTTAAAAAACTGGACTAAAATCGGTAGATGCAGCTTTAATCTAGGGCAACCTTCTCCTTTTCCCTTCCCCTTTCACTTGCACCGTGGGTCGTTGGTGGCTAGGTCGTTAAACACGAGTTTATACGTAATGCGTAAGGCAGTCGCTTTTCATCATCGGCACATGTCACCACATGCGGACGTTGTTGTCGTAATTGTTGTGCGCGCAGTCGAAACATTTTTTTTTAGCAACATCGAAAACTTTACATAAAGTTATTGTTTCCCTATAGAGGAAGAACGGGGCACCACAAGGGTGATCTTACCATCCCGAAGAAGTAGTTAGATATATTAGAGCTCATTCAATAAATTGTACCAATTATACTAATAACTTAAGAAACAAAGAACAATTCGAAAGTATAGTGTTGGGAAACAATCAAGCTTCTTTCTGAAAATATTTTCTTCTTTTCTTCCGATTGTATTTTACTTCTTCTATTTGAAAATTCACTTGTGTACGGGAAAACAAATTCTGGTCATTTCAGCCTGAACTGACATAAATAACCACTTCTAACATATTCATTGAATCCAATCCATCCAAACTAACCTAATCAAACAAACATACTAAACTAATTTAATCTAAACTGAAACCAATGTAAAACCTATTTCCAGAAGTAGGATTTAGTTTAATTCAAGTTTCGAATACACAAAGTTTAGTATGATTCGGTTGGACTAGTTAGTTTAGGTTAATTTTAGGTTAGGTTGATCAAGTGACGGAATTACTAACGTGGGACTAGCTCTAACTGGTACTTTGAATTTGTCATCACCATATGGTTACCCATACTAATTGTCTCACGAACTCTCAGATAAAGCCAAACTGGACTTGGTATACTGGGCCTGAGTTAGTTAGATTGAGTTAATTTGGGTTAGTTTAGGCTGCGCGCAACAACAACAACAACAACAACAACAACGTCCCCTTCTGGTGACGTAGACCGATGGTCCGATGAATATAGCGGCTGTCCACTTCGAACACGTAATGTTAAACGCGGAAACGAAGGGTGGCAACATACGTTTTGTGCCCGACTTTACGGAACGGCTACCTACCTATATAATATGATCTATAGGCCTACCTACCTGAACGCGGTTTGCCTCTAATCTGAGAATTCGCTCATTTTTTAATAGAACTGGTCGAGACTCGTGACGTATCTCGATGGATATATTGCAATAGGACAAGGATATTATCCAATCACAGCGGCCACACCCTCGACTCGTTGCCCGGGAGTTGCTCTAGACACTGGTAGTTGGGTGAAGAGAGGTGAAGGTGTGGAACATCCGTGTGCTAGTGGTGTGGGATAGGGGAGACAGACGTTCGGTTACTTCATGGGTGGTGGATACAAGATAATGTGTTGTGTGGACGAGAGATGAAGGTGTGAAACCACCGTGCGGTAGTGGTGTGGGATAGGAGAGACAATCGATTGCTTACTTCAACTCTCATGGATACAAGTTTGGATCTAGAACTAATTGATCAACTATAGGAAACATGCACTTCCCACTACATTTATATGTACACTTACGTTCACGTAAAATGATCTGATCCGAAATTGAAATTTGAATTTGAATAATATCTACAAATATTTAAGCGCTAATATTTTCACAGACTACGTGTGGAGTGCTTATACACACTGTTCTCTAGTTTTTGTGCTTATAATATAAGTATATTTTCTTCATGGTGCATTCTAAAGTAGCTTCTTCGACCAAACTATTTGACCGCAATCATAAATGTATGTGTTTATTTATTTTTATATTGTATTGGGTTTAACGACGCATGCACTGAAATGATGACGAAGATAATATATTGGCGTCGGTGAATTACGAATGAGATGAAAGAATATTTAATTTAATTATATATTTCTTCGTTTCAGGATAGTGGGAAGGAGTCGATCGTGGCCTGTTGTTAATGAACTATCCCAGTATATACTTGAATCTCAGAGGAATACCACAAAAAAACAGTCAGGATTTTCAACCATGACGGGAATCGAGGAATCAAGCCCCGGTTTCCTGAATGACGGTTTAGTGTGCTGGCTACTTGACAACTCGTATCAGTTACATATATGTATTGTATCCACGAAAGAAGAAGGTTGCCTACCAACTAAATAATGAAAAAATTTGGAAATTATAGAAACTCACTGCAACTTTATATAGGCCTATATATATTTAGCCTACTACATGTGAAATATGAAGTTGTGTTTTCAATCGTAATTCTCGTCAAGAATATCATTGAATCTCAAAACATCTCAGTTATTCAACGAGAACATTCAAGCAACAGGCGTATCCTCTCCAGGAGAAGAGGTACCAACATAAAAATGTCAAATACTGTTATGTTGGCGTGACTGGGGACAACTGACCATGTATAGGAAGGAATCAAGCTGCCAACCTAACGTATAGCACAGCAGTTTTGACAGTAGTGCTGGGCTACTGCATATTATATTACACGGTTGGTATGGTAGAAGTTAACGCCTACTTACTTCAAGGTACAGTCTTGGACATAATACTGGGAGAAAAGGATACATGTATATATATATATATATATATATATATATATATATATATATATATATATATATATATATATATATATATTGGATTATATATTGAAAACAGTATCTATAGATAATTTTTTTCTCCCACTCATCAATTTAAACGAAGCAAATATCTTCTTCCCAATAATTATTTCAGGCCCACGTGAAATCCCGAAGGTCGCCAGATTTCACCCGGACTCACAATAGCATAGATAAGATGATTGACAATTCACTTTCAGATCCTTAATTATTTCTAGAAATCACGATTCGTTGTCTTAATTAGTAATTAAATATCATCTGTCTAAAATCCACATCACGTGGTTTGGTAGCAGTTAATTGAAATACTCTCAAATCACGACTGGGTGACGATACGATTGGCAAGGATAAATGCCATGTAAACGACCTCGAATATACTTATAATAATAATGGATATAATAATAATAATAAAGATATGAGATTAATTGGATACTATAATGAGTGTTAAGTAGAAATAAATCAGCACTCAGAAGAGTGGTCGGTTGGCTAGCACACTGAACCTCTATTCAGAAGACTGGGGTTCGATTCCTCACACGGATTTTTCGTTTTTTTTCTGTAGTTCAGGTCAGTACTGGGATGGTTCCTTAACAACAGGCCATGGCCAACTCCTTCCTAATATCCAAAAACACCTAATTAGTAACCTTCCATCTTATCATCCCATCATCTCATATATCATTCACCGACGCCAATAGTTCGTATAATCATCAGTACAGTGCGTCGTTGAACCCAATATGAATGAATAGCTCGGAATATAATGAATTTATAACAAATGAATAGATATAGATTAAAGTGTTCTAGACTAACGTCCACATAAACAATTAAATCTTCACACCAATTACGTATAATTATATGTTGCACTGAAATTGAATTGGCTTAATTATTCTTAATATGCGTGACGTTCAACGACGCACTGTGATGTTGACCAAAAGATAAGTTCTAGTTATTTATATTTAGTGCAAGGGCGCATTACTGATGACTAAGATATATTGGCGTCGGTGAATGATGAATGAGGTGATGAAGTTTGTGGATGAATGAGATTAAATGAGGTGCACTTTGATAGTTATTGTAGAAAAGTAATGAAAAAAACCAAATGAGCCGCCCAGGTGGCTAAGTCAATTATCGCTAGCGGTGGTAACTGAAGTCACCGTTGGGTGTGGGTTCGAGTCCCGCATAAGGCATGGGTTTTTGTAAACGTCCTTTCACCTATCATCACTTCATCGTTTCATTATCACCCGCTCATTCATACCCCCGTATAACATAGCTGTCGGTGGGATCGGTAAGCAGCATTAGAAAACCAAATGATTATATATCCTATAAAGAGAGTGGATTTTAATTGATTTGTTTTCAAACATTAATCTATATTTTAAAATCTCATATAACAATTGATTCAGCTTTGTGTGATGTAATTCTATTAATTATTTTCATTAGCCTCAGCATCCTACGAACTAATCGAATGCCCTGCTAATGTAACAGCACCTATACCAGGTTGTCCTGACGCCTCAGGCGTACCAACAAGACGGCCTTGTCAGGTGGAATAAAATGAATGTCACTAAATAACCACCAACATTCAGCCTTGATATCGATTATTTTGCTCGATTAATCGTATCAAAGCCATGCACCTGACCAGAAAACAACTATCGACTCACTCTATTGACATCTTAGCCAATAAAGTAGTTTCTACTTTTATGGAAGTGATGACGATAGACTGCCGTTTGGTAGGGTATTTGATTTATATAGGGTTTAATGACGCACTGTAATGATGAATATATAAGATCTATTGTCGTTGGGTAAATGCTCAACGACCCTCTGACACCAACTTCTACACGTTTGGAATATTCGCTAAGGTGTGTTTCCCATTCTTATGAAACGCTGGAAAGCTACTGAGACTTGCAATTTATAGGTTCTATCTGATATGATAATATAATGATCACCTCTAGAATATACTGATTACTGACCTTCCACTTTGTCATTTATATATTGGAGTATGTAACACTTGATAAATGCTTATAATTTCTAATAACCTCCGTATAATTGAAATTGATAGCAGTTCATATTGAATAGATAATTATTCACTTTAATTACCAATAGGTATATAGTATGATTAAATCAAAGGACTCCGGAATACATGATGGTTGACGTATCATATTATATATAGAGTTATTATAATATATAATATATTGCAAGTTTCTGATTACCAGTCCAATAGGTTTTACTGGTGATTTCCAACTGTTCAGAAATCGCTGACCTCCACCTGCGACTAATTCGGATTCAGATTCAGATATTACCATTTACCCATTCCTGGCCGGGTTCAAGTCCCGGGGGGGAGGTTTCGAACAGTTTTAAATCATACCATTATACAAATATATATATATATATATATGCTGTTATATATATATAATCTTCCCGAAACGTCGCGAGAGTAGAGCATATCAAGTAAGTGGAAAAACCGTAAAACCTATCGACATCACATATCAAGTCCACCAAAGTTATCGTCATCATATATATATATATATATATATATATATACAACACAAAATCATGAATCATATCACTGATTTTGTATTGCTTTGTGTTTAGTGAACTGTATATCAAATGAAGTGTCATGAAGAATATTATTCCATTTGAAAGTAGTTGTCCAATAAAAGGATACCGATACAGCTCTTCCAGCAGTCTATAAACCTGCTGTAGTTCATAAGTCTACTGTACTCTTCACTAAATCCTGCCGTGTTATTTACAACCAGGTGTGAATATCCAACATATGTTAATTATTGTCAGTCTGCTCTGTGATTACATTAAGCTTCTGGTTCTTAAGAGTCCATGGAAGTCGATTTAGTGGAATATCAGTTTTTTGGTAATAACTTTCGAATGATATGAGACATCAAATTTCTAATGAAAAGGAAATATGGGTATGTATTTATTTATTTTTTATTTATATTGGGTTTAATGACGCACTCTACTGATGACTACGATCTATTGGCGTCGGTGAATGATGAGATTATGGGATGATGAGATTAAAGGTTATTTTATTATGTGTTTTTGGATATTGGGAAGGAGGCGGTTGTGGTCTGTTGTTAAGGAACCATCCCAGTGTTGACCTAAACGACAGAGGGAAACCACAATGAACCCCTGTGAGGATGATCGACCATGGCGGGAATCGAACCCCAGTCTCTTGAATGTCGGTTTAGTTGGCTAGTCACTCGTCCACTTGTTTCAGTTACAGGTACTTTCAATACCATCAGGATGATATAAAAAGCTTATACGCGAATAATGTGTATTTTTAGCTGCATATACGCTTGACAATTATATTACATGAGTTGAATAGCTATAATTTATACCATCTTAAAGGTATTAAAATTATCTGAGTTTCCTTTTTATTAGAATTTTGATATTTTATAACTTTCAATAGTCATCACCAAAAAACTGATATTCCTCTAAATCGACTCCCATGGACTCTTAAGTATGAAGAAGAACACGATTTATGACTAGCAGTATTACCAAGTCATGCAGACAGATAATATAAGAGAATAAGAAAGAGTCATCGACGATTGTCTATGGACACAGGTGGACACAATGTTGTTATTACCTAAACTTCCATTCGATTAACTTATTATATCGAATGACATTTTATTATCATGTACATTATAAATTTCACTTTCGATTCTTGGACAAATTAGCGGGAGAAATGTCACTTTTGTAAAAAACGTTTTTATAAGTTTGAATAATTTCACTTTTTGTATGCATGTAATTTACATTTCCTTAGTCATGTTCTTGATAACTACACTAAGTACAAATTAGTGTATTTTATGAATATCATTGTTTCTATTATATCAATTATGAATAAGTAAAAAAAGCGTAGGCCCACTCATGATACTAATAAGTTCCTATATTATTATTTTTTTTAAAAATATTTCTAGAAATATATAGAGTATAATAATCGTCAAACAAATCAAATACTAGAATAAATAACAGCTAGACATATTTCGAGAGTGCTTGATCGTTTCGCGTCTTCAGCCCTCAAAAAATCAACGAAATAAAAATAGAAAATATTTTTTCAAGTTCATATTATAATATAATTGAACACCTGTTGAATAAAATAAAATTCTTCAGTAATATATGGTTTCATTGATGGTATGAATAAATTCCCCAAGAAAGTTGTGCAAAAATCAATATAATCAATTTTGTTCGGTCGCTTATTAAATGTTCATGGTCATATTACCATTGTGCTGTTAATAGTGTAAACCCCGGATCCGTCCATTGTTACAACAATACTATCTCGTATACAATACTAAATCACGGCCAGATAGCACGAAACTTGAGTAGTCGTGAAAATGTACTAATTAAATTAGCGTCCCTTAATTTCCTCTTAGTATGTATCCCAAGGTAACTACTCCAATAAGGACATGGAGGTACTATAGAATAGAGAGGCTATATTACGAAAGAGAATGTGGCCATATAGTAATTTCTTCGCCAAAAAAAGGCTACTGCTTTTTTAAATGTCCACTCTCTCTCATGTAAAGGTGTTATGGGTTAATAATATGTATAAGTGATAATAGATTTTTCATTTAAATAATTTTGAAGACAAAATTATTTATCAAATCATAATTTTTGTAACATATAATTTTAACACTCAACGTAAAATGTTTATAAAAATCTCATTTACACCTCTATTTGGCTTATTATATTTCCTTAATATATTTATTATTTTACTTCCTTATAGATTTCAGTCTTTTGTTTGTTATTTATAGGGTGTTTATAGTTACATTTTCACTTTCGTTAAATTTTCATGATTTTCTACCCTTCTTTCTATATATTCTTCATTCTACGAATTGTTTCATTATTCTGTGTCGATTATGACAGCCACTGATTACGATGGCAGAGTCTTGATAATAAAGATATTTGTATATGAAAACTTGTAAATAGAAAGGTTCAATTGGCAAAACCATGGACGCCACATCCCCCATGACACTCTCTTTCTTATATGCTCTCTAGTACTATACGTAAAATCAAAATAATTTGTTTTTTTATGCCTACACGCGTCACTTTGACAGTGACCATTTGGTGAATTTTGTTATTTTTGCATAACAATTACTATATAACTTTCTCATCACCCTTCTCTAACGGATATAAATATGTATACCAATTATATTATTCAATTAATAATATATAAATATCCATAATCATGCATTTTCACGTAATTACTTACAATTTATTAATTGATTCATAATATATTAAAATGGATTAAGATCGTATAATAGAAGTTATATTGTTTATTCACAATCGTGTGAAATTTTAGTAAAACAAACAAATTCAATTGAATTACATTCATAGTACAAGAACTTCATTATTTTAATTGCAAAACTTGTTTCTTCAAATTTACCATTTATAATTACATACAAGTTTTACACTGATTTCTATCTTCCCTAGGATATTGATAATTGTGATAATTATACTGAAATCAATTGCATCTTACAAACTGTATTCAATAAACCAATTCAGATTAGATAATTATACATTAAGATGTTTAGCTTTTTAATTGGAAAATCACACGTACAAAGAAGTTACACGGAAGACTTTCCCATCCTCGGTAAATATACCTGTGTAAAAGTCGATTGGAGTTGAATGAAAAAAAAATAATGTTATGAATAATTTATGTAGTTATTAATAGACATTTGAAAAGTTCTAATGGGAAAGAGAAGGTCGCATTAGTTGTGCATATTATATGCATAAATGCACTTGGCTAATAAACATGTCTTATTTCTTAGTCGAGTCATTTTTTTTTACATTCATTTCAGTTAATTTAACAACTCAGCAAAATGTCGACTTTTACATTGATAAGTTGACTTATTAATTTTAGACTTTTCACTTTTCATTGTGTTGTTTTGAATAATCATAATGACTAATATAATTATTAATATTTACTGTGAATGACATAATATTAATATTTAATGAATATTTTTCATATGTGTGAATTTGTTGTTCATTTCTTGATGTTGAAAATAAAATGAAGCCTACATGTAATAAAGTATTAAGAGCCGGTTGAACCAAGTGATGATTAGTGAATTAAGCAAAAATTAGCGAATTAACTTGTTATCACCCTTGGTTACTTATGTTATTTTTGTACCTTGAGTAATGATTGACTAATTAATATTTAATCATCAGTTGGTACAATTGGCTCTAAGCACAATAAGCAATTTTTCATGCAATTTCTGAATTTTGGAATTGCAGCTTATGATGAGGATACTTTTATGATCTATCTATGAAAGCAATGGATTCTGTTATAAAATTCCATAATAATATAGTTCAAATATTCTCCGAGGGTTGAAGTAGTTCATTTAGACGAGTGATTTTTATTCACTCAGGCTAGGCTTTTACAAGCATTTGCAATTTCTGTTTCAGAACCGAAAAAAAAAAAAATTATATTCAAATTCAGAATTTCCGGAAAATCGAATGAATTGAAAAATCGTCAAATACATCATATTATCAATGTTTTAGTATACCCTGTATTTCTACCACTAAAATAAAAAATAATACTCAAATCCATTTGTAAATTACCGGTTTCTGCCCAACATTTATCCTCGAGTTTAAACTGAAAAAATCCTATACGAAGACCCGGTTTTACCAAGTCCAGTTAGCCTTTATCTGAGAGTTAGTGAAAACGAATAGCATGGGTAACCATGGTGATACAAACTTCAAACTGCCAGTTAGACCTACTCTGGCATTGGTAATCCGTCACCTAGACAATTAATGTGATTGTTCAGTTAGACTCTATACTCTATTCAACACCCTTATGTTTGGACTGGAAATTTCATCCACCCTCGGAAGTCAACCCTCCATCAACAATATATTACATTACCATGTCTTTCTGAAGTCTATATTATTACTCAACATATTATATAGGCCCACCATTAGTTTCTACGTCTTCTATGTTTCTTCATATCGGTGGTTTGGGTCTAGTGATCACATATACCCAGTCTAAACACAGGGTTGAATCCAGTATAGACACAAATCTCTTCTAAATCCGGGCTTAAATCTATCAATAAAAGTGAAATCCGAGATCAATGTGGTTTCTTCGCTTCATGTTTCACTACACTCGCGTCTCCACATCCAATCATAATCATTTCTATTCTCATTGAAAACCCTAAACAATGCGTTTCCAATGCGGCATTACGCAACAATTGTTATATTACATTATCATTTCGATTCTATTCTTCGCGTTCCTTTTTAAAATGTTCACGACTGAGAAATCACGGCTGCGTGCGCAACTCGTGCCAGACCATGCATACAGTCTGTCGCCTGATCAAACTCGAACCCGACTAGCTAGCAAAAGTGAAAGTGAAAAATTACATTTTGTTATAAAACATTATTAAAAACAGAAGTAATTGAAGAGAATTATTCCTTAGAAATTATTCGTGTTAGCTTGTACCAAGATTATGGAACAATTATTAGTGGGAAATAATTACTGATTGTAGTAGGAGTGTTTTTTTTGTATTGTTCTGTATGCACGTGGTTTTTGTTCCCATTCTTAGATGATTACAAATGATTAGATGAAAAAACCCGGAAATTATAGAGATGATAATGGATTTTTGTGCGATTTATGATTGAAGATAAAGGAATCAGAGTTGAAGCTATAGGTACCTACTGGAATGCGTTCTCAATTAGTTTTAAATATGTCTCATGAACTATATGAAGGATTTTTTTCTTTGTATTTCGAATGTACTTTGTTATCATAATTAATAGATGGATGGCAGGAAAAGAGTAGTTAATTATGTGATATTATTTCATTGATATATTTGTATCAATTGATGTGTATTTTGAAAGTGTTCATATCAATACCACTAGTGATCATTGATTTTCGAGAAAAACACTTGAATTTGAATTTGTGGATGTTCATTCAAGACAAATGTCTTATCTATAGTACTAGAAAAATATATTGCTGATGCAAGTATCGTAATTTGCAGCGACTGACTCAGATAGAACTCAATATTTGTATTGCGATTCGGAACTTTGATTTGCAATATTCATTTCTTGCATATACAAATTTTCATGAATATATAACTTGTTCAGTTTTGAAACGTGTAGACTATACTACGGCGGTCAATATCTTTTTTATCTGGAAAAAAGCTAGTTTTTATTTTCGAGTATAATAATTATGAAATATATGCCACTTATATGAAACTTTGACAAATATAGATTTGTAATGAAGATTTTTCTGAATATTTATATTTTCTATGTTCAAGTTTCAATACACAACATATATATTCATCGCTGTGCGATATCTTGAGAACTCACTATTCGTACTTTATTGCCTACAAGGAGCAAATTATTATCGTTTTATCAAAGATGTTGAGTAAATAAAAGGATCTCATACATTATATAATTTAGCGCACTCTATTTTTAGGCTTTTGTTATATTGTTAGCCTGAAGCTAGCACTTGAATTTTTCCATTTGAATAAACATAAGATAATTCCTCCCAACGGAATCCTTCGAATCAACAAACGCAAATCACTATTCGTAAACTAGGAATATATTCAAAACATCTGATTTATTTATATGTATACAATTGAAGATAGCAAGTATCCATTTTTTTGTACTTCTTTTACCATTTTCACAAAATGAATTACAGTGTGTATAAAATAACCGAGTAATAATCATTATAATCGAGTACTGATGTGTAATTAAGTAATAAGAGGTATTGGGAACGGAACTGTGTTTCCGCCTTAATGGCCTAGCTGAACGTTGTCAATATTCGCCAAAACAAAAACTCCTTCATATATCTTTAAAAGTTTGCGAGTATAAAGTGAAATCATAAGCCTACATGATAAAACCAAATCGTTAAAAACGAGGCTGCACCTTACTCGATTATATGTGGATTTTTTTTGTGTTTCAAATACCGTTTACTTTACTTTTTTCATATATTGGGTTGACCGACGCACTGTGCTGATGGCTATACGATCTATTGGCGTCCGTGAATGATACATGAGATGATGGGACGATGAGATGAAAGATTATTTTATTATGTATTTTTGCATAGTGGGAAGGAGTCGGTCGTGGCCTGTTGTCAAGGGAGCATCCCAGTATTGATCCGAACGACAGAGGAAAACCACGATAAACCCCTGGCAGGATGGGTCTTTTTTTCGAAATCTTTTTTTTCAAATTTTGCATAATAATGAACTAATTTTCATGTGAAACCAAAATAAAAGAACTCTCGTCTCGAACAAGAAATCAAAATCATACATTTATTTTGATACGTTATGCACATGTATCTGCATTCATCAATCGTCATCATCGTCATCAATTCGTTCTAGTTCTTGAATTCACTAATCCAAAATAAACTTGAATTAACGAGAAAAGGCGCGAAACATCCGTATTATAATAGCTTAGAATAGTCGAGACGGTCGCTCGGAATCTTCATCTCTCACATCCATATTCACTTTCTCGACACATTAATAACTCTTCTTCATAACGATTAGAACATGAAACGTGTTCGGGTATCATCGGAACACGTCGGCACAAACGAAAGGTGTTCTTACGAAACGTACATGTGGCCAAATGAAGAAGAATCTAGTTTCATGTTGGGGCAGGTCAGATTCGAAAGGTCAAAGTAACTATATATATATATACCACAAACTCGTCACGATTTGAGTAGAAGAAAACCACCTGATTTTAATAATGATGGTTATACTTTTATTTACTTATTTTCTACAATTAAATTTTATTGCTCATATCCGATGAGGTATTCACTTCTATCATGATTTTAATTATCAATATGTTGGAATGGAAATTTACTTATTTTAATGGTAATTATTTAGCAGAACACTCTCACTTCAATTACAACCGAATATTTGAGTATTTTAACAATACATACTATGTAGACCTAATTATTTTTACAATAGGTCTACATTATGTAGGCCTATTTGAAATTTATCTCCATTAATTGAACCTAAAATTTCATCAAAATTACCTTTGATTATTCACTGGTTAGTTATTATGGTCAGCTGATCGACTATAGTTGATTTAGACAGTGTTGTTTCTAACTACTATTCGTCCACCCTAATGATAATTTTAATGCCTGATCACTTGACATAGGCAGTTATCTGCGTATACATTGTAATGTATATATATATATATATATATATTTATATATATATATAAAATCAATTAATATGTATATCTGATAACCAAGACAACCAATATGAAAGCAATAAAACCACATAATTTACGGTCTAGTGTTTCTCTTCTCACCGCAATAACATAAGTGAGTTTCCCTAGTAGAAGATTATGTTGCAATGAATTACCGTGTTGGCCGCCACTAGCAAGGCGTCGAACAGTACGACGCTCAGCACCGTCACCACGAGCAGTCTGAACGACGCCATGGTCAGACCGACGCCGGCCGTCGCTTCTTGGGTAGAGCGCGTCACTCGGCAACGTCACTCGGCCGGCTGTAACAGAATGAGATTATTAGTTGATTTGGAGATATTGTTCGAACAAGGTCTACTGTTTTCATTAACGTTATATTTTTCCCAATGAATACATTTATTTATTTATATTGGGATCAACGACGAACTGTACTGACGACTAAGATCTATTGGCGTCGGTGAATCATATGGAAGATGATGCATCGACGAGATGAAAAGTTATAGATTGATTATTTTGTTTTCTTAAAGACCCCACCAACAGCTAGGTTATACGGGGGTACGAATGAGCAGGTGATTATAAAACTATGATGTGATGATGAGTGAAAGGACGTTTACAAAAACCTATGCCTTATGCGGTCCAGCGGTGACTTCAATGTCTGAAGCGTGCCTCAGCTGACTGAAAAGTTATTTAATTATACGTGTTTTCGGATAGTGGGAAGGAGTCGGTCGTGGCCTGTTGTTAGGGAACCATCCCAGTACTGACCTGAACGACAGAGGAAAATCACGAAAAACCCTGTCAGGATGGCGAAAATCAAGGGCGGGAATCGGAGCTCGGTCTCCTCAATGACGGTTCATTGTGCTATTCACTCGACTACTCGTCTCAGATTTCCCCGATAAAGGCTAATGATGAAGGTAGGATCTACAACGGTGTATTTTTTTCAAAATTATTTTTCCTTCAGAATTGTGTATTGTTTTTCTACGCATCAAATTGTATTCTTCATTTAATTTAGGCCTCCAGTAGAATAACGCCAAGTTTGTCATGTTGTCTCCTTTTTCTTTCGTTTTTTATTTTATAAAGGCATTTATGATATTTATACTATTTTCCTTATTTTGTTCATATATGGATTATTATCTCATCTTATTCATTTTTATATTCATTACTTTCTGATTTGCCAGCTTTGAGCCATCTCAGTGTTCATGTTGGTTGCTCTGTTGGTTTACAAATGACCATGATTCATTCACATAATGTAAATTACAATAAGTTCAAGTTTATATTTCATCTATGTTTTCTATCTTCTGTTAGATAGTATAAATTATGTCAGTTATTTTATTGTTCATAGTTGCCATTCAATCAATCGATCATAGTTACATTTTCTGATAGCCTTCGATTATTGGATAAATCAATATGTAAATGTAAAATATAGATATAAAACATTTTTTTTTTCCACTTCATTTATATTGTCATGTATATAAATTATAAACCATCAATTGTATAATCCATGTGAAAAACTGCAAATGATCAGAAAAAACAGTATTCTATCTTTTGGGTTCCACATTTTGCATTTTCTTCAACGTTTTCATCGCATAAATCGATATGCAAATCCAAAATATACAGTAAAAACATTATATTTTCATCCCACTTTATTTATATTGTCATGTTTATACATTATAAACTATCAATTGTATAATCCATGTAAAAAACTGGTAATAATTCGAAAAAACAGTGTTCTGTTTTGGGATCCACTTGATTTATATATTGTCATTGTGCATTAAATATTGTATAATTGAAAAAAAAGTATTTCATCTTCTGGATTTGCATACCATATCCAACTTGACCAACGATGGGAATCGAACCCGCACTCACAATCTCCAAGGCCAAACGCAACCGCCGCCTTCGCTGTGCCAATATCGTTATGCTAATTCCGCTATGAGCGACTATTGGCCGAAATCTACATTTTTAGACTTATTTCGCCGGAAACTGAATTAAATGAAAGAATGTTGTACAATACCGTGTTACAATGTCCTCGGTCTCATTCTAGACAACAGACAAATGAAAAAGATGTAACAACGAAATGTTACGTAACAGGCTTCCGTTAAGTGACGTCATTCATTGTTGTGATGGCGGACAACAATGTCTAGCAATTGATAGGCCTATTATCAATTGACGAAATGTTTTTTTTATATAACTGACCTGTCCAATATGATCAACTGGGACGAATAAAAATTATGATTATTATAATTTATTATGTATATATATATATATATAAGGTACAATTCCGACGCCATTAGATCTGCGCTATCATAACAGTGCGTAGTTAAACCCAATATATATAAAAAAGTTCAATTACTGACGCACTGTAATGTCTTAAGAGTCCATGGGAGTCGATTTAGCAGAGTATCAGTTTTTTGGTGGTAACTTTTAAACGGTATGAGATATCGAAATTTTGAACACAAGGAAACACAGATATTTTTAATAACTTCAGGAGGTGTTAGTTATAAGTAACTATTCATCTCACAGCGCATGATCGTCAGGCGTTGACGGTTTAAAAATGTGTATTTTTAAGCGTATATACGCCTGACAATCAGGCGACTCAAGATAAATATAGTTAATATACTCACACCATCTTGAAGGTATTGAGAATATCTGTGTTACCTTGTTTTCAGAATTTCGATATCTAAAACCATTTAGAAGTTATCACCAAAAAACTGATATTCCGCTAAATCGCAAGGCCTCTTGGATATACCTATTCGAATTGGCTTTTTGTAGGAGAGTGGGTTTAAATTAGTTTGGGATATTTGTTTGGTTGGGTTGGTAGGTTAGGTTGACCAATTCAGTTGGATTGCTTTTTTTTAAGTTTCGTTCAAGCTGCGCGCAAAAACAACAACAACAACAACAACAACGTCACAAGACTACCAAAGTCGGTAGAGAATGTCTACTACTTTATTGACCATGATTATATCAACAATTATTCAAGAGACCTATTGTTATACATGTCGACATTTCTCCACTGTTTATATGTATTCACGAGAGATGAAGGCTTGAACCACCCGTGCGCTAATGGTGTAGGATAGGGAGACAGTCGATTGTAACCTTCATCTCTGATGGATACAAGAAAAAACAAGTACAGAATAAAAGCAACGAATCTCTTCTCTCAAATACCTTACAATTAAGTCTTTCCGAAACAATGCTACAATCACATGTTGGTTTTTACCGAGAAAAGCATCGAGTTGAAATGTGCTAGCGAGGTCAAATATTATATCTTTCCATTTCTTGATTATTTCTATGCAAGAATGACACAATCAAATAATTAAATTCATAGTAAGATGTAAATGATTAAAGGAAATTAGGTCTGATTCAAATCTTAATAGTAACACGGTTGCACGTTTTTTTACGTCCCGGTAAGACGTGAATCGGTTATAAACTTGACGGTACGCTTTTGAGTGTTTTACGTGGTTTACCGGGACGTAAAAACCGGGCTGCCGTGCTACTATAACACAGGTTTTAAAAATTATTCATAAAAAAATCAACTCACAAACAGAGCTGTTGTCATCCTGCTGAAACATCTTTTGTTTATAATATTACTGAAGTTGGAAAGTTAATTTTAAATATGGAGACGAATAAAATTATTTGTAGATGATATGATGATATGATCATGAGACGGAACATATGTTTTTTGTCTCTGATGATGTTTGATGATGTTCAGAAACCACCCACAGCGTATCATCTTTTCAGTGTCAACAAAACAATATATAAACGAACCACAGTGACTTTCCGGATGCATATTATAGTGAAACTGATTCACACTATGCAGAGAAGTATCTTATAAAACACTGTCGATCCATAATAAACATTCACGATGTTACATGTTGTTTGTATGTAACGGTACGAGGTGAGGTAAATTCGATGATACAAATATCGAGTGTTACTGTTACATACAACTGATCTTTCTAGTTTTGTTATTATAATATATTAATAAACATCATCTCCATCTGGACCCCTATTCCTGAGATAAATGAGATGTGAGAAAAATAAAAATGAGTGAGAAAACGAGTATCTCACATAAAATATGAGATGAAATATGTCATTATTATATGAGATAGTTTTCTCACTGATTTTTCTCACATCTCATTTATCTCAAGAATAGGGGTCCAGACGATGTTTATGTTAATTTTTTATCTTGCACGGTTCAAGTTCTACGATCATTTATATCTGTGAAATTGTATACTCACATTTTTACTCACATTTTATACTCGTCTCCACTGCACAATACAAAATACTATCGATCTCAACACAAAACTTGATACACATGAAAGTCATGTAGTCACTTACTATCAATAATAATTCATACATTTTCTACCCGTAACATTCAAACCCCCAAGCAATTCGTAATTCGTACTGGCAATTGTTTTCCCTATGGATACTAGGGACGCTTTGCATGTATAAATATACTCCTTTTGTCCACAAGAATTGGAGGTCGCCTACCGAAATAACAAACACAAATGTCACTGCGATATTTGTGTTTGTGATGTGTCATATTTGTATAGCTGTATTTTCTCATAATCAGATTTCATGACGAGGTTGAGTAAAGTAAAGCTCAGTTAAGGTAATGACTTTTTCAAAGAGCGTTGAATATACCCAAAATTACGAGTGCAAGGGAGTCGATTTAGCGAAATATCATACTGTTTGTGGTAACTTTTTTGAATGATAAGAGATATTAAAAGTCTAGAACGGAAGAAACGCAGATATTTTTAATACCTTCAAGACGGCATAACCTAAATACAGCTAAATTCAGCTAAAATAACGTTTTTTAGCTACGCTTGACAAATATGCGACATAACTCTTACCATCTTGAAGGTATTGGAAATATATGTGTTTTCTTTGTATTAGAATATTGATATCTCATACCGTTCGAAAGTCATCACCAAAAACCTGATATTTTACTAAATCGACTCCCATGCGCTCTTAAAGGGCATCCTGACCCTGAAACTAGATTTTAACGAATAATGACGATATATATTCCGTTAATATCATAGAAAAGTAGAAATCATCATCCCAAATTGAAAAATTATCATTAATTTATTTTTCCTCCAGGACCCGACCCTTTTTCTGAGTCGTGACGTAGACATTGCTTGATTCTGTTCGTTTATACAGAATCGGTGATACCTACGTCACGACTCATGGTATATCCGGATGAAAGAACAGATATTTATAATTTCGGAAATTGAGATTATGATTTCCATTTTTTTCCAAAAATGGGGAAAATAAATATCGTCATTATTAAAAAAATACAGTTTCAGAATTGTGATGACCTTTAAAGGGAGATTAAATAATTACGGAAGATTTTATGAATATTATATTGGCGTACGACCTTCTTCCGTTCATACAATTAATTATTTTATAGTCAAGTTATCCTTTCTAATTAAAAAAAAATGTTCCTATCAACAGCAGTGACTGACATATCATAATTTCTAAAAATGTTACAATATAATAAAAGAAGAACTAATTCAATAATAATTGTTTGAGATTTTTCACGTAACTGTGGAATGGCATTGTTTCAAGATAACAAGGAAATCATCTTCTTGGAATTGTGTGAGTGTGTGACAAGATGAGGTATATATACAGTGATGAGAGAGAGGAAGTGAGATCGAGAAGATTCTTTTGTCTTCTTTCAGAGATATCTTCAAGGATTGATGAAGCCACGTGATTTTTATTGCCTACCTGTTGTACCTTGATTATCAGTCATGACATTGGAGGCAGGTAATTATGCTGATTGACTTAATATTCTGACAGATAAGCACATTTTATTAAATTAAAAAATTTGAATATTAATATATAAATAATCAATGGGCGATCTTGATTAATTAAATTTAACAAAGCATAATTGAAATCCAAGGAATATAGACCTAATTATGTGATTTACACTTCATTTTTCATGTAATCAAGTCATAATGAATTATCATTAGGAATAATTATTATTACATTCCTTGAGAGGAAATTGGTTATCAGTTAGGCCTATTACAACCTTGGAAATCAATGACAAAATTTGGTTCCCCAACTAGGCCTACATCTATCAAAAACAACATGTATAACTGAATACAAATCTAACCATTTGAATATAGACACATTTTACTATAGTGCAAGGGTCATTCGAACGAATTTTCTTGACTAATTTATCAATTATCAATTAAAGCATGAATGAGTTAATTTGATGTAATGCTTTTATATTAAGTTTAACATCTCACTGTAATGATAGCGCAGATCTATTGGCATTGGATGAATGATTAATGAGATAATGGGGTGATGAGATGAAGGTTTCTTAAGTGATGGGAAGGATAGTGGAAAGGAAGCAGTCATGGCCCATATTGTAGGAATCAAAGGTACCAACATTAGCCTAGACTATAGAATGAAACCACGAAAATTCCCCGTAAAGATGGACGGTAGCGGGGAACGAACCGAGGACCGATATGCCCATCATCTCATTTACATGAAGCAAGTGCGTTAGCAACTAGATGAGACGGTGTTGGAAGTATAAAAATAAAAAACAAACCATCTAAGAGTGTCTGATTTCAATCGAGTATAATATTAAGTATCAAATACACTAATCATCAGTTAGTAAAACCGGTCCTAATCTGACAGTTGCACTGGTTATTGGGAGAATAAATCAACCAAGAGTGGCTGATTTTGACTGATTTTGGGGAAAATAAATCAAATATAGATTGACCGATTTTGAGTGAATATTATATTTATTACTAAATACACTAACTAAAAGTTAGTCTAACCGGTCCCAACCTGACAATTGCACTGCTGGTTATAGGGATAATAATGAAGTCAGCCAAGAGTGACTGATTTTGACTGATTTTGAGAAAAATAAATCACCAAGAGTGAATGATTCCAATTGAATATAGCCTACTAATTATTACCGAATAGGCCTACACTAATTATTAGTTAGTCTAACCGGTCCTAACCTGACAATTGCACTGGTTATTGGAAGAATAAATCAACCAAGAGTGACTGGTTTCAATTGAATATAATATTAATTACCAAATACACTAATTATTAGTTAGTCTAACCGGTCCTAATCTGACAATTGCACTGGTTATTGGGATGCTGAGTAAGAGGTAATTAGTTCCGCACGGCGCTCGATGTTCGTGACAGATGCTGCACGAAGATCATCTCAAGAAGAAAGTGAAATGGAAGGATATTGTCTGTGGGATGTTTACTTTCGAATGTTTTTATTGCTGTTTAATGCATCATCATCCCGGCTAGTTCCACTAATGCGCGCGCAGTGAGAACTGTTCGTAATGGTTCATTGGGTTGGTTGATAATGAGACGCGATTAATGGTTCGGTTGAATTAGATACTGCTTTGGAAAATTCTCTTAAGTCAAGCTCTCTTAAATCCTTAAAGTTGGAGCGGGATTATGTAAATAGTATTTAGTGATACACTTCTTGTTAGCTCAGATGGTAAGAGCATTTTTGTATCAAGCAAAAGGTCCGGGGTTCGTTTTCCCGACGAGATGATATTTTTCAGTGATAATAATATCCATCCTGTCAACATCACGTGCTGTACGTATCAACAGAAAGCCTTGTACTCAAAAAATATATATATACCGGTTTATATATATATATATATATATATATATATATATATATATATATATATATATGAATTATATAATACATGGGCCTAGATATATATGAAAATAATGATATATTGAGAGGTATTTTAGTCGTTTTTTAGGATAATTTAATGAATACTCTATATTTCGGCAGCACTTTGGCTGCCTTCGTCAAGAGCTAAATTATTTATACTGAAAATGAAAACAAATGTACAAAAGCACACAATATTCAAAATTATAAAAACAACACAAGTTTATAGAAATGGTAGGCTCTGGTTAGATGAAAGATTAGTAGTAAACGAACATGAGTTGCTTAAGCCTACGTGAAACAATATATATATATATATATATTCAATATACGGCTAAGCTGAGAGTGTTTTCAGATATACATATTCGAAAGAATGAAAGAGAAAGTGAAATGGAATCTAACCCTCAAACTGATTCATGATTTATGCATTTGTTTGGCAGCTAAGAGAACATTTACATAAACATGCATGCATCGTGTGAAAAGGGTTATATTCATATCATATACTTGTTTTCACGAAAGAAGAAGGTCGTCTATCAACATGGCAAACACAAATATCGCAGTTAATTTCTTTATTTCTGTGGTATTTCTGAAGTATTTGGATTTTTTAGAATGAGTTATACTGTAAGAAACGCATTGTGTCTTTCAATTAAGTTAGATATTAGATATTGCAAAGAGATTATGATACTACACTGAAGTTTTTACAATTGATCAGTTGGTAGAAGACATTTTCCTCCAGTATGGGTACAAGTATATCTATAAAAGAACATTTTGCGATTACAATTTGCCTGAAGGCGAATTTAATGACCTTTCTTAGATTATTAGATTTGCATTATTTTAATATTTACATGATCATGGAAGAATGGAATGCACTGCTTATTGGATTTAGGTTTGAATTGAAATTACTATAACCAAGAGGGAAAAAATCAGGTGTCGATTCAACGAAATATCAGTTTGTTGGTGCTAACTTCTGAGCGGTATGAGATATCAATATTCTAATACCGGAAGAAAGATGGCTATTTTCAATACCTTAACAGTGATGCGAAATAAAATTATCTTTCATTCACTATATTAACAGTGTCACAGGTATAGGCCTGCAACTAAAAATGTGTTATATCAACTGTAAAACTGCATTGAGAATAATGTGAGGTTATGAATATATCCGCTACTTCGTTACATATGGAAGTGGAGTAATAACAATATAGTAAACGTATTTGGAAACAATTCCACTAAAATCTTAGACATAATTTCCAATAGAGTCATCGTAGCCCGAGTTGAGTCACAAGGGGAATTATCAGAACTGTTCTTCCAGTAAGGAACGAGATGGAAGATGGTCCAGTTGGGAAGAATTTGAAATCATGATTTTTTTCAATTGTATTTTCTCGGTTTTTGGATTCTGTATAGTCACTCAGTTCAGTTTATTTCATCTCATTAGTAATTGCTTAATTTATAATACACATCACATGAGATATGAAACAAATTAAAAATTGTGGTTAATTGTTGAAAAAAAAATCGATGTGGCTCATAAAAGGAAAATTCATTATTGGTTTGATATTCTGTAAAAAAATCTTTCATATTCATGAAAATTAGTAATGTTTATGAAGGGAAGGGTTTCAATTTCGAGAAATTCTGTGAGTGAAATCTTTTTTTCTGTGTGGGGCAAGATTGCATCCCCCCCCCCCCCTTCAATTAGAACACTGAATCCACCTGGTGGGCAAGAAAATACTTAATCCTATTATTAAAAATATGTGACACTTATAATACAGCAAAGAACAGTGAAGGTCAACATTATTTTATATAGAACTAAGTGCGATAATTGTCTAGTTTCTCCTTTGCGCTATTCGGATCTGTTTTTTGTGATCGCCATTAGAAATCTCTCATTCTAATAAAAAGTAAATACAATGACATTCATTTGAGTTCGTAATCAACTCGTTCAACTAATAATATGTTGGAAATCCTCTACCAACTTAACAACAGAAACAATCAAGGTTAGCAGGGGCGTCGGAACACTTTGAAAGTTGGTGATTGGGGGGGAGGGGGGGGGGGGATAGCTCAATAATTGAGACCCGCGGGGGAACAAATAAGTTAATGAAGTTAATGAACAAATAAAAGTGGGGAAAAAAATGACACTAATTTTTACAAAGTATAGGTTTCAACAGGTAACAACGAGACAAATTGAGTCTTGCAAGACTATTTTCTTACCCCCTTGGCCAAAAGTTTGGGGGTGGGCAATGCCCCCCCGCCCCCTCCCCCGATTCCAACACCAGTGAAGGTTAGTATATAATTAGGAGTAAATATATTATTCATTTTCTCGACATTACGATTATTTCACAATATTTAATACAATTACATATAAAAAAAATCAGACATTCTTTTTATTTGGAGCTGATTTAAGGAACTCTTGGTCAAGTAACTATTAGTCAAAGTATAAACATAACATACGTCACCAAGGGTGATGACAAGTTAATTTTCTAACTATTGCTTGATTCACCAACAGTCAATAAGTAATACTGGGACTTTTTGATCCGTATAAAATGTTAATTCCCACGAAAGAAGAAAAAAGGCCTACCAACATTATTGATAATCACGAATATCACAGTGTATTGGTACAACTGCGGTATTCTGAAGATCCAATGGTTGTGTGGAAAGATAATTACGATTGGAAACACAACTACATTTTTGGAACGCTTTAAAAGTTGAACGTTGCACTCATTCTTTTCTCAGTTATCAAGTATTTTACAAACAATTAGTTAGATTATTTCGAAAAAAAATCTGTAGTTAGTTTGGCCATGAAAACATATGACCGGTAATAGCATGCGAAAATTCCAATTAGTGATTGATTTTCCAGATAAAAGTAGTTCAAGTTCCTTTCAACAAAACCTTATAATTATTCAACAGGTTCCAGTATTGGAATCTATAATTACTGTATAGTGTTTCTCTCAAAAAAATCTGCCAAGTTAAATGTGTCATTGCCACTTGACCCTTTACAGCACAACAATAGATCACTAGTTGAATACGTTCTTTGATTAATTATTATTGGTAGTACAAGAAAGAGCCAGTTCATAAAACCGATAAATTGGAATTACCGGTGAGTTATATTGGAAGTTCTGATCGCCCGTCTTCTATATCAATTAGAACTAACGGTCGGGTGTTTCGATATGTATAACATTGGATTAGATACAGTTTATCATGACGGCTACAATATCATGGGCGTTGGCAGGTCGGGTGGGAGTGAGGCATGGGGTGAACTTGCCTCCTAGAGATGTAGATTGAATATAATATATTGAAAAAATATATATTTATATATTCCGCATAGTAAGACACAATAAATATAATATTATACATATAATAAATTTAATATAATAAGTATTTGGAAGATATATTTTGTCTAAATTTTCGAAATTCAATTTTTGAATGTTGAATTATATGGATCCACTTGAAATTCAATAACTGGATATTGGTGTCTTGTAATCGAATATTTGAATTTTATTTTGTTTTCCAAACGACCCTACCAAGAACTAGAATATTTGGGGGTTTTAAGAACTTGAATGTAAATAGAAGTGCCACCTATGAAAGGATATTATTCAACTATACAAATTTCTCACCACCATCCGTATAGACAGTCAGTTAAAACTCAGTGAGCTAAGACACATCTTCGGAAATTAAAGTCACCGTTGTGTTTGAGATCGAGTCCTGCATAAGGCATATTATAGTTTTGTAGACATGCCATAGTTTCATTATCACCTCGTCATCCGTACCCCCAAATACCTAGCTGGTGTTGAAGTGATTGAGCGAACTATAATCATCATCACCATCACCAATTTCTCAGTATTTTAATCAACAATACTTAATGTCATGATAACAAAGATTGACAATTGTGAATATTGACAATTCCACGATATTTATTGACATCAAATAACAATGAAAATAAGTCAAAATACCTCTAAAAACTGGATTTAATATCTACATATTAAAAATAATAAAATTTAATTGCATGAATATTGCATTGCCCCTTCCCCTTTAAAACTTTCCCACCCACGTACATGTATATCATATGTAAATAATTGCATGAATTATAAATGTATATTGCATATCATGTAACATATAACTTCAATTGTTGCCTCTTCTTGACATCTATAATATACTTAGTCATGAAAAAGCCAACGATATCGCGAGAATTGTGTGACGAATCGTCGTGTGACGAATCGTCGTGCGACTAATCGATTCGAGGATTAAATATGAATGATTTAACAAACGAGATGATAAATCGATCAGCTTGTCATTGTTGCATTTAATTGTCAGTCATTCTCAGACCTTTAACATCTTCTTGTATATGGCTGTCAACACTGTGTGACGAATTAGCAATTTATCTCTACATTTCTTATACTTTGATTTAGTTTGTTTAGTAATTCTTGGGGGTTTCCAACATGATTATAGTTCTAACTGGCAGTTAAGTGTTGCTATTACCATAGTTACTTATGATGCTTGTTTTCAATAAACATTTAAATATAAATTGACTGTTCAATACCGTGTGTTAGAAGTTCAAACCAAGACGATAGATGGTATAGTTTTTAGCAGAGTGAAACTGAAATACTCAGCACTCGTTCAGTTCTCGAAAAGTATCTAGAATATCCAAACTCCAAAGTATATTCAAAATATATCCAGAAGTATATCCAAACAGAAGTTCTCGGAATGAAATAATTAAAAACAATCACCGAGATATTTTATTGAACATTATTAGGAATATCTCTCAACAATTCTGTGTTCTTTTTTTTCACTTTCATACATAACCTACATTATTATTAATATTATCACCAAACATTTATACATTGAAATAATGTACATACAAAAACAATTATAATTTCATGTAGTAATAAATGGCATTACAGAGTAAAATGCTATACCGGTATAAACCTGTATAGCCGTAAAAGAAAGCTATAATCCGGCCATGTTGCCTATATGAGGGTGACTGGAAGAAGTAGCCGATGCAATAGCTGGAGGAAGTGGGCGAGAAACATGTTCTTGCAATCAGTGCTTTTGAATGTCATTTATATTTGTACAGTACAATTTTACATAACCTTATTCTGAATTGAAAGAATGTTTATATAATATTTGTTATTTGATTTTAGCAGTTTCATGGTTTCTCAATTGATTTTATTTCTTTTGGATTCGATATAGTATTATTCATGCTGAAGATGTATACATGGTTGATAAAAAAGACAATCATAAGTATAACTTGTATGACTGTTGTGATTTTGGGATATTATGAGGTATCAGAATAAATTCCATAATATGAAACCCAGCTACATCTTTCAAAAAGCGTAAAATCATTCTAATTCGCATTATGATTATTCAAGCTATATTAGAGACTTCTTTATTCAGATTTCTAGATTTTTATTCAGAAAGCATTTCTCCTTCCGTGGATTCTAGTTGGCCCATTTGACACTCAAAGAAACGAAAGAATGCGCACCTAAATGACAATGGTAGACAAAATGTTACAACAAATGTCAACAATGTAATATTTTCAATACATGTCATTGTTGAGATATGCGCCCGCTTTATTTTGTAACTTCTCAGAAGTTTCACCTTTCAAAACTAACAGCTTACATGCAACTTTTTCTGCCGAACATCAACAAAAAACGGAAGCAATACCGTCGATTACCTCCACGAATACTACTATTAGGTAAACGTACCAATGTTACAAGCGTACGGGTAGTAAACCGAAAGATGGAGGGGAAATGTGAATAAATCATTCAGTTTACCAACTTTTCAGAATAAAAACAATGTAAATCATAGAGGTATGGACCAATACCAGAACTAGGCCTAGTAGATATTAGTGCTCATATAAAATCTTACGCTTGGTATTATAATAATCGATGCTATACACATTGTCTAGCTTCATATCACTCATTCTATATTATATTATAAGAATTAAATACTCATGAAACTTGGAATTTAATCTTCAGAAACCATTTCTTTGCTGGCGTTATTATCGCTTATAAACTTGATGAATATTAAAATTCAAAGTGGATTGGATATCCAAAAATAATTATTCAAATGGGTAGTGGAGTAATTTAGTTCTAAAGAATAAAGTTCACAACCTTTGGTGCTTCAGACCTCCCTCTCGATACAGACCTACGTTGCTCCCCTTTCCAAAAATTCCAAAACACGCCACTGGTGTCCTAGCATAAGTATTTTGAATTATTGAAAAATAAAACAGTCCATTCTATAGTATAGTTTGCATATCGTCATATTTACCAAAAATCAATCGATCAATGCTCAATAGAATTTTCTTTTCGTCATTCAAGCGCGTGCGTTGATGTACCCTTGATTGATTGGATGATAATATACTCTTTGAAAGCTTACCTAGGTATCACATAGAGTGGTGAATCACATTGCAAGTATCCTCGAGTTGGCCTACATTATACCCATTAAAACTAAAGCAGACAATTTATTCACGCCGGTAAAGAAATAATTTATATTATTATTAATTACGAAGTCGATAAAGATGATCGAAGTAAATAAAGAAAAATTGATAGAATATATCACAGCTTTCTGGATTGGATAAGACAGTCACTTTCTGAACTCAATAATCTGAATAAAGAAGGCTGTGGAGTATACATCTATTCTTTTTCATAATATATTTTAATCGACCTAATGTAACAATTAAATTGTACGTTTGAAAATCGTTGACCATATCAGTCTAATCTTAGGAAGGCCATCTCTAAATGTAAGTTTAAACTTCAGAAAAAGAATTCATCTTTTTTCTACGGTAACGAATGCGCGTGTGTGTATATATACTATCTGTAATTTACCTTCTTGTACTTCCAGATTTATAATTCTTCGTTCACGTTTGACTTGTTGTGGTCAGGAAATACTGCCGCCTTCTGTCTCCACGGACATTTCGTTCGTTATATTCGAATAAAGAACTAACTATATGCCATAAAGTATTATTATATTCACAAAAAGAACACCAGACATTTTGAAAGCTGAGTCCACTAGAGCGCTTATTTTCTGTGGTTTTTAATCGAACTTATAACTTCAGTTACGGTTCGATCGGTGGCTCACTAGATTATGGTAACATTGACGATCAGTAGTTTTCGAACGCTAACTTGACGACTATCAGTTAAATGGTCTACTCACGGATACTTAACACGATGATTATAGTTGGGAGTTTTTTTGTTGTTATGTTGGATACTGGAGTAAGGTAGGAGATCAAGGGTTGTTGACTCTAATTTTACTGACCAAAAGATGTGACACAAAGAAGATTACGTCATGAAACCAAGCGTTTTAGTTTCCATTCAAGATGGAAGTTTTGATACAAAAATAATCAGAACATATCAAGTAATAAATGATTTGTTTCTTATCGTATTGGTTTTATTTGTTCAGACATATTTAGAGAGAATGTATAAGCGACCTCATAAGAAGAAAGTGAGAGTTATTCGAATATTTCGATACATAACTGTGCACTTAGCTGATCACATATGAACTATATAATTATTTTAAATCATGATATATACACACGTATATGTACACTCATGTGCTGATAATGTTGAGACACTAAAATAAATTACATTTAAGTGAACAGTTTACTAAACAAGAATCACGTGACGACTTATTGTAAAAAACGTATCAACTTTCTTCGTACATTTATTTAGTGAAATAAATTGTAATTTGATTTTCAACACTTATGGTTTAATCAGTGGTGAAGATATTGCTTCCTGATATTTTGAAATATGTCAAATTTCTTGTTCTAAAGATTATAGGTAGGATCGATAATGAAGTTCTATCTTTTGTATCGATGCTACCTTATCGACTCTGATATGACTGTCGATTTAGTAAAGTTGTTGACAGTTTTGGGGTAATAATGTGGAAAGATATGAGATATCAAAATTTTAATTATTTTAAAACACGGTAATTTTTTATCGTCTGAATGATATTCGTAAGAACTATTCACCCTGTATCTAATATTATTTTAGTAAGGAATTACATTTTTCACCATCTAAACTAGGTTTAACGACGCAGTGACATGATAATGGATATTTGGCTTTGAATTAATGATTAATGAGATGATAGATCGACGTCTTGAAACTTTCCTAGGTTAGTATTGTTAGTTAGAAGGAATCAGTCGTGGTCTATAATGTAGGAACCATCCCTGCATTTACCTGGGCTATAGAAGGTAAGGCGGGAATCGAACCGAGATCCTACATACACTCACTCCAGAGCACATGGAGCAAAACGCATCACCACTGAACTACCTGTGATAGTTGAAATATATTATAAGACAAAGCTAAGACAAGGCTTTCCATTGGCTGTGAAAACAATCATTTTCTGTAAGATATTTCAGAATTATCAGAATTGTACAACTTATATTGGAAATTTCATATTAACCGTCTGAAATGCAATATTATTGTATACTATTTCATAGGTAAGCGTACAAACTATCTAGATGGTATTGAATCATAAAGTTTAGGTGATCGTATAAGCTAAGTAAGATATAAGATATAAGATCGTATAAGCTATCGTATAAGCGTATAAGACCATGGTAATCACGTAACAACCAAAAGCCAATTTCAGTATCACCTAAACTTGACTTTGTATTAATTATTTATCAGATGCGTATTTGAACTCTGCTGCTCTCGAAATTTGAATATAGATGTATTCTGTGTTTGAGAGTGAAACGTATCTGCAAGTGTTTTTATTCACATCGGAGCCAAAGGCTCATCCTGAGGTCAAAGGTCATACCGTCATAGCATGATATTTTAGCAAACCAATGTGATAATATGCAGATATTTTAACTATGGAAAGTTTACCTCAATTAATTAGAAATTCATACAACTCTATGATTAATAAATAATTGATACAATCAATTTCCTTTTTTATGAGAATGTATAATTATTCATCAGAACTTGATATAATGGATGTTATGTAGGGCTACTAACTTATTTGACCACTTTGTTAAATTAATTATTTCCATTAAGCAAAATACATATGCAATGTTTGCATTATTTTCAATAATAATCAGCTATATATAATACATAATAATAATAGTTAATGATAATGAGAAAAAATAAATTATTTGTTGAATTTCAGATATAAAAACTGATTGTTAAAATAAAATTCGAAGAAATATTTAAATGTATTTGAGAAGAAATATGTAAATACAACATTTCAACATGACCATGGCCCGGTTTTGCATAAAATCAGATACTACGTCACGATTCATTATTAGTCAGGTGTATTTCCCTGATTGTCATCTTACGGGCCGTGACAGTCGTTAACAATAAAGATAGAGCCTCTCAAAAACAAGTGTTTTAATCGAATCAATAGACTTTTGACAATTTACTAATTTTACGTACCATTTTTAAACCATTGTTCATTTCGTTTTTTTAATACTGTATATTACAATTATTTATTCTCTATTAACTTCAAAAACTTGACTCAAAGTAATTTGTTTCCCTATAAAGGCGAAGGATGAAATTTTAAGATCGTTTGAACGGGGTACCACAAGGGCGATCTTACCACCACAAAGCAATAGTTAGATATGATATATAGCGTATCAAACTCACTGTAGAAATTATAGTGACAAGTTAAGAGAAGAAGTTTCACTATGTCACCGGTACCGTCTAGGCTCTCTTCATCTATGTTATATCTTTTTCATAAGGGAATCTGCTAAATCGCGACAGGCAAATGGTTAATTGAACCATGGTTTTTTAATGATTCATGAAAAAGTCGTGTTGGGTGGAAAAATTTTCAATCTCTTTTCTTAATATATCTTCTTTTTACTCAATTTTTATCTTTATTCTATACTTTCATTTATATAATATACCATTATCATATATTGGAAATAACTTATTACTTGGGCCTATTTCTATGAACTAATACCTATTATCTCAGGCGCATGCGAATTGCCTATTCGTTTACAATATTACCAAACTCTATTCATTAAATTATATATAGGCCTATTCATAAAAAAAACAATTCCACCGTATTTCTGTATCCTATTATTCCACTCATATTATCTTCTGAGATTTACATGTAAGAATAACTTCCAACAGTAGATGTGCATGTATTATCGCCTATTGTTCTTAAGCGCGAGTAAAAAGTAAAAGTTGATCTTATGCGAACTATTCTACATCTAGAAAGTGTTTTCTCCTCATCTTATAACTCTTGAAACTCATTGCATTATTATTATAAATATCGCATAACCGTCCATCATTTCGGATGCACATCATTATCATTATTATTGTTATTATTGTGTAATTTAAATGCATTATTATAGCATCATTATGATCTCTAGATGAACGTAGCTAAACACAGGCAATATTCATTTAGATATGGATTATATTTTATTTGAATGTTTTGTTATTTTCCCTCATATAATACACATTTGAATTTAGATTTCTGAAAGTGATTCATTTTTAGAGTGTGTTTATATATAATATATGTATTAATGACTGTCAATATTCATTTAGAGATGGATTATATTTAATTTGAATGTTTTGCTATTTTCACACATTTAATTAATATAAACATTCGAATTTAGATTTCTGAAAGTGATTTATTTTATTAATAGAGTGTGTTTATATATAATATATGTATTATTGACTGAATGATCAACTTTTACTCCAATATATTTTCTTTATGTTCTTATAAATCATAGCAACAGAATAAGAGAGTGGAATGAAAATAGAATAAAACTACGAGAAAACCAAGTCTAGGACTAATCGGAGAATAATAAAATATAAATGATAGGTTGATATTCTGGTGATTGAAAAGAATCTGACAACTCACACTTTTATAGATATTCTTCAATATATTGTTTAAGTCCAGTGAACAGATTGATTGTCAACACCTGTTTCGGCCGTTCGAAACAATCGACCGTCATTACTAATTAATAAGTGAGACTTCCGATCGATTCCATCAATTGAAAAATAATTGACAAAATCTCTTGTACATTCTAACTCATACACAATCTACTTTCTTCAATAGACATTAGTTATGCATCTTCAATGGAAGTCCTAATAGTACATCCCTGATGTCTTGGCCACTTTAAATAGAATTTTAAATACAATAATTTAGTGAAGCAACAATTTTAATGACGTCAGACGACAATGCCTTTAATTACATCACGACCGGAAACCGTAGAGTTGAAAAGCCGAAATTGATCCAGACAAAGTGTCAAACATGACTTACTTTTCTCTTGCATATCATTTGCCAAATCATACAATCGATAATAATCGATTGACAAAAGTGTAACAAATCGATTCTCTCGACCGGAAATAGCAATAGGCCTACAACTATAAAAATTCAAGATTCGAAACTTCATATCGCTATGAATATAGATAGATAAAAACATACGTTCGAACATTATGTTTGATGAATAATTGAACATTAATACCAGCCACGATATTGGTAGAAGTTCATGACATGGTATAGTCGTAATCACGCCCCAAGTCACGCGGCAATCAGATTCGCTTGGAGACAAACCGTTCTGCTATTTCGTTTATGTAACGTTTCTTTTAGTACTTTCTTTTTGTGTTCTGTTCTAGCTCGAGAGATATTGTATCACGCTGTGGACTGGAGTGCGTGTTGCTATCATAGGAACACGATGTTGATAGTTGAGTTTAGTGTCATGTACAGTACATTATGTACAGTAGACGAAGTGGATTTAATGAGATACTTAAGTTTGGCCCGGTTTTTATATAGGATTATCGACTAGCTGCATGATTAGTTATTTTAATAGAAAAGAACCAGAGGAAATAATAAGTTAACAATTTATTAAAGATTTAATTATGATGATATTAAAAAAAAAGTTCAAACCATTAATAAATTCGATCAGCCATGGCTGTATATATAATATTGAAAAAAGGAATAAAGTTAAACATATATACGATAACAATATTTCGAGAAGAAAACAGAAACAAGATGTATAATTTTGTTAAATTGTTAAAAATACAAGAACAGAGAAAGAGAGATGGAGAAGATTTCAAGTTCTATTGGTTATGTTTACGTAGTTCAGTTCTTAGTTCTGTTATATCCAAGTTATTTCAACTCCATTATTTCCACTTATATTATGTATCAGGAATTATATAGGCCTATACAGAATGAAATTGAATTGAAATTGAAGTTGAAGAATAAGAAGAAGATCAAGATAATAAGAATATTTAAGATTAATTGTCTCCCCACTGTGAATGTTTGACTTGTTTTCTAGCCTTGAAATTACTACCTTATTTGCGATTTGCTTGTTAAATGAGTTATCATTTTTTTGGGGTGGTAAGATCGCCCTTGTGGTGCCCCGTTCAAACAATCTCATCTCTCATCCATAGCCTTAATTGGGGAACAATGATTTTGTATCAAGTTTCGATGTTATTAAAAAATAAAAGAATAATAATTTAAAAAAAAATCATTTGTGACTATGGTATACTGTGTCCAAGTGGCAACCGTATATTGTGGTAGTATTCAGTCGGTCTAGTATATATATAAAATTCATTTTGAAAGTGTGAAAAATATTTCTCAAATATAAATCAAACTATACAGTATAAGCCTATAACATATGTGAACCGATGAAAAAATGTGCTAACATATTTTATTTACATAAATTAGCTATTTTTCCATGACAGTAATATTTTGTTACTCACAACAACCTTCAACGGAAGTGAATAAATATATAATACACAGCTTAAGTAAACAAAGTTTACCTCACGGAAAACCAATTTCCTATTCGTCTCCGAGCCAAACCATTATAGAACTCATTACATTACGAAACAAAAAATCATGTTTCAATCTTTGTAACTCATTTAATAATTTATTTAAATTTCAAATACATCTACAGTATCTATAAGACTTTCGTATATGATAAATATGGGAATCATAAAATGTAACAAAACATTCATATCAAGTAACACTTTCTCTGTGTTTTCAACACTTGAAAAAAAAATAGGCGTAATTAAAACACTTGTTGCAAGTTATAAATAAGAATAATATAATGAATTGATCGATAAATTTGTTTCCAGTAGGCCTATAGGCCAATAGAAAGGAAAAGCACACGCCGAGAGGTATTGTAGTATTACAATATTTCATGATACAACTTGGTTGTTCAAACTCTTCCGGTATCTATGTTAATTATATTGATTGTACTTATTTTAATAGTATTTTACGAGCGAAATACTTATCTGTTGGGATAAACAAGACAAGTATATACTTATTATTATAATAACCATTCAATAAAGTGTATCTCTATAATGGTGTTATGTAAGAAGATATCAGTGTTACGAGTCCATGGGAGTCGATTTAGTGGAATATCAATTTTATGGTGTTAACCTTTGAATGGTATGAGATATCGAAATTCTGAAATGAGTAATTACATATATTTGTAATACCTTCAAGATGGTGTAGGTAATAACTATTTATCCCATACTGCATGATTGTCAGGCATATACGGTTGAGAATAAACATTTCGTTAACTGTATACGCCTGCCAATTATGTGGTGTGAGATAAATATTTATTATTTACACCGTCTTGAAGGTATTACAAATATATGTATTCACTGTTTTTCAGAATTTCGATATCTAGCACCATTTAAAAGTTATTACCAAAACCAGCCGCCTCAGTGGCTTAGTTAATTATCGCTAGCGGTAGTAGCGATAACTGAAGTCACCGTTGGGCGTGGGTTCGAGTCCCGCATAAGGCATGGGTTTTTGTAAACGTCCTTTCAAATATCATTACTTCATCGTTTCATTATCACCCGCTCATTCGTACCCCCGTATCACCTAGCTGTTGGCGAGGTCGTTAAGCAACATTAAAAAATATATATAGACCTATATGTATATTACCAAAACCAAAAACTGAAATTCCGCTAAATCAACTCCCATAGACTACTAATGCAGAGTGATTGTGTATAATGCTTGTTTACTCCAGCATCGAAGTCTCCATTAAAATCTTCCGTTTTTACTGTATCAACGATAAAGGAAGCGCGTGTACCAACTGAATACGTGGATGGAAATAAAACAATCTATAATTGAACAATCTTGGTTAATTTTGAATGATTTGACGCTTTAGAAAGATGCAGCTGAGTTTCAAATGGTAAATCTCCACCTAAAAGATACGTCTTGAGACAGGGAGTCTTCCTGTTCCATTTTATGTGACAGTTGATGAAAATAAGTCTGGATTCAGTGCGCTCCAGCTTATCCTCATTTTCATTTCTTTGAGTGGAAATCCGGAGTGTGGAAATGGAAATTAATTGATCTCTATAGTTATTGGAAGAAATAAAATAGTTCTAGTGCACGGTTTTAGTTATGGTAAATCAGTGGATTGAGCGATAATCACTGAGTTAACGTGTTATCAATTACCCTTGGTTACCAATGTTATTTTTGTAATTTAATTGTCAATTAGTTCAATCAACACATTATCACTTACAAAACTCACCATATGAGAAAAAATAGATGATATTACGTGAAGAATAAATTAACAATAGGTCTGACTATTGCACATAGCATCTCAAAACATTGTGATGAGAAAATATAGCGATGAATTCATAGTTGGGATTTTGATGAATTTAATTGTTTTGACCCTTGGTATTTACATACGATACTTGAATAAGAAGTTATATCAACAAACGTAGTTATTAGCTTTATAAATATACTCAAGAACATGCTATACAATAACAAATTATGACATCTCAAATTCAAAAGATTTTTTTTTGTCAAGTCTATAAAACTATATTTCACGATGTTGAATAAAAATACTACACACTTCAATTTCCACAGTCAATTGATAAATGTTCATAAATGAAGATCGTGAAATGAAATGTATAATCTTGTTCATCCCAAGGCATAATCACTTAAACCGTTCGTTAATTCTACTAAAAGACAAGGTCTCTTTCACGGCGTTTATTAATACCAAGTATACATGATAGCCAATCACACGTCCACAACGGTAGTAACAGTAGTAATGTATTTTATTTAGCGAATGTTTGCAATAATTCTTCATAAATAGTTCAAAAAAAGCGTACTGTTGACTACGCATTGTACTTGTCAAGCAAAACTAAAAATTAAAAACAGACAATATTTCGACAATGTTGTCTGTTTTTAATTTTTAGTTTTGCTTGACAAGTACCGTGCGTAGTCCAACAGTACATACGCTCTTCTAACTATATCTTCACGGTCCATTATTCTTCTTCATTTAACTTTTCATACATAGTTATAGTTACGAATAATATGGCTGAAACTAATAAGCCTTTAATATATTATTTCTAATTAACGATAGATAAAAGTGAGCACACATCTCATGCTATTCTATGTATGTCCCAATATTTATATTTTAGAATCTCGTTGCAAGCAATGCTGATAAAATATATGTATTTCTTATAATAATTTATAGGATCAATTCTTATACCAGATAATTTTGAACTAAGATATATTAATAGAGGTGATATTATAAGATATAATAGTAAATAATATAATATATCAATATATAAAAAGCAAAGAAGAAAATGGGAAAATAAATAATATAATAGCAAATAAGAAGCAATATATAATTTTTAAAGGATTATCGAAAGATATCTCATACACGAATACACAAATTGACATTTTTTCATATTGGGTTATAACCACGCACTGTATTCCGGTTGGCGTCGGTGTATGGTATATGACGTGAAAGGTTATTTTTATTGGGTGAAATTATTCGTAAATGAAAACTCATTTTCATATAGCTGATTCTCATTATCTCAACTAGCATGGTACAAGCGTAAGGTCCGGGGTTCGATTTCCCGACGAGGCGGTATTTTTCAGTGATAATAATATCCATCCTTTCATATATTTATATTATTTTGTTCTTCAATTTTGTTGACTTCTTTTTAATTTCTCAGTGTCAATACGACTCTTGCACATATTGAAATAAGACTAGCCAATAGCATTGATAAAGTTGTTAAAATATTATAATGATACTCAAAATCGGACTAGTTGTTGAAGGTTGACCACGACAGAATCCTAGAAGCACATTGGAGCAATTAAAATAAAATGTTGAGCCAATTGATCGAATTTTATCGGATCGTAAATCAATAACATTCTGGAACGAATAATGATCTCGAATACCAACTGCTGTTTAGAAAGGTTATTCGTCCAGGGTCGGGACAATGGTTCTTGAATCAATAAGTATTTGTGAAAAAAACATCTTTCATTTATTCGTAGCTTGTAGGTCTATACCTCAGCAAATATTGTCTGTCCATATGATAGAAAATTTCTTCAATATTATTAGTTATTCATTATAAGAATTATGGGTGTCCGAAAATTAATTAATTAAATGAATGAGAAAATGTTGTTGTGAACGCTGAATTTGTACAACCATTAAGAATTTTCAAAGTATGGAGTCATTCCATCCATGAAATGAATGTATAACTTATATATATATGAATATATATATATATATATATATATATATATATTTATTTATATATATATATGTATATGTTTTATACATATTTATTTCATTAATGAAGTACAGAAAATCATCACTGAAATTATTCATCATACTAATTCGTTTCTTGACCCAGCTACTTCATTCCATTCAGATAAACATTATTATTATCTTCATTTACTCCCCTCTCATACCATTGTGTACATAATTGAAATATCTCCCATTAGATTAAGACATTAATATTTAACATACACCCGAGCTCCCGACATACGTAACATCATAAAAAGGAAGTAACCCATAATTATCGTAATTTATTTTTGTATACAATTTTTAATACATTATAATATATTCCGAACGAAAGTGAAACCCAGCGTTTGTTTCAATATGGATGAGCGTCGCTTGCGCGTCAAAGTAGGCCAGTGGGTCGGCCGTGGCAGCGCTAAGGTTAACGCAAGAACTGCATCGCCGGTCCGTCGACTGCACTCATTCAAACCTCATTCACTTTCATACCGATTACCGTTAGTTGGCTGTGTGTGTGTGTGGCTGGTTGCATACATAGCGGGATCGATGTGTTTTTTGGTGACTAATTAAAAATCTTGGTTAAAAAAAAAAAAATATATATATATATATATATATATATATATATATATATATATATTGTGGTTCACTATATTGGGGGCCACAAAACCAAAGTATTCGTACAATTTTCGGATTTAATCGTGTGGGCCACAATACTGTGGGCCACAAAAGCGGTACCTACCTCACAGTATAGTCATGGTCTGACATAAATAATAATACATTGATATTGATTGAAGTAGCTTAGTTTGGAGGATATCGGACATTGTCAGTTTAGGTGATACCGAGTGTTGGTTGATGGGTGACCATGGTCACTTTGGTAACCGTGTTGCTCAAGTACTTATTCTGGTAGCTGATTATAAAAAGCTCATTCAGGTGATATTGAAAAATGTTTATATATTTTTTTTCATGATGGTCAATATTGTCACTCATTTTTTAAGGAACAGTAGTGGTCGAAAACTCATTTCGATAGAACGTTTCGTTGATCAAGAGCTCGGTGATTGTGGTGAGCGTCAGAATGCAACCATAAACAACTTTCAATATCAAGTAATATAAAATGTACCAGATTGCGTATTAGAACGGTGAAGTTCCCATAAACTGAGTATTGCATAAAACGTTTCAGTAAAAATAATGTAGCGCATAGATCGGAGTCATTTACGATCACCTTCGGATGAACTGAGATGAATTATTGATCAGATGAGATGCTAATGAACTTCTGTACCTATAATTGAGATGGAAGGTTATATTTCAGACCGACTGTCAATTTATTGATGCAATTTATGAACAGGAATATAGGTTTGTACTTGAATATTTTTTTCAAAGAAAAAATGTCATTCAATTTCTGATTGTAATTTAAAATTCTTGTGGATTTCCACCGAGTAGACATTGAAAGCGCCACCTTGGATTGAAAATAAATTCAGATATATTATTTTTCAGGAAAAATAGAGGCTATTGCAATAAAGGCGAAAGTATCTTATTGACAGTTGTGGAAGACAAACCGATGTAACCAAGTTCTTATAACCACAAAAATCAATGTATTTACATAAAAATGATTTCTTTATAAGAAATTAACATTGAGTGTGGAGCTGATCTGCGTTTCAATTTGGGTTTATATTTATTTTTGTATAAGATACATTAATTTGATCATATTATTGAACATAGAAAATATCAGATTTCAATAATTACAGTGAACATAAACATATTTTATATGAACACACATTTATTGACAGCTGACATTAAAACATTTCGCAGCAGGAAATTCAATTCGATTAAAAATAAATTAAGTATTACAATTCACTGAGAACTTACGATTTCCACCCACAACCTTTCTCAATATCCTTTGACATATCCTCCGGCGTATATAAATAAAATAAATAATAATTAATAGCTTATATAATAATTAACAGACTATCATATTGCAACCTTTACCCAATGCAACTCCTCTATTTTCCTTTCATATAGTTTCCATGCAAATAATATACGTAATCGTTGAGAATATTATAATTGATTGAGTTCATAAGATTGCATGCAATGTTTGTTTTTCCTGGACTATTGCAGATTTGCTGTTCTGATTGACAAGTACTGTATGTTTGTTTTGTTTACTTATTTCTAGTTCAACTGTTTCCGGATCTCTTCTTGCTCACGATTTATTTCTGCGTTTATATTACGTTTATCTAAGAGATGGTTCTCAGAAAAAGCATCGAACCAGAGGTTTATGTCACCACATGCGAACGTTGTTGTTGTTGTTGTTGCGCACAGACTAAATGTAACTAAAATATCCTTATCTTACTAATTTATTGTACCGGTACCTAATCTATCCAAACTAACTTGAAACCACTAGCTTATAAACAAACAAACATCCTCACCGGATTAAAATCAATCTGAAACCTACTTCTGGTAAAGTGAATGCCATTTTGATTGAAGAAATATAATATTTTCACTTATACATATCGTTTGACTTTTTTTTCGCCCAAACAAATTTCTCAAATGATTTGAATGTTCATGATCAATGGAAATATAGGCCTACATTGAGTATAAGGAACACAAAAAAAACACTGTACATAAACAATATATCGATCGAGATTGAAATATTATTATTTCATTATGTAATATGTAACTGATTTGACATTACTTTCTGACTTTCCAAATACAATATTAATTACATGGAATAAAAACAAGTAGACATTATTTTGTTTCACGAATTTCAAATATTATTCTTAATTGAATACATATAACTATTATTTTCATGCACTCTAAAATGCAATTCAATCAAGTTTTCGCAACTCTTACGTATTAACTGCATACATTTTTTTAGATGCATTCCTGCAGTTCTCGGGAACTTATAGATTTTATAAAATATTGATAAAAAGTCTTCATTACTGCATATTTTATTATACCATAATCAATTAAAATGTTAGTTTAATGCGTTTTATGGCATATTACGTTATTCGCATTGAACGGTACTTCGGTAGGTTTTTTTAATGAAGAATATTACATAATTTAAGTACAATTTTATAGACAAGTAATATTTTTGTTGACTTGAGCAAATGTGTGTTGATATAATATTAATATGATGATTATATATATATATATATATATATATATATATATATATATATATATATATATATATATATATATATATATATATATATATATATTAAAAATATCCATCCTATCAACTTCACGTGCTGTACGTTTCAACAGAAAACCATGTGTACTCATTCGATTATGTATAAAATAACAAGCAATAATTAAAATCAATTGATACACATATTATTCAGAAATCTTGATTTGAAAAGTGAAAACAAATTGCTTTCACGTAAGTTCATTTGAAAAGTGGAAAAACCACAAATACATCGCAGACATTTCTTTGAAACAAAAACTCACTTTTAACCATTGATTAAACATTGCTATAAACAAAATATCTAAACGTATTGATATAACCACTCAAAATTACCACTTAATTATTTTTATGATTCATTTTCCAGTTAAACAATCAAAAATGAATTAGAACACTCCCAACTTTCCTCTGGCCCATAGTAATCATGATAGTATTAATATTTGTGGCAGCTCTGTTTTTAGCACAAACTGGTTCCTTTTGTAATACCAACATTCACATCCAAGCAAGAAATGTCTGCGAAGGCTTTAGGCTAGGGAAATAACATTCACACTTTTATTTCAATTGTTTCCCTTGTGAGAGTAATATAATTAATTGGTTTCTTAAGAATAATAGTTTTTTAGGTGATACTGAAAGTTGGTTATCGGTTGGTTTTTAATGGTCAGTGATATCCTAAACTGTGTCATCCACTGCCATCTAGATGTACTTGTTACTCTTCTCTATACTTGAAACAATGCACCACTTTCGTTTTCTTTCTCATTTGACTTCGCAAAATGAAACATACAATCTAGTTTGGGCTGTTTATTGGGGGGAAGGGGGGATTTTCCGAATATCAATTGAGGCATTGCAAGTATCACAAAATATCCAGGTGGCCGATTAATACACCTATCGCTAGTCGTTAATTGATTTAAATCGACATAATTTAACAGTAAGGCCCGGTTTTACGAATCTTAGTTAAGTACTAATCCACTAACTATTTGTTAAAGGTATGAAAATATCACTTGTAACCAATGGTGATAACAAGTTAACCCGCTAACTATTGCTTAATCCACTAACTATCTATTCGTAATACCGGCCCCAAGTAGAATATTTTTGTTCTTATATATTATAGTCTTGATACCTTCAACTGTTAAACGATATCACAGAAAACATTTGACATCCAAATCCATACCAGGTCACTCCTAAATCATACAATACACATATATATATATATATATATATATATATATATATATATATATATATATATATGTGTATATATGAACAAATTGTAGTGAAATATTCATTCTACATCTTGTATGATATGACAAGAACGATTACAAATATTTAAACATTCATTATTTATTTGTATGTATTCTGTATTTTCTCATACTTCGTGTTTATGATTAGTTTGAACTTATCACATGGATACTCTCTCATAAAGATATATTAAACTCGACTTATTTCATCATTTTGAACTTGTTATACATTTTGAAAAGTTATGTGACTAGCAAATGACATATTGAATACGTCCAAGTAGGTCGCAGCAAGGCTTAGTCAGCACACGTCTTGTGTCGGTCCCAAGTCGCGATCTAACATTGAAATTATACGGTTGTGTCATTGTTTAGATTTCATTGTTGAGACTTATTCCGGTGGAATGTGTCAATAGTAAATAGCCAAGTGTTTTAGACATTAATAGTTTTAGAGTTTCGGAATTGTTTAAGAGTCCTTGGGAGTCGATTTAGAAGAATATCAACTTTTTGGTGATAGATTTTGAACGGTATGACGTCGAAATTCTAAAAACGAGGAAAAACATATATTTTCAATAACTTTTAGACGCTGTACGTGATAATTATTCATCTCATATCGCCTAATTGTCAGGCGAATACGCTTAAAGAATGTGTATTTTTAAGACAGTCTCACAGTCTGGTGATTTGAGATACATAGTTATTACTTACACTATATTAAAGGTAATTAATAAATCTGTGTTTCATCGTTCTTAGAATTTCGTTTTCTCATACCGTTCAGAAGTTATCACAAAAAATGATATTCCGCCAAATCGACTCCCATGAACTCTTATGTTGAAGAAGAGTACAATCTCTTCGTTACTTGGCAGTGACATTCGTTTTGTTCTGAATTTAGACTGTATACATTTAGGATGTTTAATTAGTTATACAAGTGAGATAAATTTAGCATAAAATGCGTGATGAGCAATGAGTATCTAAGTGGATATGAGTAAGTGTAATTTATTATAAGAATCGGTATTATGACAGTAGTGGTGGTTTTATAATTTCAGAATATTCTGATATTTTCTTTAAAAAGTTGGATTGTAAATAGGACCAATGACAATATGTTTGAAAGAGTTCGGAATATTGAGAGCTTGAAGAAGGCCAACAATCAACGGAAAACAAAAATCGTAAATAACTTTCAATGTTCTCTTTCATTTTTCTCCATTTTCGTATAGACATTCCCAGAACCCCGAACGGAATTACTAGACATTGAAATAGAAATTACTTACTAAAGAAAATAGTCAAGTAATATTCATGTTCCAATGTTGAACAATTTATATACATGTGTTATTCAAATATTGTACATAAAATATGCAGTTGATGCATTTTAGGGTCAATGATATGCCATCCACATGGTACCTTATCATTATATCATGCAATCATTATTATGACTCATTAAAATCTTTCTGTCCCTAGACAGAATCTCAAATCTTATTCAGTTATTCAGAAATATTATGTTTTCATTTGCTCTACGAAAACCACTGAACAAATATTGTGTACGAAATATTGAAATGCAAACTTTGTCATCACGAACTTCTGTTCATCAGAAACAAGGAAAGAGTATTGTGGCATTGACCTTTCGTAATGCAGCAAGTAAAATTTCGAAAATGTAAATTTTGAATGTGCATAATTATTAAAAGCACCAAAGAAAAACTAGTTGTTTTTGGACTAGCCGAATGATGCAATCGCCATAACAAATCATGAAGTTATTTTTTATTGTTTAATGACCACGTTGCTATAGCAATCATGAGAGAGTGAGAGAGACACAGAGAGAGAGAGAGAGAGAGAGAGAGAGAGAATGTCACGTGGTATCAAGTAGGTGTATACATGTCTTAATTTATTACCTAGCTGGTTCTCATGCCAACGTTACAGACTAAAAGTAAAATACATTAAAATCTACAAATAAAAAATTGAACGGACAGGAAAAAAGCATCAAGCCAAGATATCCACACATTATCAAGCTGAATGTCAAGTTGTGTTCGCGTAATGAACCGCCAACTGACTTGTAATATTGGCGGTTTAAATACACTTTGTTACAGGTTTTGTGGGAGTTTCTTGTTTGAGAATTTGAGATCTATATTCTCGAAATATCTTAGGTTTAATAATCAAAATTGTGAAATAAATATCTAAACTAAACTACAATCTTCAAATGTTCACTACCCGTGTAATTATATTACCATTGGATTATCAGTTTCTTGGATGATTTAACATAATATTGATTCATTATTCTTTGGGGTGATGAGATCGCCCTTGTGGTACCCAGTCTGAGCGATCCTAATCTCATTCATAGCCTCAATTGGGAACAAAGATTTTGTATCAAGCTTCGATGTAAATGAAAAAATAAATCAGAAATGTCTGGACAATTGAATAGTCCTGAAATAAATCGTAGTAACAGATTACCACTCATCCAGAAACACCACATAAAATACAGTTCTAGACTTCTAGCATGAGAAAATATGATATTGATTGGTGAATGTGTGCTCTGAGAGCTTGTTACTGTAACGATATGAAATAACAAAGTTACAGTAGATGTGAAGTTTATTATCATTACGCCATTTACGCCATAATAAAGAAAGATTGCTACAAAATGTTTCTGTTACTGTTTTACAGGAATTCTGTTGGGTCTACACTGTACTTGTTTCTCCCACCTCGTAACACAGGCTAGAGTTATACGACCTGAGTAGACACAGCTGGACTCCTGATATTTATAATACCGTAACTGGTTTTTCCAAAAATATATCTTTCGTTTACATTTCATTATTAACTGGTTGAGGATACTTGGGCAGAGTCTTGGAAAACCAAGTTCACAACGAGTGGGTACATTTGTTACTGAGTGCATTGAGCAGAGCTTGAACTGTACGTAGAAGTCTGATTTATGTTTGTCTGATACCTGTTGAATCCATGGAATACCGCAAAGTATAAATAAATGTATAAATAAATGTATATATATATATATATATATATATATATATATATATATATATATATATATATATATATATTTGAGGAGATCCCTCCTCCCCCTCACTCCTCCCTCTCTCTCACTCTCACACTCTCGATTATATATATATATATATATATATATATATATATATATATATATATATATATATATATATATATATATATATATATATATATATATATATATATATATATATATTTGAGTAGATCCCTCCTCCCCCTCTGTCCTCCCTCTCTCTCACTCTCACACTCTCGATTGCCCTGAATGATCGACCGAGACTCGACTCCCGGCTAATGATTTGCGTGAAAGCTTTTTATCATCGTCTATCTGGTTCTAGTAAGTTGGCTAGCAAAGTGAAAGTTTCCAACCAGAGAGCAGCTATTTCTACCGAAAAGTGAGGTTATGTTACTGTCGCTTGTATCGCGATTGTCATCAATTGAACCAATGCGGGTACAGATAATCGTTTCGTGTAGTACCGGTACCATCCTCCATACCTGATTACCTTCAACACGGCTCTTTAATTTGATGGTAATTAAATCTTATGATATATATGTTTCATATTGGTTTTGGATAAACGAAGTGGATGCTCAATTTTATCGTACTTGAAACAATATATATATATATATATATATATATATATATATATATATATATATATATATATATATATATATATATATAGGGTTTAACGATACACTGTTGTGATAGTGAAGATATATTGGCATCGGATGGATGATTAGTGAGATGATGGGATGATGGGATGAAAGTTCTTGGGTAATGAGAAGGATAGTGGGAAGGAAGCGGTCATGGCCGACTCAGTGTAGGAACCATCCCGGCATTAGCCTAGCCTACTGAGGGAAACCATGGAGAACCCCTGTAAAGATGGTCGGCGGCGGGGATCGAATGGGTTCGAAATTCCCTTCGCCTCCCGGATAACATGAAGCGAGCGCGTTAACCACTGCGCTACATGTGCGAACAAACGAACGCATTATTTTTTATTTTTTTATTCGTGTTTTACAGGCTAGATGAAACCTCAAATTTGGTTGAAACTTGACATACATATTTGTCATCATCTAACTCAAAACTTTGTAGTTTTAAGCCTTACAACTTCAACTTTCAAGGTTGACAACTTCATGCCTCTCACCTCCCGGATCATATGAAGCAAGCTCGTTAACAACTGAGCTACGTGTGCCGGCTTACTATACTGAATCTGGTAGTGGTCATGAATCAAATATTTATGATATGATCATTATCGTTTGAGTCATTGTTAATGTCTCTTTCAAAACGACAGACAACGTTTAATTCGGTCTTACATAATATACAACTTGTACTGTAATGTTGCAAAACAATGCAATTTATCAAATGCTTGAATTCATAATATAATGTCAGTTTAAACATTGTTCAACAAGTTCACAATCAGTATAATAGAAACAATAAACAATGGTACATCATTATTTTGAGACCATTACATTTATTTGATATATTAATAAACTGTTGACTTCAATTTTCATGATGACACCATGAACACGGTGAGATAAATATGTATGATCTATATCTATCAATTCATCTCTCTCTCTCTCTCTCTCTCTCTCTCTCTCTCTCTCTCTCTCTCTATATATATATATATATATATATATATATATATATATATATATATATATATATATATATATATATATATATACACATATATATATAAATATAGGCCTATATATATATATATATATATATATATATATATATATATATATATATATATATATATCCAAACTATCTTGTGTAGCTTTGAATCAAAATATCTATACATCGATAACATCTTCAATACATATTTTTTCTACAATAGTTGTTATTACATAAGGCGTTAGTCTTGATATCGTGCATGGTCCGTCCATAGGGAAGCTTAAGTACAGTTACGGTCTCATAAAATGATCGATCAAGCTACATTATAAAGTGCATCCTGAGAGAATATTCAGGTATTAAAGGCGACAAAACTAGAAGACAAGGTGAATACGCATTCTACGCATAGTATGTGAATAGGTCGAAGGTTGAATGTGAGTGGATTTTATTCAAATTTTAATTTTTAGGCCATTTATTTCAAGTGTACAGAAGTGTATATTATAACAATCCATTCTTCATATGTTTTCAAGATAAAAATTGTAATAATTCAAGTAGTTTCGTAATAATAATAATAAAATAAAAATGGAATGATAAAAATATAATAATTCTACAATGGGGTGGTAAGATCGCCCTTGTGGTGCCCCGTCCAAACGATCCTACTTTCATCCTTGTACCTAGGGGGACAATGATTTTGTATCAAGTTTCGATGTTATTGAAAAAAAAAGAAAAAAGAAGTTTTCATAATTCATAATGAATATGTACATTTTCTACTAGTTATATCTTCTGATCAAATAAACTGAGGTTTGTTAATGAAATGAGTATATAGACAAGTTGTCTAGGCAACGGTTGCCCCTCCCCTCTTTCCCCTCTGTGCCTCCCCTCCTTTTTATCAAGGACTTATTTCTCACGCATTTTATTTTTTTCAGCTGATTCTAATGATAAAGAAGGCTATAAATACTCATTCGAGACGAAATCAGACGTTCAATCGATTATTATTATTACGATTCAATCAGTATTTATTGAAAAATAATGAATTTCATGAATCTAATGAAATTAAGTCTGAAATGTACAAAACAATAGTCACATATTATTCAAGGTAATTATTAAAAATCAAGGGCAATAACAAATTAATCCGTACATTATCTCTTAATCGATGAATTTATCATTCGTTAAACCAGATCCAAGTAAATCAAAATTATAATTGCTGATTAATTATTTATTCATTTATTCATTTTAGAGCGCCCTCGGCAGCTCAATCAGCTGAGGCACCGCTTCAGAAACCGAAGGTGGGTTCGAGTCCCGCATAAAGCATGGATTTTTGTAAATGTCCTTTCACTTATCATCACTATAGTTTGATAATTGCCCGGTCATTCGTGCCCCCGTATAACCTAGCTGTTGGTGGGGTCGTTAAGCAAACAATAATCATCGTCATTCATTTTAGATGCACTTTTTTTTAATAACATTGAAACTTGATACAAAATTATTATTCCTCAATTGAAGCTATGGACGATAACTTGATGCCGCCCCGGTGGCTAAGTTAATTATCGCTAGCGGTAGTAACTGAAATCACCATTGGGCGTGGGTTCGAGTCCCGCATAAGGCATGGGTTTTTGTAAACGTCCTTTCATCTATCATCTCTTCATCGTTTCATTATCATCCGCTCATTCGCACCCCCGTATAACCTAGCTGTTGGTGGGGTCGTTAAGCAACATTAAAAAAAAAAAAAAAGATAACTTGATAATTCAAATATAATCATTTTTGATTATTTTTAATTGCATCAGATTAGATTCTGTACGACCGAGATCGTTTCGTGGTCCAGATCATCTGTATGTTTTAACGCCGCGAAGGAGTCGACACAATGAGGTAGAAGAAGAGGTTTCTCACGTGACCTCTGTACTGATGACGACAGATGAGGTGAACTTTCCACGAAAGTTTATTCTCTTTTCGTCAGTTGAATAGACGAGCCAGAAGCATGGAAATTATGTATTAGGAACAAAGGTCGACTGTTGACTTGTGGTAAGAATCTTCTGTAGGATTTTACACTGTTTCGATTGTGGCTTTTAGTAGTTAACTTTTGTATTGGATGTTTTGGTCATGAATTTGTGTTGTGACTGCATTGAGGTTGAAATTGTTTTTTTCATTTTTTTAATCTACACTTGAAATTTGATATAGAAGAATTATTACTCAGTTAGGACCATGAATGGATGAATAAATAGTGACGTTGGTATGTACGAAACTGTTAAAACATGGTTTATATCGTTATATTCTTATTTTTTATACTCATATTCATCCAAATCGATTCTTGATAAACCAAATAAAGCTGAGAATGAATTGGAAAGACCTTTCGGAATTAAAAAAATATACTGTTAAAAAACAACTCCAATGCATATGTTGCTATACCAGTTTATTTTCAAGTTTCATTTTGACACATACAAAAAACGTAATGAGAATAAGTAAAATTATTATTTCCTTTATACCATTCTACTCAAGCCATCAATTACATATAACAAATCTCGATATGATTTCTATAATTCAAAACGTGATTTGTATCCGATAAATGTTCACGTACTTCTCTTTAAAAGAAGAAATATATAATTTATAAATCAAGTAGTTTTATTTTATACATTATCTGAAGAATTTATTGTGATAGAAACTGATCTAATTATTCTGAAAACTAGGACGAATCGTATTTTATAGCAATAATTGGATTTATCTTTCAAATAAAAGTAAATCAAATCAATCATTTTCTATTTAGTTTATATTTTACATCTCGTTTTTATATCGGCAGTTACATTACGGAAAAATTCAAATACGAATATATATATTTCAAATACTGTATTGGTTACATTCTATCGGGACATTACATTTTTCAAACAATCAAACAAATATAACGTTGGTACCCATGAATAATTACCGCGCAAAAACATTCGAATTCTTAATATCGTTCAAAACACTTCACCGAATCTATCTACATGTGATTTCTTCAGCAGTCTTGAAATACCACTATATGAGCTCATAAACATAATCTTACCAAACGAAAATGAATTGAAACTTTCCCACATTTTCTACAGTAATTTAATGAAAGTTATCATTAATTATTCAATACTAAACACCATTGTAAATATCCAAACAATAATCCGCACCATCGGCACTTCTTTCATCAAATCATAAACAATTATATTTGATTCATAATTAATTAATCAATTAGCATATATTATCAAACTTCTATGGGCCGCTTATTGATATGGTCTATACGCGACTAACCATAAAACTAAAGACAATAGGTGATATAATAGACGAGATAAACTGCCGCAGGATCTGGACCATTTCCATGGTAACGTAACACCTAAGATCGAATTGGAACCGAATTAGAAACCTCTTACAGATCGGATTTATAAATTGGTTGTGATAAACGACGGGTTAACAGATTCTTGTCAATCGAAAGTGGACCAGTGTGTCTCGTAAGGATGCTGACTTGGCAGATTGATATATGACTTGACGATTAATGAACACGCATTTTATATTAGAATATGAATTTAAAAATAACTTCTCACTTTTCATTACTGTATTTAATTATGGTCTTGAATTTCTCTGCATATGTATTTCTATACAGATCGTTAAATATATGATATTTAGGTTAGAACTTATACACGTGTAAAAATGGATGATTTAAAATTTAGAATAAGTAATGTATATATGCCTAATATTTTCTTTTCGCTTTCTGTTATTTGTTTGTTTGAATTAATGATATTTTTTTCTGATTGAATATTTCAGAAGCAAAATTATTATCAAATATAGAATCAATTCTATTCTATTAGGCCTATTCACCCCTATAATTCAGATCACTTGTCTTTAAATTAATGGTTGTAATTTTTCAACTATATAGAATTTTTTCAAATTTTCTTTTCGACCGAAAACTAGCCCAGTAGCTAATCTTATCGACTGATCAATAAATAATATTACTTGAACGTAACAAGGGATTGAATATTTGATTGTTTATTGACAAATCACTGAATATCCAAAACTCCAGATCAAGTTTCTTGATCTATTATGAAGTTTGAGGTATATTTAAGTTGAACAAATTTGTTGGACTTTCAAATTTGTAAATCATTACACATTATGTGGATTGAAATTCTAATTCGAAAACATATTATTCTTAAAACCTCCAGAATTGACATTTTAATTAAATCTATTTCTAATAACAGTCTTCGAACAGTTTCTATATAGGCCTAAACATTTTCACAGAGAAATTCACGAAACTAAATCATCTAGATCCAATTTGACAAATTCGTTGTAAAATAATTGCATTAAATATTTCTATTTGACATAAAAGAAATAATTTAAATGACTGAATTTATAGGACAGTATACCGTCATTCTCGAGTACCAACCCAACCAACTTTAAAAGCGTGAAAGTGTGAAAATAAACTTACCGATTATCGGGTCGAGTTGTTTTTACTATTGCACGACGATTGTGATCCTATTTCAGTAAATCACCACGATTTTCCACATTTCTCACACACTGTTTCCTGTTATTGCCAGTATACTGATAATCCGAAATAATATATTTTTATCTCATAAACAATTATTATATCCTTCCAACATATTCACACATACGCTATAGATTTTTATTTGTAGAAAAATATCCACAATGTTCATATATTTTTCAGTATATAAAATATAAATAAAAAATATCCACACAATTATAATATTTCACTTATATATTCGAATTTTAAAATCAATTATCCCTCCTATATAAGGAAAGTTCATAATCACTTTCGTTTCTACAATAAATAAACCATTAAAAAATAACAAAAATAAATATCGAATACTAAAAACAAAAGTCAATTCGCAGCTAACAGAAATTGTCACAGTCCTCCTTCCACGCCGCACTCACACTGTCTAAAAGTTTCGCTTTCCGTCGCCAATAAGACTTTCACTTAGCGGCCTGTGGACTTTCACAGCGGCTACCTCTGGTGGTAAAAGATCGCAAGTTACAACTAGTCTTTCCACACCAATGTCTCAAGACATACTGGGCTCTGTTCACGCTTACCTTGCGGCCTTATACCGTAACACTGTCCACGCTTGGACACGACGAAACACCCGATCGCACTGGCAGAAACAACCGATCGGTTATATCAAGAAGGTCGTCTACCAACAGGATAATGAAAAAAACAAATTTTTAATTTGATAATTTCGATGATTTAACGGGTTTCAAAGATGTATTTACGTTTGTTATTGTGAATCTCGTCACGGGGAATTATATTACTATACAAATATTACATATATATAAATTTGAATGTGATTTTTGTCTTTGTTATGTTGGTAAACGACCTTCTTTCGTGAATACAGGTATACTAGTTTCTGACAACAATATTATATTTCAAGGTAACTTGGATGGAGGGAATTGATAATGTACCTAAACATGGGTGATATTATTTAAATACAAGATGTGAAGAGGTTTGTTTTTTAATGGTTTGTTTTATGACGTGTTTTGTTTGGGATTGTTTGTTTTATATGAGATGTTGAGATCAAACAAATGAGATAGTGGCACTTAGATGATGTCTAGATATATATAAGATGTATTACAAATAAAGTTGAAATCCATTACTGGATACTGTTTGTGTTCCTTCCAATGGTTTAAGTTTAGTATAGGCCTGTCGACTTGGGTGGTAAAGAAGTGTGAATTCACTAGGTTTTTATTGGTAACAATGAATAATTAATAGTGATAGGTGTGGCTTAATGATCAGCCACTTAGAACTGTGAGAATTTGATACACCTTGAGTGGAGATTTCGAAAATCACCCTAAAATGAACAGCCCACTGGATTCAATGTTAAGTTTTGTGACGTCAAGAGGGCAGGAAAACGAAAGTGGTCAATTCTAGTATAGATATAAATGAATTGATGGTCTATTTAGACTTATAGCCGATTTTACGAACTCTCAGTTAAGTATTAATCTACTAACTGATAATTATATGGTACGAAAATAATATGTGTAACTAATGGTGATAACACGTTGCTAACAATTATTTAATCCACCAACTCTTTGTATAAATGGATCTCATGCCCGGTTTTACAAAATGATAGTTAGCGGATTAACTTGTTATAACCCTTGGTTACATACGTTGTATTGTACCTTTAACTGATAGTTATCGGATTATTCTGGGCCTTAGCATTATAAAGTCCGAATGGGTCTAGTTATTCATCGAATAACTTATTTTGAGAAGACTCAATTGGCAGTGACCGTTGAGATTTTTTTTCTTCCTTAATTATTACATTGGCTATTTTTATCTGGACCTCATCATACCGGCTCTGAAGATTATTATTCATATCATTGGATAATTTATAATTAAAAAAATTCTTCTAAATTAATAATAAATACTTGAATATAAAGCTATAGGTTATACTAGATTAGGTTATTCATACACCATAATCAGTTCAAACGCGCATGTATGTCTCAGACTGATGTTTTCTTCTCTTATCTTGTGAGTTTGTAGGATTATAATACGTTCTTGAGAGAGAAAGAGAGAGAGAGAGAGAGAGAGAGAGAGAGAGAGAGAGACCGATAGTGACTGTCGATTAAAATGCGTGGACAATTTTATTTTTTGTTCGTTTTTTCCTGCAATTGTTGCTGCATTCGCTATGAATCTATTGCAGGAAACTTAAGAGGGCGGTAACCTATTGACAATGATTTTAACCGATGTCTAATTAAAAATTCATCACTCTTACAATTTTGTTTTCAACACCAAACACAATATTCAGTTTAACAAAATAATTGGTGACTTGCATTATTTTTTTAAATCATCATTGTTGACTTCTACATATTTAAACAACAACAACAATATACAGCTGTAATTAGCTCAATGTACCTTTTATGGATAACTATTTCTTCAATCACCTCAAATTTGTTTCAACATGTTCCAATAACTAACCAGTATGGTAAATATCTGAGGGAAATCATTTCTTCAAATTTTGTATTGATCATCAATTATAATTTTTGAAAATTGATATTAGAATAATTGCATTGAAAGATCAATCAATAATTAATGATTCTGATGTTTCTACTTTTATCAAAATTCAGACTTCCTCAGATTATGCAAGCAAACAATACAAATTCACAAACCAAAAATCAAGTGAATTGGTCAATTAGGTTTCGAGAAAAGGTGCATTGAGTATTGAAAATGATAATACCCGGCAAATAAATGATAGGGCTACATAGGCCTACATACGCAGATGCGTAAAACCATTTCATTCTAGAGTATAAATTCGACATTTTTTTTTCTTTGAAAGACGATTTGAAAGAGATTTGAAAAAATATATAGCGTTATAAAACAAAACATACTATTTGCAAACATTAAAGAAATTGATAAAAATATTAGGGAAAAAAGTAAACGTCCCCTTAACAGTGCAAGTGAGTCGTATTAACGAAATATCAGTTTCTATGGCGAAAGGACGTTTTACAAAACCCCACGTATAGTGCGGGACTCGAACTCACACCCAACGGTCACTTCAGTCTCTATCGCTAGCGATAGTTGACTTAGCCACCGGGGCGGCTTACGCATTCGTTATCAAGTTATTGACTGGAGAGTTATGAAACAATATCTGGCAATACTGTGATTAAATCATGTGTCAACAAGCGTATTAAATCTTATTGTTCGTTTAATTGTTGAACTAGTACCAGTACCGTGATGTTATGTGGTGTTTTATCTATAGCAATGTGGTATACTTATCGACGCCATTTCGTCCGAAACAGCGCAATCTCGCGGCGACTTCCATGCGGGAGAATCCAACATCTATTTGTCAATACAATTCTAATTATCTGCTTTTCTAGTAGTTTATTTGTTGTTTGGGTAATCATTATTTTAAACTGTTTTTATATATTAATTAAAAAAAAGTAGAGAAATTCTGTTTTCGACATGTTTTTGTTTTCCAATTTGTCAATATCTTATGTTTTATGTGTAATGATTTAGTAATGTAATTAAAATCGTTATTGTTATTGCCAACTTTGTCCGGCTTGTTGCATGGTTAAATGAACACATGTTTTGTTTCGATGTTGGTTGTACTGGTGATTATTCATATGCATGTAGAAATTAATATGCATTTTTATTTGCATACTGTTTTTTGTGGAGATTTACACAATGTATGATATTTTGTTCATAGCATGGTGGAGAAATTTAAGAAATATATCGATTATTAATATAATATAATATTAATAAATTAAAATTAATGAGTAAGAAAAATAATGTTGATCCAATCGAAACCAATATCTATTTAATGAGCATTCATATGTGATATATATTTGCTAAAAATCCATCGATGTGTATTCTCAAATCATTTTGTTTGAATCAGTTGTTTGGACAAAATATGTTTATTTATTGCTATGCACGGAAATGAAGATATCGAGCTTGTTGAAAAAAAGCTCATCTTTCAGCTTCATCTTCAAAATGTAATTTATTTGTATGTTCTCATCCATTCTGAATTTAAATTTAATTGTTATTCTGTGTCGATTTAGGCAACCCAATGTACATGGGCAGAGATCTGAATAAAGATTTATATATGTATCGTATATGTTACATAAGACCTACATATTTCTGAAAACAGATACTTTCAACGAATATAATTATTGCAAAATTGTAAAAATATGTTTGATAGTGTGTATTGTTTCCGTTTTTACATTTGAGGAAACTTTGAATTATATTGGAGAGATTTATTTTTCATTTTTTCCGCTCAGGCTAATCTTATGGGGTTTTTAGAGACTTTGAGATAATGTACGTATCTCAAAAATGGTCCAACCGATTTGACCCCAAAACTATACAGTTCCAAGTTGGAAAAGTATACGTATAAAAAAAAAAGTTTCATGTCGATCAGTCAAATCTGTGCATTGCTTACAAACAAACAGAAAAAAAACGGTAAGACAATTAGCTCCATGAGATTGGGATGGAAATCTTCGCTAACACCCATCTAATTATCCAAAATATTCAAGGTTTGCTCATCATACTTTCAATACTATTATAACTTTTAAACGTAGTATTCTGATTGGTTCCAGTTTCCAGCTAACAGCTAAACGTCTCGTTAATAAGATCACGAGTGAATCACAGCTTCCAGTTAATAACTCACGCATGCGCATATTACGTCATGAGCAGCATTTTTTGTATTCTCATTAAAAGTATTATTATAACACTTAAAATCATGAAGAGCAAAAAAGGGATAATTTCATTTATTTCAAGGAAATGATTGTGATTTTTCGACGAAATGAATCTCATCACATGACTGTGGTAGTGCGTATCGCTAGATATACGAGTCTTCGTGATGTGCTGTCATGAAACATAGACAATTACTGGACAGCGGCAGGAAATGAATTATTTAATGCAAAATAGAGATTTATTTAATATATTTACATTTATAGGCCTATATATATATATATATATATATATATATATATATATATATATATATATATATATATATATATATAATCCATGTTTTCGGTTCCTCTTGTGTATTTATATATATATATATATATATAAATATATATATATACAAATATATTGTTATATTCATATTGAATATGTGTATAGCCCCATAATGTGGGCTTATATATTTCTTGATCTTTTCACTGAGCAAATAATTAATATATATTCAGGCCTATATTATGTGTAGGCCAATATAGGTTTACTTTTAATAGTGTACTTTTTAATAAATACTCCAGTTTCATTCGAATCAAATCATTCTCGCGATATATTCGAGAGTTATTCCGAGCATACCAGGATCTAGCTCTTCTCTGACCTCGTCTTCATCTCTCGTGCTCCGGGATGATCTTATGCCAGGAAGTACAACACTTCGAACGCCAGACTGTTTATTAAAACACAATTTATTGATATCCGACTCAAATCGTGCGAATTTGTCTGTGGTTTACTTGGAGATCACGTTTACTGGGCGATGTTCGTTATATTAGGTGGGGTAAAAGTGGATTGAGCTTGAGAATGATTGAACTGAACCTGATATATATATATATATATATATATATATATATATATATATATATATATATATATATATATATATATATATATACACACACACACACATATACTATATATATATATATATATATATATATATATATATATATATATATATATATATATATTCTATTCCATCCGGATCCATTCTAACGCAGATAATCAGCAACTGTAATCTTTAATCTCTTATTTCTATTCTCAGACTGTTGTCTTTCGGATATGATTAATATGACTCATGACAAATTTGAATAGATATTGGTTCAAAAAGGTAATAAAATACATGTTCACATAGTTCAACATGAAACACAAACGCATAAAATTAAGAAAGATTTGAATTTGATTCAAATAAGAAAGATTTGAAAAAGAAAGGAAACTAATTAAAAGAGTTTGAAGTCAATGGAAGACGAGAATTATAATGCTAAATCTACTATAAAGACTTTACTTAAGAATGCTCCGATTATTTACGATCTCTAATCTCAAAACTCAATCTATCAAAAGACCTGGGTTCGATTTCCAACTCGGCGTCTTCCGGACATTCTATCCGAGACTGGTGAGCGTCAATGCTAGACCATAGGTGTAGACGTCTGTTCTGGAGAGAGATCGAGAACTGGGCTCATATTTCCATCACTTCTACCGACAGCTATTCTTAGCGCCATAAACCAGATCTAGATCAGTTACACCCTCTGCCTCTGCAGCTCTGCCTCTGCCTCTGCCTCTGCTCTGATCAACGCTTATTGTTCAACTGGAACTTATTACTAATAAAATATGGCTACAATAAACTTTCTTCCGAATAACCACTGATTATGTCATTGTTTGTGTGTTTTATAGTGTACTGGTGAGAGTTGAATGATATAATTTCTATGGTATTATTTTTTTATAAGAAAATCATTTTTTAAATGTCAAGATCAATAATTTTAGAATGTAAATATATTGAGATGAAGTATTATTAATCGTATTTATATTTATAGGCCTATATTCATACATATATATATATATATATATATATATATATATATATATATATATATATATATATATATATATATATATATATATATATATATATATATATATATATATACATATATATATACATATATATATATATATATATATATATATATATATATATATATATATATATATATATATATGTATATATATATATATATATATATAATTCATGATAATTTAGGAAATGAACCAAGTATTGTGTGGTGATAAAATATAAAATCTTTAATCGCCAACGCGTTGCAACAGGATTGTACCTGTCTTCATCAGGGCTTGGCGATTTTTATCGCCAAGCCCTGATGAAAGGTTCAAGCCCTGATGAAGACAGGTACAATCCTGTTGAAACGCGTTGGCGATTAAAGATTTTATATTTTATCACCACACAATACTTGGTTCATTTCCTAAATTATCATGAATTATCTACATTTTGACCAAGAAAGAAGCCTCCAGCAAAAATTATATATATATATATATATCTTTCTCTCTCTCTCTCTCTCTCTCTCTCTAAGTCTCTCTCTCTCTCTCACTATATATATATATATATATATATATATATATATATATATATATATATATATATATATATATATATATATATATATATATATTCGATTAGTCCCATCTATTATCGCCCTTTTCTGAGATTGTTTTCATCAACGTCGATGTTGATAAAAAATTATTGTTTCCCCACTGGGTGAAAGGTATAGATGAAAGGTAAGAGCGTTAGTTGAACAAATAGCATGTATATCCAGGGTGACAACAACACTTAACAACCAGTTAGAGCAATTACCGTGTGTCGGTAATTCCGACACTTAGAAACGTTCCTTTTCTCATTCATAACATGACAATTTGTGAAATTTACATAATAATGAACGTGGAAACTTAGAAAAATATGTAGAAATGCGACAGCACTATAGGCTTTATGTATGAATGAATACATATACATACTTGTATCCACGAAAGAAGTAGGTTTTCTACCAAAATTACAAACCCAAATATCACATTTTGTTTTTATACTATTTTTTATTTTATTATGATATTCTAAGGTCGAGGTCTACGATATGAAAGCCAACTACATCTTTCGAAAGAATTAAATCCTTGAAGTTGCAGAGGTATTAGGCCTATATGGTACTAACACAGTTTTTATACTTACACAATTAAATTATATTAAATTATATCGATGTTGGAAAGGGAAACTGTCGTAGGCCTATAAGCGCCATTTCGAATACTTTTCACAGAAAGCTAAAAACGTTAGGCCTAGATGAATTCAAACTTGAAGATCGATATAATTTTCAGAATGTTTGTGTGATATTCGTACATACGTTTAGAGATCGTCTCAAATTTTCAAGAAAATTCATGAAGTTTTCAAGAACTTGTACTTTGATTAGGAAATATAGCATACCATATTTGGCGCTTACGATATATTGTGTTGGCGCTTACCTCTCGTCTAAACTCTCGTCGACGTCTTCAAATCTGTCACCAGCGTCAACGTTGTGACTAGATTCGACGGCCGCGACTCTTTCGGTCGTCGAAGTACCTGCAAGAAACAAACACCGCAGATATTAATTAGGAAACTTGTGATCAATTGGAACTTTTGGAAGCGAATCAAATACTCATTTGTCCTCGGAATTAATTTGAAAAATAAAAGACGAAACGATCCTTACTGCGAAAACCACTTGTAGTTGGAATGCTATTGCTGACTTTGCTGGCTCTAAGGGTATATGTATTTATTCATCTATTTATTGTGTTTGTCTTGCTATAAAATAATATGGGGCTGTTGGACATTAACAATTAATATTCTCTTCAGCCTTGATTATAATACATTAAAAAATGATACAACATAAACAAAATTGAACAATTACATAGTAACATAGATAAGATAGACTGATACAATGAATAATAGCAGAACACGATTCGAGTATCTCTTCTATCTAAAAACTAAATCATATTGGTGACCAATCCTAATGTATCGCTTACGATATTCTGCACATCGATAACGATGACATTTTAAATTGTATAACGAAAAAAAAAATTGCTCACGTCATTTTGCCTTTTTCCCATCGAATTTCACGACCTTCCATCTTGGATAGAACTATCACTAGGATGTACGTACGTTAAGAATATACGTTAACCTACACACCCTCAATCCAGGTTTTACCCTGTTTTTTATTCCTGGAATACTTGAAATGTCCCACGAATACTACGTCGTGTATACGACGTTACCTCTTAACACCTGTATTTTGATAATTCCATTGTTACCTTCAACTTATTTGATGTACACGAAGACGTGTATACGCAGAAGAAGCACTTGACACTTGATTGTGCACACATGCGTCAAGGGCACTCGACCAAATGTAACGTAGAAGAGTGTTGGCGGTGTGGTGTTGGCGGTATCGACCGATAGTCTCTCTTATCCTATAGTAGGAACAGTTGATAGTTCTCAACCGTCAATTTACATTCCATTAAGTTATCGTAAATTAGGGTTTCCACAAAGTATTTAATTGCTGGATCTGTTTACGTCATTGGGATGAAATTGTTGGAAGCAGAAGACGTCAAAGATATAATAAATTAATATTGCGTGTTGAATGTTTATTACGATTTTTTTTATGATTTGCGAAAAGGTTCTTCTTCACCTTGACATTACCGGTACTTGCAGCATTTGGCGGTTGGTCCATATTATGTCATGTGACCGGGAGGCGGGAAGTTTTCTGCAAGTCGGTATTTAAATGGGACTAAAAAGAATGGTTAAAAATTACAACATTTGTGTGGTTATTTTTGTTTTTTTATATTTATATATTGGGTTTAACGACGCACTGTTATGATAACTGAGATCTAATAACGTCGGATGGATGATTAATGAGATGATGGGGTGATGAGATGGAGGTTCTTGGGTAATGAGAAGGATGGAGGGAAGAAAGCGGTCTTAACCGACTTATTGTAGGAACCATCCCGGCATTAAAGCCTAGACTACAGAGAGAAACCATGAAAAACCTCTGTAAAGATGGTCGGTGGCGGGGATCGAACCGGGTTCGGAATTTCCCTCGCCTCCCGGATCACATGGAGCGAGCGCGTATCGAATGAAGTAGGCTATATTTTATATGATCAAGGTGTGGAGTGTTTTAGTTTCTACTTGTCTGATATCTCGCTCATCGTTCAACGCATATCCTGCGTTTGCCTAGTTTAGAAGGTTATCTTTATCGATGTGCCAAGTGTCTAAGCTACATGTCAATACATCAGGCGTGGTCACCAATATAATATTGTTGTAAGCGCCAACACAATAAGCGCCAGTAAGCGCCAAATATGATATGCGATTTCCCAATTAATACAATATATTTTGTCGTAAGCGCCAAATGTGCTGTGCTATTTCCTCATTAAAATACAAGTTCATGAAAACTTGATGTATTTTCATGAAATTTTGACGATCTGCAAATCTATAGACGGATATTACACACACGCTTTGAATATTATATCTGTAAGTTAGAATTTAACGTTGTTTTTAGCTTCCTGTGAACAATATTCGATTTAGCGCTTACGCCATTTTGCCTTTCCACCAACGATAAATAACTCAATTATGGTCATTTCAAGACGATGAAATTTGAAATTTCAGAAGACAATTGTCAGCGTCCGTTTAATCTGTTTATAATAGTGTTACATTATGTCACAAAGCTTCTAGAACCTAGTCAGTCAGTCAATCAGGAAATGGATGGTGGAATATGATATCACAGCTGGACGTAGCGGTTTTCATTATCTTCTGTTCGTCTTGAATTAAACCGGAACACAAAAATAGAAACGTTTTGCGGTGATTTATGTAATCACACGATTCTTTCTTACTTACTATAATACACTAAATAGAGATAGAATAAAACTTGACTATAGGAAAAGACGGTGATTCGACAAGTAACTTATTGGCAGTGTGTAAACGACATCCTTCCATAACGATATTTGGAATAGATCTTCGCTTCTTAGCTAGGTACTCAATATGTTACAACATTATTGATGGATCAATTCACGCTAAGATTTTTGTTGAAATCAAGAAAGCGAAATACAGATGTGATTACTGAATTTAGAGAAATAATAATTGAATAACAATGCAGTGATACGATGATTTTTATAATTTGTTTCAATGATCTTACTAATAATTTTATCGGCACAAGTAGCTCAGTTGCCAAAGCGTTCGCTTCATGTGACATGTATATATCGGACCTGGTTCGATCCCCGCTATCGTCTATCTTCACAGGGGTCTTTCGTCGTTCCTCTCTGTGGTCCAGGATAATGTCGGGATGGTTTTTACAACATAGGCCACGACCGCTTCTTTCCCACTAGCCTTGCATTTACCTAGGAAACCTTCATCTCATTTATCATTCATCCGACGCCAATAGATCTTTGCGTAGTGTGTGTCATCAAACACTATATAAATGAAAAAAAAACATAATTTAAACTTCAAAACGCGATCTAAATATATCACTCCAATGGAAAATGAAATAAAAATGATATAAATAAAAAAATAATCCAATAAAAATGATTGAGCTGTTTTGTACTATGATTTAATTCAATTTTTTCAATATCACTTTTTTGAAAAAAAGAAAAATAGCAATGATTTTTTTGTGATTAGAAGCACTGATAATCTTCTTGTAGTTTTATAGCACGTTATACTTTCTGCTCGTGATGTTTTTGATAAAAATCGATATATTCACAATACTATTACTATAACTACTATCACTATTTACTATTTACTATAACTATAGCTATTGCTAGTCACTGTTTACTACTCATAACCTTTCAAGATCAAACCAATCAGAAACTTATAACGAATATAGACTACACTTTGTTATTGTTATTCTGCTAGAATTGCATTCTCTTCACAAACATTCTAATAACAATGGATAACAATAAGAACATCAGTTGGTCATTGTTGTGATTCCAGTATTATTGTTGTAAGTACTAATCGATTACTGTTGAGTCACAATTATTATATATTGATAAAAAGTGACACTTATTTAGTATTTTATTATCCCAATCAAAGCAGGCACTTATTAGATGAGAGATAGCGAAGACATCCGTTCGGATCAATCGGAACTTCCAATTTGTTTGTATTTTTTGTATGCGTTCCATAAATCAAAAGAATAACCTGAGTAAAACTCAGTATACAAATGTTTACGTTTTGCAAAGAAATAACCAGGAAGTCGTCTATCAACTAAATGATAAATAATAATAATAATTATAATCTCTCTATTTTGACCACTGATCTTTCCAGGATACATATAACATAAAAACAGACCATTAAATTAAAGAACTTAAACAAACATTAAAGAAACGTAAGTATAATGATAAATACACAGATCAATGGTTCGTTATGTGCAGAAAGTTAATTCACAGTCAATAGTAAAATGTAATGATCAAAGATAAAATATAAAATAGTAAGAATAGACACTGAAGATAATGAGAAGGACAATGGGAAGGAAGCAGTCGTGGCCTATATTGTGGGAACCATCCCGGCATTAGCCCAGACTACAGAGGGAAACCACGAAAAAACCATAAAGCGATGGTTGACGGCGGGATCGAACTGGGTTCGCAATTCCCCTCGTCTCCCGGATCACATGAAGCGAGCGCTTGAACCACTGCGCTACATGTGACGATACGTTATTCTTTTATCGATACAAGTGAACACAAAAAAACATTTTTGCTTGTTTTATTGGTACACAACCGACAACTCTCTTGAAAACAAGTGAGTGATTCCGGGAAGTTTATCGGCAATTAAAATCTTTTGTCGTAACAAACATAAATTATTATCACTATTAATAAGAAATTGAGATATCGAAGTTAGAAAGCTCGGATATGAAGTTATTTATTAAACATAAATATTTATATCGTGCGATTATTGGTGTCAAATTCGGAATCACATTCATCATTCACGTTTTTAATTTTTTTTTAAACTGAGAAATAATAATAAAAGATCTATAAATGAAGAGTGAAAGGTTTAATCATGATTGGTTTATTTGAATCTAATCGGGTTGTATTATAGTTGCTACCTAAATAATAATAACTCTTCTAATAACCTATAGACACGATCATGGACCTCTTTTTAGAGAATTCTGTGAAAAGTGAAAGAGTAACTCTTGATAGTGATTTTAGTGATTTGTATATCTTCAAGACCAATTGTTTTCCGAATTATTTACCAGCAAATCTAATAATAAATTTAACTATACATATGAACTGTTCTATAAATTCATATTATTATAAATATTATTATTAACAACTCAATTTAGAACCAATATCTCATCGATGTCTATCGTCTATGCTATTTCTATAGCATATATATATATATATATATATATATATATATATATATATATATATATATATATATATATATATATATATATATATATATATATTAATAGGCCTATATATTCAGAATTGAAATTGAAATTGAATATTTGGCCGGATCTGAATTTGATCTGAAATTAAGTATACTAATAACGTGAGAAATTCGCTTGTTCCTTATTTCCAACAGGTCAGTAAATCAGTTACAAAATGAAACACTGAACTGCAAATTACAGAGCAATTAGATGGAAAGGTTAAGAACGTAAGTCGATGTATAAATCAACGGTTCAACCTTCGATCAAATAACTCGAAACAAACAACCATTATCACTTGTGATGCCGCAACAATTGATGATTGGCATTTCCTCTCCCCCCCCCCCCCACCCCTTTGACGTCACAAAACATAACATCCTATTCCTGAAATTGCTGAAATTGCTGTTAAAATTGTGGTAAAATACAAATATCCAATCAAGGTATTTCTGAATGTCACGAAGGATATTGATTATGATTATTGTTTGCTTAACGACCCAACAACAGCTAGGTTATACGGGGTACGAATGAGCAGGTGATTATGAAACGATGAAGTGATGATAGGTGAAAGGACGTTTACAAAAACCCATGCCTTACGCGGGACTCGAACCCTCGCTCGAAGGTGACTTCAGTTTCTGAAGCAGTGCTTCAGCTGACTGAGCTACCGAGGGAGGCGCAAATGATATTCGACAGGAAAAGTTGCAGGTACGCTCTCAGTGGTAAACAGTGGAACTTATTGAAAGTACAAAATAAATCGCGCACATATCTCAACAATGACATTTGAAATAATTTCCTGACAGTGCAACAATTGAATCAAATTATGTGTAATTTGATGGTTTTCATTGATAGAAGAATGATAGAAGAAAAAAAATTACAAAGGCACATCTTCAAGTTCAACTTTGCTTACCAATATTTGAAATCCTGATTTACCTATAATTTTACAGACTTCCCATTTCCCTTGGCCAAAATGTGTAACGTAACTAGATTTTGTCAAAATTAAAATATGGAAAACTCTGCCATCTGGCGGTGGTTACTGGAAGCCTTGGAATATCATGCCCTTTCCACTTTATAACACTACTATATGAAGTGGACCCTAACTATGAATGATGTCACCCTAAATATACGCATTCTGAAAAAACATATTCTCATCTAAGATGCGGGCTCTTAACAGAGAAAATGGTCATTTCAAAACTGTAGACTCTACAAATATACGTTATACGTTGAAATACTTGGTAATACGCAATCCTCAGTTCATGTTGGTTTACAATTGTTATTAAAAATACGTAAGATTAAAATCATTTGTTCTAAGAAGGCAAATTCGAAGAAGTATTTTATGTATGCACAGTGTTTGCCTTACACTCATATATGAATATAAAGATACCAAGCTGCGTACATCTATTTATTTATTCATATTAGGTTCAACGATCTACTGTAATAATGATTTCGATCTATTGGCGTCGGTGAATGAAATATCAGATGATGGGATGATGGGGGAAGAAATTTTCTGTTGGGTGTTTTTGGATAGTGGGAAGGAACCATCCCAGTATTGACCTGAACGACAGATAAAAATCACAGATAACCCCTGTCAGGATGGTTGACCTCAGCTGGAATTTAACCCCGGTCTCCTGAATGACGGTTCAGTGTGCTAGCCACTCGACCACTATTCTCAGTGCGATGATCAAACAACTATAATAGAAATGTACACATCCTGTCACATAAAGTAGTCTATATATCTAGCTACATTAAAATTAACCTGAATAACCTGAATAATGTGCTTACAATATATAGTCACTAGACTAGCAGACAATGTACAAACGCCCTCTATGTATAGTGTATAAAAACTTGGGCTATATTATAAGCTGAAAGACTTCTATCTGCGGCGAAAAAGAATGATTCAGAATGAGAAAGCTCAGTACGGTATCAAAGTTTATCGTTTTCCATTGAAAAAAAAATTATCACGAGGTGGTAAGATCACCTTTTGTAATGAACCGTCCAGAAAAAAATGATAGTATAGGCGTGGATTGTATTAAATTCAAATTTCTCAAAAACATCATTTTATATGCCCGGGTGTGTACAAAGTACAAATAAAGGTAGAGCATGAGGTGGTAAGTTGAATGAGCGTCGAGTCAATAAACTCGAATCAATATCGCAAAATATGTACACTCACGGTCACAATATAATATGTTTCTTTGACCATGCACTCCATATTTCCGCAACCATACATATTACATTGTCTACTAGTGTTTTTCTATTGTCAGTAAATTATATCTTCATATTAAATGTCATTGTGGCTTTGGCGAACACTTCATGTGGTAATGTGTGTAAAATGTTCATAATTCTTGATGAATAAAGGAGGGAGTGACAATTGTCAATATAATATATTATTCTTCATTTTTTATTTTTGTTTGTTATATGAAATATTTCCTTCTCTAATTGAGTGATTGTATGGTCATCAATTATGATGAACGTGAATTTGTATACAACTCATTGTAGAATGATTTGTGTACGTATTTTGGTTTGTTTACTCAATGTTTACTTGTGTTTACTCGATGTTTACTTGAGCATTCAACACTTCGCAGGTCAAATTCTATTCACATAGGAACACTACACTATCAGCTATTCAATGACCTCATCAAATTTGGATATATTTTGAAACAGTTTTGAGGAAATACTTTTCAATTTGAAAAATAATTATTGCGACTCTCCGTTGTAGAATATTGAATAACATTATTATAGATGACAATTTTATTTTGTCCTGGAAAGTCCTCATCAAATTTGGATTTATATAGACTAAGTTTTGCGGAAATAGGTTTTAATTTGAAAAACAAACCATTTATAATCTTCGTTGAAGTGATTTAAATGGCATATTTTGAATTAAAATTGTATTTTATCATGAAATGACCTCATCAAACTTCAGTGAACTTTATGATTCAAAAACACAAGACTAAATGAATTTTTATTTGAGAAATATTTTTCGGTAATGGTCAGGTGAGAGTCGTGAGAATTATTTGTTTTCAAAACAAAATTGTTTTTTTTTCAAAATTAAATCAAGATAAATCTAAGTTTGATGAGGACATTTTGAGACAATGCAATTCTTATTCAAAATATGTTATTCAATTATTCTCAATGGAGATTCGAAATGGTTTGATTTTCAAAACAAAATTGTATTTCCGCAAATCTTAATCTACATAAATCCGGGATGACCTCATATCAATGGCGTACAACTCGACTGATCCAATCAAAATTGTATTCAAGAGCCTGTGGGAGTCGATTTAGCGGAATATTAGTTTTATGGAAATAATTTTTGAACGGTATAAGATATCGAAATACTGAAAAAAAAGAAACACAGATATTTCCAATACCTTTATGGTGGAGTGAGTAATAACTATATATCTAACATAATCTGACATATTTGTCAGGTGTATAAGCTTAAAAAATGTGTATTTTTAAGCGTATACGCCTGACAAATAGTTATTACTTACACCATTTTGAAGGTATTGAAAATATCTGTGTTTTCTTGTTTTCAGAATTTCGATATCTCATACCGTTCAAAGGAATTATCACCACAAAAATGATATCCCGCTAGATCGACTCCATATACTTGATATAAAATTTTGTCAAAAACATCTTATTTCAACTTAATTAGTGAAATCTCATTCGAGATTAATTCCCCTGACGACATTCCCAGGCTCCATTGTCAGGAGCAAGCCGAGGTAAATGACACGTGGTTTGTTTACATCATTTTGATAAACACAACATTTCTGTTGTCAGTAATTACCTCATCAAACCCAGATTTGTATCTGTACAAACTAATCTGCTGGAACCACTCCCAAGAAAAACAAGATTATACTCAAAAAACAAAATATTTCACTTGTGAATGTTGATTTTTCAACCAGCAGATTTATATATTTTTTCATCAATCAATCAATCAAACAATAATTGAATGAATATATGAATCAATAAATGAATAAATGAATGAATGCATGAAAAACCTAATACATTAACGAATCAATAAATGAATCAGTCAATGAATGAATACATTAATAAATAGATATATGAATGGAAGAAAATGTTGAATGAATAGATAAATCAAAAAAATCAATCGATCGATCGAGCAATCAAATAATCAATAAATCAATGGAGCAATCGATAGATGAATAAATGAATAGAGTAATTATTCAATAAATTAATGAATACATAACTGAAAATTAATAAATGTAGCAATAAAGTAATCTTTCAGTCGATCAATTATACAATCAACTATTTAATCCATCAATCAATGGATCAATCAATAAATAAATAAAATAATGAACTATTGAGTGGATAAATGAATGAATGAATAACTGTAGCAATAAATAAATAAATCAATCAATTAATCAATTACACAATCAATTATTTAATCAATTAATCAATCGAGCGAAGTGTTACATAGTCGCAGAAAGGAAAAGTGTGGCACGCTATAGTTGGATGACTAGCTAGTGTTATACAAGCTTTACAGGCCCCATGTCTGACCACAGAAAACAATGGCTCTGTTGTGCTGTAATTATCACATTCGGCGCATGCGTGTCAACAATCGAGCCTTTTGTTCTAGTTGTTGCCAATCGACGACAACAGCTGATCGTGATCGGGAGATCGACAGCAATTAGGTTCGATATTGGCACGTACCAATCTCATCCCTGCCTTTCCGTTACCTGGGAAACCTTCATCTCATTAATGATTCATCCGACGGCTATATGTCTTGGTTATCTATTATTTTTATTTATATTGGGTTTAAGGGGTATCCACCCACAAAAATGTATCAAATATTTCGTTATTTATTGATGTATCAAGGTTGAAATAGTATATTACAAATTTGATATTAAATAGAAAGTTGAAAATTCCGAGGAAATTTAGGAAAAACTAGTTGAAAAACACGTTAATCCGTTACATACACGAAAACCATTAGATAGAGATAGCATCTAGATGAAAATTGATACGTTGATAGGGTAAACTTCCTCTACAAGTTGAGCTATTTTTCTTCAGCATACCTGAAGCCATTCTGATACAAATATAGTTTCGGTTACCTCGATTCACGGAAAAAATTTGCGTGACTTTTCCCGGTCTTGTGTGCGAAACGCATGAGATTGAACTGTTTAGTTTTAGCTTAGTCCAAAGCCAGTTCTTTTACGAACACATCGATACCACACACGATAAAATACCTCAAGAAGTAATCAAATTGTGTATGTAACGCGAGATGCATGTTTTGTGACCATTTTCAGTATCAACTAAAGCATAAATTATCGTACTGGCTTTCCGGATGAACGTATAGTTGTAAAACTGCTTCACACCGTGCAAAGAACTACATTCTAAAATATTATCGATCCATAATGAACATTCTGAATATTTTGAAAAATAATCATCCTGGTGGGAACTTTTTTCCCTCTGGTGACTGAGAACACCTCAACTACTCGGTGTATTAAGACACGTCTGTGTATTACACACTCACTATTTGTTGATCATCATCAAAGCATTTCTTTTAAAAATATATTTTCGATTTCGATTCAAAACTCTTTCAGTATGCAATACTCCCAGTTATAAATCGTACCTAAGCTAGAACGGCGCGATCATTTTTGTTATTGAACACTAATGCCACCTGGATTCTATTGAATCATATTGTAAAACATTTATGTTGAACTTATATGATCTCATCGAAACATGAATATAATAATATAGATTATAATATGTAAACTAACTTTATTTATACTAATACAGATTAATGGTCTACACAACCATTGAAGAATATACGTACGCATGCTATTGAAATATGCCTCAAGTAATAGCATAACATTTTCATTTAGAAGACCAAGAAGATTCTAGATTCTAGGTACCAGGTCTTAGGTTCTGTATTCTATATCCTGTATTATAGATGATACTTTATTGATGATAGATTATATAGATTATAAATTATAGATTCAAGATTATGAATTGCAGATTAAAGATTCTAATTTATCTCCAGATATGTCTCCACCTTTAAATCTACAAATATTCTTACGACAAGCTAACCAGATCAATCAATACACACATCCATGAATCCACCTTAAACGTCATGCAGCCCATGAAACACAATGGCTCATATTGAATAACAATAACATAACAGAGTGTCTGAGAGATTACATAATAACACTTGTATATGCAGCTCGCTTTCTTTGACACACGCGACCCACAAGGCGTGATAAATATTAATATTGTTAGAATAATATATTGTACTCGACGCGTTGTAAACTTGATCGAATAATATAAATTATCTTCTGATTATTCATTGTGACAGTCAGACGAGCTGAATTGGTCTCTTGTGCGCATGTCTTGTGTGCCCTTCCTGTAGGCTTGATAGGCACTTTGCATGAGACATGGACCCTTACCGCGAGTGTCACGTAAAATAGCGTCCTAGTCCTGGTCAGCTCCAAGAGCCTGTAAGGACTTTGATTGGATAATGTTCTCTAGGAGAGCTAAATACTATGACAATACAAGATAATAACAAGAGTCACGGTCTCTTGGATCGTGAAAATGTGACCTATTTTCAGCCCTCCTCAAGAGTAGTGTTAGGATTTTGTGCTAACAACAATGGAAATACACAAATACTGGACATGTTGCCATGGTACATAGCTCTCCTAGAGAACATTAACCAGTCAAACTCCTGTAGTCTCTTGGTGCTAGAAAGGCCTTTAGGACGTTATTCTGAATTTATTTCAATTATTTTTTCTCCGAGTTTTCTTCTCTGCGTTATTCTTAAGAGGTTTTTTCAATTAACGAAATGGGTTTTCTCAGAAGTGGTGCAAACGACTGTACTTCAAAATTACACATCGAATTAGCTGATGTCACTTGTGTATGCCAAGTTTCAACTGAATGTGTACCCTTGTTTGACCATGGTTTCACCCGTGGAGCGTGAACAGAAAAACGAAGATTTTTTTTGAGTAGGCTTCGGTGAAATGAAGTCTTCGCTTCTCTCATTCAACAAATCTCTGCCCTATACAAGAGTTTCCCGAAGGAATCGAATAACGAATATAAGCCTAAGTGCGGTAGTTATAGAAGATACCTGCAGTTCCAATCAGAAATCAACAATTCCGTGCAGTGACAATCAATAAGTGGCAGTTTCCGTGACTTATTGATTTTATTGATAAAGTCGATTCAATTTCAGTATAAGAAGATTAATACATTTATTCGTGAAGATTGGTTCATTTATTTATTTATTTATTTATTTATTAGTGTTTCTATACAGTGTAATACATTATATTACACTGTATACAGGTAGTGAGAATAGAGCAGGAGCCCCGTAACAACATGTGCCTCACTACCTGCATAATAATATAAATTAAACAAATTATAATGAATTGAGAAAAAAATGAATTGAGAATAAAAATAACTAAATATGAAATACAAATGCCTAAAATAATCCTTAATCTGAAATATATGAAGTTTAAAGTATCAAAAGTTTGAAATATATAAAGTTTAAAGTATCTAATTAAGTAAAAATGTTCTGAGTTGCCTACGAAATGTATCAAAAGAATCATCTGTTCTTATATTGACAGGTAAAGAGTTATAGAAAATGGCAGACCGAAAATAGAATCCTCTTTGATACTGCGTGGTTCTGGCGAATGGAGGTTTTAATGTGGCTAATTGGTTTAATCGAGGCCTTAATGACGCATTGAAAACCACTCTCTCGGAAATATCCATGTCTAGGATCTTCAAAAGTAATTTCTTAAGAAAGAGCATGTCTATTTCCTTGAGATGATTCTCAATGGTCAATAACTGATTTCCATCTTTTTCTCCTGCGATAAATTTTAATGCTCGATTTTGAATGTGCTCTAATTTTGAAATATTGCCTAGAGTTGTTGGATGCCAAGCCGGACAACCATATGACATGATCGGCCTAATCATCCCCAAATAAACTGTGTTTTTTACTTTCGTATTAGCCCCATGCAATACTCTACCCAGAAAACCCAAAGTCTTGGCAGCCCTGTTTCTCACAATTTCAGTTTGCATATTCCATTTGAGATTATCAGAAACAACAATCCCAAGAATTTTCATGGTTCTATCACAGTGAATTCTAGTTTCGTCCACGCAATAAAATGTCTTCCCATTTCTATTGGATTTGGATCTGGTTATGGACATAAGCTGGCATTTTTTTGTATTCAAATGCAAAAGATTCACTTCACACCAAACACTGACGTTATCCAAATCCAATTGTAACATGTCAACATCCTGCTCTGAATCTATTTGCCTATAAATGGTACAGTCATCAGCGTACTGGCACATTGTGGATGTTACACACTGTGGCAAGTCCAACATGAAGATTGTGAACAGGAGCGGACCTAGCACAGACCCCTGAGGAACCCCCGAGACGACGTTCCGCTCATTGGAGAAGTAACCGTCGAAGATCACTTGCATCTTTCGTCCAGTGAGAAAACTTCGCATCCAGGAGAGCATATCACCAGAGACGCCGTATACTCGAAGCTTAGCTAACAGGCGTTGATGTTGGACCCTGTCGAATGCTTTAGCCCAGTCAAGGGAGACGACATCCACTCGTGTGCCCTTGACCGAATCAAGCGACTGCTGCCAATCATTTATCGCACCCGAAAGCATGGTCACACATGATCTTCCTGGTAAAAACCCATGTTGTTGCGAGTTGATTGCATTGATGTTTTTCAAGTGTGCGAGGAGTTTGGTATGAATAACTTTTTCCATGATTTTCCCCACAACCGACGTCAGGGATATAGGCCGGTAGTTCTCAATTTGTGTTCGATTGCCAGCTTTGAATACTGGAACAACATTAGCCTGCTTCCAATCCCTCGGTACGATTCCTTGTGTCATGGAAGTTTCAAACAAGAAACATAAAGATGGAGCCAATTCTTTCGCAGTTTCATGTAGAATCCTGGAAGGGATACCATCAGGCCCAGATGCACTGTCTTTCTTTACTTTCTTCAACAATCCTTCAACTAATCCTTGATGAAACATAACTGATCGGAAGGTTGAAGGTAATGACCCATTGGTAGTTCGGTAAACAGCAGGTTCATACATATTTTGAAATGGTTTATTGTTAGTTTTAATTATTATTCATTTATTATTTGAAATTCAAATATTTTAATTTGCATAGTAGCCAGATCACAATTAAAATTTTCCTATTCTCAAAATTGATGATAGAATATTATAAACATACTATTCTGAAGTTAACTACAAACAATAACATTTGTGATAACCAACTTTTTTCCATGCACGTTGATAATACGATAATTTGTATCTGACATAACACAAAACATATTTTTATCTTCAAACTATGTCTTTAAATATATTGAGTTACAACGCATTTCCAGACTGAAAAATAAAAGTGATAGTATTATCAATTGTTTATACCGGAAGTTGAATATGATTTTAAAAAATATTAGTATTATTCATAAATATTGAGGTAGGATATTTAGTATTGATAAAATACTCGAACATTTCGAAGTATAACAATTGAATAACTATGGCCCGATATTATCAAGTCCAGTTAGCCTTTACCTGAGAGTTAGTGAGAACAAATAGCATGGGTAACCATGGTGATAACAACTTTAAACTTCCAGTTAGAGCGACTCCCACGCTGGTAATACCGTAACTAAGCAAAAGTAGTAGGGTTATACGATGCGTATTTTAAACACAACTATAAGACTTAGTTTATTTTTCTGTTAAATTACCTCAGGCTATAATCGTACTTCTTCGAAGACATTATGCAATCCACTGTATTTATATTTATCTTCCAAGTTCATTCTTTGGTTCGAAGGATAGGTTCTCCAAACCACAAGATCCAAGTTGAGAAATCTAAGGTCAGTAAAAATGTACACATCCAATGTACAACAGTTTGTACGTGGGTCAAATTATACTTTTCTAGCACATCTTTCAATTCATGAAAATAAATATTCAAAATTCAATAAGAGCCGGACTGACACTCAAAACACGGCCGGGCAAAATTGATAAAGCGGCCCGAGGGGATAGGGAATAATAATAGTCAAATTCCTTGAGGACGTTACAATAATAAGGATTTAAGTAAGTTGACAATTAGGCCGCGTAAGAATAATAATGATTCAGATGCAATAATACTCGGGGTCAGTATATTAAAAAACAATTGGTGAGTTGAAGATCTCCTCTATTGTGTACACTGCTTTTTTAAGTAGATTAAAAATTGAAATCAGTATATTCTGAATTGATAGAACTTCTAAAAGTTCCAAGTTTCTATAATTAACTTACTTAACTAACTTAATAATTAACCAACTTCTATAATATAGAGAATCTATATTCTATAGAATTTTTATATTTTTTTTAATAGAGAATTTTCTCATAGAATTATTCTATAAATTATATATTTCTATATCCCATAGAGATTTTATTCTTTTCATTCGCTCACCCATCAAGGTGACATAATATAACATCTTGTTTTGTATAGCATTATAAAATATAATTGAAAGGCAACACCCAAAATACAACCGATTAGCGGCCTAGAAATCCATCAAACACGTGTTTCTATCAACACAATAAGGTCGTTTAGAAGAACTTGAATCATCACTTTGTGGTTTTTACAAACTAATAATTATTCAAATATAATAATGAGTTGATGCTTTGTTCACTTCTCTGTTTTATTGTTGCAGGTAGATTGTTTAATGGCTTGCGGAGAAATGTTTTTATCCTTCAATTATATCATTCCTGGAGAGCGGGTATCTCAAACTAGCCTACTCGATATCTCGAAACAAAACAGCATCGATAGCATTGTCGTATTGTAAAATTTCATCTCAGTTTTCAAAAACCATTCACAAGTTATGTAGAATGTATCTAAAATATTATGTAGATACTAGAATGTATGAATTGAAAATATCAAAAAAGCAATAAATGAATATGATTTTAATGTATAACAAATATATCTTAATGTGTCCCCAGTCACCATAGGGAAAAAAGTTACCACCAGGGTGATTATTATTGAAAATATTGTGAATGTTTGTAATGGATCGATCGTATTTTTAGTGTAAGGTGATTACACAAATAAGGTGCTTACCCTTCACTGGTAAGTTTGTTTGGGACAAGATGACAAGAATAGGTGTTGCTGTTTTGTTTGAACATGTGTTGTTTCAGTTACCCGTTTTCCACGAAACATAATAACAAAACGTTTAAGGGGACCAGTGCATGAAGAATCAGCATGTAAATTTGATCAAGTTTAGGAACATTTTGTGCAGAATCCTGATGATATTTTTGAATGCATTTTGTGTATATTATACCTCAGAGTATTATTAATTGAGCCTCTAGATTAATTCAGATTGTGTTCATATTCGGTGAGTAATGATATTTTTACTGTAAGTAAACGATGTTTACGTATATTTTAACAACATTTCATAAGCACAAAATAAATGTTATCAGGACTAAACAAAATATCCTCAGGAGAATATAGATATAAGACCAATAAAGGTATGGTGAAAATTTTATGAAAATTGTTCCTATATTTTCTGAGATTTGTATTTCTGGCTTCAAAAAATTATATTCATAGATGACGAGCTTTAAAGTTTGAGATTGGTATACTGGTAATGTTTGAACTGGAAAATCAAAAATGAAAAAAACGAATAAAAGAAGTGACAGCATTAGGATTGTGAGTGTAATTTATATTCTGAACAAATCACATAAATAGTAATCTCATTTTTTTTAAGTTTTGCTTTAAACCACTTCCCTACATTTCAATGAAACATACAATATTCCTACAACAAAATAAACAAAACATCAACTCATTGTTGTATTTCAATAATTATCAGTCTGCAAAAAAAAAACACAAAGTGATGATGCAAGATATGAAAGATGACCTTATGTGTTGATAGAAACCACGTGTTTTCTAGGCAACTAATTGGATGTATTTTCGTTGTTCTTTTCAATCATATTTTATAATGCTTTGTGATACAGAAGATGTTCTTGTCACCTTGATGGGTGAGCGAGTGAGATAGAGTATAAGCCTACTGATTACAATCTCAGATCAATAGCTTGAACCGATATGTTTTGTTTATTAAAAATTAATATTGTCTCATTATATATTTATGGATATGACGAAAAGATATATAATGTAACTCATAGACATTTACCTTGATCACTGACCATGAATATTAGAGAAAATATTAGGGCCTTTAAAATTTTAAGTATTGGAATTTAAATCAAAATTAATAACTTGAAATGTCAATCGAAATGTATAAATTATTGGAGTATGACTATTATTGAAATAGTGATGGTGAGTGATTCAACTGCTCGGCATTGAATGTGTCTAATGTTTATTGACCTTAGATTACTAAACTTAGATCTCAGTGGCTTGGAGAACTCATCCTTCGAAATGAAAGAATGATGAACTTGAAGTTGAAACTATATTGCATAATTTCCTTGGAGAATTACGATCCACGATTATAATCCATAATATGCTAGCATCTATTCTAACAGAAAAGTGCACAATAGAGTTTCACAAACAAATCGTCGGGAGCTAAGTCAGCTAAGGCACCGTTTCAGAAACTGAAGTCACCTCTGAGCTTGGGTTCGAGTCCCGCATAAGGCATGGATTTTTGTAAACGTCCTTTCACCTATCATCACTTCATAGTTTCATAATCACTCGTTCATTCGTACCCCCGTTTAACCTAGCTGTTGGTGGGGTCGTTAAGCAAACAATAATCTTATCAAATCTTGACATTTTCTTATCCGCTAATTTATTATAGTGAAACTACAGTATGGGAGATAGCAATATCTTCACTCCCCCCACCCCCCACCACCCCAAAAAGACGAAGAAGCAAATTCTTTAAATTGCAATTATTAAGTTTCAAATTCGGTAGTTCAAATAGTTTTACCAATATTTGCGTCGACAGCTAGGTCATTTTGCGCCTATGTTCATGTCCGTGTACTTTGCCATAGTTGTCAACGTTTGAAACGGTTGTTTCAAGCATATGGAGGAGAGGGATAGAAAGAGCTAGAAAAGTAATATAAGATGATATAAAAGAAAAGCAAAGAAGACGATAGATGAAGAGAAAAGTGACAAGAAAACGAAATAAAATAAAAATACACGGGCAAGGTTCAGTACTCCCTCCATATACTCCGGTCACCAAAAGGCTTCCACTCGACCGAGAGGTCCGAACTTGGTCTGGACCCTCAATCCAGACTATATTGTCAATGGTGACTCTTTTGGGAGCAAATACATAGCTCCCGCCGATAGCTCTGGAGATCACGGGGTCACGCAAGGTCCCACACCACGTCAAGGTGTTCGGATCTTGAGCCACCAACAGCTAGCTTATACGGAGGTACGAATGAGCTGGTGATAATGAGACTATGAAGTGATGATAAGTGAAAGGTCTTTTACAAAATCCCATACCTTATGCGGGACTCGAACCCACGCCCAACGGTGACTTCAGTTTCTAGACCGGTGCCTCAGCTGACTGAGCTACCGAAGGCGGCAGATTTTTCGAGGATAATCGTCATAACTGGGAGAATAGGGGAGAAGTCCAAGTTGCGTATCCATCGTAGATGTAGCTATCGTCCTATAGCTATGATGCATAACTTGACATTTTTCCCATCCATCGGTTTTTTGTTATATAATTATGAGTCAACTGCCGTAGGCTCCTTCCAGCCTCCTAGACTCATCCATTGATGAAATAAAAAACAAAAATATTCTCCTTGTTTTTCAAACCTGAATGAATTTACGTGCTCTGCATAACAATACGGTTTTACGATATGATCGTACGTAGTTGCGTCATCTACATTACGAATCGAGACGCCCAAACGCCAATGTTATTAAATAGGGAAGACGGGCAATCGGGACCACTAAGAATCATCAATGGGGAATAAACAGAGTGTACAGTGCTGACCATATTTAATGGAGGTATTCATTCACAAAATAATAATTGTATAATCATAATGGAAAATTTGAGTTTAGTATTAAAACATTCTTTGTCATAATGCAGTAATTTTATAGAATTATCAGTGAAAATTTCTACTTTTTTCCAAGGGTGTTAGCATTGACTAAAGAGATACTGAAGACGTCCTATGTAAGCTACTTCACGAGTTTCAAAACCCTTTCATGATGATCATTATTGTTTACTTAACGACCCCACCAACAGCTAGGTTATATGAGGGTACGAAAGAGCAGGTGATTATGAAACTATTAAGTGATGATAAGTGAAAGGACATATACAAAAACGCATGCCTTATGAGGGACTCGAACCCGCGTCCAACGGAAACTTCAGTTTCTGAAGCGTTGCCTCAGCTGACTGAGCTACCGAGTGCGGCAAACCCTTTCATTATTACCTGAAGTTACGACTTTCATCGTTACACATTCCTAGAGCAAGCTGCTATAGCAGTCACGTTGAAGACTTGGCAGACAACCCAAGCAAGCATCCATCTTACAGTTGACTGAAGCACAATCGCCGCTATAAAGCACAATATATATATATATATATATATATATATATATATATATATATATATATATATATATATATATATATATATATATAGATGGATAGATATAGATATAGATATAAACCCAATATGACTAAACAAATAATTGTATATTATTGTGAATGTGCCGCACTGTACTTGGCAAGTTTGATTAATCCGTACACCTGTGATTAAATGACACTGGACCACAGTAAAGGTTACCCGTGTAGTCTAAAGCACTCTTCAGTACACGAGTTCACATCTTGAAGGTTCGAACGGATGCTCCATCATATGTATTACTACTGACGATTAGACGTTTCAGAGCTTCTTGATTGTGTCTTGCGGGATTTCGCACGTAGGCCTATACCTGTTGTTAGCGAATTGTGGTTTACCCGTCTATCTTATTAAGAGGCTAGTGGATATTGACCGTTTAATTATAGGCTTTCGTAATATTTTAATTTAGTATTATTGAATTTTAATTTTAAATTTTATTTTGGGTTTAGTGAATCACCTTATTGGTAACTTCCATTCATTGGCATCGATGGAAAGATGAGATGAAATATTATTCTATTTGTCAATTTCAATTTTCAGTTCATTTTTCAGTTCATTTTTTTCAAGGCTGGATTTAAGATGTTTACTGGAAGCATTCAACTTGAATTCGATTTTTTTTTAAAGAAATATGAATACTTGTGAAAACTTTTATACTGTAATATATATATATATATGTGTATACATATAGGCCCTGCATTCAATATCTTAATAACCATACAATATGAATATACCTTTCACTAATGATCGTATCACCACAAAATGTCACAGACCCTTTTCATCTTCGCTTATCAACTCCTATGTACTCTTAATGCCTGCAACGATCGGCAGTTGTAAAACGCACGTGACTATAGCCACAGCGTAGGGACAGACAAGAGTTACATGGGTTTTCTAACATACCATGACTACTAGAATGTGTGTTAACCAGCAACTTTACTGCCGAAGTTCGGCCGTAAATTGTTGGAAATATACGATTTGCGTGTAACTTTGTGAATTAACTGATCACTCGTGACTTGTCGCTTAACGTTCCCACCAGCAGCTTGGTTATATGGGAACTGATGAGTCGAGGGTGGAGGATATCAGAACTAGACACTTTTTGGATTTAAGAGTCCATGGGAGTCGAAGTAACGGAATATTAGAGTTTTGGTGATAACTTTTGAATAGTATGAGATATCGAAATTCTGAAAATATGGGACACAGATATTTCCAATGTATTCAAGAAGATGTAAGTTTTAACTATTTATCTCACATCGCCTAATTGCCATACGTATAAGCTCAAAAAATATGTTATTTTCAAGCGTATACGACAGTCATAAATAATTATTACTTATATCAGCTTGACGGTATTGAAAAAATCTGTGTATCATCGATTTTAGAATTTTGATATCTTATACCGTTCAAAAGTTATCACCAAAAACCTGATATTCCACTAAATCGACTCCCATGGACTGTACTCCGATTGATTTGATTGGCTAATTTGTTTTACATGTAGGCCTTATAATGAGTACAAAAAATACGTAAAAAAGGAAACATAAAAACAGAATTCAATTTCTTTCGGTGAGTGGAATGGAAGTCATCACTATGGTCATCAAATAATACGCATAATTTTCAATCCAAATTGAAGTTATATTTTATTGCTGATCGGAATGAATGATGTTAAAATAAACCCACACAAAATGTATGCAACTGAAATAATCACTATCACAATAATACAAAAACCATCAAATCACAGAATTAATTACAAAATACATTAAATTGAGATAAATTGTATCACAATGAACCCTTCCAAAATTCATCGAAATGAATTATTTTCATTACAATACGATCACATAATGTATTCAATTGATATAAATATTGTTACAATAAAAACCCTCACAGAAATATCAAATTGGAATCAATATTTCTTGAATATCATAAGTTGATGATTCCTGATTGGGTTGCGCCCCCGGATTCATTAATATATTTCATATATACCAAGTAGTTGTATCAGAAGTTTTCCTCAGAAACTGACTCCTATGTTGTCTCAGCAATTATTCAAGTTGCCTCAGCCGGAGCCACCGTCGTTTGCTTGGGGCACCCTCTCCTCGTACACCCCCACATTCCTGTATCAGGGTTGCAGTTGCACAGGTTGCATGCTTGTTTGTACGCAATACCGTCAGGACATTTCTCTGTTGGAGTGGTGTTAAGTCGCTCGTCATTGGCTGAAACCACAAAGGTGACCATATTTGAATTATGTTTATTTTGTATTTTTTATATTGGGTTTAACGACGCACTGTTATGATAGCGCGGATCTAATGGCGTCGGATAGATGATGATAATGAGATGATGGGATGATGAGATGAAGGTTCTTGGGTAATGGGAAGGATAGTAGGAAAGAAGCGGTCATGGCCGACTTATTGTAGGAACCATCCCGGCAGTGGCCTGGACTACAGAGGGAAACCATGAAAAACCCCTGTAAAGATGGTAACCATCCCGGCATTAGCCTAGACTACAGAGGGAAACCACGAAAAACCCCTGTAAAGATGGTCGGCGGCGGAGATTGAACTGGGTCAGAAATTCCCCTCGCCTCCCGGATCACATGAAGCGAGCGCGTTAACCACTGCGCTACATGTGCCGGTTATTCCAATTTAAAGGAAATCACAACGCTGAAACTAGATTTGAATAATTTAAAAAAAGAATGAAAAGTTGCAAGTATGAATGATTTGACTCACGTTTGGCGTCCACTAGGTCGATCAAACAGATACCGACTGCGATTAGAGCCAGGTAAACAAACACTTTGGTTGCCATGGTGACCGACGTGTGTTATCTTCTTTATCGACAATGGTAATATCCTATGGAACATAGAAATTATAACTATTATTAATCATCAGATGATAGTATGGTTGTTTGCCTGGCAGTGTTTTACGTGCAAAACTAAAATAATAAATATTCTCGATTATTTTCAGTATCAGATGGAATAGAAGTTATCGCTACGCTCATCTAATAGGCTGTATGCTCGGAATAGTATTATTGATCAGAAACTGTGATCAATGTGTAATATTATAATTTGCACGCAAATAAACAATAACTGCTATACAACTATTAATTATCAATTAGTGAAATTATCATTTAGTAAACTTACAATTTCCGAGTTGGTTGCACTGGATGAGCTCTGGATGATACTCTGCCACACTCACTGCTGCTTCGTGTAATAATCAATGTATATTCAATCATATCCATTTATATATTTTGTCTGTGACCAATTAGTGAAGGCATATCTGGATATTTGGCGCGAAATTAGGTCAAAGGTCATGTTTATCAGATTGGAGGCTAGAAGTGGCTATTCGTTGGAGTTCATTCGTTTGGTAAGTTTTCTTTTTTAATGATGCTTAACGACCCCACCAACAGCTAGGTTATGCGGGGGTACGAATGAGCGGAAAGGAGGTTTATAAAAACCCATGCCTTATGCGGAACTCGAACCCACGCCCAACGGTAACTTCAGTTAATATACCGCTAGCGATAGTTGACTCAGCCACCGGGGTGGCCACGAAGTAAGTTTTAGATCGGTTCTATTTTGGATTAGATTGAAGAAAAAGAAACACCAAGAAAAAATAGAATAGAAAACATTTATTTAGAAGACAATGGCGAATTAGAGAAATTAAACTTGAATGTCGGAGAAAAGACAGAAGTTCTTTTTTCCCCTACATAAGTTAATTTTCGATTAGAAGAAACAAAGAAGAATCGGGAGCAAAGGAGATGAGGAAACAAGAATCGAAGAAGGAGAAGATTTTTTTTTTATCAACATCGAAACTTGATACAAAGATATTATAAGAAAGAATATTGAAAACTTCTTGCTCAACATGACTTGTGCATTTTTATTCCATTTTTAAATAATTTTCAGTATGTTGAATGAGCTATTATCATATCTGACTATTTCGATGGGGTGGTAAGATCGCCCTTGTGGTGCCCCGTTCAAACAAACCTAAACTTTCATCTTCTGCCTTTATAGCGAAACATTAGATTTGTGCTAACTTTCGATGTTGATAAAAAAATTGCATTATTTCAGCATGTTTTTTGGTCAACTTAGTTAAGACTTGTTTAGTTAGGTTAAGTTCAAAATTAATTATATTGGACTTTCATCCATGTCTTTCATCCATAGCCTTAATTGAGGAACAATGATTTCAAATCAAATTTTGATGTTGAAGGAAAAAATTATGTTTCGCGTATCAACAACAACAACAAAAACAACAGCGTTCGCACGTGCTGGCCGATGGTTCGATGAATAGTGGCTAATCTGGAGGTTAACAAGTTCATCGACGTTTGCAGATTTGTTTTGGAGATTTTAATTTTCAAGTATTTCAGGCGCGTTATCAGGGTGCTGGGTGAAGGAGGGGGGGGGGGGGGGGGGGGGGGGGGAATTCAGGTCGCATTGATTCAATTATTTTTGCTACTTCATAATATCATGTTTGGTTATAAAACTTGATGAGTTATAAATATTATATATTATAAATATATGATCAAAGAGAATCCTGGGATATGGTTCTTTCAAATGAAATCCTGACTGCTTTCTTCCCAATGCCCGAAGATGATTATGTAACCTTCCATCTCACCTTCACATCACCTCATTTATCATTCACCGACGCCAATAGATCTTACATTCATCACTGAAGTGAATCTCTAAACGAAATGTCAATAGACTTTATGTATGTATAGTTCTATCGAAACGATGACGAAATAAGTTGGATGATAATAAATCAGTGAAACCTGAATAAATAATGTCCTCTCGATTTCGTTACCTCTAAAGGCCCATTCACGATTCACAATAAATGGGGAACCCACCCACAAAAATGTATCAAATATTTCATGGGCCAGATATGGTAGATGTTAATTTTGCCATGTGCTGTGGTATGGTTCATTTATGGCAACACACATAATACGTCCAATATGTTTATGGCACAGAATCCACGAATAGTACGCTCATTGGATTGACCCCACGGATCATTTATGGAAAACACGGTGCTATCCATATACATTAATCATCATCTGGACCACAATAAATCAGCAATGTATGCTACATGTCCTTTATGACCACATGCAGTACCTATCCGTTTTGACTTATTTATTGATGTATCAAGCTTAAAATAGTATATTAAAAGTTCGAAATAGGAGAAAAAAATGGGAAAATTATGGAAAACCTAGTTGATAAAACGTTAGACCGTTACATACACGAAAACAAGTTTATAGGTAGCATTAAGGTGAAGATTATCACGTTGGTAGGGTAAACTTTCCTTTATCAGCTGAGCTAAATTTCATCAGCAAATCTATGACCGTTTCGATACAAATGAATAGTTTCGGTTACCTTGATTACTAATCAGAATTGCGTGATTTTCCCTGGTCTTGTGTGCCAAACGCATGTGGTTAAGCTCTTCATTTTTCGTTTAGCCCAAAGCCAGTTCTTTTACGAACACATCCATATACCAAACAGATAAAATATCTCAAGAAGTAATCAAATGGTGTATTAAACGCGAGATGCATGTTTTGTGTCCATTTTCAGTGTCTATATACTAAAGCATAAATTATCAATTTTATCTCATAGTGGCTTTCCGGATGAATGTATTGTTGTGAAACTGCTGCACACCATTCAGAGAAGTACCTTCACAATTATTACCATTCACAATATTTAAAAAAATAATCATGCTGGTGGGTACTTTTTTCCCTCTGGTGACTGGGGACGCCTTAACCTAAAACTTATTTCTTCAACTTAACGCTGCAAACTTACGAAAAGGCAGCCTCAATCACGACACTCTTCTTACGTCTAATTACAACCAGTTAAAACATCTCTTTGGGTGGATTGCAAGGACGAAGTTCAAACCCCGGCCTACATTAGACGAAGTCTAGGTTCATTATTGCATTGCAGAAGCAGTGTAGTTTTGTACTTAGACGGCGTCTAATGTAGGCTGGGGTTTAAACTTCGTCTTTGCAATCTACCCTTTCAATCAGCTGTCACTTGAGCGCAACACAACCTAAATGTTGTGTCCCTAAAGTCTAATGAGGAAATTTAAATATATTTTTCCATGGTTTATGATATGTTATATGAGAAATTATAGAATTAATACAGTTTTGACAGTTTTGGTCGATTCCTACGTTTTCCGTATACTTAAGAAATGCAGATGGTAGTGCCGCCCCGGTAGCTCCAGAAACTGAAGTCACCGTTGGGCGTGGGTTTAAGTCCCGCAAAAGACATGGGTTTTTGTGAACGTCCTATCACTCATCATCACTTTATAGTTCCATAATCACCTGCTCATTCGTATTCCCGTATAACCCATCTGTTTGTGGGGTCGTTAAGCAAACAATAATCATCATCAATTAAGTTTATAGAGTTTGCAAACTTCTACGTTACTGCAACTGTTAAGAGTACTGAGTTTGATGTTGTCGTGAACAGTAACGAGAAATACCGTATGACAAACAATTTATAAGCTCCTAAGTTTACTTTTTAAGTTTAATCGTGAATGGGCCTTAATAACGTTATCTTGCTGCAGGATTGGGTCAATAACTCGTTTGGTGTTGAACCAGTTTTGAGGGTCACAATGTTAAATGGTCAACTGAAAGTTCACATGAGATACTAGATCGCGGTGAATCATTCGAATATTTACAATGCACTCATGACATGGAAAAAGACCGGCACAAGTAGCTCGGTGGCTAACGTCCCTGCTTCATGTTGTTTTGGTTTTTTGTAAAAAATATATCCATGAAAAACCGCTGTAAAGATGGTCGGCGGTGGGGATCGAACTGAGTCTTCACTACAGCGTGGGAAAAGAGCTAAATAGATACGCAACTTTGACTTCTCCCATGTTCTCCCAGCTGACAATCATCCCCAATGCTAAGAAACTTTTCGACGCCTCCTGGATCACAAATTTAAAATTGTTTCCCATTAGCGACATTTGATACGCGATTGCCGGAGAACGAATCGTTGGATCGACACCGGGTTAACGGTGGCTGATAGAGGTTTACTGAATACACCTCCCCATCGAAGTTTTGTTCGGATCGAAGGTTGGACTTTTGTGCTAGAGCAAATATCCACATTGTCATTTGTCATTTTTTCAACATCGTATTCCCCATAAGCGAACTCCATATCGTGATTGTCGGGGAACGAAATTTTATATCGACACCGGGTAAGCAGTGGTGGATAGATGGTCACAGACTACAAGCGTGGTGCCAGTTGCGTCGGGATCTAATGTCAGGTTCTCTCGCGAGAGCCAAACCGTGATCGACCGAAGTTGCAAAAATCAATGGCCTAACTTAGGTTAAGAGTGATAACGGGAGAACGGCGAGTCGGATCGAGACCGGATTGGTACCAGTAGATTGGTATTGACGAGATGAACATTTCGTCGTTACACCCATCTCGTTGTGAATCTCCTTTCCTGCACGGCGGCAGGAACAAAAATTTAATATTGTTTCCCATTAGGGACATTTGATACGCGATTGCCGGAGAACGAATCGTTGGATCGTCACCGGGTCAACGATGGCTGATAGAGGTTTACTAAATACACCTCCCCGTCGAAGTTTTGTTCGGATCGAAGGTTGGACTTTTGTGCTAGAGCAAAAAACCACATTGTCATTTGTCATTTTTTCAACATTGTATTCCCCATAAGCGAACTCCATATCGTAATTGTCGGGCAGCGAAATTTTATATCGTCACTGGGTAAGCAGTGGTGGATAGATGGTCACAGACTACACGCGTGGTGCTAGTTGCGTCCGGATCTGATGTCAGGTTCTCTCGCGAGAGCCAAACCGCGATCGACTGAAGTTGCAAAAATCAATGGCCTAACTTAGGTTAAGAGCGATAACGGGAGAACGGCGAGTCGGATCGAGACAGGATTGGTACCAGCAGATAGGTATTGACGAGACAAACATTTCGCGCTATACCCATCTCGTCGTGAATCTCCGTTCCTGCACGGCGGCAGAAACAAAAATTTAACATTGTTTCCCATCAGGGACATTTGATACGCGATTGCCGGAGAACGAATCGTTGGATCGTCACCGGGTCAACGGTTGCTGATAGAGGTTTACTAAATACACCTCCTCGTTGAAGTTTTGTTCGGATCGAAGGTTGGACTTTTGTGCTAGAGCAAAAAACCACATTGTCATTTGTCATTTTTTCAACATTGTATTCCCTATAAGCGAACTCCATATCGTAATTGTCGGGGAGCGAAATTTTACATCGTCACTGGGTAAGCAGTGATGGATAGATGGTCACAGACTACACGCGTGGTGCCAGTTGTGTCTGGATCTGATGTCAGGTTCTCTCGCGAGAGCCAAACCGCGATCGACCGAAGTTGCAAAAATCAATGGCCCAACTTAGGTTAAGAGCGATAACGGGAGAACGGCGAGTCGGATCGAGACCGGATTGGTACCAGCAGATAGGTATTAACAAGACGAATATTTTGCGTTATACCCATCTCGTTGTGAATCTCCGTTCCTGCACGGCGGCAGAAACAAAAATTCAACATTGTTTCCCATTAACGACATTTGATACGCGATTGCCGGAGAACGAATCGTTGGATCGACACCGGGTCAACGGTTGCTGATAGAGGTTTACTAAATACACCTCCTCGTTGAAGTTTTGTTCGGATCGAAGGTTGGACTTTTGTGCTAGAGCAAAAAACCACATTGTCATTTGTCATTTTTTCAACATTGTATTCCCCATAAGCGAACTCCATATCGTAATTGTCGGGGAGCGAAATTTTACATCGTCACTGGGTAAGCAGTGATGGATAGATGGTCACAGACTACACGCGTGGTGCCAGTTGTGTCTGGATCTGATGTCAGGTTCTCTCGCGAGAGCCAAACCGCGATCGACCGAAGTTGCAAAAATCAATGGCCCAACTTAGGTTAAGAGCGATAACGGGAGAACGGCGAGTCGGATCGAGACCGGATTGGTACCAGCAGATAGGTATTAACAAGACGAATATTGTGCGTTATACCCATCTCGTTGTGAATCTCCGTTCCTGCACGGCGGCAGAAACAAAAATTCAACATTGTTTCCCATTAACGACATTTGATACGCGATTGCCGGAGAACGAATCGTTGGATCGACACCGGGTCAACGGTGGGTGATAGAGGTTTACTGAATACACCTCCCCGTCGAAGTTTTGTTCGGATTGAAGGTTGGACTTTTGTGCTAGAGCAAAAAACCACATTGTCATTTGTCATTTTTTCAACATTGTATTCCCCATAAGCGAACTCCATATCGTAATTGTCGGGGAGCGAAATTTTACATCGTCACTGGGTAAGCAGTGGTGGATAGATGGTCACAGACTACACGCGTGGTGCTAGTTGCGTCCGGATCTGATGTCAGGTTCTCTCGCGAGAGCCAAACCGCGATCGACCGAAGTTGCAAAAATCAATGGCCTAACTTAGGTTAAGAGTGATAACGGGAGAACGGCGAGTCGGATCGAGACCGGATTGGTACCAGTAGATTGGTATTGACGAGATGAACATTTCGTCGTTACACCCATCTTGTTGTCAATCTCTGCTTCTGCACAGAGGCAGAAACAAAAATTCAACATTGTTTCCCAATAACAACATTTGATACGCGATTGCCGGAGAACGAATCGTTGGATCGACACGGGGTCAACGGTGGCTGATAGAGGTTTACTAAATACACCTCCTCGTCGAAGTTTTGTTCGGATCGAAGGTTGGACTTTTGTGCTAGAGCAAAAAACCACATTGTCATTTGTCATTTTTTCAACATTGTATTCCCCATAAGCGAACTCCATATCGTAATTGTCGGGGAGCGAAATTTTATATCGTCACTGGGTAAGCAGTTGTGGATAGATGGTCACAGACTTCATGCGTGGTGCCAGTTGCGTCCAGATCTGATGTCAGGTTCTCTCGCGAGAGCCAAACCGCGATCGACCGAAGTTGCAAAAATCAATGGCCTAACTTAGGTTAAGAGCGATAACGGGAGAACGGCGAGACGGACCGAGACCGGATTGGTACCAGTAGATAGGTATTGACGAGATGAACATTTCGTCGTTACACCCATCTTGTTGTAAATCTCTGCTTCTGCACAGAGGCAGAAACAAAAATTTAACATTGTTTTCCATTTACGACATTTGATATACGCGATTGCCGGAGAACGAATCGTTGGATCGTCACCGGGTCAACGGTGGCTGATAGAGGTTTACTAAATACACATTTATCTCCAAGTTTGGTTCGGATCGTTCGTCAAATTTCGTGCTGGAGCAAAAAACCACATTGTCATTTGTCATACAGTAAACGAAATGGTTTGGTGGCTCGAGTCGGCAACACTTCTGGAATGAATCATAACTTCAACTTTTCACTCGTTGTTGACAAATTTCATGAATTATTCGTGAATACAATACTTATTATGTATATATTATATCTTCCGTACTGTTATTCTGTGCCTCCTGGCAACCTTCCATGAAAAAGTAGTAACATATTTTCCAATAATAAAGAAATTAGTAATGCGGTGAGAACACATTGTGCACATCTTAAGTTATCACTATGATATGCCTATTGCATGTTGATAGCAACCTTAGTGGCGAAGTAACATTAACATTTCAAGCGATATGCAGATTTCTTTAGAGTTGTTATATAAAAAAAAAATCAAAAGAAGCCGCTAAAAAAAAGCTGAATGATTTTCTCAAGATTTTGCATGGAAACCAGTGGTGATATTTGACCTTGTACTCGTCGTGGGGTCAAGTTCATTCAGATTTATTGGTCAAGTCGTTGTACACCTGCGTGTATGAGAAGCCACGGGGGGGGGGGGAGGGGGAAGTCGTGGATAAGTAGCTATCTATCAATGAATATATGCGACCGATGTCATTCAAGAGATCGAGGATCGAGGATTATGGTTGACCATGCTGGCTGACGTTTTACAAAGTTTCCCTCAGCAGTTGAATAGAGTGTAGGGAGGTAGTGTAGGATGGGGTGTACTGAGATGGTTCTTTAATTCAATTTGGTAATTCAGTTCAACAGAATTCATGTATTATTTGAAGAAATACACAATGTACGTACATTGTTTTGTATGAACGAATAATGTTTATTTTTATTAATATCATTGATATCCATATTAGGCCAAGAACGTTGTTTACCCAAAATGTCAACAGATTTCTCCTACACTTGTATATAAACTACAAAGGAGCATACTGAATGTATTCAATTCAAATTAATTCAATTCAATTGCCTTCATATTTGTAGAGAGCACTAAAAATGGAGGATTTCAGGTTTACATTAATTAATTATCCAATTACTATAATTTCAATTACTATAATCTAGGGAGCTGTCACTGCAACATTTTTCTGCTACTATTTCTATATCTATTCTATGAATAAAGAACATGTATTACATTATTTTCTTCGAAACGGCTGGTCCGAATTGCATAAACAATTTTAATTATGTGTATCACTTCCGTGTTTACATTTGAGGAAAATTTGAATTATATTGGCGAGATTTTATTTTTCAATTTTTTCCGCTCAGTCTAATCTTATGGGGTTTTCGGATACTTTGAGATGATGTTTCTCAAAAATGGTCCAACAGATTTGACCCAAAAACTATACAGTTGTAAGTTGGATGAGTTTGCGTATATACAGAAAAAGTTTCATGTCGATCGGTCAAACCCTGCGACAAACAAACAAAAAAGAAAAAAAAACAGAGACAAAGCTCAGTAAGAGTTGGATGGAAATCTTCGCTAACGCCCATCTAATAATAATGCTCGCTAACATCAGTATAATGATGTGTATGTATTCATGCTCTGTATTTATATGAAAAAATGGAAAACACAAACAATAAAAATGAAAATGAAAATAATAATGAAAAGAAAATGTAATAAATAACGTATAGGAAATCTCATTGCAAACATCAATCTACGGTATTGTACAGTTACACAGCAGTTAATTAACCACAATAAATTAGTGTGAGGGTGAGCCATTACCAAACGTCAAATAAAGCATGTATGCTCATTGACAAGAAACAAACTAGCAAGTTACTGTTTAACGACCCCAACTACAGTTAGTTATTTGAGAGTGATGATGATGATGATTGGATAATGGTAGGTGAAGACTCAATCATACCATACTTGAAAAATCGTATTTTTTTTCTGTTCGCGCTCCATAGGTCAAGTGAGAGCAAAATCTTTGTCTAACTCTGGCATCCACATATTGTCCTCGAGGTGTCACAGTCTTCATAGGGCAAAAAGTTCCCGCCAGGGTGATTTTACAGATGAATGATTATAAAACATCTGTGTAATAACAAATTTACCAAATACATCAGAAGATGCAGACAATATTCTCTTGAAAATGCTAATGAGTCGAATTTAATTCGATGAGCGTTAGCGGAGAGTTTCCATCCCACTCTCACGTAGCTTTGTCTATGTTTTTTTTTTTTTTGTTTTTTTTTTTTTGTGCGCACTGCACAGGTCGGAGGGTTTGACCGATTGACATGAAACTTTTTTTTATACGCAAACTTATCCAACTCAGAACTGTATAGTTTTTGGGTCAAACCGGTTGGACCATTTTTGAGAAACATTATTTCAAAGTTTCTAAAAACCCCATAAGATTAGGCTGGCCGGAAAAAAATGAAAAATAAAATCTCTCCAATATAATCCAAATTTTCCTCAAATGTGAACACAGAAATAATACACATTAATAAAAATCGACGTGTAATTCGGACCAGCTGTTTCGAAGAAAATAATTTAATACATGTTTCTTTTTAATGGAAAAGATAGAAATATTAGTGGAAACATATTGCATTGTTCAATTCACGGCTTCCCAGATCCATTGGCATCGGATAAATTTCATTTTATATGATCAAGGTGTGTAGAGTTTCGCTCATCTTACAACGCACATTCCGCGTTTGCCTAGTGATGATAAAGATGTGATCACTTGTATGTATCAGTAAAAATCGATATTTTTTCCATCGATTTTACCTCACCGCGTACCATAACATACAAATAACAAGTAAGATACTGGCACGTGCAACGCAGTGATTATCGCGCTTGCTTCATGTGATCCGAGAGGCGAGGGGAATTTTCAACCCAGTTCGATCCCTGCCGCAGACCATCTTTACAGGGTTTTTTCACGGCTTCCCTCTGAAGTCTACCATAATGCCTGGATGTTTCCTACAATAAGTCGGTCATGACCGGTTCCTTCCCATTAACCTTCCCATTATCCAAGAACCTTCATATCATCATCCCATCATCCAAAACAAATAATAAAATAATCTTCCATCTCATCATCCCATCATCTCATATACCGGCACAAACAGCACAGTGGTTAACGCGCTCGCTTCATGTGATCCGGGAGACGAGGGTAATTTCGAACCCAGTTCGATCCCCGCCGCCGACCATCTTTATAGGGGTTTTTCATGGTTTCCCTCTGTAGTCCGCCAGGGTAATGCTGTGACGGTTCCTTCAATAAGTCAGGCATGACCGCTTCCTTCCCATTAACCTTCCCATTATCCAAGAACCTTCATATCATCATTCCATCATCTCATTAATTGTCCATCCGACGTCATTAGATCTGCGCTATCATAACAGTGCGTCGTTAAACCCAATATATATATATATATATATATATATATATATATATATATATATATATATATATATATATATATAACAAGTAAGATATTCTGAGTGTTTATTTGGAGACCGTCAGATATTTGTTGTTAGTGAGATAAGTCATTTACGATCAGGTATTTTGACCTTAGACACGTGCTGCCATCTCGTGATCCCAGCCTCCACACCGCCCCTATTTCATCACTCGAGCTCATCCATCTCCTCGAGCGTCACGTGATCTTGTCACGTGGTGCTGTGGTATTTCTGGTACACGTGTGTCTTTTTCCTTATTTCCCTGCGACATACTTGAGCACACTGAACTGCATTCAGGAGACCGGAGTTCGATTCCCGTCATGGCCGATCATCCTGAAAGGAGTTTGTCGTGGTTTTCCTATGTCGTTAAGATCAGTACTGGAATTGTTCCTTAATAACAGGCCACGACCGACTCCTTTCCATCTAAAAACTCATAATAAATAACCTTTCATTTTACCATCCCATCCTATATCGTTCCTGCCCTCGTTAGCTCAGTCAGCTGGGCGTGGGTTCGAGTCCTGCACAAGGCATGGGTTTTTGTAAACGTCCTTTCAATTGTCATCACTTCATAGTCTCATAATCACCTGCTCAATCGTACCCCCGTATAACCTAGCTGGTGGTGGGGTCGTTAAGCTAACAATAATCATCATCTATATCATTCACACGAAGTCAACCGATGTCAGTTATCATTACAGTGCGTCGTTAAGCCCGATATACATAAATAAAAATCAAACGAAACGTAGACAAAATAGAAAACATAGAAGTCACACGCGAAACATGGGAAAGACGAGAAAGCATACGAAATAAAACAAAAGTAGGAAAATTAGAAGATACATTTGAGATTGCAAAACTATAGAGTAACATAAAAAATATAAGAACAAAGAAAATCTGTGCACCTAATCCCACAGCTATGAAAATTAGTATGTTTTTTGTCTACATTAATTCAAAATCTTAAGAGAACCATCAAGGGCTCGACAAATAAAACCAATTATATCATAAACCGTGCTTAATCAGGAAGGCAGTGAGTTGAATAGATTAAGAATCAAGGTGTATATAGCTTTCCATTTCATTTCATATAGAATATTTTTTCTAGTCATTCATAAATATCCCCTCGTAAGAAAACTTATTTCCCACATACCCAGTTAACCTGAAGAAAATTTATTTCCCACATACCTGGTAAACATATATCCCAAAAGGAGGGCCTCTTATTTTGTAATAATTTCACAACATCAGTATATTGGTCCATAATATTTCAGGCACAGATGAAGGCTTGCATTCCTGAAGGATGCTATTTTCAACCAATGACAGTCGATCTTCTAAAGCGTCATTTTAAAACTACGTGGAGATTTCTGTCAAGGACCTTTAAGAGCCCATGGGAGTCGAGTTAGCGGAATATCAGTTTTTTGGTGATAACTTTAGAACGTTGTATGTCAATTTTTTTTTTTTAATAACATCGAAACTTGATACAAAATCATTGTTCCCCGATTATACTATGAATGGAAGATGAGATCATTTGAACGGGGCACCACAAGGGCAATCTAACCACCCAGGGAGAATAATTAAAATATGATAACTCATTTAACAAACAAATCTTGAATAAGGTAGTAATTTCAGGGTTAGAAAACAATTCAAACAAACACAGTGGGAAGAAAAAATCTTGAATATTATAATCTTGATCTTGATCTTTGATATATCTTTTTTTCTCTGTTCTTGTATTTTCAACGAAATTTATAACTTTCTTCTGATTTTTCTTCTCGTTTCATGGTTATTGTATAAAGTTCAATCAAACTTCTAGCATAAGAGAAACACATATACCTACAGATACCTACAAAATAACCTGAAACAGAATTATAATCATCAATTCTCACATATTCACATCTTGTCAGCTGAAAAGAGTGTTTTTTCAGATGCATATCTGTGAAAATTATATGATATGAATTGAATAGTTTTTTTATACCGTCTATTATTTATTAATAATGTTCACGTTCCCACAGTTTCAGAATTTCAATATCTCATACCGTTCAAAAGTTATCACAGAAAACTTATTTTCCGCTAATCGACTCCCATGGACTCTTAAGGCTTGCTATCCCACTCGGTGATAAAAGTTTATCGACCTTTTTATTTATATTTGTGTATTATAATAATTCTTCTTTTCTTTATTGTTGCTATTTAACGACCTCACGATTGACGCACTTTAGGCAGGTTTTGCACCCATTGGATTATCTTCATTTGATACCAGACAATTATTAGATTTCTGCAAACACATTAAATTGCATGTTTATTATATTGTAGGCCTATATTAACTGCTATGACGCGATATATTTGTTGATAACTTCAACGTATTCAAAACGTTATGTAAGAATGTGTTAAGTTTTTGTCTAAGATGTATTAAATGTTATATTTGATAGCTTTTTTAGGTTTGAGTTCTCATACCAATGACGCACTTGCAGACTAATACAATACCACTTTTTTGACTTCTAATTAGACGAGCTTTAGCGAGGATTCAATTTGACATACTGAAAAAAATTGGTATTCGTTTTTATGTTTTTTTTTTATGTTTTTTTGTTGGTTCTCCACTGGACCTGCATCCCCGCGAATACAAAAATCCTAACGACGTCCCTGGTCACTGGTTAGTAGACGACCTTTATCTCTCGTGTACGCAAGTATATAATTGTATAATTGTATGTAATTTAATATAACGCGTTGTCGCTAAATAAAATACTCATCATCATACTTACCATTATCCTTCGCAAGTGATTAATGTGTATTACCTTATATTGTGCATCTTGTAAACACATATCATAATCTCATTCATCATCTTATGCATCATCTATCTCATTGACCACAATTGACCTTGGCAGAAACCGCGGCCAAATGGAAGGAAAACAATAATTACCAATTTTCTAAGATAAGCTTATTATGTAATATCGTCAGCATTTTATTTACCTTGAAAGTTCAAGGAAAGGTCAATTCTTGGGTCAACTTACCTTCGTTATCTTGTAGCTGACACTTCTTTTAGAGGTTTCCTCTCCCCTCCCCCTATCCTACCGCGTCCAATCACTCGTTTCATTGCAGTCATATCGCTAAGGTCAATGATAATATATATATATATATATATATATATATATATATATATATATATTGAAGTTTTCTTTAGGATAATGCCGCTTACTTTTGAGAGATTGCAGTGCAGGCCGAATCCTGCACTTTGTCGCACTATCTCGACGTTTCGAATAGATCGCACTATTCATCTTCTTGGAGACAACAGTCTTGAGTCAAACCATAGAGCTCAGTGAGCTCTATGGTTTGACTCACATCTCCAAGAAGATGAATAGTGCGATCTATTCGAAACGTCGAGATAGTGCGACAAAGTGCAGGATTCGGCCTGCACTGCAATCTCTCAAAAGTAAGCGGCATTATCCTAAAGAAAACTTTAATATCACATACGTCCGCGAAAACCTAAGAAACAACATATATATATATATATATATATATATATATATATATATATATATATATATATATATATATATATATATATATATATATATATATATATATATATATATATATATATATATATATATATATTATATATCATAATATTCCATCATCTTATCAATCATCCTTCCGACGCCAATATATCTTAGTTATCATTACAGAGCGTCGTTGAACCCAATTCCCAATATATAAGAAAATAACTACTCAGCTTTTATTGTATTACTTCCACAAGTTTTCAGCTTAAAAACACATTTTTAGCCGTATATAGTTGTGATATGTGAGAATTCGATTTCGATAATTCTAAATCACATCATTTTGATGGTATATTAGTATACCTATGTTGATATCTCATACCCTTCAAACGTTATCAGCAAATAACTCTATTTCACTAAATCAGCTCCCAATGCCTTCTCTGGCCAACAATAATAGTCAAACATCAAAAATATAACATCCAATAACATTTTTATACATTTTTCAAAAACAATAAATTTGATTAATCTATATTCTAAGCGCGCTCAGGGATCGACCTTATCACTTGAAGACATGAATGTCACTTTCATTGTTGTATCACCTCAGATTTCACCTTAGATTAAATTCTGTTCAATTTCCATCCAGTGGCAAGCTCGACCTTCGAGAGAATGGATTATACTCGTGGATTTTACCAGTATGATCGAGGCGTCCCCAATCTACTTAGTGCGATAAGTTCCCACCAGGGTGATTCCACAGATATGAATGAATAAATTATTAAGCAAGAATAAAACTTTACCTTCTTCGAAATTAAAATTCCTTAAAATTAAAATTAAAAATAAAAAACCCTCCAAGTGTAAGTTGATTAGTATAACCCGACGGATACCGGACCAAGACTAACTTATTCAATTTTATCTCTTCTTATTATTGCTCAAATTGCTCTTCTTGTTTTAGAGTCTGCTGTTGCAATTATCCAATCTTATGTTTTTGCTGTTCTCAGAACATTGTATTCTAGAGAAGTAAATTAATGTCAACAAATTAATGTGCTGGAAGACTTGTACTTGTAGTATGACTTGTAAGTATGCCTATCATGTGATGCGGACAATATTTGACGAAAATGCTAATGCCTCAAATTGTATAAATGATGAATAAAATAATGAATAAAATAATGAATACGAAGAATGTGATGAAATTAATTGATGTATTATCTCAAAACTGATTGAAGTCACAAAAATAAAATGTCATATTGATTGAAGAGCATAACATTATCTTGGAGATGTGAACTTTTCATTCAATTACACTGGTTTTTGATAATGTGAAAAAATAGTAAATATACATTTCTCGATTCATGTAAGCACCGTGCACGTACCCCCTTAACTACCCCCTAACCAGACTATTGTTGGGAAACAAAAACGGGATATGATTTTATTATATGTTTATTATTTTTCTATTTATATTGGGATTTTATATTAACGATGCATGCACTGTACTGATGGGTAAGATCTATTGGCGTCGATGACGATATTTGAGATGATGGGATGAAGATATGAAAGGTTTCTGGATAGTGGGAAGGAGTCGGTCGTAACCTGTTGTTAAGGAACCATCCCAGTCCTGACCTAAAAGACAAAAGTAAACCACGAAAACCCATGTCAGGATGGTCAACCACGGCGGAAATCGAACCCCAGTCTCCTACATAACGGTTCAGTGTTAGCCACTCGATCCTCTTCTCAGTTTCTACGTATTATATATAATTTTAAATTCAATAGAATCTAGTTTCTGCTCATACATTTTTTTAAGTATAGAACTATCAATCCAGGTGCGGGAGGACGAATTGATTTGCATAGATGACGATCATTTTTCGAAATGCTACCGACTTAAGGACAAACAGATAAATAAACAACTCTTCGGGTCAAACCCGAGTCGAAATGACCTTTGTCAATACACTTGGACAGAGAATGACGTTTTTCATTGACACCTATCGCTTTGTCGGTGCGGTCAAAGGTTAAACAATAAAACGATTTTATCGATCTCTGGTAACTGGAAGATTGACCATGGAAACGATCACAGTTGTCAATGACATTTGAATCATGACTTTTATTGAGATTGGAATATTTATAGACTCGTTTTTTTAACACCTTATTATTCCATTATTATCAGGATTAGGGTCTCTTAGAGGTGTTTATATCGATAATAACCTTACCACTTTCTCTTGTTTTAATTCTTATAAGCTTCTTATTTAAGTGATGTAACTTTGTTATGAACACCTTTTTTTCAGTCATGCTTGACGATTTTTTTCCTAATAACATCGAAACTTGATACAAAATCAATGTTCCCCAATTGAGGCCATGGATGAAAGATAGGACGTTTGAACGGGGCATCACAAGGGCGATCTCACCACCCCGAAGAATAATTGAAATTAGATAACTCTTGTAACAAACAATAAGTCGCAAGGTCATAATCTCAGGGTTGGAAAACAATTCAAAACATGGCAGAGAAAAAAAATCTTCTCATTTTCATTCTTGAAATCGTCTCTCTCTTTCTCTTTTTTTTCTATTGGGTTTAACGACGCACTGTTATGATAGCACAGATCTGATGGCGCCGGATGGATGATTAATGAGATGAAGGGTATGATGAGATGAAGATTCTTGGGTAATGGAAAGGATAGTGGGAAGGAAGCGGTCATGGCCGACTTATTGTGGGAACCATCCCGGCATTAGCCTAGACTACAGAGGGAAACCATGAAAAACCCCTATAAAGATGGTCGGCGGCGGGGATCGAACTGTGTCCGAAAACCCCTCGTCTCCCGGATCACATGAAGCGAGAGGGTTTACCACTACGCTGCATGTACTGGTACTATCTCCAAAAATTGTCATCATCGATAGAATATGTATATTTTATATATATATATATATATATATATATATATATATCGCTGTTAGATGAATTCTCTCTGAACACTGAACTTTTCAGGAAACATACACGTTAAGAAAGACTAATTTTATAGCCAATGAACGTATGAACTGGAATGTGCGCTATAACCATTAAACACTATTCATCAGACACTAATCCTTAATTCTTGCTGCAACTAGCCCGTTCACCACCTCTATACGCCCTCAGAGATTTTGGACGACGTGCCAACAGCAACGTATCTACGTGCAGATAGCGACAAAATTAATTATCCTATAATTTTAACTAAGACTAGTTTTTATTGCAAGTAATAATTGTCACTGAAATTTACGATTCCACGAAACTAGAAGGTGCCGAGCGACCGTCTTCCCTTTACGTCACCACTAGCGCACGGTTGGTTCGCTTTCAACGTCTTTCGTGGATACAGGTTTAGTAAACAAAATAATTATCAATTTGTTATACGTGAGGACTGTTGACATAAACCTGAGTCGGTAATACAGTTCTATCATAGGATAGGCGCACGCACGACATTTCAATAGGTAGGGCCTATGACCCATTTTGAAAAAAAAATCAAATTTGTAGCAAAAGCTATATATTAATGCAGAATTCAGGTGTTATTCCATTGGTACGCCAATATGCTAAATTCATCAGTGGAAAGATAAATAAAAGTGAGCGAGAACACAGACATGATGAAGCGGACATGATTAGTATTATTTTAGTCTTTAACTTGACCTATAGTATAATTTTAGTCCCTATACCGTATCATTACTGTACTTGGATGACCTGCTTTAGGTTTAGTATAGAAACTCACCCCTAATATCAGTTCATTAGGTTCACGCAATTCAGTCACGTCATTCACGCACATCACGCTCGACTATCCGGTGAATGTTTATATTCTTATCTTATTATCATATTATTATATTTCTAATAAACATAAAATTAGAGCCATGTTTGACTGACGTCTGCATGCATGCCTCGCCTTTCCTCCTCTTCCTCAAAATCATGGGTTGTCAATTGTCCCCAAAATTGACTAGTGACAGTTGCCATTAAACCCCGCTACACGACAGTGGTGACAGCGGTGGGATCCGAACCCACGTCTTCGAAAAGACGACATAATTAAATAAGCATCAAATATTAAAATACTTATGATTAAAAGAAATCCTCTGCGTAAATGTTGTGAGAACGATATCCATAGAGACTATAGGAGACTGAAGCAAATGGAAATGGCATCTAGCATTGCTTGTTTCGAAATTATACATAGAGTTTCGCTGATCTGTATGTCTGTCTGTGAGGCATGTACGCTGGTTCTAGAATATTCGAGAACGTCCTAGAACAATCTGGAGGAGAACAGAAGGGCGAGGGGCGTGGGGGGGGGGGGGACGGTCGTGGGCCGCGGGGTTTTCAGAAACTTTGAGATAATGTATCTTGGAAATGGTCCAACCGATTCGTTCCCAAAACTATATAGTTCTAAGTTGGATAAGTTTGCGTATACAAAAAAGTGTCATGTCGATCGGTCAAACCCTGCGACCCGTGCAGGGCGTACAAAAAAAACACACTCGCACACACAGACAAAGCTTCATAAGAGTGGGATGAAATCTTCGCTAACGCTCATCTAATAATGCTTAATACTAAATAAATGTTATTATTTTGTTGCAAATGATTCTACAATGATCTCACTGTATAAGCGGTTGTATACCTTTCAAATATTAGATAAAAATACTACTATCATTGTATATCTTGTAAACGTGATATTCAAAAAGTGAAATAATAAATTGATAAAATCTGTTATGGTTACAGACAGCGCAGTCCTGGTGTTAAACGTAGTTGTTTTTGAATAATTAAAATGGGGTGGTATGTTCGCCCTTGTGGTACCCCGTCCAAACGGTCCTACCTTTCATCCGTAGCCTTCATTGGAGAACAATGATTTTTTTATATATTGGGTTTAACGACGCACTGTGATGAAAGCGCAGATCTATTGGCGTCGGATTGATGATTAATGAGATAATGGGATGATGGGATGAAGGTTCTTGGGTAATGGGAAGGATAGTGGGAAGGAAGCGGTCACGGCCGACTTATTGTAGGAACCATCCCGCATTAGCCTAGACTACAAAGGGAAACCATGAAAAACCTCTGTAAAGATGGTCGCCGGCGGGGATCGAACTGGGTTCGAAATTCCCCTCGCCTCCCGGATCAGGCCGACCTATTGTAGGAACCATCCCGCATTAGCCTAGACGAAATTCCCCTCGCCTCCCGGATCACATGAAGCGAACGCGTTAACCACTACGCTGCATGTGCGGGTGGGGAACAATGATTTTTTTATCAAGTTTCAATGTTATTTAAAAGAAAAATGCCTCCGATTGCTCATATCTGTATGATCGAACCCTGACAACTAAATAAACTGAAAAATTGCAAACTGCTTATTGTGTTTAAAATGTAAAAGAGGCCACTTTGCTGGTACTTAGCTCTGTCGAGTTAGATGGTTTGATCGGTGGTTTCGATATGACGTCAATAATGACAGTGGGATGTTTCGAGTCGTCGCTTTTAGTGGTACACAAAACCCGGCCACAACATTAGCAATGAGACGACAACAGGTGTCACAAAACAACAGAAGATAAAACAAGAAGAGAATAATTATAAATTCTGTAAAGACGTCTTTGTGCGGTGACTATGGTATCATAAATCGAACTTATCTGTGCTTTTAGTTCGGACAAATTGTTTGACAGAGCAGGGTAGGGGGGAAGGGGGGGAGGGGGAAGGGGGGGGGAGAGGGGGAAGGAGGGAGTTAGAGGTTGATATGTAAGGTTGACTGAAGTATTTTCCAGTTTTTGCTGATGAAATTATACACGATTTAAAGTCATTCATGAATATGTCTTTTGAATTAAATAATTCAAAATGATGAAAATTTAAATTGTCTCTATAATACATTATTGTTTGTTCAATGAGCTATATTATTATTATCTATTCTTTCTATTATTCATTCCTCATTCCTCATTATTATTTTATATTTTATATTCATTTTTCATTTTTCATTCATTATTCATTGACCGGCACATGCAGCGCAGTGGTTATAACGCACTAGCTTCATGTGAGCCGGGAGGCGAGTGGAATATCGAACCCGGTTCGATCCCCACCGCCGTCCATCTTTACCAATAATAATATTATAATAATATTTTCACCAATATTATCACCCTGATGGGAACGTTTTGCCCTATAGAGACTGGGGACGCCTTAAACACTGAATTAAGGCCTATTTCGACCTTTTTGAGCTTGTTCAGCATAAATTATCACTCAATAACTTGATAATCTACGTCAAGTTTTTATCCTCGAACGATAGGAGCGAACCACCCGTGCGCTAGTGTTGTAAGATACGGGAGACGGTCGCTCGTAACCTTCTCTCGTGGATACAAGTTACACACTAGAGATTAAGGTTCAAACCACCTGTGCGTTAGTGTTGTGGGATAGGGGGGACGGTCGCTCGGAACTTTTATCTCTCGAAGATATGATATACACGAGAGATGAAGGCTTGAAACACCTGTGAGCTAGTGATGTGGGATAGGGGGGGACGTTCGCTCGGAACTTTCATCTCTCGAAGATATGATACTCACGAGAGATGAAGGCTTGAAACACCCGTGCGCTAATGGTGTGGGATAGGGGGGACGGTCGCTCGTAACGTTTATCTCTCGTGTATTAGACTTGAAGCTCAAGCACAGCAGGTATTTGTACCGAGTGAACATTATCAGTAACTCATCATATGTTGACTGATCGGAACGACCGAGCAACATGGTTTGTTGATAGGAGAAACGGTCGATCGACTCGTAAGCAATTTACGTCAACCTACAAGACCTATCACAGTAGGCCGCTCGCAGTGTGGGAAATATATTTTATTTTGAAATTCTTTACTTTGGTGTTTTATACAAAAATATCTCATATCAATCGTTTTGTAGAATTTTCTTGCCAGGATCCATGTTTTGTGGTGAAAAAATCATTGATCAACATCAAAACAAATAGATTCACATTGAAAAGGAATTAACAATTTCCTTAATTTTTGGGGATGAAAATACTCACATGTTTAATCTACCACGACCAAATAATATTCGATTAACAAGCAAAAAGATGTGAGATAAATAGTTATTACTTATAACATCTTGATGGTATTTAAAATATCTGTGTTTCCCCGTTTCCAGAATTTCGATATCTCATATCGTTCAAAAGTTACCACGAAAAAACTGATTCCGCTAAATCGACCACTTTTGTAAGCGCTCTCCATACACAATAGGGGAAGATATTAAGCCAACTCAATTACAAAAGATGCCGACAAATTTTAATATCTTCACTTGTTGTTATGACAAGGTCATTTGACAGTTTTAAAGAAGGTTTTAAAAACTGAAAGTTCACTTAAATCTCCAAGTGTTGCTAATAATGTTATCAATTTCGCTGGCTTATAATGTACCGTACATTATATAATCAAATACTATTCATCCTCGTTCGCAACTACTGGTGGTTCCGAACGACCGTCTTCCCTATCTATTAGCACTGACCGTCGGGAGTTCCCAGCCTGTAATAGGGAAGTGAAGTAGAGGAACCAGTCTGTCTCTGTAATAAAGTATGTCTTGGTGCTATGTAGGATGGTGGAGAGGGTGGGGGGGGGAGGAGGGTAATTCATGGGGCACTGTTCAACCAGCACTGTTGCTAGGTGAACAAGAACGGGTAAGCTGGGATGTATAGTTGTGGACATGTGGGAAACTGAAATGTTGGTGATATATATATATATATATATATATATATATATATATATATATATATGGGCATATATATATATATATATATATATATGAAATTTACCCAGCTTATACATCTATGTACCAACATTATATTAAGAACCTTCCCACCAGCACATTTAGCGCAGTGGTTAGCACGCTCGCTTCTTGTGATCTGGTAGGCGACGGGAACTTCGGACCCAGTTCGATCCCCGCCGCCGACCATCTTTACAGGGTTTTTTCGTGGTTTCCCTCTGTAGTCTAGGCTAATGCCGAGATGGCTCCCACAATAAGTCGGCCACGACCGCTTCCTTCCCACTATCCTTCCCATTAACCAGGAAACCTTCATCTCATCATCCCATCACCCCATTAATCATCCATCCGACGCCAATAGACCTTCGCTGTCATTACAGTGCGTCGTTAAACCCAATAAAAAATAAAAAAAGAACCTTCCCTCTTGGCATTATCATTCAAATATAATCGACTTTTGCTCCTTTACCAGACACAGGCTTCAGCTTATGTTGGTTCGGTTTTTCAATAATTGAAATTAATTACATTATTTCATTACTACATTTTTAAGTATTTATATGGGCATATATATATATATATATATATATATATATATATATATATATATATATATATATATATTGGGTTTAACGACGCACTGTTATGATAGCGCGGATCTAATGGCGTCGGATGGATGATTAATGAGATGATGAGATGATGTGATGAAGGTTCTTGGGTAAAGGGAAGGATAGTGGGAAGGAAGAAGCGATGCCCAACTCATTGTAGGAACCATTCCGGCATTAGCCTAACCATGAGCCCATGAAACCATGAAAAACCCCTGTAAAGATGGTCGGCAGCGGGGATCGAACTGAGTTCGAAATTCCCCTCGCCTCCCGGATCACATGAAACGAGCGCGTAAACTACTGCGCTGCATGTGCCGGTGTATCCATATGTATATTTTTGAAAATCAATATATAATAAAAATGAAAATGAATGAATCGAGTCCAGTCTTCATAGGGCAAGAAGTTCCCGCCAGGGTGATTTAACAAGCGCTTATTAGCGGTAGGTCTCAGTACTACAGAGCGAGAGAGTAGAAATGAGTAACCTTTTTTCAACACTGCTTGACCTCTCTTGATATAAATCTATCAGACATGATATTATTTCGATCCAACTACCGTACAGAGACACCAAGTCTGTTGGTTCATCTTCTTGAATGACCTCCGTTGACCCTCCGGGTGGGCTGACTCAATGAACCATGCACCTGGATTCATAGTATGGAAGTTATAGTGAATGGGTCAGAAAAAGTAGCAGAATAATAGAACAATTATAGTGTAAGGCGGTGGTTGAGTCAACTATCGCTAGCGGTAGAAACTGAAGTCACCGTTGGGCGTGGGTTCGAGTCCCGCATAAGGTATGAGTTTTTGTATAACGTCCTCTCACCTATCTTCACTTCATAGTTTCATAATCATCCGTTCATTCGTACCTCCGTATAACCTAGCTGTTGGTGGGGTCGTTAAGCAACATTAAAAAAGAAAGTGTAAAGCCATGTTTTACGAATTAATTTAGTTGGTGGTTAGCGGATTTACTTGTTGTCACCATTAGTTACATATGTTATTTTCGTACCTTTAACTAATAGTTAGTGGATTAGTATACTTAACTAAAATACGTAAAACCGGGTCTTATCAAAATAGCATAGTGTGCAAATCAACTTTGAACCATTGACTAAAGAGATAATCAAGACGTCCATTTAAGGTACTTTGCGAGATTTAAAATCCTTTCGTTATTACCGGAAGTTACTTCAATCATCGCTACACATTCCTAGAGCGCTGCTAGCAGTCAAGTTGAAGACTTGGCAGACAAGCATCCATATGACCATCGACTGAAGCACAATCGCCGAAACGATTTTCAGCACTCTTAGCGGTGTTTGACGGTACTACAGGGTAAGGGGTGTGGGGAGGTTAGAGACAAGGGAGTGGGGATGAATCTTAACTAACATTGGGTGAACTGTCTCTGTATATCTTTAGTCTATGTTTGAACTTTTTCACGACATTGGTGTCATGGACGATAGACCATGACCATTTATTTTATATTTATAGACCATTTATTTTTGAACCAAATTGATTTGCACTTGTTTCAGATAATGATAATGACATACTGTATAGGCCTATTATATCACTGAAATTAGCAATAAGGAGTCTTGAAGGACATCACAGCTCTGAAACTAGATATTTTATGAATAATGACGACATTTATTTCCCCAATTATGAAAGAAAAACTCATTTTCATAAATCACATTTTTTTATCTTCAAGTTTCAAAATGTATCAATTTCTGAGTAGTAGGTCTATATAGAAAGTCCTTAGTATATCCATGGTATTTGATTCTCATTCTTTTATTTGTATTGGGTTGGTCACGTACTATAATGATAATCAAGATCTATTGGCGTCGGATGAATGATTGATGAAGTGGTGGGATGACGAGATGAAAGTTTCTTGGTTTAGGGAAATTAGGATAGTGAGAAGGAAGCACTCGTGGTCCATATTGAAGGACCATCCCGCATAAACCTAGGCTAGAGAAAGAAAGCTTCGAGAACACTATGCAAAGATAGACAGCCCGCTCCTTCGTACCCCCGTATAGCCTAGCTGTTATTGGGGTCGTTAAGCAGCATTACAATAAAATAACAAAGGAACGCCCACTTGTATGTAACATTACACTCGATATTGTGTATGGCTTTGAATTTTGATGAAAATATGTAACCCAAAATGAATGTTTATTATGGATCGACATTATTTCACAAGATACTACTCTGAATGGTGTGAAGCAGACGAAGAGTCACAAAATAAATGGAAACACTGAAGAACGTATACCGGAATAAAGTGCTCTCAACTATGTGACATGGGCTCAGGGGTACTTATTATGAGAATGATTTTTTATAAAATTGGTCAGGGGCTCAAGTAAGGTTTATTTGTTTATTGGGTTGAGCATGAAAATTCCATGAGTTATCAACTCTTTATAGGACATGCTTTAAATATAAACCTAAATATAATAACAATGAAAGAACAAGAAGAACACAGTATAGAGAGGTAAAAAGTACAAATATGATATGGTATTAAGAAATATAATAGGAAGATTAACGTTCATCTTGTGTATAGTAGGAACACTTTCTAGGATATGGATAACAACAGGTTTGACACCCAAGCCCACGTCAAACAACCGAATATACATCATTCCAGTTTACGCTCTTCAAGCACACTCATACAAAGATCGTTCATAATTGACACCGAAAATGTTACACTGTGGAAATTGGTTTCCTCTTATTTTCCATTCTGAAGCTACGATATACGTTTTCATTCTTTCATTGATTTTGTTTACTAATTTCACTTTTGAAATCGTGAAAGGATATTGAACTCAAGTATTGTCATGATGAAATCGAATCGTCGAAACGTCTGTTGTGAATGAAACGCTCAGCTCAACGTTTACTCGGTTTTTCAATAAGTAACAACAAGAAATACTGGCAGTGAATATTAATTCTACTTGACAAAACTCGCTTTGCTAAAGCGGTGGTCAGTAAAGGTCAGAGGTTACCTCCATGGAAGAAGGAAGCACGTGGTGGTCTCTGACAGCGAGAGAGAGAGAGAGAGCGAGAGAGAGAGAGAGAGAGAGAGAGAGAGAGAGGGAGAGAGAGAGAAAGAGAGAGAGAGAAGAGAGAGAGAGAGAGAGAGAGAGAGAGAGAGAGAGAGAGAGAGAGAAAGAGAGAGAGAGAGAGAGGGGAGAGAGAGAGAGAGAGAGAGAGAGAGAGGGAGAGAGAGAGAAAGAGAGAGAGAATCACACAGGTAGTAGAAGTGACGACTGTGAGTTGACTTACGATACGGTTGAGTACGTGAGAGTGTGTGTGTGTCTGAGGCCGTAAGGTTCAAGGTTGTGCGGTAGGATCTTTCACACGTGTGCCTTATTGGTCATGTAGTCCTGGGCCTGCGCGTGGCCTTAAGGGGGGCCGTCAAGTCTACCGCATACACTCTCTTACGTAACCACTAACACTTCCATACGCAACGAGAATCTACTGAGCCCATCACACCATCCTATAATATATCGTAGGTGTTTTGCCAGAAGGGCCTAAGTGCCATGTTCGAAACTGTTCAGGAAAAGCAATTTCAATTTTAAATTGGGAACGAATTGAAGTAAATGTCACTGGAAGGGAGGAGAAGGGTAGACAGGCTAACCAACTTTTGTTAAAGCTCTTGAAGGGGGAGGAGGTTGGGCATAGTTAGAGGAACGGATAATAAAAAGGTGAGTAAATCACGCTGTACTTAGTGTACATAGTCAAAGCGTGACAATTGCTGGTTCAAGCCTAAGTAAAGACGAAAGTGAACTTTCCTACCTCGAACTGGTGAGTATTGGAATGGTTTGGGGCGGATTGTGGAGGGAGGCCTGACCATGAAATATATCAATAAAAAACATAAAACAATATCAATCTGCTGTGAAAATTTCATTCCGATAGGATGAAATTTGAAAAATGGGGATTTTCCAAATTTTCCAGAATTTCCTGAATAACCATTAAAACAGATTTGCTTAAAAACAATTTCAACCTATTCTGGTGCTACTCTAATGGCCAGAAAAGGTTTCCAATCAACTTGTCACTCTGCCTGACCTGTATTCCGAGTACAAAATGAAGAAAAAAAAAAGTAAAAAGACGATGTTCTTCTGTACGATTAATAGGTGTCTTCGCTACGCTCATCTAATGACTGGTTCATCTAATACCTGTTGAGCAAGCACACCGAATCAACTTCTTGTTCATCATAAGGGTCCACAGATGAAGTTTATCCGTGAGGATGGACCTTCCATTATTCTCATCTGGACAAACGGAAATACCGAATTATCGGTATACCTAAATACCGAATTATCGGTACCGAAATACCGATACCTAAAACGTTGCAAGACACGGGATTCGAAGGGTTTTCAAGACCAGATACGAACCCTTGAAACATCGAGTCTACACACAACATTGTGACGTTCATTTGAAAAAATATCTACTCAATAATATATTTTCCCCGAAATCACGTTCCAAAAAAGGGTGATATAGTTTTGAAATGCGTTTTCGGGGTAAAAGGAGGACAACACAAACAATAATTTGTACGGCACAAACCGGCGCCAGCGTGGCACGAGTAATTGGCGTGGTCAAATATTCAAATTTGTCAAAAGGGGGTGATGGCGACCCATAACATCCCACTTTTTGGAATTCTATTTCGGGGCAGAAGGAGGGCAGCACAAACGAAATTTTCAACGGCACAATCCGGCACAAACGTAGCACAAACGATTGGCGTCACCAAAAGTTTCTGGATAAAGAAAGGGGGTGCTAGGGGTACGGACCTATTATTCACCATCATTCTAGAGGAATCTAAAAGATATTTACTAATTAATCCTAAACAAGTCCATAAAGTACAATAAAAAATATATAAAACATGTTAGGTTAGACATTTTATATTTTCCTCATAATCTCAACTCAATCTCTGTCATTTCACTTTGAACTCCAACTAGATGAGGCATGGTCAGTCTTCTGACCTTTAATGAACCCATTTTTAAGTGACTCATTAATTCATTGAATGAACCAGAAAACATGATTCTTCTCTTTGTTTTGTTGTACGCCTCTAGCTCAGATCGTCGGTCACCTGGTGAGAAGATAACGGTTGACCTTTGACCTCAACTGACCACCACTTAAGCCATCCACCAATCAGTATCATTCACCATATGTTGGAGGAGAGATTTTGGTGAATGAAGATCATGTACACTCTCGGACGCTTAAAATGTTTTTTTCTAAATCAAAATTAAAATTTGAATATATATTTATTGACATTTTACAGCTTTTGTTTTTTTCACAGATTGTATTTGTATACACTATATAGGCCTATACACTATAGTTTTAGTGCGTATATTGTCAGTAAATAGCTGGTGCATGGATTTTAAGGGGGTACATGCAAGGTGCTCATAAAAAAGGGAAATTCATCTTTAGTTTTTTTTTCTATATTCATGAACAAGTGTACATTAATGGAATGAATGTCAATCGAATGTAATTTTATGCTCTTTGATTAATATGACATTTTGTTTTTGTGAATTCAATCAGTTTCAAGATGATACCATATAGTAATGAAGTAGTGAAGTAATAAAGTAATGAAACCTCCTTAATCTATGATGACACAACAATGTATTTCTATCACATTCTTGGTATTCATTGACGTATTATACTGAAATTCATTGATTCCAGAGAAATATATTGTCATACGAGAGATTACGACTAAAACATTCAGGTGTACACTTGGAAATTAATAAAAAATGAGCCAAAAAAATCACGGAAAATCAGTAAAATAAAGAAAAATATAAAATATTTAAAAAATCAGGTGTACGCTGAAATTACAAGTTGTCATAGGCCTATGAATTGAAGAGCATACAATTATCTTGAGATGATATTATTTGTATTAAATTACACTGATTCGTGTACATGGAAATAAATATTGAATTTCTCTATTTTTATAAGCACCGTACATGCACCCTGTTAGTATGTTTCGATACTGAACCGTTATTAATGAGACCGGAGTTCGATTCCTGTCGTGGTCGACCTTCATGCCAGGGTTTTTCGTGGTTTCCCTCTGTCATTCAGGTCAATACTGGGATGGTATGGTTCCTCAACAACAGGCCACGACCGAATCTTCCCCACTATCCAAAATCACCTGATAAAATAACCTTTCATCTCATCATCCCATCATCTCATATACCGGCACATGTAGCACAGTGGTTAACGCGGTCGCTTCATGTGATGCGGGAGGCGAGGGGAATTTCGAACCCAGTTCGATCCCTGCTGCCGACCATCTTTACATGTGTTTTTCATGATTTCCCTCTGTAGTCTAGGCTAATGCCGGGATGGTTCCTACAATAAGTCGGCCATGACCGCTTCTTCTCATTATCATTCCCATTACCCAAGCAAACCTTCATCTCATCTCGTCACGCACCTGGGCGATCCCTACCGAGATCTTTGAACTTGTCTCTACTCGGAATAATGTATTCATTAATGTCATACGGTACTTAAATAGGTTCATTACTTACGAACGTGGTTCTCGTGTAATCAAGTATTCCCTTTCTTTATATACCTGCACAATGTATACTGACTTGGAATGAGTGATGGAGTGGCTAGCACACTGAACCATCATTCAAGTGACTGGGGTTCGTTTTCTGCCCATGGTCGAACATTACTGACAGGGGTTGTTTGTGGTTTTCCTCAGTGGCTCGGGTCAATACTGTGATGACTACTCAAGAACAGGTCATGTCCGACTACTTCCAACTATGGAAAACACATTATAAAATGACCTTTCATTTAATTGGTATTGGTAATGTACTTTCTAATATGGAGCAGAAAATAATGAAAATAATAGGTAAAACTCTTGAAAATGATTAAATATGCATTAAAAAGTATAAATATGCATTATCATACATTTATGGCCAAAATATTCCCAAATATACATTTTCGTGCAAAATAAATTTTTAGAATCAGAATCAGAAACGCCTAAATCATATATATCCATTAGTGAGCATGTGATAAAGGGTGAAACAAAAAATATGATATTGCATAAATATCCTAGCCTCAAATAAGGCTCAAATACCAAAAACTTGCATTAACCAGTAGCTCAGAGTATCAACAAGTAGCATGTAAGCAAACTTTAGGTTTTCAAACTCATCCAAGGTCTGGAGATATATTGACAGAATATATTCTATTCTAGATTATCATACTTCTAGGTTCATCTCACAACGAATATACTGCGTTATTATAGTTATGAAAATTTCTTTTTTCAACACATAAATTGATATATAAATAAAATCAGATATTCATTCTTGATCCACTGCCTGTTAAGATCACTTATGTTCACACCCTGAACAGTATGCAATTCGTGATTAGTTGATATTTAAATAATCATATAACATTTTGCGTAACTTTGATGGTAATATATGTCAGTGCATAACTAATTTGTTGAATTTCTCACACTAAATGTAGGTAGCAGTAATGTGTGTAGTCAATGAGTGAGACACTCTCTCAGCACTCGCAGATAAATGTCAAGTTAATTATATCGCAAACACTTGTTTATAGAAAGATGTAAATCTAAATTCTCACGAAATAATGTGACATACTTGGAACCGAAACTTCACAACCAACTATATAATTTGAAGTTGAGAATTATTATTTTTATTTTTAATATAATAATAGGTAAAACATGTAATAGATAAGATACAAGAACGGAAAAGAAGAGAGAAGAAAGAATAAGAAGAGAGAAGAAAGAAGAAGAAGAAGAGAGAAGAAAGAAGAGGACGAATAAGAGAGAAGAAAGAAGAAGGAGAGAAAAGAAAAAAGAATAAGAATGAAAAGAGAAGAAAGAAGAAAGAAGAAAGAAAAAAGAAGAAAGAAGAAAGAAGAAAGGAGAAAGAAGAAGAGAGAAGAAAGACGAAGAAGAAGAAAGAAGAAGAAAAAGAAGAAGAAATAAGAAATGAGAGGAAGAAGAAGAAGAAGAAAAGCGTAAGCGTAAGCGTGAGCGTGAGCTGCAGTGTGCTGCAGACCATAAACCCGGCACCTCCACCAACTTGCACCATTTGTCGTCACGCAGTCTCGGAAACGCTCGGAAACGCTCGAAATCACTCGGAAATGCTCGGAATTATGGAATAACAATAACAATAAACGTGTTTGATCGAGAATACCTACTCACCAATAAATTGGTCACTATAACTCATAAACTTATATCTGTCGTCCAAATAGAATTTACCGGCACATGCAGCGCAGTGGTTAACACTCTCGCTTCTTGTGATCCGGGAAGCAAGGGGAATTTCAAACTCAGTACGATCCCCCCGCCGACCATCTTTACAGATATTTTAATGGTTTCCCTTTGTAGTCTAGGCTAATGCCGGGATGGTTCCCACAATATAGGCCACGACCGCTTCCTCCCCACGAGCCTTCCCATTACCCAAGAACCTTCATCTCATCATCCCATCATCTTATTAATCATTCATCCAACTCCAATAAATCTTCGCTATTACAGTGCGTCGTTAAACCTGATGAAAGAATGAAAAAAATCAAGTCTCTCCGTCGCTCATTCAAACACGCCGTGCACGATCAACATTTACCCGTCAACATGTTGACTCAACATGTTGACAGCTAGTAGATAACCCGTGCTTCTGATCTTGCCTTTACACGCCGTCAACATGTTGCCGAGAATTGAACATGCTCTATTATCTCATCAATATTGACGACCTTCAATGTTGACGGGTGATGTTGATCGTTTACGGCGTGTTTCAATCAAGTCCCCGTCGAGTATACCTATACACATCAACAATCTCGAGGCTCGATTTTTCCATGAAATCAGTAATCTACTACAGTTGTGAGTCGGTGTTTGCTTAAGCCAGCCACGTAGAGTGGTTTGACCCGTAGCACATAATAACGGCGACACATGAGCTTGGCATGGAGCCAAACCACCCTAAGTTATTGCCACTGTGTCTGCATGTACTCTCTTACAGCCCTGTGTACTGGGATTGATTCATATTATAGGTGGAGCCCATTTCCAAGAACATCTGTTGGCATGATCGAGTCTATGACCCTTGGTTGGATGAGGGGGGAGGGGGGATTATCCATTGAACAGCTGGGGATACACGAAGAGCAGAAACCGGAATGAAGTATATACGCGGTTGTGTGAAGTGGGTTTGGGTGTCAAATTTTATCTGAACCCCTGACCACATTTTAAGCAATCCATTTGAAAGTACTCTTGAGTTGAGTATACTGTATGCCGGTATACGCTCTTCAGCGTCCCTCCCAAGATCAATAGCGTATATCGGAATAAAGTATACAGTCGGTTGTGTGACACGGACTTGGGTGTCCAACCTTACCTGAAACCCTGTCCACATTTACAAAATTGACTGTCCATTCAAAATTACCCCCAAGTCTATGTCATATAGCCGAATATACTTTTCTCCGGTATACACTCTACAGCTCCCCCCCCCCCCCAAGGTCAAGAGCGTATACCGGAATAAAGTATATACTCGGTCGTGTGAAATGGGCTCGGGTCTCAAACCTCACCATAATCTCTGACATGCACATTTACATGCACCATTGAGAATTCCCATGTCACACTGCCAAGTATACTTTATTCCGGTAAAGGCTCTTCAGTGTTCGCTTAAGGTCAAAGTGTCGAAGAGCCTATATCGGAATAAAGTATACTCGGTTGTGTGACATGAGTATGGTATTAAACCTTACCTGAACCCCTGACCACATTTTACAAACATCCATTCAAAAGTACCGCGAAAATACCCACACTTATTTCTCACAGTCGAGTATTCTTTATTCAGGTATATGTTGTTCGATGTCCCCAACAGCTGTGCAGGAAAATCGTTCGTGAATACTATTGAGGGATATCACTCCTTGTGTTGGGACTAACAGTGGTCGCTGTCTTGGATACAATTCTCTATTTATAGGCATTATTATAGGAGAAGGGAATTCATGTGGCTGTATTCTATATTTAATGGATTACTTTACAATAAAGGCCCAATTTTACGATTCTTTGTTGAGTGCTAACCCTCTAACTATTAGCTGAAGGTACGAAAATGATGAATTCCGGGGAATTCCGAACCAGGTTCGGTCCCCGCCGCCGACCATCTTTACAGGGGTTTTTCGTGGTTTTCCTCTGTAGTCTAGGCTAATTCCGTGATGGTTCCCACAATACAGGCCACGACCGCTTCCTTCCCACTATCCTTCCCATTACCCAAGAGCCTCCATCTCATCATCCCATCATCTCATTAATCATCCATCCGACGCCATTAGATCTGCGCTATCATAACAGTGCGTCGTTAAACTCAATATATAAAAAAAGTTTTAATGCGAATTTCCATGCGTTATAAATTACGCATCCAAACCAATCGACACACCTCGAAAAAAAACGAAACCCGTCAGTACTATTTCCATTACGATGACTAGTACAACAAATCCTTACCACAACAAACAAAAAAAACATGTTTTTATTAATATCTTATCAAAGTGTTTTTTAACTAGCTTCACAGTTATCCTGCAAGACACCCATTCGATCTAATACCAAGCTGTAACCCAGGGGTCTCCAAATATTTTAGCCTAAAGGCCACACTGATTCCTCCATCAAGTCCCAAGAGCCAACAATTGTACGACGCCATCTTGTGGGGAACTACTTAAATCTCATAAATCATAATTATAAAGTTCAATTACATCATGTAAATTACCTATGGATATCATTTTTTGTAAATTCATAGGATAAATCTCATATTACTAATCACAGTTAAAATGTCATATATGTCAGTTAGTGTTTCTTAATTGGTCGTTGAATAAAAACATCTGATTATTATTATTATGTATGATTACCTACATTGTACATTTCACAATGTAATAAAAGTAATTATGGTGGGTCGTTTACAATGCAATTGAAAGAATTTCTAGATTCTAGTAGAATAACTATATTTGATTGTATTCATCGACACCCTGCAGTCCTGTTTCATAATATCGTAAGATTTTAATATATTGGGTCCATTGGAACTCACATGTCTTTTATTTTCTATGTAATAGTTATATATATATATAACATGACGATGACAATATCATGTACTTTGATCAAAGTGTATCAATAAAAATTATTATTATTTTTATTATTATTATTATTCAATTAAAATAAACTATGGTGGGCCGGATAGGTAGTGTTCGCTGGCCGTAGTTTGGAGACCCCTGCTGTAACCGAACGAGAGTCCCTAATAATTACCATATCTCCCGTATACTCATCCACAGGTGCGATATGTGTCACCCATAAAACCTGGTATAGTGTTCTTTTGTTATGTTAATAATTCGAAGTGACGTCATAGCCTGTATGGAATTCACACGATGCTTACGCACGTACGAACAACTATGGCGCATCCTCGGATTATAAGGAAGGAAATGCTAGGCAGAAAGGAATATCTTGTAAAATATTTTACTGCTCCGTTTTATTGCGAGACTTTTCCTCTATATTTGTTGATACAGGGTTCTTTCGAATTACTTTACTCGTCTTTAACTTGAAATTGGTTGAGTGAAAGAAGGGGGAAATAGTGCATAATTATATGATTGGGCAATTACTGTCATATATACATGAGGGGATGATGAATCCATCCATGAAGGAATGTTTATATGTGATCACACACACAGTCACACATATATATATATATATATATATATATATATATATATATATATATATATATATATATATATATATATATATATATATATTTTTTTAGGTATATGGAATGAAAATCTTCGCTACGCTCATCTAATTAAAATTTATAATTTATCAATCCTAATTTAAATGTTTATATATTTTTTCTGTACTATGAGACTCAACGCGGATTCAGTCTTATCAATTGAACCAGAGAGAGCAAGACGGATTCAATGTAGTGATGTAGTAGACATGTTTGCAAGGAATTTTAATAGCAATCAATAAGTTAGTGAAATAATCAATCAATTTATCTGCGATAAAGTATTCTACGTTACCTTATGGAATGTATGAAAAAAAAATCAGAGAGAATTTGAATCACATTAGTTAACAGTAAATTAGAGGCACGCGAGTGCTTTACGTGACTTAAGGCAAATATGAAAAAAAGGGGGAGGGCCCATTTATACATTTCGCACTCTTGTCTCATCGTACCTTGTTACGCCACTGATAATCACAAAATAAAATCAGCATTTACAACAATGTTTATAAGACTGTAATTATTCATGAGCATAATGAACAAGTGCATAATTACCGTTAACGCATCCATCACCATCACAGCTGTGTTCACATAATCATGCTTTTCATTGACGTGTTGGCCAATGAAAGCATCGAGAAGTGATTAGGAACACCTGGTCAAAGGTCAACACAATACAAATGGCAACAGGTCAGGTTTTCAATGTTAACTTGCCAAGCCAAGTCGTATAGATGCACTTCTACACATTATTATGTTCGTAACTGATTATTTCTAGCTCTTAGATGAAATGTCAATTTCATATTTGTTTCTCTTCCGCATGTTTGAGTAACAGTTATTATTAGTTAGGCCTATATGTACTTATAGTTGAATTAATTTATTTTATCAATTCAAATAATCATTGGAAGATACCCCTCCCGTTAACTCAGATGATAAGAGCATATGTGTATCAAGAATAAGATTTAAGGTTCGATTCCCTAACGAGGCGGTATTTTTCAGTGATAGTCATATCCATCCTATCAACATCACGTGCTGTACGTTTCAACATGAAGCGGTGTACTGTACTCATATATATATATATATATATATATATATATATATATATATATATATATATATATATATATATATATATATATATATATATATATAGTTATATATATATATATATATATATATATATATATATATATATAACTGATAGATTCAGAACATCTTCAGCCTTGACTATCAGAAGACAAGTCACTTGGAACATTTGTTTAAAATTCATTAGTTTGAATTTTGGCAAGCTTTTCAATGTTACCTTTAGAGAGTAGAATCATGTCTGAGTTGAGTCTCGACATTCGGACAACGTTGTGATGATGTTCGGAATCACATAAATCTCTGATCTTTATGTGTGATTGCGATTAACCGATAACCAACATTTAACTGGAGATCGTGTTTTGACTGGCATATTCGAGCGAACAGACAGACAACTTGCGGATATTTATATGTCATGGACAGCCAATAAATTGGCATCAGCACTCTGCAGATTTCAATTAACAAGTCGAAATGGACGATTTTAAAATATGGCATTAGTGGTTCAGTTGGTAAAGTCCTTGATCCAAGTGGCTGGAAGGAGAGGGTGTATTGGGACTAGGTTCGAACACGGCCACCGTCCATCTTTATACAGAGGTTTCTCGTGCTCTTTACGAAATGCCGAATTGGTTCCGATAGAATGGGCTCTGATCGCTTTCTTTCTATTATCCTTCTCATTACCTAGCAAATCTTCATTTCAACCTTCCATAATCTTGATTATATATATATATATATATATATATATATGTGCAATGTCATAGCCATGTCATAAACGATACGCCTCGACCGGGACTCGAACCCGGGACCGTCTTTGATTGCCGCTCAGCTGCTCTACGACGATGCGATATTGGATAGTATTCAAGAAGTTAATGATCATATATATATATATATATATATATATATATATATATATATATATATATATATATATATATATATATATATATATATATATATATATATATAACTTATATATATATATATATATATATATATATATATATATATATATATATAGTAGAAGACATCTTTCAAAAACGCCAAACGTTTCAATCTGCATCAGGTCCACAAACTCAAATAATTATTCGGTTGATATAAAACCTTCTTTCTTCAATATAATAATATCACACATCCAACGTCCATACTCAGAATAGCGTTTTCTTCATTATAAAACTAATAGACACGCCGAATTAGCTGCTACATAATGTACAGTTGTAAACATTAACGCCTCTAAAGTTGTAAAATTAATAAAATCATTACATAAGAGCGTGCAATTGCGTGACGGTGGCTCATTACACGACGAGACACATGAAACTATGACTTCAGTTGTCGTGAGAGAGCAATATCTTTACGGCACGCGAATTGCAAGGGGAATTACCTGGAAAGGAGTAAAATTATTATGGTAGTCTATTTCGGATTCAATTTTAGATTGATATGTATTGTATTTTGATTATATAACTGGAATAATTCAATGAATGTTGCTCTGTAAAAAAATGAGATTTTTTATCAAAGGTCCAAATATAAGACTCTTGGACTAAAATTCAGAATTGTAGTGTATTATTGTAGGCTACTCAGTTATATTGTAGTTATATTTAAATATAGTTAGGCCTATATTTTATTAAAAATAGTTCTATAGAGATTTTTTTCCATGATATCGTATATGTACGGTTTGGGAAAAAAAAGCTGAATCACTGCTTCCTTAGGGTGGATTGCAAGACCCCGGTCTACTTTAGACGCCGTCTAAGTACAAAATAGCATTGTAGAGGCAATGCTATTTTGTACTTAGACGGCGTCTAAAGTAGACCACGGTTAAACTTCGTTCTTGCAATCCACCCATTATGTTTTGTCTCTTTTCATTCATTTTTGATTTTTTGATTTTTCATCGTGAATAAATGAAAAGGTTGCGTATTGTTGGTCCTAATTTGATCTGTAGGTCTATCCACCAATTTTTTTTGCTGTATCACCTAGTGCAATATGCATCAATATAGGCCTACATACACACACACACACACCAATACTACTAGTACTTCTGATAATAATATTAATAATGTACGACAATGTTCAAATTCGCTTATTACATACACACCCATTAATTTCTATTATTCCAGTTTTCACAGTTCTGATTATGAATTTCAATCGCAATGCATTCACATTAACCACTCTATTTTAACTAATTTGAGTCGACCACCCAGTAGTAGCAACCTGCAGTTTAACAATAACGAATTGTTAATATTTATTACAACTTCACAACCCGTTAATAACTTGTGAGTGTGACTCATTCGGTTATGATGCATCTTACATGCAAGGTCTATAAACTTGTTTCAGCATTGTGCTGGGATTAGGGTCTGGGCATGCACCAAGACACTATGACTAACACTAAGACACTATGACCAGTGATTAATTTGTGGCTAAGCCCACGTAAGCTCGGCTTATCCACCTTTTTCAGGGAGTAAGCCGGGCTTACTCACCTATTTATTAGTTCTGGTGTGAAGTAAGATCCATCTTTAACAATTAAAGTAAAATAAAAATATTCTCGAAATTCATTGATACTAATTAGTAATTACTGTGAGACATTCGCAGAGGGTAAATATGACGCACACACAAGAGTGGCTTCACTATGAATAACGTTCTCCAAAACGTGTAAAATGTTCCAAATATAACCCAATTTTTTGGCGGGGGTTTCGGTGCCCGAACCCAAATGGACTGGGAGGCCCTCTCCCCAGACCCCCATTGTAAACCGGCGTTTTAAGTACGGCGTAGGCGTGCCAAAATAAGATAGATTATTGCTCAGGAGGGCTTACTCACGCTTTCTTTCCACTATCCTTCCCATTATCCACGAATCTTCATCTCATCATCCCATCATCTCATTAATCATCCATCCGACGCCATTACATCTGCGCTATCATAACAGTGCGTCGTTAAACCCAATATATATATATATATATATATATATATATATATATATATATATATATATATATATATATATATATATATATATATATATATATATATATATATATATATATATATATATATATATGTTTCCTTTTTTTAAGAATTTCGATACGTCATACCATTCAAATGTTATCACTAAAAGAAAGATATTCCACTAAATCGACTCCCATGGACACGTAACACGTGATGTGTAACTTTTAAAGTAGCCACCAAATAATACAAGAACATAAAACTGTTTGATGCCAATATAAAAGTGTCGATGAGCGAATGGTTTTCGGCCTCCTGTGCTAGTAGCGAGATTGACATGTAGAGGTCGCGGCATGTCGTCCGTGACACATTAAACACTGGTTAACACTACTCACATATCAGTCATACCAACAGCACGGGATACTAATATTTGGCTAATTAAATATACATTAAAACTCGGTGGGTGGCCTTCTTCAATTTTACCTGCCAGAATCAGATAAACCACTTCTCGATAACTACTTTCAATGGAGAATCTATAGAAGTGTCAAGATTAGAAAAATAATAAGTTTTTATTCATTTGATAATCATTTGGAACTGTAAGATGACATTTTTAATCGAATTCTGAATTTATGTTAACGAAAATAGTGTGTCTGTTAATTATGTTACTGCTCTACCAGAGTTCTAGAAAATCATTTATTGTTTTGACATTTCATAAGAATGGGAGACCCTGGCCATATTAGCCCTCTTATATGTTTGTACAGAAATTTTCATATATTTTGGATTGAAATTGTATAAATAGTTATTTGATTATTTATTTCTATATAGTCAGTCACTTCCATGTTATAGGCCTACAGCTCGAATTGAATGAACCTGTTTATTTTTCGAATCGTTTTCCAGATTTGATATCCATTTTATCTGTTAATCATTTTAATAAGTCTGATTTATGTGGAAAATGTATAAGAAATGATATATGTAGATCTTCATATGACTGCGGATTGTTGTGTTCAATTGAGAATCCATTTTCATTTTTTATTTTCATTTTTCGTAGTGAATATTCTCTATTACTATTCCACTTTAGGTATTCTTGTGTGTTATGCAAATTTGGAAATTATTTTTATCGCAAGTGTTTCAACCGATTGTGACCTAAAAGTTATACAGTACTGAGTTAGACGATAATATAGATAATATATCTGCAGGCCAAATTTGATGCAAGTTTACAAGTTCAAATTCAGTATAATTATTTTGTTATTCTGTGAGGCTTGAACGAAATTTTTTTAAGGCGGTGCATGCACGATGCTGGATAAATTCATCTTTACTATTTTTTTTTATGTTCACAAAACAGTGTAATTGAATAAAAAGTATATCATCCTCAGGATAATAATATGCTCTTTGATTAATAAGACATTCTATATTTGTGAATTCAATCACTGTTTCCTTCCCACTATCCTTCCCATTACCTTGGAAACCCTCATCTCATCATCCCATCATCTCATTAATAATTCATTCGCCGCCAATAGTTCTTATTTATCATTCCAGTGCGTCGTTAATCCCAGTATAAATTAAAATTGAATGAATAAATGTTATGCTTTGTGTAGATTCTCTTTAAGAATCCATGCTAGTCAATTTAGGGGAATATCAGTTTTTGGTGGTAACTTTTGAACGGTATAAGATATCGAAATTCTGAAAACAAGGAAACGCAGATATTTTCAATACCTCCAAGAAGGTGTAAGTATCAATTATGCATCTTGTATCGCCTGATTGTCAGGCGTGTGCTGTTGAAAAAAACATATACGCCTAACAATTAGTCGATACGAGATAAATAGTTATTATACTTACACCACCTGGAAGGTATTGAAAATATCTGTGTTCTCTTATTTCAGAATTTCGATATCTTATACCGTTCAAAAGTTATCACCCAAATACTTTTATTCCGCTTTATCGACTCCCGTGGACTCTTAAGAACAATAAAATGAAAAGTATGAATAAGTGATAAAATGATTAATCTTACATAATCATTAGCATCTAATCAGTGTTGAAAACCTCACATTGTCTTCAATTAGAGCATGGTATTCAGCGAATTAATTAATTTATTGCTTGAACCTACATTTATTTCACACCGTAGATCAACGCAGTGTGAGAACAACGAAATCATACACATTGCCCAACTTAAGAGTCCATGGGAGTCGATTTAGTGGAATATCAGTTTTTTGGTGATAACTTTTGAACGGTATGAGATATCGAAATTCTGAAAACAAGGAAACACAGATATTTTCAATACCGTCAAGATGGAGTAAGTAATAACCATTTATATCAATTCGCCGGATTGTCAGGTGTATCCGCTTAAAAATGAACATTTTTAACCGTATACGCGTAACAATTAGGCCTATGCTATATGAGATGAATAGTTATTACGTACATACACCGTCTTGAAGGTATTTTAAATATCTTTCTATCCTTGTTCTCAGAATTTTTATATCTCATACCGTTCAAAAGTTATCACCAAAAAACTGAAATTCCGCTAAATCGACTCCCGTGGACTCTTAAACCACGAATGTTTATATTTGTATCCGCTCAACATGCAGCCTCGAACCACCCGTGCGCTAGTGATGCGGGATATAGAAGACGGTCGATCGGAACCTTCATCTTTCGGGAACAAAAGTATTGTATCCTCGAGGGATGAAGGAGCGAAACTCCCGTGCGCTAGTGATGTCTATATATGAGCGGCGGTCGTTCGGAAACTTCATTTCTCTTGGATACAATAATCAGAGTAACTGAAGTGTTGCAGACACGAATTTAGGCAATGTTTTGCTGTCGTTCACGCCGGCTCGATCGTGTCGATAGTCACGAACCTCGTGGCTACATGTACAACTAAATGTTACATGTAATTAATTAAATTATCCAATTCTATATCATAAATCAAAAAGATTTGCTAATGAATTCGAAATTGTTGCCCAATGATCACATTGGTTGTTGTGGTGAGAGGATAGTTTAGATGAGCGTGGTGAAGACCTCAATTTCACATGCTGAAAAAAATGAGATTCGTTTTTTTTTTTTTTTTGTAATTTCGTGCGCGGTATACACCATCCATTAATGAAGAGTTTATTCGTGGATTCTCTCTATAGTCGAGATATAGTACCAGGATGGTTCTTACAAGAAACGCAACGACCACTTCCTTCTCACTATCCTTCATGTTACTTGAGAAACGTTCATCTCAACATCGCATATAATCATTAATCATCTATCCGAAAGCGTCGTTATACCATGGACTTATAGCAGTATTAGACGTCCATGGTTATACTTTGGGCCTTATCTCGCCCTCATACCACTTCTATAATTATATATATATATATATATATTCAAGTGCTGATCATCGTCCCAGTTGGATCTTTCCTGAAGATGGCGGAGCAAATTCCGTCGAAACGTCGACATGAAGAGTGTGAAGAGCGTGGCATTACCGCAGAAATTGTACTACCAACTACCATAGGCCACGAGAACCTACGTAAGCATATATATATATATATATATATATATATATATATATATATATATATATATATATATATATATATATATATATATATAAAATATATATATATTCAAGTGCTGATCATCGACCCGGTTGGATCTTTCCTGAAGATGGCGGAGCAAATTCCGTCATATATATTTACATATTATGTGTATATGTGTGTATAAATAAATGTGTATGCTATGTATAGGAACATATTTGCAGAAAGTAAGAGGCGATCTGTGAATGTGCGGTCGAGAGTCGTGCTAGCAAAGCTTTCTCTTTGTCCGCCGGGAGCGCGTGTGAACACGCTGGCAGTGGGAAACGATCACAGACGGCATAATCGTGAGCATTGTTGTCCGAGACGAATGGCGCATGCGCTTCTCTACGCGCTGCAAGTGATGGATGACGTCACTGATTCTATTCACTTCAATAGTTATTTTGATATCATTTTTTTTTGTATAATTACATTTACAATTGCACAAAAGTGCGGTGGCAAGGCCTTAAAGGACATCACAATCCTGAAACTAAATTTCAATGAATAATAACTGGATTTATTTCCATAATTTTGGAGAAAACTAGAAATCATCATCTCAATTTCAGAAATTATAGTCAATTTATTTGTCCTCCAGGATCCAGGCCTTCTTTCTGAGTCGTGACGTAGACATTACTCGATTCTGTTTATGTTTGTATACAGAAGTGGTAATGCTTACGTCATGACTTGTGATCTCTGGAGTACCATCAAATTGATTTAAATTTCTGGAATTGATATGTTGATTTCTAGTTTTCTCCAGAAGCAAGGAAATAAATATCGTCATTATTCGTTAAAATCAAGTTTCAGGGTTGTGATGTCCTTTAATTTTAACGAAACTCTCAAACAGGAACAAGATGAAGAAAACCAATAGTAATTATTAAAAACGAACTCAACCAAAAAAAACTCTCAAATCCCCTCTCTTTACACTTCCCTCTGCACTACCACTTCTTTCCATTCTTTCAACCATTCTTTCAATGACCAAGAATGTTCAGTTTAGTATGAATTGAAGACTATAAGTGCCTAAAGTAAAATGAGTTATAAAATTATATGGTACTAAAATAAAAAACTCGATTAATAATAGAAGAGCTCCCCGGAAGAAGGATGAATATATACTAATTTTTTCAAAACGCGCTTTTTCTTTCAATGACTAAGAATGTTCAGTTAGTATGAATTGAAGACTATAAGTGCCTAAAGTAAAATGAGTTATAAAATTATATGGTACTAAAATAAAAAACTCGATTAATAATAGAAGAGCTCCCCGGAAGAAGGATGAATATATACTAATTTTTTCAAAACGCGCTTTTTTGGATCAAAACAGGTTCAATAGGATGAGTACAAATAATTATTATATTCTATATTATGTTAAAATGGTCTGATATTTAATAATTAACTAATAATTAATATAATTGACGTAGTTTTGAAATGGCATCTAAAGTACTTGCATATGTATTTATTATATTCAAGTACGGCCCAATTCTAGCATTCAAGTAGATTTAACATAAATTAGATTGATAAATATAAATTGAAAATGAATATGCCCTTCATTTTCTATTTCCTATTTATTCCTCATCCTTTATTGATGACCAACTACTTACAAGCACATTATAATTATTTGAAGTTCAAGTTTTGTAATTTTATACTGATAGTGCCTGAAATCGTCAGTAATATCAACACTTGATATTATATTCAATGAACAACAAACTCATAGTATTGAAATCCCGTTCGTTTATTCCTCAAAAATGATCCACTCTCGTGATCATTAAACTAAAACCGAGAGGTTTACAACTCCCGTGTATCCGGTGTACACTTGCCATGAAATCCCATTGAAACACCCGTTGAAATCCCTGAAGTCACTTCAAATCCGTATGAAATCACTTGAAATCCCCTCGGAATCCGTATGAAATATCTCGAAATCCCCTGAAATCTCTTGAAATCTCTGAAATCACCTGAAATCAGGTGTACACCAAATTTGCGAGTTGTGAGCCCCTCGACTAAAACCACTATCTACATCCCAACAATACGAAAACAGTTGACACAATCAACACAATAAAACAATACCAATCCACATACAATGGTTGAAGTGACCAAGATCTTCATATATAATTGCTAACAGTAACTATTTATATATTTGGAAAAAGACTCGAGGCTCTGCTCGAACTCGATAATTTTATGAATAATCGAACTCGAGTTTGAAAATCTGGACTCGCACACCCTAATATTTTCCTAACTCGACTCCCATACCCTCCAATACTTGACTATCACTTCAAGAATTTTGCGTAATCTCGCTACATTGCTAATAACAACAATGACCATAATATAAAAACAAAACAATAACACTCACCATACTGTTATTCATGATTCTAGTTGCTGGAACCGCTGCTTAGTCGACGCGAGCTCTCGAGGCTGGAGACGGCGTCAAATGTACAATCACTTTCACTCGAGCATTAAAATCAAACATTTAATAATATATCGATAATTGTACTCGTATCTGGACCGAGCCCGTCCATCGTGAGCGAGCAGCTGAACTCAAGTCGACTCCACAACAAGATCTGGATTTCATATGGAACAAATAACTTGTTTGGTAGAAACCAATGAAAACAATGCATTGTTATATAACTTTCATACAAAATTGAACACACACACATAATATATGTATACGTTGAAGCGAAACACACAAGTAATTACAAACCAACACAGTAATTTAATTCGTACACAAAATATTTATTGATAAACGTACATGGGTCATATCTCCATGACGTTGTGATGCAGACTGAAGCTATTCTCTGTCTCATCCCTTATGGTGAAGGCTAAATGCCCGAAGGGCAGAATACCTCAGTACAGCTGATAATAGTTCAGGGTCGAAACTCGAGAGGGATGAAACCCTACCATCGCAACAATATTTATGTTTATAAATGTATATATATATATATATATATATATATATATATATATATATATATGTGTATAACTGGAATGAAGACTGTCATAATACATTTGGTGACCAGGAAACAAGATAACAATAGAAGATTTGTTATACATTTAATATGAAAACGCAGAATGTGCGTTGTGAGATGAGCGTAGAAGTATGGAAACCTGCATTGAAAAATATTTTGTCAGCTTAATCTACATCTACAGACCTTGGATTACTTCAAACGTTCAAAAACCTTACCTGCAACTTGTTTATATTTATAGTGCAACCTGTCGCATATACACCCTGCATTACATGTTTTGTGTCTGATATTCGATGAAATGTATACTTTTATTGCGTTTTCTTCGTTATATTACATCCGATTGTTGTACAAATTATTGAAAATGTGTATGATAGTTACTCTCATATTATGTATGGATTTGAAAGCTTTTTTTTTCAAGTTCCCCCCCTCCCCCCCGGCTTATTCTTATGGGGATTTTCCAAACTTTCTAAAAAAATTCGGAAAAATCTTTCAACCGATTTTTCTGAAAAACACGCACAATCACTAAATTGAAATATTTGACGAAATACCACATTCAAAAAGTCACGAAGTAATTTTATTTCAAATCGCCTCAGTTATGTATTATGATTGTCTCATGTTAGTGGTCTCAAGACACGACACGTGGGATCAAACCACGGTCCATAAGATGCGGTTTCCGCTGTTGGAAATATAACCGAGAGAGAGTGAAGTACAACCCACAATAATTCCATGCGAACATTAGCTTAGTCGTGGATAATAGTCGAATCACAGTTATATAGGAGAAGATTGTAAAATAGTATAGGATATTGTTTCGTATGGTTGATACAGATTTTTTTTCTCACCTCCCACGTAATAAATTTGTCGTGAAAGTGTTCTTTGTATATGTATATGGTTTATTTAAGACACATGATTGTGAACAAAAGGTGAAACTGTACATCAAATGTAATGCCATAGTTCGTTTCCTTTAAAATAATAAAACTCGTTTTTAGTGATAAAAATTTAATACTTGACTAATGTATTGGATATTGATCATCACTAGGACTTGGATAATAAATGAGAAAAAATATATATACAAAAGAATATGGGAGGAAAAAATGAAAAATGCGCCTCAAATATTAAAATTTGCAATTAAAATCGATGTACTGACAAATTATTTGTGCTCATTCAAAATAAAAGCTTCGCGTACACTACTATGTAAAAAAATTGATAGAAAAAGTATTCTACTTCATTGACGACCTTTTTTTAAAAAAATAACATCGAAACTTGATACAAAATCATTGTTCCTCTATTAAGGCTAAGGATGAGAGTAGGATCGTTTGGACGGGGCACCACAAGGGCAATCTTACCACCCCATTTTATTATTATTTTAAATTAAAAGCAATGAACTATGACACCAGGTCTGCCTATAGAGTAGGCATACTGTGATAACCTGTACTATAGCGACGAAGCATAACTTTTAACACTTGTATAACTGCCCATAAACAATTACTAGGATTATTATATTCCGGTTGAAAAAGCAATCTCATTTTACCCTGAATCGAGTCATAGCTGCGTCGAAATGATAAAGTCGAAATGTAGCCTGTATTTTCATACATTTTATCTCTTTTCATAATGATATTGGAATCGAATATTAGCATTGTGTCAGTTATCTACAAGAAAACAAATGTATCTTACCTGTTCTACACCTCGACACTTTCTGACTGATACTTATGCAACTTATTCTACAGCATTGTACGACTAGTAACATATGTCTTGTAAATCAAGGTGCATGCATCCTGCTAGGAAAGTTGAAAGGAAAGGAAGGGAACCGTTGAGGTTCCTTCCTTCGGAACAAACCTTATGGTGAAATTGCATAAAAATAACTTCCAGTAGTCCCTACTGGGACATACCCTACACCCACATCCCCCTCCCAGATCTTTTAATCAGATTATTGTCTCATTTTCAGTTATTCCCCACTCCAATATTTTCGTTTAAAATATTATTTCATTGTATTATTATGATTTCAAATTCTTATATACTACATACTCTCTGTTATTCCAACATACCTATGACGAATATTTGATAAACTCATCAGCTCTATTGCTCAACAAAAAATACAAAGAATGACATACATATATTTTTTAAATACATATTAAATAATATTGAATAAATACATACACCCAACCAACAGAAACTATCAAATCCCCTATAATAAAACTTCCCTCTGCACTACCACTTCTTTAAATTGTCTCAATATCAGGTCCTCCTGCGCAATGTCCCCCAAACTATTCCAAACCAAACCATTATAATTTTCTGAGCTCTTCCACTAATGTTTCTTTCTTCGTTCCATTCCACTCGACTCCCAGACTCTATTCAACAATGAACATTTTTTTTTTTCAAAACAATCAAATACATTGTCTTGCTTCATTTTACAACTCCTATTTCGAAAATGTTTCAGTAAGATAATATTCATTGTTAATATCTTATGTTTTCACCACCCTACTTTATAATGCGATATTTCATTATTTTTTCATGTAAGCCCACAGTTTTTAGTATTCGAAAAAGTTGAAAGTGGCCCGAAATGATAAATAAAATATCTCTCCGAAGTAAGAGGGTGTGAACTACAGTTATTGAAACTATCAGTATCAATTTAAATTTAAGATAAAATTTATTTCGACCATTTATAACATATTGCCAACATTCAAAATTGTGTTAACATATAATCTCTAGTAATAACAAGCAACATTAACAAAAATCTATAAATATTACCATTGAAATAACTATGATTCATTATGCATCCGAAGTTGAACATATTTCTGCATCTTTTAATTTTATAACATGGTTTAAAAACACAATATTATTTCAATCAGAAATGAAAATGGAAATATTCAAATTACTGAACAGTTTTGAACGAATTATATTATTTTTTCACAACAAAAACCATGAAAAATGGGATGATCATTCTTTTGATATATGTTGTCAAATCTGATGAATCTCAGTTATTTCCAAATATGATACAATTTTTCACCATTCATTGTTATGTATTTCCTACAAAAAATGTTTCAATAAAATCATAGTTATGTGCATTTTATAAATATCATTAGATGTCCTCATTTTTTAAAACATTCATTAGATGATTATTTAACTTAGAATTATTTAACACTTGATTATTTTGTTTAAATTGATTGATATTTCCACTTCATCAAATGATGAGTTTCTATTCTCAATATTCATTTCATTTTGAAATTTTTAATTCAATATTCCATAAGCACCATTATTGAAACGACGATTGCCAATGTGATTTGAAAGTCATTTTGTGCAATGTTTAGTCATTCTAAGAATCATTCATACAAGAAAAAACAGATCCAAAAAGTAAAAACCAATTAATAAACTTACATAATTACATAATTTACAATATATTTTACGATACAATACATATTTCAATTATATTTTGATGAAACTAGATGTGTTTGTAAAATAAAATGTTCAATATATAATATGATGATTCTGATATATTATCTGAAGGTGTTGATGGGATATGGATTGGCGAAGGGAACATGAGGGGGGGGGGGTAAGTGTGTACATGGATGCAAACATCCAGGGGCCTCATTCCTGTGTAGAATGATCACTGAATCCAAATCTCCTGCCTTTAATTTCATATTTATTAACATTATAAGAGATTAAAATGTACGTTGTTATATTTAGTATAGAAATTGCATTGAATACAAAATTCAATCACGTACACCTTACCCTCCCATATATATATATATTTATATATATATATATATATATATATATATATATATATATATATATATATATATATATATATATATATATATATATATATATATATATATATATATATATATATTAATGAAAGACGGAAGATATGACAGTAAGGTTGAGAGATCACTTAGAGAAAGTCAAAAACGTACAGGAATGAGACTAAAGAAGAATATGACAGTTAAATTTTGATGAGCGAGAAGTCTTAACTGGTTGTTAAAATATGCAACAGCTGGAGAATCTGATTGGTCAACAGAAACAATGAGATTAATGAAAGAAATGTCGAAGAATAATCTACGACAATTGATAATAATGTGTTATATTTTCAAAATATAGTAAAGACAATAAACACAGCATTTCGGGTGAAAATATGAAAAGACAAAGATCGAATAATTATTAATACTTAAACAAAATATAGTGTCTACAAAAATGAGAATTTATTTTCTGTAAAATGGAATGCATACTTTGTTTAATGACGAATGATTATGTTTTGTGCAAATTTTGACCAAAGATCGCGCTTTATTTTAATATTTTATATGATGTGCATGTTTCAAGCAATAGCTCTATATATTATATTATATTTATATAATTTTTATAATATTTCAAGAGGTTTGATTCTATTATTATAATTGTATAATCACTACAAGGTTGCATAAGAGCAGATTGTTCGGTTTTAAGCTTTCTAAGCAAGTTTAAGTCTTTCTACCCAAGAAGATTGTTGTTAATGATTCAATCACTGGTCTTCTACGCATCTTTAACGGGAATAAGATTCGAATATTCATAGAGAATGGAGTTTTTCTTACTATATTTATATTTATTATTAGTTTAAAGATATGATTAGAAGAAGATATTTTCTTTTATACACGAGGTAAAGTTTACAGATGATTTTTGTTTGTTGTTGTTGTTTTTTTGGCAGAATAATCGTACTGCTCCGTCGGTCGAACAGTTTTTTGTATGTGATATTGTATCAGAGCCGATAAAATGTGAAACAATGGAAAAGAAGACTACTACTTTATCGACTCCGATTAGGACTATTATCTGTTGAACCCTTACTGGTGTTACCTTTTCTATCATGGGGGGTTATCGTCACTTATACATATTATATCATATTTGTCAACTAATTTCAAATTGCATCATATTTTATTTAGGAACACATTTTTCATAGTTTAGCAGGGATCCCAATTAATTTTTCTTATCTACCTTTCAAAATTTCTTATTGAAATTCTCGTCTAACCAAAATACAGAACGCAATCAAGTTCATGGATTGTGTTTTTGGTTATGAAATCACATCGCCACAGTTGGTTCAACCAATTTGGTCCAACGTCAATGAAATGTAAAAACTACAGCCTTCTTTAGTTAGGTCTGATAGAAGAAAGTCTCATCCAATAGAGAAGGCTGTAATAAAAACATAATTTTCCGAACGATACGTTCTTTATTTGAAAAAGTTGTTATATTTCCATGACAACTGAATTACTTCAGCATGTTCACTGCCTTCCGGATATAGGGCACTGGACTAGATATCCAACGCACTGCACTTTGCACAGATAAAACTTGAATGAAACCTCTGTACGATATCGGTGGTGTTTGAGACCCCATTAACAGCTAGGTCATATGGGGTACGATAACGTAAAAAAAAAAACAGGGAACCCTGCTTCAAAAGATACAATGGACGTAGTCAACAAACATAAATAAAAACAACCGTATACAATTGTTAACATGAACTTCTAATTCTCGGATAGATAAAGAATAAAGTCTGACATATATAGTAACAATCACGGTCGTTTAATTTAAGGTATTTTTGATATAGTATAATCAATGAGCAAGGTGACTAATCAAAAACTAAATATCTACAAATATTAAACAATGTCAATATGTATTGTTTAGTATTAATTTAAGCATTTGGATGGAATAACAATTGCAATACTGCATTTATGTTCTAGTATTCACTATGATACTGTGATTGTTAATATACATGTAACAGAATTCATCTCGACTATATAACTAAATAACTCGCACAAAACTAACGAAATATAACAACAAAAAACAACAAGAACGCGTGATAGATACACGAACCTCGGGGTTCTGAATATGGAACAATTGTGTCAAAACTAAATCAAGAAAAATCGTGTGAGACTTACAAAGCTCGAAAGTTATGGAAGTTGATTGTACCACGATAATAGGCACTAAAATCGCATTCGTAAAATATTTCTGTCGTACCATGACTATATTAATACGTCGATCTTCCATATGGTATGATCAATTGATAATTCGATTTAATCGATTTTATTCGTAGTTCAAGTTCACTATATATATTTTCTCTAATATATATAATTATATATGAATATATATTTCTTTTTTCATTAATTCATATTTAGTGGTCGAGAGGCGAGTACACTGAACCGTCATTCAGGAGATCAGGTTTCGATTCCCACCATGATCGACCATCCTGAGCGGGAAAATTCGTGATTTCCTTTTGTCTTTCAGGTGAATACTGGGATGGTTCTTTAACAACAGACAACGACCGACTCCTTCCCTTTTCCTCCTACTCGTCATTGAACCTGACATGAATCAATCAACAAAAAAAGAATATGTATATGTAAATATATATATATATATATATATATATATATATATATATATATATATATATATATATATATATATATATATACACGTCTTCAACTACGAACATTTTCATTGATTTTAGTGCCTATCATTGCAGTAAAATATCCTTCTGACTGTTAATGTATGCAGACTTTCACCCCCCATGAGTTGCCCCTCCCACACAACCCTAGTCAAGAGCTAGGTAATGGCGATCACGACGTGTTCTGTCTCTCTCTCTCCTTATGCCTCCTCCTGATTGTGTTTGGCGAGTGCGAGAAGGATCATCGTCAGCTCTTTGCGGTTGATCTTGCCGTCCTGGTTGTAGTCGACTCCTCGCAGTATCGTCTCCTCGAAGTCGGCCAAGTCTTGAGCGTCGTAGTCCTGGAATGGCATTTTTTCTCGTTATTATAACAATTGTTTGTATAGATTAGGGGGGTACTCAGGTGAAAATCCTATTCTTTGTCAATATTTATTGTATACATTTCAAAATTGGCACATAAAGAACTATCATGTCAAAAAAAAATCACAAATATTTGGTTTTTACACTTTTTTCAACAATGAAATTTATTTTCCGTTTTATTCAAGCAATAATTTTTTCACAAAAATGTTGCTGAAGTATTGTTTAACGGTTGTCATATCGTTTTTTTCTATATTCCAGTTACATTTCAAGATATTATTTTATTCACGATTTTTTTTCAATAGCATTTTGAATAAAATTGATCCAGCATTTATTTTTTATCTCCATTGTTAGATGAGATATCAAAACAATAATACTTAGAACCTCTTATGGAGTAGCAATGAACACTTACAAAAACAACCAAGACAATTGATAGATATTATAGATTTGGGACAGAAAACAAATTCTTGTTAGGCCCCTTACTATCTAGTGTTACTAGACTCCTTTTCTTACTAAAACTTCATTATTGTAGCGTGGGATGTAAATTTTCATAATTTCGTTGATACTGATCCACCAACAGGATAAGACCTTCATCCTGTATTTTTGTGTATTTTTCTCCCTACTGAACCGGGTTTCGATTCCCGCCATTATCTACCATCCTGGAATATTCTTGGTATCTTTTAGAAGTTCAGGTCAATACGGAATAGTTCCTTAACAACAGACCACGACCGACTCCTTTCCACCAACTAGAAACAGCTAATTGAATAATCTTTCATCCCATCATGGAACACATCACACCGACGAAAATAAATCTCAGAAATTACTGAGTGCTTTGTTAAAACTAGATAAATAGTTGTAAAATATGACTTTTGAATGATTCGAAATATTCAGTGAATAAGTAAAGAAGCTATCGTCCTGAATTCATCCTAATTACCTTCTTGACCAATTCCAGGAGATCTTTCAGGAAGCCTCGTAATTCCTCATTCTCTATTGAGCCGTTGTTATCCTGAAACCCATTAACACACCATTAGCTTTCAAGTTGAGTGTTGGGAATTGATGTATACAAGAACGACCCATAACTTTATTAGGATGACCTAAGACATTCACTTCATTTTCCTACTGGAAAAAAACGTTTTGTTGTGTTTTTTTTGCACGTCAGACCGAAATAAAAAAAAATTGTCGTCCGGAATATATCGTTATTCGTTTTTCAACAATTTTGATTCAACGTTTTCCTCGGTAAAAATTTGTGAATTAGGTACATCTATGTAAGAACGGCATATGGGGTGAAAATGGCAGTTTTGAATGGAATCTCACTGAATTGAATGTTTCACAAAGTGCTAATTAGATGAGCATAGCGGAGATTCGATTCACAATTTGAAAAATATAGAACTGTGTTTTTTTTCTTGTCAAATCCCAATGTTTTTGTACATGAACGTCATTGCAGTTCACTATTGTTTTTGTTCAAAATCGCACTGAAATTTTCCAATATAATGGAAGTTTCAATGAATGTTCATATGCCTATATACTTATATGCGTCTGAATCAAGTTTTTAGGAATTTCAATGGGGAGTTTTTGAACAAAATGATTGTATTGAATTGTAAGAATGAGCAATAGTTAGTTAAAATCAGAGCCGAATAACCGTTATCAACGGTTCACGGTTTCCGGAAATGTTACAGGATTGTCAGGAGATTGCATTCTGTTTGCTGATTATTGCTGATTATTGTTTGCTTAACGACCCCACCAACAGCTAGGTTATACGGGGGTACGATTGAGCAGATGATTATAAAACTATGAAGTGATGATAAGTGAAAGGACATTTACAAAAACCCATGCCTTATGCGGGACTCGAACCCACGCCCAGCGGTGACTACAGTTTCTGAAGCGGTGCCTCAGCTGACCGATCTACTGAGGGTGGCATTCTGTTTTGCATACAGTAAAAATATTGCATCAAGTTACTAGAATGGATTCAAATTCTCCTGTATTTATAATAGAAAATATCCCATGTACATATGTAACAACTATCAGGAAATGAGGAGATACGAGGAATGGGAAACTCACCCTGTCGTAGAGCGAGAAAACACTCTCGATGTCGTCCTTGGTCAGCTTGGTGGCACCCTGCGAGAACACCAATCACAATCAATCAATCGTTCCATTTCCGGTTCACGACATTCATTTCCCTTTCTTAATCACTATTTTAATTGCTAACGAGAGAAAATCTAATTTCTGATGGCTGTAAAACTGACAGACAATTAACCATAGAGTCTTTATTTTGATTGAAATTAGATTTTCTATTAGAGGAAAGCATCGAATGTAGAAAGCCAACGCCACATTTAATCAACAATTCCAAGACTCGGTACCACCACGTCCAGTTAGCCTCTATCTGACAGTTGGTGAAAATAAAAGCGTAGGTAACTATGGTGATAGCAATTTTTGAAATTATTGGTTTTGAAGAAATTAATAATTTTTCAAATGATAATTATATCGTTGAAGTGTTTTGTGTGACATATTGTAAAATAAAAATGATACAACATTATAGATTAATCATATATTGTATAGTCTATCCGCTGTTCTATTATCATTTGCTTGTTACAAATATTAATATAACCATAGAATGAAGGTCTACAGTTTTACCTCAGGAATGAGGTCTACCTGGTTTATTCTGTGTTATAACTCAGTTGGGAATAATGATAATGGTAATACTGCAATAAATTGGCATTATCGCCATTTGAGCAGATAGACCATCGAAATGAGTAATAATTTCTGTACTCCAATAATATTCTAATTTATTCAGCAGTTTTGATGTTTGTTTGTTTTTCATTAGGTTGATATCAAATCATTGAAATTGATCGTCCAATATCGCATGTTATGACTGAGCTAACGTCACTGTACCATTATTGTAAACATTATTCAATTGATTGATAAATAGTATAGTTTATCTCGATATAATGCTATCATATACTACTTTTAGTTGGAAAAATAATGCCAGCTTTGGAAATGTAATGAGATGAGCCTTGATATTTACAATTGCTAGAAGCATATTGTGCACAGTTAATGGTAGTTTAGCTTGTAAATAACAAGTTACGGAGCGCTTAGTTGGCGAGGTGAGTTAATATTATTATTACTTGTTCAGTAAAATTGTCTGAGACAAGAAAAATGATTGCAAGTGACATATTGAAATAATCGTCCAATTTATAGTAGCAATATTTATGGACAGTAAACATTTTGTTTTGTCATTTTCTGAAAACAATATTCTGAAATTTTTAAAATATACTTCCAAACCAATCAAGTTCACTCAACATTCACAAAATCTAGAAGACACGCTCTCATTACATATATATTATAAGAGGGATGAAAAACGATTTTAGTTGATATTCATAGTTTAATACCGGTTTGTATGAAAAAATGAAGGTGCTCATATGTAGTTCAAATCTTGCTGTGGGAAGTTTTTAAACACGAAACATTTTTCCATCAATTTAAATGTCGTTTATCAGCATTTAGAATAAAGCTTTGTGTAACTGAACCCGGCACCTCCACCAATATATATTTATCTTATCCTTGATTTAGAGCTAGAATGCATATAAGCAATCTATTTTGTAATGCAATATCATTCCATTAATTATGTTCATATTTTAAGTAACAAAATATAAAAGTGAAATTGACAATAATGAAAAAATGAATTATGGAACATTCGGTGCTTTTCCTTCAGTGTATTCATAAAATACAGAGTAGTATTTTTGAAAATGTTCTCCATTGATATTAATATTATGAATACTCTAGAAAATTGATGAGAATTCATATCTTTCAGGTCATGCAAAAACCATGATTACAGATCTCATTTTATCGGCGATTTTGTTAATACTTCATTAATTTTTAAAAAAATGAACCGAAAAGGATTCATTCACTTTTCAGGAGTATGCCCTACTCCAGAAAATATCTCCAACTAAGTTATATGACAAATTAACTGATCAGCTGAGCTAAGAAACTCACTAACTACTCCAATAATTAGCGTCTTGATGTTCTGGCTCTGGAAGCAAGAGAAGTAGTCAAAGCCTGCATGCAATGCTGACACAAACTGAACACCGCACACCGCACACCGAACACTAAACTTACTTGAGTCCATGGGAGTGTTTATATTTCAAGTAACAAAATATAAAAGTAAAATTGACAATGATGAGAAATTAAATTATGGAACATTTGGAACTTTTCCTTCAATATATTCATAAAATACAGAGTAGTAATTTTGAAAATGTTCTCTATTTATAATTACTGTACATGATGAGAATTCATTTCTTTCAGGTCATGCAAAAACCATGATCACAGAGCTCATTTATTTGCGATTTTGTTAATACTTCAAGAATTAGAAAAAAGAAGTTATATGACAAATTAACTGATTAGTTGAGCTAAGAAACTCACTAACTACTCAATAATTAGCGTATTTATGTTCTGGCTCTGAAAGCAAGAGAAGTAGTCAAAGCCTTCATGCAATGCTGACACAAACTGAACACCGAACACTGAACACTAAACCTACTCAGGAGTCCATGGGAGTGTTTATATTTCAAGTAACAAAATATGAAAGTAAAATTGACAATAATGAACAATTAAATTATGGAACATTCAGAGCTTTTTCTTATGTATTCTAAATACAGAGTAGTAATTTTGAAAATATCTCTATTGATATTGATATCAGGAATACTCTAGAAAATGACTGTACATGATGAGAATTCATATCTTTCAGGTCATGCAAAAACCATGATCACAGAGCTCATTTTATTGGCGATTTTGTTAATACTTCAAGATTGAAAAAAAAACGAACCAAAAGGATTCACTCACTTTCAGGAGTATGCCCTACTCCAGAAAATATCTCCACTAAGTTATACGACAAATTAACTGAATTAGTTGAGCTAAGTAACTCCACTAACTACTGCCAATAATTAGGGTCTTTATGTTTCTGGCTATGGAAGCAAGGAGAAGTAGTCAAAGCCTGCATTGCAATGCTGACACAAACTGAACACCTGCACACGCACACTGAAACTAACTCACTTGAGTCCATGGAGAGTGTTCATATATTTCAAGTAACAAAATATGAAGTAAATTGACCAATAATGAGACTAATTGTACATTAATGGAAACATTTCAGAGCTTTTTCCTTTCATATTATATTCATACAATACAGAGTAAAATTTGAAACTATTCTCTATTTGATATATATGAATTCTCTATTTATAATTACTGTACATGATGAGAATTCATTTCTTTCAGGTCATGCAAAAACCATGATCACAGAGCTCATTTATTTGCGATTTTGTTAATACTTCAAGAATTAGAAAAAAGAACAATAATTAGACAATAATTCAGCGCAATATCAGTTTTTTGTGGTACCTTTTGAGATATCGAAATTCTGAAAACAAAGAAACACAGATATTTTCAATATCTTCAAGATGATGTAAGTAATAACTATCTATCTTACATCACATAATCGTCAGGTGTATACGCTTAAAAAATCTGTATTCTCACAGTATTCGCCCGACAATCAGGTGATTCAACATAAATAGTCATTACTTACACCTTCTTGAAGGTATTGAAATTATATGTGTCTCCTCATTTTCAGAATTTCGATACCTAATACCATTCAAATATTTTCACCAAAAAAAACTGATATTCCGCGAAATCGACTCCTATGAACTCTTAACACACTGAACACTGAACATACTGAACACTGAACAGTGATGTGATTTACATTTCAAAGCAACCACATATCAAACAATCAGATGTACAGTTAAGTAGGTGTTAGGTTACTTACTTCCATTCCCTCCTGAATTTAATTAGGTTTATAGAAGAGAGAGAGATAGATAGAAAGAGAGAGAGAGAAACACAGAACACTTTAACACAGGTGCAATAAAGAGATTGATTTATTCAGTGGAATATTATTGTGAAAAATCATGTGAATTTAATTTAATTTTATGTTCAGGGATGTTTAAATTATTTTCAGAATAACTGATGACAAAACATTACACAAATATGTTTTTCATTACATTTTTGATAATTTTGTTTAACAAGAGTTATTGGGGTAAGAATGAGAAAATTATGATGGAATGGATGAATTAAAGGTAAGGTATGGTAATGAAGGTAAGGTTAAAGTTCGTTCACAAAAGACTATGGTCACAGTGATCTCGAAGAGTCTGACACAAATGTTGTATATTTTGTTGTATACGGGCTAAGAGATAATTTGTTCATTTATATTGATTGGTCACTAAAACACGAACGCTTTTATTATTTTACTCAGAATTGAAGACAGTATTTTAACTATCACAACATTACGTCAATTGCACTATATATACAGTGGACTAAATTATTTACAATGTTTGAATATACAATTTTAAAATCTACCAATTTTAAGTGAAATATATTACAATGTGCAATAAGTGTTGTAATAATAGTGCCAGATCATTATAGACTTGTGTTGCTTATTTCTACATCGGAAAACCAAAATGGCGTCGTGCGTGCTATAATGTCACGTGGTCTAGTGCGTGACCTTGGATAGGAAGGGAGGCAAGGTCGATTATGACATTATGACATTTATTTGCATTTTAGCTTGTATATTAGATTAAAATTTAATTCGAATGAATGAGGCCCAGCTCTACGAATTGGTAGTTGTGGATCAAGCAATAGTTAGCGGATTAACTTGTTATCACCCTTGAATACAAATGTTATTTTCTTAACTTGACAAATAGTTAGCGGATTAGTAGTGAGATTCGTAAAACTGGCTCTTGGTTTAAGTATTTTAATAATGAATAGATGAACTAGAAATGGGTTAAGTGATGTGCAGAACACCGTATAAAATAGAGTGCTCACAGATTCAAAGTTTGAGAGAAAGTGAAAAGGAAAATCCTACCTAATAGAGAAATGACAACACATCACAATAAGCTTCAGATCAAGGGCGGGGGAGGGGGGTTGTTCGTGGTGGGGGTGGCGGGGAGGGGTTTTAGGGGGTAATTTCTGTTTCCAACTCACCTTGAAGACTTGACGGCATAAGAAGTTTTCCTTCACCGGCAAAAGTCTGAAAAGTTAGTTTTGTTTTAGGTTATGTATACCGCCTGCTACGAGGCAGATGTGCCATTTGTCACAAGAAAAAGCTGTAACTAAGCTATCTTAGATACTAGATCAGTATGGTCCACTATTGTGACTAATGTGCCGTGAATTGTTTTCAATAGATTGGACCGTGTAAACAGGCATTCAGTGTTTTATCCCAGTTGCTGTCAAAGTACTTGGACCAACCCTTGAATCCAATGACTTGGATGAAAACTTGTTCCGTCTAAATATATCTCAAGTTCTAACTTTAAAATGGCACAACACTATAAACATTCCTCGTACTGGTCATCTACTTGATACCCACTATAATACCAGATCCCAGACATGTAATAAGTTGTGTTAAGTTGCTTACTTTGCCATTTCAGAGAGCTGGAGACGACCGTCTTTATTCGCGTCGAAAACTTGGAGCTGGAAAAAGAACAAAACCGATGTCAGCATCTCCTGGCGAAGTTTGTGTAATCTTCCAAGTATAAAATAGATGGTGTGAAATGTTTGTGATAACAAAATAAGTTCAAGTAGGTCAACAGTCTGTGATTTACTCTCCCAGAAAAGAAGAAAGTTTCCTACTAAATAAATAATTGTCAACACTTTTCACTGAAGCCTTATCACACCTCTTTGTGAAAATAGAGTATACTTCATTGTCTTGAATCTCATCTTAATAAAAGCTTGATAATTTGAACATTCCATTCACTATTTTTTTCTATGTTCGCGAATAAATTCAATTGAATGAAAAGTACATCAAACCCAAAATAATAGTATGCTCTTTGATTATTTATTTATCTCTTTTATATATTTATTTGATCTTTGATCAATCAGCTGTTGTAGAGTTGTAGAGTTGTAGAGTCAATAAATTATTTCATACTCTTGGAGGCCTATTCGTTGACGTAGCCCTATTATCTCAAAAATGTGTAAATTCACGGAAATAGAATACCATATTAATTGAAGATGGTAAAGTTATTATGGAGTTGATATACTTTATCATTCAATTACGCTGGTTCGTGAACATGGAAACAAATGGTAAAGATGAATTTATCCATCTTTATAAGCACCTTGAATGCGTCTCTCAAGCCACTAAGTGATATCAGCAACGTAAAGTGAACGGCCATTAAATGAATAGCTTCAACCACTAACAACCTATTAGCAAGTAATAACAACAGAGTAAACATATTGAGAGCGGGGTATAACCTAACCACGTTTAAACAATTTGTTTGGGGTACTGTGGTTTCAATTTTTGGGGGTCTTAATTGTCACATCTTGAGTGATGAATATTTTGACGTCATTCTAATTTTTCAAATTTCCTGACCAGTTAATAAAAACAGGGTTACCATTGTGTCGGTGTACTCGATCAGTTTGTCTTCGGATACATCGTTAATCTTCTTTGCTTCCTTCAGAAGATCACGCAGGAAGTTCTGTAAGAAAACAAAAACAACAACATCACTCCAAGGTACATACAGAGAACAATTATCTGGGTATAGTGTAACTATATGTTCCAGTATAGTCATACAATATAACGAAATATCAATGTCTTGTCCGACCTCTATGTAGAATACTGTGGAAGTGTCTGGGATCCGTACTCTGAACAGTAAATACAAATCATGGACAGTGTGCAGAACAAGACAATGCGGTACGTATCAAACCACCACCTCATTTGGAATAAACTAGATAATCATCCAAGTCTCAGCCTCAGTGAGTCTAGCTCAGTCTAGCAGTGAGTCTAGCACAGTGAGTCTAGCTCAGAGAAGGAAATATGCTAGCCTCAAGTGCCTGAGAAAGGCAATTGAATGTGAACCAGCATGGGTTGGAATCACAAATTGACTCCAAGAACCAACAATTATTAGCAAAAATGACCAGAAACAAAAAATCAGATTCCCAAGATATAGAACAGACATCGAACGTTACTCATTTTTGGGAAGAACAGTCAGAGAGTGGAATGAACAGCCGTAACTAGATCGAACAAATTCTTGTAACCACAGGAAATTCCTTGGTATTTCAAAGTTGTAAATAAATAAATACAATACAAAAATGAAATATCATTCAAAATATTATACGAAATATAACAGCATCAAGACAATCGTACGAGGGTGTCATTCATTTCCATTTATTTAAATATTAATCTCCGCCAATTTTCTCAGTTTGAAGCTGAAATCGAAATAATCCATACCAAATATCAATCAAAAGTATTTCAATCTCAATGTCAATTATTTATTTCAAATAATTTATAATCCTAGTTATATTAACAGTAGCAGCTCAGTTGCTAACGCACTCGCTTCATGTGATCCGAGAGATGAGGGTTATATCGGACCTGGTTCGATCCCCGCCACCGTCCATATTTACAGAGGTTTCCCTCTGTAGTCTAGGCTAATGCCAGGATAGTTCTTACAATAAGTCGGCCATGACCGCTTCCTTCCCACTATCCTTCCCAATACCCAAGAACCTTCATCTCATCATCGCATCATCTCATTAATCATCCATCCGACGCCATTAGATCTGCGCTATCACAACAGTGCGTCGTTAAAACCCAATATAAAAACCAATATTTGAACATAGATTAAGGAACTTCATTACTCTATGATTTAAAGTAGACCTGTTTTGCAAATACATATTGATAGTAGGACATATAATATTATGTAATGAAAAGAGTTCCAAATAAAACGACTCAAATTATAACTGTTGATATTCCCAACAAACTGTTGAAAGAAGTCGTTACAATTAATCCCCCCCCCCTCTCCTCACGCCCCCGGGAATTCCCCGGTTTCGTTAGCTCAGTCGATGTAGAACGCTCGGCCGTTATTACGTCACAGCACTGTTGGTCAGAACTTAATGTCCTCACGCACTGTGCGATATCCGTCACGCATTCGCAATGTCGCACGCACGCACATCACGCACTATTCGTTATCTATACACATTTTATTACACGATATTAGAATTTTTATAGTTGTGTGCGCGAGAGATGAGGGATACGAACGACTGTTCCCTCTATTACGTACCTATAGCGCGCGAATGTTTCGAACCTTTATCTCTCGTGGATTCGAGTGTCTATCCGGTAGAAAGGGAGAATACTTATAGAGGTTAATAATAACTTGACCTATATGTGTATCACGACATCATATCTTTTATATTGGTCTGATATTTTATGTAAACGCACTTTGCAAGGTTTTATATTTAAGTAGAAGTGAATTCTAGAATATTCGATATTTATATTCATGTGTCTACGAAAGAAGATGGTCTAATAAATCGATGATTTCAAACATTTCTTTCTGTTTGTGAACCTTTTTCAAGAAAGCAGATGTTTTCATACCCCCAAGGGCGATAATTACCTCCCGCCCCTTCTCCAAATTAACGTTGATTATACTAGCAACAATGGATTTTGATGAAAATATTACTGCTTTATATATGCAAGTGTTCCATTCCCATGAGAGATTATATGATTCTTGTATAAATATTTTCGAAAATATAGTCCTATATTTATTTATTTTATTCATATTGGGTTTAACGACGCACTGTAATGATAGCGAAGATCTATTGGCATCGGATGGATAATTAATGAGATGAAGGGATGATGAGATGAAGGTTTCTTGGGTAATGGAAATGATAGTGGGAAGCGGTCGTGGCCTATATTATGGGCCTACAGTTTGAAACCACGAAAAAACCATGTAAAGATGGACGGTGGCAGAGATCGAACCGGGTCCGAAATTCCCCTAGTCTCCCGGATCACACGAAAAGGATCGTGTATTATGATTAAGATTTGTTCAATTCTCCTTCCAGAACAGTATTTAACTATCGCCTACCTTCTATGTTCATACTGTATAGTAGAGATTGTAGACAAGCAAAGAAAATTCCTCATTCTCTCTCTAAAATTCATCTATTCTATTCACCAAAGTGACTCAGACATATCTAAAAGCATTTCCACTGTAAGCAGATTCATGTGTTTTCCACATGCCAATGTGAATCGATCGAATCAATTCATTTTATTTTGTAATAAGAACGAGTCAATAGAATAGGTGATAGCTTGCTAATAATAGGGAAGGTTGATTGGCAAAAACATGGCTGCAGCAGACCCCACGAACGCTTTCCCATATAAGCGTTCTCTATAAATAGCTAGACAAATAAAAAAAGCTGTGAAATTGTATTTTTCCGTCAAGCTTTCAGCGTCTTCAGAAGATAAGTCTAAACTCACTTTATTATTCGTAATATTGTGAAGTGCAGTTGAATTGTAAGACCGAGGAATATCGAGACATGTTTATCATGATATCTGTCGGAACTATCATTCGGTATTATCATAGAATAGAGGTGACATAGAGGTCACATTTGGTCGTGCTGGGTTGGCAGCTCTTAGTATGATTTGAAAGATGGGGGAGCACAGCTGGGTGAACTAGGCAGACGTTGTATAAGACGAGCGAAATGTTGTATGAAATTTAATAGAGATCTACGCACCTTGGTAACCGCTAATCTGATTTACATAAAACTTGTTGAATGTGTCCGTCATTGTTGTCCTCAAAGTCTATCCAACATAACTTCATTGCTTAGTACTTCAGAAATTATTAGTGTTTGCCAGTCGATTCGTTTTGATGTTATGGATAGCATAGGATAGCATAGAATGATATGCTTTAAAAGGTGAAATTTCTGAGCCATTCATTCAAATATTGGATGTGTGCCTTTCATTTCACACGATACTCCCGAATTTATGCATTTTAATTCAACAGAGAATTGAAGTTCACTTAAATAATAACATTCATCAAGATATTAGTTTTATTGTTTTGAACGTGTTTAGAATCACCTAGGAGCCGATTTTACAAACTCATATTAGTCTAGTTATGATGATCTAATTATTAGCTGAAGTACGAGAAAAACACACGTCACCAAGGGTGATTACAAGTTGAACCACTTACTATTATTTCATGAAACCGAACCTTTAAAGAACAACACATCCCTGAAAGTAGATTTTTACATTTTATTGAATAATGACAATATTTATTTTCTCAATGTTGGAGAAAACTATAAATCATCATCTCAATTCCAGTGATTATAATCAATTTTTTTGTCCTCCAGAGATCACTATCGTGACGTAGGTATTACCAATTCTATATAGAAACATGAACCGAATCGACTAATATCTACGTCACGACTCAGAAAAAAGGGGTCAGGTCCTGGAGGACAAATTAATTAATTCCAATTTCTGAAATTGAGATGGTGATTTCTAATTTCCTCTACTCTATAGGGAATTAAATATCGTTATTGTTCGTTAAAATCTAGTTTCAGGGTTATGACGTCCTAAAATTCCAAACTTTAAGCAACATCCGACTTTTTCGTGGAGGTGCCAGGTTTTTCTACAATCATGAATAGAGCGACATTAAGATGTGAATCACCGAAATTATTGTTTCATTTCAGACAATTCCTGTTGCTATATCACTGAAGATATTTAATTCATATTTCCTCAAAGTATTCAACTTCCTACATTCGACTTTCGACTTTCAACTTCCGACCTCCGAACTCGTCTTTGAAGACTCTAATATCATCTCGCTTCGCGTCACCTGAAGTAATATTGACTGCATGTGACTTTCCCGGTGTATTCAGTCTATAACGAACTACTCCGAAAATATGACGAATCGACTCTACCGATCGTCAATCCTATAACATACAGAGAACGGGCGATCGCTCAAGAGTTGAAGCGATCAACGACTGCCACTCTCAGAATATTGTAGCTGGGATTTTCAGTCATTCCCAATTCAGTAAAAACCTGATCGAGTTGAGGATCCAAGCATATCGTAACAAGTACTGGAACGAGTATCAAAATAGACTGGCTGACATTCGCTTACAAGCGTATTAGGTTGGTAATGGAACTTGATGTTTCTGTCTTCAGATCCTTCATGTTCTATCAAACTCAGAATGAAGCCGCCGTACATATTGCACGCAGCTACGTTTCAGCACTTTAAATATATATATATATATATATATATATATATATATATATATATATATATATATATATATATATATATATATATATATTCATAAAATCGAAACTTCACATGAAACCATTGCTTCCTAATTAGGTCTATGAGTGAAAGAAGGATCGTTTGGACGGTGCTCCACAGGGGCGATCTCACCACCCCATGTCCATTATTTTAAAATGAAAACAATGTACTTAGAACTTTATCTGCAAAAGTTTTGTGAGGCTCGAAAATATAACATGTTTTGTTAAAAATACATTGACATCCTGTTGTGAATGGACTTTCAATTGAAATGTAAAATAGAGTAAAAGATAACAAGATGAAATAATAATATAATAACGGTTAGTGAGGAGTTTCAAACTAGTTCATGTCCATTACTAATGTTCACTGACAAAAGGGATGCTAATTTAAACGAAAATAGAACGGAACAGAATAGAACAAAATGAATAGAACAAATAGGAGAGAACAAATGGAATAATAATATAGTCTACTGTGATAATTTCATTGAGCTATTTCGTATCGGTCATTTGTTTTCATGATTACTATGAATTATTCACTATTCATTGTTAACCATTTGTTCTTACTGTTTCACAGGAAATGAAGATTTGAATTATTGATTAAACTGTAAATAGTAATTCACAATTATACTATAATGGAAAAGAAGTTCGAAAAACATGGAAACAACGTAATTTCAGGAAATGTAATCAATCTTAATTGGTCACACAAACGATGCGCCAGTTGCACATTTCTGCTCCTTTCCATGCCTGTTTCTCCAGCTGACAACTCTCAGCTTTCATATGCTTTCGTCCATGGGAGTCGATTTGGCGAAATATCTTCTTTTTTAAGTACTCAAGTTCTAAGTTCTTTTTTTGATAATAACTTTTGAACGGTATGAGATATCAAAATTCTGATATAAATGAAACACAAATATGTCCAATACCTACAAGACGGTGTAAGTAATAACTATTTATCTCGTATCGCATAATTGTTAGCGTATACGGTTACATATTTTGTTTTTTAGAGGAATACGCTTGACAATTATGCGATATGAGATGAATAGTTATTACGTACACCATCTTGAAGACATTCAAAATATCTGTGTTTCATCTATTTTCGATATTTTACACCATTCAAAAGTTATCACCAAAAAACTGATATTCCGCTAAATCGACTCCCATGGACTCTTGAGGTCGTCAGCTGTAGAGGATCGGAATGGAAAAAGTATGTGACGGTGAAATGACATGTTCCTTGGAGCGGCTCTTTCACTAGGACTGGGTTCGATCCCCAGTACATCTTGTTGGGTCTCCGCCATATAGGGTCTCGTTCACGGACTCTATGTGGACCTCTATCCCGGGCTTGCTATTTGTTAAAGCAGGCCCACAAAAGAGGCTCTCCATTGATGGTTGGGACTTTGTCGTAGTAATGGAGCTTTAAACTAACACCAACCAGTGAACATTTTGATCTACAGCTGGATTATATAGTCCGATAGCTGCAGATCAACCGTATAATTTGTGAATATGTTGAACAATTATAATATTAAAATGTTTTTTCGTGAGAAGGCTCCTCACTTCTTCTGAATATGGAATAACAGAGTTGATATTATGGGAATAAAAGTTGAGGAAAATGAAGATATAATTAATGTGTGCATCAAGTTTCCCACAATACAGGCTGCCGAACTGAGCTATCTGTGAAGCTCGTAATATGATTACATATCATATTTCACCTGCTAGATTCGTAGCATTGCGTTTCACTTTCATTATTCATACAGGTTCGAAGGCAGTAATCATATTATCAGTAGTCAAAAACTGATGAGCAGAATTGTATTATCTCTCAACGTTGAAACCAATTCCGAAGTGATAATTTTAGTGAGTCGAGTCGATCAGTCACTGATGAAACATTTCTCGTGAAAATCAAACCAACACCAGGTATTACATTGTTCGATACTGAGATTTGATTTCCAGTATTCGTGAAATGATCAAAATGACATTTTCTATGTGACAATTCTGTTCAATTTCGAGTTTGTGTTCGGCCATATACATACCTTGGATTATATAGCTGTATGGATAAGGAATTCATGATAATTCCTAATGCAGACTTCATCAAGAACTGGTTGACTATTGTTCGCTCGACCCCAACAATAACCAAGTTATTTGGGGTACGAATGACCAGCTAAATTTGAAACTATGAAGTGATGATAAGTAAACGAACGTTTACAAAAACCCGTGTCTTGTGGGACTCGAGCCCACGCCCAACGGCCTACAAATTCTGAAGCGGTGCCTCAGCTGAGTGATCTACCAAAGGCGACTTCAGAGCTAGGAAACATGAGGGTGAACTGTAATATCTTTCTGCGTTGTGAATAGAGTTCAAATTATATTGTAAATCGGATTACTAAATATCCTCAACGTCTCTCGATCGAGTACCTATAGGCCTAGAGTATGTGCGAGATATATTCTACAAAGAAGACGTCAATGTCAACAGAAGAAATGCTGCGCAGAAAATTCAGTGAACACGTATATTTGCTTTTCCGATTTTCTACATGAAAAGGTTATAAAGCATATCGTTTTGAATTGAATGCGTGGTGCAATAAATAAGAAAGAAATATAGTTTGTACCGCGGTAACAGCACATTTTCGGGTTTTCAATATGTTACTGGTTTTTGTACATTTATACATTTATACCACATTTATATTACTTTGTTGCATATACATCGCTATACAATAGCTATAGCTATAATTCAGGATCATACACACATTCGTTTTGATGCTCTGTGTTTATGTTTCAACTAGAAGTTACCTCAAATACAGATTTCAACGATTATACATATTTGTTTCAATGGTGCTTAACGATCCCACCAACAGCTGGGTTATACGGGAGTACGAATGAGCGGGTGATGGAGAAACGATGAAGTGATGATAGGTGAAAGGACGTTTCCAAAGACCCATGCCTTATGCGGAACTCGAAACCACGCCTGACCCGACTTCAGTTTCTACGATAGCGATAGTTGACTGAGCCATGGGGGCGGCTACAATGATTATCGATTCACGGAAATGAGGTATTTGAACATTAAATGTTCAAAGGAATACTAATTGATCAATTGATATCAATGAACACATATCGTATAGGCGATAAATGACAACGGTATCGACGAGCCTTTAAGCCGAACATTCCTTTCATCCTCGTCCATTACTTTCGATCATGTTCAAAAGTAGATCAAGTAGAGTGGTCGCTCTACTAGTCAAGTGCCGTCCATGTGTAGCACTTGCAGATCAACGCACTGGGTTTTACTTCAAGCATCAAAGTGAGGGTTTTCGCACCATTGGATTTCGAGAACTAAAAGCCAGATCCGCTTTCTCAATGTATTTACAAAATATGATTTTGCACGCAACAACACATTTCAAATTTGATAACGATCGGTTCAGCCGTTAAAAAAGATATAAGGTGGTGAAATAGAATACAATGAGCCAATAAAAGTATATTTCCTGTTATTTTCCAGGTTGTATATTGATGAATGATTTGTAGGATTCACATGGCATACAGTTTTGATTTCACACCTTTTATATGAAAAAGTTTTTGTAGTTGCCAAAAAATTTCAGACATTGACTTCAAGTTTCACCGGCAGGGTTTTGGGTAGGTTGATTATACACTATACTACATCTGTCATCGCTACCAAATGACAGTATTACAGTTTTTATGTAGCCACAGTTTAAATCTGACCAGGGAACTCATCAACCTAAACCAATAAGAACGAAACTTAAAGATTCTACAGCGAATCAGATTAAAAAGGGCGGACCATTAGCTGAGTAAAACATGCTAGAATGTGAGATTAAAAGCTAATGGGTAAAAGATTGAGATTAATGATTCCATTAGGTATATCTTACGATATGATCTTATGTTAGAATATTTTTTTTTCTCCTTTCCCCCCCCCCCCCCCCCCCCCCCCCTCTCCTCGTTTCCTACCAAGACTTTCTTCATCATCTCGTCAATCTATACTTTCATCCACGAAAAATAAAGATCGTCCATCAACTGGATGAATTTAAAAAAAAATCTTGGTTCAGGTTTGAAGACTCAACGATTATGAGATATGGAGTCTCGTTTTTCGTAATTATATACATCTGTGATATTTGAGTTTGTGATGTTGGTAGATCCTTCAATTTCAGTGGATATAAGTATATCACGACATTCTAACGATCTCATAGGTATAGACCTGGAGGTTGGTGGAGGTTGTCAGAAGAGGTAGTACAAGATAGCAAAATAGAGAGAAGTGAAGGGTTGGATGATGTCAACCCGAAACGAGAAATTAATAATAAATCGAGTAGTTTCCCGCTGTCACGCAACAAAACAGCATTTACCTACTGGGATACAAGATCCATTATCCATGACTCCTGATTCAGCAAGAGGTTTTAGGAAGTGGGTCACCCTCGATGAAAGTGTTTTACTTAGGAAGCATCTAACTTGAACTCATCCTGAAAATGTGAGCTTCCGGAAATACATGGATCCAAAAAAAATCTCACTCCTGAAAAAAACTTGATTCCACAAACCTTCATTCCAAATATTACCGATTCAAAAAATTCCTCATTTCTAGAATACTCGATTTCATAATATCACCATCTGAAATGGTGGTTTCCGTTGCTTGTCCGAATTAATTCCAAGGTGAACACAAGAAAACCTCATTCTAGATTGGAAAAATCACAATTGCTCATCATTCCAATTCGAACGCATTCCAGATATCACTACCGCAGATAGTAATATCCAGGTATCACAGATTTGTAACAGTGTGCTAAGAGCACTCATCCTGTTCTACTCGATCCTGATGTGACTCGATTCTGCATAGAACTTTATCCAGTTTGAACACATTTTCAACATTTAATTGCTTTCTATGGATGAGTTCCAATCGGAATCTGTTCAACTTGGAATGTGTTCAACTCGGAATGTGTTCAACTTGGAATGTGTTCAACTAGGAAAGGGTTCAACTTGGAATGTTTTCAACTCAGATTATATTCAACTCGGAATCTATTCAACTCGGAATGAGTTCAACTCGGAATGAGTTCAACTCGGAATGAGTTCAACTCGGAATGAGTTCGACTCGGAATGTGTTCAACTTGGACTTGTTTGACTTACTTTGAGCTCATCCGCCTCGATGTAGCCGCTGCCGTCTGTGTCGTACTCCCTCCAGATCTTCATGAACTCCACGCTCGACTCCAGGGGGTTGTCAAACCTGAACAGCAACAGGAAGTTCTCTTCCATCGGGAGCAACTGGGCGAGCTGGAACAAAGAGTCGCGTGTCATGTCAACACGTCATAAGTGTCGTGTCACTTGTCGTATCGACGTGTTAACAAGGAAACGGAAGTCATCACTTCCTATTTTATCATACGGAGCTGTGTAAGAATCAAATTCAACCTCTACAAAATCAGAATATTCATAACTTCAATATGATTGGTGGCCAATTGACTTCAAGCATTAAATTGACTTTATATATTGACCTTTATATATTGACTCTATTGACTTTTGCACGCTTGAAGAGTGCATGGGAATCGATTTAGTGAGAAATCAGGATTTTGGTGATAATTTTCTAGCGTTTTAGTTTAATGTATCAAAATTATAATAGAATGGAGACCTTTTAATTACTTCGAAGATGGTTCGAGGTATAACCATTCGACTTATATCGCTTATCGCGTATACAGATAAATCACACAATTCTCAGCTGTATCCGTTCTACAATTATGTGATATCAGTTGTAACTTACACCATCTTGGAGTTATTGAAAATATCCGTGTCTACTCTGTCTTAGAATGTTGATATCTCATATCATTCGAAAGTTATCACCAAGCAACTGATTCCGTCGAATTTACTCCCGTGAACTGAATTCGCCCTTCAAACTGAGTCTTGTCATACCCCAAACATCTGACGTAGTCTCAGCGTATATTTCAGGTAGGTCTACATACTCCTGAATCGAATGAAATATTATTATAAATATTTCCTGTTGGTATGTCAATTTCGACAATATGCTCGTTGTCTTCATTATATCCGCATTACAATAACAATATAAATCACTTGCCAATATGTTATTTTAGATGTTTAGACATTTGATTATTAACAATTTACAATTCCCATGAGATGAATCTTAATATTCTCTGTCTTTTATAGTTGAAGACAATGGAAACCTTGATTTATGAGTGTTCCTAATCCCTCAAATTCTCATAGAGAGTCAATAAATTCACAATTATTCGAACATATATGGTATTTTTCATTTATATGCATTATGATTGTTCCAAAACTTCCTAATGATACATGAATATCTGATTTATTGTAATTGTTGTATTCATTATCATAATTGTAATAAATATAGAGTTTAATGATCCTTGTCTTCAGAAACTTTGGAAAAAGATAATCTTCTTGAGATATGTGCGAGATATATGTTATTACTTCCACTTGTTGATGAAACACATTGTTATATATAATATTCAATTGATATAAAATCTCTTTCTCAATGACACATGGATATACATCAGTATGAAAACTCGTTACTTTTCTCAAGATTCAACAATATGGAATTGAGTTTGAAAAATCATTTTCAAAAGTCAAATGTTGAGCGTTGAATTTTCCAATGTCCAGTATTTCACGATCTTAACCTAGATCATTATGATGATCATGTTTAACTATCTCTGATCCAATTCATGAAATGTTGTATTCACTGTAGAGTTATTTCGTTCATTGTTGAGATTTCTAAAATGATATTAAAAGCATCTTTGTTAATTCATTTTATTTAAATTTCATCATCATATTTTATTATTTCATTATATTTTATCGGAAGAAATTTCAGCGTAATTTCCAAATTGTTCCTCGAAAATCAATGCAATTTCTGTGAAGTTTTAAATGAAGAATATGACTAGGAAGCAACTAAACAAGTTTATTTGCAAAACTAAGTTTTCACGGATAAAGTTCGTGAATATTTGTGAAAATTGTTGAAAAACATTCAGCTCAGCTTCCTTTCTATGAACAGATGGAAAACTATTTGAAAGTACTGCTTTCCGCAATGAACGAGGGGTTTAAATTAAAATTCCATACCCACGCTCAAAGAATTTCAATCTCAGATAATTAAACCTTTATAGGGTAAGTCAACATTATACTTTCAGAGCTCACGTGAAACTACATTTTACGAAACATCTGTCTTTCGTAATCATGGATTTATGTTCCCATATATTCATTCATATTCATATAAATTTATATATAAATACGGTATATATTTTAATACTTTCTGGAAAGTATTAGTACCGAACATTCAGCTTACATCGCGTTGTCGAAAGTTTACAGCTAAATACTGTGTTTCTCAGCTATATACACACACATATATATATATATATATATATATATATATATATATATATATATATATATATATATATATATATATATATATATATATATATATATATATATATATATATATATATATATATATATATATATATATATATATATATATATATATATATATATAATAAAGTTATTATAAAAAACTGATATTTCGCTAAATTGACTACCATGGACTCTTTAAGTTAGCTGTGTGGTCTTTTAATCGGGGTGAATTCTAGCAGCTATTGACAAAATGTGCCCATTGGGATCGTTCTGTTTAACATGGCATGGAGAGAGAGAGAGACAGAGAGAGAGAGACAGAGAGTACGATGAGACGGAAATAATGAGTGCTTAGTAGTGCTCGGTAGAACATGGGACAAATCACCCTTGGGGATAATTCTAACTTGAAGTGAGAATAAATTAAAGAAATGTCGAGATGATTTTAATACAATGTGGTATGAATTACCATATCACAAGCTCTATTGTCCTTTAGAAAACGTTTTTTTTTTCATACATTTTATAACTGCTAGATTTCCGAGACGAGTGATTAGTACAAACAAAGCAAACTCAAGTTCAATGGAATTCAAGTGAAGAAACGTGTGCCGAAATGAATATTGAAATCACTGGTTAGAAAAAATTAATATTTATGAAAACCGTTGGAAGTGCAACAATTAAAAAATGGGATTATCGTAGCAGTAACGGGTTATCAAGCAATATCTGAAGTATAACTATTCGACCAAAAATAAATTGCAATTTGAAATATCTATATAGATCTTTATCAAAGACTATGTTATCGGATACACGATTGCCGTTCGACACATAATAATAATAAATAATACTAAATAACAACAATGAGTGAAAAGACCAATTATTAAGTCAGCAGGTATGATTAATTGGAAATGATGTTAGATATGAATGTAATAAACTATGTCATTGAGAAGTATCAAACTATGATGGTTCAATATATCACTCTACAATAGATAATAATATTATGAATTTTATTTTCTAATAGCATTCATAATTATTTGCACTGAATTTTGGGAATATAATGCTCGTACTGCCAATAAACAACTTCATTAAATCGTCTGAAAAAACTCGGTATATAATCATAACAATTTATTTCGGTGTCTCAGGCAAGGTCTTCTATATTATTGTATATATTGTATTCTATATTCATTATATATTTTAAAACTATTATCAATATATTGTATGATATTAAATATGTTTTCTATTGTATATTATCGACAATCTGTATATCTTCAAAAATAAATTAAATATACAATATTACGGAAAAGGAGAAAGCAAATGAAGAAGTAGAAGAGTATTCGACAATTTAATCTATTTTATTCTCCCACTGGAATGCATGTTTCTAACCCTGAAATTGCTATCTTTTTTCAAGTTTATCGTTTGTTAAATTAGTCATCTTATACTAATTATTCTTTGGTGTGGTAACATTGCCCTGGTGACGATCCTACCTTTCATGCAATGCCTTTATTGGGGAACAATGATTTTTTATCCAGTTTCGATGTTATCAACAAATAAAAGTGAAAATATTTAAAATCATATTGAAAAATAATAATCTAGAAGGTATTTTGTCTCAGGGCACCAAATTTAAAGAAGTCAAAGAGCTATCTACGATGTTAGCTGCTACTTCTTACTTCCCCCAACATGATTCCTTAAATATTTACATACTTCGTAGCAATGAAAGGAATGCACTGGCACTTAAATGCCTTTGTCCTCGAGGCTTCCAAATATAGAGTAAGAAACTTTACTATATCTGTTCTGAAATCCTACCTACTTGGAACATAAAAGAGGAGTCTCTTTTTAAAGATCCACTATAAATTCTTTGCTACTCTTTTTTACCCCCAACTCTCCTAGCTGTTTAGTATACTAAGATCTTTTCTATATCAGAGTTAAGCTGAACAAGCTTAGAGGAGAGTGAACTCGTGATCAAACTTATAACTGCAAGCTTATATACTCGGGCGAATCAACAGAATAATGGCAATGAGTGAAGAGGAAATACGAAAATATGAAAGTGTGTTTAGAAATTAAAATTCTCAACACGAGGAATGGAGATGTTTACAGAAATAAAAATACGTATTGATATTCGAAGTTTGAGTTGGACTTTCGTTAGGCTATGGAAATGGAGAGAATAGTCTACTTCGAAATATGAAGCAAGACGAAATCGGGTTTGAATCCCGGTGTAGAGATGAGTATATATATATATATATATATATATATATATATATATATATATATATATATATATATATGTGTGTGTTTTTGGAAATATCGAAGCTTGGCGCAATATCATTACTCCTCAATTAGGGCTGGACCATTATTAGCAAAGATTATTAGGACAATTAGGGCTGGACGCACGGTCAATCACGGGTATGTAGATTGAACGTCTCATCCAAGGTGTGTAGAGTTCTCGCGTACATTTCATACAAGTCAAGGTGTGTAGAGTTTTCGAGTAGCTCATCTCACAACACATTTGCCACGTTTGACTATAGCTACAATACAAAATTCACTTTGTCTGTATGTATATCTGTACTTTTTCTATCTCTTTCTATCATCATCTGTACTTCTTCTATCTCTTTCTATTGCTATCTGAACCAATACAACTTCCATCCCACATACTATCTTGAATAGCTCTCATCTCCTTTGCATTGTTGAATACTACATGCAATTTATACTTCTCTTATTAGTTCGTATTCCATCCATGTTCCTAATTTACTGGGATTGTTCTCTGTTCCCAATGTTATTTTCGATACCGGATGTTCATACAATCTCTGGAATTCTGGAATTTCATCCTGCTATGTGTGGTATATATATGAGTCTCCACGAGAGAAGATGGTTACGGACGACCGTCTCCACATGCCACAGTACTAGCACATGGATGTTTCGCACCTTCATCTCAAGTGAAAACTGGTATATGATCAGATTGAATGGGTTATCTTTTGAAATGAATTACCAATATCCAATAATCAGACTGATAAACCTCAATGGAAAACGAAGAACATTGCTTTTGTTTTATTGGATGGATTTGATTGGGTATTCATTGGATTCCATCCCACTCTTTTGAAGCTTTGAATATGTCGTTTTATGAATGTTTGTATGCTTCTTTGAGGTCAACCGATTTGACCGATTAACATGAAAATTTGTCTGGATACGAAGATTAATCCGAATTAGAACTGTATAGATTTGGGGTCGAATCAGTTTGACAATTTCCGATAATAATCATCTCAACAGTTTTTTTCAAGGATAAGTTTTGGACTAGGTTGAAAATTTGGCGAAGGGTAGATTAGACCTACATTTGAGAGAGTGGGTCATGAAATTTGGAAACATCCTAATATAAACCTGACAGAAAATTCTCGAAACACAAACATCATCAAAAAAATGCAGATATTTACTAAATGACAATTTTCAAGAAATATAGCAATCATTTTACATTTTCGTTCCAATCAGACAAGCCGTTTTGGAGAAAATGATCGAATATATATTTTTTAAACAAATATCTGCCAACAATATCGATTAAGAAACATTTGTTTCAGAAACAAACAGAAAACAGTAGAAAATCAAGAAACATTTAAGAAACAAAGAAAATTAAGAAACATTCAAGAAACAAAATCACTTGTTGACCATCTATTTTTACATCGCCGCGTATCGTTACATATAAATAATATCTAACCTTATGTGAATATTTATTATGGATCGACAATATTTTATAAGATACTTCTCTGAATGTTGTGAAGCAATTTCACTACAATAAATTATCCGGAAAGCCACTACGATCGCTTGTGGTTACGTTGACACTGAAAATGTTAGGCTGTGAGTAGGTTCCTCTTAAGACGAAAACTAGATAAACGCGAATGTGCATTGAAAGAGTCAATTTTCCGATATAAATTGCTACAACCTGAGAAATCATGAAAAGTAGGTGGAGGAGCCATGTTCGCGGACCAGAGTCAACAGAATCAACTATAAAATCCAAGTCAAAACAATTAATATTCATCAATATAATTTCATCATCAATAGATTATTTTTGTTTTTATCATATTTATGGGGCATACTTAATTATATTCTGAATGTATTTTTTATTTATAATCATATTCAATTCATATTTATTATAGTTCTATTTTCACATTCGATTTTTCTATATACTTTGAAATATTTCATTTTGTCTTTGTTGTATTAACAATAATGTATCACATTTTTTAATAATGAAAAATATCCGAAAGCTCTTGGAGAAATCACAGCAAGTTATCGGTGCAAATTCGAATTTTCAATCCGTCAAGGCATGTTTTTCTTTAAATTTCCTTTCACTTATCACTCTATATAGTTTCATTATCACCTGCTCATTCGTACCCCCAAATAACTTGTCTATTGGTGGGGTCGTCAAGCAAACAATAATCAATTGAATTGTTTGTTAAGCGAACCATAATGACATAGTCACTGTTTTCCCCGAAACCACGCTGTTTTAAACGGCCTTTACCTTATCACTTCATATAGTGTCGTTATCACACGCCCATTCATGCCCCCAAATAACCTATCTATTGGTGGGGTCGTCAAGCAAACAATAATCAATTGAATTGTTTGTCAATTGAACCGTAATGACATAGTTACTGTTTTCCCCGATAACCGCGCTCTTTTCGATCAAGTCAGTGAACTGGTCAGTGGATGTAGGTAGACGTCATTTAATGGATACCAACCCATAAAAAGACACGAGAATGGAGAGGGAACTCATTCAATTGCGTGATTCCAACGGATAAGAATGTCGTACTGTCTGAGAACATCTAAGCTTCTCTGACCACAAATAAAAGATGAAAGTCTGAACGTATTTTTGTCAAGAAGCATTGAACGTACAATTGGATGATTCTTTCGTTTTCTTCTATCATTTTCAATACTTATAATGGGAAACATCAGGGGTTATATTAGTGCGCAGTTGACCCTAATATGCGCAGTTCTGAACATCAAAAATGCAGCTCTTAATTTCAATTCGCGCAGTTGTAAAACAACGAATATTGTTAAATACTGAACGTTATCAAAGAAGAATCCGTCATTGAAATTCGCGCATTAAATTAGTTTAAATTAGACATTAAATTAGACAAGTGGTCTCTCCACCTCTCTTAAAATAAGAATTTAAATCATCAGTATTTTCGACAGAATAAATATTGTCTGCATCTTACGATGTAATTGTTAATTTTGTTTCTTGCACGGTTCAAGTTACATGATCATTTATAACTGTGAAATACCCCTGGCGAAAACTTTTTGCTTGGTAGAGACTGAATACGCCTCACATTTATGAAACCATTTCGATCATACAACGTAACAGCATTAAATCCATATCATATGAATTATTTTTGCAACCAAATGGCAATACACTTGATTTGTAGTATACACGGAATAAAGAGAGATAGAAAATGGTTGAAAGATTTGATGATGATAAACGACGTCAAAGGTAATCAATTACTATTATTACGAGCCCATGAGTGAGTCTCGGAGGAGCTCAAACAATATTAATGCAAGAAGAAATCAATCTTATTGTCATAATAGAGAAACGTAAACACAGCTATAACTATAAGTGCAATTCGAACTTCACTTGAATTATTCTAAGACATAATTTCAATAGATGAATATCTGGAGAATATTTTGTATTTGCATACTTGTGTCCACGAAAGAAGAAGGTCGTATATCAAAACAACAACTGCAAATTTCACCATTATATATCTAAAGACATGTAACATCCCTGAAGATGGATTTTAATGAATGAGGACGATATCTGATTCCCTGATTTGAGAGAACACTCGAAATTATTATCTGAATTTCCGAAATGACATTAATTTTCGTCCTCCAGAGACCACGAGTCATGAAGTTGGCTTTACCGATTATGTATAGAAACATGAACGGGATTGAGTAATATCTACGTCACGACTCAGAAGAAGGGCCGAGTCTAATTCACCAAATATATAATAAATCTTTTTATTTGAAGGTTATAGACAAAACTCTGCATGATGCTAATAATTATTCACTGTAGCGCAGTGGTTAACGCTCTCGCTTCATCTAATCCGGGAGGCGAGGGGAATTCCGAACCCAGTTTGATCCCCTCCGCCGACCATCTTTACAGGGATTTTTCGAGGTTTCCCTCTGTAGTCTATAGGCACAATACAGGCCACGACCGCTTCCTTCCCACTATCCTTCCAATTACCCAATGAACCTTCATCTCATCATCCCATCATCTCATTAATCATCCATCCGACGCAATTAGATCTGCGCTATCATAACAGTGCGTCGGTAAACCCAATGTAAATAAAAATTCATCAAGTTGACTGTCATCTGACATTGTATTGTACATATTACATTTCATTCTATAGTCCTTCGGGCAAAAATGAAGAATAAATTAAAGAAATGCACAAATTTACCAAATATATCAACAGTTGATATAAATTCGAGTTTATAGACAAGCCTCTGCTTGATTATAGTAATTATTTACTCTCACGGGGTGAACAGAAAATCAATTCTCTAACCCTTCTACATTTCATTTCCACTCTCTTCACTAATTCAATAAAGCCAATGTTGACTGGTTGATTCATTGCTTCCTAAACGACCCTACCAACAGCTAGATTATACGGGGGTATGAATGAGCAGGTGATTATGAAACTATGAAGTGATGATGAGTGAAAGGACGTTTACAAAAACCCATGCCTTGTGCGGGACTCGAACCCACGCCTAACGGTGACTTCAGTGACTGAAGCGTGTCTCAGCTGACTGAGCTACCGAGGGCGGCGAAGCCAATATTTAATTGAATACATTCAGGCTCTATAACTCTGATGGAAGAATAGAAGTTCACACATCCAATTACTATCTATACCATTACATTATTACCCGTCAACGCCCTTCTCTACTTTCACCCTGTCTGTTCACAATATCCTATTATCTGACTCTTTCACTCATCAATTAGTTCATTTCATTACCGCCAGGTGTGTTCATTACGGCTTCAACACCATGTAGATGTAGGGATACCAACAGACCTACTAATGTAAAGGTGTACCGAATCTCATACTGATGACATGTCAGGTATTTGTGGTTTCTTGCGGTCAAATCAGAGCCAGAGGTCCCATTTGCCTGACGTAATTTAGTGGATTTCCTTGTGAATTGGATGTAGATGAGAGTGGCTACGCTACCGGTGACATTGCTGAACTTACAAAAACTATCATTTTCGTCCAAAACAAATGCCCCCTCTAACATAATAAATCTACTGAGCCGTGTGTAGCATTTTTGAGTATTGTTATTGTATAAAGTTCGATATAAAAGCGATAGTGGCACGACAGGCAAATGGGAACAACGGAACATAGACTCAGATTCTGACCCGAGAAATATTTCACTTGTAAGACGCGAGTCAGTACTTCTTATTATATAAAGTCTGTTAGTATCACTGTTACCAAGCGAGATAACATTCCAGATAAACATCAGTATGTGACATTATGATACACCGGTAGTTCAGAGATATTGATAGATTTTACAGTTTTCCCAATCCCCTTATTCTGTAACTTCAGAAGAGATGAAAGTACGGTGAAATGTGACGGATGCATTCAATGCATCGCCTACATGGTGTCAGACAATTATTCAAGAGAAACATATACACATCGTTACATTTTCATTATCAACATATTATATAAACGATCTCAGTGGCTTTCCAGATGAAAATTATAGTAAAACTGCTTCACGTCATTCAGAGAAGCATCATATATAATACTGGTGATCCATAATAAACATTCACAGTGGGTTACATTTCATTTGTATATAACGGTACGCTGTCAGATAAAAATTAGTTGCAAAAATATCGTGAATTATTGCTATATACAACTGATCTTTTCACCTGCGTTATTGAAAACTTTTGTCATTATCATTTGAACAAATATCGCCTGCATCTTTTGATATATTTGTCAATGCATATCTTCCAATGTCAAATTTGTATGATCATTTATTTCTTTAAAATCACCCACGAGAACTTTTTACCCTATAAAGTTTGGGAACGGGACGCCTTGACACATACAGTTTTGTGGAGTGTTTGCTTATAAAAAAGTTTCCTCCAGTTATCGACTGAACTGAAGATGATGTCGCTTACCTCTCTGATGTCGATCTTTCCGTCTTGATTGTCGTCATAAGCCTCCATGAAGCACTGCTTCAGTTCTACCAACATGGCGTCCGATACGGCCTGAAAACAAACAAGTCGAACATTTCATTACAAGGGGCTATTCTTCAGACCGGAAGTAGGTTTTACACTGCTTCAGTACTGAATTTCTGAATATGAATAGGGGTGTAGGCGCAATATTTGAATAATACCACCAGGTATCACTACACCACAAACTATAACCTTATTTGAGAATTGATTTGTTTGTGAAATGAGTTATCATATTTTAATTATTCTTTTGTGTGGTGAGATCGCCCTCGTGGTGCCCCGTTCAAACGATATAATCTTTCATTCATTTAATTGGGGAACAATGATTTTGTATGAAGTTTCGATTTTATTAGAGAAAAAAAATGTATCACTCATTGAGAATCCGAATGAAATACGCTTCTCGTCCGCTCCACATCCGCTCACATTCCGTTCATGTGAAGCCTGCCTACTCTGCTGTCTTTTCATCCCATGAAACATGTTGTATGTCGTAGGTTATGAGTATGTGTGCTGCAGCTGAACAATAACGCTGGCACGTGATAAACTGGCGAGGAACCATTCCTGAGACGACATAATGTTACGCCGCACAAGACGCAAGTGGAGAGCTCGCCCAGCAATAACAGGCTGAGCGGAGACCGACGAGAAAATGCACGAGAAAAGAAACATGTAAGTTGACTCGCATAATTCTCTCTCCCTTTAACATTTACTCTATTGCTCTCTCTCTCTATCTCTCTCTATCACTCTCTCTGTTTCTCTCTCTCACTTCAAATTTTCTCTTAACTCAAGTAGAACTTCAGGTTATATCACACATTCTACATTGGGTGGACAACAATGCCCCCCAATTAGTGTCCACCAACCACAACAGTCAACATCAGAATTAGTTCCATCCCACTTCCAATTATTCCTACGTTGAACTGACAATCATGCTATATTCCCCTAATTCCTGTGTAAGATCGTGTACATCACAATTTTCAAATAAGAGATAGAAAAGATTAAAATCGGCATGTACAAGAATAGTACTGGAGGTGAAGTAGGCCTACTTCTCGTTTTGCTCGAATACTAGAGGATACAATCATCATATTTTCAATTACTTTCAGTTAAATGTCAAACCGTATTGAATTTTCATTCAAATTCACTCAACTTTCTACTCACATCACAACCAATCTTGTGGCATCAATATTCTCGTTTTTTTCACACCCGGCACCTCCACCAATATCATCAACTATATTCAAGTTATTATAAAATGTATATATATTGTATATATGTGATCATTAAACTTCCTGAATACATTCCACTATCCAGGTATGTGGGATGTTTTAGCCATGTCATGAAAGATACGTCTCGAACGTGACTCGAACCCGGGACCTTCACATTGCCGGTCTGCTGCTCTAAGTATAGCCATGACATAAGAGTAATATCTCGGTAGCTCAGTGCGAGAGCAGCAGACCGGCAATCTGTAGGTCCCGGGTTCGAGTCCCGGTCGAGACTTATCTTTTATAACATGGCTAAAACCTTACGGAAAAGTCACGGACCCAAATTGGTATAATCAGGCCTATCACTCTATCAATTAGAGGTCGTGGCCAATTAGTACTTCATACGAGTATTTGCTTCGAGAACTGTGGAAAACCACGAGAAACCAATGTCAGTATGTAATTCATGAAAATATGACGGTTCATACATGTTTGTGTATTGGCAAACACGCTTCCATTTAATGGATTCAATTACACTTACAGAATACTTACAATTCAGCAATTCTCAAATCAATTTCAGTTGCAAAATGCACAATTTCGAATCAATCGAGAAGTAGAATTCCCCTCAATTCTCTCACTGGACCCTTATTCCTGAGATAAATGAGATGTGAGAAAAATAAAAGTAAATGAGAAAATGATTATCTCACATGAAATGGCCAATTATTATTCCTGAATCAATTTTTCTCCTTTTTTCTCATATCTCAATTTTTATTTCACTTCCTATTTTGATGGATCTGATGGTTTCTCACAATCTTTATCGTATTTCATTATCAAGAATACTAAATCTGATGAGAATTGAGATGAGAAATTTGTCTCACTTTATTTTCTCACATCTGATTTATCTCAGGAATAAGGCTCCTGATCGCTTCATTTAGTTTCCATCTGATCGTGTTGTAAACACCGACGCTCTCATGTGGACGATTGTGATGACGTGATCCAGTTGTTTACTGGAAAGTTTACTGAACGCCAGCAATGCACGTTTTACAGCCGAGCAAGTAGTCTAGTCAATAGGTGGTGCATGCTGATGCAGCGAGTCCCCTGTGTACCCTTCCCCCTTCCCCCTCCATTACTTCCGTCTCTATACTAACTCTCCGTCCGATCATTGTAGAGCATTGGGAAATTCTTCTTTTCAATGATTCGAAATTGTGCATTCTATTTCACCGAAGATGGACAGGTCCGGTAACTTACAGAGCACTAATTATAATGCTTCATAAAAGTGTAGCACTAATTGAGCACTAAATCCTGGCCAAGTTTCATAATTAGTGCTCGAGTGGGGGGGGGGGAGTTTACGGACCTAAGGTGGACAGCTTTAATTTGAAAAGGTACACACTGTTGTAAAAACTAACTGTCATCTGTCCTAAGAATCAACTGTACAAAAACCCAACTGACTTAAATACCAAATGTAGTTCATCAACAATACCAACCTTAATGAACCCCTCTATTTTACTTCTGTACAGGTTGCTCAGGAAATAGAAATTAAGTTTAGTTGGATTTTAGGTCAGTTGATTTTAAGAACAGTTGAACATCCCTCCTTAATTTCATTGTGGATTTATAGAACTAGGAAAACGCCATATATGCGTTGTTAGACGAGCGAATAGTAATAGTATGGGTAAAAATGGGTAAAAACTGCTTCGAGTGGTACCAATTTACCACATTTTAAGTTTTTTCTACATAATGGCTGACCTGATCGAGTTGAAAATTTTCAGAAATGTGTATCAGAATGTAATTCAACTTCACGTAAAATTTAATTTTTTCGAAAAATAAAAATATTTTCTTTTTTTTCCGTCATGTTATTCTAATGGGTATTTTTGAAATTTCTGAAATTCATAAAAAAGTTACCACCGGATAATGCCACAAAACTATACAGATATAAGTTAGATGAGGAACCATATTGAAAAAAGTTTGAAGTTGATAGCTGTAGCCATTTGACCTGTGGAAAACCGACAAAAAAACATGAAAAAAGAAAAAAAACGAACACCAATTTTTTTCAGTATGTCAAATTGAATCCTCGCTAAAGCTCGTCTGATGAAGGCCCTGAGACTTGAAGATGTAGTTGTGTTTGTTACCTCAGGACTGACGTCAGTGGCGTTGGCACTCGACACGAACTCTCTCAGGAATCCGTCCAACTCGGTCCCCTCGATGTAGCCGTTACCTGCACACAGACAGACACACATGACGTCACACTTTAGAACCTCTCTTCACTTGTTTTCACAAAGTTCAACACAAACCTAGGGCAATAGCTATCTGCGAAGGATACGCAACTTAGCTCAACGTTTTTCTAGATCTATGAAACCGATTAGAAATATATTCGTGTATGTTATGTTGGTAGACGACCGTCTTCTATCTTTATCTATCTTTATACCAAAATCGAGTATTTTCAAATTTGTCTTTTTTCAATTCTAGTCTACTGGATTACTATTTGGCTTCAAACGCTGTGCTGAGACAAAAACGAAGCACTTTATTACCAACAGCGGGAACAAAACAACGCTGACGATAAATTCCAAGTCACACCAGAGCGTACTAACACAGCAAAAACAACCGCAACCTCAGTTAGCTATTCTATTTCTTCGGTTGGTACTTGTAATAAATTACTGAATCTAGGAGATTGTTACGTGTACTTGTGGATTAGAACTGAGATGGATGAGATTCTGCGGATAAAACTAAAGACAATCGAGTTTCTTTAATATGTGGTAACTAATGTAGAAGTAATTTATAGCTACGTATATAATTTACGACTGGATTGAAACACTACGCGAACTGGAAATGTAATGGAATTGTATTTTAATCTGATAAACTTGATTTTAATATTTTCTTGAGTGGCTTTCTAATATCATCATGTGGTGGAAAAGTAGTAAGAAATAATCAAATTGAATCAGTATGAAATATAAAGTAAGAAGTGTGCATAATATGTTGGGTTGGAATAGTTGATATATGTATTCAAGGACATGGTTGAACATTCATTATAAAATAGAAAAGTGTCGCTAGATGAAATTAACTTTCAACAAACATCCCGCTTTAATTCAAAAGTCACCGCTAGATGCCTCTTTAAAAATTCGGGTAGGGTCTATTTGGTTAAATTATTCAATAATTTTGTCATTTGCAATTTTGTATGGCATAATACATGCATGCTCTAGATGATATCGATAGAAATAGCATCGATTTGAACTTAAATTTCAACATCCATTCAGTTTTCAACGAGCTTTTCCTTCTTTATTCAGTCTCATGAATATTTGATGAATACAGCGTTCCCAGCTTCTCTTGTGCAATGAACCAGCTGGGCAGTGACTGTACAGCATTCCGAGGGCAAAGGTCAACAGTGTATACACACTTGAATGGCGACTCGCTCGTCATTTCCATAATGGCTGTAATTTACATTAAACGTTGAGGATAATATGATTATAATTATGTAAACGTACACTCACTCTGTTGCCAAGTTGTCGTATTGAAGGGGATGAAATTATTCCATTTTGAAGTGACTATTCACAAACAGCCCTACTGGGTATAATTATTTGGTAAAACTGTTTTTCATGCTATTTAAATTAACTTGGTATTATGTTTGTTTGTTGGGGTGGTAAGATCGCCCTTGTGCTGCCCCATTCGAACGATCCTACTTTCATCCCTAGCCTTAATAGGGAACAATGATTTTGTGTCAAGTTTCGATGTTAATAAAAAATAAATAAAGAATGTTTGTTAGGTTGGGCCACTTTAGATCGGGTTTTTACTTTATTTTCGGTATCAACGTAACATATAAACGATCGTAGCGAATTTTCGCTAGCACTTAGTAGTAGTAGTTTTTCATTTAAAACTTGGGAACACAAGTTTCTTGATATAATAACACTGTTATTCTCCGGTGTTTCAAGAAACTGCTGTTCCAAGTCATCATGAAATAACTGAGGTGGTCGAGTGGTTAATACACTGAACCGTCATTCAGACGACCGAGGTTCGATTCCCGCCATGGTCGACCATCCTGACAGGGGTTTATCGTGATTTCCCTCTGCCGTTTAGGTCAATACTGGGATGGTTCCTTAACAACATGACACGACCGATTCCTTCCCACCATCCAAAAACACATAATAAAATAACCTTCCATCTCATCATCTCGTATATCATTCATAGAAGCCAATAAATCGTATTCATCAGTGGAGTACGTAGTTGATCCCAATATAGAAAAAAACAGATATAAATATAAAACAAATATAAAACAAATATAAAAAAATATGGAATATAGGAAATATAGGCTAGTTTTGATTATTCCATCATTTAGGCTGATTATTTGGTGATAGCTGCTAATTCCACTCTTTGACAATTCTTTCCATAGAAAGAATTAGAGAAGAGGAGATTAGCGAAGAAATGAAGAGCAGGTGAAAGAGACAGAAAGAGAGAGAGAGAGAGAGAGAGAGAGAGAGACATCGGAAGAGTACGTATATGTTTGTGCATTTTTATATTTGATAGAGAAAGAAAGGAAAAGTGAGAAAGACAGAGTAAGGGATAACGATAGAGAAGAAGAAACAGGAAGAGATAAAGATAGAGAGAGACAGAGTATGGGATAACGACAGAGAAGAAGAGACAGGAAGAGAAAGAGATAGGGAGAGAAATACATACAGAGAATTTGTATTTGTTTGTGTGCTACAGAGAAAAAATAAGCATTGACAGAGAGAGAGAGACAGACAGACAGAGAGAGACAAAGAGACAGAGAGAGACAGAGAGAGAGAGAGAAAAAGACAAAGAGGTAAGTTTTCATAGCTCGTACGAGAGCTATCCAATTAAGGTTTTGAAAACCGTGTTTTATTTGAGTTGAGAGAAAACAAACCTTTGCCACAAATCTCTTAATTGCCCCTCAGCTTGGGTGAGTAATTAAGCACAGCTTTATCAAGCACATGCAGTGCTTTGGTTGTGTAAGTCACAACAAATGATTTCAAGTCTCAAACAAACGTGCGGTGCGTCAATCAGAAATATTCAAATTCATTTCAATATTATTTACAGGCCTATATATATATATAGTGTCCAAAAAGTTCAATTATAATAAAAATATATGGTATGAGATATCGAAATTCTAATGAGAAATAAACACAGATATTCATAATACCTTGAATATGGTATAAGTAAAAACTATTCATACCATATCGGATGGAGTATAAGATTAATAGTCTTCACTCATACCATCTTGAAGGTATTAAAAATATCTGTGTTTCCTTTGTATTAAAATTTTGATATCTCATACCATTCATAAGCTATCGTCAAATAACTGATATGTCGCTAAATCGACTCCGATACACTCTTAATACAAAAACGATCATGGTGGTTAGCGAATTGTTCCGAACAATTCTGTTAGTAAACCATCGACTAAAGAGATACTCAAGACGTCCCATGTAGGTTACTTCACGAGATTCAAAACCCTTTCATTATTATCTGAAGTTACGTCATTCATCGCTACACATTCCTAGAGCGCTGCCAGCAGTCAAGTTGAAGACTTGGCAGACAAGCCAGGCAAGCATCCATCTAACCGTCGACTGAAGCACAATTGCTGATACGATTCTGAGCACTCTGAGCGGTGATTAAGGTAGAGACAAAGGAGTGGGAATGGATCTTAATCTATCTATCTCTTCATAGTCTACGAGTAAACGACGTTGTTCTTACGTGAATACAAGTATACTTAATTACGTCATCAAGTATTTACTTTGATGCTCTGAAGTTCGATACGACGAGGAAAAGAACTCGTTCAATGTAACATCACGTTCTTACCAATGTTGCCTTTACTACGTCTATCTCCGTAATAACATCATTCCATCAGTTATCTTCAACACCTTATACATACACTTCTTGGCTCCCGTTAGTCAAACATCTTTCCTCGTAAAACATGAGTAAAAAACAGATAAAATGTGTGCTAATAGCATTAAAACGAGGCTCGACGTTTCGCTGAGATGTTACGTCGTTAAACAAGCGTCTTCAGATGTGTGTAACGTATATAAGGGGAATTCTTTATTAGACCAACTGCGTAAATACCGTCCCTATAGTAGCGATACTCGAAATAAGAAATAGATAGATGTGAAAAACATTGTAGATATGTACTCAAGACATGTTGTTGTTGTTGTTGCTGTTTTATTGACATTTCATATGGAGAAGAGCCATATCATTGTACAATCCATGAAGCCTATTTGGGCTTGAGTGTGTTATAAAAATAATGAATCAAACGAACGCGAACACAAAATAAATTGTCACGCAGTGCTCAAATAAAACTAACTTTTACTTCATTTCATTTCATTCATTCATTATTCCGAGTAGATCGTTACATTTTTCACTGACGTGAAAATATAAAAATCAGGTAAATGCACAATATATGTCAGGTCGAGAATGTTACATGAAATGTAATAATAGAGCAATGAATACGTGTTATTTTTCATAAATACTCGACACCAACTGATTCACTGAACCGTCATTCAGGAGGCTGTGGTTCGATTCATCCTGGACATTCATCCTGAATATATTTCATTTGGAAATAGTTCATTCTATATTCTGGACACGTTCATTTTTATCAATGACTAAACAACAACTGTAACAAAATCCGACATATTTTCTTCGATGAGTTTATGAAAAACGAAATAAGTATGATTGAGTGTGAATGATAATACTTGTGAGCTGAAGTTATGATTTAAAATTTCGTTCAAATCCGCGTTTTATAAATTATTAAGAGCCCGCATCTTGGTCAGATTTACAGGGTGCACTTGGCTACGGGCAAGATATATCTAAAGAACTACAAACACCACGGACTTGCGTTAAATTGCAATCAATAAATACCCTCACAATTAGATGTTTCTTGTCGAATTTTGGGAAATAATTCCATGATATAGCAACAATTCAATCAAAATGTGTATGAATATATGGTTTTCATTGTTAAATTTCTGGTTAACGAATGATAGTAGAAAAAAATCACAAAGGAACATCTTCAAGTTGAACTTTGCTTATCAATATCTGAAATCCTGATTTGCCTATAATTTCAGTCTTCCCATTTTTCTTGACCAAAATGTATAATTGACTAGATTTTGTCAAAATAGAAATATGGAAAACTCCGACATCTAGCGGTGGTTACTGGAACTCTTAGAATGTCATCCCTTTTCCACTTTACAAGACTGGTTGGAAGTGTAGCCTAACTATGAATGCTGTCACCTCAAATATACGCAAGAAAAATATTCTCAGCTAAGATGAGGGCTCTTAATACGTGTTAATGAGTCTAATTATCAATTAAGTTATATAATAACATAACCAAGAGTATAATGACTGTTGACGTAGCTTAATGCGCTCGTTAAAATTTTGTAAAATCTGCCCTATTAATTAAAGGCTGTCTTTGTTGTCGTTTTAATTAAGTTAACTCTCAGCTTGAGCTCCAGTTAAATAAGAAACTGCTCATTCTAGTGTTTATTTTCATTTGAGAGAAAGAATTCTTTTCGAGAGTGACTTTTATTTCACTGAGATGAATTTAAATATATATAAAATACTGTATATATTTTTCATAATGGAGAGCACTGTTTTTTCTCTGGATTGAAAATAATGATAAATTATCGCATAGCATTTTTCAGAAATTAAACCATTGATAAATAAGAGGTTGGCAAAGTTGATGAGGTCATTTTCGAAAGGCAGATCGTATGAAGTAAAAGTGGGAGATTCTGTCCATAGTCGTCCCCAGCACTTTACGGGATGGAGTGACTTTCTTCTTATTGAAATGAATGTGTATGTTTAAAACTACATTCATTTGTAAGAGTATAGGCCTACAACGTTTACAGTGTTTTGATTTCGGGATATTAAACAATTGAGTATTCAGTCAGAATATTGATGAATAAACAGCATTAAAATATAAATAATAACGTTCTTATTTTGTTTAAATACCATAGTTTTATATATAGTAACGAGATACCACACTCAACGTCAAGGAGGCGTACATATTTGTGTCTCGGCAGCAACTTCACACCGCTTCGCAAACCAGGACGTTTCCGCCATATTGGATATTTTCCAAGCAATTCATTCTATTTTTACATCGATAATTTACAATTATAGAAGGCCTTGCTTGGAAGCTATTGTTGTAAAGGTCCAACATGGCCGCCCGATCGGAGCGATTACATGCCGCCAGTCGGCCGAGGAGTAATGTATCTCGATAAGTAATATATCTATGTATATACCAACCACGCTCGACACTCGAACGAAAATTCAAACATAAAAATTAAACATTCCGTATATTTTATAGTCTTCAATTATTCAAACAATCTATAACAATCAAACCATTTTCATCCCTCCATTAAACCTATCTATTATATTCTACCATTCGGAACGAATTCGAATCTCGTATTTTATTACAAACGAATTGGTTTCCGACCGATCGAGCCAGCGATGATGTCTCTATAGTCACGGCCTTGTGTATCAGTGAACGGCGAGCACCCTGTTATTTACAGTGACTAGCTGACAACATCAAGTGGACAGCGGTCCCCGCGCGCTCGTAAACACCGATAGATCGATTTACAGTTGAATAATGGAGATCGAACTTGTCCACACTTGTTGGTTTATTAAATACGACTTTTATTCGGAGTAGAAATGAATGTTAAGCTTTTTTATTGGTTTATTCTTTTATAGTTGACGTTTGAATGGATGAGCGATAGGGAAGATATCCATTCCACTTTTATGGAGCTTTGTATGTGTGTTTGTTTGTTTGTTTGTTTGTTTGTTTGTATGTATGCACTGGTCTAAATATGTTTCATTCAGCAATATTCAAATAATACAGTATTTGGTGGAAGCGCCAGGTTATTCGTTACACGATTTTGGCTTCATTTCCCTCCAATTTGATATATTTATATCAGATTTAAATATGTTTCATTGAGAAATATTGAAATAGTACACTATTTGCTGGAGGTGCCGGGTTATTCGTTGTACAAGTTTCGCTTCATTTCCCTCCAATTTTATATATTTGTATCAGATCTAAATATGTTTCATAGTACAATATTCAAATACTACACTATTTGGTGGAGGTGCCAGGTTATTCGTTATAAGATTTTTGCTTCATTCCCCTCCAATTTGATATATTCATATCATATTCAAATATGTTACATTGAGCAATATTCAAACAATACACTTTTGGGTGGAGGTGCCGGGTTATTTGTTATACGATTTTAGCTCAATTTCCGTTATGGGTGTAGCCAAGATTATTATGCAGAGCAATTATTTTCATCGACCATCTTAGTATTTGAACATACATGTGTATGATTATGTTTTCTGTTCACATTTATGTTTTATGTTTTCACTGATATAGTGAGCATATTGAGCTAGGCCTAACATTGGGATAACACTTAGCCATGTATATTTTACATAAATATGCCTACAGCTTTGTAGAAAATGTGTAATCAATTGTTCGTAATGGGCACTACCTATTGGAATATGCTGTACTCGCTTATATTACCTTCTATAGACTCAGTTGTCAGTTGTTTGAAGAATTTGATTGACTGACAATAATTGTTGTAAAAATATTAGTTCTAATTATCTACACATTCTCACGTAATAACACTGTCATCAACTCATTACAATTCATAATGAACATGTGTGATTGACAGTCAGTAATTTTTCAAGGTAAACAGTAAATATATTCAATCGATTATCACTTTTTTAGTGATTAAAGTTCTTTATAATTTCTTCAGCAGCTGGTTAAATAACTCGACTTAATTCATAACCGTTACTTTTTGGCAATTTATGAAATTATAGAATCATGAAATTTGGCACTTTATAAACTTTTCCTGAATGAGAAGAGAAAAGTAAATATATATTTTGGCATAAGGTTTTCGTGCAGCATTTCTTCTGTCTACATTTTGATACGCTTGTTTGTAAGATTATTCACTTCGATATATAAATTCTGTATCAATAAAAATAAAGACTCTGCCTTTACAATAAAGGTTGCCCATTAGACACACAATAAAAAGAATAACAATGAGAATAACAAATTAGTGGATGACACAAAAAATAGTAAAAATATTGATCCAAAGTCTAGGAAAGATAATTATGTAATTGATCACTTATTTAGAAAAAGAATAATAAAACATGAGAAAATACATATAATATGAAAAATATCGCTACACACTGAAATAGTTCGAACTATATAAATGGTTTCTAAACATTGTTACTTCTATAATGTGTTACGATATAATTAGTTATTGTTCAAACTCTCTCTCTCTCTCTCTCTCTCTCCCTCTCTCTCTCTCTCTCTATCCCTCTCTCTCTCTCTATCCCTCTCTCTCTCTCTATATATATATATATATATATATATATATCCCTCTCTCTCTCTCCCTCTACCGCTCTCTCTATCCTTCTCTCTCTCACACTTTCTCTCCTCACTTGAGTCCTTTTTAAACGAATGTTTGAATGGCGTTCTCCATGTGAGGTGATTAACGTCAGATTTATGTATATTTGATAAAATCAGGAGTACCTAGTTTCGTGGGTGGAATCGATTGATCGTCCATGAACTTGTCAACTTGAAGTTGACGAGCTACGAGAAGGTAGTCACGCACGCACCGACGTTCGTGCCAACCTTACAGACCGAAACCTGGTTTAACGAGATAAAAGACAGGAGAAAACTATTCCTCATCATCAAGGACGAACATTGGATATTTATTAGGAAATCAATGAATGTGTGTCTTTGAGAGACGAGGCGGTCTCGATAGAATTGGTTCCTGGGAAGTCGCTTTTTGGTACGTGTGTAATAATCGTCTACAGAGTGACTGTCCAGGTGGAGTGGCACTGATCAAAGATAAAAAAAAAATAGTCAAAATGACCAGTTGCGCCTGTTGTCACAAGCCGAACTGATCGAAAAATAAAATAAGAGGCAAACTGACCGGATACGTCTGCTGACACAAGCCAAACGGTAGGAAGAGCAGGAGGGCGATCATGTGGCCGTACGAATATTTTGTCGGGAATTATTGACTTTCCATCCCAACAACAATGACAACAACATCAACGATTTTATCTGAATGATGGAACAAAATCGATGCCTCATGCAAGACGAAACTCACGCTCAACTGTGAAGTCAATAACTCTAAAACTGTGCTTTAGCTGATTGAGCTACAGAGGGCGGCAAGATGTCATGAAAAATCTGAATTGATTATATACTTTCAATTAAAACAGATGTTACATGGGGAAGATCATAATTATTCAAGATACTTCCATGTGATATTTTTGAAACTTTGGATCCGAATTAAGTTTCAAATTATAAGTTGAACTTTGAACAGAATTAAGGGTAATCCATCGCGAAAGTCTTCGTGCTTAGACACAATAAGCTTATTGTCATGGGAAGATGACTGAAAGGATTTCATAACAATACTTCATTGAACCAGTTTGATAGAGATTTAATCAGAATGTCCTAGTAACGAAAGTTCCTTTTCAACATTCCAATAACTCACGAAAATGCTTTCAATATCGATATGATTACATTAGGTATTCATTGATTTTCGTTGAAGAAGTTGGATTGGTCTTTTATAGATTAAATCATATACACTAGGCAAACGTAGCGTAAGTGTTGTACGATAAGCGAGATTTTATATGAATTGAAATGGCAAGCTATACATAGACCCACCTTGATCATGAATCTAATAATGCACTGCCTTTCTGATTAACACATCTATAATCTCAATCATTTCAAAATATAATTAATTTCATTTTTTCATTGTGTCAATATAGCTTTCTTGATAGCTTGAATTGATTCAGAACAATTACTTATCATAATGACTTATAGCATCAAAACGCTTCATCCGATTCCTTTAAAACATTGGAATAATGTCCATCATTTTCATGCATGAATTTCGTCAAAATTTGAATTCATTCAGAGAGAATTGTGTCCTCATATTTTCTTCCCCAGGTTATTTGTATGAGGACTTTCAAAATTTGAAATGTGTTTTCTAAGAAGTTGTTCAATCGTTTGCGCAAAAAAAAACAATAGATAATGACCAGCCAAGTTAGATCAAAAAATTCCTTTTCGTTTGACTAAGAAGCGCAAAAAAACAAAACAGAAACTTTTTCAATTCAACTGATTTAAGATTGTGGCTGATTATTATCAATCCTAGCATTCTCATCTCAGACTGTGTAAAACCACGAAAATACGTCAGAAAATCAGAGAAAAGATTGAAGAAGTATGCTCATTTTTCTTACCGTCTTTATCGTAATGACTCCACACCTCCATAAACTGATTCGCTGACAACTTCTTCAGCTCACGGCTATGTGGATCGCGATACTGCCTCATGAAGTTGGCAGCCTTCTCCAAGTTCAACTTCTTCACCGCTTCCGCGGTAACAGCAGCACACATGATTCCACTTCCGGTTAAACGACTGCGATTTCGCGCCAAAAACCTGCAGACAGACAAAAGAGATTGCCAACGTTAGAACAGAAAATATAGAATGTATGTTTAATGAGGAGAGAGATATACCGTTTGTGGACAATCGTCAGGAAAAAAGAGAGAGAGAGAGAAAGAAAGAGATTAATAAAGCGATATGAAAAAATGCTGAATAAAGAGAAAAACAATGAAAAGTATAGAAAAAGAAGTTGAATAATCATGCTAAAAATGAAGAGAGAATGGATATGAGATATAAAGAGTAACAATAAAATGTTGAAAGTCTTTCATTTTATAAATGGATTGCGATTGTGTACGGTGTTTTATAATCGCATGTTCAATGTGATATTGGTTGAACAGAAAAAATAGAGAGTAGATGGGAGGGGGGGAGGGGAAGATTGACGAATAAAATGATGATGTATACATCAAAGACACCTACTCTTTAATCATTTAGCTGCGACATCTTTTGTCAACACGATATCAAGTTTTCCATCCAGAAAAATAATAAATATCGACATAGCATCAAGTTGAAAATTATAGTGGTACTTAATTTTGATGTACAGGCCTTTTCTATAGTCATCAAAAAGGTTATTATTCCTCAATGGTGAAGAAAATATTATAGGGTTTATTGAATAATTTGAATGGAAAAATGAAAATTACACACTATCGATTCTGCGTTCTCTAATATTTGTGGGCGTCTATAAGTAAACTATTATGAGTTTGAGAGAACTCTCGCTCTCTCTCTCTCTCTCTCTCTCTCTCCCCCCACCCCCCTCTTCCTCTCCCTCATAAGATCTACAAATATTCGACCCACTCTAACAACTCGGCTTCAGAGCCTCATATCCTGGCAGGCTGATGTTATTAGCCAATGAGATTCAGTTGAAGCCAGTTGCTAATTCCACCAGACACAATTATTCTAATTGGAGCAGGAAATGAAGCCGATCGGTGATTGGCTAAGACAGGTCTCGGCAGCGGCTTACGACAGATCAATTCGGTTCTGAGATTCAATTAGCCGAGCTCTCGGAAATTGTTATTCAAACTAGTTAAATGGGATCCAAATCAAACTTTCATAACACTGAAAGATGATTTAAGTCATTACGTTGGTTTATGTCAACAGTGGTGTGACTGTGACAATAGTAGTTCTTCAAAAGTTGATCGGGTCTGAATCAAATTGAAATTCGATTAAAAATACTCTCTTCTTTTTTTAACCATATCATTTTTTAATGATGTACATTCTGGTAGAATGGACACAGAATCCATTGGAGTCGCTTTAGCGGAATATCAGTTTTTGGTGGTAACATTTGAACGGTATAAGATATCGAAATACTAAAAACAAGAAAACACAGATATTTTCTATGCCTTCCATGATGTAAGTAACCATTTATCTCAAATTGCATATAATTGTGAGGAGTATACGGCCAATTTCTTTTCTACCGAACGCCTGACAATTATGCGATGTGAGATAAATAGTTATTACTTTTGGCTTTTTGAAGATATTGAAAATATCTGTGTTTCCTCGTTTTCAGAAATTCGATCTCAAACCGTTCAAAAGTTATCACCAAAAAAAAGATATTCCGCTAAATCGACTCTCACGGACTCTCAAATAGGATTCAGATCAAACTCTCATAGCACTGAAAGATGATTTATGTAATTACGTGGAGGTTTATGTCAAGAGTAGTGTGACAATAGTTCTTCAAAAGTTGATCGGGTCTGAATCAAATTCAAATTGGATTAAAAATGCTTCTTTTGTTTGTATACCTATTTCATTTTTTAATGATGTATATATTCTGGTAGAATGCATACCAATTAAGCGTCCAAGGGAGTTGATGTAGCGGAATATCAATTTTTTGGTGATTACTTTTGAACGGTGTAAGATATCGAAATTCTAATGAAAAGGAAACACAAACATTCTCGTCTACGGCTCGTCCTCGTCTAACAACTAGGGCTTTTGAACGTCTGGGCTTTGTTAGCACAATTATTTTCCACTTTTTTAATTATGTGTGAGGTTGTTGATTATGTAAATTGAGTTACAGGATTAAAATAATGCAGATGTGTTTTTGACATCATAATATTAAAACTCATTTCATACCACACATCTGTGCCGTTTTGATTAGATCGTGAAAATAATGAATAAAATAATTGGAAACAAGAGAAATTTTCTTCATAAATTAGATGAAACGTATAGTATTGTCGTTTTCTTGGTTTCTGCTGTCGTCAACTCGACAGAAAAAAAACAATGCTGTGCCAAATCGTATTATATTGTTGATTTATAACACTTTTTTCTCTCAACTTTTATTTTTCTCGTCAGTGAGAAAGTTTTCCAGTGTTCTACTGTATTCCAGCGTAACTCCCTGAGGTGAAAGTATAAAAACCAAGAAATAACAGTGTGAGCTTTACGAACCACATAGGAAGATTGCCAACAATTGTGTTGAAGAAAACTGCAACCCAGTCTTTTACTTCATAGGATTTCAAACCACTTGAAAAACACTGAAGGGAGAAGAACTATGGTTCCAATTAACAATTGAGAATGAGATAGAAAACACATTGCATTGACCGTAAATTGTACAGATGCAAGAACTTTGATTTTACCCTTCTTCACTGAACTTAATTCAAATATTTTCAAACAAGACAGTCTATTTTCTAACAGTCTATTCTGAAGGATGGATTTTGTAATAACAAAATCAACGATTTTTTTTACTCCGACTTACTCAAACTTGTCTGTGTGAGATGTCTACTTTTTTATTCTATTCACAAAGATCGTCTACCAACTATATTGCTGTAAGAACTCCAACGATTACATGAGCTCGCTACAACTTGAGAAATTGACGCTTTTGAAAGCACTAGTTCGTTTCGAATTGCAAATCTCGTCTGATGAATCAAAATACTACACAGCTTATCACATATATCACAACTTCATAAATATACCAGTAATATTCGCATTTATCATGTTGGTTTACGTCCACCTTCTTTATTGGATACATGGATATATTGTGTACGATCAATGATCGACTTTGGCACTAGATGGCATTAGTTACGATTTTATTTCTCACTCTCAATTTACATATATAGTTATGACAATGTGTATAAATAAGGTCACTGTCTTCTAGATAGAAATGGTACCTTGAAGCGTATATCCACAGTCCCTTGACAATGTACCGTATCCATTACGAGAAGGCCGTGCGTTGACCGAGCACGAACAACGAAGCGACAGCTGCTCGTAAATCTAGTATTCAAATTATTCAATTTATTCGAATAATTTTCATAGCATCAGTATTTGCATGGCGTTCCAAACGCACACAGATAACAATGTGCACATGCATGATTTAACACACCAAAATGGTACAGTATAAAGTCATGAAAATTAATGTGTATACATCTAAAAATAATGTTTCCATCGAAATTCAGACATATCATATCTGCAGATTTCATGAGCGGCTCAAAAATATGATTGTCATTCAACCATTTAACCATTCATCATTCTAGAATAATTCAATATTGGACAATTCAGTTTCAATGATTGTAATTCTGAATGATTATTTGATGTATACTCAAACCCTGAACACCTATGAATATATTCATGTATTCATGTGTTTCATGTATATTTGTATAAATAAACATTTCATGTAGAACAACAATATTATATAAATTGTATTCGATTAGCACAACTTTACATAACGTGAAAAGTGATGTACGGAATGATCAAAACATATACGATAACAAACCTTTCAACCAGTCAGAACATAATATCATCATGTTTATCTTTCGACGCCGAACTAGACTGCATTTACCGAGTATGTTACTCTAAGAGTAAACGCTGTCAGATAAACACCATGATGGATAGGAGAGCCACGCGAAAAAACTTGGTAAATAATAAAGCTGTGAACATCGAAATGAAATGTCAACCCCCATTTCGAGAAACATCAATTTTCATTACTTTTTGATCACACTCTCTTACCATCGACAACCAGTCAACATCATCGATTTCTAGTAAACATAACATTGGTGACAGTGGGTGGGATGTTTGAACTTTTTCTCGTTCAATCCATACACGAACATGTGTGAGTAGAATAAGGATTCACGAATTCGAAGCTACAGATTGAAATGTATTTCAGCCACAATGGGCAACATGCACGAAATGTATTTCATTATTCTACATCAAAACCAGGACTTTTACCGCGACTGCTACTTGAAATGACTTACTTGACCTAGCTAGCTCCAAGAGACTAAGGACTTTCATTGGTTACTATTTACTATTGGAGATGAGTAGCAAAGCAACATCTCCAGGGTGCTTAGTCTAAGCACCCTAAAAGGCTAAGCTAAGCAGAGCTAAGAGAGCTAATCCAGGCTAAGAGGCTAAGCTAAGCTAGGCTAAGCACCCAGTTCATTTGTATTTCCACTGTTGTCAGCACAAGACGCTAGCTTTGCTCTTGAGGTGAGCTATAAAATAGATCACATTTTCACGATCCAAGAGACCATGACTGTTATTTTATCGTATTGTCATGGTATTTAGCTCCACCAGAGAATATTATTCAACCAAATTCCTCAGTCTCTTGGAGCTAGCTAGCCTAAGACTTCATTTCAAATGGAAGTCGCGGTAAGGGTCCAGGTTCCTCAGAATCAATGAATCTGTGCATTTATTCAATGTTGAATTAAAATTGTTCCTCTTTCGCATATTAAATAATAGTTACATACTTATATCAACATGAACATGGCTTCTCAGTACTTCATGAAGTCACAGAGTAAGTCATCACCCAGCATAAGACATATCCTATTCATATCATATTCCTGATTAATCTTTCATGTCATGAAATTCGTTATCAATAGATATAGAAGCTCTCAAAACACTTGTAATATTGAATCAACAGGTTCTGAATAATTTACGTATTTTCAAATGGATTTTGATCGCATAGTAAATGTTTGACAAACTTTTTTGGCTGCCTTGGTATTGAATTCGTTGGAAATATAATTCGTTTGAAATATAATTCGTTTCATGTGATGTGGAACTAAATGAGAAATGTGAAGTTGTTGCCTATGGAGATATTTCGAGGAATTGAACTAAACCACTGACATCAATAGAACAATCATTTGTTTGACAGATTATTATTATACTTTTTCTCTCAACTTGGTGCTACATTATCTGAAATACCGTACATTGACCTACCATGTATTTACATATTGTGGAATATACCAAACACAACTTGGACTCCCAAACACTCGTAATGCATTCTCGTTGAGAAATACACCTATAACATCCGTTCAGTGTTCAGTGATAGAGACTACGTTCAGTGTTCAGTGTTGTCGACTCCAAGTTCTATGACAGTGACGTCACATCCGTGTATTTGACTAAACTAGTGCTTATCATAAGAGTTCGAGTTGAAACTCCACAGGTTTCATTCGTCGAATTAGATTGCACGACCAACTAGAAGAACTAGACCTCTATTCGTCCGTCCTTGTGTGTGTGTGTGTGTGTGTGTGTGTGTATTTGAGGAGAAGTCTTTCTCGATAGGTATAATACACACGGAACTTTCGACAAAAGAAATAGAAAAGATGAACGGGAGAAAAGTGAAGTGGAATGGAAGAGGATGAAGAGGGTTGGTTGGAGAGAGGGAGGGGAGAGAGGGGGAGGGGGATAAAGTTGTCTCTCTGCAATGCGGAAAATGTCACTTGAGTGAAAACGACGGAATTCTAAGAGTATTTTAGGTTTTTAAAATAATAATTGGTTTTGCGAAAAAGTGTGAGCTTGAGGATTTGTTGGATTTAATCATATATAGGCCCTATATATATATATATATATATATATATATATATATATATATATATATATATATATATATATATATATATATAGAGAGAGAGAGAGAGAGAGAGAGAGAGAGAGAGAGAGAGAGAGAGAGAGAGAGAGAAAGGCCTGTATATATTATACATATAAATTCAGAATGTGATAAGATGTGTTTAGGATTCATATATAATACATATATATATATATATATATATATATATATATATATATATATATATATATATATCGAGAGAGAGAGAGAGAGAGAGAGAGATATTCATATTTTCTGTTGAAGACCCTAAACTTTATGTATACTCATCCTTATTTCAATCCCTATCTAATCCTATCTTTCCTATCCTTATCACAAGAGCACTGATTTCAATGCAGTGTCACATCTGCCTGATCTCAGCCAGATCGCACGGATGTTCCCTGTTCGATCGTACGTCTCCTGACAATGAATTGATGAACGCGAGCCTGCACCTGGACTCTAAGTTTAATTCACATCATCAATATTCTCTGAAGAAAGATCAAGTTTAGTATACATTACAGCTCGGTGCTTTTAACTAGACTATACTCGTATTCACTGAAGAAGAGGGCCACCCTCAGCTGATACACGCTTCAGAAACTGAAGTCACCGTTGGGCGTGGGTTCGAGTCCGGCATAAGGCATGGGTTTTTGTGAACGTTCTTTCACTTATCATCACTTTATAGTTTTATAATCACCTGCTCATTCTTACCCCCTTATACCTTGCTGTTGGTGGGGGCCGTTAAGCAAACAACAATCAATCAGAAGAAGAAGAAGAGGTGGTCGACCAACGTAATAAAAATAAATATAACCGTTATATTTTTATAGCTGAGTCATTTTCAGACGTATAGACTTCTGGACAGTTAGTTAGAGAGAAGTTATTTGATTTCATGACTTCGGCTATTGTCTTTATTTTTCCTCATTCCTTTTTCATCCATAGCCTTAAATGGGAAACAAAGATTTTGTATCAAGTTTCGATTTTAATGAAAAATACAAATATCTCTTTGTGAAAGGATATTCCCTCAATTTTATATTTTAATCTAATAGAAAAAGTTCAAGTCTAATTTTTCGAAAAATTTTATTTCTTCCTATGAATTCACCCAATCATATTATCAGATCGGAAGTTGGTAGAATAATGTTATCAGGACATGTTATCAGAACTAGTCTGCAAATTCTGAACGGAACTCTTGACTATGATGGAAAACAGATACCCTATAATGTGTTATAATAGATTTCTAGTGCTTGATAGTTGAGAAAGCAATCAGGTGAAATATAATTGAATCAGCCAAAGAGAAAACGTATTTGTGATTTGGGTTATGAAAATGTCTAGCATCCTCAAAGTTTCATTTCAAATGATATCATAATTCGGTAGAAATAATTCTTAGCTATAATCAGATGTACAAGAAAGACATGTAAACTATGCTGGAAACATCACGTTGTCAATTATATAGCGATTTAATAGGTAATACATGTACTGCAAGCTATTTAATTTTCCGCAAATCAATTGAAAATATTCGTATTATTCGTAAATCAAGCCAGTGTCAACAGCATCCGATGGTACAGCCGATCTAGCAATGACCAACTACACCACAACTGTAGAACAATAACTGTATTCTACAAAATGTCCAGGAAAGTTAGGATCTGTTTCACTTTATGCTGATATGTCCTTTATACAATGTATACAAAGAGTAAAACTTTGGGAAATATTTGACCAACACATCATATACTACATTGAAATTCCACGTCATTCTGTTTCATGATGGAGTAGAACTTTATAACATATTATATACAACTTTATCTACAAACCGTAACTATTAGGCAGGTACATGCACGGTGCTGATAAAAATAGAGCAGTTCATCTTCACTAATTTTTTCTATGTTCACGAACCCGCGTAATTGAAGGAAAAGTATATCAACTCCACAATAATTTCATGCTTTTTAATTGATGAGATTATATGTTTGTGAATTCGATCAGTTTTAAGATAATACGTCAATGAATTTAATCACAATCTTGGTGATCATTGACGTGTTATCTTAAAACTGATTGTATTCACAAAAATGTAATGTCATTATCAAAGAGCATGAAATTATCTTGGAGTTCATATACATTTCATTCAATGATACTAGTTCGCGAACATAGACCAAAATAGTAAAGATGAAATTATCTATTTTTACATGAGCACCTTGCATGTCCTTAGGGTCTTTTATTCTGACAGAGTAGGATTGGTTATGGTCGATAGATTGTTGCTTTTTATACAATGACACTAGTTAGTGACCATAGAAAAAAATAGTAGCATAATGAGAAATTGATATCTAAGCACCGTGCTTGCACCCCCTTAAGGTTCTCTATGCGGACAGAGTAGCATTAGTTATTAGTTGCATGTATATCGATGTAGGCCTATCTCTTTTTTTTCTTTTGTTGTCTTTGAATTGTTCAATGCAATGTATTTGTATATGCAATTTGCAATGTATTTGTATTTTCTGTGTTTATTTTGTATCAATATAATATGAATATATTATGAGTTGAGTCCTTAAAACAATGAACGTATTCCATTCTATTCTATTCATTTTGAACATTTTCCATTCTCCATTCTTTTTTGTTTTATATTATGTGAAGTAATACGGATCATTCTACTGAAATGAAATAATCCGAGCGTCAAATAATAAACTCACCTTTGGATCCCTCTCCCCCCCCCTCCTCCTCCACCCCCTCTACCACCTGCCTTCCCCCGGGATTTAAAACTGTCATTACGCCGGGCATTAACTGACAATGATAAACTATTAGCCACGATGTTAACCCCTGTTATGTGTTGCTTCATTAATATACGACTAAGGTCGTAAATATAACTTTAATTCAGTTCCAACAAACTTGAACAGTATAATTATTGTGAGACGTATTGGATAATGATTATTGTTTGTTTAACGACCCCATCAACAGTTGGATTATACGGGGGTACATTATGACCGTAATGATGCGTGGAGAAATTGATAATTCCCACCACATATGAAGAAGATGAACAGATTTCTTCTTGATGTATAAAAGAGAAAAGCAGATAAAAATTCCATAACAATTTATTTGTGGAAAATGGGGAAAGTCACTGCGATAGTGGTACCAGCTTTCATTTATGATCGGAAAAGCCTCCAAAAAACAATATATGTCTCTAAATTCATTGAAATCATTCATTCACATAATAGCACCAGTTGGATAACCATATGTTTATTCAGTAAATAATTCCAGTTGGCTTACGTTAACTGAATTATTTTGTTGAATATGTTTTCATATATTTTCATATATTTTACATGTATTTAGTGTTGTACAATAATTAAATCCCAACTTTTCGAGCTATAAGATATATCTTATTACATGATGAAATAATTCACGTGTACATTGTGGACCACTGTGTTGACTGATAACAAAATTATATGTGTAACTTCCTCTGATGAGAGTTTGAGGAATAAATTGAGAAAAACATAGGAGTAATCATATTCTCTAATAGGCGTGTATAGAAATTCATGAAATTTAGATTAAAAACTTCACGCTGATTCACATTCCATGGTTGCAAAAATAATGGAATTATATGAAATTGAACTTTCACGTCGTATCTAAGAAAATGAAACTGAATTATTAACTAAGCTGAAAGAATTGAAAGGAGATCCGTTTAAAACTCTCGCTTTGAAACGTATTGCTGCATTGCGTGGGAATAAATACAGACTTATATCACCACGTTCAACAAAATAGTATTCAATTATTACAGTCAAGTCAGACGGTTCATTGACCTCGGTTTATCGTTCATTTTAAAAAAATTATATCAATTTGATTCAACTATTATCAAATTAAGACACAAAATGTCGATGCAGAAACTGAATTTTATTTAATTATATAAGCCTCCTTTTCTGGGTATGAATATCAAAATCTGTGGAATTCGTTAATACACTGGATATAAAAAAATAATGAGATTATTGTTTCCTAAATAAAAGACAGTAAAACAAAATCCTTGCCAGAACAGAAAAAAATAATCTAAACAGCGCACATAAATACTGAAGAACTGCTTAGTCTCGAAGCGTTTTATAAAAAGGGTGTAATAAAAGACTTTAATGTAAAACTGCTGCGTTGTCTTTATTCAATTAGCAACGAGGCATATTTCAATCCTTCCTCTCACCCCCCCCCCCCCCCCCCACCCCCATCCCCATCTATAAACCTCCCTAACGTCGCCATTCTCCAGCTCTAAATATAGGTAAAAGAATAAAATTGTGACATCTCATTTTTTAAGTTCGCTTTCTATTTTTATTGTTTTATAAAATAATACCTTCGTTCATGTTGAGCTATTGCCTGAAGACATAAGTGATCGTGTAGTGTTGATCAAAGGATATGATTTGCCGCCAGGGAGAATGGCTGAGTCTGGATTCTCTGAACATTTTAATAATAATATACAATCGTTCGGAAAGTCTCACAATCTCAGCTCAGTATATTATTAAACTGCAGTTAGATTTTTTCGCATGGGAGTGTTTGATTCTCTTTCAGAATGTTTGGTTTGATTCAAATGTTTGATTCAACCAGCCGTGCAAATGAATTACCTACTATAAAGAGAATGAACGTGAACAAAACACGGAAGGTAAAATAATTAATTAATCACTTAATAAGTATTAGGTATTAAAGGACATCACAACCCTGAAACTAGATTTTGAAGAATAATGCCAATAAGCTCAGGGTTATGGTTTAGTTTTTTTTCACTATTTGACCTCAAAAACAAAAATATCTACACAAATGTAGTGATTTTCAACGATTGTTTTTAGTCTCATCTGAAAATCGACTTGATGAAAAATTCTCGCGAACAGGCCATGTACTGTTCTTCCATGGCAGAAACACCTTCCAAGCACTGATACTTGATCAAGTGCTTCAATTAAATCCTCGACTTCGTGATCCCGCAACTGGATAAAGTGGATAGAAAAGTAGGTATATATGGATTCATACAAAGAACGACGCGGGCTTGGAATGAATTGGAAGAAGATATCAAGAATATAAAGAAGATCGGTGATTTAAGAAGATAGCTAAGAGAAAAACAACAGAGTATAATTTTATCGAGTATGTTTGATTGTAATTTCATTAGGTATAGTTACGATTACCACCTGTTTTATGAGTAATCTGTAATGAATAAATAAAATATTTAAAATATGTAACTCTCGTGACACGATGTATATCACCGAGTTATGACCGCGATGCAGATGTGAAGTTCACACGGCTCGTTATGACCAGTAAATCTGTCTTAAGGTTTAAGCCTCACATTAGCTCACTCGTAGCTCGCTAGTACATAAGACGAAGTGCACTTAGAACACGGGAGATAAGGCGAGCAATTTGTATTAAGATCTTAAGCACTTTGGATCTTCAGACTAAGTGCACGGTCATTAATTATATAACATGGATTTTAATTCAATCTTGGATCGTAAGAAAGGGATTTGTGTTTGAGTTTAATTAGACCCTTATAGTTACTTCCACAGGAGCACCTCGGTCTTATCCGCGGACTTCACATCAGTGGAGGAGCCAGGATATTAGGTCAGGTGGAGCACGAATTTTGAAAGGGCGCCATGCATAAACCTTTGATAAAATTATGCATACCTAATTTTCATTTTAAGTGCGAAGTCTAAAGCAAGTTATCTAGACTGCGAAGCTACGTTCATATGAAAATATAATTATAAATGCCATATAATAACAGTTATGGAATGACCCGTTACCGCGAAGTTGTGACCCGCAGGGAGCAAGGGAGGACAGCCCCCTCTGCCCTGCAGGACATTTTTCAAAATTAGACACTTTTTTGATATGGTTCAACCTGTTTCAGATAAGATTAGGATAGGAAAAAAATAATTTCTCATATAACTAAAGGTACCCAACTGATATTTTCCAATCACAGTTATTGACGTGTTGTAACTGTAGGGTCGTTCTGTGTCAATCCAGCACTCCGAACAAGGACTCAATTGCGAGCCTCCAAAACCAAGTGTACATAGTGAAGGTGAATGCAAGTGAAGGAGGAAATAAGCCCCACAGGTATTTTTTTTCCAAATTTGGTGTTTTTCAAAAATGCACTTTCTTTTTTAATGCAACTGTTTTAATTTTTGTGTGGACTAATAACAGCAAAATACCAACAGTCAATATGGCCGACGAGGTAACAAAAATGCCCAACATATGTAATAAATGTCATTGTTGAAATATACCCTCACTTTATTTTGTAACATTTCGTAAACCTCTCTGTATTTTCGTCTCGTAAATTACCCTGTTTGTCACGGCCGGGTTTATATACCTCCACGCATGACACTTTTTCTAGCAAATCAAATGAACTACAGCCCGCGTTTCGGGCAGACGCATCAGTTGGTAGCGCAGTGGACCGTTATTCAGGAGACCGTGGATCGATTCTCGTCATGGTCGACCATCCGGATAGAAGTACTTCATAGTTACACCCTCTGCAGTCAAGAGTGCTTGGGATTCGAGCGAGTGAAGTATCAGTTATTTTGGTGATCAATGAACTTTGACATTTTTGAACGGTGTATGCGATTTTTTTTTTTTTTATAACATCGAAACTTGATACAAAATCATTGTTCCCCATAAGGGCTGAGATGAAAGTAGGATCGTTTGAACGAGGCACCACAAGGGAGATCTCACCACCCCATTTTATTATTATTTCAAATTAAAAGCGATGAACTTTGACACCAGGTCTACGCTGTCTGTGACCACACTTTTTCCTCACAGATAAAAGTATTCAGTTGCCGAAAGTCCGGAACACATTATAAGTATGAACCGTTTTTGCAATATATCCGGACACTACCAACATTGGTATTAAGAATAATCCAAACACACGAATGTTGATATCTTTCACTTTGAATTAAGTCTCTTAGGCAATGTTCACTTCTTACAATGACAGCAAAATTCTGGGAACATTTATTTTTAATGCCTTCAAATAATCTAGAATCAAATTATTCAACTTTAATTTTGAGATTTTCACATTTATACAACTGAAAAATGTGTTTTACACATGCGACAATTGTGCGATCTAAGATTGATTGTTTTACTTATACCTGCTTGAAGGTATTGTGAAAAAAATATACGTGTTTTTCCCGTGTTAGATTTTAGATAACTCATACCGTGCAGTGGATATTCAAAGCTTATTTCCAAAAATTGATATTTTGCTAATCCATGTAATATTAAAGTGAATACTTGAATAGTTCCTTTTAGAATCAGGATTATTCCTTCCCAGTGTCCGATATACAGAATAAAATGAGGCACTGTTGAATCTTATTCATCATTCACCGACGCCAATAGATCGTAGTTATCAGTACAGTGCGCATTAAAGTAAAATTTGTTTTAATGACGTCGAAAACAGCGAGCGGTCAATTCGAGCTAAATATATAACATGGTGTAATTACTTAAAGAAGCCACCACAGAGGCGAGCTTACCAACCGAAAAAATAATTGATGATTAAAAACTCATCAAACAAGCTCTGAAGTGTAATTAATGGACATGAAACGATTTGAACATTAATGGGGAGAAAAATGAAGCTTCCATCTTTTTATCTCCATCTTCTAATTATTCGATTTTTCCTCACTTCCCTCACAATCTTCCTTCCATTATTCATTATTTTATATTGGGTTTAACCATACACTCCACTGACGACTAGGATCTATTGGCGTCTGTGAATGATGAATGAGATAAAAGGTTATTTTATTAGTTGTTTTTAGATGGTAGGAAGGAGTCGGTTATGACCCGGTATTGACCTCAACGATAGAGGGAAACCACCTTCTGTGAGGATAGTTGACCATGGCCGGAATCGAACCCCGGTATCCTGAGTAACGATTCAGCATGCTAGCCACTAGACCATCATCTCTTTAAATTCTCGTAAATCAGTCTAGATCCTTAATCAGTATTATTTTCATCGCAGGTACGTTCGATTCTTTTGTTTGGAACAATTTATTCCATTCTTTCTCTATTCCATTTATTATTCACTTGACAGAACTAATCAAATAAAATCGCAATATAAATGAAAACAAATACAATTTACAGTTTTATTTTATTTATATTTGTTATTCAACTCTGTGAGTTGGCAGTGACGTTAGATAATTCAATAGACTCATATATTGCCTTGTTCTAGATTGCTAATTCTTAGTGTCGACTTGTACGAATAACAAATCATTTAATTAAACGTTTTCTACGTCTTGTTTTCAATTGTTTTAATCTATGCAATCACAGTTGATTACTCCATTGCTAACGGGGATTAGACAGTCGACAAAATGGCCGCCATTCTCTTTGTCGATAGAACAGACTTTTACAATGATTATACAGTTGTGAAAATCATGTTGAATGAAATGAGAAGATTAGTGTCACAATGTAATTGAAAATAACAAACTAGGAATACTAATTTGATTCCATTATTTTATTCAATTTTGGAAGGATTTCGCCAACATGTTTAGAATGTTTATAACAAAGAACTTGAATTTTATAATAGCGAAGAACTCAGAAGATTTCCATTTCATTGTTAGATGAGCGATAGCGAGGACCTCCATCCCACTATTATGGAGCTTGTCTGTGTGTTTTTGTTTGTTTGTAAGAACTGCACAGGTCACAGGGTTTGACTGATCGACGTGAAATTTTTTCTGCACGCAGACTTATCCAACTTGGAAATGTATAGCTTTCGAAATAAATCGGTTTGATCATTTTTGAGCAATACCATCTCAAAGTTTCGGGAAACCCCATAAAATTCGGCTGAGCAAGAAAATTTGAAAAATGAAATCTCATCGAAAAAATTCAATTTTTCCCTCAATTTGACCACAAAAATGATACACACTACTACAAATGTGTATGCAATTTGGACTAGCCGTTTTGAAAGAAATAATTAGATAGATTCTTTTTATTCATCAGATAGGAATATATATAGAAATGTCAGCAGAATTATGTTGGCGAGATTTGCGGCTCTCTAGATTCGATATTTATCGAATGAAATATATTTAACATGAGTCAAGGTGTGTATAGTTTTCGATTATACTCTATTTAGATATCTCGCTCATCTCACAACGCATATTCTGCGTATGTCTAGAATAAGTTAATTGAAAATATAGAGGACATTTTCATATCCTATTTTTTGATACGCTACGATTCATCTTTAACAATACAGTTGATATTTGGTAGCAATCTTACATATCCATATGACATTATTGTATTTCATATATGACCAATACATGTCAATATTTACCTCTGTCACAAGTGAACACGAATGAAATGTAATATCCAGGAGCACTTTTCTATATGAACAGTGAATCAACTTGACAGCTGACAGTCAGGTCGACTTTTGCTACTTCAGGAAGTTTCAAACTTCTAGTCATAGCTTCTACTTTCATTTCATATAAAATCAAACTTTGACGTACCGTATTACAATACATGAATAGATGCAATTTTATGAATCAATTTGCACATTATTGTTTGTTTGTTAAAAAAAAAAAAGAAACATTTACTATCATGACGTTTAGTAGTAAGTGCACAAGGACCTGTGGTAGCGTATAATCGTTACATCTTGGGCGAATCTAAGCCCTCTATAGGGCTAGCCCCAGGAAGAGTCGTCACTCCAAGTATTGCCAGTGGAATAAGAGTAGCGCAGTGGGAGAGTAGCTGACCGGCAATCATGAGGTCACGGTTTCGAGTCCCGGTCGAGGCATATCTTTTATGACATGGCTAAAACATCACACACATATATATATATATATATATATATATATATATGTTGAGTCTGTTGCGCAGGTTTTAATGGATGAAGTATATAGATGTCACTCTACTTTAATATTTACAATATTTTGTGGGTCGCCTGACACGCATTTTCTGGTTTAATAAAACGGTTTACTAGAAATACTGAGCACAATCTCGTGTGACTGAATATCCCCCTTCCACCACTCCCACCGCCCCCACCGCCCCCACAACATGTAAAATATCCTGGCGATTGTCTTGCTGACATTCTGTATTCTATAAATAAATTTTCTTGACACGAACGCAGAATAAAACATTGTTTTCACTTTTCCTTGGTCAATATCTATGTTAATATTTTGGTCGCGCAAGTCGTTTTATAAACTGGAATCCTGGATGTCCCTGGAGAACTGAGGAAGAGTTATATCAAACGTGCAAATCTCTGGAGAACTCGATTGACTTGAAGGCTGTTCTATTTTCAACCTCGACCTCTTCCAAGTACCTAATGTATTATTCTAGTACTTTTTTATGATGATTATTGTTTGAGTCCATGGGAGTCGATTTAGCGGAATATCAGTTTTTTGGTGTTAACTTTTGAATGGTATAAGATATAAAAATTCTGAAAACGAGGAAACACAGATAATTTCAATACCTTCGATATGGTGTAAATAATAACTGTTGCTCGGTGACCCCAGCAGGGTCACCCATGGCGATAAGGTCTGGAGTGAGGGTACAGACCAAGTTCGGATGGGTGCCTTTTGGTGACCAGAGCACTGAACCTTGCGAGTGTATTTTTATTTCATTTCGTTTTCTTATCACTTTTCTCTTCATCTGTCGTTTTATTTTATTTTAAACCATCTTATCTCACTTTTCTAGCTCTTTCTATATGTATATCCCGCTCCCTCCATATGCTTGAAACATCCACAAACGTTGACAACTATGGCAAATGACAAGTATGCGGACCTCGCTGTTACGCGCCTTTAAACCCTAACACCAACTAACCAAAACCAAATTAAAAACCTACTTCCGGTTCGACGAGAAGCCATCACTCCAGTGTTTCCTAGGCAACGTCCACTTGAACGACTCGTGTCATTGAAGGATCATGTCGACGTGTCAGTCGTGCTTTCTCTCTCTGTCTTCTCGAATAAACCTCGAGCAGAAATGCATTATGCATTAAGCTCTCTCAACATTCAGTTGAAGGATGTTTGCAAACATCGCGCAAGATAAGAATGCTACAAATTTATTTTACGACATGTGATACTTGGGAAAGCAGTGCTGTGAATTAATGAGAAGAAAATTATCTACATTCTGTTTTTCTGTTGTTTATATAGTCTATTTTTATATACAAAATAATTGTTTTATTATCTTCATCTTATTCTAGATAATAACTGACACTTCTGCTTACTAACTGAAGTCTCACTGTAAATAATGAGATTTTATATTCGTCGTTTCACCTATTATCACTACTATATCATTCCTGTCAACTATTATCACTTTCTTGTTCGTATCCCATGATACCTAGTTGTTGGTGGGGACGTTTAACACCATTTGAAATAATATAGTTTTTCGGTGATAGCTTTCGAACGGAATGAAATATCGGAATGCTAATAACGAGCTGATACAGATATTTTTAATACCTTCAGAGGGGTATGAGTTATTTGTCATTGTCAAGTGTATACGGCTAGAAAACGTTTTTTCAGCCGTGTACACATTACAATTATGCAATACGAGTTACATAATTTAATTCAAAATCATCTCAAAGGTGTTAAAAATATATGTTTCCCCCATAATAGAATTTTGATATCTTTTACCTTTCAAAAGCTATAACAAAAAAAATATATTTCACTGAATGCACTCTTAAAACATATGAACCGAATCTAGGTCAAAATGATAAAACCATATTATATATTGTATCGTGTACGTACCAAGAAATTTATTCAGAAAGATGTATACGAAATTAATTCCATACATTGTTCGTCATATTCTCTTTTATTACTTTACTCTTGTTTTCCTGCAGAATGGAATTTATTTTCTGAAACCTGTGCTATGGTAAACAATGTATAAAACACAACTTGAAATAATGTACCATTTTATTGCTCTATTTCCATGATGCATAATAACCCACTTCTTCTGTTATCGTCGAGAGGATCTCGATTGAGTGATATAGCCGACGGCAAGATTGTGCAATATAGGGGTGTATAAACATCCCTTCATAAAATCTCATCTTTTCGTTATTTGAATTGCTCATTTCTCATCTTAATATTTTTTCTTGTGAATTTTTATAAACGTCTTTGTTTGGGATTTATTTGAATTGGATTTCTTTAAGCAAGTTGATCACGTGATACTCAATGGTTTTCTCGCAGAAAATTATAATCCATTGAATATTTTAAAACTAAACAATTAAAACTTTCGTTCAAATCAGAAAACATAAAAAGGTACGTTTACACTTCTACTTAGTTCTAAAAGTAACGTGCGTTGAGCAACTTGCAAAGTGCATCGACCAATAAGAGGATGAGTTACTCCGGGTTTCATGAACACTCGCTAGGCGCGCTGAGAGATAGAATAGGTTCATCTTTTCTACTTGCACGTGAGTTCTGGCCCACATGCAACAGAATGTTTATTCACGTGTCTGAACTTTAAACAACTTGATATTTCGACAATTCAGTATTTCGACTGATTGGTACTTCAAAAATGTTACGTGCGCCCTTTTTATTATTACACGTTCATTCGTCAACTCGACATTCATATGTATATAGTGTTTTCTCAGTAGCTATGATAACGATATTCGAAAGTACTATTTACAACTGTCAGAACACCAACTTCATCACCCTTTGTTTTCAAAATTGACGATCGCAAAATTCAACCCCCTACTGTGTTATTAGAAAACTTTGTGTAGACACCTTCTTTGCCGACATACGGCCTCTTCGATCACCAACAACGGTGTCGTTAACGCAGAGTCACGGCCGCCTTGATACTCAAGACAATCTGTGTAATGACGTCGCTTGAACCCCGCGAGTAGTGTTCTAATTTTAAAACTGGTGACGCGTTCGAATAATAATCAGTTTGTTAGAAGGAATGTGGGACATCCTTCCTCTTCTGCTTCCTACTTGCCTGGTACATGAACATGATGACTAGACTGGAAACTGAGCTTTTTATTTCTTTTTCTTTTTCCTTTTACTGAACATAATAAGTAACCTACTTACAGTACATACTTGAATACACAAAAGGAGACTGTCTAGCAAGTTGATAATTGAAAAACTTTGATATGTATAAAAACTTTATCTCGGTGCAAATTTCAATGAGTTAACGCTTTTGAAAGATGCAGTTTATTTTTCTTATCGTATTTACTGTCCTGAAAAATACCACAGATGCGAAAATAGAACGATGAGATTTGTGATTGTTATGCTGGTACACGAACCTCCCTCTATCATGAATACAAGTTGGTTTTGTATACATGTATCCGCAAAAGAAGAAAGTCGTCTACCAACCAAAGTACTGTCAGAAACTCGGTTATTTTCGAGAAACACGGTACAGCCTGAATTGTAAAATTATTTCGAAATATGTAGTTCTGTTTATCTGATGATTGATATTGTACTGATTATTATTTTATCCTCTGAATACCCAATTTACACAAATCAAACGAAGATTTTCGTGTTTGTTCTGTGGACAACAACTTCTTCTTGGGTACACAAAAATATGTAATAATGGGTCAAAAATGTCATCATATTTTCTTGATCTTTATTGTTTGCACCATTCCTTCTGTATGAAGATATGTCAATACCAAAATTGTTTTTTAAGACATATTATTCCCAAAGTTTGATCTTATTAAAACATATACTGGAGATATTGGTGGAGGTGCCAGGTTCAATTGTAATGTAGTAAATGTTTTTTTTTTAATGCTGCTTAACGACCCCACCAACAGCTAGGTTATAACGGGGTATGAATAATGAAACGATGAAGTGATGATAGGTGAAAGGACATTCAGAAAAACCCATGCCTTATGCGGGACTCGAACCCACGCCCGACCTTACGACAATTTCTATACCGCTGGCGATAGCTGACCGAGCCAAAGGGGCAGCTTAGTGAATACATGTACATGAATAAATTGGTATCAAATATAACATGGGTTTAAGACTTTTACCGGGTTTCCTAGTTTCAGTCCCCGTATATTTTCTTCAAAATTCTTTTCAATGTGATTTAAGTGGCCACTCCATGTAACAAATAAAGAAGTATACAATGAAAGAGTATACAATAGTATACAAGTAAGAACTATAACCGTTTGAACGAAATGTCCAAACAACCTATCCACAAATCAATCCCATCCACGGAGATAAATTACAAAAGGAAGACAAACATAAATAAGAAAAGAAATAAATTCTTCCAAACTATTCATATTGACAGGGATCAACATTCGGTACAAACTAAGACGTATTTCCTTCGCAGCCGAAAAAGAATGATTTATAAGTATTATTGTAAAAGGAGAAAAAGAGTAAATATTCCATCCGTATTCGCTAAACCTTCAGCACGTAGATCTGTGAGCGGAAATAATGCGAACTTCGCAGTTCTGAACTCAGTCGTGGTGAAGTGATTTGTTCGATTCTACAGCGACTAATATAAAACTGCGGTTAGTGGGAATGTCTTCGTTTCGACGTAGAAGAAAATACCTTCATTGGCTCCTTACATAAGTTATATAGATAACAATCAATATGAAAATGCATAAATGAATAGATGAATAGACAGAAATAGATCAATAATCAAGTATATAGAAATAGATTACTGGTCGAATAGAAAAAATGGTAAACTGAAAATGAAGTTGAGCAAAATGATGACATTTATTGATGCCAATATAAAATCAGAAGGTGTTGTGATGAGCAGTAAGTTATATTAATGATTTTTCAGAATAATGATGGAGTCTTCAAGTCCCAACATTCTGATTCGATATTTTGAAAAGTTTATTGTAAATAGATGTTCAAATTTCGATGAATTCGAGTTTAGGTATAGGTGTACTTCTAAACACTGAAGATCTATGAAATTTCAACTCAAAGTCATTGGTATGTATTATTTCATTAATTATTTTCACACAAATTTAAGAAATAAGAAATTGAATATTTGATGTAATCAATATTTTCAATATGAAAATATGGGCGATTAATCATATTCAGTCACATTTTATCTGAACGATCTATTTTTCAACATAATTTGTGTTTCAAATAACCACAGTGTCCGAAGGAGACCATTCAGTTTGAAGGTATCACAACTACCACAACCCTGGAATGGATTTGTATGAATTATGACGTTATTTTCATGATTTTAAAGAAAACGAGAAACCATCATCTGAATTTCCAAAACTATAATGAATTATTTTGTCATCCAGAGACCCTAAATCGTGACGTAGGCATCACCGATTCTGTATAGAGACATGAACATAATTGAGGAATGTCCACGTAACAACTCAGAAAAAAATCAGAAAAAGGGGTGAGTCCTGGTTCCTGGAGGACAAATCATAATTCTAATTTTCTAAAATCAAGGCGATGATTTCTAGTTTCTCTAAAATTAGGGGGGAAAGTTGATTCATTATTATCTCAAATCTAGTTCTAGGGTTATAATTTTCTTTCAAATATCTATCAAAATGTAGTATGCATTATTTATAAGTTTGTGCAAGCGCCTGCTCAAGTGGGCTAGAGAGTATAGATACAGTTTCTCGATAATGCTGTTTATGCCAGACATAAAACTGTTCTCATATGAAGGGAGTTAAGCATAAACAACACTTGACTTTATTATACTAAGTCAAGCTTACCATAATATCGATGCAATACAGCATTACAGAACTTGGAGATCCCGTATTAAAGTTTCTTTTATGCTAGAAACGTGTTGGTTTTCACAAATCTGCATTCGAATTGAGTAAAATACTAACAATTTTTATTGTTGAATTGAGTAACATACTAACAATTTTTATTGTTGGTTGCCATAGGTTTAAGTGTTGGAATGCATATGTTGTGCTTTAGGGATGTGATCATTCAGATAACAGAAATGGTAAAAAGATTCATACATAGAGAAAAACCACTGAATTTTTTTGAAGAACATCAAACTATGCGGGGTAAAATAACAATGATATTTTCATTGAATTAAATGATATTGCATTATAGGCTCATTATTGGTCTCTCCATAACTAGGAAAACGCAATGTGTGCATTGGAAGGTGAAAGAGCGATATGAGGCCATTCGTTTTAAATGTATTAGAAACCTATGCACACACCTTTGTTTTGTAACTTTGATATCACAGCTTTCCGTCTCATTTTTGGTATATTTTTATCTCTATATGATTTAATTGGTTGAACCGGTTGCTCTTCTTCATAGCTTTAATTGAGCCCTCAATTGATGTGAATAAATTACACTAAAATCCGTTGTTTATCCGATTTATGTGAAAAATTGGAATGGTGTAAATCATTCTTGTGATAGCATTTCGTGGCAATTTCATAAGAAAATCTCTCTCCCAACTTCTTCACAGAGCTATTCTTATGTGAATATTTAGAATTCCGAAATAGTTTCTCGAATGTGGTCCAAACGAATGCGCCTCAAAACTTCACAGTATCGAGTTAGATGATGTCATGGGCCCGCCAAGTTTCACCAAAATGTGTGCTTTCGTTCGAACTGAGTGCGAAAAAAAAACACTTCATTTTGCCACGTAAAGTGGAAATGAATCTTGCTTCGCTCATCCAATCAATTTAGTATATAAAACTTCAGTAAGATAACTACAGCCAGTTACTCAGTCAGCTGAGGCACCGCTTCAGAAACTGAAGTCACCGTAGGATTGGGTTCGAGTCCTGCAATACGGCATGTGTTTTTGTAAATATCCTTTCACTAATCATCACTTCATAACTTCATCATTACCTGCTCATTCTTACGTCCGTATAACCTAGCTTTTGGTGAGGTCGTTAAGCAGCAACATAAAAAAATTACAATTTTTTCATTTTTTTTTCCCTTGTCCACGCTCATTTCACAAAGTACCAGATTTATCAGCATGATAACATCGCTAACCTGTAGTCAAGTATTGTTATCACATAATTAGCCATACTATTTGGTTTTATCAACTTCCATGATTGGGCCAACTAGACTTGATAATACCGACCTATAATTGTATGTCTGAGTTTACCAACTGAGACAATTATTAAATTGAGAACAACAATTGCTGACAACCTCATAACAATCGACTGATAGAAAAACATACAAACATAACAATAACGATAAACTGTTGGACAATAAAACGGACTTGCCAACATGATAACGTGATAATTACTCTAAAACTATTAATTGCCAACTGCCGAGTTATAAATGCGCTAAAATAATGACCGTCACGTACATCAATAAAAGCACGCTCCTTAATCTAACGACAGTTTTAATATCACTCTGTTGGTATTACTGCTAGGGGTGCTAGTTAGTTTGTGTTAGGGTTCAAAGGCGCGTCGACAGCGAGGTCATTTTGCGCTTATGTTCATGTCCGTTTACTTTTCCGTAGTATTTAGCGTATGTGGATGTTTCAAGTAGGCTATATGGAGGGAGCGAGATAGAAAAAGCTAGAAAAGTAAGATAAGAGGATATAATAGAAAAGAGAAGAAAAGAAGACGATAGATGAAGAGAAAAGTGACAAGAAAACGAAATAAAATACAGATGCAAATGCAAGGTTCAGTAGGCCTACTCCCTCCATATACTCTGGTCACCAACAGAGTGGACAAGTTGTTACAGCTGAGAGATAGGTTGGTATGAAATGAAACGAATTGAGAAGTATAAAGTATTTGAAATAATGTTCAGTAACTAGAACAACGTGCGGTATACGTGATTTTTGGAGACAATTGTCTTCACTACGTGCACTGTTCTGGTCGTTAAATATCATTTGTACTTCCACTGCTGAGGTCGTTATACAACTATAGTAGTCAACAGATGCAGTTGAGAAGTCGTTACACGATATGAGTCTTGAAATTTTCTCTCACTCCAAAGGTCGTTGAACAATATTAGTCGTCAACACCTGCCCAGGAGAGGTAATTAAAGAAAATTTTCCTCAATATTATTGTCAACATTATGGGCTAATTATCGATATTTTCTTGTTTATATTGGGTTCAACGACTCACTTGGATGATAACTGAGATCTATTGGCGTCATGTAAATGGTTAATGAGATGTAGGGATTATGAGATGAAGGTAATATACAGGTTCATGAGAAGGAAGCGGTCGTGACCAACATTGTGTTAGGAACCAACCCTGTAATAGCCTAGACTACAGAAGGAAACCACGAAAAAACTATAAAGATGGACGGCGGAGGGGATCGAACCAGATCAAATATGCTCCTCACCTCCCGGATCATACGAAGTAAGTGCGTGACGAATTGAGATAAATATGCCGGTAGCTAATCATCAAAATAAGTGTGATCAGTTTCTTCATGAATATACTGGTATCCACGAAAGAAGAATGTCGTCTACCAACTAAAGAATTATAAAAACTTCAGTAAGCACTTGATATTCTAACAAGTTTAATAATTCAACGCTTTTTAAAGATGTCGTCATGCTCCTAATCATAAATCACGACTCGGGGATACCCTAAAAATACCACAGCAATACAAATATAACATTGCGCATACTGCAGTGAGATTCACTGCAGTTTTGAATATTCACGACTTTTGTAAAACCTAGTTATATTTCCAATCGTAAATTCCATCCTGAAAAATCATCCCCATTCGAAATACTACAATTACACAAACCTAACGTTAATAATTTGATTTATATGTTGGTATAGCTATGACCTGCTTTCGTGGATGCAATTATATCTGATAGTAATGTAAACGTCAGTTTCATCCTTTAATCTAGTTAATAACATGAATTATAGTTGATGTGATATGCTGTGTTGGGTAGACCGGATTATACGGGGGTTTATTTTTTATATTAAGAGTGCACGGTAGTCGATTTAGCAAAATATCAGTATTTGGTGTTGACTTTTAAACGATATGAGAAGTCAACGATATGAGAAAGATACAAGTATTTTCAAAACCTTCGAGTTTTGACTATTTAACTCATGTGGCATAGTAATTATTACAAGCTCACAGCTTGCAAAAAACGATTTTTCGATGTATATCTATGATAATTATGCGATTCTGAGATAAGAATTGGGAAGTTTTTACTCATATCATCTTGAAGGTATTGAAAATATTCGTGTTTCCTCCAGATTAGAATTTATGGGTGATTGCGAAGACTTCCATTCCAAAATTATGGAGCTTTGTCTGTGTGTGTTTTATTTAATTATTTGTAAGCACACAGGTCGCACGGTTTGACCGATAAACATGAAACATTTTCCGTACACGCGAACTTATCCAACTTAAAACTGTCTAGTATTTGGGTCATCGGTTGAACCATATTTGAGAAACACTATCCCAAGGTTTCTAAAAACCCCATAAGATAAGGCCAGGCGGAAAATTTTGAAAAATAAAATATTTCTGAATATAATACATGAATGGTGTAGGCCTACACTATAACATATTTGTATGCAATTTGGACCAGCAATTTTGAAGAATATGATTCAATAAATATTATTTGTTTATCGAATACATAGAAATTTTTTGACAAGATTCACGGCTTTCTAGATTTGATTGGTATATTTTATATGTGTCAGAGTGTATGAGATATATCGCTCATTTAACAACGCAGATGATGCGTTTGCCATAGTGACATCTCATACCTTCAAAAGTTATCACAAAAAAAAATCGACCTCCATGTACTCTTAACTATTAATATTTCCATATTAAAAATTCGGTTTCAGGAGATTATCCTCATCCTGCCATCAATGCGGACGTTATACACGATGCGGTATGCAGTCATTTCTGGCCATCTGCCAAACTGGCAGACGAGCATATTTCTCATTGTTTTCACATTCGTATTTCAACATGATATCTCAGTGAAATGGTGCGGAAAGGTGAAATATGGTGACCGCAATTATAGCATCGAATCCAATACGAGTGAGGAATGAAAAATATAGGTGAAAAATAGTCCATTGTGTAAATTATATATCTTACTTTTGAGACCGCATCTAAGCTGAGAATATTTCTCATAGAAATTCGTATATTTAGTGTGACAGCATTCATAGTTAGAGTACACTTCCGTTATAAACAGTGTTCCTACCAGTGTTCTAAACAGGAAAGGATTCTAAGATTTCCAGTAACCACCGCTATATGGCGGAGTTTTCCATATTTTAATTTTGACAAAAAATAGTTACATTACACATTTTGGCGTAGGAAAATGAGAAGACTTTAAAATTATAGGCAAATCAGGATTTCAAATATTGATAAGCAAAATTGAACTTAAAAGATGTGCCTTTATAATTTGTGTCTACTATCATTCGTTCCGGGAATTTAACAATGAAAACCATCAAATTAGACACATTTTGATTCAATTGTTGCTCTATTATGTGATTATTACCCAATATTAGACAAGATACATCTAATTGTGAGGGTATCATTTATTGATTGCAATTTACCGCAAGTCCGTGGTGTTTGTGGTTCTTGAGATATATGTTGCCAAAGTGCACCCTGTAAATCTGTCCAAGATGCGGGCTCTTAATTTATCAATCATATTTACATTTCTTCATCACCTTCTTCATAAATTCAAAATTAAAATTAAAAATATACAGATTATAATTTTTTCTCCCTCAGTCAACTTTTTCTTGGAAACTTTGTGGATTTATTGACTGTTGAGTGTACTTTTGTACGTAAAAATTTGATAACAATGAAAAAAAATCAAAATATCACATTTTTGTCGTTTTATAAAGTGAACACACAGTGTGAACAAAGACTAGACTGCAGAGAGTGTATTCCTGTAGAACCTAATCCAGGTTTAGCTGGGTACTTCCAGTTTTTCAGTACGTACATAGTTTTCACAGGCTTAAGCTTGGGTTTAAGTTACTACTGGGTTTGTATATATCTTGCACAGTATAATTAACCTCCTGGGATTGTGAAGAAATTATTACACACACACAATATATAAATACACACAAATATATATATATATATATATATATATATATATATATATATATATATATATGAATCGAGAAATTGAAAATTGAAATAAATTCGGTATTACGTACAAAATTGTGTTCACTAATTATTCTTTATTATTAATTCTATTCCAAATGACGACTCACATTACTTTAACAATTGAACAATAATGTCTCGCAAATTCTTCTCTCAATCACTATTCATTATTTTTTTTGTTTTGTCCCAACTTTTCCAGTTGCTAAGGCTACCTCACAGACATGCTTCTCCCTTTAAAATACCTCAGGTAATTTCATTTCAAAACATTTTTACGACACTATGTGCGTGTTTTGCTGTAGTAATTCGAGTTCTCTCTAGTGACCTTTCGAGTTTTCAGTTCCATTTGTTCAGTTCATTGTTGGCCGAGTTAAGAAACCCGTTAAATGTCCATCACCCTCTATCACAAAAGTATTAATACGCCTCAAACTATCTTTTGTTACTTGTTAATACTGCGTAGAACTGAGACTGTCAGAGTTCAGATCGATAAATACGTATATGGCTACAACAACTAGCCAATGGGGATGTGCTATTTTATCACACTGTTGACTATCGCAGAAAGATCACTCTTCTTTATTTTCATTTTGTTTTATGTGTAGATAGCATGTTTGTTGGGTTATCATAACAACGAGAACAGTTGGGGGAAAATCAACTAATACTTTAGAACGAACCAGATTCAGAATGAGCTGTTGATCAAATCAGATCCGATATTCCCCTCACTCACCGGATCACAAGAAAAACTTTTTTAAATTATTTAATCATTATATATATATATATATATATATATATATATATATATATATATATATATATTTAGCATTGAATGATTGAATTCACTACCAGACGATGCTCATAAAAATGGAGAAATTCATCTCTACTATTTTTCCCATGTACACAAATCAGTGTAATTGAATGAAATGTTTATCATTATCAGAATAATTGTATGCTCCTTAATTAACATGACATTATATTTTTGTAAATTTGATCAGTTTTAAGATAATACGTCAATGAATACCAAAGATGTCACGAAATTCATTGAGGTATTAAATTAAAACTGATCAAATTCATGAGAATAGAAAGTCATATTAATCAAATACATACTACATAGATACTTTTCATTCAATTACAATAGTTCGTGACCATAGAAACCAAAGCAATACTAACGGACTATTTCACGGTGCTAACAGGTACTAAAGAAGCACTAACGATTTCACTAACGATTGCATATACTTGTAATGACGAAAGAACAAGTTTGCCTACCAACAGAATAAACACAAATAGCATCTTCATATTTTTATAGCTGTGGTTATTCAGGGTATTTTGATATTTCAGGGCGAGTATAATAAGAAACATAATTGAATCTGACAGAAAAAATTATAAATCTCCAACACTGCAACGAAATCACAATGATTATCAAAGTTGATACAGTTAATACAGTAATACAAATAATACAATAATACAATTGAGTTCATACAATTATTCAGTTGGTGGAAAAACTTCTTCCATCATGAATACATGAATACGAGTATATGTCACTTCAGTTGACCTAAATTATCCCACGGCTCATTTCTTCTAATAATTCTACATTTATTAATTGAAATGATATCACAACTACTGAATTATTCTATTGATTGTTTCAATATAAATTATAAATGTTCCAAGCTACTAATAAATAATTAATTCATGGTTTTACCTTCCATTACAATGTTTTGTATATAAATTATTAAAAATTAATTTCGTGTTTTGCTCGTAAATAATTGATTCATATACAAGTTAATTTCAGGTGTGATCAATTCCAACTTGTTGAAACAAGTTAATGTATTTTTCCAGTGGAAAGAGGATTGACTTGGAGAGAATTGCGTCAATAGAAACAAGTCAAAAAGCAAATACAAGAGAAGGAAATGAGATATTGAGAGTGGATTGAATAAAATTGTCATGATAGAAAGAGTGGGAGCTTTAACATTAGATGAATAATATACTGCACCAACGTGTACTTGATGCATAATATACCATCGAATATAACGTGATTGGATCAGTGAAGCGACAAATTTACCGTACTTGGAAGAACAATTTTTTTGTCTCTTTGGTATTTTGTTCGCGCTTCACAGGCCAAATGAAAGCACAAACTAAGTTGATGAAACTTGGCATGCATATGTCATCATCTAATTAGATGCTGTAGAGTTTTGAGATGCAATTTGTTCAACCACTTTTGAGAAAAATCATTTTGGAATTTCGGAACCATCTTAAGAATAACCCAGAGATGATAATGAGGAAAGAATGTTTCTACCCCCGTATAACCTAGCTGTTGATGGAGTCATTAAGCAAACATAAATTATGTATCTTCGAATGACACAAATAATATATATATATATATATATATATATATATATATATATATATATATATATATATATATATATATATATATATATATATATATATATATATGATATTCCAGAGTTTTATTTACATACTGGTATATCGGATCAGCCATTTATACAAAATGTAGTGTAACTTTTCCACGTCAGTTTAAGCTATTTGAGACGAAAAGGAAGTGACAACAATTGGATCTTAAAACGATCAAAGTAAACAACTGCTAAAAATAAATATGAAGGCATCAGTAGCACTATTATTCCAAAATCAAGAGGTGGCTGTATTGTTCCATTACTGTTCAAATGAAAATGAGTTCATCGCTCATCCTACAAAACATTTGCTGCGTTTTCCTGCTTAATTGAAATATCATCACAACTACTTAAATATTCTTTGGCAATGTTTTATTATAGGCATAAATGGTAGTATGAATTATTGTAATGTTACTGGCTGCTGATGAATATTTAATTTATGACTGCACGTGTTTTTAATTTTTGTGTTTATAAATAATTGAGACTAATTTCACTTTATGATTATGAATAATTAATGTACATACAGAGCATTAACTCCAGTTAAAAGCGATTTTAGCTGGCTCAAAAGGCCAAGAGCGCGTGGGAGACGTTTTCATTGAAATATTAGTTTTTGGTGATGACATAAGAGATCGAAAGTATAATAAAGATTGAACAAATATATTTTCAATATACAAGTTAGTATAAGTGAAAGCCAGTGGCGTTTAAATTTAGGGCTGGCTATAGCATAACGCCGCTGGCACTAGCGGGAACAATAATTTAATATATTATTCCATTTCAAATTATTTCATATGAAAATAATGAAAATGTAGAATTAACATACGTTCAAATCTTCTCCTAACTCAAAATATTATATTTTTGCCAAATTGGAATGCCGATGCATGGGCATCGCAGCTATACGTATATATAGCACATATTAGTGTGAGTTGCGTTAGCTTACATTAAGTGATCATATGGTTGCTTATGCTCAAGTTAAGATCAGGTAGTATTAGTTAGGTGGTTAGGTAAGGTAAGGTTAAGGTAAGGCAGGTCAGGGTTCATCAATTAAGCTAGAATATATTGGGTGAAATTTGACGATGTCAACCATACCCGCAAAGTTACTACCGACTTGGGTCGTTTTTTCTGTATTCACATTTATCAATTTTTAATGGACATTAAGCGATGGTTTCAAATTGATACACCAGCTTTAATCTGGAACTTTGAGACAGTTATCTCTCTTCCAAACGTATTTTGACATTCGGGACCTCTTGAAAGATGGGGTACCGCGGTAGTAGATTATAAACTTTGACATTATCACAAACGTTTGTGTATAATTAAATAATAACTCGAATTCCTCCTGATCTAATTGAAAGTTTTCAACATCTTTCGCGCCTCCATTTTCACTCCATTTTCCAGTTTCACTATACTAACAGATAAATCTGTTGGTTAAAAACGGCTGATTAGGGATTTAACTTGTCATCACCCTTGGCCACCAAATATATTTGTCTCGTACCTTAATTAATAATTAACTTCAACGAACACATTTTAATTATTCGTAAAACTAGGTCCAAGAATTTTGTTTAAGAAACCCTTTCAACATCCCCTCAAGGCAATGCCATTCGCCGAGCCCTCATCTCCCTTCTCACACACGTCATTACTCCGAGCTAACGACGGGGCTGCGTAATGCGCCACGTCGTTACGTGTCGTGGCTCCTCATGAATAATTGTCCACCTCGCGTAATGAGCTCGTCGAACAACGAACAAGCTGCGTGGTGTCTTGAGGAAGAAACGACGCCGACGTGGGGGAGGAAACGACGCCTGAGACGGAAGAGGAAGTTATTCAGCATATAGACTCGGTATTTAGTAGAGGACAACGCGTTTGTTGCACTTCTTGGCTTATTTAGCCAACACTGAGGATAATCGCAGAGGCGGAGAACCAACACTATTGAGGGGTCAAGACTGAGAAAGTTTTCAAGTTATAGAAAATGGTGCGGGTTGTGGGGCAGTGGACCATATTGACGTGATTTCAAAGAGATTTAGGAAATAAGGGGGAGAGAGCGTGATTGATTGCTGATTGCAGGTGTCAGATTTATATAACAATATGGACCAAGTTGCAGAAATACTAAAATACACATTATTATTGTCGATAGACACATTTGAAGCAAGGAAAAATGTGTTTTGGCAACAACTAATTCAATTGTATTATATATATATATATATATATATATATATATACATATACATATATATATATATATATATATATATATCCCACGTCCCATATATATATATATATATTTATATGACATATATATAGGTCTACCCATCATATTTTATCGATTCAATTGGGAGTACTAAATTACACTTTAATTGTATGAATTGGAATTATCAATGGTATTCAGAGCTCAGTGGTTATAGTTAGACCTATCACATGATTATTGGGGGGGCAACCGAATACTCTGAACCCCCGGCTTCACCGTCCCTGGCTAATTCAGTCGCGAATATGGCTAATTCAGCAGAAATAATGGCCCATTCAGCAAATGTACTGCTTTAGAAAATGTAGTGCAGTCAGGCTTTATGAGAGCGAGTCTCTTATAAATCATAGGTGATTTTCGAGAATAATACTTCAACCTCACTTACTCAAGTTTAAATATGCATGATATTATATATAGAATACGAAAACTACTCTGTCATACTTTATCTCTGCCTCACGTTTTTTCAGTATTTTCAAACTTTGTATATAATTTCCATCATTATCAGCTTACTCTAATAACTTTCAGTATCGTGGCAGCTGACTGAAAATTATGCATTATATTTCTACTGCCATACATTTATTACCGCATACAATATCAAGTTCCTGAACCAATATAATCTTCTATAGCAAGTTGGCCTACTGAATATTCAATACTCAACAATGTGAATATATTCTTTTGAATATCGTGCCGAAAATGCAGATGTGCACGAATATTTTATTTCCGTTAAAAAAAAGTCACATGAACTAGTTAAAATCTCGTAGATTTTTCACCTTGTTCAAGTAACTTACCATAATGGGAAAGATTTACTTCGGTGGAAAGTAGGATTTCCAGTTCCGATTTTTTTTTTGTCTACACGATGATTTTTCCCATACGGACCAATCACAAACCAGAATTCACATAAAAAACATGGTGGATCATTGGTTATTGTACTCTACTTCAACTTTTATCGGCCGAAATTACGATTTTACCGAAATAATGTTTTCCCATTCTTGGCCGATAGGTTCACTGTACTCGTGCTTCTGTTTGTTTAGTGTTAACAACGAATCTAAGGAGCCGTGAATCTAAGACTGCAACATTTTTCTTCTATTATTTTCATCCATTTGATGAATGAAGAACATTTATTACATTATTTTCTTCGAAACGGCTGGTCCGAATTGCATACAAATTTTTAATTAGGTGTATCATTTCCGTGTTCACATGTGAGGAACATTTGAATTATATTGGTGAGATTTTTTTTTACCGCTCAGTATAATCTTATGTTTTTTTGTTTTTTTTTAACAGACAAAGCTCCTCGGATGTCTTCGCTATCGCTCGTCTGATTATGACTTTGGCATGAAGTACCATTACATGTCCTTCTAGAAAGTTGTGCTCCAAATCTGTAGCAAGACTATTAAATGCCTCATCTCGTTGATTAAGGTCTTCAGGGTGCAGTAAACTCAGGACAACAAGGGTAGCTAAGGCAGCTAATGTGTACTTATGGGGAGGATAGATGATCACATAATACCAGAACACTGGAAGGATCAAGCCCATCGAATTGTGTTGTGCAATTACTTATGGGAGTCGATTTAGCGGAATATCAGTGTTTTGGTGGTAACTTTTGAACGGTATGAGATATCGAAATTCTGAAAACGAGGAAACACATATATTTTTAATACCTTCACGACTCTACAAGTGATAACTATTTATCTCACATCGTATGAATATCAGGCGATTTGAGATAGATAGTTATTACTTACTCCATCTTGAATACATTGCAAATATCTGTGTTTCTTCGATTTTAGAAATTCGATATCTCATACCGTTCAAAAGTTATCACTAAAAAATTCATATTCCGCTAAATCGACTCCCATGGACTCTTTACATCAAAATTTGATACAAAATCATGTTTCCAAATAAGACAAGGGATGAAAAGTAAGATAGCTCGGAAGGGGCATGACAAGGGCTATATTATCACCTCATGTCAATTATTAATAATAATATATCTCATTGAAAATACATTATTTGTATAATAATTCCCGAGTATTTCGCAATTACTGAACGGAATATGCCATGAATAGGATTAAATCTTGAGAAAATCAAAAACTATAATGATTGTTCAGATTTCCAATTCAAGTCTCAGTCATATATTAATATGTATAATTATTTAAACTTTGACATTGTATTCGTAATTGCTTTGTATACACATAAATATATATATATATATATATCAATGTTCCACTATCATCTATCGTTAATTTTGAATTGTGTTGCTTTTCTGTGTCGTTGAGCAACCCAGATGTAGACCTATGCGTGGGCAGGGATCTCAATACCGATTAATTTATAATGAATTCGTGACAAGACATTTTAGTAATATTCAACTTCTAATATCTTTAAAACACTTCGATCGAACCAAACTTTCAATTTTCTTGTATCAAACTTCCAGAACTTGCCGCCGATTTCGCATAGCTACCATGTCGTACATTCAACAACAGGTACAGTAGTCTACATGTTCGCCAGGTTGGCATGATAATACCAAATTAACTTGAAAACACGACTTGAAAGTTCGACTTACAAGTTTGGGGAAAAGCCAGTAAAACTTGCAAATTTCGTTGCTAGCATGCATGAAAATATTTAGTGAATGAACCCTCAAGTCTACCATTATTTTTATTTCCATATTATAATCTTTACAACTTCTAAACCAGTAGTTTCATGGCCTATTTTTAACTTATCTATACAAATAATTATAGTGTATGGGTTTCGTTTTATGATCGGTAGCTAAGCCATAAAGACTACGTATACAAAATTGTATTAGTATTTAGTAGTAAATACCACCAAATTAAAACAAATGTAAGTCGCATAAATGGCCTTCAGAAACGACCAGTAGGCCTAATTAGTAAAGTCTAAAGAAATAGGCCTACACCATATTCTTTAGTCTATGCTATGACTTTTATAGGGATTGCAATGATACTGCAATCTGAAAATGATATGCAAGGGATTGCAATAACTGTTGTGACAGAATTAACAAGGACACTAAATTCATAGTACAATTATAGTATAATTACGCACTATATTCAGGCAGTTCTGGAAGAGTCATCAACTGTTCTATTATTTACATATATATATATTAGGGCCTATACTAAATCGAAGACGATAGAAAATGATATATTTGTAAATTTCGGATATATATCCACAACATGAACTTTTTATATTGCGCCAATGAACTTATTCGTAGTTTTTCTTATATTTTTCATCATTCACTACTACGAAGATTCAAAGTCCAAATAGAGAAAAACTCTCAATTTCTACATCCATTTAGATTTACTAGAACTCCAGTAGAGCTGTGTTAAATATTAATATCGATAATATCTCGATTATCTATTGACGGGAAATCGGGTCGACTATCAATCGACTTTACACTCATATGTCACATAAATATTTGGACCATTGTTAATCATTGTTAACTTGAAATTGTGACGTCATTTGCGATAAAATTGAATAATAGAAACAATCATAAACAGGTGTATGTTTCAATAATCTTATATTCGTGTAGTTAGCGAAGCGAATTTCCTCGAGCTGGAAAATTCTAATGTTTTTTTGTTTGTATTTTTGTTCTCGTTCCCAACATAGGTTATTCAGGTTATCTAGCAAACACTAATATACTACCAAAGAAAGAATAACTAACAACATGGCATTAAGAGTTGTGTTTTTTTTCTATTAAAATAAAATATCTCGTGTTTCTTTCCCACTGAAAATGCTATTAATCTCACATAGTTTTATCTTATTTTTAAGATCTTTGAGAAACGACTTTCCATCGCGGCCGCGTGTCGGTTAGAAGTTCTTTATCTGGTCACGAGAGAGTGTTGTTTTACTGGTGTTGTGCGCAGTAGACATGCGCGTCGGACACTATTTACTACACTCGTGACGTGTCTCGGTTAGTTTTCTTTTCTTTTTTCATTAACATCGAAATCTTTTACACAATCATTTTTTCCAATTAAGGCTGAGGATGAGTAATAGTAAGACCTTTTTGAAGCGGCACATCGACTTGGAGTCGGTCCTGTCACCAATGTAAATAATTATCCATCGACTATTTTAAATTAGAAACAAATTTACTTTGACACCATTTCTCGTTACCATCTGATACGGAAAGTAACAAAAGAATTCGGTTATAAATGCAATATGGCCGACGAATAATTACAAAAGACCAGACAACAATGTAACATTTCAATCAATGTCATTGTTGAAGATATGCGCGCTTCATTTCATAACTATTCACTAGTTCCACTTTTTAGCACCAGATTAGATCTCTTCAATTTCGAGTAGGCCTATATTCACATCACTGACTATTTATAATAAACCCATGAACTAACTTATCTAGGGTTTTTGTCATATTATCAACATAGATCACTAGACCTACATATCTACGGATATTTTTTAACGGATGTAACTTTCTCTCTCAAATTCTCTTCCATTATAACTCGTGTAGTGACGTCACTTGGAGCAAGGTTCAATAATTGCACTAGCATTCAGGAGCCAATTGCCTTCAGTGGCCTTACAATTCGACCTATGTGCAATAATCTGTTTGAGATACCTATATTATTTGGTTTGTGAAAATAAAAACCTTGGTAGCAAAACACCATTTGTCTCACCAATTGTCTCAGATTCGAATCACGGCTGTATATTTTGAACCAGAAGTAAAAAGTCGTTTTCTGTACGTCTTATACCTGTTAAATCCTATAGAATATCACAAGAAATGACTGTTTCAACCAAGAGGGGGAAAATATTATCATTTTTGGTTCTACCCATTAGCGTACAAGCTTAATGGGCTTACAACTTAGCTGAAATTATACAGTTAATTAGGCGTGATATTTACGTTTAAGTATAATTTTAATGCCCTTTAGGTGAAGTCACACGAAACAAAGCGGAGAAGTCCCGATCACTATCAAGGCACGTTGTTCCCGACCCGCACGACAAACATAACCATTGGCTTTGTGACGTCATTCTTAAAGGCCAAATAAACAATCCAGATAGCATTTTAGTAGAATTAACTTCAACTTTAGCATTAACTGAAAGCATTAACACTCGTTTCATTTAATGGTCAATCAGTAAACTTGATCATAATCTTTTTGACCTTTAATATCAACCTTTGTTAGGCACACGATTACAGAACGAGATGGAAATAACGTGGTGACCCGTTTTTATTAAGGCGTCCCCAGTCTCCATAGGGTAAAAAGTTACCGCCAAAGTGATTTTAAAGATATAAATGTCATAAAACTTGAACCGGGCAAGGTACAAAATTGACAGACATATCATCTGATGCAGATAGTATTTGCCAAAATACTGATGAGTTGAAATTCAAAATGTCAATGTTGTGAGGTTTACTTATGTATAACAATGACACTCGATATTTTAGCTACCTCACAGCGTACCGTTAAATTCAAATTTTACAAAAGTGTACGTAAAAGCGTGCACTTGTCTACATTGTAAAAGTAAGAGTAGAATTTCTTGAACAGTCATCCAGCCAAACAATAAAATGACAATCGGCTCGCGTCAATACCTTTCCCAATCCTCTCTTTGAGGGTAAACCCAGATCCCGCCCCGCACTTCCTAAAGTAACGAAAACTCGACCCAATATCAGCAGGACATGCTTGAAATGTGAGCAGTGTGTAAGGGTTTGCCACGACGCGTCCCGCTTGAGTGATAAGGGGCTGCGCCTCGACCGGGGGGGGGGGGAGATAGCGACCCTGGGGGGGGGGGGAATTGTGTATTCAGAACCAACATCCTATTGGTCGTGTCGCAACCAACAAATAAAACAGTTACTAGGCGCGTGGGACAAAATTGAGTTGGGTTTTTCCAACACAAAATATAATAAGGAAGGCTGTGGAAAATTTTGTTTATGAGATATTAAGTCGGTTGTTATATATACTTGCATACACGAGAGAAAAAAGGTCGTCTACCAACATGACAATCCCAAATATCAGCGTTATAGCTGTGTAGCATACAGTTCTGTATAATGCATAATTTAGATGACTAAAACTGGGATCATTTTTTGGAATTCTCGCGTTAAATACCGGTCAATAAGGAGAAAAAATCGAAAATGTTTTCTCATGTATGTTTATTCCTCGCAATGTTCACTAATCTTGCTAGACGAATGAAAGTGTGCTGTTAACACGGTACAAAATACTTTACTTTCTTATATATTGCAATAAAACTAAAGTCACCGTTAGGTGTGGGTTAGTATTTCTTCTGTCTACTTTGTGGTCTTTTTTGTGAAACATGTCTCGAACAAATTGGAAAATGTAGTATATTAGGTCAACAACTAAACGCTGAAGATCACAATAATTCAACTCACAATCTAATTTGAGCTTCAGTTCTATTTAAACTTGAAAAAAAAGAAACTGTATCGAAATGAATTCACTTTCATGTTTCTTAGTTCTGGAAAGAGTCTGCATTAGGAATAAAAATGAGTTGCTCATCCATCCAACATCCAATTCATTCGTTTATATATTTCAATAATCTCAACGTTGAAAAAGAAACAGGCTCTATTAGCAGATGATATTACTTGTAGAGGGAGTTTTTTCGTGACTGCAAAAACACACATATATATATATATATATATATAATTAAAACCCTTATGAAATTTTAAATTAGTTTCATTGAGCGTCTTTCTTTTCAACGCTCCCTATCAAGCACTTGAATAATCTCGTTAAAATTATTAAAAATATCCTCCAAGATACAAAAACTGACACCAATTTTTAAAAAGTTGAAGAACATAATTAGATTTCGCGGGTAATAATCATCGCTACGTCACGTCTGTGACGTCACGCTAACGTTGTTCCATCGTTTGATCAGCCGAGTTAAAACCAGTTCACAATTCAACGTAACGCTAACGTGGCAAAAACGTAACGCTAACGTGGCAAAAACCTTGAATTCTTATTGGCTGTTACTTTTGTGTGCTACATCAATGTTGGTGTGAATTGTGAATAGACAGTTCGGTTTTTATATTCTCGTGATATGTTACAGATTTATGTTAGTGCCATGTTACATCGTAAACGAGACTTTATAAAACACGAAGAAAAAATAATAACTCTCAATATTGTGAAAGTGTAAGATACAGTTTTATTGAGCAAGTATATTTTCGAATAGTAACTGTATCCTAAACACTGACATTCACTCCATTCGCTGAAGCTAGAGCACTATAAATATATGTTACATTGCTATTTTCACTACACTCTGGTGAGAATTTATTATTTTTGTGTGATTGAATGAGTTGACTGAATTTGAAAATATCAAAAGTAATCGTTACATTCATTTTTTGCGAAATTCATTTTATAATATCTACTCCAATGAAACCAGGTTTCTAATTGATCTGCATTACTTTTAGTAGTTTTAATTGTCTTATAGATGAGGAAAATGCATGAAATTTGAAGGTTGCATGTTAAATGATGGAGGAAACTCCTAAATTTGAATTGATATTTCTACAAATCGAGCCGCTAGCCAATCATTTGTGTCGATATCATTATCCACCACATCAAAATAAATCGAATGTCAAAGATTCATAATTCTGCCATTCCTCCAGATAACGCGTGCTAGACTTTAAATCGGATCCCATGAATAAAGTCAACTTGGCATCGCTTTGGCATTTTATCAACTGAAACTTTTAATCAAACATCTGTTCAAAACTTGATTTAGAATCGATAAAAACAATTTCTTCTCACTTCAAAAACTTATCAATCACTTTTATGGATTCACATCCGAGAAAACGACGAAAATATTGTGATGAAGCATGGAAATATTCTTAAAATGTATTTTCCTCGGAAACGACTGGAAGCTACTCGAAAAGCTGTCATGCAATGTTAAAATCAGACTGATCCTCACTCTTCTCCCGACTACTTTACCTACAATCTCTTCTTTACCATCGCTATGTACTGATGTTTCCAACGGCTGCTTAACCGAGGTTACTATTTGTCAACCGAAAGTAGCTTCTAGATTGTTTTTAGTTTACATTACATTAGTTCGGATGTTTGTTTGGTTAAGTTAGTTTGTTTAGGGCCCGTTTTACGAATAATAAATTTGTTGATTAAGCAATAATTAGTGGATTAGCTTGTTAACTCTTGGTTACAAATGTTATTTTTGATCTGCAATTGATTAATTACCTTAATTAAAACATTTTTATTATTGGTAATATGGACCATTAGGTTAGTTTGAATAGGTTACATCCATTAAATTAGTTAGATTGAGTTATTCAGGATAGCTTAGGTTGCGCACAACAATGATAACGACGTTCGCATGTGGTGACATAGTCCAAAAGTTCAGGATGTTTATAGTTCAGGATGTTTATTTAGTTAGGTATAGTTCAGGATGTTTCTTTAGTTCGACAGAGAGACACCACGAAAAACCTCTGATCGAACCCCGGTCTCCCGAATAATAGTTCAATGGGCTAGCTACTCGACCACTTGTCCAAGTTATCATATTTTAACTCTCCTCAATTCTCATGTTTTCTTGGAAGCATTATTTGAAAGAAAATTCGGCTTGCATTTTTATGGCTATCGATTATATAAACCCCATTATAGCTAATGCCTTGACTGGTTAAGCTTCGCGTTACCATTCATTAAAACCAGTAAGATCCAGACACGCAGAAAAAAATAAACCAAGATGAATATAAAATCTTAATTAAGAGAGAAAATGAAAGCTGTGCCAAAGGAAATCTTCTGTTACGCATACTTTTATCTCTGTCAGTTTTCTTATCGAATGCGGTGTTTCTAGCGGTTTCCCTTGACACTCTCTCTCTTCATCTCTCTCTCTCTCTCTCTCTCTCTCTCTCTCTCTCTCTCTCTCTCTCTCTCTCTCTCTCTTCTCTCTTAACCCCAACGATCAGTCTACATGTCAAACCAACCGAATCTCCACCTCCAGACTCCATCACACGCTTTCAATGCCACAGTATCTCTTGCACTGTTATTGGTCTAATATACCGACCAATGAAATGAATCTTTATGTCATCCACTTTTCTCACAGAGAATGGAATATATAAGTAACGGCTTTTCCCGTGAATATATTTCAGATGATCTTTTCGTAAACGAAGTTCGTGAAAAACTGACTGATACTGAAAATAACACTAAATTTATGTTGAGGAAATTGACATAAGAATATGGAGATGATAAAAGAATGAAATAAACTCAATTATTTGAAAATGAAGAAAAGTTTGATGTAATCTTGTCTAGCATAAAACAGTCTGTTTGAAACAGAATGCATGAAGCTTTCGTTTTTAAATTGAGTTTATTTCATATTTGTATTATCTTCACAATTTTATTTCAATTTTGAGGACGTGGATGGATTGTTGAGAGATATCAGTATTCAAGTGAGGCGCTTAGCATATTATACATCGTATGTACATTATTGCATTATAGTTTGAATACAACACAAGGAGAGAGAGAGAGAATGAGAGAGAGAGAGAGAGAGAGAGAGAGCGGAAGGTAGGGTTGAAAGAAAAGAGAGAGAGAGAGAGAGAGAGAGAGAGAGAGAGAGATTGTTCATAGTTGAAAATATACAGAATGCAAAAAACTTCTGACAACGCCCCTGATTCTCCACGAATGTTGACTTATATCTCTATTCGTAATGTATGCATATATAAATAGTTTTTTCGTACATTATTAATTAAAATTGCATTAGGGGAATTAGAGGACCATTAGGGGACCTCTATTTCAATCAGAAGAAAGGACAACGAGAAAAAATACTCTTGGCTAAAATAAATCGAATCTTCTAGACTATTTTTCACTCAACAACCCTACCAACAGCTAGATTATTTGGGGGTACGAATTAGCAAGTGATAATGATCCATCCGATGACGATAAATGGAAGGACGTTCACAACAACGCATGCCTTGTGGAATTCGAACCAAGCCCAGCGGTGACTACGTTTTATAAAGCGGTGACTACGTTTTATAAAGCGGTGTCTCAACTGACTGAATTACGGATTTCTAACTAGGATTAAATACTAATCCTATTCACCCTTGAAACCAAACCAACTGCATTCTTTCCTAGAAACAACAACCCGCAATAAAGTAATATAAATTGTTCTGAAGATATTGCCGTGTAAAAATATCGTTCTCAATAAAATACGTTGGTGGACTGTCTCGAAAACACGTTCTCTTGGAGATATTTAATCAAAATGTTCTTTGCACACTTCTCAGCCACCCATAGGGGTTGGTTTTCAGGGAACAATGACCCCCCCCCCTCCCCCCACCTGTCACCCACATTCCGTTCCTCCTTCACTCTAATATACTCGTGCTCAGTAGCGAACCGTCGGGGTAAACATTGTGACAATGTCTGCCAAACGAAAAAAAAGGGAATGAAAAAATTGTGTATCTCTATTTTTATTTTTATCTCGAAATTGATTTCAAGTTTCAAGTGAGAGACAGCGGGTATTCTTCTATTACATCAAACCTCAGATCAAATATTATTCCTAATATACCCTCCGCCCATTCTATATATATCTATGTATGTACTGTTATTTTAGTTATTGTTCTAAAATATATATTGGGTAGTCAATCCTCATTTCGAGAAGGTTGAAATGTAATTCCAAAATTCTTCAAGTGAGTAATAAACGTAGGATCGAAAACATACGGGCACATGCAGTGCAGTGGTTAACGCGCTCGCTTCATGTAATCCGGGAGGCAAGGGGAATTTTGAACCCAGCTCGATCCCCGCCACCGACCATCTTTACAAGGGTTTTTACATGGTTTCCCTCTGTAATCTAGGCTAATGCCGGGAAGGTTCCCACAATAAGTCGGCCATGACCGCTTCCTTCCCACTATCCTTCCCATTACCCAAGAACTTTCATCTCATCATCCCATCATCTCATCAATCATCCATCCGCCGCCATTGGATCTGCGTTATCATAACAGTGAGTCGTTAAACCCAATATAAATATATAATTTACCCCTGACTCTTTCGTGTCTCCCCTATCGGATTGTCACGCTTCGCCACTGTTCGGGCCATGAAGTCAAGTGACTGTTTTACCCGCAGCGTCTGATAGGAGTATAGGTGGGTGGAGGACAATGGGTATGAGACTCATGAGCTCGCCGATATTCCTATTCAAGAGGTTTGAGGCGGAAACTAAAGTGGACAAAAGATCTCAATCGAATGTAAGGGCACAAAAGATTTGACTTTGGTTTAATAAAAAAAACAAATGTCGCAAAATGAAACGCATGTAAGTTAAATACTGCAGTAGATTTAGTGAGAAAATATCGTAATGATCTATTCTTCATTATGTTTCTTCAGTTATTTATTCCATGTGTTTAATTATGACAGAATAGTATTTTGTACATTTGATTTTGATTAGGATAAGACGCTTATAATTGAAAAAATATAATTTCATTATGTCCCGCATCAGATTTGTATATCATAATTTGAAATTCACGATTGTATTTCATTTCTCGGATTCTGTAGATGATAAAAGAAAATACCAATTTCATAATCCTGATTACAAACATTTCTGAAATAATGAGAACAATTATGGAAAAGTAAAGTTTGCTCAATGTTTGAGCCACTGTCTTCTCTTTAGGTGCCAAGCAACAATATGTGACGTCAGTTCTAATAACAATTTGATTTTTGATCGAAATATATGTGTACCAACGGAAAGAAAAAGGCTGTCCACTAATCAAACAGCAACTGTAATAACCTAAGCAATAGGATAATCACGCTGCATTTGAAATACATACGCTTTTAAAATATGCATTCGCGTTTTTTATCGTAACTCGTTCTGAAAAGTCACAATTACCATAAAAATACTCTAAAGCTATACACACAATGATATTTATTTTTCTTAGATTGGTAGAATACCTTCTCATTCGTGGATGCAACTATATATGTGTATTCACGAAAGATTAGAGTCGTCTACCAACATTGAAGATAATACTTGACATTACAAATACCAACAGTTATATTTGTATACCAGACTTACATTTTGAAAGGTACAGAATGACACAAAATAATTGGGTATTTATAATAATGTCTAGGTACAAGATTCATACAATGTGAATAGAATCATATCGTTCGAAAGAATTAAATGTATAAAGCTCCAGAGAATTTTCCTAGAATTACAGATGTTTTTACTATGATTTAGTAGGTATGACAACCTTCTACTACCGTACAGAAGTAGACCTGAGAGTGTTTGTGACAATGAGGGTGAATTCTGACGCCACGTGTTATTCTAAGCGGAAAACTGAGGGAACAATGGGTTTAACCAAGCATAGTCGAGTAGCGCACGTAAGCTTAAGGCAAGCTTAAATCGAAGGATGAAAAGTATACTCGTAGCAACGAACACGTAGAAAGAAAATACTTGTAAAAATAGAGAAATTCTTCATCACAATTTTTTTTCTATGGTCACAAACGAGTGTCATTGTCGAGTGAAGTATATTTTATATAATCGAGTGGGTAGAGTTTTCTATTATACTTTCTAGATATCTCGCTCATCTTACAACGCGTATTATGCGTTTGCCTAGTTTAATGCATATTTGATTGCTGTAACTACCAACGGTCTGCAAGGAGGGATTTCTGATGTAATTAAAGAGATTAGTTTTTTGTTGAAATAATGCTATCATGTTGGCTTATGTTGCGTGTCTCAGCTGTACTTAATTCGAACAGTAACAAGTGGATCACGTGACTGGCCGCCAAACGCCAACAATCCTCAACAGCGGCGCCAGCAACATTGATAACAGGCCCATCACAGTCATGCGGGCTCTTTACCTCTTTCTCTTTCTCTCTCTCTCTCTCTCTCTCTCTCTCTCTCTCTCTCTCTCTCTCCTTCACTTTATAGCCATCTCTCTCTTTCTCTCTCTCTCTCTCGCTTTCCCTCTCTTTCTCTCTATAGCTGTCTCTCTTTCCCTCTCTTTCTCTCTTTCTTCATCTGTCACAACCCAACGAACTTCTTCAGCTAAGTCCCAACACAAATTAGTGGTTAACTTGACTTCAAGACAAAACAACACAACAACAAATAGAGAAAAACTTCAAAAGTTTGAAAAATTTTTAATTTACTGATAACCATATCCATGAATAAGAATAATCATATAAATAATTCATAAATATATGGTGAAGGGGTTTGAATATCAATGAATGTCATGCTACAGGGCTTGTGGACGATTCAGGACCTGAAGACGACTAGGGCTTGGGTTGAGTCCCTCATAAAGCATAACATTTTGGTGATATCTTTTCACCAATCATCACTCTATTAATTTCGTTATTACCCTTTCATTCACGCCCCATATTACGTAGCTCTTGGTGGGGTCGTTAACCACATTTAAGAATGAACAAAGTACGCTATCAACTACACAGTATAGATTCTAATAGCTTGAAACAAATAAGAATGTTTCAACGTCATTGTAACCATGGATACGTACCACAATCCGCACAGACATACACTAAATGACTGAGAGCACTACGTTGACATTCACTTACCTGAAACCAAGAAAAGAAATATTATTAGTCATTGATCAATTGAAGCAATAATGTTTAATACAAGGTGATGAAGAGTAACAGAGTAACAGAGTAATGGCCGATAGCCCCTGCAAAACAACTAACAGTAAACTTGGTTCAAAGAGAAAGAAGTTTTCTTGCACCAATAAATGTAGTGAGAAACAGCCAATGAGGTGGCTTTATAAAAGCAGCTGATCAGAAGCGATCGCTAACTTTTCACGTTGATGTCAATTTGTAATCGAATTGGCCGTGGCTCACATCTTGCTGTAGAATCAGGAGCAATGGTTGGAGCTAGCAAACATTGCTAGTTAGTGTTAGGGTTCAAAGGCTCGTCGACAGCGAGGTCATTTAGCACCCATGTTCATATCCGTGTACTTTGACAACGTTTGTGAACGTTTTAAGCATATGGAGGGAGTGGGATAGAAAGACCTAGAAAAGTAAGAGAAGATGGTATAAAATTAAATCAAACTAAAATAAGACGATTGATGAAGAGAAAAGTGACAAGAAAAAGAAATTATATGAAAATACAAACACGAGGTTCAGTACTCCCTCCATATACTCTGGTCACCACAAGGCTTCCACTCGACCAAGACGGTCCGAACTCGGTCTGGACCCTCACTCCAGACCTTATCGCCAAGGGTAACTCATTTGCTCCCGACTAGAACTCTGAAGATCACGGGGTCACGCAAGCCTCCACACCACGCCAAGGTGTCCGCATCCTTCGAGGGGGACACGTTGCTCAGCCTCATACGGCTAATTTATCATTGCTACTGCGTGGTGTTGTGGTCATAAAATACATTTGGGCATTGACTAAAGAGATACTCAAGACGTCCCATGTAAGTTACTATACGAGAGATTCAAAACCCTTTCATTATTGCCTGAAGTTACGTCATTCCTCGCTACACATTCCTAGAGCGCTGCCAGCAGTCAAGTTGAAGACTTGGCAGACAGCCCAGGCAAGCATCCATCTTACCGTCGACCGAAGCACAGTCGCCGAAAAGAATTTCCCCACTCTTAGCGGTGATTGATCGTAAGGGGTATGGGGAGGGTAGCGACATTGGGGTGGGGATAAGAGTGGTGATGAATCTTAATTTAACGTTGGGTCTTTGTATATCTTTAGTCTATGCTTTGAGCAAACCTTGCTTTCAAAGTTGAACCATGGTACGCATGCTTAATTCCAGTTACCCAGTCGGTAATTTGCTTGGTCAACTAATCCGGAATCGTTCGTATAAACGTGACACTAACTAGATCGCTGTTGACTAGAGTTGGGTTGGTGAGTATAGAGATTACTTCTGAGAACGCCAATCCAATCGGTCAATTAACTTCAAACAGCCAAATAGGAATGAAGTGATTAAATGATTTCTGATCTTATAGGCCCATACCGAATTTATAGAGTTTCGATCATATTTTCGCTTATTCCCTAATTGGCTGTTCCATTTGTACCCGCCGAAATCGACATATCTAAATTTAAATGAATAATGACGATATTTATTTGCCCAATTTTAGAGAAAACTTAAATCATCATCCAAGTTTTATTTACGATGATGATTTTTTTTCTACTCCAAAGACCATACTTTAAAGACCATAGGCATTACTGATTCTGTATGGATACATAAACAGAATCGAGTAATGTCTACTTCACTACTAAAGAAAAAAAAAACGGGTCCCGGAGAACAAATAAATAAAATATAATTTCTGAAATTTAGATGATAATTTCCAGTTCTCTCTAAAATGAGGAAAATAAATACCGACATCATTCTTTAAAAACTAGTTTCAGATTTTGTGACGTCCTTTAAGAGTGACATGTCTGGTTGTAGAGTCTGTCAACAGAGCACGCTCGAGAGAGTATCAGACAAGAACAGTGTTTAGAAACTAGAGGGTCACGTCAAATATTCCACAGCAATGAGAATAAAGCACAGAATAATTACTTGCTCGCACAACAACAGAGACATCAGGCAAACAGAATGGGCCGCTTAATGAGTAGTTGAACGCATATGTGCCTCGGAAAGGGCCGCAGAAAGGGCCGTAAGATGAGTGACCTAGTCGACGTAGAATGGGTCGCATAATGATCAACATGGTTGAATCTACATTTCTCTCGAAATGGGCACGATAAAGGGCCGCAGAAAGAGCCGTGGAAAGGGTCGCAGTTCATTTTATAGAACACACTTCGGATGAAACTAAAACATTATAGCACTTGACAGATTTGTCATGTAGATGACGCAGTAAGTTGGTATGTAAATACAGTCGAGAGATCTCTGTTTTCATTGGTCTTTCATGGATTAATAAACTTCCATGCAAACATGACATCAATTATAAAAATAACTGAACACATTTTTTTTATTTACAGTGATATAAACTCAATACGTAGCTTGTTTGTCTTCAATTATATATGTACACATGTTATCTCTTTGAAACGTGTTCAAATACAAAATATGAGTTTGTTTAAAATTCAATTGTATTCTATTATATGAAATGTAGAATGTGGAGGCGATGCCTAGGAACGGAGAACTTTCACTATGTTGTCACGACCATATTTTAAAGCTCTAAAATGTTTCGCTATGGTGAATTGGTGTATATGAGAGATGATTTTAAACATGGGAAACAAATGCTGAACAAATGAGGATATGTTCAGATATCATGGAAAATATATTTTTAACTTCCTACTTTCATTGATATTTTAAGTGGTAATTAGAGAAATAAGAGAGTAAAATTTATCTTTCAAATTTGTAGGTTTTTCTTATATATGTGAATTATTCATTAACTTTCCATCATTCGTCACGTGTTTGAAATAGGCCTGGTAGTTTTGTATAGTTTATCAACTGACTGACCATATACTGGTGAATATCTATGTTATTTTACAGTCCTTTGGAAGTAAAAAGTGAAAGAATAAACAAATGAATAAATTTCAGACTTCATCTGATCTTCATTTAGTTTTTCCTCATTTAGTTCATAAGAATAAAAAACGGCACTTCCACCAAATATCCCGTATCTAGCATTTCTTAACCCGGCACCTCCACCAAAATAGTAACACTGATATTATGTACGATGGCGTCAACCAGATGGGACATTCCTTCAAGGTCGTTTCTTGACTGATACGTTTAACGTGGTCACTACATCACTTTGGAGTAATAGATCGTAATAGATTTGTAATAGCTACATTCTAGATTTGTTTACATAGATCTATTTCACATAGATTCGTTGATAAAAATTTTAATGAATAGAAAGAGTACTATGTAGGCACTACTCTGAATGAAGTGAATTATATAAGTGCTAAATAATTGAAATTAGTAAAATTAACAGGTATGTATAAGGTTCAAAGTGCCGCTCTCGTTAGCTCAGTCAGCTGAGGTACGCTTCAAACTCGGAAGTCACCGTTGGGCGTGAGTTCGAATCCCGCGTAAGGCATGGGTTTTTGTGATCGTTCTTTCACTTAAAATCACTCCATCGTTTCATTATCATCTGCTCATTATCATCTGCTCAGGTTATAGCTCCGTATAACCTAGCTGTTGGTGGGGTCGTTAAGCAGCATAAAAAAGGCAAATCTGGAAATTGTGGTAGTCATTCAACAATTTAGAAACCAATATATGACCACAGCAAACGTGATCTGTGATACTAATGAGAAATTTGTTCTCATATTTTCAGAATTTTGAAATTTTATATTATTCCATAATTATTCCACCAAATGTTTTAATCCGGTAAATGAACCTCTATGTGCGCTCTTAAGTACACACTTCAACTTTCCTCTTCGCGGCTAGAAAATGCTCTCTTATGCGGCATTTTCCTCGTTCACTAATCGCTGTTATATGAAGTTATCTCCAGTAACCATGGCAACCGACTCATTGCGTCGTGACGTCATAAGTTAAACCGCAATTAGCAATAAGTGTTTGCGTTTTCCGCATATCAAACAGCGTTCTGGTCATTAGCGCTCATTTTTAGTTCTAATCTTTTAATACTTGAGTTCACGAGCAGTATTGTGAAACTAGAAAAACATGTTCTGTTCAAATTAGGTGCTGTATGAATTAAACTGAAGTATCCATGCGTATCTACCTCCGAAGAGGCTATTCACCTAACCGGAAGTAGGTATTATATTAGTTTTAATTCAGATTAAATTGATTCAGGTTTTTTTTGGTTAGATTAGTTGTTTCAGGTTAGTTTGTAAAAGTTTAATTCTCTGAATTAGGTACTTTGGGTTGATTATACGGTTGATTCAGGGTGCACACAACAACAACAAAAATAACAAAAATAACAACAACAACAATAATAACAATAACAACAACGTCCACATGTTGTGGCATACGCTGATGGTCCTGTGAATAGAGGCTGCCATCTACTTCAGTGAATTTTCTTTAAAAAAATGTTTTATCAAGTCTGTCATCGCTGTTGATACATGTCACAATTTTTTTTTTTCATGTATTATATTTATATTGGTTTCAATCACGCACTGAACTGAAGATCAAGACAATTGGCGTCATTGAATGATAATGAGGATGATAGAACGATGAGACGAAAGGTTATTTTTCAGAATAAAGAAGAAGAATAGAAATAGAATTTGAAAAAGAAATGTACGATACAAAATTCGTTTACTTGATGGACAAATAATACAAACACGTAAATAACTCTAACTAGTGGTTTGAGGTTGTTATTACCATGGTTAATCATTCTGTTTGGTTTCACTAACTCTCATAATAAGGCTAACAGAACTTCGTTATACCGGGCCTAAGACAATAATAGATATGCTTTCATTTCAATCGCATAACATTAAAAATCATACCCGCATCTGCATAATATTTCTTCACCATGCTAGAATTCTCCTCTCTTATACACCAATTCATTCTTGCATCGAATACGAAGCATCTATTGTTTATTTTGTATGCACTTGCTAAACAAAACTCGAGCTTTTTCAGCTCTTTTCAGCTTTTCAGTTCGGCATGATTTATTTCAACTTCGAACCCCTCATATTGTTGAGCTATTATAATGAGAGAATCACTGGCACATGCAGTGGTTAACGCGCTCGCTTCATGTGATCCGGGAGGCGAGGGGAATTTCGAGCCCAGTTCGATCCCCGCCGCCAACCATCTTTACATGGTTTGTTCATGGATCTCCTCTGTAGTCTAAGCTAATAACGGGATGGCTCCTACAATATACCATGACCGCTTCCTTCTCACTAACCTTCCCATTACTTCAGAAATAATCATCTCATCATCCCTTCATCTCACTAATCATTCATCCAACGAAGACAGATCTCATGTATGATGACAGTGTGTCGTTAAACCCAACACATGTAAAACCAATAGAAACAATAAATTTGACACGCCATTGAACTGCCACGTGTTTTTATCTCCACGCTTGAATCGCATTATTTGTTAGCGCAAAAGTCGTGGGTTCTTATCCCCACTCGGCTATATCCCTGACCGAGTAATAAACTAGCCCATATGCCCGAACGACATATTCAAGACACGTTGTCGTTGGACGGGTCGTTAAACACGTTTACAACAGCACAATAAACATTGATAAAAATGCATGTATAATAAAGGTTATTGAAACGTAACCATTGAAATATGGCGAGTATAAACAATAACACGAGTGCTAGATCGAGACTCGTGATCGTTATAAATGATGGATACGGAGAACGGTCGTTCGAGACCGCTAAAGAAAGATGTATGAATGTGGACGCTGGCTTATGGTTCTTGAGGGCGATCGTAGAGTTCGCTAGACTCGCATTTTATCGCTTTTCTCGTGTTTTAGAGCCGAGCTCATTTCCGAATGGTATCGAGAAGTTTATAGACGGATCAAATATGTACGTGGTAAAGTTAAGTGAAATAGGAAGACTGGTCCAAGTCCATGGACTCGGGTTATCAGTTCAATGGTTCGTTAAGAGGTCGTTAAATTAATTGAATTGTTCATTGATTGACATTTGATATATATATATATATATATATATATATATATATATATATATATATATATATATATAGAGAGAGAGAGAGAGAGAGAGAGAGAGAGAGAGAGAGAGAGAGATATGAATTATTATTATTTCCGGGATTACCATGTGTGTTATAATTATTAGAAAATGATTAAAATTATTTTCCCAACGTTTCAACATGTCAATATTTTTTACTTCAATTCATTAAATAATCCCCTGATGATAACATGTCCAAACATGTTGAAACGTTGGGAAAATAATTTCAATCGTTTTTCTAATAATTATAACACACATGGTAATCCCGGAAATAATAATAATTCATATACTATTGACCATGAAAGTTTAAAACATTATATATATATATATATATATATATATATATATATATATATATATATATATATATATATATAATTTAAGTATATGAATATATATCTAGATATCGTAGATAGCTGTAATCCTCGGTACAAGCGTCTCAAATTGAGATAAATGTAATTAGGTTATTTATACATTCAAGATATTATCGCCTGTTATTGTACGAACATCACGATTCCATCTGCGTCTTAGTTTTATCCTAGATCCACGATCTGAGAGAATATTCCTTGGAGGAGAGATCCATAAAGCTGAGAATAAAACCCGGCAACAGCGTATCTCATCCTGCTATATAAACACGTATTTTATCTGGAAGAAATAATTCAAAGACTCCTTCCCCTTAATCCCCTGAACATCAGTTAATAATATCAAACCCTATTTTCTTCATCTTCCTTTTCATGAAACGGTGAGAAAATACTACTAACCATCAGTTAAGAGCTGTGATGAATACGCAGTATTAGGTTGTATTGCGGTTCTCAAATATACGTCGTGAGGGCTGATTGAAAAGATTAGTTTAGTTGATACTGAGATTTGGCAATTTTCCTTATGGGCACCATGGATGATATACCTTGATGATACAAACTAAGCTCTTTGAAATCACATCACATTCATTTTCAATGCTTCTATTTTTTGAGTGATGTTTTTCAATGTTTGGTTCAATATTTTGTCAAATCTTGATTATTTTCTTATTCAAATACTGATTTGTAATGACAACATATTTTACACATCAAGTGTTTATTTTTCTCAGATATTGCTTGATTTCTTTTCTATACATACAATGTGAGTATAACTTTTTATTACGCCGTTTTTTCTTTGCTATCCCATATAAATGTCTACATGAACAGCCATCTTAAAATTCATATTTTCTCTCTATTCACTATTTTCCAGATTTTTGTGGCAATCCCAATTTAGGGCCTACTTGTCAAATCTCTAGTATACGTGTATCCACCATAAACAATTAGGTCTTCTAACAATTGAATAACGGGTTTGAAAGATGTAGCTGGGTTTCTAATCGTAGATATAACCCTTAAACAATGATGACAAACTAAAAATACCACAGCTAAACAAATTCAAATGTAATATTTGTTTTGTTGGTATATGACATTCTTCCGGGGGTACAAGTATATATATATATATATTCACAACAAATTATTATTTTATCAATTGTTATTTACAAATGATTATTATTAGGCCTATAATTTATTCATGACAAACTCGAATATCATACTTTTATCTGGATAGCTGTTGCAGATTTTCGAGGTTTTACCATTTTTCAACACGAGATTTACGATCAGTAATACATCTTGCATAAGTGTTATATCCACAAAACTGCAGCAAGTTTATCCAATCAGCGATGTTTTTCAATTATTCTATTGGTAGACGACTTTCTTTTTCCCGTGCATATAAAATGTGACATTATTTCCCTAATTGTGTTTCATTTCCCTTTATCGAAATCATTGTGGTAAATCATCCACCATGTTTTTATATGACCTCATACCAACTAAACAAACACTTTATCGACTACACGCTAGAAGCCTTGTTGAGCTATTTGTGTTCGAAATTCGAATCGTTCTACTGTGAAATTGGTAGCAATGGCTTATCTCCAAAACCCTTCAGACGGATTCAAAAGGAAATTCGAACGTGAGGTTCACGATTGTTGCTGGTGCACGGATGTAGGTAGCGCCAGTATCGTGCGGATCTCTCACGTGACCGTTAAATTGTGTGAGAAATTGTGCCGCTAGGGGATTGGTTATGTAACTTGGTAGCGAGATAATTAATAGGGTTGGTAGGTTGGTAGCACGTGATAATGTTAGTGTGGATAAAAGGAAACTTTAGAGGTGGAAATAATACTTATAGAATTGTACACATTTGTGTCTCTGTTGATAATGAGCTTCTTTCTGATAGTTGAGTTTAGTTGATGATGAAAGTAGTCTATTAGATGAATTTTGAGTATAAAATGAAGCCCAGGTGCTTAAACTATGTAAAATCTTCATATGTATTATTATTATCCTTTTCTGAATTCGTCTGCCTTGGAGAACTTCGGTCTAATCGATCTATGCTGTATCCACGGGGCACAACAGTCAGTATGGTCAACTATTGACCCTCTAGAAACCGGCTTTTATTCTGAGTCGTGACTTGGACATTACTCGATTCTGTTCATTTTTCTATACAGAATCGGTAAGGCCTTCGTCATGACTCGTGGTCTCTGGGGGACGGACAAATTATTTCAATTTTTGAAATTGAAATGATGATTTCTAGTCTTCTCTTAAATTAAGGAAACCAATAACATTCATTCAAATCTAATTTCAGGCTTGTGTGCGTGCTCGTCCTTAGATGGTTTCTCAAGAAAAACCAAGACCCAATTCCTTCCTACTATGCAAAAATATTTAACGGAGAAAATCTCATCTTTCCACCATCTCATTCATCATTCAGTGACTCCAATAGATGGTGGTCAACTGTTCATTATTACAAGTAGCCGTTAAATTCAGTAGACAATCAAATACAAATATTCTCGTAGATTAGTTCGTAATTTGTTTAAATAACGGACGGATGCATCAAGGCTTTATAGAGTTGACCCAGATTTGCAATCTCATAATAAATGCTTTGGTCGTTTACCACAATTAGAGATTACACGTAATGGCGGCTATTTCACGACGTAATACAATACCAACAATTAAACTGGCTCTTGTTTGAAGATCGACACCGCCGTGTGTTAGTGTTACTGTATAGGGGGGACGGTCGCTCGGTCCCACCGTCTCTTGGGATTCCCCCACAGCTCTCATGTATGAATATTCTAGCGAGTTATGCAACAAGAGTCTTTAGAAACTACGATAATATTTTGGTAAATTTGTTTTGTTGGTTCTACTGCATAAAGCTGTTCATTTGGTGCGACAATAGGAAAAACGTTTACTCTACTAAACAAAGCTAAGAGTCCATTTTAGTGTTTCTTTTTAGTCCATTAAAGTAAATATCCATTTTTGGTAATAATTTTCGAACAGTATGAGATATCAAAATTCTGATACGAAAGGAAAACAGATAATTTCAATACATTCAAAATCGGTATAAGTTCCAACTATTTAACTCATATCACATAATTGTCAAGCGTATACAGCTAAAAAAATATTTAGCTGTAGGGCCTAGGGCCTATACCTAGTTAAAATTGTTTTGATCAGCTTTCACTTATACCGTCCTAAAGGTGATGAATTTATCTGTGTTCCCCCTGTATGAAAATTTTGATACCTCAAACCGCTCGAAAGATATCACAGAAAAATTAAATTTTGCCTAATCGACTCCTATGGATTCTTGACACACAACAGTGATGAATGAAGATAATATCAACAATTTAACCAGAGATTGTCCTAATCGCCAATCAGGTATTTGTTTTTCATTATTCATTTTGGTTTAACGACGCACTGTGATGATTAATTACCGATATATATTTCCTTATATTGCTGTGAGCACTCCACACCTCGTAGGAACCAAATCGATCCACAAGAAAATTGTTCCAAGCGTTACTAAGTTTCTAAAGTAGAAGTGTCGAGTTTTTTAGTAACATACTGTAGAATAGATCACGAGGAATTGATGATTGAAATTTTAGGAAAGTATGCATTAGAATAAAACAGCGACAAAAAGTTCAGTATATTTTGACACGAGAAACATAAATTTGACGAGTTGGAAAACAATGATGCAGGACAGTTTCGAAAAGTTTGAACGAAACTCAGTTTAGTGGTTTCGAAACACTAGGAATAGAAACAGGCCTACAAACAGATGCGTTTTCTGAATGCCAATATTGCCAACAGAAGGTTACAAATGAACTCTCAACGATGTAACATTTTTAATAAATATTATTGTTGAGATACGCAAAAGATGCGCGAGCTTCATTTTGTAACGTTTCAGAAGTCCCAATGTTTACCACTGACAATGTACCTGCAATTTTTTTCTGTCGAGTTTCTTTGACACTCCATATGAGTCATCATATTTGAATTAATTATTCTTTTGGGTGGTAAGATCGCCCTTGTGGTGCCCCGTTCAAACGATCTCATCTTTCATCCATAGCCTTAATTGGGGAACAATGATTTTGTAACAAGTCTCGATGTTATTAAATCCATATATATATATATATATATATATGACATCTCTCTGATCTCACAAAGCATTTTCTACGTTTTCCTAATGATAGATTTAATATCTATCCATGAATTTTCAGAGTTTTAAGTCAACTGGTATTGCTTAAGCTCACAAGAACTTTCTATAAAATCATATTGAGTTTCCAACAAATCTGTAGAAAATTAATGATGCACAACATTCTCATTATTCAAGTACGATCTTTTGTGTCTGGGAATATTGATAAACTATTGTATTCATGAAGGAATATCAAGCTTAGACAGATCCTTTCGAGTCAAGCTTTCGAATGCATTGAAAATCCTGCAGAGAATGCAAAACATCATCGAAATGAATTTATGTTTTCTAAGGATTCATTCATCGTCCTCAACTGAATAATTATGTTACCATACCTCTCTTCTGATGAACCCAGTTAACTTATTCTACTGAATATTAATATTGCGATTCTAAAACGGGAATGGAAGAACGAAAATCAATTCATAATATTGAAGAGATGTTTCAATGAATAGATATTTATTTTAACGTTTTAGAACTTCGTCTTCTGTTCCATAGAATTTCATTTTTTATTAAAGTTTGTTAATTGATCCTAACTAAATGCATTCAGTGACTTATTCCAACAGTCGTACGAAGAATGTGCACTGAAGGATGAGCGAGATATTTATGAATGTAACAGAAATCTACACACCTTGGTTACCCGATTTTTATAAAGACTCTTCAGTCATATTCGATACTATAAAGGTAACAACAGAATGCGCTTCTGAATGTTGATATGGCCGACGAAAGGTAACAAATAAACTGTCAACAATGTAATATATTTAATAATTGTAATTGTTGAGATATGCGCGCGCTTTATTAGGTCCGTGAACCTGTCCCAAGTTCTCGCTTATTTTGTAACTTTTCACATGTTTCAATGTTTACCACTGATAGCGTGCCTGCAAATTCTACTGTCGCATTGAATAAATATATTCACTGAACTCCTCTGTTTCCTGATATGAAATTAACAATCGAACAAAATACAGAACATGATTTCAAGTTTTAATGATTTTGACGTCAATGTGTCATTGTTTGTTGGTTTGTTTGGTTGTTTGGTTGTTTTATAACTAATCTCACCCATGGATGCTCACACGTAGTATTTCTCATTTGAGTCAGTTTGTCCATAGAGGTCACAGGATGGGGTTGAACAAGAAAAAACAATTGTATGTTTGACCCCGGTAACATTGTATGCGTTACGCTTTTCCTTGTCACAACATAATTACCATTCTCATGAAATTGCAACACGGATGTGTGTGAAGAGCGAGAGAGAGAGATAGAGAGTGAGAGACAGAAAGAGAGAGAGAGAGAGAGACAGAGAGAGAGAGATAGAGAGTGTGTTTGAGGGAGAGAAATAGAGAGAGTTAGTAAGAGAGAAAGTGTGTGAAAGGGAGATACGGAGAGATAGAGGAAGAGAGGGAGATAAAGAGAGATAGAGAGGAAAAGAGGGAGAGATGAAGAAAGAGAGAGAAGGAATAAGAGTGTGTGTGAGAGAGAGAGAGAGAGGTTAGAGAGAGAAAAATTGAGAACGAGAAATAGAGACAAAAAGAAATAGAGACAAAAAGAAAAAGAGAAGAGAGGGTCTGAAAGAGAGAGAGTGTGTGTGTGAGAGAGAGAGAGAGAGAGAGAGAGAGAGAGAGAGAGAGAGAGAGAGAGAAAGAGGGAAAGATAGAGAGAGGAGAGATAGAAAGGGAGAGAGAGAGAGAGAGAGAGAGAGAGAGAGAGTAAGAAAGAGAGTGTGAGGGAGAGAGAGAGAGCTAGAGAGAGAGAAAATGGTCTTATCGACACAATAGATTCGTTTCCAATATTATTCCAGCGGACGCCGAGTTTCTGGCTAGGCCTAGCTGCTCTGTACTATATACATAGATCAAGGGAGCGTTGAGGAAACGGCCACCGCCCTTTTCTCTGACGCAACGTGTAGCCTATCAGAGCTCGGCTGCTGTTTCCCACATTTCACACACAATTACACAATTAATTAAACCTTCAGTTAGACATTAAATGTGTATTAAATGTTACGAGTGGTTGTGTTTTTATGAGTGGATCATTCATTCATTTTCTTCCACTTTCAATTAATTTTATTATCTTTCTCTCATTCTCTCACGCTCTCTCTCTCTCTCTCTCTCTCTCTCTCTCTCTCTCTATATATATATATATATATATATATATATATATATATATTTATATATATATATATATATGAGCTCTATATCTATAAATAGCTCTATCTATAGCTCTATATATATATATGTATCTATAATCATATATATATGAGTAATTCCAATACATTTCACATCATGGCATTATTACATTGGACCATATATGCCTACATGATAGCCAACAGTTTGTACAGAAAGACGTTGATTTATACAACATTACTATATGTCAAGTTTTAACATGAATATAAATCAAACGTCAGCTGAGTAAATGAAAATTATTACATTTATTGAAAGTTAGATTAACTCTGAGATAATAACTGATTAGGGTATACGGAAAAAAACTGTCATTAGCAGTGCTCAATGCAGATGAAAATATATCTAAATAATTATTATGTAAAGTCCCGCTGGAGCAAATTATGTCTTGTGTGGGATCAGACAAGGGTGGGTGTTATGTGGCTGTTTGTGTGTTATTCCGTGTGTTAAGTCAACATTGAATGTATATTCAATTCTACTATTGCTCGTGCTATGTGTAGAGAAGTTATATGAAATTGAAACTTATTGAAAGCTGAAAAAATAGAAACCTGGCACCTCCACCAATATCTTTCTTGAGCGTTTCTTGTATTGATTTTTGTTTTTCATTTCCTATTAAACTTTGTATTCTTTTTTCCATGTGAATTCTAATTCGTGAAATATTCGATTCATATATTTTTCTACAAATAATAAGTTTTCGTTGTGTTCAGTTTGTATTGGTATAAGCCTATACTACATTATTAGTTATTATAGTTATAAGTTATCATCAGTTGATGGTTATCATTAGTTATTATTAGAATAATTATCAGTTATTATTATTGTTGTATTATTAGTTTGAATTTCATCAATCAGACTGGGTCAGGCTATATATCTGCACACTCCATTTTAGAAATAGATATATTGGATTCGCAAAACTTTTCTCATCCATGCGAAATTAATAATTATGTAAGCAATTCTTTTTCATTTTCGAATTATATACATATATAATATATGTATATATATATATATATATATATATATATATATATATATATATATATATATATATATATATATATTTATATTTATATATACATATATAACATAACCCATCCATATTTATCTGGATAAGAAAATATCCAGTCGTAACATTGTGTTCAGAACCAATAATTGTAACCACTGCATATTCAGTGCATATTGAACCTCCATTATATGCCATTCCTTTCAACATCTAATCACTCTCACTAAATCATCCCACCGTGACGCTAGACATGCCGGTGCTGTAGTCACGTGAATACCACGTGATGAAGTGTTAATGAGCTCGTTTCTCAACATCAGTTTCACTTTCAGTTTCACACTGTCGACACTGCTCGACACTCGATCGATAGTGGTAGTGGATAAGGAAGACGGTCGATCGGAGGCGTTGTTTCATACATATGGAGGAGATTATGCAGATGTGGTCTGGTTAAACATCTTATGATCGGTAGTAATATGTGATCAATTGTGTTTTATTATTAGATGAGCGTTGCAAAAACTTACAATTTACTTTTATAATGAAAAAATTCGTTTTGTGTTCGATTTTTCGCTGATGCAATATAGGCTTACGTTAAGAAAAATAACGTGTCAATTTTGAACTTTTATGAATTTTGATGTGTATGCCTACGTACAGAATGGATAAACGAGAGTAAAATCGGTTTGATCGAATTTTCTGGAAGAACATGAGCTCTTGCTGAATCGCCATTAGAATAGCATTGAATCAAATTCAGATAATCTCAATTCCATCCAACTGAGATGAAATATTCACAGAATATTATTGTTTGAAAACATGATGCTACCAAGTTTGAAGTCACTACCTTGGATTTCAGCTTTCCTTCAAACATGGGTGTAGCCCCAACTATATGAGGACAATGACGATCTATCGGGTAGACAGTTTTAATTTTAGCGGTACACAAATCAATTTTAGAAAAGTGAAATTGACATTTTTGCACATAAAACCCACGCGTCTGTAAACCTGTTACTGCCGATCCACCCAGTCATCAGTCTCGATCAAACGACGTGTGTCTATCCACGGTGCTGTCATGACCTAGCGTGGCTTACATAATGATCTCTCTCTCTCTCTCGCTCTTTCTCTCTCTCTTTCTCCATCTCTCTTCCTCTCTTTCTCTCTCTTCTCTTTTATCTCTTACACTCTCTCTTACTCTCTCACGTTCTCTCTCTATATATATATACCAATCTCTCTCTCTCTCTCATCTCTCTCTTTCTCTTCCTCTCCCTCTCCCTCTCCCTCTCCCTCTCTCTCTCTCTCTCTCTCTCTCTCTCTCTCTCTCTCTCTACCTATCTCTCGCCACCAGTAGAAAGTTGAAAGTTCATTTGACTAGGCCTACCGAATTATTCAGAATGTTCCCCGAAATTACAGCGCTGAAAGGCGTTCATTAAACTTTCTGGCCAATTAGAAACTGAAAATACGAATAATCGTAAAAGAACTGACTAGAGCAGAGTTTTTCGAGCGTTATTAAAACTTTTAAAAACATTTCATATTTCAGTTGATGAGAGAAATATTCATGTTTATTCTAGCAATACCATATTTTTCTTTTTTTTTTCAATTAAAATGTGTCATCAAATTTCAACAGCTCATTAGTGTGTTAGAAACTTTTCCAATACATTAAATCGGCAACATGCGTTCTTCCACCCCCCCCCCCCCCCATCTCTCCCACCTTCCCTCCCCCCTCCTTACAATCCTGACGTCCTCCACCCCTTACCCTCCCCCCCCCCCTACCATAAGTATACTAATTGTGACGTATGTCCCAACTTCAGTGACTAATTGGTACTACTAAATAATACATGTTCAATATAATTAGAGGTTAATTACTTGGAAATTGCACAGCATGTAGATTTGAGTGATGATAACTTTCACAGTGAGTTCCGTATCAGTGGATCGATTCGATTCAATATACAGTTGTTTCAGTGTTAAATTGGTTCGTAATTGGTAGTTTAATTTCATTGTGAATTGTATTATAATATACAGGTAGCAGGAAATATATTATTGTTGGTGAATCACTCTTTTTTTCAATTCTGAATTCAATCCATTTCTGTTCATGTTATATGAATAAAAAATTTATAGATGTTATATTTCACTGTGTTTGACTGAATGTAAAATTTATGATCTGATTTTCTATAGTAACTTGGTTATTTCATCGTTTCCATCCCTTCTCTTAGCTGCATAAATAAGATCTGTAGAGATATTACACAGTCTTGAATTTTTTCTCTGTATTTCAAAGTTTCTCAACCCAGATGTTACGCAAAACGACTTACTTAAGTTCTCCAATGTATCTAAGATATTTATGCTATAATTTGGAGGATGGCGAACACTCCATTGAAGGAATCATAACGCAAAATAAATGATCAATGCCTTAATTAATTATGAATATATGGTACAGTTAATAGTAAATTAGTAAAACTCAAGCGTCCATGGGAGTCGATTTGGCGGAATAGGCCTATCAGTTTTTTGGTGATGACTTTTGAACGGTGTGAGCTATCAAAATTCTAACAAAGAGGAAACACAGATATTTTCAATACCTTCTAGATGATAAGTATTAACTATTTACGTCATCACGCCAATACGGCTAAACTACACATTTTTTAAGCTTACGCCTGACAATTATGTGATGTGAGATAAGTAGTGAGTACTTATATAACCGTAAAAGTATTCGAAGTATCTGTGTTTCTTTCGACAAATGCAAGAATAAAATCATTCTGGAAATAAAAAATAAAAAAATCTGTTGTTACAACCAGCAAAGCAGTTTTCATAGGGAATTTGATAATTGCAGCCTATACTCTATCGTAACTAAGGTGTCTAGCTATCAAATGAATGCACACTAGTGACATTTAGTGGCAAGGTAGACCTTACAGTGTATGGACTATATCACCTGCTTCCAATATACTTTTAAAGTAATGAGACTTTTACTACAGACAATTAGGTGACGTAATGTTCCTTGAATTATTTTACAGTCATAAACCTTCAAGTTGTGTTCATTAAAGTTCTCTCTACGATTTATTTCCTACTTAAAGTGTCTGCTCACATAAGAGACGGTATAGGGCCAGAGTCAGTGCTGCATCAAGACATTATAAGCCCCTAGACCCGAAACCCCCCTCCTCCCCCCGCCAGACTCAAGATTCAAGAAATAGATTCAAGATTTTTTTTCTCTCCACACTGTAAATGTTTGAATTGTTTTCCATCTCTGAAATTATTACCTCAAGATGTATCGTTTGTTCTATTTTTCTTGAATCATATTATCAATTGTTCTTTGGGGTGGTAAGATTGCCCGAAATCTAACCACCCCAAAGAATAATTAATAATAAGATTCAACAAAAATTCAACAATCAATATATCTCGAGCTTATACTTTTATGGCTCCCCATAGCATGATCGATAAACAATGATAGTTTCTATAGTGATAAAAAAATGGAGGTGCTATGTACTTTATCATAAACTATCTATAGCATGAACAAAATCAACTTGGAAATCCAAAAAAAAAGAGGTTTTAAAGTAATACGTCAATGAATACCAAGAATTTGATGAAATTCAATGACGTATCATCTTAGAATGATGAAAATTCACAAAAATAGAATGTCATATTTATTATAGAGCATAAAATTATTTTAGAGTTGATATACTTATTAATCAAATAACACCGATTCGTGAACATATAAAAAAATAGTGGAGATGAATTTATCTATTTTTATAAGCACCTTGCGAGGGTCCCATTAAGAGTCCGTGGGAGTCGATTTAGCGAAATATCAGTTTTCTTATGATAACTTCTGAATGGTATAAGATATCGAAATTCTGATATCAAGGAAACACAGATATTTTCAATACCTTTAAGAAAGTGAAAGTAGTAACTATTTGTCTCACATCGCATACTTGTCAGGCGTATACGCTTAAAACATGTGTATTTTTAACTGTATACGCATGACAATCAGGCGATTTGCGATAAATTATTATTACTGATACCGGCACCATCTTTAAGGTATTGAAAATATCTGTGTTTCCTAGTTTTTAGAATTTCGATATCTTATACTATTCAAAAATCACCAAAAAATTGATGTTCCGTTAAATCGACTCCCATGGACTCATAAGCCACCGTGGTGTAGATCTACTCGCTTCCGTTGCAGCATCACCGAACTCACGACACAGCATCGCTTGCCTCTGATATCGATCTCGACTGAAGGGTATTATTCTATCGAGAAGATTTATTTATTGCAATATTGGAAAAGATAGTCGCTAAAAACACATACACCAATATATACTCGTACAAAGAAAAGAAGTGCAAGTGATAAATTCTCTGATAAAGCAATGTTATACCCTTCTTTATTTTTCTCTCGCTCTCACCTTACCTCACCTCTTCTTACCTACCCCTCACCTACCCCTCACCTACCCCTGACCACCATTGCCACGTCACAACTGAGCTTTCTAATGGGATTTATAACAGTGGTGAAAATCTTCACATAAACCCTCATAATGTCATATTAGAAACGACGCCCGTACATGGTAGATAAGTATACTGTATTATTGCGATAAATGAAATCAAACGTGTATTATTTAAAGGAGATCACAACTCTGAAATTGAATTCTGATGAATGATGACGATATTTATTTCATTAATTATAGAGAAAACTAGAAATCATCATCTCAATCTCAGAAATGACCATTAATTTTGTTGTCCTCCAGGGCACATGAGTAGGCATTACCGATTCTGGTATAGAAACATGAACAGAATTGAGGAATGTCTACGTCAAGACTCGGAAAATGGCCGGGACCTGGACTTTTAAATTAATTATATTTTCCAAAATTGAGATGATGTTTCTAGATTTTCTCTAAACTGAGGGAATTGAATAATTATTGGTTGAAATCTATTTTCAGTGTTTTGATGTTCTCGATATTGAAAGACGGCTATCGGTGGATGGTTTCTTAATGAGCACCATGGTTACCAAGTTCATTATAAACCAAACTTTATATATGATTCAAGGCCTTCTAGATCATGTACTGAGCTTCCCAATAATGATGTTGTATCGATAATAATACGAAGTGGCTATTCGTCCGATCGGAAATAGCTTTAATATTGACTTTAATTTAGATTAAATTAGTTCAGGATGTTTGTTTGGTTAGGTTAGTTATTTTAGGCTGCGCTTAACCACAACAACAACAATAACAACAAGGTCTGTATGTGGTGACATAACCGATGGCCCGATGAATAGCGTATGCCATAATAATTTACTTCTTGGGCTGCGTTCCGAAACCTCCAGAATCTACTGAAAGCGTACGAAATGCATTCCGAAATCTACTCCGAGTAATTTCATGAGCGTTCCGAAACCGACGGTGCCAGTAAATTCTGCGTACTAGAAACACTGGAACTGTTTGTCCCAGTAAATCCAGTAAACGTGATGGCGCCCTCCAATGAATTAGATTAGTTTGTTCACAGACAAATCGGAGTGGGATGTTAATTAATTTAAAATGTTTAAGGTTGATTTGCGTATAAATTTTTGTACATGTTATTTCATAACCCAACATTCTATTGAAAAACAATAATAATGTCGTCCATCTTTCTACTTTCGAATTGTACTGGCTGCATTCCGTTTTAAGGCTTACTGGCAACAAATACTTCTACTGGCAAGTACTGTACCAAAAGTAATGCCAGTAGGTTTCGGAATGTACCCTTGCATGATGTAAGAATCCAGTAATCTCGCATGTCAGTACGAGTCAGCGCAGTCTAGCGGGGGAAAACAGAACCTTTCAAGTGCTTATACTGTTCGCAAGTCATAGTTAGAATAGTTTGTAGGGTTAGAACTTTGTGGTTATAATTACATTTACCAACATTTCAATTAAATTGTATAGCTGCATTTGATTGTTCCTGGAATTGTAATTAAAAGAAGGCATAGAACAATGTTCCTTCAATCACTGCACGACGATATTAATTTGATGTTGAAGTTAGGTTAATTGGGATTAAGTTTGGTGTATGTTTGTAACATATATCAACCCTGGTGAGGCCGCTGCTGTGTGCCAGGGGAGCGGGGTGGGATTTATCAAGACAATATGAAATAAGAAATAAAAGGTGGGATATGGGCGCCAATCAGAGTTTAGGAATAGGGGAACTAATAACCCTTAAATTATAAATGAAAAAATGTACAGTAATAGTTTATGGATTTTTACAAAATCATGCGAGACTTTTAAACTAGATATTTGTGTTGTATCTGTCTTTGTCTCCTATGTTACTAACTCACTTCTCTACCAATTTACAATACTTCACCCAGTCTAATTGTTAACAAAATTAATGATTATTATAACGATACCTGTTAATGTTGTGTAGGCCCACACTCGCACACGTTCTTATATCACTTACAAACCAATGTACTAATCAAAACAATCTTCTTTCTCACGCACTGTTTATTCCTAACCACCCCTAACCGCGTGGTCGCTAGAACTACCTCTGTCGTGACCTTCACTAGCTACCCTCGTCACTCGCGTTCCCTCGCTAGACTGATAAACTCACTCAACTGGGTGATTACAAAATAAATCCATCATCTTGCAATAAACTTGAATAAACTGAGATAAACACCGACTTGAACTAAAATCTACATAACCTTGGGCTCATCTCCAGGTCGAACTTATGAGGGAATAATGTTTACCTCAACAGCGATTGTGAACAGAATTGTGATGGAGTAAAGTCAGAATAATAAGTTGAAGTAATTCGATATAAGAAATAGCTCGCTTATAAAAATTTCAAAATAGATTTAATTGATACGTGCCGCGAATAAAAAACTAAATGTTAATATAAAATATAAAATAAATATCAAATTTGTTTTGAGAGTGCATTTGGAGTCGATTTAGCGGAATAACAGGTTTATGGATGATAACTTTTGAACGGTATAGACATTCTAATAAGGGATGAACTAATATATTTGTAATACCTTCAAGATAGTGTAGGTCATAGCTATACTCAACTCATATTGCATAATTGTCAAGCATACAACAGAAAAATACAGTCGATCGTTGCGGGAATCGAACCCCGGTCTCCTTAATGACGTTTCAGTGTATTAACCACTCGTCTCAGTGAGGTATCAATGAACTCACTTCAATGAACAAAGAATATTAACAAAATAAACATATAATTATTTTGCCGCGTCAATTCTTGTGCTATGAAATCGAGTCATATTTCAATTAAATTTAGTTTTTCGTTTTTCCTCTCTGTAATTTCTTCTCCGTACAAAATCCTCTATATAAATCAGAAGCAAACTACACGTATAAAAGAGAAGTGATGAAAAGTTTTCAATGAAAATAGAAATTGCTATTTTTCAAAATAGTCGACAATGTACATTTACACAACTTCAATTCAGATAGACTAACTCAAATCATTTATTTTTTACTTTCCAGATAGTTCAAAACTTGTTTCAAAACTTCCCGAACCAAAACAATTAAAAGTTTCACTGTTTATTTTTTATATTAGAAGTAACCTCACATGTGAAAAAAACAACAAACAAATGAAAACAAAAATTTAAATATAGAACGAAAGTCATCAAATATGGAGTTGAGAAAGTCTTTGAAGTAACCGTTTCTATTGTAAAGTAGGACACATGAATTATTAACCGGTTTCCTTGGAACCGTTTTAACGGTTGTGAATAATTGACGACATTCTCAGACCTTGCGTTTCCAGCTGACGTGACACGTGACAAGTCGACTGAGAACAGGTCTGAAACCTGGCGGTACAAAGACGCACTAGCAAGATGTACACGCAGCATCCTGGTACTGTACAAGTACATGGATTATGTATTTATTTATTCACTTATATTGGGCTTAAGAGTCTTGGCTAATGGGAAGGAAGCGGTCATGGCCGACTTATTTTAGGAACCATCCCGGCATTAGCCTAGACTACAGAGGAAAGCCATGAAAAAAACCTGTTTGAAGATGGTCGGCGGCGGGGATCGAACTGAATTCGAAATTCCCCTCGCCTCCCGCATCACATGAAGCGAGTGCGTTAACCACTGCGCTGCATGTGCCGGTCATATAGTATCAAAAAGTAAATTATAGTTACGACATGTGAGGTTAAGTGATCACTCATGGCAGACACAACATATGGAAATAATCCCACATTTTATTTCGAACCTAGATTAATTATTCACCATGTCTCGTATAGTACCGTCTTATTACATGCAAGTCATTAATATTTCAAGCTGTCTCGGCTGTCACTTAACTATTGCTTACATTCAACGTACTTTCCATTCATGCTATATTTAGTATTTAACCTAGAATCAACATTAGGTTAGATCGATTTTCTCATTTTCCATATTTTTAAGGAAAATTACTACGAATTGCGTCTATTCTGACTGAGAGCTCCGTGAGCTGAAGCACAGCTTCAGAAGCTGAAGTCAGATCGGGCGTGGGTTCGAGTCCATGGGTTTTTGTAAACGTCCTTTCACCTATCATCATTTCATAGTTTCATAATCATAATTCGTACCCGCGTATAGCCTAGCTGTTGGTAACAGCTGTGAAAATGCTTAATGGAATTTAAGGGAAACGTTGGTGATTTATAATAAAATATAAATACACACAAGAGGAACCGAAAACATTAATTATTTAAATATATATATATATATATATATATATATATATATATATATATATATATATATATATATATCCCTAATATCCTTATCATCATCCTTATCCCCATTATCATCCTTATGGATATCCTTATCATTCATAGCCTTAATTGGGGAACAATGATTTTGTATCAAGTTTCGATGTTATTAAAAAAATATATAGCGTTTGTGTCTGTCAGTTCCACAACACACCAATTTGCTCTAGTTTGATTTCATTCTATAGCGGATAGATTATATTACCAAAGTCTGTCACATATGCAGTCATTTTTTTTATGATTATATCAGAGATATATATTACGGATAAATAAAATAATTATATTGATGGAAAATGTGAAAATATAAATTTATGTGCAATGTCTGTTTGTGATAACTTGATTAAATTACCCGATAAAATGTATTAATGAAAAATATCCAATCACGAAATGAAATAAAAACAAATAAAACATCTGATATAACTTCAGGAAAATATCATCACAAAATATAAAATCACAGTTACTATATTTGTCCACCGGATTTTACAATATTATTTTATCGAATTTACTACATGAAAAAAGTTTGATTTTCTGTCACTTCTGTGTGATTTGTTATTTTGGTTGTGGCTGCTTCATGATTGGTTGTTAGGGATTGTTGAAGCGTTCTGATTGGCTGTTAGTGATGTCGGGTGACGTCACTGGTAATCCCCCGAGATTGCCTGTCACAACACTACAACATGTGACGATAGACAAAGACTGACGCGTTATTGAAATATTATCATTAGATTGAAGAGATATGTGACAACAACATGCGCTATCGGATTATAACGTTACAATCTCATAATAACCAGAAATACGTAGCATATGTCCTGTAAAATGAGCGAGATATTTGAAGATAAACAAGATGGCCGAAACTGTTGGTTTTAGAAAACTGGATACCAAGAATGTGATGAAATTCATTGAAGTATTCTCTTAAAACTGATCGAACTCAAGAAAATATAATTTCCAATTTATTAAAGAGCATACAAAGTCATTCAAGATTTAATTTACTTTTTTATCCAATCAGACTGGTTCGTGAACATGTAAAAAAATACCAGAGATAAAATTCTCTATATTGTGTAATCATAGTACATGCAGTCCCTTGATAAAGGGGGCGATACAGTAAAAATAAAAACACTACAGTGAAAATGAAGACTATACTTCATTGAATAACAACGCTAAGTCTATTAACTTATCACAAGATGAACAGGTACATTCATTGAAGTTGCATGAGGAAGACGATTACTAGTTTCAAAATCAAGGTGTGTATAAAACTTTTGTGAACATTCCCCATGAATATCTCGAAAAATAATAGGCATAATATGCTGCGTTTTTTCAATTCTTAGTATTTAATAGTTTTTGGTGGAAGGGCCAAGTTTTCCGGATAACTTGGAACTAGAAGGAAAGATGACCACGCTGTCAAGTTTTGAGGCGCGATCAATTGGTTCATTTTTGAGAAAAAAAACATTCCGATATTTTGTAAAAAACGTGATAATATATGTACCATCAAGATGGTATAAGTAAGAACTACATAAATTCAATCGTGAATCTATTATTAAAGGGAATAAAAAAAATCAAAATCGAGTCTACAAATGCCAAAGCGGTGCCTAAGCTGAATGAGCCAAGGGGGGGAAGACATTTATAACTATAATAACATAAGCAATTACGTTGCATTACGTTTAGTTATAACTGCATCAAAGACTTCTCATCAAAGCTAAATTGAATGTCAGGCCCAGCACAATTGACCGCATAGTTTCTCCAACGATTACAGCTAATGCCTGAGTAGTCGGTAGCTCGTAACATGAACCTGGTCATCATAGATAGACTGGCTGTCATCGCCTCATAGCCACATAGCCACATGCCACATAGCCACATGGTCATTATCCAGGCCTTTACATCCTAGCTATCGCAAACTAGTCCATGCACTTGGCAAACCTGACAATGGGGCGAAACGGTGAAATGCATCCCCCCCTTCTCCCCCCCCCCCGGCCTCAACTACATTTGTCACCACACATTTCGAATATAATAGAATTACGTACTGGACACTGATTTACATGTCTGAAAACAACGGTATCGATCATTTATTTACTAGGGTGGTAACTATTGAATATTAGATTATCTATTGAAAATAGTTCTGTATGAATTGAAACGAGTTTGAGTTATTGAATTTAGAGTGTTATTGATCAAATTACTGACAGCTTTGTAATGATTGATATCAAAGTTGGAGAAATGTAATTTTTTAATTTGTTTGTTTGCGTGTATAAGAAGTGATTGACTCAATTTTATCGTAATTGTCGAGACAACAAAATATGTTTTTGTTTTTGTTTTTGTATTTGTTCTATTTTGTCACACAAGTATCGAAAAGATATGTTTTCTATTGTATTTCAGTTTTGATACCATCATTAAGATCTAAAATTATTATCGAAAAATAGATATTTCGCTGAATCAACTCCCATGTGCTGATTGAATGTTTTTTCAAATCAATTAAATTATTAAATTTATGAGACAATTATGTGCCCCAGCTATTAATAGTATACAGAAAGATTTTATTTTATGAATAATATTACTGTATAAATGCTTATGTATGGTAAATCCTAATTAAAAATATGTATATTGTATTTTTCCTTGAATTACAATGACCAAAATGGTATCATCTACATTTTCTAATCAATAACACTGTATTAAAGTATGTTAATTTCCGAAATTTATATTATCTCAATCATTCTGGTATGAATTAATTTTAATTATCTTTCAGTACCTTATCAAATACTGTATGATGTAGAATGGAAAAATTGATATTAAACCTTATCATTATCATTATTATTGATATTAATAATGCGTTGAATAAATCTTTTCGCTCCGTTGCATGAGTGTTGACGGTTCGAGACTTCCTACCGATGTGGTTGTTTTTAGATCAAGGAGATTATTGAAACCATTTTATGTGGCCGAAAGTATAATTTGTACATTCGGAACGTTGTTACAGAAAAAAACTATTTTAATATTGATATAATGAATGTACTTTAATTTAAATCGAATTCAAATTTAATTTGGAATTTGAATAAATTTCAAAAAAATTGTTCGATAATTTGAAATATTTAAAATGGGGTGGTAAGATCGCCCTGGTGATGCCCCGTCCAAACGATCCTAATTTTATTCTTAGCCCTAATTCAAACCCTAATTCTAAGGCTAATTCTTATCCCCAATTCTGAAGCAAACAATGATTTTGTGTCAAGTTTCGATGTCGATGGGCCAAAAAGGAACCAAATCGATAGTCGATGATCTGTGACCGGAATACAGATTTGATGTTGGTATTGGACGTGGAAGAGTATTGGTTTGAGGGAGGTACGCCTGAGTGGTATCGACTGTGTCTATACGTGTCCAGAGTATTTTACTTTACCAATTTAAAATAACTTTACAGCGATGTTTTCTCCCAACGAATACTTTCAACTCTGCTTTATTTATGGTGCTTGAAGTAACGGCCTCAACAACACCAAAGGCCCATTCACAATGGATTCCTAACACTAACGCGGAAAATGTTTGTGTTATGGGATGTCCTTGGTCCGTATTAACAACTACCACTAACCATCACGTTAAGGGGGTGCATGCACGGTGTTATGAAAAAAGAGAAATTGATCTTCACTAAATTTTTATGTTCACGAACTGTAAATGTCTGAAAAGTATATTAATTCCAAGATAATTTTATGCTGTCTATTTAATATGACATTTCATTTTTGTGAATTTCCTCAATCACTTTTGAGATAATACGTCAATGAATACCAAGGGTGTGATGAAATTTATTGACGTATTAACTTATAATTGATTGAATTCTCAAAATTACAATGTCTTATTAATAAAAGTGCACACAATTATCTTGGAGTTGATATACGTATTATTCAATTACACGGGTTCGTGAACATGGACAAAAATAGTGAAGATGAATTTCTTCATTTGTATAAGCACCGTGCATGCAGGCCCCCTCAAGAGTCCATGGGAGTCGATTTAGACGAATATCAGTGTTTTGGTGATAACTTTTGTACGGTATGAAATATCGAAATTCTAAAACCAAGGTAACAGAGATTTTTTAATGCCTTCAAGATGGTGTAAGTAAAAATTATTTATCTCATATCGCCCAATTGTCAGGCGTATACGGTTAAAAATACACATTTTTAAACCGTGTACGTCTGACAATTATGCGATATTAGATAAATAGCTATTATTCATACCATCTTTAAGGTATTTAAAAAGTCGGTGTTTTCTTGAATTCAGAATTTCGATATCTCACACCGTTCAAAAGTTATCACCAAACAACTGATATTACGCTAAATCGACTCCCATGGACTCTTAATTAATATAAACACCAATATGAAACCTTGCAACCTCCAACGTTACAATGTTGGTATTACTGTAAAACAACAGCCAATATATATCATACATTTCGGAACAATAAAAGACAAGTGGTGGGTGAACCAAACTACATGAAAGTGGTCGTCAGATTTAGTTGGACGTTAGGGTGTACTAACAATGGCAATAACTTCAACTTCTTATTGGCTGTTATTTTCTTGTTCCACGGCTCCGTTCCGAAACCTCCAGCATCTACTGAAAGCGCTCGATGTAGTGATACCAACTGATTTTATCATCATATAAAGAAGGTGTGCTGACTCTATACTGGATTAATTCTGAAACCTACTACGAGTCCTTTACTGAACGATCCGAAAAACACCGCGCCAGTAAATTCTGCTTACTAGTAACACTGGAACTATTTGTCCCAGTGCGGCATTAATATATAGGCCTACAGTTAAAACTCCGTGTTAAAAACTTGTACTACTTGATGACAGTAAATAGTGGGTAACGACGGCCATGTTCGTTTCATGCTGAACTGATTGTTGTCAGGTTCAGGCCTATACCGGAACTTGTTTTATATTTAGTGTTAGAATTCAAGGCCTTCTATATTATTAAACATAAAACATAATATGTAATAATAAAGAAGGTCTTGCTGATTAACAAACGTAAGAGTAACTCCAACTGACAGTTGTAAGATCTAAAATGGCCGCCGTTTCGAGATATATCGAAGAAACCGGAAGTACGCGATCTGGTACACGGCTCGTCACTGAGATATACCTCCATGTATACAAATTAGTGTTAGGGTTGAAGGCGCGTCGACAGCGAGGTAATTTTGCGCCCATGTTTATATCCGTGTACTTTGTCATAGTTGTCAACGTTTGTGGATGTTTCAAGCATATGGAGGGAGCGGGATAGAAAGAGCTAGAAAAGTAAGATGTGAGATGATATATAATGAAATGAAATAAAAGACGTTGGATGAAGAGAGAAGTGACAAGGAAACGAGATAAAATACAAATACAAACGCAAGGTTCAGTACTCCCTCCATATACTTTGGTCATCAAAAGGCTTCCACTCGACCGAGACGGCCCAAACTTAGTCAGGACCCTCACTCCAGACCTTATCGCCATGGGTGACCCTTTTGGGTGCAAATAAATTGCTCCCGGCGACAGCTCTGGAGATCAAGTTGTCACGCCAGCCCCTACACCACGTCAAGGTGCCCGGATCCTTCAGGGGGCATATATATATATATACAACACCTCGATTGAATGGACTAATTTCCTTCTACAATCCGTAATGCACGCTTTGCCGCTAGATGGTGTGTAAGAGCCTCATGTGCATTCTAACAGCTAGTGCTAATGTGTGTTGTTTGGTTTATGTAGCAAGTAATGTAAACACCCGCATGTTGTTTGTAAGCATGATCAAGGAAGCCCAAGTAAAGCGACACTAAACCGATTCACGGTCAATTCGAACCGGATTAGAAGCATTTTAACTGTATTTATCGAATCACTGCCCCTGTTATACGTCACAACATTTCAACATTTACTAGTTGTTTCTGGAGAGCTAATATATTATGGAATGGCAAGACTCGAGGCTTTCTATATTATTATTATAGTAATATAAAAATATATATGGTAATATATATATATATATATAGTATTATACCGCTATATAGGCCTAGTAATATAATAAAGTAATATATTTCAAAGTAATAGTATAGAAGAACATCGATTAAAGCTACTTGGTGACATCACGTATCAGCGCCATGTTGATTTTCCAAATTCCCAATGTAGGCCACCGTAGGTATATATATTAATGTCTTTGATGTAGGCCTACATTTTAATGGCATACATTGATACATTTTCATTATTGTTTTCGAACATTTATGGTTCGAAATGTGTATAAAATAGATTTGTGGTTAATGCTATAGAGTGTCCATGCAGTGATTTTTTCTTTGGGAAAAGCATGATGGGCAAGTTTTTGTGTTATTTAGATGCAAACAACAATGGATTATCAATGTATTCATTTTTCGAACTACGAATTGGCCATCAGAATATGTTAATTTAAGTTTTGATGGGAAGATTTATTTGTCAAATAAATGGCCGCTTACTTTCATATATAGACTCTGTACTTGTGTCGATGGTAGGAGAAAATCGTCTACCAACATAACAATTACAAATACCGCGTTATGATGGTATAATTGTGATATTTTAAGATTCGATATTTTCCCATACGAGATTAACGATAGAAACAAAACTACATCTTTCAAGAGAGTTGAGTGTTACAAATTTGGTGGGCGTTTCACTACAAGTAACTGAAGTAGACCCTACTTCAGTTATTACAATGCCAACTTGGATGGTGTAAAACATTTTCAATCCACATTTCTATTAAATCAGAACTTTCCCAATTCGCCAGCCCGATTCATTAAAATAGAGAACACAGAGTTTATTTCTTGGAAAAACACGCTGAAAATGATCATGAAAAGTTTTACGAGACTCGTAGGAAGAAAGGAGTTGAATGGACAGTTGGGAGTTCAGCTCTAATAAAATCCTTCCTCTGGCAAAGAACAAAAGTATTGCGTTTAACGACCATGGAAACGAGATTTCTAACCTGGTTTACTCTGGGATTGTTAGATCATGGAGTTATATATAACTCTATGGTTATATTATCATCATTACTACTAATAAGCATGAATAACAGTTAACCGGTTAGGTTTTTACTGATTCTTTAGGGAAAATACAAACATAAAGGGCGATACTCAAGGGGGTGCGTGCACAGTGCTTACACAAATCGAGAAATTTATCTTTACTATTTTTTCTATTTTCATAAAAACAGTATAATTGAATGAAAAGTTCACATATCCAAGATAATTTTATGCTCGTTAATTTATATGACATTTTATTTTTGTGAATTCAATCAGTTTTGATATAATACGTCAATGAATTTCATCACATTTTTTATTCATCGACGTCTTAAAACTGATTGAATTCACTGAAATAGTATGTCATATGAATTAAAGAGCTTGAAATTCTCTTGAAGATGTGAAATTTTCATTCAGGTATACTGGTTTTTGAACATGGACAAAAATAAGTGAAGGTGAATTTCTCTATTTTCCATAAAGCGAAAAGTTCCCACCAGGGTGATTTCACAGATATAAATGCATGATCATAAAATTTTAACAGTGCAAGATACAAAATTAACAAATGCATCACAAGATGCAGACAATATTTGTCAAAAATTCGAATGCGTAATTTTATCACAACAAATGTGGAAAGATTACTTGTATGTAACAGTAACACTCGATATTTTTGTAATCGATTTTTTCCTCACAGCGCACCTTTACATAAAATAATATGCAATATATATTGTGATTGTCCATCATACAGTATTTTATAAGATATTTCTCTGAATGTTGTGAAGCAGTTCACTACAATATGTTCAGACGGAAAGCCACTACGATCGTTTATATGCCAAGTTGACACTGAAAATATTACGCTGGAGGTTTAGGCTCCCGTCAAGAAGATATTATGATAATCGCATGGGAGAAAATCCAGCGAAATATCATTTTTCTGTGATTATTTTAGAAAGGTATATCAAAGTTTTAAAATATCTCAAGTTTGTTGCGCCAAGTCATAATTAAATATTGATTATTTCATTATCAGATTAAGTACAAGAAAAAACGGATATCCAAGGACGGTAGCAAGTGAATTCGTTAATTATTACTTAAGGCATCTTCTCCATAGAGAAAAAAGTTCCCTAGTTTCACAGTTTATGAACGTTCATGAAACTTGAAACGTGCAAGATACAAAATTAAAAAATTCATCATCAAATTCCATTACTCAAACTTTAAAATAACAAAGGTGAAAAGTCAACTTGTAGGGCCTATGTAACAGTAACACTCGATATTTTAGCCATCGATTTTTCTCCTCACACCGTATCGTTACGTACAAATAACCTGAATCTATTGTGAATATACATTATGGATCGACAGAAGATACTTCTCTGAATTATAAAAATAATTTCACTACAATATTCTTAAACAGAAAGTCACTAGACGATCACTTATATGTTACATTGTAACTGAAAATGTGAGGCTGTTTGGGTGTGTTCCCCTTAATTCAGTAATCATCAATTAATTGGTACAACTGACCCATAGAAACACAGATGAAAAAGCTATCCACTATAATTATAAACTTTGTATTCTAACGTTCTCACAGCCTGTATAAAATTGGAAAATTATGTATATTTGATAAATACAATAATGTTACAAACAGAATACAAGTAATATGGTACCAGTATACACATCTTGGTCCTTCTAATGTCGGTTTTTCAATCTGATGATTATAGTTAATCAACCAATAATTAGTGCATTCGCTTGTTATCACCCCTTGGTAATTAATGATATTTTTGTACGTTGAATAATGGATATTAATATTTAATTACAACCACAACCACTTCGACTGTGAAAATATCTATATCTCATACCGTTCGAAAATCAGAAAAACAATGGTATTTCACAATATCGACTTCATCCATTTCTGAAACGTTTTGACGCACTTTAATGATAACCAAGATCTATTGGCGTCGGATGAATGATTCACGAGTGATGGGAAGACGAGATAAAGGTTCACCAGTAGTGGCATATATTGTAGGAACCAGCCCTGGATTTACGAAGGGAAATACTACGGGACTACGGGACTACGGGACTACAGAGGGAAATCAAGAGAAACCTATTATGTAAAGATGGACGGGGGATCGAACTGGGGCTGTCAACCAACACTGAGCTACCAGTGCAGGTTTGTCACTCACATGTCATTCACGATTTGCTGTCAGTTTTAATCACCCGATGGTTTTAGTGGTGAACGTTTACTAAATGGTATTACTATCTACACGTCCCACCCAACAGATAATGTAATATCAGTAATAATTGAAGATAATTTACCCAATTATTGTTCCATGTAATTGTGCATACATTATCGGCGAGGTCAGTCTAGCTATAACGACCTACTATTTCGAGCATATTAGACATTTGTTATCGAATGCGTGAGCAGGACATTTCCAGAGGTATGGCCAATTAGTACGAAAAATTAGAATATATTTATATGTAAAATATAAAGCACGATTGGGTGCTGTTATACCTATCTACTCACTTTGAAAGTGAAAAGGCCTTTATAAACAAAAATACGAGCTGAGAACAAAATTATATATATGTATATATATATATATATATATATATATATATATATATATATATATATATATATATATATATATATATATATATAAGCTTATATTTGTTATGACGAATGTACTAATCAAAATTCTGAGGAAACTTCTGAGACGACTAAAACGCAGATATTTGTAATACCTTCAAGATGATATAATGAAAACCTAATTATCATATGCGCGCAGCTTGAAATTGTTTTTATCGATCGCATTGTATTCAATTGTTTGATTCAGTTCCTGAACCCTCTTCCGAGGGAATCGGACGTAAGTAGAATAATTCTATAATTTAATAGAAATGTTTTAGAATTAAACTTATGCAATATTGTTAATATAACTTACACCACCCTGAAGGCATTGACAATATATATGTTTACCCCGCATTAGAATTTTGATATGTCATACCCTTAGAAAGCTATCACCAGAAAACTCATATTTCACTCCCATGGGCTCTCAAAATTGTTATTTATTCGAATTCATATTTGTCAATACGATCCACAGAACTAGATGAAAATAATTATGTAAATATTTGTCCCATTTCGAACTGGTTCAATATATTGAAGCACATTTCATAAACCAGCGTTTCAAATTATTCGAAATATATATATATTGTATTTCACTATCATATTGCCTCCAGCCTCCAAGCAATAGAACCCGCCCCCCTTTGACCTCCCCTCAGCCTCGTCGCCTTAGGGGGTGGGCGTTAGTGTTCGCAATAACTCCACTCTCAGAGGACCCGGGAAGGTATCTGGTTCGATCCCGGTTATTCCTCCTCTCATCCTGATTTACATTCAGTGCGGTCTTCCAGGTAATGATTCGGTGGAAAAGTTGGAAGAGTTCCATGTAGTCCCTTATCGCTCGGCCGTTATCATTGGTATACGAAATGGTTGCCATTAATCTGGTTTATCATTCCGAAATACATTCTAGTAAATAAAAATGTTTTTTTTTTTTAAATGCTAAAAATATTTTGTGGATATTGGATACGTTATGTAGCTATGTATGAACTAAATAGGGTCTACGTATATGACCTAGTTGGACCTATAATGGACCTATGACCTATATATCGTGCATATATAGAGAATATCTAGGGTCTTTACGCAATGCATGTGTGACGATCTATAGACCCTGGTGAGAGAGTACCCAGAGAGATCTAGGGGCCGTGGTTAGAGGTGTCCTGGTTACGATTATTGCAGTCCTTAGCAACAGTTATCATTCTCAATTAGTAGAGACCACAGCCTTCTTTATTCAGATCATTCTTTTCTGATGAGAAGAGACTGTCTTAACCAATAAAGAAGGCTGTGGTAGAGACAAATAGTGGTGATATCAACAGATTTTATCATAATATAAAAACGGTGTCCCCAACAGACTCCCATACTAATAACATGGAAGGCGTTTGCAGTTACTTGCGGTAAAATCAGAGCCAACGGTCCCATTTGTCTGCGATTTAGCGGATTTCCTTGTGAACTGGTTGTAGGTAAGAGTGGCTACGGTACCGGTAACATTGTTAAACTAACAAAATCTATCATTTTCGTGCAAAACAAATTCCACTGCTAACATGATTATCTACTGAGCCGTGTATGGCATTGTTGAGCATTGTTGTTTTATATAGTTCGATATAAAAGCGTTAGTTGCGCTACATGCGAGTGAATTGGGACCATGGACTCAGATTCTGACCACGGAAATACTTCACTTGGAAGATGCGACTGGGTCCACCTTCTTTATATCAGGATCAAATCTGTTGGTATCACTACATCGTGCTCACATTATGGTCGTCTACCTCTGCGTATGAAGGATATTTTGTGAGGCTTTTACTCCATTGCTCATGGTTCATGATCACCAAAAAACTGATATTTCGCTAAATCGAGACTCACATATACGTTTGTTTCATCATAAGTCCAGCATTTTAGTGAGATTTATTGTTTATTTTCTGGAGGATACAAAGGATCACACATCTATTAACCCAGCTATGAACGCTTTTCCAGTAAACTTCAAAGCGCAACGCACGATTTTCTGCTCGGTTTCACCCAAGAAGTTGTTACCAACAACATGTTTCCGAGCTCAGACACGAGAGTTACACGAGTCGACACGAAACGTCAGAACATTAACTCACAACATGTTTCGTGACGTAACTGCACAACTTCTAGCGGTAGCTTACATTCAATTGGAAATGTTTTATCCTTGGGCCCAGTTTTACGAATAAGATTAGGCAAACGCAACATTTGAGTTGAAAAATGAGCGAGACATTTATAATAAAGTATAATCGAGAACTCTACACATCTTGACTCATATAAAATATACTTCATTCGGTAACTATCGAATCTACGAAGCCGTGAATCTAGGCAACTTTTATCTGCTATCATTTCTATCTATTAGATGAATGAGCAACATTTGTTGCATTATATTCACCAAAACGGATATCCGAATTGCATACAAAGTTGTGATGTGTGTGTTTACATTCAGCAATTTTTTTTAAACTGGTCCAATGTATATATATCTATATATCCAGGTATATATACATATATATATATATATATATATATATACATATATATATATATATATATATATATATATATATATATATATATATATATATATATATATATATATATATATATATATATATACTTATTTCCAGCATAGTGCTTATGCCGTTTATGACTCTGACATGATCTATGATCCACATTTTTCACGTAAAATTTGAATAAAACCCTGAATTTTGCTCCGAGCAGCCGGCTTTTGGCTCGTTTAATTAAGCTGCAGGGTCTGCAAGAGTTAGTGCTGCTTTTAGGACCAACTGCGCGCGCTGTGCACAGGACGGAATAATTTATAACTAGCTATCACGTTACTGGCTTCGCTCAGGCACCGTCGTCGAAATACGCCAAAAACTAAAAGGGTTTGGATTGAACGAAAATCGAAATTGAATCACAATCTGTAGAAACACTTATTATAAACTATTCTAACTCGTGTCCATGGTTAATATATATTTTTTTATATTTTATTTAGGGTACCCAGCCCTCGCTTCTGGGAGTTTGTTTTTTATACGTGCATTATTTTTTTCTATTTGAAGTGTGACAAATATATAAAAAAAAATAATAATAACAGCGAAACTTGATACATAGTCATTGTTCCCCAAATAAGGCTATGGATGGAAGATTAGATCGTTTGAACGGGACCCATTTTTTTAGAATAATAATTTGTAGTATGAATGTACCGTTATCTCAGAATTGCTTCGATCAAATTTAAATTTGTTCGTAATTTCACAGAGGATTCATACAAGTGTTATACAAACTCAATGCGTCGGAATAAATTATTGGACAACTCATCATAGCTCTTAAATCAAATGTCTTGAACCCTGAAAATATGTCATTTTTGGAACAAATATGTTGAAAATTATTAAGTATTTTTTCAATTTTGATCAGTTCCGTCTTAAGTCATGGCAGAGCTTACACAACATGTAAAAACAATCAATATAGTCCTATACTTTGAAAGAACCATTCCTGAGAAAAAAGTACATGAACATTACTGATTTAACACTGGGAGCACAGGCAGGTCCGGTCCCCCTTAATATTTCCATGAGAAAAATTATGAACTTGTTCGAACCGATTCCAATTTGAAATGTGGAACAACAGCGAAATGAAGTTAAGGGGGTGTAGAAATTCATCTTTATTTTATTTTCTATGATACAGTAATTGAAGGAAAATATCAACTCCAAAATAATTGTATGATCTTCAATCAATATAACGATCTGTTTTTGTGAATTCAATTTGTTTTAAGATAATACGTGCATGAATTCCATCACATTGTTAGTATTCATTGACGTATTATCTTGAAAATATTCGAATTCACAAAAATAGAATGTTATAATGATTAAAGAGCATAAAATTATCGTGGTAATGATATACTTGTTATTCAATTACACTTGTTTGGTGAATATAGAAAAAAATAGAAGAGATGAATTTCTGTAGCACCGTGCATGCACACCATTGACTGTTAACAATATGACCTGCATCACTATAATGAGCTTCGTCCAACAAATGAAGCTTGATAGCTAATTGTGATTAATCGATGGTTTTATTCTGCTAATAGATGCACGGTTAATTTAATAGTCTTATTCATGACTGCAAGACAGCTAGCATTAGTCGGTAGAACAATCGACTTTATTATTATAGGAATATTCTCAACATGGAATATTAGTCCCTACATTTTATGAAAGTTAATCATTCTCAAAGCAAAATTTTGATGTAGATTGTTTGCTTTAATGACCCCACCAACAGCTAGGTTATTTGGGATTCTTTTTCAGCAATAACGTACATTATATAGTTTTCCGTGAATTTCTTCAGAAATGTAGTCCTATGAAGCTTTTTTGAGATATTTTTGAATTTTTGATCGGTTGATAATAATACAAACGATATATATCCTGTGTACAGTTTTCCTGTGTAGAACCTCAATTGACACTCTGAATGATTCTAAATCAAGTCTCATTTTTATGAATAAAGATATATAAAAATATCAATTTTGTTCAATCTATGTCTATTTTATTGAAAAATTATAATTTTGCGGAAAAAATAGAAATATCAAGAAATAGGGCATATCAAAATGAATAATCTGAATCATTTTTCATTTTTCATTCAATTACAGCTAGCATTGTAATAAATACTTATCTATGTCATTTACGAAAATTTAACCGACATATCAATGTTAGACAATACCATGCTAAAATAAGCTTTTGAGCACGAATAAGGGAACAGAACGATTATTTAACGACAATATACAATTATTCAATTCCAATAGCAGTAACTAATAAAATCATAGTGACCCATTAACCCATAGTCAATTTTTTTCATTTTATGGTGTTAAGATCGCCCTTGTGGTGCCCAGTTCAAACGATCCCAACTTATCATTCTTAGTCTTGATTGGGGAACAATGATTTTATGTCAATTTATCGATATTTTACAAACTAATAGTTGATTGATTAAACGACAATTAGTATATAAACTTATTATCACCCTTGGCTACGTATATTCGGACCATCGGACTTTCATTATTATTAATATTCCATTTAATTAAGTATAAGACTTTATATTCGATAATATTTACTTTTTTAATTCTTCATTTTATTCAGTTTATAGTACCTCTCGATACATTCTACCAAATTTGTATAATTCAAACTATACTATTTTAACATAGATTTTATAGCAATATAATTATTGTTATTTTCGTACCTTAACTAATGGTTAACTAATTAAGTCTCAACCAAGAGTACGTAAAATCGGTCATCTATAGAAAAAATTACCTGAAATAACATCACTTTTCGTGTAAGTTTGTCTAAACATTATAAAGCGATGAAAGTTGCGCTTACCTCGCGTAGTATCTAGTAGGCGGTGACTTGGACGACGTTTACCGTGCGACAGTCAGCTAGTATCTGAGGCTACTGGCAGCAAGCGATCACCTATCACTGTGCAGGGGTAGTCGCCATGCGCATGCGTGATAACACATCTGCGGCCAAGGAAAATAGGGTTTTTTACAAAATTGTAATTTCAATTTAAGGCTTGCTTAGTTTCCATAGGGTGAGAAGTTCCCGCTAGAGTGATTTCAGAGATATAAATGATCACAAAATGTTGACAGTGAAGATATAGAATTAACAAATACCGGTACATAATCAGATACAGATAATATTTGCCGAAAATGCTTTTAAAGTCTCAAATTCAATAATAACAAAATCTGAAATATCGCCTCATTTACCTAAGATATAGAGCGAAACCAAGAAATACCCATACACAGACGGTAGAGGGGATCGAATAGAAGTTCGATCTACCCTAGCATGTTTGTCACATGGAGAAAACATGGATGATAATCTAAGAAAACTAATTTTCACAAAATATCATATTTTGATTCAACTAAATTTATTGAGCTTGTCAAAGACTTCCATTTCCTAATTAACCAAAATCTGGGCTTGTTTTAAGTAGCATTTTCGACAAATTTAATATTGTCAGCATCAGATAATATATTTATTTGGTAATTCTGTTTTATGTATCTTTCACGGTTCGACTTCAATGATCATTGTATATCTGTGAAATCATTCTGACGGGAACTTTTTGCCCTATTGAGACTGGGGACGCCTTAATTTGCAGATCTACGAAAGATATTCAAGGAGCATATTCTTCTAACATTTGGAGCAAGTGATGAGCAATAATACCTAAACCTCGGAAGCATTCTTTTCAATCTACGTGAGTGTATATCGGCCTATTAAAGCTACTGGGTTCGAATTAATATCTTCAATTATCTTGTTACTACAATATTTCCGCGAATGGTTCTGGCTTTATGTAAACGTAATTCCCCATTTAATCACTTCACAGTTACATTATCACCCACTCATTTGCACATTCTAATAGCCTCGCTGTCGGTGGGGTCGTTAATGTACCAATAAAATAATATGACATTTTATAATATCCATTACAAAATGCTAGATATAACTATCAGATAAGCGATAGCGGAAAACTCCATCCCACTCTTATGGAGCTTTGTCTGTGTGTTTTTTCTCTTTGTTTGTACCCACTGCACAGGTCGCACGGTTTGACTGATACGCATGAACGTTTTCTATACATGCAAACTCATCCAACTTGAGATTGTATATTTTTTGGGTCAAATCGGTTGGACCATTTGTGAGAAACATTATCTCAAAATTTCTAAATATCCCATAAGATTAGGCTAGGCGGAAAATTTCGAAATAGAGTACTCATTATATTAATCTTTGCAAAATAAATGAAAAATAAAATCTCTACCGTGTCCCGTCCAGAAAACTTTGAGACAGTATTTCTCAAAAATGATCCAACCGATTTGACCCAAGAACTACACACTTCCAAGGTGGATAAATCTGCGTGCACAGAAAAAGTTTCATGTCGATCAGTCGAACCCTGCGATTTTTGAAGTGGGTACAAACAAACCGAAAAAAAACACACAGACAAATCTCCATAAGAGTGGGATGGAGGTAATCGCTACGTTGCCTACATCCGGTCGTGGATCACATGACCAATCTTCCGCTAATTTTACAACATTACAACAAACTATTTTCACGCGTAGTTATCAACGTGGCTGTCGCGTAGGAATACTATCCGACTGACTACAACAAGGAAACAAGATTGTTTACAAGATCCACGAGAATTCGTAGAAAGTTGGCCGGAATCGAAATCAAAGTTTAATTATCCAAATAAACGAAGTATCTACACTCTATGACAAATACCTCACACGACTATAAATATGCGATGCGCGAACAACTCGGCGGATGTTGATCAAAAACTCGTTATAAACAGAATAAAGAGTAAACGACCTTTACTGGCGATAAATCGTTGTTCGACGCGAACGTCAATACAATTTCGAGTTTCGATAACGTTAAACAAATGTGTAGCCACGAAAAGAATGGCGTCGTCTATGCTAACTGTATTGCCATTTGTACTGCAAGAAATCTGATGTACCGAACAGTTGGCCTACCTGAAACTCAACTATACCCATGAGAAAATGATTAAATGTAATAATAATAAAAATAATGTTATATATACATCCACAGGCGCGATAACATTAAACTACAATACGACGGTCCTCACCCACTTTGCTAAAATTAGCTGTCATTTTGGTCGCAATTGTTGAGCTTCCTGCACCCCCCCCCCCTCCCAACTTGCAAAGTGTTCCCTACGCCCCTGAATATATATATATATATATATATATATATATATATATATATATATATATATATATATATATATATATATATATATATATATATATATATATATATATATATATATATATATGAATATATTATTTCAATAGCCTTCTGATTAACCACCAGTAGGTTATTATAATGGTATAATTTAAAACAAATCAAAAATCGCAACCTTCCCCGGGACTTGAACCTGGATCTCCAGATTGCCGGTCTGACGCGCTATCCATTACGATCCACGGAGGAGGTCGCGATTTTTGAACAGTTTTAAATTATACTATTATATATATATATATATATATATATATATATATATATATATATATATATATATATATATATATATATATATATATATATATTCTATTACTCAGAATAACGAGTTGTCATCTTCTTCATGTCTGTGTGTGGTCGCCAGGCGTGACCGTGATCGAACCTGGTGGTGGGAGGTAGAACCTCAGACATATTGACAGCGCCCCACGCAGCTGGTCTAGCTTTAGACGCAATCCAAACATCTTCCATTCAAATCAAATAAACTTCGAGACGCATTCTTCCTATCGAGCTGGCGGTGGTCTTAATCGAACTCAACAACAAGTTTTATGAGCAGTTTCTATCAATTCTCATATGTTGCATTTGTTTTGTTACAGAATATTTGGTTTAATTGATATTTCAATATTAAAATGGCAACAGCTGTACCCACAATTAACTTGTAGTCATAACACTAGTACTGATATTAACTTCAAGAAACTAAAATTACACAAATTAATCTAATTTTTAACTAATTGACGTAACTCAAGCTAAAATTAGCCCAACCTGAAATTATTGTGACTGGTAAAACACTACTACTGGTAAAATGTTTGTCACAAATTTTCGTGCGAAATCTCCTCTTTAATACTTGGAGGAAAAGATATTGTGTTGCTCTGCTAATGCTACATACGGACGGTACTTGGCTTGTAAAGCAACCGCTCTACTAGATTTCCGTACGTCTGCATTTTTGTATGCCTAATATCTATCCACACACATGCATTTTCCTCTCTTGGGGAGTTAACACTTTTTATATCACTGCTTTTATATGCCAAAGTGTTCAAATAGAAAGGGCTTGGCTCCTTTTTTTTACAAGTTTTTGTTTTTGGTGAAGGATTGTAATTAGAACAATATAAGCCACATGGGAATTTTCTCTGAAACCTGGCACCTCCACCATTATTTGAGATTTCATTTCACAATTTTGAGACAACTTCGATGGAGAGCAATGATTTCCTAGTTGTGGAGCGAGAACACCCGGGGATTGGTCAAGTATACTAAATATCAACTGTACGCAAAACAAACTGACCTAAACTTATATCTCTTGAGCAACCTGTACAGAAGTAACATTGATGGGTTCGGCTCCTCCCATTCACAAATTGTTACCACCCATTGAATGTTCCATAGTCTCTAGTGATGGTTCAGGTCAGGTGGGAAAGGTTTGTGTTGAATGTAATTTCTGAAGGGGAGTAGTCAAACCTCCCACTTTAACTTCTATTCTGGTGGCTCAAGAAATATAAGTTTGGGTCAATTGGTTTTCAGTACAGTTGGTTTCTGTCCATCGCTTGAACCCCTAACAACGAAGATTAGGTAATACTATACGATCACCCAATTGATACGAGTGGTCGAGTGACTAGCACACTGAAAACCGTCATTCAGGATACTGGAGTTCGATTATGGTCGATCATCCTGACAGAGGTTTTTTCGAGGTTTCCCTCTAACGATCAGATCAATAATGTAACAATAATGGCTTCAACAACAGGTTACGACCGACTCCTTTCCACTATCCAAATACACCTAATGAAATAACCTTTCATCTCATCCTCTCATCATGTAATAATTATAACCGACGCCTTCAGATTTTAGTATCAGTACAGTGCGTCGTTATAGACCCAATTTAAATAAATACTATTGCCACCAAGTGGAGTACACAGCACCAGAGCTCAGATTCACAAAGAATTTTATCTTGAATCGTTTTTGCGCTGTAACTGAATAAAAGTATATCAACTCCAAGATAATTGTATGCTCTTCAATTAATATGACATTCTATTTTTTTTTAATTCAATCGGTTTTAAGATAACACATCGATGAATTTCATAACATTCTCGGTATTCATTGACGTATAATCTCAAACCTGATTTAATTCACAAAAATAAATATATAATTTTCTAATTGAAGAGCATAACATTATCTGAAAATTACACTGGTTCTTGAACATAGAAAAGAAGTGGAGATTTATTTCTCTATTTGTATAAGCACCGTGCATGCACCTCCTCAAGAGTAGTGATCTGTGATCTTCATATTATGCTATCACCTAATTGTGTACTTACAGTTATTATTGAGATAATTGGGTCGTGGAGAGTAGATTCAAGACTGTAATTAGTTAATGGCGCTTGTAGTTGGTTGTTTGGAGTTCCCATTAATGCAAGAAGCTCAAAGGAAGTACAAGTCATAGAATGTGTGGATGCAGACTTACTCTATACTTGTATGAAAGGAAATTGGTTTCGTAAGAGGTATTTCCTATTCTACAACACTGGCGCGCGGGTGATTCAAACCTCTTTCTTCCGTGAATATCCCTACCCACTGAATTATTTAAGTCTATTTAATTGAATTCATTTTTTATTCGTTATAAATTTCAATGATCAATACATTCTAAAAGTCTGTTAGAGCTCAAATGGCAGAATAAATACAATTTCGTAATGCAAAATAAATTATTCGAATGATACCAACTATTGAGAATGTAGTTTCTCTATTGGAAGTTCGAGAAGATAAAAAGTGGTGTTGACCCGTTTGCGAATGGTTCACACTCTAAGAATGGTAGTAAATGAAAATACGTAATGATTGAATGATTGATGAATAAATCATGAATGAAGCATGAAGTATATGAAGATAATAATGCTACAAAAACAAAAATTGTTGCTCAGAAAACAAACTATATTTCTCATTTCTTCAACTTTGTCTAGCAATGTGTTGATATAATTTATAATAGTCGATCTTATTCCGAATTTCTAATTGAACTATTGACAAAATGAAGACCTCCGTACAAACCCTTCACAGCTTACGTTCAACTGGTGGACTACATACAATCGAATGTGAACATAAGACTATCTGTTATCGATTAATGATGATTATTGTTTGCTCAACGACCCCACCAACAGGTACATTATACTGAGGTACGAATGAGCAGGTGGTTTTTTTCACTTTGAAAAAGTGAGTGGGTACACGTTCTTTATTTAATGATTAAAATATAATGATTTATATAATGAGTCTGTTGGTATCACTACACCGTGATAATTCAGAGTAAAGTCGATCAGATATCAGATTTTATCATAATATAAATAAAGTGTACTGACTCGCATCTTACGAGTGAAGTATTTCTGGGGTCAGAATCTGAGTCCATAGTCCCATTTGTCTGTCGCGCAACTATTGCTTTTATATAGAACTATATGAAACAACAATTTGCTCAACAATGCTATACAAGACTCAGTAGAATTATTGTGTTAGAGGTGGCATTTGTTTTGCACGAAAATGATAGAGTTTGTAAGATCAACAATGTCACCGGTACCGTAGCCACTCTACGTCTAGTTCACATGGGAATCCGCTACATCGCGACAGGCAAGTGGTATCATCATTTATTATGTATTTACCATTTATATGACGAATAATTTCAAAATAATCACTAGTTACTATTAATTTGTATATTATTGACATGGGGAACATTTTTACTGACTGCTTCAATATTTCGTTCGATACCATTATACCTATTGATGAAATGAATAAACTTATTATTATTATTATTATTATCGTTGGCTCTGATTTGACGGTAAGAATCCACAATTGCCTCTCACATTATTAGTATGGGAGTCTGTACACCTTCTTTATGCTATAATAAAGTATGTTGGTATCACTACATCATGCAGTCAACCGCCATCTATAACTTGAGATGTACATTTCAACAGCTAATATCCGACTCGAAGTTTCCAATCTGCTTTTTGTGGTCGACGCCGACTTAAAACTTTCAACTTCAACCACAAAACTAAAATAACAAGTTAAACAACTTCGAGGTGGGTTATCAAGTCTTACAGCCACTTCAAAGTCAAGTCTCAGCTCTGATAAGTTGTATTTAGGTTAAGTACACCCTGTACTTTGATGAACGTGAAAGTAATTATATATGTGAATTTAATCAGAGGTATAATGGATCGTTATAAGTCGTGAAGATATTAGCAAGACCGTTTGCATTTGGAGTTTAATTATTAATTTCAGTGAGAAAACGCAGTATATGTGTTGTGAGATGAGCTTGGAGGTGTAATAATCAAGAGTGAAATACTGCGGTTACTTAGTTTCGGTTTACTCTTGATGCGAATGTTGGTAATGTCCGGATATATTACAAAAACGGTTCAGGTATATACTCATAATGCATTCCGGACTTTTGTAATCTGAAATACTTTTATCTGCGGCGGAAAATTATGGTAACGGGCAGCACAGAACTGGTATCAAAATTTATTATTTGACATGTCACATTCATCTTGTTATTGCATAAAAAGACTGGCTTCCAAGCTTCTTGATAGAATAATAATAATCTTTTCAACAAATATTTACCGTTCTAGTTTTAACCTCAGTCGGGGATTGTCCAAGGTGTAAATGAACATGGTGAATGTTCACATCTAACATGGTTTGATGGAATGGATTTATTTTGATAAAAAATGGAACTGAAATAGGAAATATTGTGATGGAAATTCAAAATTGAATCAAAATTATTACGTGGAAAAGCAATTGAAATCGATAATATTGATTTAAGAAATAAAAATAAAAATCCATATAATATTTGATGAAAAGTTGAGTCGGAATCTAAATTTGTATCAATTCAATTTAACTTCAATTTGTATCAAGGCAACTCAATTTGAAAGTGAAATTGATATTGAAATCAAAAAACATTTCCCTCCGATTCCCTGAAAAATATTTTTTGGGAAATATATCTAAACCTAATTATTTATATTTAAAACTAAAAACTAAATGAGAAGTGAAACATAAACGTAATATCAACGTAAGGCATGATACCACATGTAGTTAACAGGTACATCTAAGGGTGGGTTGGGTGAGGGGAGGTGTTTTACAGGGTAGCCAACTCCCGGGGAAAATACAGTCTTTCTCCCTCTACTAATCGATACAGCATCAAACTGCTAGGAACACGCAATACTAGTGTAAACAAAAACATGATTCGAGTCTGTATCCGTGTTATTGAGCATGTATTGAAGGGTCTAACAATGTGTTTTGACGTAATGAGTAATAGCACATCAGTCACTGTTCGGTGTTTTATGTTTGTGACTTGATAGAGATGTAAAAACGTATCATGAACACAATAAACCTTGTAATTCGTTTGTTTTCGAGTAAACATTTAGGGAATGATATTAAAGGGGAGGAATGATAGCGAAGCATGACTGTATTATATAATAAAACTTATTAGAATAACCTAGCTCAATTTTACCTGTAATTAGAAAACAAAAGTGTTTATTTGTTTATTTTTGTTGACGGTTAATCTTCTCTAGGATATTCCGTATAGTCCAGATAATGAGTATTTTGTGCTTATGAAAGGACTTGGAAATGTTGTTGAAATTCACGTAAAAATTTACTTACAGTAAAAAATTATTGTTCACGGAATATGAACACAATCTAAATTAATCTAGGGGCTCAATAAATAATACTCTGAGGTATTGCATACAAGAAATGCATTCAAAAGTATCATAAGGATTCTGCAGAAAATGTTCCTAAGCTTGGTCAAATGTACATGTTAATCTTTCGATAATTACAATACTTTTACCTGCATGTCCTTCTTAAACAAAAATGCGGCACAAAAACTATATGTATAATATTATATGATTACTATAGTATAATATCATATGTGCATCACATGTCATAATTTGCTCTGTATTAGTGCGAGTTTACAACAAAATCAAAAATTAATTTTTCCAAAGATAGTTAAAATGACTTTTTCACTTCTCATATCCATAAATGATCCAATAATTCTCCCACACACACCCATCGATGAAAAAAAATTTGACGTACAACACACTAATTCACTCACGCAACAAGTCAAGATTATGAGAATATTACCATTCCCATCGTATAGATACAACGAATCTTCAAAACTCCATCTTGCATTTCATAAATAATGCGTCGTAAAAATATCCTGAGAAGTTCCGCAGCCCCTATGTTGCGATCTCTTTGCGTCAAGTGTGCTATTTACTGCAGGCCACCCTTACCAACACCGCAATAACTTACCAAACAAATGTTGTTATTTACATTACGCCGGACAGATAACAACACTAACTAAGAATTATCTGTTACGTTTATTTAAGATATAAATAAGATTTTTTTACTCTGTTTTTTGTTACAATATTGTTGGAGAATTATTTGGGTACTTTTTATTTATATTTTAACGTTGGTAGGTAGATGGGACGCGAGGTGAAGTGTATATTCTTTGGAAATAGAAACAATTTTATAGAACGGTATTCTCTTATGATATAATATTGATGGACATAACAACACAATGATGATGAAAATATTATTTTAATGAATATACTCACGTCATAATATTCAGTTTTACTATTTTTTCATTTTATCCATGTGGCACAGTTTTTTTTTTTCAACTAGTATGCTTCTGGCTCGCTAGAAACTGAAGTCAAAACGTATCTGGGTTCGAGTCCCGCATAAGGCATTGATTCCAGGGAATAGCATATGTCTATGATCTGTTCATTCGTGATCGTACCCCCGAATAACCAAGCTGCTGGCGGAGTCGTCTAATAAACAAGAATTAGTTCGTCAATAGACTAATCTATAATATTTAAATTTAATGATTATACCTACTTTTAACGTCCGTTGATTGTTTATTTTTCATTCCAAATGTTCTGTAATTACCAATTAGTACGCACTTCATTTCAATATTACATTATATTAACATTCTGTTTATATAATTGAGCACTTATCAAAGTATAATTAAATAATTAAATACCTATATGCCTACTACTGATTGAGCAGTAATGAAATGTTGTTTATTATAATGTGACGCAGTACACGCCTGTATTCAAGTACTAGAAATTCAGCTTAATGAGAACTTCAATTAAACAATCTGCCCGAATAGCCCAAGTAATTAAATTTCTAGTTTTCAATCAAATCGGGTCGAGGTAAATATAGTGTACTGCATGCGACATGCATATAATGAATATACAGGCATTACTACGACAAAGTCCCAACCATCAATGGAGAGCCTCTTTTGTGGGCCTGCTTTGAGCCAAATAGCAAGCCCGGGATAGAGGTCCACATAGAGTCCGTGGACGAGACCCTATGTGGCGGAGACCCAACAAGCTGGTCTAAGGGTCGAACCTACCCTAGTGACAATGACCCGCTCCAATGAACGTGTCATTTCACCGCTGGCTACCTTTATAAGCTTCGCTGTTACTCAATGAATGCCTTTACGGGTTTTTAAGCCACGCCAGTGAGATTCATTGGGTAACAGCTAGGCTTATACTCAATGAAAGGCTCAATGACGGGTTTTCACACCACGCCAAGGAGATTTCATTGAGAAGGCAGCCAAGTACTTACTCAATGAAAGCTTTACGGGTTCTGAAGCCACGCCAGTGAGATTTCATTGAGCAGAACTGTGCAACATGTGCATCGTTTGCTTGACAAATTTAGAATGATTTAATATTCCAAGATTTCACTGTATCTATAGTTTCGTTAACTATACATTCATCATGCATCATTGTTGATTATTTACGTCGCACTGTTTAAAACTATAAGAATTATGTTGTTGTTGCCAAGGAAACATTGAAACAATTTGTTGGAAATGAATGGCAAACACTGTGGATTTGAGACATAATGCAGCTAAAATAAAATACTCAAATGGCTGCATCAGATACTTTATTTTGTTATTCCATGGATTTGCTTTATAAATTCAGATCAAGTACTGTCCTGACATGTCTATTCTGTCTAACCCAGTTCGATCCCCGCCGCCGACCATCTTAACAGGGGTTTTTCATGGTTTCCCTCTGTAGGCTAATGCCAGGATGATTCCTACAATAAGTCGGCCATGACCGCTTCCTTCCACTATCCTTTCCACTATCCACTATCCTTCCCATTACCCAAGAACCTTCATGTCATCATCCATCCGACGCCAATAGATCTGCGCTTTCATAACAGTGCGTCGTTAAACCCAATATAAAATTTATATATATATATATTTGTCATAATTTGTGTATGTGTGTGTAGAGGTAAAAATAACTTATGACAATTAACTTCAAATTTCAAATCAGTTTAGACATCCTCCACTAGACAGCAGCACGCATCAGCGCCGACTGATCGATAACAGAAACTTACTTTTTTACCTTCTCTACTTTGTTAGTTCCATTTTTGAAACTGTTTCCATGGAAACTGAAATATCTTCGATTATCACATTCCTGTGTAGAATTACTATAGTCAACCGAGAGCAATCACTTGAAAGGGTTTATAAAATGTCGGAACAAAAACGAAACTCTGTCAAATTATTGTCAACTCGTTCGAAATACGAATTGAAAGATGAAGCATCGGAGAAGTATTGGAGAAAATGCTTCAGTGATTTGGAGAAAGAAGCCTTTAAGGTATAGTAGATATGACTTTATTATAGCAATAGTGGATTTTTTCACAAGTTAATGTAGCTCGAAACCATAGAGCTTAAAACCCGTAGAGTGCGCCTGGATGAGGCCTACATGCTTGCAGGCGCGGGTCAGCGGGGTGCGAACGTAAGTCACGTGATGCGGTGATACCAGTCTGACTGGAAATATTTCGTTACACGTTACCTTTATGGTGGAGCTCCAAGTCAGACCAAATAAATGACTTTATTCATTGATTGCTATAACTAATGTGGCAATACGTCTTTTCATGTGACTTACACCCACGTTAGTGTATTCACTATCCTCTGAGAATCAAAATAAAACAGTGTTGTGGGTATTCGATCTGTATAAGCATACACCCGGCTCCCAATCTCTCCGTGTCACGTGGTATTTTCCCGCCGGTCAGGCAAGCTATCACGGCCTCACTATTGCACGTGTTATTTGATGCGTCTAGTACAGTCTAATATATACTAGGTCTTTGGGTAATATATATCCATACGAATTACGACTGTATGTTTCAGGTAAATCACAAACGAGGATCAGTCGTCTTCGACGTGATCAACAACACCCACATATTCGAGCTTGTCGCTCCGATCCTCGGCATCGAAGACCCAAGAGACCGTGATCACCGCCCTCCCGAAGACGACCTCAGCATCAACGAGGAGCAAGAACCTGTCAGGGTGATGAGAAGCATCATCAAAGTCAAGAAGAGACGAAAACGAGATGACGACGACGACTCTGATGAGGATATTTCTACTGACGAAGAAGAGGAAGAGGAGGAAGAAGAGGAAAATATGGAGAAACTTGAAGAGGAGCAATATCCTCAGTCACAGGAGGACGAACAGGTAGATGAGGAACAGAAGGAGGATGAGGAGAAGGTGATAGAGTTGCAGGAGGAAGAAGAGGAGAAAGAGGATCAGAGCATGAGAAGAGTGTCATCGGATACAATGAGACCGGCGCTAGTGAGAGGTGTGAGCATAATGGAAGATATTGCTGAAGAAGGAGAAGGAGAAGGAGAGGAATACGATGAGAAGACAGTAGTTGATGAAGAGACAGGAAGTCAAGAGAGTGACGAGTCGGAAGTCTCTTCAATGAATGTGGAACCACCTACCAATCATGGAGAGTAAGTTCGAAAACTGATGTAACATTTTTATTCCTATCCGTTTACATTTACACAAGCACCTTAAATTCTACTTCAAACTATAGCCAAGTCAGCCTATTAGGCTCGGTATCACCAAAACCAGTTATAGCCTTTATCTGAGAGTTGATGAAAATAAATAGCATGAGTAACCATGGTGATATCTACTTCAAACTGCCAGTTAGAGCTACTTCCACGTTGATAATTCCGGTACTTCTAATACTAAGGAATCCATATTCAAGAAATTTCGTGTAGTGTCCAGAGCCTACAGAATCGTATTGAAATGGGGGAATTTTCAAAAATTTCCCGAGTCCTCTCGTCTATCGGTTTCTCAACAACAGGGTGCGACTGACTCTTTTTTGTTTGCTTAACGACCCCATCAACAGCTAGGTTATACAGGGACTGACTCCTTCCCTCCATCCGAAATAACCTAATGAAATAACCTTTCATCGCATCACCCCATCATCTCATCCAACATACACTAACACCAATAGGTTTTGATCAATTGGTACAGTGCGTCGGTAAACCCAATATGAATATAAATAAATCTGTGAATCGAATCAAATGAATGAAGTGAATCGAATCCTTGTTCCAGTGACGAGGTGAGCTACGATCCTTACACGAATCCTTACCTGAACTTCATTAGGAAGTCCAAGGAGAAGGCCACTGACGCTTGGAGACCACGACCCAGACCTAAACCCACGGGAACCTACGAGCCTGACCCGAATCTATCTCTGGTGGAGAAGTCAGCTGCTATCACGAATAACGTGAGATAATATACTCTAAATGTGATGCCAAAAGTGAAAACTTCCAGCCTTAAGCTTGACGTCTGGTCACCCAGACGTCCCAATTTTCCCGGGATTGTCCAATTGTTTTGAGCTTACCGTAGCGGCGTCCCGAGATATGTTCTCGGGACCAACAAATGTCCCATTTTTTTTAAACGCAAGAAATATAAATAACTGATATTTTTCATATTATAATATTCATCTTTTCATAATTTATTTTTGTTTTAAATTAAAAAACTGTTAATATTTGGTGAACCAGTTTTTAAATTGAACAGCAAATTCACATAGGGTAAAGTTGCCTAATTTGAACCTGCTCCCAAATTGGACCAGCACTGTATTTCTTTGGATATTGCACTTTTGTGCGATCTAGTGATCTATTATGTTACTTCACTAGAAAATATCACGCCACAACAATTTTGAGGTCGGTAACCAATGTTTGGCGGCAAAAACAGAGCTTTTGTCATTCAGACATTGTCTGATCTAATTTTTGGCGAAGATTCCTAAGAGTTTTATAAATGAACGGTTGGTAACATCATGATAATATTGATTTTGAGACAAACCTTATTTCATTGCGCATCGACTCATAGCAATTGTTGTTTTCCACATACTATCTAGAAATAGTTATTAATTATAATAATCTCAGATTACCTGTATCTCAAATTGGACCACTTCATCATGCTTTCGATGACAGAACATAACCTCAAAACGAATGCACCAAAAGTTGATTTCTAATCTTTCAGAATGTATAAACGAGGAGAATATGTGGATAATATTAAAATATGGGATAAAATAATATTTGCGACCTTATTGATTTTGCCAAATTTGGAAATTGGGAATTTGAAATTTAGGAAAATCGAAATTTTGGAAATTTCCCAATTTTTTTTCAAATTTCCCAAATTATCAAATTTGGAAATTGCCACAATACTTAGCATGATCCACTGCTCGACTTGCAAGTGCTGGGTAAATGCTAAATATGCTGAATTGAAAGCCACCCAGAAATCGTTGTTTTGCGAAGACTGTTAAATGTAAATATGCAATCCTTATGAGAATAATCCTATGCCTTTTTTTTTTATTTTTCATCTGCAATATCAATTTGTTAGACATTATGTAAATATTGAATACACAAAAAAATGGATTATACCTCAAAAGTTAGATTATTTCACCATGGTTCAAATTAGGAAACCACTGGTTCAATTTAGGCAGCTAGTATCCTAATTTGGACCGATTGCAGTACTTCATCTAAATCATCATAAAATTGATAGAAAATCAATTTATTTCATTTTCATGTATAACCAGTGTGTATGATGAATGCATCTATCACCCAAAATTTGTTGGTCCCCTAAACTTCCAATTTCAGCTTCCAAAAAAATAAAATGTCCAAAGTGGTCCAAATTAGGCAACCTTACCCTAACTGTATTTCTATCATTAACATGTGTGGGCTACATCCTCAGAGTATGAAAATGTATGCAATTACTATGGAGAAAAAATATATTCTTGATCTTATATGACTAGAAAAAACACCCAAAATATGACTACACGACTACAAATTCCAAAATGTTCTCCTGCGTGGGTGTTGAGCTCTCGACCCCCTTTAAACAATTTGGAAGGAATATGCACGTCTTGGCGATTGTCCCGGATTTTCCTTATTTGAATATGGTCACCCTACCTTGGGGTGAAAATCTGCTAAATGCATGTTTTGTGTTCATCATACTGAAGGTCCATGGGAGTCGATTTAGCGGAATGGCTATTAAAGTACCACTGCGCATGTAACTGAAAATAATTCCTGCACCCAAATTATTATAAACGTGTTCAAACACATTATTATTCATATATTTGTCACACTTTCAAAAAAAGAAAAAATAAAAAAGTACGAGATCTGGGTACTCTTAATAATAGGATCTGTTTTGTATTGTGCGCAGATAACCACCGAGTTTTGTACTTGGCTGCGCAGCTTGGGCGGCCATGACGAACTGACGATCGACGAACAGGTCCTCGACGAGCTGTTCAAGATCGGGTTCGACAAGCCAGCCGCCAGTTCACTGGTGAACCGCATCAGGGAACTGCCCACGCTATCCAGCAGTCTAGCCAAGGCTAGAGAGATGGAACAGGTAGAAATGAAAATAATAAGAAAAATAAAGTATCTCCAAAAAAATCAAATTTCCCTGGATTTGAACACTAAAATGATACGCACTGTTACAAATTTGTATGGAATTCGGACCAGCCGTTTTGAAGGAATTAATTTAATAACATTTTTCAAATCGCATCAAATAGATAGAAATGAATTAATGAATATTATTGCTTAACGACCCCACCAACAGCTAGGTTATATGGGGGTACGAATGAGCTGGTGATTATGAAACTGTATGAAGTGATGATAAGTGAAAGGACATTCACAAAAACCCATGCATTATGCGATACTCGAACCCACGCCCAGCGGTGACTTCAATTTCTGAAGAGGCGCCTCAGCTGGCCGAGCTACCGAGGGCGGCGGATAGAAATGATTGCAGAAAAATGTTTCGGTAACTTTCGACGGCTTCCTAGATTCGAAGGCTATCGAATGAAGTATATTTTATGAATCAAGGTGTATAGAGTTTTCGATTATACTTCATATAGACATATCACTCGTCTTACAACGCATGCTGCGTTTGACTAGTGTAATCCAAGCTAAGCCTAATCTTGACCCTACTTCCGGTCCTAAAATAGCCACGTGTTGTATCGTTGTAGGCAGACTACCGCGTGGTAATGCATAAGGAGCTGCAGAAGGACATCAAGGCGGAGCGCAGGAGACCGAAGACGACGGCGTTCGGCCGAACACTCACGTTCCCGGAGAGATTCGAACCCCCGACCAACGGAGTCAGTACCTCCTGGCTGGGAGCCAAGCCTCCGGAGGATCTGGCTACATTCACCACTGTCTGGGATGGTACATTGCACTTAAAGTAAGTCTTCTCTGGTACTATGCATCTTTTGATCGTAATTTTCACTGAGACGAGAGGTCGCGTGGTGGCACACTGAACCGTCATTTAGGGGACCGGGGTTGGATTCCCGCCATGGTCGACTATCCTGACAAGGGGGTTTCGTGGTTTTCCTCTGTCGTGGTCAGTAGGCCTACTGGGATGATTCATTGACAACAGCCCAGGACCGACTCCTTCCCACTATCCTTTCATCTCATCTCATCATCTCGTATATATCATTCACCCACGCCAATGGATCTTAATCATCCGTACAGTGCATCGTTAAACCCAAAATGAATAAAAATAAATTCAAACTTCAATATTTTTTATCTTTATTCTTTGATCTTTTGCTCATTAATTGTACATACATGTATTGTAATCAGTTTGGTCATTTATAAACTTCTTGCACACAAGAATCAAATTTAAATATGATTGCTTTGCCACCGTCAAACTAAGATTATATCATTCGTGTTTAGCGTACAAAAGACAACCTACGTTTTTGATTGAATTTATATTACTCATCTGATTGGTTGGTCTTATATACATATTGGGTTTAATGACGCACTGATATGATAGCGCGGATCTAGTGGCGTCGATTGGTCTTAAGCACACCTTGTCAATTACTCAATTAGTAAGTCAAATACCAGGACGAGCTAGAGACGAAAACTAAAATTGAAACAGTTGGGAAAAAAATAAAAGTAAACTCGCTCTCTATTCGGAAGAGAATTCTACTAATTACTATGAAAATGAGACTAAGCCCAGGCTAATATAAATAATATTATTAATAATAACAATAATAATCAATTTTATTTCATGAAACCCATACAAGATTCCACTTGAACGTAAACCCTCAACACACCTTGCCCCTAACATTCATCTATTCGACCTGTAATAAAGATTATTTCTTGTTTTAGGAGTACTAAAGGATTCTGTGCTTATCTGAAGAAACACCCCGAGCTTCGTCGACCGCCGTTCTTGCAGAAAGTAGGCGTGTTCTCTAAGCCTCTGTTCGCTAAGAACGCTGGTAAGTCGAAGACTGCAAGCATGGCCACGGCCCTAAGCGCGGACTCGATGACGCCAGACGTCAGCTACTTGAATCTAGACGACGGGAACGTTTCTCGCGCTTCCTCCATCAACGTGCCGACGTTCCTCAGTCAAAGGTAAGTGAAAGTCGCCATTTCGGAAGCAACTGATATACGTTAAGAGTCCGTGGGAGTCGAGTCGGTAAAAGATATGGAAATCCACAAGGCGAGGATACAGAGACATTTTCAATAACTGTAACGTGGTGTAAGTAATAACTATTTATCTCGAATCACCTGATTCTCAGGCGTATATGCTTGAAAATACAAATTTTTCAAGAGTATACGCCTGACAATTATGCGATGTGAGATAAATAGTTATTACTTACACATATTGAAGGTATTGAAAAAAAGTGTTTTTCACCGTTGCTAGAATTTCCAGGGACGTCGTTAGGGGGTGCAAGGTGGGGGGTGGTGTGTAGATTGTGTGCAAATTTTGTGTAGAGGATTTGGCCACGGCAATTATTATTGATATTATGGATATTGTGGATTATTATTAATATTGAATCGATCGAAAATTGCGAAGTTGAATGGCAAGCCTTACTAAGAGATAATAATATTTACTATAATATTTGTAAAAAACAGCAGTTGGGAAAATGTTACGGTTTTAGTATCTTGTATCTAAGGATACCTTATTAAAATTATCTTGTATCTTTTCAGTTTTTGGAAATTCATCTTGTATTTCGTACCTCAGATACATTTTGTAATTATCTCTGCTCATCTCTGACCACAGGTCAAGCTACTCAACGTCCAATATTGTTCAGAGTAACGTGAACTCAAAACACGGCCCCGTCACCGCTTCGAGGAGCATGAAAATGGGCTCGATAGGCTTCGACCCAGACGCCACCTTGGTGGCCGATCCGAGACATTCCGGCGAAACACGAACGCACCCGAAACAGCCACTGGAGCCGGTCATTGATGAGGAAGTCGCCGATATTTCCAGTAACGTGGCCGATGAATAAAAGATGATCACACAAAATAGGTTAGAAGTGTACAAAGATAAAAGTGATACAAGATGGAGAAAATTATTGTATTCATATTTAATTATGGCAAATATATAATATTTTTATTTCATTGTTCTTATTTTTGTTTAAAATTAAAGGTTGGAGAATAATTCACGTGATATTTTCTTAAGGAATAAAATTGTTATAATTCTCATTATTTTTGTATATTATTATGTACATAAAAAAGTCCTAACCTTCCTGATATCAGAAATGAACATAATACAATCAATTTGAAATATATGAAAATTAAAGAATATAACTTCAAATAACTGAATGTTGAAATAATTTAGAATTCAAATAAAACATAAATAACGAACTATATGTCTAGCAATATAGAAAAAAAATATTATTCTTATATTGATGAGATGAAAACAAATTCGAAATTAAAAATTCCCTTATCTACATCAAGAAGTAACAATGAATAGATGGAGAGAGAGAGAGAGAGAGAGAGAGAGAGAGAGAGAGAGAAAGGTAAATCGGGTAGAATAGCGGACGAAAAATATGTTTGTTGTGGGTGGGTTCCCCTTTATGTCAACTTGCTTATCTAGTTAGAAAATCTACAAGTTACATTTCGAAAATCCGGTCTCGATGCGTAATAACACGCCTACTCTCATAGACCTGATGAAATAATGAATATAAAATTGGAAATGACTTCAGAATTTCGTTAACTATCAAATTACTCGCAGCGAAATGAAATGATACTTGACAAAACAATATATTGGTGGTGGTGCCGTTCCTGCCAGTGCTGGCGTGACATACGTTATACGGCTGTATCAAGACCGATGCTGCGGCGACCGATGCTCTGCGGGTTGCATTCATACACTACGGGAAATGTATTCTACCCTCTGATTATATTGTTATGGTTAGAAACTATGCACAATATTTTATTGGAATTTAAAATATTAATCGTTCACAGTTATTTCGTTCCGATGTGTTGAGTAAAATATTCTAAAAGATGCTGGCTTTTAAATGGAAAAAGAATTGAATTTTCCCATTATCATGCTTTTTCATTATTTATTTATTTATCCATTCTTTTTTTTTTAGATTCCGTAGCGATGACTCCCATCCAATATCTGAAAATGTGCTTTCGTTTTTTGGTTTGTTTTTCCATCCAATCTTTTTTTTATAATTTTGTACCAAGCATTTAGGTCAGGAAAAAACAAACGACTTGAAACTTTCTACATATTGGCGTTATACCAGAATAGGTTGAGATTGTTTTTCAGAAAAAAATGGCTAAACGGTGTTTTCGGAAATCTGAAAGTTAGGGAAAACTCATAAGAATAACCCTTGAATATTTAAAGAACAAACATTCTCCAAAAGCTCAAAAGGTTTTACTGAATATTAAAAAACTTTTATACATATTTTAATTTTTTTTTTTTTTTTCTCAACAATCGGATAAGAAATAACGCAATAAAAGTATCCATTCTAATGAATATTAAGATCGACAGGTATTGAAAAGTATATATGCCACAGGTTGCACTATAAATATCAACCAGTGGTAGTTAGGGTTCTTAAACGTTTGAAGTGTTCCAAGGTAGATTGAGTGGACAGAATATTTTTCATTCTAGATAACATACTTCTATTCTAAGCTCATCTCACAACATGCACATGCTGCGTTTGTCTAGTACATGATGGATTCAGATTCGCGAGCTCCTTCGGTTCAACTTCTTACGGTTGGTTTTAAGTACAACTGTTTTACCTTCTTTAAATCAGTTGAATTTGACAGTGTTGATTTTTAGTAGAGATGAATTGGAGGAAGATATGGAGAATATAACGAACATCGGTGATTTAAGAAGAGAGCTAGGTTAAAATCAATGTATAATTTTATTAGGTATGTTTGATTGTAGGCCTAATTTCATGAGAGTAACCATTACCACCTGTTTTGAGAACAATCTGTAATGAGTAAATAAAATAACTAACGAATTAACTACAGTTGACCAATTGCCTATACGAAAGATACTGCCGCCCTCGGTAGCTCAGTCAGTTGAGGCAACGTTTGAATGATAAAGTGCTGATTTGACTTTTAGTAACTTTTTTAATTAAAACCAGAAATCACGCAAAATCCATAGACATTATTACAAGAACGCGGTTAGGATTAAAACTGACATTTTTCCATGTTAAAAGTCTACGCCTACGGAATCAGGACACATTTTTTAAAAGCTACATTTGCTTTGCTTATTTTGAGGCAAAGTATTAACGTGAACAGTATTCAATTTTGGATCTAAAAAAATCAGAAAAAATACAAAATAGGGTTTGCCTACGTTCCATCATAGCAACTATTCTTAGTAATGAATATTCATTCTACTGGTAGGCCTAGTAACCATCATTTTTCAGCTTTCAAATTACTTTTTCTGTTTATATTAGGTCTATTGTGGCCAAAGTAGTAATAAGTAAAAATAAGTAAAAACATTTTTGTATCCGACAAGTTCTTCAGCTCTCAATCAAGATTTAAGAAGGCGGTGATCTCAACCAAAACATAACCTACAAACACACGTTGTGTCGGCTATCTGATCGGCTAGCCTCTTGAAAGTTTCAATCATTTGATTGAGTACATTAGTTATTGGAAATGCATTTAATATCAGAGGTAGGTACTTATTCTCGCTAACAGTAGCCCAGATATGTATAATTCTAGACTAAAAGCTATTCAAGCTGGAATTCAAGCTAGGCCTAGGCCTAGACCCACCAACTTTTACGTAGGCCTACTCAGTGGTTTTACTCAATGGCCTAGCCTACAGCACACTTACACTTGTTTTTCTAACCTATATTTTAGTTGGATGGAGATGAACAGTCTGGAGAGAAATCCCGAACTTTCGTGTTTGCTGATGAGGGTCACACATTTGGAAACGCATTGCGGTGTATCATTTCAAGATAGTAAGTACCTAGCCTAACCCTGTGCCATTTTCATACTTGCTTGCATAGTATGAAATCACCAGTGATGAAAACGCAATATTAGTTAGCTTGTAATAGTTATTTAGGCCTAGGCGCAAGTAAAAGCTCACGGTCGAAGTGAGCCTCAAGCCCCAACTGTCCCAACAGCGTGCGACGGCAGTGGCAAGGCATCACCACGCAGTGTTTTGTCATACGCACCTATTGTTTTCATAAATTCTGATAACTGTCGCCATTAATTTTGTAACATGAAGATATGACGTGCAATGCTTCTCGCTGGGTAATTTCAAAATATCAGTTGCATTTCATTGTTATTGCACAGGCCACGGCACCGATCTTCACTCTCATCAGCGACGTGCTGCAGTCCGCTGTCAGAGAGTGAGTAATTTTAGGAAAAACGCCATGACCTGTACGGGCCACTGAGCTATTCTGTCGATCCAAGAATCAACACTAGCACTACGTATAAAAAAAGGCTCAATTTTGGCTGAACCTCAAACTGTCAGAATAAAGAGCTTCCCTATCTCTTGTCCCATCTTTTTTAAACTTTCAAAATCAATGTCGCCATTGTAACAAGCGTAAACAATCTTGTATTTTCTTTTATGAACAACTTGACATAGCATGTGTGCAATAGCTCTGCTAAGTTATGTATCGTAAATGTTCCGTCGCTACACGTTTGGAGCCTTGGACGCTTCTTTTGGTTAAGCCTATATGCTACGCCACCATTGGTGTACATATTCAATTATGCCACTTCCAACAAACTTAATTTGTCATTGACCTAGACCCACTCCTAAAACATTGTGGTATGACTAAGCATATCTATAGTTGATAATGTTGGCCAGCTGTGCTAATAATACCCTGCTTTTCTAGTCTCGCACAAGGCATGGGTTTTTGTTAACGACCCTTTCACTTATCGTCAGTTTGTAGTTTCATTATCACCTGTACGTGCATACCCTCAAATAACCTAGCTGTTGGTTGGGTCGTTGGGCAAACATTAATCAGTGAACTCGCTTCGATAGTAGTCTATCCGCCTCGGTGGCTCTGTCAACTATCGCTAACGGTAGAAGCTGAATTCACCTTGGGCGTGAATTGGAGTCCCGCTTAAGAAATGGGTTTTTGTAAACGTCTTTTCACCTATCATCACTTCATCGTTTCATTATCACACGCTCATTCGTACGCCGTGTAACGTAGCTAGCTGTTGGTAACATTAAAAAAGAAAAAATAGTAGATAGATACCGGTAGTATTTCTATTTTTCCTATACGTATATATATATATATATATATATATATATATATATATATATATAAAAAAGATGATTGACCATCATGTTTTTTATTTCAGTCCCGACGTAGTGTTCTGTGGCTATACGGTCCCACATCCTGCCGAGTCTAAAATGCACTTCCGAATTCAGACGTGCGGTCCGAGTGCCGTGGACATTTTAAAACGCGGAATGGAAGACTTGGAGAAAGTTTGTGACCACACACTAATCGTATTTGAGGTAAAGCCACTTGCATTATTACTCATTTGTATGGTTGCCAGTCAGTGGCATGTACAGTTCTATGGGGACAGTGTCGTGGGGGAGGGAGACGAAAGGGTCCTGAAAATTTAGACTTTTAGTAGGCTTAATTTGATTGACATTTAACTAACACTTCTTGAAAAAATGTAAAATATAGGGCCTAGACCCAACATATTTCCAACAATTCGTTTTGTTTGAATTGAAACACTATTGAAACTCAGCGAAAACTATGCACGTAACATAGGCCTGCAGGACAAGAAAGAATAGTACATGAATTTGGTATCTTTTAGAAACATTGAAGCAATGAGGGTTTGAAAATACTCTTATAGATTCTGTCATCTAAAGGTTTGATTTGAAATCAAGAATCGACACTAGACTCTGTGGAGTGAACGTAAGAAGAAAACAAGTAAAGGTGGAGGGGCCTTTTCTAGTCCACGGTTATGCTGTGGAGTTTCAAGTTATATGTAGGACCTACAGCTGTATTTTCTTCATTGTTATAAATTGAAAATAAAATCCGAATATAACGGTATAAAGCATGTTTTAGCAATTACGCATAAGTTGCCAATTGGGACTCACAATGTGTTCTTTCCATTTTTCAGGATCGAATGGAGTGTTTTAAAGCAAGTCCACAAGGATGTTGAATATTTTGCTACGCACTCTCAATTTTGTAAAACCTTAATGTTATTCTATTTGTATTAAAAAGAAAAGTTTATAAAATATTTTCCAATTATTGTATGGTACCAATAACCATTTCCTTCATGTCTCTTTTCACTCGAGATCTATAGATATATTGTATGATCTACGTTTTGTTGGCGGCAAAATCACAGTTGTACATGAGGCTGGCAGTGTTGTATAACGATGTTGTATGTGCCGATATCTGGATAGACGATTGGAAAATGAATAAATGGAGACAAGTGATGAAATGACACGCAGTCAGTGTGACCCCAAAAAAAAGAAAGGACAAATTATTGAACGAGAAAGATGCACCAAGGTTTCACTGTAATGCATTGAATTGAAATGAAACTAACTTACATAACATAATATGTACACACACCTTTATTTGTTGGCTCAATATTGTACAAAGTTTCATGTAAAAATTTTACCCTGGTTTCGTTAGTCAGCCTACCTATCACAATTAATCAAAAAGATTGCATCAGCTCCATTCCTAATATGCAACCTTTGCAAGCAGGTGAGCATGAGCACTCTAAGACTCGTGTATTTTGGAAATGTATATTCCCACCTATCATATGGCCTTATCTTCTGGGGATATTCCCACCAGACTAACAGAGTATTCAAGATGCAAAAGAGGATAGAGTGGGCCATGATGGGTGTTTCACATAGAACCACATGCAGACCCATTTTCAAATTAGGTACTTGGAATTTTAACCTTGTACCTGCAATATACTTATACAGCTTAATTATTTTTACCAAACAACATGGAAATCGAGCAACAAACATACATATCCACGATCATCAAACCAGAGGCAGAAATAATATCCACATCCCTGCCCACAATCTGGCACTGTACAATAAGAACCCTGAATATGCGGGGGCCATTCTTTACAAGTTACCACAGAGGATGAAAACCATGACCGACAATAATCTCAAGCTATCTCTTAAATGTGTTCCCCTTGAGCTATTGCCCCTACACCGTCATCGAGTATCTACAATACGAATTTCCACGGAACACATTGTAACCATATTATCAAAATGACTATAGATGTACTTACTGAAATCATGACATATTCTATAACTGGTTTTACTTTGTCTAACAACTCTGTACTACATTCGGTTCTATTGAATAAATAAATAAATATTTAAAAAAAATATATAAATATACAAAGGCTTACAGCAACGGGTTAGACAACAATGATTTTTTCAGCAACAGATATTGAAATCGTTCTTAATTTCATTTTTACTTGAGTTTTCTGTGACACTGAGATGGCTCGTTTTTAACAGAACAATCTTGTCGAGACTTGGTTACCCATCAGTAGGAGTATACGGTCATTGTTACGTTCCATGTTATGTAGCACCTAAGCCGCAATCTACAAGTAGGTAGGCCTACATATAATGATGGTGAATTGTGGGGGAAGGCAGAGAACCGGCACCATTGAGTTTGTAGTTATACAAACTCAATGCCGGCACGACCCATTATTTTATCCGGAACTGAAACCTTTGTTTTTATTTCATAAAAACTGGAACTTTTATTTTCATTGCAGTTCTATTAGGTACTAGGTAGATACACCAACTAATAAACATAATGAATAACAAAAAGTGAACTCATTGAATGAGAAAACAAAAAATAACATTGTTCATTTTCGACAAATGTGTTCTATCTTTCCATTCCAGTATCCTAAACACTAGGCCTACTTTAGTTATAAAATAAAATGAACAATAATTATGAAAAAACTTGCTGGTAACTAGAAAGGAAACCCTTATAAACCAGAACCTTAATTGTACTGCTTTGGATGGACACCGGGACCCTCTTTCTTGTAGGTGAAACTGGGACCAAAAAAACATGGAGGTTCGAGCCCTACCGTAATGTAAAGCTAAATGTTTCTATATGTCCTACTAACCTGACCTTGATGATTTAGTATGGCGGTATTATAAGCAGGGTTCCAACCAATCATGCTTTGGGGCTGCACAGGCACTTCACTTTTATTTACATACTAGGTATTACTTCCTCAATAAGGATAGGCCTATAACCCTAATTATCTGTCACTCGATGTACTTCTCAAAATTAAATAGACTATAATATATAGATTATCCAATAAAAATAAAATGCATAGGCTTAGGTAGGGCCAACCTGAATACAGGTGAGGTAACCTACATGCTCCCACAGTTCTAATATTTGAAAGTCGGATTTGAAAATGGAATGACTTCCGATACTGCACCATAGGAATAAATTCAGGTAATAAATATGATACCTATAGAGATGGGTCGATTCAGAATTTTCATGAATTTTCATTTTCATTTTTGAAAAATATTTCATTGACTGAGTTTGGACAAAGGACAAGTTAAAAAACAAGGTTAGGATTGTAACGAGATTAAAATCAACCCACGCTAGCCACCTGGTTGGATTATTAGGTCTCTAGATGATCAAAACCCAACAACGACCAATAGAAGTCTCGTAATGCTGAAAGCAGCACTGGTTGGTTAAAATGTATACACTACTAGCAACTTGGCATTTATTTCTAAATATTCAAAATCGTTCAAAGAGAATATAAAAAAAGGAGGGATTGCGATTCTTGCAGAATCTGAATCAGCCCATCTCTGGTACGACTGGATCGGGACCCACTTGGCTAGAGACTTTTTGTACGCTACTTGCCCAGCGTAGTTGCAGGAGACTTTTTTCTTTAAATTGAAATGAGTAGGCCTACATAAAACTAGTATTTGGTCAACAAAATTATTAGATACATTTTTTTTTACAAACAAAAAAGTCGAACTCATTTGAAACAGCAGTTATTTTTTAAAGTGTGCTGCACTATACGTACAGCCGCTAGCCAAACGGTCCTCGATTCGCATGTCCTCTATAAGTATACATTGTTTACAATTTACTGACGACCGTGGGGTCGATATCGATAGGGTTCTCCAGCAGCGTGAAGCCACCGTCAAACGCAGCCTGGATCACTTCGTCAATGTGCGATACCAGGATAAAAGTCATCTCGTCCTGAAAGAAAGAATACATTACAATTCAATTCTCTTTGATCGTAAACCGAGCAGATCTAGGCCTATGTCTAGAGACATTTAAAAATAGCAATTGCTATAAAAGCGATGAAATCAAGAGGTTCTTTAATACATGTTTTTGTAATATTGATCATATTTCAATCAATAGGCCTACATTTGATGTAATTTGATCATGTTTTCTAAAACCTTATGAAGGACATCACTTAAATTAACTATTTTCCCATTACTGAAAGTGTTTTCACTGTTGGAAATGTTTAAAACTTCACTTAAACACTAACACAAAATGGAAGGAGTCAACAACATTGGTAGTTTGACATAACTTTTTGCACTGCCTTTGCCCTTTTTATAATTATCAAAGGTTAAAAAAGCAGTTAATCGCTGCCTCAATAGATGAAAGTTGCAACAATGTGATACGTAGAATGCGTTGATATACTTTATTCGTGATACACGGTGTAAAATTCAAAGTCAGGAACGATCTTATTTCAACGTCGAGGCTGGCCCGATGTAGGACCGCAAAGGGGTCAAGTACTAAAGTACTACATACCCTGACATCTTGTGGAAGCTTCAATAAGTCTTTGGCATTGTTCTGCGGCAATATAACTCTCCTCACACCGAAACGGTGAGCCGCCAATACTTTGGCCATCACTGCTCCAACCTGAAACACAATCCGTAGCGATTAATAATTTCCAAAATAAGATGAGAGTTGGATAATTATACCTAATACTGTTCAATTTTCAGGAAAAGTTTCTCATTGCTGCATACTTTTTCTCATACTTGGTAAAAGAGGCTAATTGACAGCTATTTGTGGTTTGTAATAACCACACTGCCTATCAATCTAAGTAACCTGTATCTTAATACTGTAGTGTAGGCCTACATTGTAGAAATGAACAAATTAAATTTCTCCTTATTTCTCTCAAATTCATCTCATCAATCCCTCACATAGCTTCAATATTTAATTATTAATGCATACATATCTAAGTTTAAGGGGGACCCACCCACAACGTGACATTTTCAGTGTCAATGTAACATATGAACGATTGCAGTGACTTTCCATTTAAACGTATTGTAGGCCTAGTGAAACTGCTGTACACTGTGCAGAGAAGTATCTTCTAAAATCCTGTCGATTCATAATAAACATTAACAGTATGTTACCTGTTATTTGCATGTAACAGTAATCGATGAGGTTTAACTTGACCACAAAAATATCGAGTGTTACTGTTACATACAAGTGATCTTTCCACTTTTTTTGTTAATATCAAATTTGTCTCACTAGCATTTTTGACACATTGTCCGCATCTTATGATATCTTCGTTAATTTTGTCTCTATCACTGTTGAAGTTATATGATTATTTATATCTGGGAAAACCTGACGGGAATTTTTTTCCCCACGGAGACTGGGTACGCCTCGAGCTCAATAATAATTCTAAAAAACACCCGCGACCCTAATCCGAGTCACAACCCGCAAGTCGTGAGCCGCATGTGGTAATTACCGGCAGCACTGCCCCCTTGAGGCTGATCTCGCCAGTCATGGCCACGTCGGTGGCGAGCGGGCGGTTGGAGAACAGGGAGACCAGCACCGTCGTTATGGTGACGCCCGCCGACGGCCCGTCCTTGGGCACGGCGCCCGCCGGGAAGTGGATGTGCACGTCGGTGCGAGACAGCGTCTCACTGTCCAGCGCAATACCGTACTGGAAATGCAAATCGTTAAACGGACGTTCAAATAAAACATCACATTTATTTATTTATTATTCATTATGGTTTATAGGGGTGTGTGAATCCATGTTTTTTTAATCAAATCGAATCCGAATCCACTTTCAGATTCGGTCCAACACGGAAGATTCGAAAATTTCGAATCTTGCCTATTCCTAGTTTCCTACACTGCTGAATGAATTTTCAAGTTTAAAGGACTATTGCTGTAATGGGTCGACTAGCGAAGTAGTGAAATAGCATTTGCAGAGTTTTTTTCACCTTCTTTGTAAATGTTCAAGGATAATATCAATAATATCATCAATATATTTATTCAGCTCTATTTATTTTCATTTATATTGGGTTCAACGATACACTATACTGATGACTACAATCTACTGGCGTCGGTGAATGATATTCGAGATTATGGGAGGATAAGACGGACACTTTTCTTGTTGGGTGTTTTTGGGTAGAGAGGAGTTGGTCGTGGCCTGGCGTCGACCATGGCGGGAATCGAACCTCGGTCTCCTGAATGACGGCCCACTTATCTCAGTGACCGTTCCAATGAATCTCTGTAAATTTATTAAACACGTGGCGTACCCTGTTAGCCGACGAGCGTAGCCACGACAGAGCCAGCTTGGCGGACTCCTTCATGACGCTGCCGAGCTTGCCAGTGAGGACGAGTTTCCCCTCCCCCTCCATCCTGCTGGCCTCCACGAGCAGCACGTTCCCGCCCGCCGCGGTGGCTGCCAGGCCCAGAGCCACGCCCGGCGTACCCAGGCGGCCCCAAAGCTCCGCGTTAGAGTAACGGGCCGGCTGGAAACATGTTACACAGGTGTTAATAGGAAAATATAGATTATGTGATATGTATTTGTTTGCACAATAGAAGAAGGTCGTCTACCTACTAAATAATTGGATGAGCGAAGCGAATTTTCGATTTTACCGTACTTGCTTATGCCTGTAAATATGTATACATATAAATCGTAATATATATTTTCTAATATTAAGCCTGAATAAATATAAATAAGAAAGAAAAATACTTGAATAGTACACACTGCATTCATTTTGTAGGCCTGTGTGTCGGAAGAAACACAAATTAAACAATGATTTTACAGTAATAAATTAGCGATTGCGAGACAAAAGAGTTTGAATTTTACGAATTATCCGAATGTTGAATTATCAAAATATTCAACATTGTATTCCCTGTACCTGGGGTCGGGTCAGGAACTGTGTCTTTAATATGCCAGTAATTTTTTTAGAAAGTACATTTTCATTTATGTTATGCCTGTTGTTAACTATCATCATTTTCTTAGTCCAGTTATTTACAATTTTTCAATCGATATCCATGACAATAACTGTTTCGAATTGAATTCACTGAATGTAGGATATAACAATTTGATATTGTATCAAAGTCCTCAAATATTGAATCGAACAAAAATAATCAAAATTGAACAGTACATAGCCACAATACCACACTAGTACAGTACCATACATGTCAAGTTTCCACTTTTCACAGTATATATAATCAGGATAAAAACCTTTGCTCATTCAACCTCAGCACAATGATATACATAAAACAGTCAACGTTATTCTAAACGAGTGACAAGTAAACTTACTCCCAGTATCTCCTCCAACATCTTCGCGTCGACGACGTACGGTGCGCTGTTTACGTTCTTCGCTTTGTTCTCCGCCACTTTGACGGCAATGTGTCGACAGATCGCACCCAGGTTACGCTCCAAGTTACGCACACCGGCTTCGTGGGTGTACTCGCAAACTGGGAAAACATTGAAATATTACAAATCCACAATAATGGCTCAAAAGTCAAAATGTAAACACTAACATTACCGATGGCAGAACACCAACAATGTGCTGTGTTCAGATTCGGTATAACAATGTGCTGCATTCAGATTCGGTATTACAACGGCGATTGTAATCGACAATCGGGAATCGAATCTCGATCTCCTGAATGATAAAGTTCAATGTGCTAGCCACTCGGCCACTCGTCTCAGTCTATGTACGATGATAAAACGATATGGACAATAAACAGACAAAGCTCTATAGCACGGGAAAGGAAATCTTCGCTAACGCTCATCTAATTATTATTATTTGACGCTACTTTCGTCTCGTGTCGTACGTACTGAGTATATTGAGCGCGTCCGCGTGCAGTTCTACGTCCTGCTTGGCCAAGCCGTGCAGCTCAACCTGTTTTGGCACGAGGTGCCTAAGGGCGATGTGAAGCTTCTCGTCGGGCGTGTACCCGTCGACCTCGATCACCTCCATACGGTCGAGCAGGGCGGCAGGTATCGTGCGCACGGAGTTGGCTGTCGCCACGAACATCACCTGGGACAGGTCGAACGGCACGTTCAGGAAGTGGTCGTGGAACGTGTGGTTCTGTTCAGGATCGAGGACCTCGAGGAGGGCGGCCGCGGGATCGCCCTGGACGCCAGGTAGCTGGAACACAAACAATAAAAATGGTGAGAAAAAATATAAGTAGGCCTATTGAAACGAAAGTTTTTTTTTGGCAAGATCTATTGGCATCGGATGAATGTTTGATGAGGTGAAGGTTTCTTGGGTAATGGGAAGGAAGCGGTCAGGAAAAAAACACGAAAAAACCCTGTAAAGATTGACGGCGGCGGGGATCGAACCGGGTCCGATATTCCCCTCGCCTCCCAGATCACATGAAGCGAGCGAGTTAACCACTGTGCATATATAGTGCGTTATACTGGGTGGAACCTTGATGCATAAAACATTATTCCCGGATCCATCGTTTCCCCGCTTTCATCGTTCATTTATATGAAACTAAATTTGCGTATACAAAATTCCATAATTCCCTCTGGGGCTATACTGGGGATGCCCCCTATCCTCCTCTCCAACTGAAGTATTGCTTTTACTTCTTTTTGTTATTATGATTTGACTGTTCCAAATTTTCTTTTCCAATAAACGGTTGCCCTATTTTACACGGATTCCAAGTGTGCCTGCAATCCCTCTCCCGCCACTGTACTCACCAGTTTATCTACTTCGTCCAATAGGAACACGGGGTTGTTGACGCCGACAGTCTTCAGCCCCTGGATGATGCGGCCCGGCATTGCGCCAATGTAGGTACGGCGGTGGCCACGTATGTCCGACTGGTTGCATATGCCACCCAGAGATAACCTAAGCCACAACACTTATTAGTTAGGCCTAAACTCAGAGGTAAGCATTTGGGGTATCAACAATGAACGCGAATTGTTTGTTAAGTGTTTTTTCTTCAATATGTTTACGTTTCAGGTCTTCCCGAGTTCAAAAAACATATTGTTAATCTCGCGAAATTGATGCTTTCCGCGATTTTCCGCGATTATGTCTATTCAGTTACAAATATTACATAAATACAAAAAAAAAAAAAAATGAGAGCTGAATTCAGACATGTAAATCTTTTTAAAAGTTCCCTTTGTATTTCTTGCCTTTGTCCTTCAATGAATAATTCAAAATAACAGTAGGCCTACATAATGGTAATTATTTACCATTAAATCTTATCCGCACGAAAATAATAAAAAAGTCCGCAAACCAAAATGCATGAAACTTTCGTGTCCAACTCACGGACGTGAAAATATTCTAAATATTGAGCGGATGAATGGAAATGCTCCACAATACGCGAGTATTGCTTTCAACGGCTCACCTGTGGAATTCTCTCCCGAGCGTGTGAGCGATGGAACGTCCGATGCTGGTCTTGCCGACGCCAGGGGGGCCAACAAAACACAGGATCGGGCCTCGCAGGTTGTTCTTCAGTTGGCGCACTGCCAGATACTCCAGCACGCGTTTCTTCAGCTTCTCCATTGCGTAGTGGTCAGTATCCAGATCCTGACGAATACAAACCAAAGGCAGTCAGAAGAAACATTGATAGGCCTACTGTGATGATTAGGGGTGTTCGAGCACTTGAATTTTCAAGTTCGAGTTTCGAGTTTTGAGGTAGATTTTGAGTTCAAATTTAGCTGAACTCAAAAATTTTGAGGTGGATTTTTTTTACATTTGTTGTAGGCTACCTGTATTGTTCCAAATATAAAACGTGAGAAAAATGAATGAAACACGCAGGAAAACAATGGATCTGAAAACAATGCACATAGGCCTATTTCCAACATTGGTGGGATAGGGAGGTGAGCCAACATAACAGAGCCGCAAACCAATATATATATATTGGTTTTTAACGACGCACTGTAATGATAGCGAAGATCTATGGGCGATGGACAATTAATGAGATGATGGGATGATGAGATGAAAGTTTCTTGGGTAATGGGAAGGAGAATGGGAAGGAAGCGGTTGTGGCCGATATTGAAGGAACCATCCCGGCTTTAGCCTAGACTACAGAGGGAAACCAAGAAAAACCCCTGTATAGACAGTCGGCGGCGAGGATCAAACCGGGTTCGAAATTCCCCTCGCCTCCCGGATCACTTGAAGCGAGCGCGTTAACCATTGCGCTGCACGTGCCGGTCCGGCGAATCAACGCAACCCTCAATAAATCTAGGCTTTACCTCTCTCGCTTTGTCGATGCACAGAGTCTCTTGAGAGGCTTTCGACCACGGCAGCTCCGACATCAGCTCCAAGTAGTTCCGTATGATGTTCAGCTCCGGACTTGTCGGAGATATCTTCTTGAGCCGCTGGAGATCTTTCAGCGCCACTTTCCACGCGTATGGCGGTAGCTTGGCTGCCCTGAAACAAGTGTTGGGGAAGTTCACTTATACAAGGAACTTTCAAAACAGCCAGTTCATGTCATATAATCATATCTTTCAATAGGTTCAAAGTTCGTTTTCGTGGCTTTGCTGTAAAAGTTCAAGTTCAAATTCAAAAAAAAGGAAAAAACATAAGTTCGGTCAAAACTTCACCGTGAAAATTATAATATGGAAAAAAGATGTTATCCCTAATCGCTAAGTGTTTCTCCTCTATGGTTAATCCCAATATAGATGAACACAATGTAAACATACTTGAGTTTGTTAAACAGTTCCTGTAACGAGTCCTGATCTTCGATGTCCGTCGACAAACTGTCAGGAAGCTTGGTGCCGGGACGCGGAGGAAGACCGAGCTTCTCGTACAAATTCTTCCCATTCCGGTTCAACGGGACACGGATCGTCAGCGTGTTGCGATTTGCTTTCTGGAACGCCTCGAAAGCTGAAAGAAGAACAAAAGAATATTTCAATGAATTCTGATGGCGATAACGGTCTGGGTTGAGAGTTGCTACGAAATGGGAAGGGAGAGGGAGGAAGTTGAAGGACAAAATGATGAGACTGTGCTTTTTATTTTGAACTGGGTATAACGACGAACTGTACAGCCGCCCTCGGTAGCTCAGTCAACTAAGGCACAGCTTCAGAAACTGGAGTCACCGTTGAGCGTGGGTTCGAGTCCTGTATGAGGTATGGGTTTTTGCAATCGTTCTTTAACTTATCATCACTTCATAGTTTCATAATCACTTGCTCATTCATAACCCAGTTTAACCTAGCTGTTGGTGGGGTCGTTAAGCAAACAATAATCATCACAAACTGTACTGATGACCGAGATCTATTGGCGTCGATGAATGATGTACGAGATGACGGGATTTCATGATGAGATGAAAGGATATTTTATTAGGTGTTTTTGGATAGTTTGAAGCATTCGCTCATGGCCTGTTGCTATAGGAACCAGAACCGTCCCAGTATTGACCTGAACAACAAAGATATTCGATATCAAACGGACTACCTAATTTTTTTATATTTTCCACCAATTTTCAAAATGGCACATTTGGTGTATTGTTAACAAATTCTTGATAGAATCTCAACCCTTCCAATTTATGAGTAAATTTGGTTGCCTACCTTGCTTTTGCCGAGCAATCAGCGGCATCACTAGTTTTATCCTCTCGATCACGTCGAAACAAGAGAGCACTTCCAGCTTTTCGGCAAACGATGCGGTGATGAAGGTCATGCAGAGGTCAGGTACTTGATGCAACGGCTGGCTAGTCATGAAACCCTGTACAAGAATCAATTGAAATATTAGATTACTATTGGTATTCAAGTATGGTATTTCCATATAATAAACCCACTACTCCGTAATCATAAAAGATTTTATTACGTAATTGATGTCATTTATTGTCTTAGAATGGCAACCCTAGCTGTAGGTATAGTAACCCTACATAGGCTGAGCTATAGCCCTACTTACCGACAGTTTCGATATGAGTTGCGGTCCGTAGCCGTGTTCGATGGCCATGGCGAGTAGCTGTATCATAGACTCACGTAGTTCACCAATCAGGCGCATGAACTCAGGCTCGTCTAGCGATTGTTGAAGAACAAACGAGAAACATTGTTACGGTGGGCCAGCAGCAGATGAAACAAATAATCACCGTAGTCTATATCAAATAACTATCATCAAATAATAATCAAACTATACGCCCTAGACATATTAGGAAAAAACATGGGAATAATTTAAATAATACATAACACAATATAAAGAACATGAACTCACCTATACGCAGAGGCAAGCATTTGGGGTTTTAACGATGAACGCGAATTGTTTGGAAAGTGTTTTTTTCTTCAATATGTTTACGTTTCAGGTGTTCCCGAGTTCAAAAAACCTGTTGTCTTTGTTTTCTTTGGAAAAAACAATGTTTTTGACGAATTCCCGCGATAATGTCTTTTTAGTCACGAATATTAGATGAATGCAAAAAAAAATGTGCTGAATAAATAGGGTCTACATGTAATTTTTTTTTAAATTCCCTAAAAAGTTGTAAACCTTGCCTTTAGCCTTCAATGAATCATTCAAAATAACAGTACATAATGTTAATTATTTACCATCAAATCTTATCCACATGAAAATAACAAAAAAAAGTTCGTAAACCAAAATGCGTGAAAATTCACCAAAAAGGTGAAAAAAAACACTGCAAATACTTTTTCACCACTGAAAACGATTTTTGAAAAATAGTCAACAACAATTCACTCCTTTTAGCTACATAAAAACGAAAATTGGTTTTTAATTCCCCCCGAATGCTTGCCTCTGCCTATACTCACGATACTTTTCCCAACGCTTACTTTCAAGGTCATCTGGTTTTGGGAGCGCCGTCTTCTCGAACAGTCCTACGGGATACGGATCCTCCATGACGAGCTTGCGAACGCGCACTCGGGTCGTTCCGCTCATGTGGACCGAGAACGTCGGGTCCGGCCAACCCTGTGTCGTTATTCGCTCCACGTACGCAACTGTGCCGATGAGGGGATGCTGCAAGAATCAAATCACGCTGACAACTTCTCAAGGATAGTCAGAGATAGGTAGGGACGTATAAAAATAGCGGAATTTTTTCTTTTCATTGCATTTAGAATTCGAAAAGAAGCACTTTGGTGAATCTATTATTTAGAAACGTCGTGTTTTGTAACGCAATAACGTTCTGCAGAGTAACAACAGTAGGGTACAGGTGATACCATTACATAACATATAATAGCATACAAGAGAAATATTCCAAATGATATTTTTAGAAGTGCTCAGCGGTTTAAACCGAAGGCACATCTGCCACCGGCATTTGCAGCTGGATTTGGAAATGTTTTCCAAATTACCGGTACCGAACTACTTTCACCCTTTTACATCCCAATTGATATAATTTTGGGGAAAACAGCATCTACAAAGGTTTTACTTGGAATATTGTTTATATCGCCATTACGTTGAAACAAAGTAATCATATGTTGTAGCGCTTTGTTGCCTTTTCAAAAGCATGATCACATCAAACGTATTGAAACATGAAAAAATACTAGAAAAACATGTACTTAGAAAGCACTTGTAGATTTCATCGCTTCAAGAACAATTGCTATTTTTACATGTCTCTAGGGATAGGCTACATAATTCAGGCTACGAGAAAAGTCATGTCCATTGAATTAACTGACTCTTTATTAAATTAGGCCTACAGTGAAACCTCTTTCAAAAAAGTTCAAAAACACAAATTCTCAAGGGAGCCGGGAAAAAATCGATTTGGGAGAAGAGAACGATCCACACAGGAAAATTTAATATAAAATCTCGCTCATCTTACAACGCATATGCTGCAATTTCCTAGTCAAATAGATAAATACTGATTAGGTACCATATCTCAGATGGGATTTGATGATCAACCCAAACTCACATCTCACAAACCTCGAGAATAAGGGTCCTGTACCGGTAGGCTATTTGTTCAGATAGAATCGACTTACATTATCGGCGTTAATGGACTGTCCTTTGGGCACCGGCATCACACCAACGAACATACTCTCGGAAGAACATCCTGCGTTCGAGGCGAGGAAACGACTCTTGATTAACTCTAAGCTGGTAGCAAAAACAAACATATACGTGAGAGGCGGTCGACGTTAAATATAGACGTATTTTCCTTATCAGCGATTCAGAACACTGAGGGGAGAAAACTTCTGACAGGAGGGTTTTTCAAATTCCAATGATCATAAAGCGTTAATAATGCAAGATATGAAATTAATTACCATGTCACAAGATGTCTACAATTATTGTAGGGTTACCATGTTTGTATATGAATTAATCAAATTTTGTAAAAACACAGAGAGCGAGAAAAAGAGAGAGAGAGAGAGAGAGAGAGAGAGAGAGAGAGAGAGAGAGAGAGAGAGAGAGAGAGAGAGAGAGAGAGAGAGAGAGAGATTCTCCATTGGCAATGGATTTACGGCAATGACACATCGGTGTAAAGTGATCACATGGCACGAGCATTGAGTTAACTCATGAATCTAAATGAAACTCAATAAATTCAATGATTCTGGAATGCCACTCAACGCATAGGCCTACGCCTATATTATGTCCTGATCGAGTTTGACTTGACTAATACCTGCTCTAACTTTGCTCGGTAGCCTAGTACTAGAACAGTAACACCAAAGATCAAGTAAGTAGTAATTTATGTACTCAGTGATGACAGTGACAGTCACCAAACAGAAAGGATCACTATTTTTATCCAAACCAAATTCTAGGTTATGTTGGCCTACATTTTAAAACTTACTTTTTAGAGTTTGCAGGCGGGATAGTGATTGTTATAGACGAACCGGGAAAAAGCACTCTCTCTTCAAGAGTAAATAGTGGCAATTTCTTCGAAATGTCTTCTAGTGATGCCATTTTAAGATTTATCCGCTCAACAACAACACAAGCAAAAATCAGCTGTGAGCTGCTCACCCAGTCCCTCAATAGAGGTCGATAAACAAGATTGATACTTTTACCGACATAAAACTAGCATTTAAATGCCAAAATACACCAAAACCATTCCTCCCCGTTTTATTATAAGGATAGCAGATAACAATTTCTCAAGTATTCTTATCAAAATGTACTGATATTATGCTGTGCTTGAGAACGTTATTTTTAATTAGGTTAAATACAAGTGCATAATGATAATTACTTCACAGTTTAGTACGGGTACTATCATTAATTGAAAAAATTGTAAAATGTTAACGATAATTTAATAAAAATGAATGATAAGAAACTGTAAAGTGTACATAAGGCGGAGTCAGGCCTTAAAAGGGTTTTGTGGATGTTTCCATGTTGTGATTGTGATTTTCTTTCTGTATCAGGGTATTTGACCATGATTTGACCAATAATAAAAAATATTTAAAAAAAAACATTTTTCTACATATCCTGAGTACATGGTGGAACAAAGACCTTCATTGATTTTACTGTATTATAATACTATATATATTATAATAAATGCATATTATTAATTATTATTATTCACTCAATACATTATTATATATTATTATCTATTTAAGTTATAATTCATAATTATGAAGTGCAACTAGCCAGCTCTTCTCATTGGTCGGGCTGTACCATTGGCCGTGGATTGAGCCAATAGATTGGACTAAAAAATTTGTATTGTGGATCAGTTTTGTATTGTTTATAGGGCCTAATCAGTATTTACACCAAGGATATAATCAACCTATTTTTTAAGGTAAGTAAAGCGTGATCATACACATTAATTGAACATCATTATCGACCAGAACATGTACCATGCACAGTGATCTTCGATTCGTAGATTCTTGAATTTTCTTCCTTAAACTGGATTCTAACCTCAAAATAGCCGGGTCTAGGCATTAAACTCAATGGTCTAGGCATTTAGGTCTACTTGCTTTTCTAAAGTAGACCTAGGCCATTTGCCTAGGTGTAACTGATATGATATTAGCATGGCCAACCCAATGGCATGGCATAGGTCTAGGTCTCTATGTTGATTCGTAACTCATATTTACATTATGTCCAAAATCTGTGGTCGGCTTCATCATCTGCCAAGCTGTAGGCCTCGGGCATAGTGGCCCTACCTTGGTATGTTTGTCTCAGTCTCTTGAAGGCCTAGGCCCTGGCATTGGGTAGCCCACTCATAAACTATAAACTCAATGCCGGTACGGGAGAATGCACGTGTGAGAAGTTCGATTCACTGTTCTTAATGAAAACAAAACTCAATTGAATACTGATTCTTTATTGGATACTGATGAGGTTCCATCCATAACGACCTGTGAATGTGTGCCAACTTGTAAATGTTAATCAAGACGTACAATCATTTTAGTTGAATAATATTCTGACAATCTGTTCTCCAATGGATGCCACGTTACAAGCTCTTTGATCTTGATTGTTTATCTGTAACGGCAATACAAAAATTAGAGAATGTTTCAGAATGTCGGACGCCTGGGAAGAAATCCAAGCAATTAAAAGCAAACGAAATAGTCTTCGTGAAAAGTTGGAAAAGCGAAAGAAGGAACGCCAAGATATTTTAAACCAATCAAGTGCAACGCTGGGACTCGGTAAGTTCTATTATGTAGAGTACCAGGATAGTACGGCTAATGGTGTTATTACGATAATGTTAGGAATAGAAATTGTTGAAATTACATAGGCCTAATTTATACATTCGGTCTTCTCTCTGTCCATTCACTCTTTTTCAGATGCAAGCTCATCAACTCTTTCAAAGCCCAAACCACAAGCGCCCGAAAGTACTAGCAGCAATGCCCCATCACCGATTCCTCAACAGATTGTTAAAGGTAGCCTAATATAGATTTCTCATAAAGTTATCCGACTTACCATAATCTCATAATCAACGTAGAATAGGAAAAAGGATGTAAATACCATTTTATCACTTTTTCATTTTTATAGCCTATCGTTCCTGAAGTTCGATACACACTGAACTTATTTAAAAATATGTCGTAAACAACATCTTGATACTTTTGAAGATCTTAACGTTATAAAATGGAAAGTGACTCAAAACTGAAATCAAGAGATTTATTTTTACCTCCTGAACAATTTCAAAAATTGCGCTTAGTATTCTGCGCTTCGTTTGTTGTGCTTCGCTGCTATTCTTTGTCAATAATGTAGTGTTACCGTACTTCGGTATTTTGTTTCACATGTAAACATTCCCTTTTCAGATGAGTTAGATGAACAAGAGGTAGGAGTACCAGTAGATTCAGTGAAGCCTGATCCTGAAATAGAGAGTCGCCTTCTTCGCTGTTTGTGTGAAGCATCGTTAACGTTACCCACAAGCTCACGCGAACTAGCTGCTTCGGTGGAAAAAGAGTTGCTAACGAAGATCTCATTACACGAAACAGTCGTCAATCTTTTGCAGAAATTTGCCACACAACAACTTATATGGTAAATATAATTACCAGTAGTCTTATTTTTATTACCATTAGTATTGAAGAGCGTAAAAGTATCTCAAAAGTATCCTATTACTTTCAGTTTCAAAGAAGCTAGCAAAGATGGAACCGGCGATCTAGAAATTATTTCAGCAGAACACAACAAACTAGTCGCCATGGTAAACGAACATAGCGGCGAGAAACTCAAGGACACAAACGAAGAAGAAACGAATAAACGTAAGGTCGAAAGTGAAGGCGAAGGCGAACCCGTATTGAAGTCGGCTAAAACAGTGAGCGTCGATAAAGATGATACGAAGAAGGCAAAAGATAAGAAAGATCCAAAGGCAACTGACATAATGGTATGAACAGAATCAGTCTTCTCTATGATTTGAAGCAGAGTCTTGAATTTGCAGCTCACTAAAAATACAAACTACATACCAAGGGCCTTATTAGTAATTTACAAGCAAGACAAACAACTTGTTAGTTGTTACTTTTGTTAGTTGTTACTGCATCAGCTTCTTCCCTCCCTCCCACTATATCCAACCTCCCACTACATCCAAACGTATTGTCAAGAGCATGTTGATAAAAAATAAAACTAATTCTAAAATGCATGATTTGGCCATAAAAGCAGTGACAAAGTACTTCGTATTTCTAACTAGAAACATTAGAAAATAGAAACACAGATTGTTTACCCTCTGGTGTCCCAGGGTGCCTGCAGAGCATATACCGGAATAAAGTCGCCTCAGTTGTGTGACATGGGTTTGGATGTCCAACCTTACCTGAACGCTAACCACATTCCGTCAAAAAGTACCCCGAAGCACATGTCACACGACTGAGTCGACTTTATTCCGGTATACGCTCTTCAGCGCCCCCGGTGTCACGTTGCTTATACAACTGAATCTTTCCGTTCTGTCGTTGCAGTCGCTGTTGTCCATGCCGACGATCCGAGAGAAAGAAAATAAGAAGGTCGGAGAAGAGATACTAGAACTGCTGAGTAAACCAACGGCCAAAGAACGATCTTTGGCTGAGAGATTTAAATCTCAAGGAGGTAAATTATTCTCTCAACTTTCTGCAGACCATAGGCTTACTTATCCGAAATTTAAATTCGAAAGAAATCTCTACATGTAGGCCTATATTTGACCAATTTGATTTCACACGCGGTGTTTCGAATGCGTGTATACATGTCTTTTAGATTTAGTGCGCATTATGTCGATTAATCTTCTCCAGGATTTCAATTTATCTTGATCAATCACTTTATATGACTGCAAGTGTACGTAACGATACCAAATGAGGGAGGAGGGAGGGCTCGGAGCCATGCTCTACTTGACTCGGTAATGCAGGGGCCTCGTTCCTGTAGGCCTACATCATGATTCATAACTGTCTTGAGTGATTGCTTAACTTGACTGTCGTATCTTTAATACCCTATTTTTGAAATTTAGGAGACTAAAATATATGGTACCATAACTTAGTAGGCCTATTTAGTTGAGTAATTTTATTAAATGGAAAATACAGTAACAGGAATTTTAGTCTCCGATATATTCAGAAATAGGAAATTGAAAATACGACAGTTAGGTTACCAGTAAGTGATCACTTACGACATTGATAATCTTACGTCCAGAAATGACGCAGGGGCCTTCGGCTGAATGACAACTCCAGAGGGAAACCCCAATGAACCTTTGTCAGGATGGTCGACCTTTTCGGTAATAGACTCAAGTGTCCTGAATGAGAATTCAGAAGTTCAGAGGGCATTGAACGCCATATGAGTACGTACAGTGAAACCAATTTGTGTCATTTTTCAAGGGACCATGAAAATAAAACCATCCATGCAGGAAAATGATCCATCTAGGAAAATCTAGGAAAATTAGAAATTTGGAAAAAACGAATGATACAAGCAGGAAAACGATGGATCTGGGAACGATGCATAGAGAAATTGGTTTCACTGTACAGTGAAACCAATTTCTTTAATTTTTTGTTGGACCAGGAAAAATTACCATCCAAGAAAATTAACATTGGTCAAACGGGAGGAGGGTAGAACAAAATGGAAGATAGAAGCGGTAAAACAATGAACGGTGCGTAAATGTCTACGTTTGTTCCAGGAGCCCAAGTGATGGAGTTCTGTCCGCTCGGGACGAAAGTGGAGTGCAGTAAAGTGGGGTCGACGCAGCCGTGCAAGAAGCTTCACTTCAAGAAGATCATCCAGAAGCACACGGACGAGACGTTGGGAGACTGCTCCTTCCTCAACACTTGCTTTCACATGGACACGTGCAAGTGAGTACGCTCGGGTAGACGTAGACGTTGTTTGCCTGAAATCTACAGGCTTATCAATCAGCGAGTTGAAAATATGGTTGCGAAGAATAACCAATACATGTAGAGATGTACCGGTAGGAATTTAGCATGAATGAAATAGATCAGGGGTCTCCAAACTACGGCCCGCGGGCCAACACCGACCACCCGCGAGCAACACCATTCCGGCCCGCCATAGCTTATTTTGGTTACATTGTAAAATTTACAATGTAAGTAAATCGTACAAAATAATAATCAGACGTTTTTACTCTTTATTTAACAACCAAGTAAGATCACAATAACTGACATATATATTGAATTGAACATTTTAACTGCAATTAATAACATGAGATTTATCCTAAAAACTTACTACAGTATAAGTGACATAGGCCTATATAGGGAATTCACATAATGAGATTAAACATTATAATCTGTATGAATCGAACGGCAAGACTCGTGTTAAGTGTAACTATCTGATACATTCCCATTAGTTTGAACATCAACTTTGACAAGTATTATTGAAAATGAACTAAATTCTGTTGTGAAATGTGATTTGTCGCAGGTATGTCCATTACGAAGTGGACGGGCCGACAGTCCAGCCGAAAGACGGCGACGGTAAAACCGAAGTAACGGACTCGAAAGTACGAGGCCAGGACTCGACGATACTGTATCCTCAACAATGGGTCCAGTGCGACTTGCGATACCTGGATATGGCAGTTCTAGGTAAGATTTGATACAGACCAAGGTGCATTGAGGGTTGCGTTATTTGATACAATAATACAGACCGAGGTGTAACGAGGGTTGCTTTGGTCGGCCGTTGTCGTATAGTGGTTCAACTTCCCATCCCTCCAATGTTTGTTCATTTATTTATACTGGTATTGGGTTCAACAATGCACTGTACTGATGACTACAATCTATTGGATGCATTGAATAAGATGATGGGATGATGAGATGAAAGCTTATTTCATTTGATGTTTTTGGATAGTGGGGAAGGAGCCGTTCGTGGCGTGTTGTTGAGGAACCATCCCAGTATTGACCTGAACGATATAGGGAAACACGAAAAAAAACTGTCAGGACGATCGACCATGGCTGGAATCGAACCCCGGTTTCGTAAACGATGGTTCAGTGTGCTAGCCAATCGACCACTCGATTCGGTCCAGCCAACGTTAAAAATGTGTACCAATTTACCGTCCAAATCTCTGAACGTACCGATCCCAAGTATCCTATTTAACATCTTTGAAAACCCTCCCAAATCTACGAGCTGTCTTGTTTCCGAGGTAATTTATGAATGTTTCATGTTGATTGCAGGTAAGTTTGCCGTGATCATGGCAGATCCGCCGTGGGATATCCACATGGAGCTTCCTTACGGCACGATGTCGGACGACGAGATGAGACAGCTAGGAATACCAACCTTGCAAGATGACGGCTTAATATTCTTATGGGTTACCGGACGGTGAGTACAATGGATTGAACGAATGATTGAGGTTCAATTCGAAAATTTGTGACATATCATTACTGTTGAAATAACAATTATTCAATAGATTTTTTTTATTTGAGATTTAGGCCTATATATTTATATACCAGTAGGCCTACTGGTATTTCGCAAAATCGAATTCGTTGCACTCTGAATTGAGGACTAAAGATATGCGGGGCATTACCATTCCACCAATTAGATCTAAATCATTTGTGGTCACCGGATGATTCCCTGATTGGATATTTGAATTTCGCCTCAGTTTTAACAGCCCCCTTGATCGGAAGATATGTTTTATGACGTAAAAGGGGCGTAAAATGCAAGTCGTCGATTGTTTCGTAGAATGTTTGTCAACTGTCCGCAGGGCGATGGAGCTTGGCCGCGAGTGCTTGAAGCTCTGGGGCTACGAGCGAGTGGACGAGATCATCTGGGTGAAGACCAATCAGCTGCAGAGGATAATCCGGACCGGCCGCACCGGACATTGGCTGAACCACGGCAAAGAACACTGCCTCGTAAGTATACACGCAGGTTGAGAACGAGAGAGTATATTACTGTGCACCCAATTCTATAATCAGAATTGGGTTCAACGACAAACTATAATATAACTCGGATCTATTGGCGTCGGATGGGTGATTAATGAGATGATGGGATGATCAGATGAAGGTTTCTTGGGTAGTGGGAAGGAAGCGGTTGTAGCCTACATTGTGGGAACTATCCCGGCATTTGCCTAGACTACAGAGGGAAACCACGAAAAAACCCTGTAAAGGTGGACGGCGGCAGGGATCAAACAGGGTCCGAAATTACCCTCGCCTCCCGGGTCACATCAGGCGAGTGCGCGTTAACCACTGCGCTACATGTGCCGGTCAACCAATTCTATTCAACACGAATATTCAATATTTAAACCCTGTCAGAGTAAGTGAAATGATGAATGGTGCTTTATATATCTTGGTGTTTTTCCTCGAACCATGAAGATAAGCTGACAGAATTTTTGAACAGTACTAAGATACCCATAATTCCATTGCGATTCCACCGATCTCGGTCGCTAGAAGGTGGCATAGCAGGCAGTAAGCACCTGCACATTGAATTCCTCAAGATTCTATTCTCATTTCTGTCTTCATTTCGTTTTTCAACCTGCGCTCTTCTCGTAAAGATGTACCGTTTGTTTGTAGGTTGGCATGAAGGGAAATCCTGAACATTTGAATCGCGGTCTGGATTGCGATGTGATCGTAGCCGAGGTCCGGGCCACGAGTCACAAACCCGACGAAATCTACGGGATCATCGAGAGGCTTTCACCCGGCACGCGGAAGATAGAATTGTTTGGGCGGCCACACAACGTACAACCCAACTGGTAGGATATTTCATTCGTAACTGAGAGTTGAGAGGTGGCCTCCGTGGTTCAGTTCAGTCATTAAGTGCGTGAACCACACGCCTAACTGGTTGTGTGTGCACTTATGCATCTTCATTTTGACATTTTATTCTAGACAGATTAAAGCTTCTGGTTTTTGTGGCAAAAATGGTGTGCAAAATAATCAATCATCAATTCGGCCTATAAAGTGTCTTAGGATTCTTGATAAAAAAATCCCAAATTGAATACGCAATTTTCTGTTCACAATTTTCAAGATATAAAATTGCTCATCTTTATCTGTGTGTCTTCTTTTTCTCGCCAGGATCACGTTGGGAAACCAGGTGGACGGAGTGCGGTTATTAGACCCGAAACTAATCCAAGCGTTTAGGAAACGATACCCCGATGGAAACTGCATGACGCCGCCAAAATCCTAGCTCCGTCTTGCAGTTTGTAATGTTCCTCTCACGATTGCGTGTGTTCAAGTTTGATTCTTGCGACAGTGCACCATGTTCGAAACTACTGTCGAATCGGGGGGCTGCTATCGCTGGCTCGAATTGAATGGCGACGCCAAAATCGTTGCTTCGTCGTAAAAGTTTGTAATGTTCCTTTCACGATTACGTGTGTTCAAGTTTGATTCTTGCAACAGTGCATCGTATTCGAACTACAGTCGAATCGGGGGGCTACTATCGCTGACTCGAATTGAATGGCGACACCAAATCGTAGCTTCGTCGTGCCGGTTCGTAAAGTTCGAGTTTGATTCTTGCAACAAGGCACAGTTTTGGAAACCGGAGCCAAATCGGGTGTGGGTCCTATCGGTAATTCACTCAACACCAGATTATCGTAGCTGTTGGTGGGGTCGTTGAACAACCATTAATCCTCCAGTTGGTCAAGTATGATATACTTGGTATTCGAATTACGTCGCGCTTTGGTAGGGTGGATAGGGTTTCTATGTATGATGGGGAGGGGGGGGAAATCAATGATGATATTTAATCATTACCTAGACGCCCAACCTGCTATACCAGGATTAGCTTACCTCGTAGAACCGTAAGTGAGCCATTAACAATGGCGGCCAGAGAGTTTATTAAACAATCGGGTCGGGTTCTCTGGCCGGATTTGTTCAGGAGGGTTCCTTAGTCCGAGCCCGAGACGAGCAGATTGTTCAGATATGTTTATAACTCTATTTACTCGTTGTGTCTTGTCGGCTCAGGAGGTATGACGCCTGCGTAGCGTGCTTGTGGGCAGGGTTCAAATCCCACGCCTTGCTTCTTTTTGATTACGTTTTAAATGTTATATAAATGCTTTTGGCCAGAGGTTATGGGTTGGGAAGATTTTTTTCGTGACCGATTTTGTTTAGCAACCGATATTGGCATTATTCTTCAAAACAAATCGCGAAACGAAACGAACCTACTACGACACGACCAAATCAACGAACGCTCGGGCCAAGGAGCCGAAACCTCCCGAACTAATCCGGCCGGTGGCACCCGACCCGCTTGTCTTATGAATGGCTGTTGACTTTGAATTAGAACGATAATTTGCTGTCAAGAACTACCACTTTCGTCATTCTGGAATCACTTGGATGACTGTCAAAGACATTATTTCTGTTCAAAACCGAAGACGATTGATAAAGTCACAGCCTTCTCTTCATTTATACGGTACAGTACGAAAGATTCACAATACTCAAATTTGCTAATATTTTTTCATAGGAAATTTTTTTAACCGGATTGTAGTGAAAAACGGCATATTTTTATTAAATTGATTATGATTTGATTTTTAATTGCTGATCTCAATACATTTTTAGTTGTAACGTAGATGTCAACTTGAACGCAGTTACGAAACTGTGGTCAAATAGATTGTGGCGTAATTTTAGGGGTGGGGTCAACCTATGGTGACAAGATACCCTCGGAAGAGGTAGAAAATAAACCTGAACGTTGTGACTTTATTCACATACAATCCGTTATGTATATTGACCAACACATGTACGGTTGTGGTCACATAAAATGGTCAATCAAGCCACATTAAAATACATCATGAAAATAATTTACTGACAATATTTGCACTAAAACTAGCAGACAATGTACATAGTACATACGTACAGTCAATGAAAAATAGTGTGGTAAAATATGCAGATTTTGTTTTAATTTTGTGAAAATGAGAAAAAATTAGGTGACTGCAAGTGTACGTAGGCTGACTATAGTTTGATTTGTCTCTCGAAAGTGTGCTTGTATATACATGATTTGTATATAGGTCAAATTGAAGTAATTGTTCAATATTTTCGTCAAGATCTGTTCATAATCAAAACGTTAGTGCCAATCGTGATACCAACGTGAACTCGGGTATAGGCCTACTCACTATTTACTAATTGAGTAATTGTGAGTAAAAGTGAGAAGTTCAAATGTGAATGGCCCCAAGATAAATTCAGAGTTATTGATTGAATCGATGAATATGTTTCAAAATAACTGTCGTCTTTTATATGTTGACGTTCATGTGAAATATTATTAGTTTACGTTGTTATAATTTATTGAATTGAAATGAATAAAAAGTTGATGAATAAAATATGAATTCTTATTGTTTGAATACAGGTATGTACTGGTACTTATTTTTCAATTTGGGGTTTTCTGCCTATAAAATGATAGATAGGTAGAAGTATACTGTAACAGGCAAGCTACTTGGAGACAGATAATGATACAGAGAGAAAACAGATGTCCTACCGGTAATTGTGATAATTTTGTATTTATTTATCTATTATTTTCATTTGCAACTATGATTACCGGTATGTACAACCTATAACCAAAATGTCATAAATTTAATTCGAAATTTTAGCAAGTCATTTTACATTTACAGGGATTTTCAAGGTTTCGAAATTGTTCTTCTTAGCAGTGGTTCATCCGATTTAGCTACAAAACTTACAGTTTCAAGCAGGTTATTGGTACGCATTTGCATGCCACGTTTCATCACATTCTGTACTTCTGTTTGACATCTGGAGCTCCAAAAAAACATGAATAAATCAAAATACCTTCGTATTTTAAATATTACATATTTTCAAACTACCGGTAGTCTCTGATTGTGCTTATCCAATTATATTCTAGAATTTCGAATGATTGAAACCAAATCTGTTCCAAAAACTGAAAAGTACAAAATTAACTTCCTCACATCAAAATAAGAAGACATATCCTACAAACAGTTCATCTGGTCTACAACTGGCCATGCTGCTATAGCCCACACTCTGATCACTCTTGTTATTCACAACATTTGTTGCAAAAGTACCAAAATGCGTCAGCAATACAACTCTACGGTGCATCGCGTCAATACCCATGTCGGCGACCTTGGAGCAAACATTGTAGCATGTAAAACAAGCTGAAGTAAATGAAGATACAAAATGGAAAAATAAATTGCACTCTACACAATGATAATACTTTTCATTTTTATTTTATGTATAAAATAATTACAATTTGAATTATTGTAAGGGATACATCATAGTCTGGTAAATACTAGAATGTACCAATTGTGATACATTCATTTAGAAATGAGACTACATATTTAATTTGTTTCAATTAAAATGGAATGTTCATTCTACCTTTGAATTAATGAAAGGCAAATACTTCATAAAAAGAAATATGAAAAATTAGCTGAGCACGTAATTAAAACATATCATGGAAGGAATGTTCTAGTTTTAGATGCCATAAAAGAGTGATATTCATTTTACTTTTGTAACAAAATGAATTCGATTGAATACATAGGCTCATAGAGTACATGTGTATAGATATTTACAGAAGGCGGTGAAGACAGGTAGTTCATTATTTCACCTTCGGACGGATCAAAGTTTTACGCTAAGACACGGCATGTGATTTAGCTCGAAAAAACTCTACGATCAATAGATTTTACTCACTTTAAGGCTTACTACTTCGAAATTACAATACATATTATGCAAGCTACCATTGGAAATAATTAATGTTTCAAAATAACTGTTTTTTTTCTCTGTGTTGTGTACAGGTGATTTATTAATTTACATTGTTATAATTTACTGTATCAAAATTGAATTGGCAATTAAAACATCAATGTTCATTGTCGATTACTTATTCATCAATTTTAGTTCTTTAGCCAATAAAATGTTTGATAGGCCTTATAGAACAGGCAAGACATTTGGACAGATAAATGATAAAGAAAGAAAACAGCTATCTTAATTAGAATATATGCTTAAGTAGAAAAAAAATCAAGAAACAGGTGGTTTACGTTCAAGATTGGCGCACCCTTTTTATCGACTCATTTGATTTATACAATTTCCTACATTTAAAACATTCATTTAAATTGATTGTGAGTAGGCCTATTTATTTGTCTTTATACTTTAAAATATTGCAACAATAATACTTTTTAACAATGTCAAATCAAAATTATCATCCACATAATACATGTGCACAATCAAATATGATTTAGCTATAAAAATACCGATAAGATACATTCATTTTCTTTCAATCTAATTGCTAAAACATAGCAATTAGTACCTATATAATGGCAAATTCAGCTGTGGAATTTTTTTTCAAGTTCATTTAAATATATTTTTACTGTAATCAGTTTTTCCTATATACTATTATAATATTTACAATAAACCTAATACAAATTATTTTCACAGAATTAAGTTTATATCTACGCTATGGTTTTACAATGGACAAGTAACGTTCATCACACGGTTACTGTATTCTAGCTGAATTGTTCTCACTTGTCAATTCAGAGCTGCAAATAACCATTCGGACTACATGGAATGTGACGCTACGAGGCGCCTTGTGAAACAAAACCTGCGTTCCATCGGAGACAGGAAATAAAACAAAATAAAAGAGTCTCGCTTTACCTGAATAAACAATGCAAGTTATTTCACGTAGAATGCTTGGGAATGACGTAGAAAATGTGCTGCCTGATACAAAAAATTAACGATTCGATTATTGGAATGAATTTACGTACGTTCAGTTCTATCACGCATTTCGATAATTCGATTAACAATCGCAGTCACTTTAAAAACACGATTTAAGTAATGGAAAGCCACCAAAATTCAAGCACCATTGAAATGGTAAATTGGTAAAAAATAAAATATAAAACTTTACTATTTGGGTAGCCCCAGTTTCCACCGAACTGTACTGCTAGATTACCGTTCTGTTGCTACGATAACTTCATCGCTTGTTTCGATTAATCATGCAGGTCACAACTCGCACTTATTCTGTATAACGCGTCGTTCTGTAAATCTGTAACGTGAGACTACGAAATTATATTTAATATCATGTATTTTGTACCGTCTAAAACACCGCAAGGGCTACGTTAAAGTTCATTTGTTATAAGTGGCTGACAGTACGAGTCTGCAAACTATAAATAGAAGACATAGAACTTCTGCGATAGAAGTTGTTTTCGAGGGTGGGATATGATGATGCAGTACGTACAACTTCTTCCAATTCCCAATACAGTGAAACCTCGATGCAACGTTCCTGGACTTTCCTGGTTTATTTTCTTTTTGTTTTCCTACTCTACTTCCATATAACACATATTGAATACATATTCCTGCATGAATGTCTTCTCTTGGTCCCTTAAAAAGAGATAGATAGAGGTTTCACTGTACTGATGGAAACCAACCACTTGGGACATTTGGACAACGTTGCTGTAATAGCTCTATTCATTACAACGTAATATAGTGAGAGATGAAAATTTACCGACATATCACAAATATAATATTTTTGAATTTACCGATTTAAAGGCACAACAACGTCAGACTATCAATAACGGTTTAGACAAAGTCTAACAAGGTTAAGGTTGAAATTGTTTTGGAAATGAAGTTCAAACATTAATTGCAAACATTTCATCAGAAATTTTGATTTTCACACATAAACCAACCAAAAATTAAAGGAAGATTTGATTCAATTTCATTATTTAATTCTATAGTAGTACTTCAGTAAGATAATAGGCCTAGTAGTACTGGAAGTCTAGTTCATGAAATACTTACAAATTTCCAAATTCACTACAAAAAAATATGTCTCTGCGTGCATCAAGTGCAACCAATAATAGGAATAAGACTCCAAAAGTTGGTCTGTAAACACTCATCAAAGAACAATATTATTGAATACCGGTAATATCAACTGAAAATAATCGAATGAAATTAATTCAACGTGGAAAATATCATCACTCAGATGATGCACCGTTAGAGCGATACACGTGAAATAGTTTTAAATTATATACATTTTTCAGTGTTGTGAACGTATGACCAATTAGTGTACTGGAATGTTGTTCAGCTTTTCACCCCAGAACCACACGGACAATGTCACTGAGGAAAATAAAAATTGGAATATTTAAATTTGATTCAAAAAAACAATTTTTGCCAGGAATATTCGACATAATAGACATTGAACTCGGCACGATGCGTAGACCCTACAATATTATAGGCCTGTTAGACACATTTAAGCCGACTCTGTTACTGACATGTCTGACTGCATGTTTAGGCCATTTAAAGTATATTTGATTCGGTCAAAATTAAAAACCTGTTTGCACAGTAATCATCGGTCCATGATTAAAGTCCGCTTGGAAAACTTCTCGACTACCTCTTCGAACAGAAGAGAAACTAAAATTACAGAATCCTCCGTCGTCGGTCGGTAACTATATAAAATAGAAATGTAAGTACAAGTCGGCATGGATAAGACAGACGAGTTATCGGTCCTGGAGGCCCAACGGCCGAACGCAGACAGATACCCTTCGTCGTGAACAGATCCACAAGTACTCGGATATCTGAAGACTTACGTCTGGTGGTTCTCACTGCACGGACAATCAACGGTTTAGACCACGGTCTAGAATAGTTTAGGTTTTGTATCGGGTTATCTCTGTGCACTGTCCTGCTAGTTCCACCAAACGCCACGGTGATGACAGGAGGCCAGTCCCATGGTCCAGTTGACGTTTGACAGCTGACGTCTTGCCGCAAATAATAACGTATATTCAGTGCCCGCATGCGTAGAGCGTTGCCCACTGGCCTCCTGCTGCTACGGATTTTGGTGGAACTAGCAGCACTGTTTGTATCAGCCGAAATGTCTTCGATACAAGACCTCTCTATTCTAGACCGTGGTTTGTACGTAGCACGCGTACGGGTGGAAAAGTAAAATAAGTATTTTCTACGAATCAATACCCCGCTATCAAAATTCAAAATAAAAAGTCTGTAATTATACCAACATCACAGTATGAAAAAAAAACAATACGACTACCATTATGACTGTACTAAAAATATGTTCAGCATTTATAGACCTATGCTGAGAAATGATTAAATTTATGTCCAACGTGTAAAATTAATTGATGTCTTTCTCTCATTGACACTCATTTTGATCTACAGTGACACCTCTCTAAGTATCGTTCCTTAAGGGACCATGAAGAATAAACCGTCCATATAGGTAGGAAAACGATCCATCCAGGAAAATTCAACGTTAGTCATACGGAAGAAGAGTGGGAGAGAATAAATGATGGAAGCTGGAAAACGATGAATTCTTTGAACGATGCATAGAGGTTTCACTGTAATCCGATTGATCAATTATAATTAAGGCTATCCGACAAATATTTCCAGTACGTATTATAGACCTATGCTGAGAAACAATTGGATCTAATTTTTCTCATGGTCACGAATTTTGATTTATGCCTACCACATCTAATAAAACCAATCTAGCCGGGGAGTTACAAAAAAAGACGTATCTCACTTTTCCGACCCTCGGGCTAGCAATCGCACGCTTCCCAACCCGAAAATAAGTACTCGGTTATAAGTATACTTCACTTTTCCGCCCTCGGGCTAGCAATCGCACGGATCCCAACCCAAAAATAAGTACTCGGTAAACAATCGCATGTTTCCCAACCCTATCGGTGGTACGCAATCGCAAATTCCCACCTCGAAAATAAGTACTCGGCAATAAATATCCAGCCGGACCGTCCCGGACGATCGAAGACGCCACTGCCGTTATAACGTGACGCTGCCGTTATAAGTGCAGGATTCCGTCGTCGTCGTCCTTGGGCGTCGCCGTTGTCGACTCGTCGAGCGTGATGCCAGTGAGGTCGACGATCTCGTCGCGGTCGAAGTGGTCCTCGTCGGACCCGGTCGTCGTGGCCGCGGACTGGGTCGAGCCCGAAGACAGCTGGCTGTTACGCGAGAACGAGCCGCGGCGCGGGGTGGCCAGCGTGCGCTGGTTCGCGGGCTTCACCGTGATGATCAGGTTCGAGCTGTTGGCTACCATCATGTCGGTCACCTGCGCACAAAACAATACCGTCAGCCGTCAGCAAATGGTTTACACACGTCGACATTTTGTGCCGATTAAGACAATTTAGATTGTCCTTGAAAAACAAATTCAAAGATAGATTTTCATGATTGCTTTTCATTAATTAATTCATTTATTCCTTTATTTATACATATTATATATGGGCCTATATTTCTCTAATCTCTCCCAGACACTCGGTAGATTAACTACAATTTACAAATTATTATTTTTATTTTCATTTCAATTATCCTAGTCTATTCATAATTGTATTCTTCTTAGCTGTAAGTGCAGAAACTTGTCTGTAAATCCCATCATATGTATATAGTACCCATACACATGTAAAATGGATTCAATATGACAATTTATGATATTATTATCATCAACTAACTGGTAAAAGTCCAACAATGCTATGCTATCCTCATTCCCTATTCTTAATTCAACTGTGACGTAAAGTCAGCTGTGACGAACAACGCACTCTCAACTCCCGTTCCCCGGCGAGTCATAGACGTACCTGATCCAGCGTCTTGCCGGCGACCTCGATGCCGTTGACCTCTAGCACCTCGTCGTTAACCGCCAGCAGGCCCGTGCTCTCGGCCAGCCCGCCGGGCACCAGCCGCGATATGAATATGCCCGCCACCTTCTCGAGGCCGGCCGGCGTCACCCGCACGCTCGTGCCATCTCGGATGTAGAAGCCGAGCGGCTTGTCAGAGCCGTGCTTCAGCAGGCGCACACGTCGACACGTCTCGGGCACGATGCCCACGTCAATGATGGCCGACACCTGACGCGGGACAGACAGACGTAAACGTTAGTCGGTTTGGATGATTTTTGCATGCTCAACTACCCCATCAATAGCTAGGTTATACAGGGGGGGTACGAATGAACAGGTCATAATGAAAGTGTGCAGTGAGAATTACCATGTATTATTGATTATTGTTTGCTTGACGAAGAAAGGTAATTGGCAGGTAATGATGCATCCTTTTATAGCTACCATCCCTTCGAGAGCCTCTATCTCAACCCAACAAAGTTAGTAGGGGAAGGGGGGGGGAGTAACGTAGGGGGCGATAACGTAGGGGGGGGAAAAGGTCCGACATCCGACTCATCCTCCTTGACATGGACTTTAGTGATCGATCGACCCACAGATGTCATAAAACAACTTCCAATCACATGGCTGTTTATCATGTGGGAACTTGGACGATACCAATCAGGTTGTCTCTAAATGCCCACACGATGTATAGGTTTAGAACCAACTGACAAGCCACACCTACCACTAGAGGTCACTTCTCTGGTAATATTACACTCTCGAGTCTCGACAAAGCTGCTATCGACCGAACAAAACGCAAACAAACTGGTAATCTCAAGTGCAAAATACACAAACATGTTCAACGAGTTTTCATTACAGGCTACCCGTGTTGATATGAACGATAATACCTCGCCATTTAGCATTTTACAAGTTGAAGGAATTATCATTTATCATTATTGAGTAAAGTTTACTTGGTTTGGCTTCTATATATACGTACACATATATTTTCTCATTATTTATATTGGGATTAATGACGCGCTGTAATGGTAACTGCGAATGAAGGAAGCAAGCAGTGGGAAGGAAGCAGTCGTGGCACATATTGTAGGAACCATCCTGGTATTAGCTAGAAGGAAACCACGAAAAACTCCAGTAAAGATGGGTGGCGGCAGGGTCGAACCGGGTTCGATATTCCCCTCGCCTACCAGATCAATACGACCTGTATTCTATTACCGGTACTAGGCCCTGTTGTTTTACCATTTTTTCTATCATTTATTGACAATTCATAAGGGCTGTCGTTCGGTTTTGAATGATTTACTTATTTTGAAAGCCATTTTAAGCCCAGTGTTTATTTTTTATACCTCTTTGGCTGCCACATTGGAGAAAATATTATGTAGATTACAACCTAAATCCAAGATGCATGCTCGTCACCCAGTCTCGTAATGTTATGTAAAACCAGGTGCTTACCTGTCTGAAATCGTGCGGGTTCGAGATGCAGAGGTGCGACTTGGGCCGGCCCGGAGTTCCCAGTATTGACGAGATAAGATTCCTAGGCTTGAACGTTCCATAGCCGTTCAACTCTTCTAAGCTGTCTCCTGGAAAAACAGAGAATAGAAACCGTTAATGACATATTGACTGGGATGAGACATAAATTGGGGGAACTGGAGATGTTAGGGTTTGAAGGCGCATCAACAGCGACGGCATTTAGCGCCTATGTTCATGTCCGTGTAATTTTCTCTGGTTGTCAACGTTTGTGGATGTTTTAAGCAAGCGGAGAGAGCGGGCAGATGATAGATGAGAAGACAATCAAGTGACAAGATGAGATACAAACGCAAGGTACTCCCTCCATATACTCTGGTCACCAAAAGACTTCCACTCGACCGAGACAGTCCGAACTTGGTCTGGACCCTCACTCCAGACCTTATCGCCATGGGTGACCCTGCTGGGAGCAAATAAATTGTTCCCGGCGATAGCTCTGGAGATCACGCGGTCACGTAAGCCCCCATGGCGATGAGACACAAGTACTGGAAGAAAGATTTCTGTCTGGTCTAGTTTGAATTGGGAGACCATTTATTGTCCATGTCAATAAATTGTAGGATGCCATTCAATATGAGGATTGCAAACAATACTGAAACTTCAATATCTAATATCAAACAAAAATATATCGAAAATTTCAAATTTCCATTGATATCGAATCAAATAAAAAAATATCGAATCGATAAAATGTTAGATTGGTAGTAGGCCTAATGATTCTTGATCATGTAATACTGTTTCAGTTTCAGTTTATTCTCCACCCATTTTACAATAGCATATAACTATATTTGACTCTGAAGATGGTCAATTCATTTTTCAAGGGGTAAAGTCATTGACAAATGTGATGTGTTGGGGGGGGGGGGGGGGCTAGAAAATTAGGTGCAGGACTGTCAAGATCTCATTTGTTATCCATGCTATTTGTTTACAGTTTACACTAACTCTCATAATAAGGATGCTAACTGGACTTGGTAATACAGGACCTAAATGTAATATATATTTAAAAGGTCAACTACATCCTCCATCAGTCCATTGTAGAAAGCCATGTGAAATTATTAAATTAATAACTAAACAAATTCAAATTCTTCTGAACAGTGCTTCTCAACTCAAACATGTATGACAACAATTATCTTGGAGTAAGCGACTCATCGTTAAACATTGCAATCACAAAGGGGAGACTGGTTTAGAATTTGGGATGGTCTTTACGACCCTCCTTGACCCCACCGCCCTCGAAGGCCACGCAAGTGAGCGACTCGACAAGGCCTTGCAAACTAGACGTTCAAAAAGGCTGTATTCAGATGTCTGTTTACAATAGATAGCTCGTAATCGCGTGGGAGATCTCACTTATGTACTACTTATTAGCGTGAGAAAGAGAGAGAGAGCGAAAGAGACATAGATAGACAGAATGTGAGAGAGAAAGAGAGATGAACAGAGTGTGAGAGAAAGAGAGATATGCTCGTTTCCGAATGGTAAACATTTGAACTGCAGAAGTTTGAAGCTCCCCAAAACTAATTGTGCATAATACCATAATCAATTTTTTTGAAATTTTTCTTTCATATTGGGTTTTCAACGAAGCACTGTATTGATGACTAAGATGTATTGGCGTCGGTGACTTATATATGTATATAAGAAGATCAGATGATAAGATGAACTTGGGTTATTTTTATTACAGATGTTTTTGGATGGTGGGAAGGAGTCGGTCGTGGCCTGTTGTTGAGGAACCATCACAGTATTGACCTGAACGACAGAGAAACCACGAAAAACCTCCGATCAGGATGGTCGCCATGGTGGGAATCGAACCCCGGTCTCCTGAATGACGGTTCAGTGTTTTAGCCACTCGACCACTCGTCACAGTTTTATCGAAATAATTTGAATATGTTCATGCCAATCTAGTTTGTGACCTATTGTCAACACTGAAATCTTTCATATCAACAAGTGATTGCTAATACAAAATTATCCTAACTCTAGTACGAAGTAATTCTTACTATCGGTAGTAAGGCAACGGATGAATTAATAAGTCCATTTAGAAACGGCGCTTCTCATTGTTTCAAGACTTCGAGGCGGTCTTGTCAACAATATAAATAATTATGCTTAGATTATCTACGAATTTAAAAAATAATAAAGTATAGTTTGACACCAGAACTGCGCCGTCTGTGACCATACCGCTTCGCCGCCGATAGAAATCTTTCATACTTTAATAGAATGTAAATGGATGATAAACTCTAGTCCACTCGAGGTACATTGCCGAGCATTAGCGCTCGAGTGTTCCCACCCACTACCGCTCTCATGGGCCTTATCACCAGATGTGCTCAACTGTCTAATCCGACACTCCACAGCGCATCGACACCCTCGAGAACAGAACCCCTGGTCGACGACAACAAACCCAAACACTGACAAGAGATGTTTGCTTAACGACCCCACCAACAGCTAGGTTATACGGGGGTACGAATGAGCAGATGACTATGAAACTATGGAGTGATGATAAGTGAAAGGACGTATACAAAAACCCATGCCTTAAATGCGAGACTCGAACCCACGTCCAACGGTGACTTCAGTTTCTGAAGCAGTGTCTCGGCTGACTGAGCTACCGAGGGTGGCGACAAGAGATGAACGAAGACAATTCACACAACGTTAAATTGAAATTCATCCCCACTCCTTTGCGAGCGGGTGATGATGAAGAATGAGTTCGAATGAGAATTCGAGTGAGTTTCCGAAATAGCTCAGTGCCTGGGTATAGTTCCTCCATAGAGTAATAATCTATGGTACCTCGTCTGCGTTAGCTGAAGACATGGGGTAAAAAATTCAAATATGAAAAGAATCGACAAAGTAGATAGCCTAGCTGTTAAAGCTACTATTAATTTTCAAGTTCTTGGTAGGGGTTGTAGATTCGTGCAGTGTGAAAGGAAGTGCAACCCGAGAAGGCCTACTGGACACCGCCCTCTATACACGCCCCCCCCCCCTCCCATCCCTCCGGACCAAACCCCCCCCAACAAGTTGCACTCGAAATGAAGAAGCAGTATTTCTGACGCGATAATAAAAACATCCCCATATAATCTAGCTGTGGGCGGGGTCGTCAAGCAACATCCAAAATAGCATAGGCCTAGTTAGGGCAATGGTTAAGGTAAGGAAATAGCATACGTAACCAAGGGTGATAACGAGTTAACCCACTAATTATTGCCTAATCTACTATCAGTACGTAAAACTGGGCCTAGTTTCTTGATGAAACCTTACGTTAAATTATTGCAATACACTTTTTTTCAATACAATTATGCATCATTATTATACGTGCGTCCGCGAACGAAGAAGATTCCGAGCGACCGTCCCCCTTATCCCACACCACTAACCCCCGGGTGTTTCGCTCCGTCATCTCACATGAATACATGTACACTATTTGTTTAAATTAAAAGTAACATTATGACCGACATCCGAAATATCATGAAAATTCTCACGAACATGAATTAAAAATAATATAACATCCGTTCATAGTTTAGCAAATTTCAAGGCTACACTCGGCAGTGATTATAACAGAATTACGTTAGTCCCAACTTCTGCAGATGAACGAATTTTATACCAACAATATAAAATTCGAAATAACCTAGCTGTTGACAAGGTCCGACCTCAAGGGGGTAGATGCACGGTGCTAACACAAATCCAGAAATTTAGCTTTACTGTTTTTTTTCCATTTTCAAAAATCAGTATAATTGAATGAAAAGTTCACCCCTCTAAGATAATTTTATGCTCTTTAATTAATACGACATTTTAATTTTGTGAAGTCAATCAGTTTTGAGATAATACGTCAATGAGTTTCATCACATCATTCCCCCTTAAGGGGATGAACGGTGCTTAGAAAAATGGAGAAATTCATCTCAAATTCAGTTTAATGTTTTCTTACCGAAGTTTTTACAAATATTCAGTTGGTAGACCACCTTTTTCTTTCGTGGATACAAGTACACTTAAATGGTGAACTATACTTGTATCCACGAGATATGAAGGTTCCGAGTGACCGTCCCCCCTATCCCACACCACTACCGCGCGGGTGGTTCAAGCCTTCTGATCTAGTGTGTTGGAGATGAAAGTTCCGAGCGACCGTCCTCCCTACCCCACACCACTACCGGTTGGATGGTTCAAGCCTTCATCTCTCGTGGATACATTACGTTGTTTAGTCTGAAGAGTTACGATTTGCACGCGAATGTAGTTCACAGTTGATATTCACATCATTCGACACGAATACATGTATTTTCTACCAGATTCGAAAATAGAACAAACTATTATTTGTAAATATAACAATGGGTTTCAAATTCATTCTTAACACAAACACAAACAGCTAGCAGTCGATTTAAATAGCGAATTACATCATTTTTCTCATGATAACATTTGATTAGTACGAGATATAAAAATTCGAATACGGGGAAAACACAAATATATTCAATACCTTCAAAATGGTATAAGTATACACATATTCAACTTATATCGTATCTAATTTTCAAAAGTATACAGATGAAAAAATATATTTCTTAGCTCTGTAAACATGTGAGAATAATAAAATCCAAGATTGATAATTTTATTTCACACCATTTTGAAGGTACTAATAGTACCTGTTTATCCAGAATTTGAATTTCGATATCTCAAACCGTTCAGAAGTTATCACAAAATAACTGATAGTTCTGATTCTTTTCATATCACATAAAACGTGAGATAAAAAAAAACTTAATGGGGTAACATCGCCCTTGTGGTGCCCTGTCCGAACGATCCTACCTTCCATCCTTGGCATTAATTGGGGAACAATGATTTTGTATCAAGTTTCACGGTTGAGAGTTGATATTTAAAAAGAATAGGATTGAATTAAATTGTTACATTTCATGAGGTTGTGTGTTTTGTACATTTAATATTTGTGTAACCCCTAGATTACAGTTTCCTATTTCGTAATTCAACACTTCGAGTTAGAAATAATAACAGAATGCATAAAAAAAATTGAAAAAAAATAATAACAATAATACTAACAACGACAAGTATAATAACAGCATGTCAAACAAATGCTAACTTATTTATGTTGGTATGAAGCAATTTATCTTGATAACAAATCTCGACTATATTCAAATTAAATGACAGGTTTTGTTTGTAATTTGGCAGCATTGTATGCATGTCTACTGCAGACAGCAGATTACTAACACTGCTCTGTTATTTAAGATGACAGGATAGATAGGTACTAATAAAATCTCGAATATGCATGCAATACTGCAATAGAAAAAGGCCAAATAAGCAGTCAGAAACATGTACTTATAGAATGTTGCAGGATCACCCAAAGCGTATTATTTTCAGTGTCAACATAACATATAAACGATCAGTGAAACTGCTTCACACCATTCAGAGAAGTATTTTCTGAAGTACTGTCGATCCATAATGAACATTCACAATATGTTAAGTGTTATTTGTATGTAACGGTACGCTGTGAGGTAAAAATTGACGCCAAAAAATATCGAGTGTTGCGGTACTGTTACATACAAGTGATCTTTTCGCTTTTGATATTATAAAATTTGATTCATCAGCATTTTCGACAAATATTGCACGCATAAATGTTTAGTTAATTTTGTATCTTGCACGGTTCAAGTTTCATCATTTATATATTATGTGAAATCACCCTGGCGGAAACGAGAGACAGAGAAAGAGAAAGAGAGAGAGAGAGAGAGAGAGAGAAAGAGAGAGGGAGCGCATGAAAGAGAAAGAGGAGGATAAAATGAGTGTGAGAAAGGAGGTGAGAATAAGAGATTAGAGAGCAAGAGACGAGTGCGTGAGAGAAAAGAAAGAGGAGGAGGGGAGAGAGATAAACGCGGTTGAGTGGTGATGTAAACATGTCAACAGGTAGTGTGCCTTCTATGTACGCTGTCATAGTGAACCTATGTGTTGTTGCTCTGTTGTCTGGGTTTCTGATAACAGAGAGCATTACTCTATACTGGGAGGTCGCTTCCACATGAAAAAATACTTACGTATTTAAACGAAATATATTAAACAGTCCATGAGAAATAATGAGATGCACCAATTTCCCCCAAACATTTCCCAAATATACACAATACATGTGTTTTTACGAAAAAGGCACCAAATATACCAAACATGCAAAATGAAGTTAGCCTAATACGAGGGGTTCAGAACTCGCAAATTTGGTGTACACCTGATTTCAGGTGATTTCAAAGGGATTTCAAGTGATTCCAGGGATTTCAATGGGATTTCAAGTGATTCCAGGGATTTCAGGAGTTGTTAACCCCCTCTAGTTGATATTTATTCAGAATCTCAACAGTTTCAGCTAAAAACCGATTTGGCTTGAAGCAGTTTCCCATCTGTGAGCTAAACGCAGTCAATTGTTGCGGTTCACCAATGTTGCTATAGTAACGATTGTTACCCGACAGATGCGTAAAACAAAGGAATGACAGATATGTGACGTCGCCCCATTGTTCCCGTTTCCACGTAGCGACAGTCGGTGGTTTCTTGGTCAACACCAGACGGTTATGAGTCACAAACTTTTCGACAGTACATTTACTTTCGATTATTGTTTGAGCGTTGGAGTCGATTTAGGCCCGGTATTACCAAGTCCAGTTAGCCTTTATCTGAGAATTGTCAATTGATGAAAACAAATAGCATGGGTAACCATGGTGATAACACCTTTAAACTGCCAGTTAGTTACTCTCACGTAAAGAAAGTCGCAGGTTACGCTAACGAAAAGCCCAAGAGGTAGTTACATAATATATCAAAAAAACAATATTTCAATATTTTTCTCTCGTCAAGAATGTTTAGTGAACAGTAGAAGTCCAGTGTTATCGCGGAATAGAATTGGCTGCATGCCTACAATACGACACGACAATAGCATTGACGGTTGATTTCTGGGATGGAATGAAAATCTGGAGTGGTACTCTTTGAAATCGATAGGAACTCAGTCGTAAAGTATCACAACACGTCCCCGGCTAACGGATCGAGTGTGTTCGACGTCTGTTCAAACATATTAATACTTTTGGATGCATATTATTATGTATCATTTTCCTGGGTTAGGACGCAATAATTATAGCAGACTCGTAAGGCGTGGTGACTAACTGAAAAGCAGGTAGTTACATAAATAATCCAAACAACTACAAACTATTTCAAGTTATTTTTTCTCTCGTCAGAATGTTTGGTGAACAGAGGAAGGCCGTGTTTTCGATGCGGTAACTAGAAGTGGCTGCATGCCTACCAATACGACAACGACAAAAAGCACTGACGGTGATTACGGGGATTTGACACAACAGTCTGGAGTGGAGTCTGACAGACGCTAGGAACCTGTCAGTCCGGTATGAGCAGCACCGGGCGCCCGTTTCGGCTACACGGTCGGGTGTGTCGACCCGTCTGTACAAAAATTATTTAATACTTTTTTTGACTGCCATATTATTATTTGTAATTCATTTGTTCACATTGGGTTTGAGGACGCACTGTAATTATAACCAAGATCTATTGGCGTTGGATGAATGATTAATGAGATGATGGGATGAAGGTTTCTTAGGTAATGGGAAGGAAGCGGTCGAGGCCTATATTGTAGGAACCATCACTGACGTTTTATAGCTGTGTTGATATTTCGAGGGTCAATGTATTCTTGGTGCGAGATTTAAACGTTAGGAAACACAACTACACCTTTCAAAAGCAATAAATGATTTCAAATCTGCAGCGTATTTCTTATTCAATGACCGATTTTTTTTTTACAATTATTTAGTTGGTAGACGACCTTCTTGCCAGTGTATTGTTTTGATTCGTACTAGAAACTCCCGCTCGTTGCCGGCACACCCGGTCGTCAGTACTGACAGATACGAGAGACGATGTGATTTCTCTTGTGACAACACACGGCCGGTCGGATGTGCGTACTGTCAGTCAGTCAGAGAATCAAGGTCGTCATATGGTCTCGTTTGGCCGGATCGGTGTCAATCCATCCGTCAACCAAACTCCAGGTTGTATTGTGTGCGAACACAATAATTCACCAGTCAACGTAAGAGAAGTAGTTTAGGTTGTTTGTTCTGTTTGGTTAGTTAGTTCAGGTTAGGTTCGTTTGATTGGTTACATTGGGTTGATTATGGTTAATTTAGGGTGCGCGTCAACAACAACAACAATGTCCGCATGACATACACCGATGGTCCGGTGGATAGAGGCTGCCATTCGTCGGACCGGAAAGATGTTTTAGTTTAGATTGAATCAGTTTGGGATCTTTGTTGGGTGGTTTAAGTTGGTTAGATTGGGTCAATTTAGGGTGTGCGTAACAACCCCACCAACAGCTAGGTTATACGGGGGTACGAATGAGCAGGTGATTATGAAACTATAAAGTGATGATCGTTGAATGGACGTTTACAAAAATCCATGCCTTATGCGGGACTCGAACCCACGCCCAACGGTTACTTCAGTTTCTGAAGCGGTGCCTCAACTGACTGAGCTACCGAGGACGGCCGTTTGGGATGTTTGTTGGGTGGTTTAAGTTGGTTAGATTGGGTCAATTTAGGGTGTGTGTAACAACAACATCCTCATGTGGAGACGAAGACTGATGGTCCTTTGATATGATGTGCGCGCCATACCAAATCGCCACGCCAAACCAATCGCAATAACAAAGCGGTGTGAATAAGCAAATATAACAGGTGTTTTTTGATTTCGGATCTGTTTCAACTTTTTACCCCAGTAATATCGATACAAAACACCGACCATCGAGAACACCGATACAAAATAATAGTTCCCCATATGAGGCTATGGATAGAAGATAGGGTTGTTCGTACAGGGCACCAGGGCGATCTTACCACCCCCCTCCCAAGAAATACATAAAAGTATGATAACTCAATTAACAAACAATAAATCTTGACTAAAACGATTCAAGGTATCGTACTAAACGACCAACACACGTAGCTCAGTTGCTAACGCGCGCTCTGATCTGGTTCGAGCCCCGCCACCGACCATCTTCACAGGGGTTTTTCGTGGTTTCCCTCTGTACTCTAGGCTATAATGCTGGGATGGTCCCTACAATATAGGTCACGACTGCGTCCTTCCCATTATCCTAACCCTTCATACCACCATCTCAATTATCATTCATACGCCGCCAATAGATCTCAAGTATCATTAAAGTGCGTCGATTAACTCAATATAAATAAATAAATCGTGGTAAACGGATGAAATATTTGAACCGTTTCGAGCTAAATCAATCAATCGAAACCACCGTATCGCAGCTGTCTGATAAACGCAGTCATTGTCTGTACTTCTAGACATGAACATAACTCCACGTGTATTCTGACCGAGACTCGAACACGGGTCCGCCGAATACCGGTTGCAAGTACACTAGACAGCGAGCGGGTGTCTCGAGTCATAACCGACCGACCCTGACTTTGTTGTTGACTTATGTCGTCCAGTCAACGACCGAGTGTTCCTTGACACTTTGCATATCCGAATAATACGACCAATTATATCACACCTTCCAACAGCATGTTCAGCACAGAGCTGTAAACGAATCAGTGAAAAAAATCCCTCACTTTGTGGTGGAAAAAATAAAATATCACCGGAACATGTAGCTCAGTTAGTATAACGCTCGATTTATGTGATACGGGAGGTGAGGGGCATATCGGACCTGGTACGATCACCAAATCACCGTCCATCTTTACATGGGTTTCTTATTGTTTTCAGTATAGTGTAGTAAAAAATGGCATTAAATATGCGTAGATTCCGTTTAAATTTATATTTCCTTGAAAAAAAAGATTCTTTCATGACTGAGAAAATACTCATTTGCTTTTTACAGGCACAAGAGTTTTTCTCGAACGAGGATTCCTTGAGGATTCAATCATACTCATCAGTCAATTCATAAACTATTTTACATCAATTGTGTATTATTACATTCTTCAAATCACAAAGACCCCCTGTCAGTATTGTCGATCATAGCGGGAATCGAACCCCGGTCTTCTGAATGACTGATCAGTGCGGTATAATAGCCACTCGACCATTTGTCTCAGTTTCATCATTATCAATTAATTCATAAACCATTATATATCATTGTTATTTTTATACAATTTTTTATTTTTAATGCTGTTTAACGACCCCACCAACAGCTAGGTTATACGGGGGTACGAATGAGCGGGTGATGATGAAACGATGAAGTGATGATAGGTGATAAGGACGTGTACAAAAACTCATGCCTTATGCGGGACTCGAACCCACGCCCAACACTGACTTCAGTTACTACCGCTAGCGATAATTTACTTAGCCACCTTCAGGCGGCTATATACCATTTGTTATTTACGTTATAAACAAGAATAAAATAATTTAAAAATTAAATTAACATCTACAGAAACCGAGAGAAAGGTGCAATAGCACGCAGGCAGCTTGGGGTGGTTGTTCATGCACCAATAATGTACTGTAGTACACTTAGCGTACGGTATGCCGGCTGTGTAGTGTAACAGCCTATATATAGATATGCATATGTCTTCCTTTCTCTCAGCACATTTTTGGGAGAACTAGGGCATAACACGAACCATGTTATTATAGCAGTCGGTTGGAGTAGAACCGCACTAATTGCAAGGTTAATTGAGTCAGGCCCTAGAACTGACCTACACCATTCTGGTATCTACTACATATTCAGTAACTTTACTGGTATTAACGATACACTGTGATCATAACGAAGATCTATTGGCTTACGTTGGAGGATTAATGAGATGATGGGTAGATTGATGGGAGTTTTCCTAGGTAATGAGACGGAAAGTGGGAAGGAAGTGGTCGTGGTCTACAAGGCCCGCGAGGTACGGGCAGGGGGTGACAGATTTTCAAGGGGCGCAAGTTGCTAATATTTTATAACTAATGAATAGAGGGTATTAAAACAATATTGCTCTACAGTTGCAGTTATCGTAAAACAGAATCTTTCTATGATGTAATAATGTACATTCTGTGAAAGTGGTCTATATTGTGTAGGATTAGGAACCATCCTGATATATTAGCCTATAGGTCCTAGGCCTCAGAGTAACCACGAATGTTAAGATGGACGCGAGGGGTTTACAACTCGATAATTTAGTGTACACCTGATTTCAAGATTTCAGGTGATTTGAGGTAATTTCATGTGATTTCAAAGACTTCAGGGATTTCATGTGATTTCATGGCAAGTGTATAGGCCTACACCTGATTTCAGGAGTTGTTAACCCCTCGGATGGACGGTGGCTAGGATCGAACCAGGTCCGATCTACCTACATCTCCCGGGTCACATGAAGCGAGCGCCTTAGCACCAAGTTACAATGCTATACAGGCCTAGAGTAGATTGCAATTTGCATAATATTCCCCTGGACCATGCCATATCTAATCACATGTAGCCTACTCTGTTGCCATTACGGGGTTAAGAGCTATATAATGGTATGAATAAAACAGACGAGCACGTGACAATATCGTAAAAGTAAGGGTAGGATTTTTCGATCAATCATCTAGCTGTCGTTTACGTGGGCAATAGGATGACAATCAGCACGCGTCAATATCTGTACTAAAGCCTCTTTGAGGATAAACCCAGAGCACGCTCTGTAATTACTAAAATAACGAAAACTTTATTGACCAATCACAATCTGTAATAGCTCACCAGTCGCTGTATTGCTATGGTGACGACTGTTGGTACTTCGTAAATTGACAGAAGCCTATGGGCTATAGACGAAAATGTCTTCACCACTACTTTAATGTGCCTTTTTCATTGCACCTTGGCGCCATCGCTTTACTAGTTTTGGTTTTGATAGCAGTTTATACAAATCAAGAAAAATACTTGTATAAATAAAAATGGACTTCATATCCTATACACAGTAGACAGTCGATTTATTATCGCAAATATGTACAAATATCCGATTACGAGATTACAACCTAGTGTCTACTATTACTACTATCTGTCTTTTAAACATTATCTAGAAAAGAATAATGCATATACAGATTAAAAGTAATAAATAACATTAGTAATCATAACAATAATTATTGTCAAAGTGCTATAATATAAACCTTGGCTACGCCTGTTATAAATCCAGCGATAATCATGACAATAATTTATATGACGTTTATAAACATTATATTTAAACTCTCATAGAATATAATCTCATAAACTGGTAATTACAACATTATCTCTTTCGATTATCAAATGTTTCAAATTTTTTCCAGTAACAGGCGTGGGTTCGATACCCGATTAATGGGTTAGACTACATGGAAAGAGCGCGACGATCCACTCTCGGACGTGTCCAACAATATATCATATTTATAAAAACGATAGCGGATTATTTGAATGATTGCGTAAAGCAGACGTAATACCTTGATCAATCAAATTTCTACCACAGCTTCGATACCAGTCCTGTACATATACTTGTATTCACGAAAGAAGGTCGCCTACCAATTTAAATAATTGTAAAACTAATTGTATAAAATAGTAGAGAAACTAAAATAATACAGTTTCACATATTTCATGCTTTTGAAATATATAGTTGTGTTACTAATCGTAATTCTCGATCTGAAAAATCATTGACCCACAAAACAGCCTAGCTATACAAAATACAACGGTGAGATTTGTGTTTGTTATGATGGTAGACGACCCTTTTCTTTCGCGGACACACGTATAGCAACCGCTCCCAGTCGCCTTTAGGATTTCTCTTTTTTCCTAGCATTTAACAAATACACACACCTGCAAAATAATGACTAATTACAGATTATGTTGTTGTAATTTTCACTCCCCACGTGCGCACGCACGCGTCATAGACCAAGACGATGACTAGAAAATGAAATTAATCATCATCTAACTTGATTAAACTACACTAAATGTAAACATTGCTAAATAGACCTATGAATTACGGTTCATTTCCTCATGATCAAAGTTTAGACAGAAAAGGTTTTAGCGAGTTTCCATGTTTCGTTCATAGTGTACGCAGGTTTTTACGTCAACAAGAACTTGACACCAAAGCGTTAGTACTTTGTAAGTTTGTAGTTTCGCTTTTAAAAATAGAAGGCGTGTCAACAGCACACTTGTAATTGGATTTGTTATGTCTATTGAAGGATTTGTAACGACTGGCCATTGTTGTCGGGCGAGCGGAAGTAGCCGTGGTGAGCGGGCGGGGGAGAACTGACAGGTGACTAAAAGAGCGGAGAAGGGAGGGGGGAACCAAACTAACCAAACAACACAGCTTCGAGTTAGTTTCTCGTAATGTAAGAAGAGATTTTCATTTGTCACGATAATTATATTCGAAACGAGAACCTTGAGATTTGAATCGAATGATTAGTTGACGTGAAGACACATTCTTGTGTGAGTCAGACGAAACGTAAGTTCTTGGAAGGCGCTGTCTGAGTGATTTACTCCGGTAAATATTCCAGGAAAAGAGGAACTCAGTCGATTCATTCCTCCCGCTCGATTCATTCACAACACGGTGACTGGATTATTAGAAGTTGTACGTTCTTACTTCAAAACTATAATAGACAGCTTTATATATATAGATTCGAACTTCGAATCCAGTGTAGAATGAATCAATGAATGAATGAATGTACGGGTTTTACGGCGAGTCCACGACATTAGTAATTATCTAGCTAGCATTGTCAATGTACATAGGCCTACATTATAAATAACTAGCTTATCAACGGTTAAAAAATATCATATTCTAATTATAGGTAAAATCCGGAATTAATATGTATCAATGTTTGGGTTTTACGGCAAGTCCACAACGTTAGTTATCTAGCATTGTTGATTTACATAGGCCTACATTATCAATTATTGTCTTTTTGACGGTTTAAAAATATCCCATTGTAATTCGGTAGAATCCTGGACGGAATTAAAACGTATCAATTCCTCCTCCAAGGTAAAATCACTTCAGATATTTGTATTGCATATAAAACGGTAAGTAATTACAACTATACCACTCATTATTGGTCACAGGTCCACAGTTACCATATAACATTATACAAACACGTGAAACTTATTATAAATAACACAAATTGTACAGTTGTTCAAATATCTGTATTTCCAACACACTCAAATTGTGCTAATCGATACCGTTCAGAAGGTAACAACGCGGAAATGATCTTACGCGAAAACGAAATCTTCAATGCGAACTTACATGAATGGCAATAATATTTGTTTAGTGACAAACTACTATTTTAAATTCAAGCTAAGAATGTGAGATAGCAAATACGCCACACGAGTTGAAACACTAGTGAATCGAGGTATACTTCATTTCACGAAAGATGGCCGACATCGACCATCACTCAAGAGATCTTGAACGCATGCGAGTCGATTTAGAGAAATTTCATTTTTTTGGTGATAACTTATACGAACAGTAAGATATCAACATTCTAATGCGGGGAAAACATATTTTTAATACCTTCAAGACGGTATGAGTAAAGACTATTCCAACTTACTCACATAATTTTCACAAATATACAGATGAGAAAACACATTTTTTAGCTATATATACCTGTGAAAATGTTAGAATCTAGGCCTAGGGTGAACAGTGTCATTTCACATCATTGTGTCGTAGAATTATGATATAGCGTTTATACATGATACGACTATAATGCAAATATATGCCTCGCCAACACCAAAATCAATAATAGTGTGATTTAAAAACTAGACCTACATTTAAAGGTGTTAAAAGACACAAGGACGAGTACACGTGAGAGTGAGTCTAGGTCTACTAACTGATGCGACCTCATAATTAAATGATAACCTGCAATTATCAAACAGATTGTAGGCCACCTTTTGTATGCTTTCAATTGAATGCTAGAGAAAGAAATGGAACCTCTTTAAAACTTTTAATTACATTCTATGCGAACAGGTTTTTATCATCGTTTTTGTTTTGCTCCCACAAAATGATTGACTGAGCTACTGAGTTCAAACATGAAAGGCAACGTTTAGCTTCCGAATATATAATATATATTATATATCAAGTGAGAAAACGCTGTATAAGATCGCGCTTATGGAGCGAGGTGGGTCTTACAAAAATCTACTTAGGCCCTAAGAGGAATTTTTATGGCATACAAAATCTAAAAAAACCTTAAATCAACAATTTTCATGGCGTCAATAATTGTGGAAGTTCCAAGTTGTACAGATTTTTTAGACTTGACAAAAATCGATAATAGGTTCGAACACTCTTCCCAATTACGTACATTTGAGGATAGAATGGCTCGATCGGAAAATAAATTTTAATAAAATTACGCACATTTTACAGACAATTTTTTCATAGATTGTAGGCTACGCATGGAGTCCAGGTATACTAGCTGTTTCATGTCAGTAACAGTAAATCTTTGTCAGAATGCATTTTAATGTGGCGCGACCGACCACTTTAAACAACCACAAGCGTACATGACAATTCCAAAATGAATCGATACATAATAAGCGTTATTCATTATTTGACAGTACACAGAGACCGTGGTCCACAGCTTTCGATTGCCAGCTGATCATTTCCTTAGTTTCTGTTCGAAATTCGAACACATTTCTTCACAAATTCAACCTTCACAGCTGACTAGAATATATTCACGTAGTTTCCTGAGTTCGATAGAAAATAGCATCGCGTTCACAAGTCGTATTATGAAAGTAGGTTTAATCGGTGCAACGGAAAACGTCTAAACGATAATAAAACATTGCAATGATAAATCCTGGAATTGTATCATAAAAATTGTGATAATTATTATTGTCTGTTTACCTAGGTCAGTGCGATAATCAAATGCGGTCAAATCAATGTCTAGCAATGTGAATGAATAAGTAGGCCTAACAGCAGCTGATTGCATGGGACTTGGAATGAAGTATCCATTCTGTGAAGTATAAAATATTAAATCAACTGATAATGAGTGATGATATACATACACATAACAGTCAATAACACAATGTTATCAAAAGGCATTATAATGTGTCAATAAAACAAATGAACTATATAGATTACTTCAACAAAAATAAATAAACACCACCATTTTCCTGATATTGGTCAACAATTTTAGTAACACTATGAAAAAATTGCATACAATAGACAGGATATCGATATACTGAACTTTTCCTCAAAAACTGATTTAAAAAATTGTATCCTTCGTAGATACGCCCATAAAATTGTATAATACATTGCGGTATTCACATATTATTTACATTTTACCACCATAGGGGAATTGAGAAATCCTACATTCTGATACGCGATATCGCAACTTTTAGTACAAAAGACTGGCCGTATAACGCCGCAGAACAAACATAAACACACATTGGCGTGTATAAAAAAAAAGACGGAAGAAAAAAGTTGGTGAAGCAGCATTTTTGGAGAGTTTTGGGGCTGACGACCCATGCTTTACAAGATGTAATTATAGGGATCGAAAGAAAATCCGAAATAAGAGACTAGAGCATACAAAAGAATTATTGTATTTTTTGGTCTATGCTTACAAGTATTGTCAATGTCAAACGTTAACAAGAGAATAGTGCATTTCAATATTTCTCTCCTCGTAAAATTCACCGCAGTAAAATCTGGAGTAGGCCTAAAGATAAATCTCTTTTTATAAATTCAAATTAACAGCAATATAAAACATGTGCATACCCTCAACATGTTTGCCATTAGTCGTTATTCTAGTAGAGTAGCCTAACTGGGGAGCTTATATGAACGAGAGCTGTCATGGGGGCTGCGGAGGCCATGTTTTTGCCAATTAAGCGTTTCTATTCCTAGTTAGCTCATACTTAAGTATAGTTCCAAATTAAATAAATTGAAGAACCATTACGGTTACCAATTGCAAGCACAGATAAGCTCGATTACCCGTGTTGCAAGTAAAGATCACATAACTTGCCTTTATGACAGAGAGTGGACATTCAGACATGCGGTGGCCATGTTTTTGCCAAAGAAAGTCGTGGCCACTCTCTTTCATAACAAAGGTTTTCTAGAAACTCTCTATTATGGGCATCAGCCAAGGCATGAGCACGAGAAAAAATGTATATTGTTCTAGTACGTTTTGGTATACTATAGCTTCCATGATCGAAAAGACGCGAACCACCCGCGCGATTGTAGTGTGAAATAGGGGGGCGGTCGCTCGGAACCTTTTTTCGTGGATAGAATTTGTACCTTCTTTCTTCACTGTTGTTCCTTTGTTTATCAATAAATCAGTTCCGTTTTTTTTTTTAATCGAACGTTTTCTTTCCAAACATACGAGGTTTCTAAATGGCGGTGAAATTGAATGAATCCAGTGTGCGGTGCCACTAGGCAGCTCTTAAAGTTGTAGAAATGTTTGATAGCTCCCTAATTAGTATGTAAGTCACAATGATTAGACGTGCGTGTGAGCCGTGATGAATAAATAACCCTGAATGCGTTTCCTAGCCGACCATGTAAGCAATCACAGCAGGTAAGCCTACGTATCATCAAATCATAAGGCAGGACGAAAGTAAACATGCATTATTATCTTACCTTTTAGAGGTAGATACACATAATGACGTATCAAAGGTATAGTCTTAGACAAAAGACGAACATTGGATCGGTCTGTTTTGGTTATTTTTTAGTATAAATTACGTAGATAATCAAGGATTGAAAATTGGGAACGCGTGAAAATCAACTTCGTGTCAATATAAACGTACTGATAACATAATTGAGAGATTCGTAATATCAAAATAAATGGGCCTACATTCTGAGAGAAAATGATAAAATAAATAATTCGCGTTCATCTCAGAGTAAACATATTATACTGTCATACTGTGGTTGCCCTATAATAAATATTAGGCCTAGAAGTATTTTCCACCGTATATAATTATGCATGTACTTATAAAATCAATATCCTAATTATGGCTCGTAAGGCTACCTCTAATAAAAAGTGTATCATAAAATCAACAAGTCGGACAGACAGTAGGGAGGGGAGAGTATTAAAATAATGAATGGCAGACATTTTAATAGCAATGTAGTACCTAGGTAAGATTACCTTTTAAAACGTCCTGGTACCCTGGTCTGACGTTAATAAATTAGTATTACACTCGACTTTTACTTCGTGTAGGCCTGCAGTGTATGACATGCCCATACTAATGTCCATACCAGTACTATATACAGAATAATTAGCATTAATACCATATATTGCAGCATCTAAATGCAAATTAGATGAATATCAATATGACATGATCATGAAATATATGCACACCAAGGTAGCTAGGAAGGTTCTATTTATATATCTTATATGTGAAGTTATTTTATATCCAATATTCATTAGCATGAAATTCAACTTGGATAGCACTTCAAGCAAGCTAAAAATGATTAATAATTTTCATTTAATTATTCCTCCTCAAGCAGCTTTTTAGTAGAATAATAACTTTTAGAGTGTTACCCACGGTTACTAACGTTAATGCACTCGATTATTTATTTGGTTATTTATCACCACCATGTAGAAGGTTCGTGCTCATTTCAAATAAAAATCGAGATGGGACTATTATTGTTTAGGCCTAGCCTATGTTACGTTTCTTATATGAAAACTATTTTATAAATACAAAGCTAATTTATTTGAAGTTGTATCACTTGATGCCGTAATAACGGGTTATTCGAAATTGTAGAAAATGGGAGAGAGCGTTCGCGGAACGGCACAACGATAGGTTACCGGTAACGAGAAACCCAACTTCTGACAGGCTACAGATCCAAAACAACTAGGCCTAAAGCATCGTTATAAGATTCTTGGTGTTTATGTACAGAATTGAACGTTAACACAAGCCACACGACCAGGGAACTAATCACCAAGCTTGATGTTATGTCGCAAAATACCCTTTAAGCTTAACCACATCGTGGTGCTGCTTTTTTATTATTTCGTCAGCTTATTCTCTAGTTGCTATGGAGACAAGTCGAATTTTACGATCTTTCTTTCCTTTTGAAATGAACTGTAATAACTACCGGTAGATCTATTGGCGTCGGACGAATGATTAATGAGGATTAAGGGTTGCATCCTATATTGTAAGAAGCATCTCGGCATTAGCCTGGACTACAAAGGGCAACCCCGAAAAACCAATGCGTTAAGACGAACGGTGACGGTGATCGAACCAGGTCAGATATGCCCCTCACCTCCAAAATCACACGAAGCGAGCGCGTTAGCAACTAAGCTACATCTATATAAATATATAAATATATTCGTTAGGCATCACGGACACCTAGATGCTATACTAGCCTACCAGTAGCATTGACTCATGCCAGTAGGCCTCAGTTATGAAGAATGTATTGTTAGTGGCACCTAGCCAGTGGTGGTACACTGGTACAGTCTACTATTTTCAGTGGCTTCCGCTTATACAACCAATACACACGAGTGGAGTACATTACTACATACAAGTCATAAAATGAGCACAAACATTCTGTAAACCCTGAAACCAATTCAGAATTACGTAGGCCTAGTAACGTATACAACAAGTTAATGCCAACCGTGGCAGAGTGTTATAGGGCCTAGATACCCCATTGTGAATTCAAATGTAATAGGTCTAAATGTTGTAGGGACAGCATTAAAAGAGTCGACAGAATTATTGCAACCTTCAAAAGAAGTCTGGCATATGCAAAATTTGATTACACCTAAATCAACCAATTAGGCCCTCACCATTGATTGATTGATTTTACAAAGATTTGCACATAATACAAATATAGAAAATATCAACCATGTTACCAGTAACGAGAGAATTAAGTTTTCTTGCCGATACCGGTATCTCGATTTACACTACACTTCCGACAATCACAAGCTTAAAATGCAGGTCAAAGCCCATTTTCTTACCTTTTCTCTGAACGATGACTCTAAGAAGTGGCCTAGCGTTCAGTAATGCTCTTCCTAGATTGTCGTCATTATTTATTGGCAATAAATCACCATCTCTAGGATCGGTATAGGAGATTAGAAATGGTGTATCACCAAGTCGATGCAACTGTTCGACCAATCGCTTGAATTCTTCATACTTTCCAGTATCGAGCCGCGACAACGAGAAGCGGCGAAATTCGGCATCGAACTGTTGAACAGAGATGCAAAATAATTATTCAGTACGTATCGTGCGTACGTTCATGCATTCAGTGGTACCGGTACTCGACTACAAATACGCCTTAAGTACCTAGGTTTCTCCCGAATGTTTCATCATAAATGAATCTCTAAACCAATAGGCCTAGGTACTAAATACAGAGTACAAAATAATAATTAAGCCTATGCTTGGTCACTAAGAAATTAGGCCATTGAGTTTGCAACTCATTGGAAAGGCTTAAATTGGTCAAACTATGTTTTAACTAGGACCTTCTAAGGGCCTTCCCTAATATGGAACAATAGGCCTAACTGTCAATGTCCACACCTAGCCCAACTCAATGTCTAGGCTAACAGGTGCATATACAATAATTAGTCCTAGCCTACTTAGAAACGGCAAAAGCCTAGGTTACTAGGCCCATGCTGAAGATAAGATAATAGTTTACACTCAACAACTTCAAATAGCCCTAACGCGTTGGTGTGTAAAATGTCAGTTTGAAGGCCTTCAGAAGTTGGAAGCATGAATACACATTTCGAGGGTCATATCTAGTTTCTGCTTCGTTTAATGAAATTGGTCGTGGGTCTCAGTCGAAAAACATTGCCTTCCCTAGGCCTTTGCTTGGATCATGAATTCATAACTGAGGGAACCGATGCATAGATATTAAACAAGAGGAACTATGGTTAACGCTAAACTAATTAGGGCTAGGCTTAGAGGTATTTCAGGTGTTTAGGCCTACCTTGCTTTTCACTTCCACAGTGCCGCTGTCAATTTTAAGTTGTGTTTTCGAGGTTTTCGACATATCGAAAACATTGAAACTTCAACTGTCACTTGCACTAAATATTGAATACATAATAAAACTAAAATAACACCGATAAACAAGATCACACAAAATAAAACAACTCGTCTCCCGACCAGCCTACTTCATTCTCAAACGACTCGTCACACTAGCCAGCCAGTGCTAGAATCTACAAATGAGTGTACAGTGGTGTGACGTCATGCGCACCTGCTGCAGGTTTCGAACACCTTCAACTGCATTCACACATAAAACAAATAATTAACTCAAAATGAAAGCCTAATAAATAATCTTTCTATATTAAATAGTATTTAGATGTAAGACTTCAATAATTTTCTTAAAACTCAATAATATGTGTTACAAGTTTTCGGAGTCGAGGCTACGAGATTACGGTTTGCCAAACTGAAAACAAAATGAGCTAGAGAAAGTTCAGATGTATTTAGTTTTGTTAAGCTACCTGTCTGTAACTGGTGTCAGATCAAAAATGTATAATAACTCAGCTGGTTTTCCAAAATCTCGTTCTCCAGCAGAACGTGAAGAAAATATAAAAAGGACGTCTCATCTTAATAGTGAATATAATAATCCATGCATCAAAGAACAAGATATGTCATATAAATGTTTGAATGACAATAACTTCAATCGTGAACCGTGTATCATTTATTTTGCCAACTATAAAAATTGCAAAGAGTTCTGGGTAAGTGGCGGTGTTATTTTGATTTTTGAAAGCTATTTTTTAAGTATAAAGATTAATTCTATACCGGTAGTCTGTTCTTTCAGACAAAACAGGCGTGACATATAGGTCTACATACAGTTATACTTGCATCCACGAGAGATGAAGATTCTAATTGACAGTACTTGCTATCCCACACCTCTGGCGAGTGTGTAGTTTGCTCCTACATCTTTCGTGGATACGAATATATCTCGGCCTACGTGCAGCGTTGAAGTATGAGATCAAAGATATTATACAGTACAAGCAAGACAAAAATTTGCTGCGTGATGTTCAGGGAAATACCCAACATCTCATTTGACCATAGAGTTACAGAGATAATCGTACATATAACTCAGCGATTTCTCTTCTAATTTTTTTTATATTTATATCAAAACTTGACGTAAAGTCATTGTTATCCAATTAAGACTGATGATGAATTGGGTTTGTTTTACGAGTACCATTAGGGCTCGATCTTACAACCTGAATGTTGAGTAACATTTTAATGTAGGCCTACGATAACAATAAAGACAGGAAGAATGAATATTTGATCACGGAAAACAAATTGAACGTCATTAATTTTCTATAACTAGGCCCTATTGTTGTGTAAATTTATTAATATTGGAATGCATAGATTAGTATTATCATAATAAAGTATGTGGAAAGGTCTCTGGACTGCTTAATTGTTATCTAATAGGCTACAAAGGTTAAGGAATGTACGGTATCAAAATGTTAGATACAGCCAACCCAATCTAATTTTCACATGTTGAATCTCATCCTTCTTAGTTTATACCAGTATGGGGTCACTCCAAAAAGATTATAGTATCTAATAGTTTCTATACCGTATGTACCTTCTTGGGTCAATATACCTCCTTGGGTCACTCCCCTCACACACCGATAGTATATACTTGAACATTAGAGAAGCAATCAACTCCTTAATGTTAGCATGTCCATGGTATTATATTTCATGTTGATATTCAGTAGGCCTATGTTCATAAGTCACTATACAAGAAATAAACAATCCCAACTTCTATATTAGGCCCCCAATGGAACTAAAGTCAAGTTATTTAACAACATCACTCCAAAAAAAAAATGTGAATATGCAAAGGGCTGGATTTCATTCAAGTTTGATTTTAATTTTGTAAACAAAACAAAACTGTATAGTGTCCCGATCTATCCCTCGGACCTTGAAAATCCGGGAGACGGCCTCGTGCAAGTATCGTGCCGGTTGGTACCCACTGTAACAGCACAACACATTGAATTGAATTATATTGAATCATTTTACTTTGTTACAGAATCAAGTCAAGTCCGATAGAAGATCCAAAGGCATCGAACCAATATTGCCGTGGCCAGAAGAACGCGCCAAGATAAAAGCAGAATATATGGAAGAAAAAAAATCAAAAACTAAAAACTGAATTTGTTTAGTTATGTTAAATTTGTTAAAACTATTAGGTGATATATAACTCATATTTGAATTGGGATTGAATCAACATTTTGTTTTAGGTCTATTTATCTGTATAAATACAATTGAATGAATTTGTAAATTTGTTGCGCATTTTGAATTAATATGGATCTCCTTACAAACTATTTTACTACATGAACATGAGGAAACAATTACTGAGAGCACAACATTTTATGCTTGGTTCTTCTTTTAACCACCTACTTGTGAACAAATGAATGAACTCATTGAATAATAATAAAGGCAAACACTTTGGCAATTTCCAATTATTGTAATCAATTTAAAAAATCAAGAAAATCTTATTATGTGAGAATGTGTACGGTTTGATCATTCTACATTCGCTACAAAAATACTGTTTGTCTTATTGGGTGAGAATGTCTATTTGTAAAACAGTTGTTTTTACTCTCTCCTATTTCCCCAGCAACCAATATAATTATGCCAACGGGTACTACCGTAACACTAGTCCTGGTTCGAACTGGGTGCCTGACTTTGAACTCAGTGTGTGTCTTGTGTTTTCATCCTCTTCATCTTTATAACTTACTTTTCTCCTTTTACTCGTCAACTAGTTGTTTCCGTTTCTCGCTACCTTCCCACTTACATCCTTCTTTTACTTCTTTATAACCGTCCACCCTCTCATCAGTTTCCTGTAGTACTCTTATCTTTCATATTTCCAGGATCGGACTGGCCCACATAGAAATCACCATGATGCCCTCGATTGTGTTGGAGGCCTGCAATCCCAACTTACGCATCAAGGAATCAATGACTTAGTTGATGCAGGAAATTTTCTAGTTCTATATTTATGTATTTTGTGGAATTTTAACGAGCAGGTAATTTATTTTCAAGATTTCCTCATTTTTTAGATCGAAAACAGTTTAAATTATATTGATTATCATTTATCAATATTGATTGTTATAGTTTATATTGAAATTTTTTGTATTTGTTCTGAATTTTGTTATTTTATATCTTGTGCTGATAATGTTTTATGATTAGGCCTATTTCATTTATAATACCTGTGAAATCTCCCTGTCGGTAACTTTTGACCCCATGGAGATTGAGGACGTCTTAAGAGTCTCGTAAAATATACAAAAATAAGCAATTTGTTGAAAGATTATTTTCTTATAATAACAATAAAGACATTGTAGTAAAAGTTTTCATACTGTAGCATCGTCAAATTTTCCATGTCACGTTCAGGATATCATAATTATTATTGTGATTAAAATTTAAATCCTAATAATTAAGAGAACTGAATATAAGGAAGCATTTAAGAAGATACATATTTACATACAGAACAAAAAAAAAGGGAGAATGATATTTTACTGTATACTAAGATTATGTTTAGTTACAAAAATTAAATATGTGTTATTGAGCATATCATTAATTAAGTTGGTACACATACGATTGGTAACCAAGTATAATAGCACCAAGTTAATCTTGAAATTGTTGGCTAATCAACAATTTATTAATGTATTTATTATTCCTAAAACCAAACCTTGGAAAATTAATAGGCAGAGTAGTTATTGTGATTGAGCTCCAAGCTCATATATTTGATTAAAATTGTATAAATAATAAAATAAAATCCTTCTCAGTTCAACAGTCGGGTTAGGGGTTTATCCATAAAATCGTATATTTCAATTTAATGACACTAATTATTTCCCACGCAATATTGCTATGGACATACATGCATGAAAATGGTTTTTAACATTAGTCAGTCATTACTCATTAAATCAATATTTCTAATCGGTATGGTTTTTCTGTTTCTAGTGTTAAAGATGGTGTGAATAATAATTTTTTGTGAAATGATAGAGGCTGTTAAATTTGAATATAACTGTCTGTTTTTTTTAAGCCTATATTTTTCAAATTTAGACGTAAGCTGGTGGGTCAAGTTTAAATACGAATACTGTCCGTGCCGTTGGGTGTTGATTAGCGGAAAGGTGGCGCCACCTGTCCATTGTGCACTGAGGCCACTGTTTTGTTGATAGATAAAAGGGGCCGGGTTTGCTGTCAAGTGTACGTCAATATTTTAATTCCCTTTAATAATGTCGTCCAAAGCTGAAAAGGATAGAGGTAAACAAATTGAGGATAAATGTCAAGCACTTTTGACAGAAATGTTACGTGATGAAGACAATAAATACTGTGTAGATTGCGATGCCAAAGGTGAGTAGGCTTGGACATTGACTATGCAATGCATAGGGTAGATTAAGGGCCCAAGGTCCCAGCCCTTTCCACGTCATTGGCCCTATCGTTGGCCGCATGAATATAATGAGAATGTAATGGTCAACTTGTATTTATTTATATAGGTCCGAGATGGGCATCGTGGAATTTAGGTATATTTCTGTGCATTCGATGTGCTGGAATACATCGGAACTTGGGCGTCCACATTTCGAAAGTGAAGTCCGTCAATCTGGACACATGGACACCCGAGCAAGTGGTTGTAAGTAGACCCGCTTCTTGAATTTTTACTCTTCGATTTAGCATGCAGAGTACTTGTAAATCGGAAGGTTTGGCCAAATAGGCCTATGTTCAAATATTGAGATTCGTCACAAGGGAATGTCTCGGACTCCGGAGTTACCAGTTGCAATTTAGTGTATGCACTGTGTGGTGAATTGGTATTTCTTTGCAGATAAAGTTGGTTCCCAGTTGTTATCTTGGAAATAATCAAATTAATAGGGCCTTAGAACCTAACCTTCAATGAAAAACAAAAAGTGGGTAAATTTATAAGCTGTGCCAATCTGTTTTAGTGTTGTTGGGTTATCTTCTGTACGTTTTTCAATAATGGTCAGGGCTATTTGGGGTAAGGAATGCATGGAATGGACAAGACCAATTTTACGGCTCGAACCTAACCCTACCCAACTGCAACCATCACCCACTATTACCCAACATATAACCCTAAAACAGGCCGACATGGCTTACTATAATTTTACCATCAATCCATCACGATGACCACTTGGTTGAATAGAGTCATTAGCATCTAGTTTGTCCCCTACAAGCTATTTGAATCGAATTCAAGGCCTGATTAGAAATGCGCACTGATCTAAGATTTTTTTTTTTCAGAGCCTGCAACAGATGGGCAACAGTAGAGCCCGAGCAGTTTATGAAGCCAATATCCCAGATAATTTCCGTCGTCCACAGTCAGATTCATCGCTTGAAGCGTTTGTTCGTGCTAAATACGAACATAAAAAGTATATAGCAAAGGAATGGGTACCAACACCCGTACCTAATGTAAAGGTATGGTAATTATTGACTGTCATAATGTTATAATTTTGAAATTGAAAATGGTGATTTTGTGTGGGTCTAGTGGTCATTAAAAAAACGAAACAAGAACGTAAGCCTAGTGTTTTAATTTAGAAACAACCAAAAATACAAAATTTCACTTATTTTAAAATGATCTACCTGCCCTAGTTAGAAGTTTAAATATTATAAAGAGCTGCTTGAGCTAGACACCTACAAAATAATGTCATGGCAACAAACTATTTCAGAATTTGTTATTGTTTGTTTGTAATGAACTACGTACCTCAAATGAGAGGGCGTAATTTACAAGTAGGGCGCAATAGGCTGGTTATGGTTTTTGACCATTCTTGCGCAACAGCCCGTGAATTGCTATCGTGGTGCTAGAAACTGTGTAATTTAATTTCATGTGGTGCTACCTTCACCGTAATTCTGTGCTCATTTCTCTGATTATGTAGCACAAATATTCATGCTTGGAAGTAAGGATGTAAGCCTGACAGTCTTAACCATAAAACAACAAACAATGAAGATCGTTGTTCATTTTCCAGCAATCGTGGGACAGAGAATTAGACGAAGAAGCTGAACGCCAGAAGAAGCGTAAGAAGGAGTTGAAGGTGAGCAACACGCGGAAGGCGGAAGGCAGCACGCCTCAAATGTTGCCGAAACCGAAGAGTTCGTCGTCTCCGAGACCTGTGCGTTCGTCACCCATCGCTACCGTCGCCGACGTAAAGAATACTACTCCTAAGCCATCGGCCTCACTAGACTTATTCTTCGGTAGGTCCTCAGACAGAGTGTATTATATGATAAATTCTTAATTTAAAACTTTTGAACCTCGTTCGAAAAAAGTGATTCATTCATTTCCTTTTTTTGCCGTCATCGAAACTTGGTACAAAATCATTACTTCATGTCAATCATTACAATCATACTTCATGTGATCCGGGAGGTGAGGGATATATATATATATATATATATATATCCCTCACTGCAAGATATTCCCCGCCACCGTCCACCTTTACTGTTTTTTTTGTAGTTTGCCTCTGTAGTCTATGCTAATGCTGGGATGGTTCCTACAATATAGGCCTCGACCGTTTCCTTCCCATTACCTATGAAACCTTCATCTCATTATCATTGATCATTCATCCAATGCCAATAGATCTTGGTTATCATTACAGTGCGTCGTTCATTTTTTCATTAATTTATATTGGGCTTAACGATGCACTGTACTGATGTCTAGGATCTATTGGTGTTGGTGAATGATATATGAGATAAAAGGTTATTTTATTAGGTGTTTTTGGATAGTGGGAAGGATTTGATCGTGGCCTGTTGTTAAGGAACCATCCCAATGTTGACCTGAATGACAGAGGGAAACCACAAAAAAACCCTGTCAAGATGGCCGACCATGGCGGGAATCAAACCCAGGTCCCTTGAATCACGGTTCAGTGCGCTATACACTCGACAACTCGTCTTGGTAAAACTGCGTCGTTGAACCTAGTATCGGAAAAAATGCTCGCTATATGATTATTTTTCCGTCGCCATGTTTCAGACTCGCCCGCCCCTACTAGTGCGTCTGGCCAAGCCTCGGCCACGAGCAACGGAGAAGACATCTTCAGCAGTTTCCTAAGCGCCCCGCCAGCCGCTGCCCCCCCTGTCGACTCCACGGGCGACAAGAGGGCGGAGGCGGACGGGGGCAAGGGGCGGACCGCCGAGGAGGAGAGCTTCTTCAACCAGCCGGCGCCAACCAGCCAGGAGAAGCGCCAGCTGACCAAGGATTCCATCCTGGCGTTGTACGGATCAGCGCCGGCGCCACAGCAACAGCAGCCTGGCGCTAACCCCTTGTTCGGGATACCAGGTACACAAAAAGTCACCGATAGCATTGAAGAACATAATAACCCTGGAACTAGATCTCGGTTAATGATGACGATATTAATTTCCCTAATCTTGAAGAAAACTCATCATCTTGATTTCAGTAATTTATAATCTATTTGGTTGTCCTCCAGAGACAGTAAGTTATGACGTAGACATTACCGATTCTGTATATAAACATGAACACAATCGAGTAATGCCTACGTTAACTCTGTTAAATGAGGATGTCAATTCCAAATATGCATGGTAAATATCATTAATTTCACCAGAATCTCGATATAATTCGATTGTGTCCGTATTCTATTAGAAAGTATGTTTTCATTTTATCTAATTGATTTGTTGATTTAACTTACAGTGGTGGAATAACTACACCACACATCAGCATAAAAGGCATACTTTCCCTCATTCTTATCTACCACAGAAGAATGTGCTAGATTAGAAAGTGGTTATGTAAATTAAAGTAGCTAATGCACACTACATACATTATGTGACGTCAGTCTATTGTGTAGGGCTACGTAAGTTCAGCCTATAGTGTACTCAAGTTGAAGTGAGTATAGGACGGCTCCTGATAATGGGCCATGACCGCTACCTTTCCACTGTCCGAAACACCTATTAATGTACCAGCACTGATAGCTCAGTTGATGAAACACGCTTGTTCCATATAACCGGTGGGTGAAGGTAGATAGGGCCTCGGTTTAATCCCCGCCAGAGTCCATCTTTACTTGGGTTTTTCATGATGTCCCCTCAGTAACCTTGATGATAAATGGCAGGATGGTTCCTACAATATAGGCCGCCCGCTTCCTTCCCACTATATTCTTCTTATCACATAAGAAACCTTCATCCCGTCATCTCATTAGTCATTCATCTGTTACCAATAAATCTTACTTATCGTTACAGTATGCTGTTAAACCCAAAATAAATAAAAAATATGTATAAGAATAAGAAATACATAAGAATAACGTTAATCATTCTCATTAATCATTCATCCGACGCCAATAGATTCAAGTTTTAAATACAATACATCTTCAAACTCAATATGAATGAAAATGAATAAATAAAACCTACGTTGCCAGTTCCTTACGTTCTCCGATGTGTGCTGCAGGTGGCGTTTACACGCAGCCGTCGGGTGGTTTTCCGTCACAAGCGTTTGGCATGCCGAACGGCGTACTCGGAGCGCCCGCCAACGCTGGAATGTTCAACGTCGGAGCGCAGCAGCCGGCGGCGCACGCCATGGCTTCCAATCCGTTCTTCAACATGACCGCCAACCCGATGGGCATGCCGCAGCCGGGCTTCGGGCAACAGTCGCAGGTTAGTAGAGCGGCGGGGGCAGTAGAGAGAGTGCACCAACCGTTCGAGAAAAGTGTTATCGGCACACGTAGCTCAGTTGCTAACGCGCTCGGCTCATGTGATCCGGTAGGTGAGGGGTTTATCGGACCTGGTTCGATCCCTGGCATCCCTGGTTTTCTCGTGATTTCTCTCTGTAGTCTAGAGGCTATTACCGGGATGGTTCCTATAATATAGGGCCACGGCCGCTTCTTTCCCATCTAAAAAACCTTTATCTCATCTTCTCTTTAATCATTCAACCGTCGCCAATAGATCTTAGTTATCATAACAGTATGTCATTAAGCCCAATATAAATGAAAGCAAAGTGTTCCCCATCTCTGGAGAGTCTGCATTAGAAATTATGAAGCATGAGATGCGTATCCATAGCTATAATCCAAGGCAGTTGCTATATTACTAGATGTGTACTAATTGTTAATTGTGTATGTTTTACTTATAGTGTAGAACTTTGTAAGATATTAGCTAGCATGAGTAGGTCCTATCTTGTTGTTAAACTATTCTACCTTGGGTTTCTGTTTCTTCTCTATTGATATTTTTAGTTTCAAAAATTGAATAATATAGTCAATCCACTGAAACATTCCTGTTTGAAACATCAATCAACTGATGGCTAATTTCTCCTGCCTGGAAATTGATGCTGGTGCCATCTATTGATAAAGTCATGTAGGTATACCATATGTCACCAGCTCATTTGTATCCCCGTATAACCTAGCTGTTGGTGGGGTCGTTGAGCAACTTTGAAATGAGTGAATCGAGGATACAAGTACAGTGCACCCTCGGTGATCATTCAAGTGTTGCTGTAATACATCCAATAGTTATGGTGTCCGCAGAGTTTTGACCTATAATCTCAATGCTGAGTGTTTTGAAAATTCAAACTTTTATAATTTACAAATGGGTATTTTTGGGTCCACTGAATTTTAAATTGAAGATGGCTTACTGTGACTTGACTAATATTAACTAACTAATTATGTAGGCTACCCTTCCTAACATGTATTTACTAATATTATTTTGTAGATAAATTACGCATGAGAGTCAATTCAGTGAAATATATATTTTTTTGTGGTTGGTAACTTCTGAATGGTATGACTATGAGATATAAAAATACTAAAGTTTGAGAGATATTCGACAGAAAAAGTTGCAGATAAGCTGATGGTGTTGAAAAGTAGAACTAGTGAAAAGTCGCAAAATAAAGCGCGCGCATTTTAACAATGACGTTGATTGAAATACCGGTATTATATTGTTGACTTGGTTTTTTGTATCTTTCGTCGGCCATGTTGCATTTAGAAGCGCATTCTGTTGTTACTTTTCGTGTTGAATAAGGATATTTTCGATAGGCCTACCTTCAAAATAATGTGAAATTAAACAATAAAAACTTGGATTCTAACATTTTCTCAGTTAATAATGCTGGAAAATGTGTTTTTAAAATATAAGTCGACTAGTTTTTACTGGTACTGTCTTGAAAGTAATGAAAATATCTGTTGTATTATAATTATGATATCTCAGAACGTTCAAAGGTTATCTTATCACCAAACAACTGACACTTTGCTAAATCGACTCCGTTGCGTTCTCAAGTTGTTTACTTGTTTGTTTGTGCTGTTTCTTAGTATGTGTGTCTACATGTTTAGTAGCTCTATTTGTTTGTAATTGTTTCCGTGGTGTATTTGCATCTGCGTAGGAGCATGTTGTACTTCCGAATGCTAGTCAGGATCTGATGTCAGACTTCTCCGTGTTAGCCTCGAAACACCTGTATGCCGCGCAACCGTCCCAGGTAAGTCGTGCGGTCGCGTGGAAATACTCTCGTGCGCAGGATACGTACTAACATGTATTTGGTTACGGGAACTTGGGAAAACTCGGGTATTTCAATGTCTTCTTTAGGGTTTCCGTTTGATTGGAATACAGTGAAACCTCTATGCATCGTTCCCGGATCCATCGTTCTCCTGCATGTATCATTCATTTTTTCTCACCCCACTCCCATACAATCAATGTTGAATTTTCCTGGATGGATCGTTTTCCTGCATGTATGGTTTTATTTCCCTGGTTCCTTGAAAAACGATGGATAGCGTTTCACTGTATTTCCAATCGATATTACGATTCAATATCGAAAAGAATCCATCTGATTATTTTGTTATTGAAAATTAGTTTGACTTAGAATAAATGAAACAGCTGACTGTCGACTTTCAATTTTTCGATATTTTTGTTCAGTTTTTGATATGGCATTTTCAGTGTTGTTTACTAATTCTTGATCGAACGTCCACCGTAGTCATTTTAGACGACTGAACAGTTGATAACTGATGATACTGACAGTTTTCTGATCTGAGATCGACCTTGCAGCGGGCGGCCTGGATGAATTATCACCTGATACTGCGTCATTCCACGTGAAATAATATACCTCTTAAAAACGGCTGGTCCGAATTGCATACAAATTCATAATAATGTGTCTCATTTATTCACACACATTCAGTAAACAATAGAAGTTATTTGGAGAAATTAATTTTTCAAATTTTCTTGCCCAGCGTAATGTTATGGGGTTTTTCGAAACTTTGAGATAATATTTCTCTAAAATGGTCTGATTCAACCCAAAAACTGGACACTTCTAGAATGTATAAGTCTGCACATACACAAAAAGTTTCATGTCCATCAGTCAAACCCTGCGACCTGACCTGTGCAGTGGGTACAAAAAAAAACAGACCAAGCTTCATATGAGTGGGATGGATATCTTCGCTATCGCTCCGATAATAACATGCATGACGTATTTGCTGTTTGTCCTGTAGCTGCCGCAGCAGATGGGCCGGATGAACCTGGGAGGCCCGATGGGCGGAGCCCCACCGCAGGGCATGATGGGCATGCACCAGTCGCAACCAATGGGCATGCAGATGCCGGCGAACAACGCCGCGATGAACGCAGCCTTCTCGCAGGCAAACAGCTCGGGGCATACTCTAGCGACCAACTTATGGCAATAGAATTTATCAACTCTTAATGTAATCCGAGTCGTTATTTGCTAAATCAATTCGTATATCAAATCATGATTATAATATAAGGAATTATTTGTAAATATTTATATTGATAGGCCTATTATATATAAACTCAGTGTTTTTGTTGTTTAAGACTTAAGATGAAGAGGCTTGAGATATATGAGTATGTTGTCTATATTGTATGCAAGGGAATATTAGTTTTGTAACGTTGATAAATATCCTATCTGACGTTGGAACAAGAATGGCTTATCAATTATTAAGGCCTTCATTTTATTTTTGATCGTGAAATCTGAGTTATGCCGTGTCGACTTCAAATGGACGAAATGGTTGACAGTTTGAAGAGTCTGTGGGAGTAGATTTAGCGGAATATCTGATTTTTGGTGATAACTTTTGAAGGATATAAGATATTGAAATTCCGAAAACAAGGAAACAGATATTTTCAATACCTGCGAGATGGTGTAAGTGTGGCTGACTATTGTCAGGCGATTTGAAATAAATAGTTATTACTTACACCCAGTTGAAGGTATTAAAAATATCTATGTTTCCTTGTTTTCAGAATGTCGATATCTTATACCGTTCAAAAAGTAACCATCAAAACAATGATATTCCACTAATTCGACTCCCATGGTCTCTTAACTAAATCTATTTATACTGGTCAAGTTTCTCAGTAACTTATGGTTAATTAAATGTAGAAACAATAATCACAATTTGAAATCATCAGATCATAGACCCACATGATTGCTTTTCCCGGGTAATATGGTACATTATTTTACCGGTACATAGCGAAGACTTATTTTGTTACCAACATAAACATTTGATGTTTTATATGATGAAAACAAGTACAGTTGAAGTACGTAACTTTGCTATATCAATGTTTAAAGGCAAATATCTTGAAGTTGAATTAATTGGTGTGGCAATAATGATTGATAACCAATGAACAATTTACCCAACATATCAATTTCATTGTTGCAAACAAAAGTCGTCAAAAATTGTACGTAAATCAACCTTAGTGGAGACAGAGTTTAGTACGGTCGATATCTACGAGGATGTTCAGTCGAATGTAATTGATTGGTCATTTTAGATTTGCGATGTGATCGCAGAGTTTTCCGTTGAAATTCAAACGTTGACCAGCCGAGAAAGTTTGGTTGCTATTACAGATGTTATCCTCACATCGAACAACGTACCGGGTAACAAAATGGCTGCCGCGAGCCACCGAGGCTGGTTTGTACGAGTTAGCTCGCTGTCAACGATACATCTCTCTATCGTTGTTTCGATCAACATGGCAAATCTAAGGACGATCGACGTCACAGTTTCTAGAAAAATCGTCAATTAATGTACCGGTACATGAAATATAATTCCATTCTCAAGTACGATTCGCTTGGATCTCATCGCTTTGCGTGCTTAAGCTTTCTGGGGTTATTATTAGTCTTCTTCATTTTGAAGTAGGTAATATTTTAATGACACCGTTGCTTTGTTTATTTGTGCACCAGCAGCATAGAATAGGAATAATCGTAAGTATTACAATTTGGTAATTTTTATCATAAGGTGATATTGATTCCTAATAGGCCCTACAGTTGAAATTGGAGACTATAATTCTCAATACTATTTGGCTTCGCTCACTAAAGCACAACGCTTCAATCCCTTATTGAATTCCACCTGGCACCGTAAACAGAGGTTACCGTAGTACAACTTGGCAATTAACATGGACAAATGTTCAGTTGTTTCCGAACGATGTTCAGATGTTTCTGATCGATGTTCAGAGGTTTCCGATCGATGTTCAGATGTTTCCGATCGATGATATGAAGTTTTCGATTGATGTTCTGATGTTCAGATGTTCAGATGTTCCCTATCGATGTTCAGAGGTTTCCGATTGACGTTCTGATGTTTCCAATCGATGTTCTGATGTTTCCGATCAATGTTCAGATGTTTCCGATCGATGTTCGGATGTTCCCGATCGATTTTCTGATGTTTCCGATTGATGTTCAGATGTTTCCGATCGATGTTCAGATGTTTCCGATCGATGTTTGGATGTATCCGATCGATGTTCAGAGGTTTCCGATCGATGTTCCAATCGTTACTAATGTACCGGTAATAAATGTCGGGCTAACTGCAATGTCTCATTGATGCTTTATGCCAATATTTTCGTTATTTCAAATGTCAATTGAAATTGTGCTGTTTTACAGGTTAGATTTATTGTTATGGTTTCTCCTTTTATCTAGATTTCTCTAAAGATTACAGTTTGAATGTATGCATTTCAGAATTTAAGTACTGTACTATAAATCATGGAATTTGAAGTAGGCATAACACGACTATAAATAAATCCCTGCCATTGAAAAGTACTTTTGATAAATGAGGAATAAGTGTAAATTGTACGTCAACTTTCAATTTGAAATTAGTGAATGTTTAAATTTAATTCTGTGTTCCGTGTTGATTTAATGTGAAGTAAAATACTTGATACATTGACAAATGACAGAAACTGTGTGTTAAGGTATGGATCAACGTGTTGTTTTGTTATTGTCACTTGTATCCACGAAAGTAGGAGATACCAACTGAATAATATTGTAAAATCTTTGGTAATTACATACGTTTGTTGCAACTTGGAAGGATTCAATGCTTTTAAAAACTTTGTAACACAAAAAAAATCTTACGAGCTCATGGGAGTTGATTTAACGAAATATCAGTTTTTGGTGATACTTTTGAACGGTATGAGACATTAAAATTCTAATACAGAGGAAACACAGCTATTTTTATTACCCTCAATATGGTATACAATTTGACTATATAACTCATGTCGCATAAATGTCTAGCTGAAAAGAAAAAAATAGCCTATAAGCTTGACAATTTTGCGATACAAGTTGAATAGTTATCTCGAAGGTATTGACAATATTTGTGTTTCCTTGGTATTAGAATTTTGATATTTTATTCTGTTCTAAAGCTATTGCCAAACCCAAAATTTAATAATTCGTTGAATCAACTCCCGTGGACTCTTAATACCCTGAAAACAGCACTATTATACAAGCATTACGGTGATATTTCTGTCTATTATGTTGGTAGATAATTTTCTTTCATGGGTACAAGTATATAACACCTCAAGGTGCTGCGTAAAAAGAAGACGCATTATCATTCAACTGGTATAATTTAGTTATCAAGTATTCGTCGAGGATATTTATTTGAATACTTGATGAACTCGTAGAATAATATTTTGAATAATAAATGGGAAGAACATGTTTCTATGAGTCATGTGATGCACTCTATTATTGACCAGGTAATTTTTTTGCGGGGGCATCCTCTAATACATCTTCTGTGTAGAAACAGAAAATTTGCTACAAACATTAATGTTGGTATGGAATTCAGCAGCGCAACCTGATCTCAAAATTACTGATCGTTTGTTTCGTATGAAATGTTTAAGAAGATCACACCTCTGAAACAAGATTGCAATTAATAATGAAGATATTCATTCCCATAGAGAAAACTAGAAATCATCATCTCAATTTCAGAAATTAGAATACATTTTTGTCTGCCAGAGACCATGAGTCATGACGTGGATATTACCGATTCTGTAAAGAAACACAAACAGAATCGAGTAATGTCTACGTTACTACTCGGAAGAAAGGCCGGGTCCTGGAGGACAAATAAATGAATTATAATTTCTGAAATTGAGATGATGATTTCTAGTTTAGTCTAAAATTATGGAAATAAAACCAATATTCGTTGAAAAAAAATCCAGTTTCAGTGTTGTGGTGTCCTTGGACAGTAAATAACAACGTAAAAATGTTGCTATGTTTTCAAGTAAACTGCATTAGCTCTATATTCTGTTATATGTACAGCATGAACTGCCTTATTATTATATTTTTGCTTTTCACCTATGATGTTGCTTCAAGGTATATTCCATGTTCGTAAAACTCGATACACATCAGGGCTGTGCGAGCATAGCTTTTTGAATTCGAGCAAGTTTCGAGCGAGTTTGACTCGTTTTCGAGCAATTTCGAGTGAGCGAGCTTAATCCGAGCGTGCAAATTCAATTCAAAATGAAATAGAAAAATGCTGTTATAGTCTTGGAAATGGGCAAAAGGTATAAAAATGTAAAAAATGTATTTAAAAAAGCAAACACAATTTCAAAACATGATGTGTCCTACATGTGATGGTACTTACTACTTAGCAATAGACAAAAACAATTATTTTGAGCATATGAAATAACCATACTTGAATCCACGAAACGAGAAGTTCGTGTACCAACATAACGAAGACAAATGTTTTATTTGTATAACTGGGAAATTTTAGGGTATTATGATTTTCCAGAACAACGTTTACAATGAGAAACCCAACTGCATTTTTCTATATTGTTGTATCTTCAAATTTGCAATGAGATTAAGAGCACATGGAAGTCGATCTAGTGAAATATCAGGTTTTTGGTGATAACTTTCAAACAGTATGAGCTATCAAAACTTCTAGTATGGAGTAAACAGCTATTTTCAATACCGTCAAGATGGTATAAAATTGAACTATATAACTCATGTCACATAATTGTCAAGCGAGTACGGCGTAATTTTTTTTTCAGATACGCTTGACTATGCGAATAGTCGAATAGTTAAAACTCATACCATCTTGAAGGTATTAGAATTATATGTGTTTGCTCCGTAATAGAATTTTGATATCTCATATACCGTTCAAAAGTTATCACCAAAAAACTGATACTGTATTTCTCTAAATCAATTCCCATGGACTGTTAAGACATAATTACCAAAGGTAATTATTCAGATTATTGTTATCTTCTTGTTTCGTGGGGTCAGGTATAGAGTGGATCTTCATTTGTGTAATTATATATTTATTTATGTTTGTATTATAATGGTGTGCATAACTGAAATTCTGTTATAGTGATATTAGATCATAAATAGATATGAAGATTCAATTTTGATTTGCTTAAAAAGAATTATGAAGTGAGTAGGCCTAGTGAGCAAAAAAAAAAAACGCTGAATTTTTCGAGGTAGGATACCATACCTGAGCTCGTTTGTGTATTTCAGACTTTTGTCAGTCGAAACTCCATTCTTCAGGTATATTTGTATTGTCTGGATTCATAAAAACTCATAAAATTCGCTTGATCAATTTTCTACGTATTATTGTAGGATCCCGTTATCTAAAATGTTATTGCAGTTCAAACGCGTTCAGAAAGTAACGCATTATTTACGTGTCGCATAAGATAATTGCTATCACTAAATTTTAGTCGTCATGTGAAAAGAATTCTGTCCCTTGGTCGTAACTTGAAAATTACGCATTTGGTAATTGATAATTGAACAGTAAAATAAATGATCAGTAATGTTAAGCATTTTCTACCTCTAGTTATCTAACGATGAAATGCCAATAGATATCCCAACCAACGACTCGCGTAGTCTCTATGAATTACGCTGTTCGCTGATGTACTTAATACCTATTAGGCCTATTCTCAATTAGTTTATTATAGGTATATTGATTACTAATTATGTTGTAAACAAACTCATTGAATTATGTGTTAACCTTTGACCTTTCATTGATCAAATGAATGGGTCATTGGGTCTTATTTCATGTGAAGTGGTTTATTACTGAAATATATGAATGCTTTGAACATTGAAATTGTGTATTGCGCATTGAAATGCGTTGTGTATTTATCGAAACTGATTGATGGAATGATGGACTTTTTATTTATATACTCGGATCAGGGTGCCTAGACTCGAAACTTGTCGAAAAATTAGAATGTGAAAATTATCCCACTCCATTTCTGCATGTGACCATTTCACTGTTTTCTCAACGGCCCCATTAACAGCTAGGTTATTTGGGGGTACAAGTGAAAAGGTTACAATGAAACAATGAGATAAAAATAAGCCAAATCTTTTAAAAGATACCTGCTACCACCGTACGATCTTATGTGGATTCTGAGATTATCAAATATGTTCTATAAAAAATTATTTGAAAATAGTATGTTGCTCTCATCTCTAGAGGATATAAAAGCATGATAGGTAAAAGAGACATCAAGTTAATACATTTATTAATCAAGACAACAATATACAATCAATTTATGCTAGATCTACATCAATATTTTCATCTCTAGTAATGTCATGTTACAAATGAGGTGTACATTTATATTTGAATATGATTTAAAAAGTGGAATCTGCATTCATATTTCTATCAGTGAACACAGGGGCCTAGCAACAAGGCTCAACTTCGATAAGTAAGGTTAAAAGTACAAATCACAACACTTCACTGGTCTACTGGTAAATGAAATACCGCAAGTAAAATAATAATTACGGTACGAAAGGAAATGGAAACCACAAAACTATTGCTATGAAACAAGAGTGTGCTTTAGCTACGATTATAGTTGGCATAACAACCCCACCAACTAGATTATTTTTGGGTACAAAATAGCGGATGATAGATGAATGACGTATGCAAAACCAGATGGCTTATTCGGGACTCGAACCCAGTCCCACGCTCGGCTTGATTCGGTTTCTACAGCAGTGCTTTAGCTGAATGAGCCGTGGGAGGCGACATTGTGATGGGCTACCATCAAAACTATTGAGTATGATAAACACTTCCAACGACCGTCAATATGTTGCCGATACCCATAAAGATCTTATTGCGGTGGTTGGGCTAGGTCAGAAATATGAATTATCTAATCATGGAGTTGTATTACCTGCTGTAAAGACCTTGAGACAATATCTTGCTGGCCAAAATTTGATCGTGTATGGTGGGTACAAAACTTTCAATCAACCAAGTGTTGATAATTATTATTAGTTTGATTGAAAATAAGATTTTTTGAAATATAATAATAACACATTTTCTCTCTTGAGACCGAGGGGTTAACAACTCCTGAAATCCGGTGTACACTTGCCATGAAATCCCCTTGAAATCCGTATGAAATCTATTGAAATCACCTGAAATCAGGTGTACACCAAATTTGCGAGTTGGAAACCCCTCGCTTGAGACCTGTTTAATGAGAAAGCTCTGGATATGCTCTTTGCCAACATAAAATGTTATGAAATAATATGATAATTCAAATGACATTACATTCTCAGAATGTTATCAAGGTATGGCACGAGCAGACTTACTGAAATGCGCAAGCTATGGAAGCAAAAACTACCGACTCACAAGACGAGCCGATTTTACGCGGTGAAATGCAAAGCTGATCGAAGCATGCAAGCTCAAGGTACAAATAAGACTAATGACTATGTACACAAATATTATAGTAGCTTTGAGAATATATGAAGCTCTTACGCACTATCTAGCGGCAAAGCGTGAATTACGGATTTCAAGAAGGAAGTTCCTATGATACGTAGAAAAACTTTGGATAAATAATGGAAATAGAAATATTTGATCATCTAGAAGGCTGAAAATTTTGATAAAAACAACTAATAATCTCTTTTGGACAGTTAGAAACGTGAGCTTTTTAGTTTTTGCACCGGTTTTATGTCTCGAGATTTATTAGTCGAAGGCGCTGCCGCTAGCTTCGGGATCAGCATTCACCGCCACTCATTTCATATACTATTGCTACTAATATATTTGATGTACATATACGGACTAAATCCTAATGCTGTGTTTTCATGACCGCAAATCGCTTTCGTGACGCGAATTTCTTAACAGACATCTTGAGGAATCAACGAATCGATGAAGAGCGCAACTTTGGCAACAAAAGTTGAACAAACCTCAACAATTTTGGCGGAAGCTTCCGCTAAAATTCAAGGTAAATTTTGGCCAATGATCGCTTCCGCAGAGCTCTGATTCTCCGAAGCGAATATTTCAAAAACGGCAAGAAATTCACAGTCACGGAAGCACAAAATAAATCTATATTTTCCTACATAAACGGACAATATGTACTACTAGCTCAATATATTACTGGGCTGGTTCAACAAGGGAAAGGAACATTATTACTCAAGGTTTTTTAAATCCTAATTGTACATTATTCTGTATTATTAGTTACTATTGTTATTGTTTGTTCAATAATCCCACTACCAGGTGGGATATTTGGGGATATCAATCAACGAGTGATGGATGAATGTCTCGAAGCTACACTCACTTCGGTTTAGGTTTCATATCACTGTTTTGATCGACTTGGTTTAATGAAGCCCGTTTTTCAATGGTTTATTAAAGACTCCGTTAGCCTAATCGACTGGTTAGTCATCAACATAATTAAGGTAAACAAAGAACATAACAAGTTAACAGTCGCTCAACTAGCAAACCACTGGAAAACCTACAAGGCCGACACGTTGATTGAATAGAGCGAAAGGTTGACTGCAATTGATGAGCACAAGACGCATTGCAAATCACCTGGTTGGAACGGATTCCAACTGACTCATATAAAAATACTACTAAATGTTCGGATTGCAATAATTGAACAGGACCCACGTGATCCGATTCGGCCAATAGGATACTGCCAAATAAACAGCTGATTTCAATGTCAATAACTTTATAGTGGCAATATCGGAAGACCGTGCCTGAGAACCATTCAATCAACCAGGCCATATAGTATGTGTGTAATTGGTCAATTGACTGGTTGGAGTGACCTTGAGGAACGAGATGTCTACGTTCATTCGATACCATTTGTGGTATAATACGGGCTTGAACAAGTCTTGGTGGTCACTCATTCGTGTTTTCTCGTGAATGGCAAGTGGATACGTGTGACGTAGAAAGACCACGGGAATAGGAATTGTACGGCAGTATAACATACAATACAATACACATCAATATACATATAATTATATTGTATTGAATAATTACATCAAAACTTTAGATGATAGTGTTGTTAAAAAAGGGTTTTAGAATTAGGGGCAGAAGTTTGGATTGATAATATCTTCACATATCAGTTAGGAAGGTGTTAGTATTTAAATTGAAAATATCTGCACATTGAATTTAAATCTAGCATACGCCTAAAATCAATTTTAATCAACAATCGTTGTCAATGAATAAATTTGTTGGCATGGGAGAACTTTCAAGGAATTAATAATCAAAAACATACAATGCCTTGAACGATGAAAATCTATCTTTGTTATGTTAAGAATAGGGATGACATAGTACATCTTTCACCTGCTTTTTAGAATTGCAACAAATGAAATCATCGAAACCGTTTTTTTTTCACACGTTTTTTCAACGAAATCACTTATTTCCTGATTAAATTAAGTTCATTTGAGATAGAAAACGAGAGAAAACTTTGCCACGGGCATTGTACATGTAAGAAACCGCAGATCGGTGCCTCACTGATTGTATTGGTTTGCTGTCGACGCTCGATCGTCAAGTAGCCATCTTCTATGGACGTTCAGCCGTTCCGAGATTGACGAACGGTCGTTTCATGCAGAGCAGTGAACACAGTTACGTACATTTACCGGCATAATTAAAATCATTTTGTTTTCTTCGATATAACCAATTTTCAAACCATTTGAAATCTACTGCTTGTACTTAAGATGTCATCCCTAGATGTGAATCATGATACTACATGAACATGATGCTACAATTTAGCAGTCAATTCAATTATTCAATCGATTACGTAACAATAAAAATAAGCATTTTGAACGTAGAAATAAAAGATGAGTATTGGACGGTATTAACATTAGAACACGTATCAAGAATTCTTAGATGAAACTATCACTAAATACGAGTCATTTTCACATCAAGATATCAATTCGATTTAGCAAAATTTAAGGTATCGGTACCAGTTGGTAGCACATGTGATGGCTTGAACTACAGTAGGCATAGCCCCCTCATTAATTCAAACGCTAATTGGTTCAAATTTTGTTGTGATTCAAACAATAGTTCTGATCCCTACAGTTTTGTCCCATAACCTCAATGTAGAATATCGCCATAATTCAAACTTTTAAAATTCAAAATGGGTAGGCCTATTACTGAGTCCATTGAATTACATATTGAAAAGGGTACAACTACTGTAATGGCTCAATACACGGATTACAGCTTTCTGCTAAGGATTTGCTGGAACCGTACAGGACACTTGTAAGAAAGGGCTGCCACACACTGAAATAACAAAAAAATTAACGCCACAATAAATCCGGAAATGTTATGACAAGACGGCACACTTTGATTACGAATATTCAAACGTCGAGCGATACAAACCCATTTCATCAAATAAAACTGATAATCAGCTGTTGGGATTAGGTATAGGTTGGAAACGTCTTGCTGTGATATTAAGACTTGACCATAATTAATTTCTTTCGATGTATAAAAAAATTCTCCTATCAATTTAGGCATTTCCAGTAACGATTTAAATGACTTCAATTACCAAAGGCGAGACCGTTGATATTGTTACGTACAGCATTTATCAAGAGGGATTGGGAGTCGATTTAGCTTAATATATTTTTTCGTTGATAACTTTCGAACGGTATGAGATATCAACCCTCTAATATGGGGGAAACACAGATAATTTTAATCCCATCAAGATTGTATTCAAGTTAAAACCATTGAACTCATGATCGTCAAACGTAAACACCTCGATGATAGTTTGCTAAATCAACTCCCAATGCCCTCTTTAAAAAAAGCTGTATGACTGACCACTGAATGTCACTAGAAGTGTATCCCTCGCAGATAGCTTTAACCCTAGTTTAAAAAAGCCGCACATTTCTTACGTGGTGCGGGAAGCCTGCCGGAAAATAACATATAAGCACATTACGTTGAATGTTGACATTAAATTTACAGAGAATTTTATTGAAATAATTACGTATTTGTTTTAGGTTCTCTTCCGTTTTAGATTTCCCGTCGTAATGGGACTCGCCGATTTCGTCGACGTAGAATCGGTGATGGAGCCGCGGGTCGATCGTTTCGAATTGCCAGACGTCGACAATTCTTTCACTCGATCCTTTCTCAGTTCCGATTTCTCCTCTTTCACGGCCGGTTCCTTTTTCGTCGACGGCGTTCGTGATTTCGGCGTCGATTTTGTGTCCTTCTCGGAATGGCTCTGCCTCCTCTCCTTTGGGGTCGACGTAGGGGTCGATTTCGAATCTTTTTTATTGTCTTTAATATTACTACTTCGTTTGTCTTGCGGGGTGCTAGGTCTGTTTCGTTTCGACGGTGGTGGCGGTGCTGCGGCTGGGGATTCCTTTTCTTCCTTCTTCACTTCCTTCGGTTCCTTCACGATTTCGGGGACTGGTTCTGGTTTCGTGATCTCCTTGTCTTTCTTGATATCTTTCATGCCCTTGTACACTTGCAGCTCACGTTTCAGTTCTCGTTTGGTTTCCGCGACGGTTTCTGGCGGCGGCGGCGGAGGAGGAACTACTTCTGCCAGCAGATCTATTTCCTGAGGTGTAGGCTTTTCTTTCATTAGGTCTAAGAATTCTTCGTCAGGTAAGGTGAATTCGAGTTCGTCGTTCGGGAATGGTATGCTTTCAACTTCGTGCTGCAAACAATAAATTAAGAGTTCATAGGCCTATCATTCATAAAATCAATCATAGCCTGCTATCAAGTATTTAGTTTTTACTATAATTACCAATAGGCTTACTTAAAACTAGGGTTGCCTCTGATTTTTCAATATTTTCAGTATTTCAAGCTTTCGATAATTGGAATATTCAATATTCGAATAATTTGATATCGAAACAATGATCCATGTCGATATAAAAAATTGTGAATAAATATAATATTTGTATTGTATGTGAAGTTTTTATAGACAATCAGTCAGATTAACGACACTGAATGCCCTATGGAGCTAGCTACGTTTATTCGCTTGGTACTATTCTGTTTCCTAACCATAAAAGTACTTCTTTACATATCTTCGATACCATATCGATTGAAAATTTCAATATTTTGATCAATTTACGATTGAAATTTTGTTATCTTTTTTATTTGTTCTAGTGAACAACAAATAGCAACCTTAAGTCCTAATTAAAACTTGAAGAGAAAATAATAGCAATAGATTACCAGTCTTTCCATATTGTACATTGTATCCAAGCGATCCCAGACAATTTGTGAATCTATATCTCTGTTCAATGATGCTTGGAATTTATCCAAGATACACAACATTTCAAAATGTCTGTTCACTCCTGAAACAAACAATCATCTGAGTTAGTATGAGCTCTTGCCGTTCTACGTTGGTAGGCTTGCTTCTGTAAAGGCTTGCACTGAAAATAGAGTAGCAGCTAGTGATGTTAAAGGACATCACAACCACGAAACTAATTTTTAAAAAATAATGACAATACCGTATTTAATTCCATTATTTTAGATAAAAATAGAAATCATCATCTTAATTTCAGAAATAGGCCTAATCAATTTAAATTCCTCCTCCAGGAACCGGCCCTTTTTCCGAGTCGTGACGTAGACACTACTCGATTACCATGTTTATATTTCCATACAGAATCGGTAATGCCTCTCTGAAGTATGAAAAAATTGATTACCGGTACAATTTCTGAAATTGAGATGATGATTTCTAGTTTTCTCTAAAATTAGGGAAATAAATACCGTCATTATTAATTAAAATCTAGTTTTAGGGTTGTGGTGTACTTTAAAATAAGTTACGGTAGGCTGTGATCATATCGGAAAGTTCTACAATTCAGCTTATGGGCCTACTACGGGAAGAACGATCTCGCTGATAGAGCAATCTACGCATAGGCTAGGCTTCAAGTTGTTTCCTTACTGCGGTAGTGGTACTTGTAATGGTACCCGTAATGGGCCGAATAAAGAGAAAGCTGTCCGCATAAGTGAAATGGAAACTTCCTGGCTTCTCTTTTTAGTGTGCGCTCCGCAGATCAAGTTTACGGAAGTTTTACTTTCTAAAATGCGAATTGCGTGTCTGTAGTCAAAAGCACTTTAGAGAAAAAGACTCCTAAAACCATGCCACATTGCCCAAGCCTAATCCCACAGATCTCTTCCAAATACCTTAGATAACGTCAATTTCAAACCACCTACAGGAATTGGTGAGTAACTTGTAAGACAAATGTGCGCTGGGTAGTATGGTCTAGCACGGAACGATAAGAGCAAACCCAGGTTATTCTACCTCACCGAGTTCTTGATACGTGAGAAGTATCTACGAATAACTAATTGCGCATTGACTTTTGACAGTTGTTGGAAAATTGTAATAGGCAGATCGTTAAAATAAACTTCAATTCTTTATTTAATCGTACGCATGAAACAAGATACAAATCTAGCCTACTTATACAAATATTTAGAATGTGCCATGCAGCCCACAGGAATGCATATTGGGAGACGACTACCGAGGGTTCACTCTGATGCTCTGGAATACAAAGTGGTACTTTTGCTCGATGCAAACATGCGCATCGACTTTCAGATTATTGACAAAGGGGCCAGGCACTACACAATATTAGATGGAAAGGATTATGGACTAGGTACAGATAGAGCATTAGCCTTATAACGAATCTGGTTTGGTGAATATAGAATGTCATTGATATGGATGCCATACACAATATTAGATGGAAAGGATTATGGACTAGGTACAGATAGAGCATTAGCCTTATAACGAATCTGGTTTGGTGAATATAGAATGTCATTGATATGGATGCACGACTAGATCTTAGGGGTATGCCCCAAAATGATGTGCCAATGTAGGAAAGCCTATAGCAGGCCTACACCATTGAATGTACAAATTCAATGCCTACACTACCATCAACAAGTAGGCTAGAGGGCCTAATAGGCTACAACCCATTATTGCCCCAGTTAGAGTTTACTACACTTAATGTTAATTACCAGGAACAACAATTAAACTTACCAACTGGTTTATGACCCGTCATTGCTGTTAGAAATAAAACTTCATTGTCAACACTCCAATCAAATCCATCGGTGCTAGATCTAGGAACAGGTAGGCCTACCTTGGGAACCGGTACATTTTGTTGTTTCGTTACCCCTTGCCTATTTACAGATACCTCTTCACTTTCTATTCGCTTTTCTTCGAGACGTTCTTTACCTAACTTTGCTTTTTTCATTGGAGTTTCATTCACATTCTCATCATCCTCTGCTTTTGATATTCTTGCCGGTTTCTGAGATTTCAATAGTGAATGCAGCGCCATTTTTCTTTCGTGTTTACTATTCAAGCACTCTATTCTGGAGCACTGTACCAACGTAACAAAATGAAAGTTACTGTTGAAAACAGCTGAGTTGTTTCGTGCGACGGCTTTCCGCCAAATATTGAAATTTCGTGGTAGCCGCATGAACGCATGGGGGTGTAAAATTATCTGATCTCAGACAATAAATCGTTTGAAGTGTGGTGTGCCATGACAATTCGCAGAAAGCGACAGAAACTTGATGAAATGAATACGCAACAATTGTTACAGGTAAGCTGTAAGTTATCACGATTGATTCTGTAAGTTGCCTGTACGTGCCTATTGGGGGTTTACAGAAAATATTTACGCACATACACACGCATTACGTTTACATATTACTCATAGTACACTTAATTAATAGTACAAGCATTATTAATTACTTATTAGTATTCAATATTTTTGCCACAGCAAACATTTTATCTAGTCTTCTTTTCTTGGAGATCCAATGACCAAATGTCTTAGCCCTAAGTGCGTAATTTTCACAGGTGTTGATAATAGGTATTGGCGGTTCACCCTTTCACAACGGGTTTTCGTAACAATACTAGTAAGATGAAAATAGAACTACAAATCTGTATAGTATTGTTGATATATTTAGAGCTTTCGTGATAAAGAAAAAATCATTCTAGGTCAACAAATTCTCCGCTCATTATTCGTGTGATAATGCACACCTGTTTGGTTCGAAGGTTATTCCAAATGTACAAGACTGGATTGCAAACTCGGGCTCATTCATATATTTTGATCATTTATTTTGTTCGTAAATGCAAATATGTCGATATTCAGTTTTTTTAGTACAGAATTATCTGTGATACAGGCATAGACCAATAATTATACTGCCTTCTTTACTCTATGTGATACAGGTTACACCAAAGACCCTAGTCAGATGTCTGTGCTCACACACTAAAAGTGTTCTATTTTTTTCTGTTTGACGGTTTCAAAAGACAATGTAACGAAAGGGTATCTTAGTGTGCCTATGTTACACGAATTTTCAGTTCTCGATTCGTTTGACAACACCGAACTTGGGGCTCGCATTACCTCAAAAGTCAAAAACTTGAATCTTCAAAAACAATTTACTCAACTCTCAAGGTAATTACACATTTACAATTTTCGATTGCAAACTCCGGTTCCAATACAGTGAGACAAAGCTTGTTAGTGTTAGTGTTGGTCTATGTTTATTTTTCTGAGCCCATAGGCCATAGCGGGTCAAACTCATACATGTAAACAAAGTCTGATATTTACCAAAATATAACATGCGATTTATATATAATATGTCTTCCTTTTAGTTTGTCTGGGAAAATCGGAGATGATTATAATGCGATATGAGTATGACCTTCATCCACCCTTTTGCTGTCATTAACAATAATTAATTGCTTTCTAATTGTCATAATACAACATGAATTGTTTAGCAAACAATGAGTGGATGATAAGAATTGAGCAGGGATGTAGACACATGTAGTCCAAAGAGAAGTACCAGGGTGCTTGATTTTTGGTAAATCGATGGGCGAGGGGGGCAATTTTTTTAGGATTCATTTTGTAAGTTTTACACGAGGGGCTAACAACTCCTGAAATCCGGGGTGCACTTGTCATGAAATCCCATTGAATTGAAATCCCCTTGAAATCCCTGAAATCACCTGAAATCAGGTGTACACCAAATTTGCGAGTTGTAAGCGACCTTGAAGTAGTCCTATTTTCAAGGGACGTTCAACAATAACAATTGGATATCCAGTTTAATTCTATAGCTTTGATTTTGGGAGCAACAGCAAGTGCATAAACTAGATTCTAATTTGAAGCTAAATCTGTTCCAATAGGCCTATTTCATATTTCAAATATATTTCCAACAAATATACTCGTGACTAAGTCCTCATAACTAACTTGCATAATTGCAAGTTAGTTGGGGGATGGGGGGGGGGGGGGTAATAAACCTTCCAAGGAATACAAATTCCCGTATGTTCTATGTCTGAATTGTATGTAAAGCGTATTCAAATTATAATTGTAAAAAAATTAACTTTTGCCACGATGAACAAACTTTTGATTTCACGTCAGAAACTTAAGTCAGGACGGGCGTGGGTTCGAGTCCCGCATAAGGCATGGGTTTTTGTGAACGTCCTCTCACGTATCGTCACGTCATAGTTTCATAATCACCTGCTCATTCGTACCCCCGTATAGCTGTGGTTGGGTCGTTATGAGCAAACAATAATTTTGATTTCAAACTTCTTTTAAGAAAAATAAAAATGTGTTGAACAAGCTATAATTATTAAATGTAATTGGTAACCAAGGGTAATAACAGAAAATAATCCATCAATTATCGCTTGATGAACAAATTTATTATTCATAAAACCATCGTGAAGGTCAGACTTTACGAATAACATAAACTAGTGGATTAAGCGATAACCAGCGGATTAACGTTTTATTACTCTTGTTATAAACTGCTTCTTGACGTTCAGAGAAGCATCTTATAAAATACTGGTGATCCAAAATAAACAGTTACATTAGGTTCCATGTTATTTTTGTTCGTGGTGAGTGAGGTGAAATTAGTTTTTGAAAATATTTTGGGTGGATTGCAAGAACGAAGTTTAACCCCGGTCTACTTTAGACGCCGTCTAAGAATATCTTGTTTTACTACGTCATAAAAATGATATTTCCAAATGTGTTTTCACAAAATTTATCTCACTCATATTGAGTAGGCCTACAATAATTATTGTCCACACTTGATGACAATGTTAACTAATTCCTCATCTTGCACTGATAATGGTATATGAGCAATTACATTCAGTAAAATAAAATCCCCTAGCGGGAACTCTTCTCCCTCAGCGAGCTGGATCCGTGTTAATTGGGGAACAATCATTTTGTATCCAGTTTCGAGGGAGAAGATACCAACTGTAGAATCTACACTGTAGCTAAAATCTGTACCTAAAATCAACTGTACCTAAAATCAACTGTACTAAAACTAAATCGATTTAAAAACCAACTGACCTAAAAACTAACTGACCTAATCTCCTACTTCTTGTGCAACATGAATATACATAAGTTAAAGTGGGAGATTTGGCTCCTCCGCTTCAGATTTGACACAAACCCTTCCCATTATTGATCATCAGTAAAAACCCTATAAAACATTTAACGGATGGTATAACAATTTGTGAAGGGAGGAGTATAGCCAAACCCTCCCCCCCAATTTTACTTCTGTACAGGTTGCTCAAGAGATGAAAGTCAGGGTCAGCTGGTTTTTAGTACAGTCGGTAGATTCTTAGGTCAGTCGAGTTTGAGGAGAGTTGATTTTTAGTACAGTTGACCAATTCCCGTTTCGATGTATTGGTACAAAAATCTGAAACACAACTTGAATTATTTTAATTATCGAATGTTGAATCTGAAAAGATGCCAGTCAGAGGCGGCGGAGCCCTAACATTATTGAGGGGTCAAGATTGAATAAGTAAGTTAGTTGAGTGTAAGGGTTTGAAGGCGCGTCGACAGCGAGGTCATTTTGCGCCCATGTTCTTGTCCGTGTACTTTGCCATAGTTGTCAACGTTTGCGGATGTTTCAAGCATATGGAGGGAGCGGGATAGAAAGAGCTAGAAAAGTAAGATAAGATGAAATAAATAAAAGAAGACGATAGATGAAGAGAAAAGTGACGAGAAAACGAAATAAAATAAAATACAAACGCAAGGTTCAGTACTCCCTCAATACACTCGAGGCTTCCACTCGACCGTCCCGGTCCGAACTTGGTCTGGACCCTCACTCCAGACCATATCGCCATGGGTAACCCTGCTGGGAGCAAATAAATTGCTCCCGGCGACAGCTCTGGAGATCATTGGGTCACGAAAGCCCCCACTCCACGTCAAGGTGTCCGGATCCTTCGATATGAAGTTGTCAAGTCATAGAAATGATGCGGGGTGTGAGGGGGGGGCAGTGGCAGGCACGTACTGGCCATTAGGCCACACCGGCCATTGGGCCCCCAATCGGTAGGCCCCCACAGTTATCAGGATTCTTTTCTTACATATTCACGTAATTAGCCTTCTTACCACTCTAAAGAATCTATGTATTCAAGAAATTTCGTGTAGTTTCCAAAACCCATAGAATCGAATTGAAAAACATAAAATTTCGAAAAATTTACCTGCGGGACTTAATTCTCTCCTCCCTTGCATTCACTTTCACTATGCACTGCACACTTAGTTTTGAGTGCTCACAATTGAGTCCTTACCCGGAGCGCTAAAGTGACACAGGACGACCATGCAGTTGCAATAACTGTGATGGGCAAATATCAGTTGGGCACCTCTAGTTCTATAAGAAAACACATCTTTTGCATCCTAATCTTATTTGAAACACGTTGAACCATATTTAAAAGTGTGTAATTACGAAAAATTCCTTGCGGGGCCAGAAGGGGGCTTGCCCCCCGTTGGTCACAACTTCGCGGAAACGGGTCGATAGTTGGGGGGGGGGGGGTTCAAACGACCCCCTGACCACCCCCGGCTCCGCCGCCCATTTTTACCACCACAACAAACTCGTTCCAGTGATTGTGAGCTGTAGGCCTACTAACATCCATTGGACAATTATTACCAACTCAGGGCTACCACCTGGTGGGAGGTTTTTGTAATTAAAAACTAATAGGAATGTATTATCGTAACAGTCGGTAAATGTGATCGCGAGATTTAAGTACCAAATAATTGCGTTTTTTTCTCGCTGCCTAATTACGTTTCGTGTCTGCGTTTATACTGTAGCCTGCTCTTTAAGGTGGTTCAACCGGCCAACCCAGCCACTGCATGCTACATTAACACAAATAATTAAGATGGCATGGCAGTAGATTTAGTGAAATATCAGCATTTTGGGGAGAAAAATGTCGAAAAAAAAAGAAAATAGTTTCAATCTTCTTTTATAATCTTTATATTTTTTCATCTTTTTTTATTTCAAATCTTTTTCTTCCATTTATTATATTCTAATTTATTTAGTGTTCAATTTGATTTTAAATTTATTGTATTGTATAATTGTACCAGATCCTATATGAAATATTGATCTATAAAAATTGCAAAGCAAGATCTACTTTGCGAAATAGGAAAGCATCTCCGTTCCTGCCGCCGTGCAGGAACGGAGATTCACAACGAGATTGGGTGTAACGACGAAATGTTCGTCTCGTCAATACCTATCTGCTGGTACCAAACCGGTCTCGATCCGACTCGCCGTTCTCTCGTTATCGCTCTTAACCTAAGTTGGGCCATTGATTTTTGCAACTTCGGTCGATCGTGATTTGGCTCTCACGAGAGAACCTGACATCAGATACGGACGCAACTGGCACCACGCATGTAGTCTGTGACCATGTATACACCACTGCGTATCCAGTGTCGATATAAAATTTCGTTCCCCGACAATCACGATTTGGAGCTCGCTTATGGGGAATACAATGTTGAAAAAATGACTAATGACTGTGTGGTTTTTTGCTCTAGTACAAAATCTAATCATGCGATCCGAAAGAAACTTCGATAGGTAGGTGTATTTAATGAACCTCTATCTTCCACCGTTGACCCGGTGTTGATCCAACAATTCGTTCTCTGGCAATCGCGTATTAAATGTCCCTAATGGGAAACAATGTTAAATTTTTGTTCCTGCCGCCGTGCAGGAACGGAGATTCACATCGGGATGAGTGTAACGACGAAATGTTCGTCTCGTCAATACCTATCTGCTGGTACCAAACCGGTCTCGATCCGCCTCGCCGTTCTCTCGTTATCGCTCTTAACCCAAGTTGGGCCATTGATTTTTGCAAGTTCGGTCGATCGTGATTTGGCTCTCACGAGAGAACCTGACATCAGATACGGACGCAACTGGCACCACGCATGTAGTCTGTGACCATGTATCCACCACTGCGTATCCAGTGTCGATATAAAATTTCGTTCCCCGACAATCACGATTTGGAGCTCGCTTATGGGGAATACAATGTTGAAAAAATGACAAATGACAGTGTGGTTTTTTGCTCTAGTACAAAATCTAACTATGCGATCCGGGAGAAACTTCGGTAGAAAGGTGTATTTAATGAACCTCAATCTGCCACCGTTGACCCGGTGTCGATCCAACAATTCGTTCTCGGGCAATCGCGTATTAAATGTCCCTAATGGGAAACAATGTTAAATTTTTGTTCCTGCCGCCGTGCAGGAACGGAGATTCACAACGAGATGGGTGTAATGACGAAATGTTCGTCTCGTCAATACCTATCTGCTGGTACCAAACCGGTCTCGATCCGCCTCGCCGTTCTCTCGTTATCGCTCTTAACCCAAGTTGGGCCATTGATTTTTGCAAGTTCGGTCGATCGTGATTTGGCTCTCACGAGAGAACCTGACATCAGATACGGACGCAACTGGCACCACGCATGTAGTCTGTGACCATGTATCCACCACTGCGTATCCAGTGTCGATATAAAATTTCGTTCCCCGACAATCACGATTTGGAGCTCGCTTATGGGGAATACAATGTTGAAAAAATGACAAAATACAGTGTGGTTTTTTGCTCTAGTACAAAATCTAGACATATCGATCCGAAAGAAACTTCGGATAGTAAGGTGTATTTAATGAACCTCTATCTGCCACCGTTGACCCGGTGTCGATCCAACAATTCGTTCTCTGGCAATCGCGAATCAAATGTCCCTAATGGGAAACAATGTTGAATTTTTGTTCCTGCCGCCGTGCAGGAACGGAGATTCACAACGAGATGGGTGTAACGACGAAATGTTCGTCTCGTCAATACCTATCTGCTGGTACCAACCCGGTCTCGATCCGACTCGCCGTTCTCTCGTTATCGCTCTTAACCTAAGTTGGGCCATTGATTTTTGCAACTTCGGTCGATCGTGATTTGGCTCTCACGAGAGAACCTGACATCAGATACGGACGCAACTGGCACCACGCATGTAGTCTGTGACCATGTATCCACCACTGCGTATCCAGTGTCGATATAAAATTTCGTTCCCCGACAATCACGATTTGGAGCTCGCTTATGGGGAATACAATGTTGAAAAAATGACAAATGACAGTGTGGTTTTTTGCTCTAGTACAAAATCTAACTATGCGATCCGGGAGAAACTTCGGTAGAAAGGTGTATTTAATGAACCTCTATCTGCCACCGTTGACCCGGTGTCGATCCAACAATTCGTTCTCGGGCAATCGCGTATTAAATGTCCCTAATGGAAAACAATGTTAAATTTTTGTTCCTGCCGCCGTGCAGGAACGGAGATTCAAAACGAGATGGGTGTAACGACGAAATGTTCGTCTCGTCAATACCTATCTGCTGGTACCAACCCGGTCTCGATCCGACTCGCCGTTCTCTCGTTATCGCTCTTAACCCAAGTTGGGCCATTGATTTTTGCAAGTTCGGTCGATCGTGATTTGGCTCTCACGAGAGAACCTGTCATCAGATACGGACGCAACTGGCACCACGCATGTAGTCTGTGACCATGTATCCACCACTGCGTATCCAGTGTCGATGTATAATTTCGTTCCCCGACAGTCACGATTTGAAGTTCGCTTATGGGGAATACAATGTTGAAAAAAAGACATTTTGACAGTGTGGATTTTTGCTCTAGTACAAAATCTAACCATGCGATCCGAAAGAAACTTCGATAGGTAGGTGTATTTAATGAACCTCTATCTGCCACCGTTGACCCGGTGTCGATCCAACAATTCGTTCTCTGGCAATCGCGAATCAAATGTCCCTAATGGGAAACAATGTTAAATTTTTGTTCCTGCCGCCGTGCAGGAACGGAGATTCACAACGAGATGGGTGTAACGACGAAATGTTCGTCTCGTCAATACCTATCTGCTGGTACCGAACCGGTCTCGATCCGACTCGCCGTTCTCTCGTTATCGCTCTTAACCCAAGTTGGGCCATTGATTTTTGCAAGTTCGGTCGATCGTGATTTGACTCTCACGAGAGAACCTGACATCAGATACGGACGCAACTGGCACCACGCATGTAGTCTGTGACCATGTATCCACCACTGCGTATCCAGTGTCGATATAAAATTTCGTTCCCCGACAATCACGATTTGGAGCTCGCTTATGGGGAATACAATGTTGAAAAAATGACAAAATACAGTGTGGTTTTTTGTTCTAGTACAAAATCTAGCAATACGATCCGAAAGAAACTTCGGTAGGAAGGTGTATTTAATGAACCTCTATCTGCCACCGTTGACCCGGTGTCGATCCAACAATTCGTTCTCGGGCAATCGCGTATTAAATGTCCCTAATGGGAAACAATGTTAAATTTTTGTTCCTGCCGCCGTGCAGGAACAGAGATTCACAACGAGATGGGTGTAACGACGAAATGTTCGTCTCGTCAATACCTATCTGCTGGTACCAAACCGGTCTCGATCCGACTCGCCGTTCTCTCGTTATCGCTCTTAACCCAAGTTGGGCCATTGATTTTTGCAAGTTCGGTCGATCGTGATTTGGCTCTCACGAGAGAACCTGACATCAGATACGGACGCAACTGGCACCACGCATGTAGTCTGTGACCATGTATACACCACTGCGTATCCAGTGTCGATATAAAATTTCGTTCCCCGACAATCACTATTTGGAGCTCGCTTATGGGGAATACAATGTTGAAAAAATGACAAATGACAGTGTGGTTTTTTGCTCTAGTACAAAATCTAACCATGCGATCCGAAAGAAACTTCGATAGGTAGGTGTATTTAATGAACCTCTATCTGCCACCGTAAACCCGGTGTCGATCCAACAATTCGTTCTCGGGCAATCGCGTATCAAATGTCCCCAATGGGAAACAATGTTAAAATTTTGTTCCTGCCGCCGTGCAGGAACGGAGATTCACAACGAGATGGGTGTAACGACGAAATGTTCGTCTCGTCAATACCTATCTGCTGGTACCAACCCGGTCTCGATCCGACTCGCCGTTCTCTCGTTATCGCTCTTAACCTAAGTTGGGCCATTGATTTTTGCAAGTTCGGTCGATCGTGATTTGACTCTCACGAGAGAACCTGACATCAGATACGGACGCAACTGGCACCACGCATGTAGTCTGTGACCATGTATCCACCACTGCGTATCCAGTGTCGATATAAAATTTCGTTCCCCGACAATCACGATTTGGAGCTCGCTTATGGGGAATACAATGTTGAAAAAATGACAAAATACAGTGTGGTTTTTTGCTCTAGTACAAAATCTAATCATGCGATCCGAAAGAAATTTCGATAGGTAGGTGTATTTAATGAACCTCTATCTTCCCCCGTAAACCCGGTGTCGATCCAACAATTCGTTCTCGGGCAATCGCGTATTAAATGTCCCTAATGGGAAACAATGTTAAATTTTTGTTCCTGCCGCCGTGCAGGAACGGAGATTCACAACGAGATGGGTGTAACGACGAAATGTTCGTCTCGTCAATACCTATCTGCTGGTACCAAACCGGTCTCGATCCGACTCGCCGTTCTCTCGTTATCGCTCTTAACCCAAGTTGGGCCATTGATTTTTGCAAGTGCGGTCGATCGTGATTTGGCTCTCACGAGAGAACCTGACATCAGATACGGACGCAACTGGCACCACGCATGTAGTCTGTGACCATGTATCCACCACTGCGTATCCAGTGTCGATATAAAATTTCGTTCCCCGACAATCACGATTTGGAGCTCGCTTATGGGGAATACAATGTTGAAAAAATGACAAATGACAGTGTGGTTTTTTGCTCTGGTACAAAATCTAACTATGCGATCCGGGAGAAACTTTGCTGGGAAGGTGTATTTAATGAACCTCTATCTGCCACCGTTGACCCGGTGTCGATCCAACAATTCGTTCTCGGGCAATCGCGTATCAAATGTCCCTAATGGGAAACAATGTTAAATTTTTGTTCCTGCCACCGTGCAGGAACGGAGATTCACAACGAGATGGGTGTAACGACGAAATGTTCGTCTCGTCAATACCTATCTGCTGGTACCAAACCGGTCTCGATCCGCCTCGCCGTTCTCTCGTTATCGCTCTTTACCTGTTTTAGGCCATTGAATCACTTCAAAAATACCATATTTCAAAAAATTCCCTGCGGGGCTTTGGTGGGGAGGGGTAAATCGCGAATTGGCTAATAAATCTGCATTATTCAATTTTTGAAAATAACTTCGAAAATATACATATTGATTCAATTATTTGCCTCAAAAATTGCTCGTCAATTGACAAAATCACTTCATTAATAGTACAAAAAATTCACTGTGGGGCTTCAGACCCCATTTTAGCACGCGTCTAGTGCCTAACCTGCGCCTTTCCTCCCCAAATACACAAATCCTAACGACGTCCCTGGAACAGACCCATCCAAACTAACCTCAACAAACAAACATTTTAAACTAATATAAACTAAAACCAATCCTAAACCTACTGCCAGACGAATAGTCACTTCGATTCGGTGTACACTGCAAACGATATTGATATGTTAGTATCGAATATAGGTCGGAATATATCGAAATTTTCAATTATACAACGTTACGGAAGTGAACACAAAAAATGCGAGATTGGAATTCATAAATCTTGGCCATTTACTATGGGTATATAATAGTAATAAGGAAGTGCGACCAAAAATTGTACATAACTGCTATAAGCTGTGTGTTTGACGGTGTGGGGCGGGGGGGGGGGGGGGGGGGGAGTCGGTATACGCTTAGATTTGCAACTTCGGTTTATTCATCATCTGGCAGCAAAACAAATTATTATTTTCTTCAAATACCCGAATATTTTACAGAAACCGTGCGAGTATTATTTCATTAGAATTTCAGGATTGTTTTGTTACTTTTAGTCTGTTTAGACCTAGTTTATTCTTATTTCTGTCATTTCCAATTTCTTCAACCCATTTCGATCATTGCTTTGATCTCGACTTTATCGAATATCATTCCAATTCGATATCGAATCGAATTTCTAGCCGCTCTCCGTAGCTCAGTCAACTAAGGCATAACTTTAACTACATGGCCACCATCGGGCTATGGTAAGTCCTGCATAAAATCGGTTTTTGTGTACGTTCTCTTGGCACATATTATCACTTTATGATTTCACTGTCACCTGCTCATCCATCCGTACCCCCAAATAACCTGGCTTTTAGTGGGGTCATTAAGCACGTAGGTACTGGGTGATGCTGGTACTGAAATGGATAAGCGATAGCTCGTCTAAAGAGCTGCAAGATGGTAATAAACCCTCTCAACTTCCAAGTCCATGGGAGTCGATTTGATGTAATATCAGTTGTTTGGTGGAAGCTTTGGAAGGGTATAAGATATTGAAATTCCGAAAAAAAAGAAACACAGATATTTTCAATACCTCCGTGATGGTGTAAGTGATAACTATTCATCTAGAATCGCCATCTAGAATCTAGAATTGTCACGCGTATACGGTTTAAAAATTAAAATACACATTTTCTAACCGAATACTCTTGACAATTACGCTATATGAGATAAATATAGTTATTACTTACACCATCTAGAGGGTATTGCAAATACCTTCCATGTATCCTCTTTATTAGAATTTCTATATCTCATCCCATTCAAAAGTTATCACAAAAAAATAACATTTCATTAAATCTATACCCAAGAACCGCGTTAAGTGAATTGTGTCTACCTCTTCCACTAGGCCGTGCGCAAGCGCAAGGTGAATGTACTATACCTATAAGCCATGAAAGGGTGGATAAACTTGTTTCAGACATTAGTTCCTGTCCTGTTCTCTCAGTCGGAAACTTTTTCTATCAACGTTTTTCATTTTTTTTTTATTATTGTTAATGCATGCTTGATTCACAGTATAATGACATATAATCGGTAATAAAATGTAAAATCTAATTGCTGATACGATAATTAGATGGATGCATGTTATTCGGAAAGACATTGCATACGGGATCATGTTGTAGTGTGTGATAATCTTGGCCTGTATGTATGTGGTGCGGATAAAGATCGACACACGTGAGAACTGAGTACATGGTTGTGGTGTGTATACAAATTAATGGACAGTAATATTCAGTGAAATTTGCATGTTAATGAAAAGAAGTATGTAGATGAAATTTGCATTGTAGGCTAATGAAAAGTACTGTGTGTATATGTTCAGGGGTGAATATCGGTGGTGCAGTGGCACAGGGGCCCAATGAGACCGGTGTTATTTGCTAAAATTTTAATTTATCCTTTTGAATGTGAACACCCCCAGATGGTTTCAAAATTCGCCGTCCTCCGAGCTATATTTCCTGAATAAGTGGTAGAATTTATACAATTCTATCACAAACCTCTAATTGTTTCACTATCTACCTTTTTTTTAAATGTCTTGCTTAACGACCCCACCAACAGCTACGTTATACGGGGATACGAATGAGCGGATGATAATGAAACGTTGAAGTGATGATAGGTGAAAGGACGTTTACAAACACTCATCCCTTATGAGGGACTCGAACCCACGCCCAATTGTGACTTCAGTTTCTACCGCTAGCCGTGAGCCCTCAGCAGTTCCTATATACCGCAGTTTCTACCTAACTATTGTTTGTTCTCGCACTCGTGGTCTCCTCTTTGTGTTGACAGTGTACTGTATCATGTCTTTCTTCTTCTCACGTGATTTATGATGAAACTGAAAGTAGCCTATGATTATTGACAGGCCTATTGCAGCTACAGGTAACACGCACACACGAGATCAAAAAATATCAGCGGATATTACATAACTTATATAACTATATAAAATCAGATCGAGCGAAGTTTCTCTCACTTTCATTCGTGTAGTTTTATTCATTTGATTTATAATATATAATCATTTGATATGTTTTTTTGCACTGTGATGATAAGTGAGATCTATTGGCATTAGTGTGTGATGGATGAGATGATATGGAGATGAGTTGAGTTATTGCATGAGCGAAGCGAAAACTAATTTCAACCGACTTGAATTTTTTTTTTGTTCGCGCTTCACAGATTGAACGAAAGTACAAATTCAGTTGAAACTTGGCGTATGCAAGTGTCATCATCTAGTTCAATACTGTGTAGTTTTGTGGCGCAATCGGTTGCACCACTTCGGAGGAAATGCTTTTTGTAATTTGTTAAAACCTCATATGAATAACCCGGAAGAGAAAATTTTGAAAAATCATTGCCTTCGAATAAATTAAAATTTGTATGAAATCATAATATAATAATGATACACATTATACCGAAGTGTCACATAAATCGGGTCAGCCGTTTTGATAAAAAAATATATAATGTGATTTTTTCATATCAATCAAAGCTATTAGGAAACGAAACCCATTAAAAATGTAAGCAACAGTTTATACCAATTAAAATTAAGAACAATTAAAATGAATGATGAATATAAAACAGGAAGGTAGTGACATAATTGTTAGGAACTCAGGGTGTATAAAGAGGTGTCAACAATGCCATGAAGGGTACATTCATGCAGATATTATCTAATGATTCATAAAATAATATAAAATTGATATATAATAGTATATAAAATTATAGTAATTAATCGTATTTTGTGCAATTAATTCTCAGAGATTTTATTAATCTCTATAAAAACCGGGATAAACCGACCAAACACAAACTTTTTTTTTGCCAAAACCAGAGCTGTTTGTTGGGTCAATAATCATCATCACAACACCACTTATCGCGTTTTCCTCTTTTATTCCATCATTTCACTTTCCTACTCAACAAACACTATTATTACTACTGTTATTGTTGTTGTTTGTTCTGTTCCACGGCTATGAATGGGTAATTGTACTTATATATACAAATGTGACCGTGAATTGTTTAGTTATGCCGTTTCATCAACCCATTCATGTCCTCACAATAGTCGCCCGATTAGCTGTGGTATCTACACTATAGTTCAGCAGTGAACAACTAGCCATTTCAATGCTAGCTTCAGCTTGATTTACTCATCCGTAAAGTGGCACTTATTGGTCAAGTGCAACAGGTATACTTGTGACCAAGGAAGTAGAAGGTCGTCTACCAACATAACAAATACTAATATCACCGTTTTAGTTCGAACTGGCTATTCGTCGGACCGGAAGTAGGTATTTAGATTAGTTTTAGTTTAGATTAAATTAGTTTAGGATGTTTGTTTGGTCAGGTTAGTTAGTTTAGGTTAGTTTGGTTAGGTTTATAGTTTATTGATTTAGTTAGATTGGGGACCGGCACATGTATAGCGCTCGCTCCATGTGTTCCGGGAGATGAGGGGTTTTCGGACCCGGTTCGATCCCCACCGCCGACCATCTTTATTACAGGGATTTTTCGTGGTTTCCCTCTGTAGTCTAGGCTAGGCAACGATCTCATATGCCATCCATACCCTTGATTGGGGAACAATGATTTTGTATCAAGTTTCGATATTATTTTTGAAAAAAAGTTTTTTCTAAAATTAGGGAACTAAATATCGGATTTAATTGTTAAAATCTACATTCAAGGTTGTGATGTCCCTAAGATACACGAGGGGGAGGGGGAGGGGGGGGGGAGAGGGGGAAGCGATGAGTTGTTCCTCTATAATCAAATCTCACTCTTTAATTCTTATTTCGATCCTTGATTAATCGGTCAAATAAAACCATTTCCAAGAAAACAATATCTCTTTGCAGCCACCGAACATTTCGCACCACACAATGCACACATGGCGTTACCCAATAGTTCCAGTCATCTACCACCAGTTAAGAGTGCACGAGACTTTTGTTCCTGTCCAAAGACAAACTGTGTGGTTTTCCTACTGTTGAATGAAGAATTAAGGTTGATGTTGATGTTGAAAGTACACGGGAATTAGTTGGATTTTATCGTTCAATCATCAATCAAATTTCAATACAATCAAACACAAATCAAATAACACGCAAATGAACGGTCACGAGGTGGTTTCTTTTATAATATGACGGAAAGTAAACTCTAATCTAATAGATAAGATTGTATATAGGAGTCGATTTAGCGAAATATCTTTTCTTTTTAGGATAACTTTCGAACGGTATGATAAATCAAAATTCTTATATGGGGAAAACAGATATTTTAAATACCTTCAAGGTGGTATAAAATTATAACTATTCAACTTATATTGCATTGTCGAATGTATATACAGCTGAAAAAAACCATTTCTTATCTGTATACCTTTGACAGTGTTATGCGATATAATTTGATTAGTTTTCACTTATACCATACTGAGACATGTGGTCGAGTGGCTAGCCCACTGAACCGTCATTCAGGACGGGGTTAGATTTCCGCCATGATCCACCATCCTGATAGGGGTTATTCGTAGTTTCCCTCGTTCAGGTCAATACTGGGATGGTTCCTTAACAACAGGCCACAATTGACTCCTTCCCACTATCCAAAAACACATAATAAAATAACCTTATATCTCATCGTCCCATCATCTCATACATCATTCAACGACGCCAATAGATCGTAGCCATCAGTACAGTGCATTGTTGAACCGAATAGAAATAAATAAACAACTTATACCATCTTGAAGTTATTAAAATTATCCAAGTTTCTTCCGTATTACAATTTTTATTTCTCATACCGTTCGAAAGAATATTTGGCTAATTCAACTCTCATTCACTCTTAATACCTTCTGTCTTCCATCATCATATACCCCATTATCAGTTTCTCACACTTCCTTCCCCGCTCACCGACGGGTCGACACCCCCGTGCGCCAACGTCCACCCATAGGGGGAACCCCCGCTCAACAACGGTCACGGCGAACACGCGCGATGACCCTACTATGGAGCATTGAACCAAGCAACGAACCTTTCTACACGGGTATCCTCGAGAGAAGAAGGTTCCGAGTGAACGTCTCCCCTATACCACAACATCACCGTGCGGGTGTTTCGAGCGTTCTTATCCGAACAGCAGAACCAGGTTTTTAGCCATGTTCTTTACAGAGTGGAACTTGTCTTCGGTGTGTTGTTCTGACGGCTCGAGACAGCCGACCGGTTGTGTTGATGGATAGGGGGGACGTCTGATCGTAATTGTCAACGGTTGGTAGTTCTTCATGACTGCCAACCTAGCGATAAATACGAATAATTATACTGTAGCGTGGATCTGATGATATTAATTACAGGACGTAGGTGGGTTACTGTATATATACTTCGAGACAGGTGTAATTAAATTTTGAAAAAAGTCAAAACCGGATTTTATAAACAATCTCTAAAAACAGGAATTAAAGTTTTCGTGTTGATAGCAAGGTCTGTCTTTTTCCCCCAAAAAATGAATGAAATTCATTTATGATTACTTTGTAATGAGTTTAGTTTTCTGAATGCCATAGTTGATGCACGATGTAGTGATACCAACAGACTTCATCATAATAATTATAAAGAAGGTGTACAGACTCCCACACTAATAACATTTGTGCTTTCTTGGGAACAAATCAGAGTCAAAGGTCCCATTTGCCTGTCGCGATTTAGCGGATTCCCTTGTGAACTAGATGTAGACATTGACTAAAGAGATACGCAAGACGTCTCAAGTACGTTACTTCACGAGATTCAAAACCCTTTCATTATTACCTGAAGTTACTTCAACCATCGCTACACATTCCTAGAGCGCTGCTAGCAGCCAAGTTGAAGACTTGGAAACACAGGGAAGCATCTATCTTATCGTCGACTGAAACACAATCGATGAAATGATTTTCATCACTCTTAGCGGTGATTGACGATACTACAGGGTAAGGGGTGTGGGAAGGGTAGAGACAAAGGAGTGGAGATAAGAGTGGGGATGAATTTCAATTTAACATTGGGTGAACTGTCTTTGCATCTCTTTAGTCTATGCGAGGGGTTTACAACTCGAAAATTTGGTGTACACCTGATTTCAGATGTCAAGATTACAGGTGATTTCAGGGATTTCAAGTGATTTCAGGGATTTCAGGTGATTTCAGGTGATTTCAGGGGATTTCAAGTGATTTCAGGGATTTCAGGTGATTTCAGGGATTTCAGATGATTTCAGGGATTTCAAGTGTTTTCAGGTGATTTCAAGTGATTTCAGGTGATTTCAGGGATTTGAGGGATTTCAGGAATTCTGCCCGGAAATACTTCACTTCTAACTTACAAAATCTATAATTTTCGTGAAAAACAAATGCCACTGCTGACATAATAATTCTACTGAGCGGTGTATAGCATTGTTGAGCATTGTTTTTTTTTTATAGATAGTTCGATATAACAGCAATAGTTGCGTGAAAGGCAAGTGAGACCATGGACTCAGATTCTGCCCGGAAATACTTCACTTCTAACTTACAAAATCAATAATTTTCGTGAAAACAAATGCCTCTGCTAACATAATAATTCTACTGAGCCATGTATAGCATTATTGAGCATTGTTGTTTATATACCGGTAGATAGTTCGATATAACAGCAATAGTTGCGTGACAGGCAAGTGAGACCATGGACTCAGATTCTGCCCGGAAATATTTCTCTTCTAAGACGCGAGTGGGTACGCCTTCTTCATATTATGATACAGTCTGTTGGTATCACTACATCGTTGTTGATGACTTCCTCAACTTATTTTCAGGATTGTTATGAAGTACAGTAATTGAGACATTATAGGCTTCTTCCAAGTAATGTCACACACTAAGTATAGACCACAACGTCCCCTCGTGTTCTCAAATCACTACTCCAGAATTAGTTTACCAAGTGGTTATTCATCGGGCTGGAAATGGGTTTTAGATTACTTTCAGCATAGAGTAATGAAGTTATCATTATCATTACAGTGTGTCGTTAAACCCAATATAAATAAATATATTCAGCGCTCTATACGTACGTAACAGCATAAACTCTAGATGCGGCCTTCGTTGATCGTGACCAAGGACTACCTGGAGAAATGTGTCACAGTTCCTATTGCGTAATACAGTAATCATAGACATGTAACTAACTCTAATATAAGATGAAATAGAAATAATAATACATTTAACAAATGTAATTTCTATGTTCTTCTTTTTATTCTAATGACTTTTTCAAAAGAGCCTCAAGGTTCATTCCATTGATGTGTAGAAACTGTGAAGATGTACAACTCAACTTCGAAGATTGAAAAAAGTATACAATGTATTAGAATTTACTTATTATTGGTTGTCTCGATCGTGTTTTTCATGGTTTCCCTCTGTAGTCTAAGCTAATGCCGGGATGGTTCCCACAATATAGGCCACGACCGCTTTCTTCCCACTATCCTTCCCACTACCCAAGGACCTTCATATCATCATCTCATTAATCATCCATCCAACGCCTATTAGATCCCCGCTATCACAACAGTGCGTCGTTAAACCAAATATATATTACGTTTGTCTCTTTTCTACACATGCAGAAGTGAAATCAACTAGATAATATCTTTCTCTTGTTACTTTAATGTCTTATTTACAGTTCATTAATGCAGACGGTGGCAAAAGTCTTCCAGTATAACTGCATCTATCTCCGTACCTCGGGCGCTTCCACTTCCCTCCATTACGCGATCATACTGATTATTAGAGAGATGAATAACTGAATCTAACTTTGAATGTCTTGAAAAACAGCATTACTACTACTAATAATAATGATAAAAATAATAATAATGGTTCTTTAGCAATTCTGCTATGTTTCTTTACATGACATACATACATTACTTTACTTTACATTATACGACATTCATAATAAATTAACTTACTATACTTATAATTTACCAACTCAGTATACTTCTATACTGTAATTCACGCGCGTTGATGGATGTTTATTCTTGTGATTATATGCGAGTTTAATTGTATTCATTTCAATCTTTATAATAATTATTATTATCATGTAAGAAAACGATGTAATTATTTTAGCTCATATTTTGGATTTATTTCCTATTTTGTTGTATAGCCATGAGTTCAGCTGTGACGACCTGTAACTAGAGATCTTTTGACGTCTGTGAATGATGAATGGGGTGGTGTGAAGATGAGATTAATGGTTATTGTAGTAGGTATTTTTGTACGGAAGCAAACGGTCCAATCCAACGAAAGGGTGAATTCACGAGAAACTCCCGTTTAAATTGTGGGCCATGACGGGTATCGAACCCCTGTCTCCTGAATGAAGGTTTCATTTGGTTACATGTGAATTGTAATACTCATTCTATACGTTGCATTCGTCAAATCGCTGTCGTGAAATCGGAGTTGATTTAAGGGACCATCAGTCTTTTGGTGATTTTCGAGCTTTCGGTATGAGATATATTAATTCTAATGCCATATTTAATATAATTCCAACCATATGCGCTTGGCATACAAGATCAGGAAAAGTTACGCCATTTTTTCTTATAAATCAATCATGATAAAAAGCAGAAACTATTTATTTGTATCAAAAAGTTCGTAGGTATGACATTTAGTTCATCTGATAGAGGAAGGTTCACCCAACCAACGTATCAATGATAATCTTCAGATGCTAACTATATCTGCTGGTTTTGTTGTATAAATCGGTTTGACGTATTTTCCAACTAGTTTTTCCACAATTTTCTCGGAATTTTCAACTTTTTCATTTTAAATATACTATTTGAATATTGATAGGCCTATAACAATGAATACAAAAAATCGATACATTTCTGTGGGTTTTCTCTTGATTTTGAGCTTTCGGTGGCTAAGTCAATAATCGCTAGCGGTAGTAACTGAAGTCACCGTTGGGCGTGGGTTCGAGTCCCGCATAAGGCATGGGTTTTTGTAAACGTCCTTTCATCTATCATCTCTTCATCGTTTCATTATCATCCGCTCATTCGTACCCCCGTATAACCTAGCTGTTGGTGGGGTCGTTAAGCAACATTATTTTCTCTTGAATAGTTGTAACTCTTATACAGTTATGAACGTATACACATATTCTTTCCTTCGTATTAGATTTCTGATGTATTATACCGAACGTTCGTAAGCTATCATCAAAAACCTGATATTTCGCTAAATCGACTCCCATAATATCGGATAGTGTGAAACGAAAGTTTCGATGCAGTTTTAGGTTGTGGCCAGGAAACTGCATTTTTGTCTGGGCGTCGCCGTAAAACGCAAGACGCGTAGCCGTAAGACTAATTGTCGTGCAATTGTCTGGAGTGTAGCTCGTAATTGAATTGCACCTCCCTTCGGCTATAATCTCCCAGCTGCCTCACTGTACGTAGCTTTAAGAGTGCGCGGAGGCGAGTAGTTTTGCACATTTTTGTATTATATTTCGTTTTATTGGTTTAACGGCGCACAGTATCGCACAGTATAACCATGGTATAACCAAGACTATTTGAAAATCTAATGAATGAGATGGTGGGATTTTGAAAAAGAAATATGGAAGATGATAGAAAATGGATGAACGAGATGACGTCACAGGGTACGATGGTCGGGGACTTGATGCGCAATGGCATACCCTGGCCGCGAGAATTATTCTGCAGGTTGGTTTTTAAATGGGACTAAAAGTGACCAATGGGAACGCCAAGATTTGTGACGTCATTATTATAAAGCAGTGATAGTGGAGCATGTGTCTGTGTGGTGCTACTGGTAGCACAGCTGCCTCACGTTTTGGAGGTCCACGATTCGAATCCCGACGCTGTAACTTTTTTTTTCAGCAAAATAACTATTAAATGTTGACTCGAACGCAAGGTTGTGGTTTGGATTTTTTTTTAAATTTGACCACAGAAAAAAAAATCAACTACCGTATTGCTTTTAGTCTCATTTAAAAACCGACTTGCAGTAGCCTACAATTTTAGCACCCTGGCCCTATACTGCCGTCCCTATAACACATATCTTCTTAATATATTTCAACTGTAACAGAACTAAAAGTGACTTATATTTCACCAAATATTTTCAATAATTCTCTAGTTAATGCATGATTTCTCTGATCGGTCTAATCGCTCAACCTTGTCGCAGTGGAAGCGTGACAGCTCTCATAATCCCCAAGTCTGAACCAAATCAACAAATCGCTCTATTCATTGATTTCATTCAGATTGGGTTTAATGACGCATGCACTGCAATGATGACGAATCACGAATGATTTGAATGATGAATGAGATGGTGGAAAGATGAGATGAAAGATTATTTCATTATGGGTTTCTGGATAGTGGGAAGGAGTCGGTCGTGGCCTACTGTTAAGACAGTTTTAAAATCAAGATGCAGAGCTGATTCGATTTATTGGGTGGTCTAGTGGTAGCTTAGTAGGAGGCCTAGTAGTAGGCCTAGTAGCAAAAGATTTTTTTTCGAAATATTTTTATTATCAAAGCAAAGATTTAAGCTGCTTAATTTTCAATTTCAGCAATTTCAACAATTTTAAAAATATTCGAAATTCAATTTCAACATTCAACAATATCTTGAAGATCCCCATGTGGCGTACTTTTTAATAATTTACCACTTGAACCATTTTTATGAAAATGAAATTATTAATGAATTATGTGAATGAAATTATTGCCCGCTTTCGCTGGTCTGATCAACACAGATCACCTAAACGTGTTTCCGGTCGTCTATTAGATCTCGGCCGAACAATGGTTCGAGTGCAGCCAGTGGAAATCTCCGTGGCCATCAGGGAAGAAGACGCACAGACGTTATGCTTAATTAGCCAGAAACATAGGAAATGTAGGAAATATATATATATATTTCTCAAATCCCAGATAACCAGTTATATTGGGCCAGGGGGTTTTTTCACCACTTCTTCTAGGGCAGTCTTCTTATCAATCGGTTCCTGCCTGTTCCGACTCCCTGCTCTTCTTCACTACTACTAAATTACTATCCTCTGCTTCGTCTTTTAGCATTTTTTAATAACATCGAAAACTTATACAAAATCATTGTTCCCCAATTAAGGCTAAGGATGAAAGTAGGATCGCTAGGACGGGGACGGGGCACCACAAGGGCGATCTTACCACCTCGCCCAAAGAAATATAAATAAAAGACAACTCAGTTAATGAGATAACGTATTATCTTGATTAAAATATGGTAATAGGAAATATAGGAAAGACATAAATCCACTCTGAAATTAATCGCACACTTGTGATCACATAAAATGGTTTGATTCAAATTTAAATTTGTATTTTAAATACAATAAAAAAATCCATATTTATATTTTTAAATTAACAATACATACAAAAATCATATTCTTTAATCGTCTTCAACCGGGTTTATCTTTCTTGAACCTAGAAGAATCGTCTCAAAAATGCCCTAATTCTTCGCCGGAAATGCATTATAAAGTATTCTGGCGTTTAGTTGGCACCATTGTCGTGCGAAACCACAAACACTAGCGTGCCGCGTGATTTGGGCTCGTTGCCCATGGTAACCATGTGGGGGGGGGGGGGGAGCCCAAGGGGCGGCTGGGGCATTTCGTGATCTCCTTATACCTGTGGCACCTGCACTATGCACCCGAACTTGTATCTCCACCGTAAAGTAGATCAACTATTTTACCCTATAATTTAACACACTGCACCTAGAACGTGCTTCACTGAGACGTCTGGCCGCTAGCATCTTGGATTATAGTTATCGTATCGGTGGATAGGTAACAGCGTTCCAAAGCTGTGCAGATATGCACAAAAGGATTTGAAATATGCTAAAAAGAGATATGCTAAAAGTTAAAAACCACTAATGTGCTGTTACTGCGATACAAATTACACTATAATTTATCATGTTGCACTATACGTGTTCAAAATATGGGTGAAAATATATACTTTATAACCGTTATGTGCATAAAAACAGAATACCAAATAGGCTATATGTGTTCACGTAATTTTTCTGCGTATCATTTCTTTTGTCTACATTGAAGTGTTCTTCGAAGAAGATATTTCGTACAAATTGTAATAAACAAACACTGCTCGATCAAGAAAACGTCAAGGATAACAATAATCCGATTCACAATATAATTTGAGCTTTATTCACCGAGCAAATCTGAAAGATCTGACAGTTCATCCTCATGCTTCCTAGCTCTGGAGAGAGTCTATATAGGCCTATTAGGAATTAGCATGAGTTGCGTATCCATAATAGAATCCCTCCAAGCTAGCATGTATGAAAATAAATATTTTTTCATCTATATACACTTTTTATTATCTATATTGTCTTTAACGTCGATGTGTAATTTGTTTCTTATTTATATTTTTCGAATTTTGTCTGAAAAAGATATACTGGTAGTAAATGTTACATTGAAAGAATGATAGGTGATGTACAAGCCCGCAGAAGGAGGATTCTTGTGTGCGGGCTATAAAGTAATAAAAATAAAGTAACATTTGTTTAATCAAAAGATAATTATTGGCCTGTAGTTTTGTGATGAGATTAGGGGCAAACGAGTAAAGAAATAACGTTTAAATCATAGTGAAAAAACAAAAAGATAATCAATATCTATTGTTGTAGGATGAATGATTATTGAGATGATGAGATGATGAGGTGAAGATTTCTTAGGTAATGGGAAGGATAGTGGAAAGGAAGAAGTCGTGGCCTGTGTTGTAGAAACCATCCCAGCATGTATTTAGGTGAAAGTGGAAATCACAAAAAACTCTGAAGAACCTATGCTCGATCTACCCTCTACCTGCGGTCGTGTGGATTAAGCGCGTTATCACTGAGCTGCCTGTGCCGGTACTTCAGTAATATTGTCTTCGCTCCCAACTTTTCTGGTTGCTATTGTATTCTGACATTACATATAGGAAATATTACTTGTATGAAACCGGCTGTTGGTGGGGTCAAGTATTAAGACGTGTGGCTAGCACACTGAACCGTCATTCAGGAGACGTGATGGGTTTAATTCCCATCATAGTCAGCCATCCTGACAGAGTTTTTTTCGTGGTTTCCCTCTATCGTTCAGGTCAATACTGGGATGGTTTTTTAACAACAGGTCACGACCGACTCCTTCACACTATTCTAAAACACAAAATTACCTTTCATCTCATTATCTCATATATCATTCACCGACGCCAATAGATCTTAGTTATCAGTACAGTGAGTCGTCAAACCAAACATAAATAAATATAGAATAATGAAAAAAATGTGCTCACTTTTATTGTCAGTAACTATACCGAAAACCTGATTGCGATTGCAATTGCAAGTCACTTTTTTCACTTTTTTTTTACTAGTTAAAGTCATAAGCAGTTTTCAAGATGGCCGCTAGAAGCAACAAGTGAATAAACGTAGGAATCGAATAAGCCGAAGGTGTCCTAAGAGCAAATTGTCTTGTGTCGCCTGTAACAGCAGCTTCCTTGAACACCTGTAAATAACACGAGACGTTATCTTCTTAACAATCCCACTGGATGTAGAATGTAGATAACTATCAAATTACCAATGGATTTCAAAATCTTGACTAAAAAGTTCCATGAAATTAGGTTTTGAATGTATTGGAAATATATTGCTATTATAAATTGTTATTTTAGTCAAGTTATTGGAAAAAATTAAAAAAGAATATTAGCTAATTATTTAAATGCATTTGGTTTCTTTTTCAAAAACTTTCAAGTGAAATAACTTCATGAAAACTTATAAAATGTTGCACGAATTGAAGAAATATCGCCATCAAATTTGAATAAAGTGATACAAACAAAAATATTATTTTGATACCTTTTGTAATTACGTTTTTCAACAATTAATTACTTCTGAGAAACATTTTATCATTCGTATAATACTTGTTAATTATATTAACACCAGACCTGATAATTGTAATTTATAGGCATTACGGTACCGTCCTGTTGTTATTCAATGTTGTGAAACATTCCACATTAATGTTGATCGTGTTTTTTAACCGTATAATCTTCATGAGATTAACATGTAAATCACTCGAATATGTGAAGTACTGGAAAAAAATATCCGACGAGAGTGATTTTTATTTAAGGCGACCCCAGTCTCCATAGGCAGGAACAAGGGGTGAACAACTAAAAAATCAGGTGTACATTTGAAACAAAAAAAAAATCGCGCGAATCAAGCAAGAATCACGCAAATAAAAAAAAACACGCGAATTAAAAAAAATTACGAGAATCCAGAAAAAATTACGAGAATCAAATAAATCAAGAATCAAGTGTACACAAAAATATTAGTTGTTCACCCCTCGGGCAGAAAGCTCCCACCAAGGGTGATTATTTGTGAAAATATATTATTGATCGAGAATATTTCATAAATTATGTTTTATAGCGGAAGGCAATCTTTGAAAATTATGCGATATGATTTAAGGCGTCCCCAGTCTGCGTAAGGTAAAAAGTTCCCACCAGTGTGATTATTCGTGAAAATAGTGTGGATATTTTAGAAGGTAACCCTACTTCTCTGCACGGTGTGAAGCAGTTTAATAACAATATCTTCATCCGGAAAGTCACAAAACATGCATCTCGCGTTATATCCATAATTTGATTACTTCTTGAAATATTTCATCGTGTTTGGTATCGATGTCTTCGTAAAACAATTGCCCTTGGGCTAGATTCAAAATAAACAGTTCAATCAATGCGCTTGCCATACAAGACCAGGGGAAGTCACACCATTTTGGGTTGTAAATCAAGGTAATTCATAAACTAGTTATTCTATCAAAAAGGTCGTAGATTGATATACTGGTAAAATTTAGTTCGTCTAATAAAGGAAGGTTTACTCAATGAGTATATCAATTGTCATCTTTATGCTATGCACAGGTTTTCTCGCATGTAAAGGTTCATCGTATTTTCCAACTAGTTTTTCCAACATTATCTCGGAATTTCGAACTTTGTTCTTCATTTGACATTTTCAATATACTAGTTTGAATTGATACATCAATAAATAACGAAATATGTGATACATATTTGTGGGTGGGTTCCCCTTAAACAACGTCAATATCGCAAATTAAATTTAGTTTCCATGTGGTGACCTTCACACAATTTTAATTATTCCCAATACATTATTCATTAATTTATACCTTTACAGATTCATTGTGAAAATTTGGTTTAATTTGCATCAAGTATTTTTAACTGTACGGCATTTAAAGTATATTCAAATTGCGGACATTTAAATTATCAAAATAGTTAACAATACGGTACTACTCTTTATTTATTATTTTGATGTGATTTATATTTCTTAAGATAGTAAACAGTAATTATTTTATTTTTTTATATTGGGTTTAACGACGCACTGTTATGATAGCGGAGATCTAATGGCGTCGGATGGATGATTAATGATGTGATGGAATGAAATGATGAGATGAAGGTTCTTGGGTAATGGGAAGGATAGTGGGAAGGAAGCGCTCATGTCCGACTTATTGTAGGAACCATCCCGGCATTAGCCTAGACTACAGAGGGAAACCATGAAAAACCCATGTAAGGATGGTCGGCGGCGGGGATCGTCTCCCGGATCACATGAAGCGAGCGTGTTAACCACTGCGCTGCATGTGCCGGTCAGTAATTATTACTTCTGTGTGAGCTTTATAAAGTCCACTAACTAAAGCCTACTAGCCTACTAAACCGTCATTCAGGATACCATGGTTCGAATACCGCCATGGTCAACCATCCAGAGAGAGGTCCTTCGCGGTTTCCATCTGTCATTCAGCTCCATATTGAGTTGGTTCCTTAACAACAGGCTACGACCGACTCCTTCCCACTATACAAAAACACTAATAAAATAACCTTTCATATCATCATCCCATCATTTCATATATCACTCACCGACGCCAATAGATCATAGTCATCAGTAAACAACAATATCTGCAAGGATATTGTCGTGTTGTGTCTCGAGCACGTGTGGCTCCTTGTAGGTATGCAACTTGTGTGCCGTGAAGGTAAGCCTACCGATATGATGGCGGTCGTTAGGCTTGGCTTGACGCCGTGCAAGGAGGGAGGCACCTCGTCGTACGCTCGCTGACACACAAGCCACTGCGTCTAAGACATGACTAAGATACCAAGATACTAATCCTACTCAGGATATTAAATCACTAAGATTTATTTGCAATAAATAAACTAGAAAAGGATAGAAAAGGTACAAATCCACATTTTTTTTTCAACATCAAAACTTGATATAAAATTATTGTTCCCCAATTAGGGGTATGATTGAAAGTAGGATCGTTCGGACCACGAGGGCGATCTACCACTCTATAGATTATTTAAAACGCATAACAAACGATAAATCTCAAGGTAATAATTTCAGGGATAGTTGACAATTGAAACATTTACATTGGGTGAGAAAAAAATCTTCAATCTTTTTCTAAATCTTCTTTTTCTCCTTATTTTTGAATTCTTCTATTTTCTCCATTCTTTTCTTTGTCCTTGTATTTATTATGATGTTGGTACTTTAATTTGTTTCGTTTTTTTTTTTATTTAAATATGAAAAATAATCCAAATAATCATGAGAATTATTTTGGTGACACTATAAGAACATATTTGGGTTCATATAGGATATATATATATATATATATATATATATATATATATATATATATATATATATAATCTCAACAACTTTCTGATTAACCACCAGTAGGTTATTATAATGATACGATTCAAAACTATTCAAAAATCGCGACCTCCCTCGGGACTTGAACCCGGATCTCCAGATTGCCGTTCTGACGCGCTACCAATTACAGGTCGCGATTTTTGCTAAATACTGAGGGAAACCACGATGCACCTCGGCAGAATACTCGACCTTGACAGGAATCGAACCACGGTCTCCTGAATAACGTTCTAGCGCTCCAGAAACTGATCCACCAGTCTCAGTCTTTTTATTGTGTTCATTAAAATTTCGTATCTGATATTTTATCTACTATTTCCATCTCGTGATAGTTCGTCCCGCATTAGCAACGTCGAGTGGATGTTTTATTTCCCAATTACTTTAATTAACCATTACTTTTGGAGGGCAATTAGTTGAACCTTGTTTGATTAGATTTCGAAACTGAAGATAATTCAGTTTACCTCCTAATTTCATTGTTGCCACTTTCGTCCAGTAGGCCTACATATATCGTACAAGAACTACACTTTTAGTTTCGTTCAAGTACAGGTAATGAATAATAATACCTAATAATACAACGATTCGTCCCTGACTTCTAAAGTGAACAGGATAATAATCCATATGAAATAAATATAAAGAATGTAATAAAAGGTATTTAAATAAATGAATGATGAAATTATATAAAATTCAAATGAAATTCAAATACTCGAGGATACCATAAAAATGATGATACTACTAATAATAGTAGATATGTAGTATATCTTTAATATTTTATATTTATAGGTCTTGTATTTTCAATTCTATTACTGAATAAATATTTCTGAAGATACGTGGTGTATAATAATGAGCAAATGGAATCGATAAAAAATTCGAGAACGGTAATAGTAAGGCTAGGATGTTTATGCGATATCATATTTTTTATTTTACCCTTTATGACACACTCATTAATGGACATATTTGATTTAGGCGTCCCTGATTCTGAAAATGCAAATTTTAATTTTGCATGAAACTGCATATTTGGGCACATTTTTGCTATAAATGCATATTTATGCATATTTGATGGGTTTTTAGTGCATATACATCCTACCCCTAGTCATAAGGGATTTTATAGAGCGCTACCACAACAAACCAAACAAATAAACAAACAAACAGAGACCCGATTTGTACCTAATAGAAGTCTTTGCTATCGCTCATCCAATCATTTATAACCATCTGGATACACGCTTTGATATTTCAAGTTACCTCTACGCTATAAAAGACGTAGCTGACAGTAAACACTGCATGCAAGTGTTTTGGAACACCCTGTGAAACACCTGTTGCCTGCACAGTTTGCATCATTATCATTAAAGTATAGTATGTTCACAAATGGGGATAAAATGACGGAAACGTTTTTTTTTACTGACATATTATTTACGGTGTGCACATTAATAATATGCTGCGGTAAAATAAGTTGGGATCACATTGAACTCAAAGTTAAACATGAGAAAAAGTATTTATGAGAAAACGCTAATGTCATACGTGTTGGCGGATGAGTGATGCATGTATGCGAATTATATTAATGTAATTGTCAATTTTATTTATATATATATTCTAGAATAAACAAAAATGTATTAAGTTTTCTTCTGCTCAGTCAGAGCGCGGCCACAACAAAACAAACAAACAAAGAAACAAACAAGACCACTGATTTAGAAGTTGTAAAATTAAGTCGTATAGGTTTGAGTCCAGACCGCATAAGATATTGTTTTTTGTAAATTATGTTATTCTATTATCCGCTCATTCGTACCCCCGTAGAACCTAGATATTGATGAGGTTGTATAGCAAACAATAATCAGAGATCTTTGTATATTTTTTTGTAAAAAGTGGAAAACTTTCGGGTCACATACAGAAATAAATTTTGTTGGAATAATTATACAATTTTGTATGATTTAATGAAACTATATTAAAAAATGAAAAAAATTGATTCCTTATACATACCGATTTAATTTGCCATTGTTATAATTCTCAAAAAGAATAAATGAAAACGGAAGTAAATCGAACCACAAATTTTCCTTAAATTCTCACTTATCGATAATTGAAAAAAAATGCATGATCTCCATTCCCTAGCAATTTTGTTTACATAAATAAGACAAATTTTACTACAAATTCAATTATATAATCGAATAAAAATAAAAATAAACCAACAATTGATATTCTAATATTTCACATAATAAATCCAGACATTTCTTCATTCTTATAACCCTCATGGCTCAAAACAAAAACTATAATAACATCCAACAAAGCGAAATAAACGCAACAGTGCGGAACTCGACTCGAGTTGGCCAATTTGCGTCCGTTTTAGGCCTATTACCTCGTGGTCATAAATTCCTGGCCGTCATTCTTAGATGCACTTTCAGAATAAAAAGGTTGGGTGCTATTTCATACAGGTATAACGGAGCCACGACGTTGCACTTTACTATTCATATTTTCTGATTATTTACAATGGCTTGGTTCGCTGTAGCCACACATACCATCTGGTGTTGTTTTATTATTTATGTCTTTGTGAATCATAAATTACAGGATCAGGAGGATTGTGCGATTTTTGTTATAAATTTTATAAACATACGTGAGAGTTGTGTAGTATTTTGATCTTGAAGAAAAAGGAATTGAATTTAAAATATACATAAGAATTGTGAAGTATATTTAATCCTTAAACAAAATTAATTACATTTAAAATATACATGAGAATGGTGAGGTATATTTAATTGGAAAAAAGTAATTAAATTTAAAATATACGTAAGAATTGGAAATATATTTAATTCTTGAAAAAAAATACATTGAAAATATACATAAGAATTGTGAGGTATATTCAATAAAAAAAAAAATCAGATTAAAAATATCAGTAATAACTGTGAAGTAAATTTAATCCTTCAAAAAAAAGGGAGGGGGAAATCTAGTTTAGTAAAAATGAAAATACTGATTAGGTTTATTTTTAAAGAAAACAAAATGGAATAATTAAATTCTAGTTATATTTTTTCATCCATCATTTTATATAATGGTGTAATTTAGCATCTGTAGTATACACGATTTCATCAAAGTGCATGCACAAATAATAAAAAAAAAACTCTTCGGTTCGAGCGTGAGTCTTATAAGCTATTAGTCAGATCAACAAACTTTATATAAAAAAAATACTAAAAAAAATCACGATTATTTTCCCCAAAATATTCGTTAACTTTCAGTTACTTTGTTTCCATTGTAATGTTTACGCGAGTATACTACCACTTACATAGTAGTGGAAGTGATGTGTGTGTTCACCTCCCCCCTCCCCCTTCATCCATCAACATTCCCCCCTCTTGAAACTTGTTTCGACCAATCACACGCTAGCATTCCACAGGTGAGCCAATGAGACTTTATAGTCGCTGATTCCAAACAACTTAGAACCGAATAAAAACACTTTACATTTCATGATGACTTCCATTACAGTATTCATTTAATTAATATAATATACGTTATTTAATATTTTTGTTATGAAAATAGTAATTTCTGAAATTTTCAGTTCTTTTACTATTGATATACAGAAACATTTTTTTAAATATTTTACATGTTATATAGGAAAAAATATGTATATTTAGTAGATATATATCAAAATTGTAACAAATATTTAGTTAATTATATATAAAATTGTCTGGTAGGGTAATAATTGAACATTTGTTTGTTACGTTTTTTAAATAACTTTTGCAAAAGTTTTAGTTTGGATTGAGATTTTCAATTTTCGGTTCATTCACTTTCTGTGTTTTGATACTTTGGAATTATGACCCATACATATTAGTTATTGTTTTTATATTTTAATCACACATTTTAATATAAATTAATTCTTCATATCTTCAAAACACATACATTTCAAACTCGAAGCTTCACATTTCAAACCATCCCGCGTTCTCGATCCGGTCCCGCGTCGTGTTACCTATCTTGTCCGTGTAAGATGTTTGGAATTACCTGTCCACGAAGAGCATACCTGGTTGTCGAACTTTCCTCTTCGACTTTGGGCCGAGCATCAGTCCGACAGACAAGGCCACTCGACAACATCCAGTGTACAATTCAAACACAATTCCACCCAAAAAACACTAGAAAACATTACACAAGTAGCAACAAGTGATCCGGCGACAAGTGGTTATCGATAACTAGCAACGGATTCGTGATTAAAGTGACTGGAGTTCTATTTTTAAATTATAAAAGTGACAAAATTTCAGGAAACATATCGTGAAAAAAGTGGTTGTTTTAGGTGAATTTATATTTCGGTAAATATAACCAAGTGATACCAAAGTGACGAATTATTTTGTATGGAAATCATGTTTTCTTAGAAGTATTTTTATTGGTCCTGTGGATTTTTTTACCCATACGTTCGATACGGGCCACGTGTAGGCCTATTTCATACGATTTGGATAAATTAAATTAAAAACGCTAAACATTATTTACAATAAAATCATCGTGTTTTTCCCGTAATAAATATAATATTTGTCTATAAATTTTTGATCGGGAGTAGATTCTCATATCTGGGAAAGAAAAAGCCTTGAATCTAGGCGTAAATCTTGCCAAGTAAATCACATGACTGCTATGTACAGTGTTTGTACAGGCAGATCCTAGTGTAATTGAGTTCAGGTTCAGGCAGATGTTCATCCCATGATGAACTACGTACACCACTACTTTTGAGTGGGTCGTATTTCACCTTTTTCGGCGTTTTTCTACCTAGGCGTAGGCCAAACGTCCAGGCCTAACTAGCTTGTTATGCAACTAGCCTTCACACGTGACGCGATCGCATGTTACCAATACTGTAACGTTTATAGTTACTAGTTCTATTCAGTTTCAGTTCTGACATAAATACTGACTAGATATAGCCTACATTTGTACATTTCAAACAATCAAAATCGACAAGTGTAGACTATATAGTTCGATTCGGGATGTATCCCACTGAAAATAAGAGTTTATTCGTTGGTAGCGTCGTTAAACAATTCCCAGTTAGGCTTATTTCGGTTTTATCAAATGCTATCTAAGACAAACACTGATTTTCATACATAAAAACTGCGAGTATTTGTATAAATGCGTACATAAACTATTAAAAATATCTTGAGCCTATATATTCAATTATATATATCTAATCTTTGGTATTTATTTTTGTTTCTTCTATATATCTAATCGATTCTTTATTTTATTCCCCAGAAAAACACAACTTATTCGAAGAGATAGTCATAAAAGAAAAATATATTCGAAAAATATACAAGTGCTACCAAATTTAAAAAAAAAGAAAATGAGTGAAACCAGGTGATAAATAATGAAGCAACAGGAAGAGGAAGAAGACACCAATACCCAGTGAATATTACTCCTACATGTGTGAATTCGGTTGTGATTTATTAAATATAATTAGCTCGTAATTAAAGCCGGACAGTGTCCAGTGCCACCATGATGGAAACACCGTATCTGTGCGTCATGTACCTGGCTACGGCCGGACAACAGGGGAATCTATTGGGCGCTGACGAGGAAGAAGTTGTCTTGCTCGTTTATGTCGTCATCGACATGGCCAAAAATCAGGTAAACATATGAGCCTATGTAATAGAAATATACGCAGTCAGGTACAACAAGAAAATCTTGTGAAAAAAAAAATATATATATATATATATATATATATATATATATATATATATATATATATATATATATATATATATATATATATATATATATACATGTACAGTATTACAGACTACAGTAGCATTTGACTAGATGAAATTAAATGTGCAGGCCAATTTTATTTCATGTCAAAACTGTCGACCTACCGCTCGACTATATATATATATATATATATATATATATATATATATATATATATATATATATATATATATTTATATATATATATATATATATATTTATATTCATATATATATATGAATATATATATATAAATAAATCAGGTAAATACACGGTGCACTCTTGCCCATTATACTCTGATTCATGGACGGGGTTCACGGGTTTGATTCCTGCGCACACATTCAGTGCTTTAAACTTGGAGCTCTTGTGAGATATGTGTGAGATAAGGCCTACTGATAACTGATAAGGAAAGTAAATAAACGAATTTAATATTGCCTATTGGTCACAAGTTGATTGATATAACTTATGGCTATGATATATAGGCTATTTATATATTATTTCAATTTCATTTCATTGATGAATGTCTTTAGAATGTGGTATGTCCACACATGCTGAAATGTAGGGTAAATATATTTGATAGTTTTTCCAATTGTGTTGAACGTGGTATTCTCGAATATATGAATATTTACCGATTATATACTAGATTATATCACCAAGTATTGCTTTTAGGCCCGGTATTGCCAAGTTGGGGTAGCTTTGATTTGAGTTGGTGGAAACAAATAGCATGGGTAACCATGGTGATACCAACTTTAAACTGCCAGTTAGCGCTGCCGCTACTCCCACGTTGTAATTCCGGCAATTACTAGAGTGTATTATTCTAGGATCAGTCCCCTCATATAGGCCTTACCTTCGCTTCATATAGGCCTATTAGCGAGGGGTTTACAATTCGCAAATTTAGTGTACACCTGATTTCAAAGGGATTTCAAGTGATTTCATGGTACCCCGGATTTCAGGAGTTGTTAGTCCCTTGTATATTAGTTCACATATAAGTTTTTTATATTATTATATATTTTTTCTTGAGGTTTCCTGGTGCCTTCAGGCTGATGCCGGAATGATTCCCATCACAATACAGGTCACGTCCGCTGTCTTCGGGCACTAGGATGCGGGGCAGTGTGCCTATCACGTTGAAATGTACACTAACAACAGTGTGGCCAGTTCATGTCCAAGTCGATAAACGAAACGTTAGATAACAATGCAAAACATCAATTCGTTAGATTAGAATTATTTCGGACTGTTTGTCAAGGGCTATAGTAATGATACGTTTGAAGTTGATTTAAAAAAATACTTTTGTTGTTATTTTATGGAATTTCGTTCTGACAATATATGCCCTAATAGGATATTTTGGGGATACGAGATAGTTTTGGATTTTGATTAGTCGTGGATAGTCGAGTTGGTGTAAGATAAGATATTTCTTTTGGTATTCTGTCCGAACGATCCTACCATCTCATAATTGCTCTTACTCTAGTTATATGCACTTTCATTTTATGCCGAAGACCGAAAATCTATCTTCAATCCTTCTCAGTTCTTATTATTCTACTGCATATCTACGGATGAACCGACGTTTGACGAATCTGAATTAAGTCTGTAAGGCATGATCTTTTGTAAACATCATTCGTCTCTCACCTGCACATTCGAACCCCCAAATAACCTAGCTGTTGTTGGGATCGTTAAGCAAATAATAGACCTAATCAATATAAATGTCACCACACACGAAAATATGTAGCCTATTTGTTATTGGAGATGTTATTTCGAAATCTTTGTTCATTTCCATTTGTTCAGTTCAGCTTGGTTTTTCTATTGAGGCAAACAATGATGAATGGTTTTTTCTTTTGTTTTACATTGTATTTGTAATCCTTTGGGTGAATAGTTAGTAGTTGTGTACACACCTAAGTCGTGCGTGTATCCATGGTAGACGAATGGAGTAACCATTTTGTAATGAACTCAATCGCGTCACGACAGACAATAGGTAGCTGTGAGCTGAATGAATGCATTCCGAAACTTCCAGAATTTACTGGAAGTATATACTGGATCCGTGTTTGAACCTACTTCCAGTATACTTTGACTACCGGTACGTCACAACTCCCAGTACTTTGTCTACTTTACTACTACCAGTACACTGACTACTCCCAGTACTATGACTACCTTACTTCTCCCAGTTCTTTGACTAATCGACTACTCCCAAGTACTTTGACTACTTTTACTCCCAGTACTTTGACTATACCGTATACTCGAGTACTCTCAAGTACTTTGACTACTTTTACTCCCAGTACTTTCTACTAATTGACTATACTCCCAGTATCTGACTGCTTTACTTCTCCCAGTACAGTGACTACTTAATTACTCCGAATACTTTGACTACTTTACTACTCCCAGTACTTTGTCTACTCTTACTCCCTGTACTTTGACTACCAGTACTCTGACTACTTAACTACTCACAGTTCTCTGACTACTTTACTACTCCCAGTACTTTGTCTACTAGACTACTCTAGCACTGGACGTTCAGAAACCTACAGTGCCAGTAAACTATGTGTAGGCCTACTGGAAACACTGGACCACTTTTACGGGGCGCCTGAAGAGCCTATACCGGAATGAAGTCGACTTGGTTCTGTCACAGGGGTTTAGGTGTCCAACCTTATCTGAACCCTAACCACATTTGACAACCATATAATGAAAAGGCCCCCTCAGCCCATGTCACACGACCGAGTCGACTTTAGGGTCGACTATCTAGGTTTTTGTAAACGTAATTTCATTTTTCATATCTTCATAGTTCCTTTATTATGTTTATCTCTGGCGACAATGTATGTTCACAGACATCGCAGTCCTGGTGTCAAAGTTCATTGTTTTTTTAATTTAAAATAGTCTATAAATAGCTATGTATATTGGTGACAAGACCGCTTCGAAGTCTTGAAACAACCAAAAGGTGTCGCTTCAAAACGGGGTTACTAACTCATTCTTTACCATAATTGGGGGGACATTTAAGTACCAAGAATTTGTGTACCAAGCTTTCGATGTGAATAAAATGAAAACATCATCTGGTCATTTTTACCCCGGAATAACCTAGCTGTTATTGGGATTGTTAAGCAAACAATCATCACGATTTGGCAATTTGCTTGCGAATCGCTCATTTGGTTTGATGACGCACATGGACGGCCATAAACATATATAAATGTATATAATATATATATATATATATATATATATATATATGTGTGCGTGTGTGTGTTTGCTACGTAACAATAATTACCACTCTAAAAGTGACTCTACCCCGCTACATTCCACGCTCCTTTCCGTTTTCCCCACCTGATCACACTATGTTATGTGGCTGTAGAGCCCAGTGATCTCTGCTAGAAGCCCCGGGGGCATTAGGAACAGGATAAAACCGAAACCTGATACAAGATTCACTTTATGTCCGACCCAAAAGCGTAGTTCAAGACATTTTATAAAGGTGTGTGTGTTTTCAACTTGGCTTGATTATTTTATAGTCTTATACATTCTTCAGCGTGGTTATTCAGTATGATGGCCGCTAGGGAGGTGAGGATGTGCTTCGGGATGTGGGTTCGAATCCCGTAAATGATTGTTGTTTGCTTAACCCACAAACGGCTAGGTTATACGGGGGTACGATTGAGTAGGTGATTATGAAGCTATGAAGCGATGGTGAGTGAAAGGACGTTCACAAAAGCCCATGTCTCATGCATTATAGGGCATTTAATTATTTATAAAAGTTTATGGACGAATAAAGTAAGGACGTGATCTAAAACGGACCAATTCCAAACCTAACCTAACCTGAAGTAACTTTGAATATGATTCAAGTTAGACCTATAGGTGTAATCATAAATGATGATCAGTATTTTTTGTATTTTTGTATTTTTGTTATTCTGTAATAGAATATTGAAAAATGTTTTATTTTACATTCAAGATCTGTCTTCGGAATTAATTTCATCTAGTCTGTATAATTTTAATCTATTGAATCTAGATCCAACAAGCCATCTTTGCTCAACTTTTTTCTGATTCGTCCGTGATATTTTTTTCGGTTACCATTATCCAAAGTGATCAGTATAGCTTAAACTACAGGTCTGATAGTAAAGTACTAATGGCATTACATTTAAAAAAAAAGTATTTATCAATTTCATAATACTCAAAATAACGTGTTATAATTTGTCTCAAACCAACCTTCAGTAGAGCTTGTGTCCCCTTTCATATAGTTTGACAAAAGTGCGGATACAATTATCTAATAAACGGCAATTTATTTACGACTACATTTTAGTTGAATAGAATGGGGGTGTTTTATAGTCGGGTTCCAAAAAAATGCTCATACATCCTTTACCTACGAAAATAGAAGGTTCCGATCGACCGTTCTCCCCTATCCCACACCACTAGCCCCCGGGTAGTTCGATCCTTCGTCTCGCGTGGATTTTATCACATATATACAACTATCTTCACGAAAGAAAAAGGTCGTCTACCAACTAAACGTTTATAAACACATCTTAAATTGCAGAATCTTGTTGTTGATTTAAACATTTAACCCTTTAAAAAGATGTAGTTCTGTTTCTAATCGAAAAGTCCTGCCGCCCTCTTAGCTTAATCAGCTAAGGCACCGCTTCAAAAACTAGAGTCACTGTTGGGGGTGGGTTCGAGTCCCGCATAGAGCATTGGTCTTTTTGACATATCCTTTCACTTACCATCACATTCATAGTTTCATCACCTGCTCATTCGTACCCCCGTATAACCAGCTGTTGGTGGGGAATACTAATCAATCAACAATCGAAAAGTCCTAGAGATACACAAATATAACGGTGATATTTGTATTTGTTATGTTGGTAGACGACCTTCTTTCATAGACAACAATCCCCTCCCCCCCCCCCCATCATACCCTCCTAACGAGCAGGTCGACTTCTACCTGTTGCTACCCGTTATTCGATGCTATTGTCTATTTACGTCGACCATTTCCAAATCGACTTTCTCAAATATTTACCGTAATCAATGTAACGAATATGTATATTTATAATCAGTAATGGAAAGATTTCTAGATGTAATTATAGATAATACACCCCCCTCCCTCTCCCCAAGGGTTATTATCCCCCCTTGTATCTTCTCATTGCATATGTATATGGGCTGGAATTCACGAATGCAGCGGTCGTGCACATGTGAACATCCGGACTCGGAAGAAGTAGGATTAATTAAATCGGCATTAATTATAATGGTTTCTGGAGGGACTGCTAATATGGTGTTTCGTTTTGCCCTCTGGCTTCTGCTTGTTAGTAGTCCATGAGAGTCGATTTAGCAGAATATCACGTTTAGGTATTTTTCAATATATATTGTCCGTACTGTAATGATAGCGAAGTTCTATTGGCGTCAGATGGATGATTAATGAGATGATGAGATGAAGGTTTCTTGGGTTATGGAAAGGATAGTGGGAAGGAAGCGGTCGTTGCCTATATTGTGCGAACCATCCCGGCATTAGCCTAGTCTACATAGAGGTTTTTATGGGATAATTTTTGACGGTATGAGATATATATGTAAATTAATCGTATATTTAATTTACATATACATGAAATAGGCCTATATTATCTATATTTGTATTTTTAATATTTTCAAGTCAGTGAAAGTAAAAACTATATTCAACTTTTATCAGATAATTTTCGCATTAATATGCAGCTAATAAAATATATTTCTTAGCTGTATACAGCTATGAAAATGTTGGAATTCAAGGTTATAATTTCATTTCTCATCAGTTTGAAGGTTCGATTCCCACTACGGTCGACCGCGTGGACAGAGATTACGTCAATACGTCAATAAATTCCATCACACTCCTGGTATTCGTTGACGTAACATCATAAAACTAATTGAATTCACAAAAATAGAATGTCATATTAACTATAAAGAGCATAACATCATCTTGGGATTTGATATACTTTTCATTCAATTACACTGGTTTGTGAACATATACAAAAATGGTAAAGGTGAATTTCTCTTTTTAGTTAAGCACCCCTTGAAGTAGATTTGTGTTTAGGGGTACATGCTCGGTGGCTATTTATAAAAATAGAGGAATTCACATTCTATTTTTTTTCTATGTTCAAAAACCAGCGTAACTGAATGAAAAGTTCACATTTCCAAGATAATTTATGCTCTTCAATAATATGGCATTCTATTTCAGTGAATTCAATCAGTTTTAATATAATATAATACGTCAGTGAATAAAAAGAATGTGATGAAATTCATTGAGACTGTTATCTCAAAACTGATTGAATGCACACAAAAAAATGTCATATCAATTCAAGATTATAAAATTATCTCGGACATGTGAACTTTTCATTCAATTACACTGATTTTGAAAATGGAAAAAGATAGTAAAGATAAATTTCTCGATTTGTGTAAGCACCGTGCACCAATGCTACACAAATACAAAATGTAGTTGGATATTTTTGAGACAGTATTCAGACATTATGTGTTGAGAGTTCCAGAAGAGAACACAGCAGACCGGTTTGGTCTCAGCTTCACGGTACAAGGGTTTCATTGAGACATGGGAAATAATAGGAACTTACGACTAGCTAGCCTAGACTAGCGTCTTCTAGCCGAAGACGAACTGCCATCCGTTTGGCTCTAGACAGAAGAGGGGCTGCTGAGAAATATGGAGGCGTGGGTTCGAGTCCCGCTGTACGTACGGCCTACAGTGGGACTCAAGAACTCAACAGGCGCCCAAGAACTTTGATTTGAATGGGAAGGAGGGATACAATTGTAACTCGATATATATATATATATATATATATATATATATATATATATATATATATATATATATATTATATATGTGGAGACATTCGTACATATTGGGGGGGGGGTCTCAAAGCCCCAGCGACGAACGAATTTTAAACACTTTCGTTGTTCTTTTACCATCTTAGAAGCATATTCATCCCAAGTTGGCGTGTATGACTTGTAATTTCAGTCCTAAATTCTGACGTAGGCCTACATTACAAACTATTGATGCACGAATTCAACATTTCAAACTTAGAATTCATATAGACCTGGTAAACATGGACGAGTTAGGTAATTTCATATTCAGATAAAAGTGGGAACCGTGATGAATGGGCATCCTCTACTCATCGGGCATTGCGGATGTTGTTATTACTTGTTGTGGTTTCCATTATTGCATGCACCCTAAATTGACCTGAATCGGCCTCATATTGGTGATCCTGACCCAACATAACCCCACAATCCTGTAGTCAACTAATCCAATCCAACTTTAAATTATCCTAAAACCTCAACGTTGCCATTATATCTATTATGTACCACATGCACTTCCGGTCTAACGAATAGCGACTTCGGAGTGAATGCATTTTCTGCATGTTATTCTTCTACTTTCGACCAGTTAACTTGAACAAAGCCTGTCTATGAGAGCGCAGACAGCGCAGCTAGAGGAAGCCTCGACGTCTCGCTGCCAAGTCTACCTGCAGATATTTACATAACCGTTACCATGGTAACTAACGATACTGAAATCTCATCTCCATGTGGCCACACTACCCGCAATACACCGGAGTAACGTGCATTATATCACGGATCAAGGCTGGGTCAACCGAATCACACCAACTGGCGTTTTATTGATTTCCTCAATTAATCGTTTTTGTGAGATAACCGTCGATTTTCTTAGGCTTTGCAACGGTAGATACACTTGTTATTCATAATTTTCGTATATTGCTATTATAAAAAGCAGAATCACACATATATATAGGCCTATATATATATGTATATGATTGTATTAGTTATGTCATAAAAGACATGCCTCGACAAGGACTTGAACCCGGGACCTTCTGATTGCCGGTCAGGAGCTCTCCCAACTGAGCTACCGAGGTATTACTTAGGTTGATGACTTCATGGGTCTATAGATCTATAGAGGGCTTAGATTCACCCAAGATGAATCATAGATCATAATACACACTAAATATCTCGCTATTGGATCGTATCCAAGAAGTTAGATTATATTATGTTTGTGTGTGTCTGGTATTCTATCGGGCGACGTGTATGCAATACTTGATATGATAACCACGAGGGGTTTACAACTCGCAAATTTGGTGTACACCTGATTTCAGATGATTTCAGGGGATTTCAAGAGATTTCATACGGATTTCAAGGACATTTCAGAGATTTCAAGAGATTTCAGGGGTTTTCCATAGATTTCAGGGATTTCAATGGGATTTCATGGCAAGTGTACACCGGATTTCAGGAGTTGTTCACCCCTCGGATAACCAATAACTAAAAAGCAGTGAGTTCGTCAGAGTTTCAGACTTGCTATGAATACTGAACGAAATATACATAGGCCCATGTCAAATCGCAACGGATTGCCGGTTTTGCATAAAACCGCATACTACGTCATAAGAGGGACTCCCTGCTCTAGCTCACATACCGTGGCAGTCGTTAGCAGTAACGATAAAGCCACTCAAAAGCACACGTATTTACTTCTAATCGAATCAGCAGGTAATGAATGTTTCATGTATTTTCAATGACATTTCAAGTCCCTCGTCAATTTTCAAACCCATTCTGCATGGCGTCTATATTTTGTGATACGATTCAAATAATTCTGGTTGCTATATGAACTACATAAAGGGTCTAACATAGTTGCGTTCCGAAACCTCCAGAATCTACTGAAAGTGTACTGGATGCATTTCGGAACCTACACCGAGTAATTTACTGAGCGTTCCGGAACACATAGCGCCAGTAAATTCTGCGTACTGGAAACATCAGAACTATTTGTCCCAGTAAATCCAGAAAACGTAATGGCGCCCTCCAATGAATTACATTAGTTTGTTCACAGACAAATCGAAGTGTAAATATGAATGAGGCTGAGAAACTGCATATGGATGGATGTCAGTTAGGCCTATTTTGAAATGCATTTATAAGTATATACATTTTTCTACACATTGATCCATAGCCTAACAAATTCATTGAAAAACAATAATGTCATCCATCTTTCTATACTTTCGAATTGTACTGGGTGCGTTCCGTTATTGAGGCCTACTGGGAACAAATAATTCTACTGGCAAGTACTGTCACAGTTTCTTGTCTGTGGTAAACTGTACTGCAAGTGGGGTCAGTAGGTTTCGGAATGCACTCTATATACTATTATACTACTTGGTATACTATTTGTTTTACGGGGATCAGAAGTAAATCTACTAGGCTACCCACGGCCGTTGCCTATCAGACAAGTTATTGCCGTGTATTTTATTTCAATTTCGTGCGACTATGTAATTTTATAAACTATGTTCTATGTAATTTCGTACATATACACTCGTTTTAAGACGTGAACACGCAATATACCTGTTTTCCAAACACCTTTTTCAGATTATGTCAACTTGTAGCTACAATGTGATTAGTTTGCCTGCGACTGTACATGTTGATCAAGTTTTAAAACAAGTAGTTTTTTTGTCGCTTGGTTGTGGCTGCATTTTTCACCTGGTTTTTCCAGGCAAAAGACTTGACCGGTAATGGTATAATTACATCTCCGTATAGACTGCATGCACTAGTATCCGGGAGAGATGAATGCACGAATCAGCCGGGCGTTAGTGATGTGGGATAGGAGGAACGGTCGCTCGGTTCCTTCTTTCGTAGATTCAATTTACATACGAGAATTGAAGTCTTGAACCACCTGTTCGTTAGTGATGTAGAATAGGAGGAACGGTTATTCGGAACCTTCTTTTTTTCGTGGATCCAAGTTGCACACCAGAGTTGAAGTCTCGAACCACCTGTACGTTAGAGTTGTAGGATAGGGAAACGGTCGCTCGGAGCCTTCTATCTTCGTTACAAGTTGCATACGAGAGTTGAAGTCTTGAACCCCCTGTTCGTCAATGTTGTAGGATAGAGGGAACAGACGATCGGCACCTTCCACCTTTGCTACAAGTCTACACCATCAGGTGGTTGTAGATTGTTGCATGTTACGGAGACGTCTGTAATGCGTTTTCCGTGTTACTCTCGATTTTTTTTGGCGGTTGATAAGTCAGTCTTGTGGTTGGCTAATTTGCTATTTAAAACTTGTGGGAATGTTCGAAAAATAAAACGTACCGAACATTAGCATAATTCATTAATTGTTTATATAGGCTATACTGCAATTCACGGACAGTGCATAGTGAGCTCGTAACGTTGTCGTCACACTAGCAATATATATTGAGAGTATACTTCTTTTCGCGTGTGTTACTCTATTCAAAATCTATGTTATGAAAGGTGTTATAAAATTTTGTAAAAATATTAAAAATTCCCTCGAGAAGAAATCGAAAGAAATCATGCTGAAATTGAGATCTAGTCCTTATACATTGTCGTGAACTGAAAGTACTTTTAAACTTTTAATCCTTGCGATTCTACTTATCGTATCAAGACATTTTGCACCCCTAGGCTCGAAAGTTATGAGCGTGTCCCTCCTTCCCCCTCTTCTTTTTCCATCCCCCTCTACCTATGCAACAATGAACAATCAAAATGCGGTTTGACCGTTCTTAGGGCCTAGGCCTATTATATACTATACTAATACTATATATTTATAAATTATTCAGCAATTTTTTTTGACATGCGCTAAATGACCTCGCTGTGGAAGCGCATTAAAACCCTAATATTCATTCATTCATTATATCTTGATTCATTTGTTTACATCTCAGAATACGAATGTAAAGGAGAATAAACGTCTTATGAAAAGAATACAACGTTACATAATTATCGTTTTTCATTTCCATCGGCTTGTACCCCTTAAAATTTGGCGCATTTAATATATTTGGCGCCCTAGGCTAGGGCCTCTTGGGTGGCTCAATACGGCCCTGAATACAATAACTACAATATATAATAAAATGAATAATATCTGTATTCCGATGCACCCCGTCCCTTTCCCACACTCGGCTATCTATCGTGTCTATATCTGTGTTTACTCTCAACTCCATTGAATTGAAGAGGGTGGATTATATTATATGTTTGGGGTGGGCGGAAAGGGGATGTCCTCATGCATGGGTTCACCCGTACACTGTCACGCTATCCCTTCAGTATATCGGGCTGGGAAAACGCGCTATTCTCAGCGAGTGTTGCAGACGGGGATGTATTCAAGGTTATGTCGTTATTTCTTGGGTAATTTCTTGATGATGATTATTGTTTGCTTAACGACCCCACCAACAGCTAGGTTATTTGGGGGTACGAATGAGCAGGTGATTATGAAATTATTTGGTGGGGTCGTTGAAGTAATAACCAACCAATCGGCACACTGCGAGCTGAGAGTCATTTTTTAATATATTGCATTACAAATTTTTTAAATTATTTTTATTTAGTGCTTAACAATTTTGATGATTGTGTTTTTTATCTAGAGGATTATGGTTAGTCCTTAGCGTCCAAATACGCATTCTAGTATTCAATAAAATTTCAGTTGATACGGTACTGAGTGTGCTATTTCTATGTTGTTCACCAAGGTCACCGTACTTATTATCAACTAAACTCGATGATTCACTGCCATCTAGATATGTATCGCTCTTCCCAATACCTTGTTTTATTTGACACTCAACAGTTCCAACATGTAGTCATGACTACGTGAGACCAAGGTGCTTACAAGACTCCCTCCGAACCATTGTCCTTGCTCTTAAGGCGTCCCCAGTCTTTATAGGGCAAAAAGTTCTCACCAGGGGAATCTCACAGATAGAAATGATCATAAAACTTGAAACAATGCATGATACATTAACAAATACATCATCTGATGCAGACAGTATTTGTCGAAAATGCCAATGACCCAGATTTCATATTAATATGGAAAGATCAGTTGTAATCTATCAGTAACACTCGATATTTGTTTCATCGAATTTACCTCACAGCGTACCGTTACATACAAATACCATGTAACATATTGTGAATGTTTATTATGGATCGACAGTAGGCCTATTCTAGAAAATACTCCTGATTGGTATATGAAGCATTTTCACTACAAAATGTTTAAACGTAAATCAAGTCACTGGGTGATCGTTCATACGTTACATTGACACTGAAAATGTAACGACTTATGTAAGTCCCCCTTAAGTGGCGCTGTTTTATTATCACTCACGACCTTCTTGGTTCCTCGCTCCGAGTAATTACAGACTCACCGCCTTCTTGGTCTCTTGCTTCGACTAATTACGGGTCGACAAGTACATCACTGATAAGTAGTATCAGAGAAGCGAGTTCATGTGTTCGGTTCGGCCGATAATGTCATGTGCTCTGGCACTTGTTGTTGTTGTTGTTGTTGTGGATGTCGACTTGAAGAAAAATCACCTTATTCGTGATAAATTTGGCAAGGTTTTAGCATTTAGACTTGTGTTTGTCGTAACCCGTGGCGGGAGTTGTGATTGTTGTGAGTAGGCTAATTTAAATTGACGAAAGAATACCTGATCTAACTAAACTGACTTAAACTAATTCATTATAAGCTAATACCAACATAATTTAAACCATATAACACTTATACTCTATAAAAGTGACCAACAAGTCTGTTTATGTAGATAGCCTCTTCGATAACTTTCAGATGTTTTGGAGGTGTGTTGGCCGAAAAGTGGAAGTAGAAATGGTAAAGAGCTTATATATGAAAGAGAGTGGCCATGTTCTTGCAAAGAAGACTCGCAGTGTATAGTTTCAATTATACTGCACTAGGGCGAGCAGCGATCGGTAGTTTCAAGGAAACAGAGCAAATTAAAATAGAACAAGATGAAATGGAACAAGATTGACAGCCGAGTGGAACCACCAAGTAAGCAAGATGCAACTTGGTCCGACCGGAGATATAACATTACAGTTTATTGTTTACCGCCTAGGTATATTATATTTGCATTCTAAGAAGATGAAAGACGCCGAATGCACATAATTATATAAACAGATACACCTGTAAAAGTTCTCTTACAACTCTGCATTTATTATTGATAATTATTAAGGTAATTATTGACATATTCTATTGGTCGTCATGGTTACCAGCCTGTGACGCGCTGTATATGCCGTAACTTGTTTCCCTGTGTTGGTACCCTGTCTACCAACCTGACGAGATGAGATAACATTTAGCCGCCCTCGGTAGCTCAGTCGACTGAGGTATCGCTTCAGGAACTGAAGTCACTGTTAGGTGTGGATTCGAGACCCGCAAAAGTCATGGGATTTTGTAAACGTCCTTTCACTAATCATCACTTCATAGTTTCATAATCACCTGCTCATTCGTACCCCCGTATAACCTGGCTGTTGGTGGGGTCGTTGAGCATACAATAATCATCAACGAGATCACATTTCGTTAGAGGACCCAGGGTGGCGCTGTATCACTATAGTGGGAACGTTTTGCGTTATGGAGACTGAGGACGCATTAAGAGTCCATGGGAGTCGATGTAGCGGCATATCATTATTTTGGTGATAACTTTTGAACGTTATGAGATAACGAAATTCTGAAAATAAGTAAAGACAGATATTTATAATAGCTTCAAGATGATTCATGTAATAACTATGTATCTAATATCGCCTAATTATAACGCGCATACGGTTAAAAAACGTGTATTTTTAAGCGGATAGAAGATACCTCGAACAAATAGGAAAAATCAATGCACTACTCAATTTCAAATAAACGTTAAGGATCATAATGATACGATTCAAAATTTAATTTGGACTTCATCAACACTGGACACTGGAAGAAACACTGGAAGACCCTTCATGTCATCAGCTTCATGTTTCTCAGCTCTCAATACCGCCCTTTTTATTTCTTGCGTCTCGCCTTTTGTCTACTATGTGCCTTTTTCGGTTAGTACCTTGTCTACCAACAAATTTTCAACTTTTCACATGCCATTTCTTCTGTCAATACATTGAAGCCTTTTATGTAGACCATATCTCGCGCAAATCGAAAAAAAAAAAATACCATCAAATCGAAAACACGTTAAGGGTGAAAATAATCCGACTCAAAATATGATTTGACCTTCATTCGCCATTCAAAACTGAAAGTTCCAACAGTTCACCCTCACTTTGCCTAGCTCTAGTGAGAGTGTATTAGGAATTAGCATGAGAGTTTACCTATAATCCAAGCTTGTGTTTGTAACTCGATCTGCTTTAGGGACGTTTTTCGCCGTCATGTTTGTACATCCTGCACGTGCTCGCACTGTTTAAACTAACTGCTCCATTATCATTGATATTGATTCTATTTGTTAGCAAAGTTTCCTTCTTTTATAATTAATGCCTACCGACTTTTTACGACTAGCTTGAATACTCTTGATGCGGGTTGCAACTTCCTTATCGGCCTAGCCCACGTGATGTGCCCTAAAACAGAACAAAAAACCAGTATCACAAGTGATAGTTTCAACTTTCAAGTGTGTAGAGGAGGGGGGGGGGGGCATTTATAACATTTGTTGATATACTTGTATCGACGAAAGAAGACGGTCGGACCAATTTAGAACGTCATGAATTACAATATCTCGCAGAAATTAAGGATCTAACGCTTTTGAAAGACACAGTTGCGTTTCTTGTCGTTAATCTATTTAGCACTACAACAACTTTGTCCACAAACATACCATAGAGAGATTATAAAAGTAACATATTTTGAGATACGTAATGAATAGTAGTATTAACATAAAGTTGGCTTTAAAATATTGTTAGATGAGCGTTAGCGAATATTTCCACTCAACTCTTACGGAGCTTTGTCCGTCTGTTTTTTTTTTTTTTTTTTTGTAAACACTGCAAAGGTCGCAGGGTTTGACCGATCGACATGAAACTTTTTTTTATACGCAAACTCCATCTTAGAACCCTACAGGTTTGGGCACAGACTACAGAAGCTTCTGTAGTCTGTGGTTTGGGGTCAAATCGGTTGGACCATTTTTCTGAAACATCTCCTTAAAGTTTCTAACAACCCCATAAGATTAGGCTGGCTGGAAAAAAAATGAAAAATAAAATCTCACCAATGCATGTAGTTCAAATTTTCCTCAAATGTAAAAACGAAAGTGATACACATAATTAAAAATTTGTATCCATTCGGATCAGCCGTTTCGGAGAAAATAATGTAATACATGTTGTTCATTCATCGAATAGATATAAATAATAGCAGAAAAATATTGCATTGTTAATCCACGGCTAAAATGCATAAAAAAGAAAATTTTCAACAAGCTGTAGAACAGAATTACGAGGCCACGATGCGAAGATCAAATACGAAAAAAAAAACACAATTACAAATCATGCTTTCAACCTCCAAACACAAAAAGCCCAATAACTCATCTCGACTTATAAATATTTATGTATTTTTTGTTACGTCATGTTGTCACACCTGCTAATATTTAATAACTGCTTGTCACCGTGATTTTGACACATCCGATTAATAATTGCATCAGAAAAACTGATGTAAAAACATTAACATAAAGGTTTTGTGCATTAATATATGAATACAATTTGTTGTTGAAAATTGCATTGACTAATGAATTTTGATGTACTTATAAATAAACGAAAGTAGAAGGTCGTCTACCAAAGAAAACAAAAATAAATAGAACCGTTATATTTTTATAGCTGTGGTATTGTCGAGTTATGATGATTTTTCAGTACGTGATTTACAAAAAAAAACGTGACTGCATCTTTGAAATGCGTTGAATTCTTGAAGTAGCAACTATGCCTTGTAGATCACTCGGTAGCGTATTCAGGAAGCCGGGGTTGATAAAAGACCCAAAGTCGTTGAAGTGAATATTGGATAGCTCTTTAAAATAGGGCACCACCTCGTCCTTCCCACTTCAAACATAATATAAAAAATAGACTCTGTATCATCTTTCTATCCCATTAAAAACTCACCCTCAACATTATATTTTGGTTGGATATATTTTGGTTGTATATAAAAAATATGGGTACATATTTTTGTATATTTTGTAAAATATGTATACAGTAGGTATACGTGTATAAAGTCGTTGCCAACCAAATAATCGTAAGAACATGCGTAATTACATAATTTTTCCACATGTTTGAGAATTTTAACAGTTTTTAATGATACAGTTGCTATTCTTATCATAAACCTTGTCTTACTCAATACCCTATACAAATAATTCAACTCGGTGAATATGAAAGTTATATTTTTGTTTGTTATATTGGTAGACGACATTTTTCTTTAGTGTATACAAGTATATGGGGTCTACGATTTTCTCAGCTGATCAAAAATATGCCTGAATATTTCATTACCATTTTGATTGACTTATTTTATTATTTATCGATTGAGATGTAGAGATTGGAAATAATAAAACTGCATTTCTCCGGGCATATTAATTAAAGAGTGAAATGCCGAGTTTGACAAGCAGTAATATTGAACGTTATCATTGGTGGAAATCGAGCGTTGCGAAACGCGATGTGAATGGTGAATGAACTGCCACGCCCACTTTTTATTATTTATTAAATCTGGTATCGTTAAGTTTTCGCGTGGAGATTGTTTTTTTTCTCTACACTTTTATGTATTGCTGTGACGTATTACATGCTGGAACTATAATTATACATTTCCTTTTCTAGCGTGTAATTGTCAACTAAGACTTCTTAGCGGAGGTTTTACACATAATAACTATGTAATAACTCTTTCTCAGAATACTTCATACAATAATGTAAGTAATTTCGTTTTATTATTATATTTTTTTCCATTTGGTTCAACAACGTACTGTATTGATAACCAAGATCTATTGACGTCGGATGAATGATTAATGAGATAATGTGTTGAAATGACGAAGGTTTCTTAGGTGCTGGGAAGGAAGCGGTCGTGGCCTATATTGTAGGAACCATCCCGGCACCTCGACTACAGAAGGAAATCACGGAAAACTTTTCTTTTTTTCTATCAACTACTTCGATATATTTATAAATATTCACTCATTTTTTATTTTCTAGATTGTCATCACTTCTATTTCACACAGTATTTCGATATTCAAGTTTAAAAGAAAATTGGAATCATTCTGTGTATCTTATTTATAAGCTTTGTGCATATTGAACTTGAACTGAAATGTTGTAACTTGACGAGATCTTTCTAGAAAGACAGAAATAAAGCGAGAAATAAGTCGTTACGTACTTCTGAGATTTTAAATTAGGCCTATTAGGCCGATTGTTCATTGCTTAACGATCCCACCAACAGCTAGGTTATAAGGGGATACGAATGAGCAGGTGATAATGAAACTATATGAAGTAGTGATATGTGAGAGAACGTTTACAAAAACTCATGCAACTTTAACTTTAACTTTGCCATAACTCAAACTTATGCGGGACTCGAACCCACGGCCAACGGTAACTCCACTTTCTAACGCTTACTCAGGCACAAACTTTTTTTTCTCATATATTGTATGATAGTATTTGAGAAGTAAATACAAGTCCCATTTCACACAGCATGTTGTATCACCAGGCCTATACATGATCGTCGCATCGTTTCTGCGCATGCGCGGTCACGTGTCGAACCTTGCGACACGGAGCGTGGATTTCTCCGAGTCATCTTCATCAATAGCACCTCACTCGCATCTTGTAATTAATTCTCGGTCTCTCCACTTTTATAGACGCGAACCATGCTAGCTAGCGTCATCATCTTGGAAAAACTAGACATCCTTGGGGTGGGAAAACATGGCACTTGGTTACTGATGGACGTTGTGGATCAGTGGTGGATGAGGTGTAGCAGTTGTGGATCAGTTGTGGATGAGATATAGCAGTTGTGGATCGGTTGTGGATGAGGTGTAGCAATTGTGGATGAGGTACAGCAGTTGTGGATGAGGTATAGCAGTTGTGGATGAGATATTGCAGTTGTGGATGCATTTCAGAAGTTGTGGATCAGTTGCGGATGAGTTACAGCAGTTGTGGATCGGTTGTGGATGAGATATAGCAGTTGTGGATGGGATAAAGCAATTGTGGATGAGGTTCAGCAGTTGTGGATGAGATATTACAGTTGTGGATGCATTTCAGAAGTTGTGGATCAGTTGCGGATCAGTTGCGAATGAGGTACAGCAGTTGCGGATGACGTACAGCAGTTGCGGATGAGGTACAGCAGTTGCGGATGAGATACAGCAGTTGTGGATGAGATGTAGCAGTTGTGAATACAATTCAGATGATGTGGATTACATGGGGTTGCGGTATAGCAGTTGTAGATGTAGTTCAGCAGTTGTGGATGAGGTTCAGCAGTTGTGGATGAGGTACAGCAGTTGTGGATGAGGTACAGCAGTTGCGGTTGAGGTACAGCAGTTGCGGATGAGGTACAGCAGTTGTGGATACAATTCAGATGATGTGGACTACATGGGGTTGCGGTATAGCAGTTGTGGATGAGGTATAGCAGTTGTGGATGAGGTATAGCAGTTGTGGATATATCAGAAGTTGTGGATCAGATGGGGAAGTAGTTGTATCCACGAAAGAAAGTTGGACTCATCATTTCCTACAAATATTGAAGGCATCTTGTGAAGTATTTGTTGATTTTATATCTTGTATTGTTAAACAGAAGATACAAAATGATACATGCGATACAGTGCAAGATACAGAAAATATTTCTATAGCTGTGAAATCACCCTGGCGGAAACTTCCTAATCTATGGAAACTAGGGAAGCCTTAAAAAAGAAAAGTGTCAATATTTCTCTTAATATTTGGTATTATAAAGTTTCGATATCATTAGTAATTTCTATATCGAACGGGAACCGTTACTATAGTAACAGTAATTATATAAATCTGGTTGAGAATGAATGAAATTAGTAAAGTAGTTAACCACGTTTTCACCTGTAAACACCAATAGGCTTTGACGGTCTGTTATTACCGACACTAATTGCAGGATGTTATTGATACAGGCCTACTATTATAACAGCATGTAACACGATCCAGCCGGTATGCTATTATAGTATAACACTTGAACGCATGCCTCGATATCACGTATACTGCTAATAAGGAGAGAAAGATAAGAGATTTATTTATTTAAATCTTCTGCCAGTGAATTTACGATATTCTTTTCACAAGATGTGAACAGATGGGAGCCACAGTGTTTAAATATGTTCTCGAGTGCAAATTGAAAACCTCATAGTTTAATTGATACTGGCAGTTCACAATTAGTCGTTCTACCTTTTGTCACCAAGGTCACAGAGCTGATGATCAACCAAACTTTATGATACATCAACTCAAATTGAAGGACATCACAACCCTGAAACTGAAATTTAATTATTTTTGTCGATATTTACTACCCTAATTTAGGTTAAAACTTGAAATCATCTTCCTAATCTCTGAAGGACAATAAAAAATATGATTTCAGAGATCATGAGTCATGACTCATGACGTAGGCATTACCGATTCTGTATGGAAACGTTAACAGAATCGAGTTCACTGTACGTGTATTCAATAAGTTGTAAATGATATGATAGAATGATAAATTCATCAGAAATTCGGAAAGTTTGGAAAATCCCCATAAGAAAAGCGTTGAGTAAAATTTTAATATTACATTAATTCTTTCCGTTCGAAATTTAATTTTCTCATAATGATAATTTTATTTATTACATGTTTGTGTCAAGTTTGAAGAAATTTGAATCGGTAGGCTACTAGTTCCCAAGGTGAAGATATAATATGTACGGTATTGGAAAAATGTCAAATATTGAGTATAGAATGTTAGGGACAATTAACAGGTTGCAAAGAATGACGAAAGGACACGAGCTATAAGGAAGGCTTGATAGTTTCGAATTCAAGGCGCGTATAAATAACTTTAAAATACATTTCGTATAAATAACTCCATCATCAATTGCAACGCATTAGGCTGTATTCCCCTAGTAAATAGTAAATACCTACTGTTTGTGTTTTCTGTCAATGACAGTACTCTTATCACCGTTTTGACGTAACGCTCAGTAAACACGGCTAAATTCGTCTCTTCGCTTATCACCTGTTGATGGCACTTCTTACATATTCGAGACCCGCGACCGCTATGGCTAGAGAATCATGCGAGACACACGAGCGCTAGTGCTGGACTACTACAGGTTCTCTCACCATTATAGGGGACGTCCATAAATTATGTCACACTTTTTTAGGCCACTTTGAACCCCCCTTTCCTCCCAGTTGGTCCAAAACCTATTACTGTACCTTCCCCAAATTACCTATCTGGTATAGTGGATGGGATCCTAAATAAAAGAAAATTGAAAGTATTGCTTAGTAACTGTATAGATTACTATTTTATTTCATGGTTTGCCTCTAGTCTAGGCTAATGCCGGGATGCTTCCTACAATATAGTCCACGACCTCTTCCTTACCACTGTCCTTTCCATTACCTAAGAAACCTTCATATCATCATCCCATCAATCATTCATTCGACGCTAATATATCTTAAATCATTGAAGTGCGTCGTAAAATCCAATATAAATAAATCAAGATTTGTTTCTATTACCAATCGTTCCCATAGCAAAATATCAAATTGGAGAAATACAAAAAATTGTGATTGGTTGACATTGTTGTCCGTTTCTTTCAACAATAAGTATACTTCACTGCATAGAATACGAAACAACACTTCAATTGCTCTACCAGAAGCTTTGAGAGGTTGTTAACTGTTGCCAAGTTGGTAGATATACCACGGCCACTCGAAAACCACTCATTAACACGTGATTATCGATGCAACAGGTAGTGGTGTAGTTCTATTGTTATTCTCGGGTAATAGGTCACACTATATCCGATCTATGGTGCCGTGACCTTTCAGTCGAGTCACTGTGCTATTCAAATACCTTATTCATGAATATAGATTAGCAACACTTCCAAATTGACAAAGCAATTGTACGTACTGTATAGGCAATATCCTTTTTTGTCGGGGTTTATTTATTCTATCAAAAAAATATAATATTAAAAAACTTTTATGATTATATGGTATTGTTTTTTAAAATTGCTTTTGACATCTCTTTTGTTTTAATTTAATTGGTAATTAGATGTCGCAAGCTGAAAGTTGATATTAGGTCGTGTAGCGTTGGTAAGAGTAATGCTGAAATAGAAAATGCGAATGTCTCATTTCTGTCCCAATTTGATGATACAATCAGTCAATTACAAATACACGATCAAAAGTGCATATATTATTCATAGTTTCTTTAACTTGTAACATTTGAGATTCTATTTTTGTCGACTTTTATCTTGACTTTTAACATACGTCTTATGCGAGCAGCCTCGTATTGCTAAAATTTGATCCTAAAAATATACACAATTACATAGTCGTAACCCACGTGTGAATCATGATATATCCCAGCGTACCTTTAATTGAAAAAGTTTTTAACTATGTGTATAAATATAAAGTTTCTAGGCGCGCCTATGGCCAATAAGGGTAGGTAAATGGTAACTTATATATCAATTGTCGTGCGCCTAGGCCACTTATATTAGCAGCGTATAATGTAGGCATGCGCATGCTCTTGTGCAACTTCAAGCTGTAGATTGATTTTCTCTCTCTCTCTATATATATATATATATATATATATATATATATATATATATATATATATATATATATATATATATATATATATATATATATATATATATATATATACATACATACATATGTGTAAGTAATAGATAGATGAAATACACCTCTAAATGTCTTTAGTTGTCCTAAATCTGGCGATACAATAAGTATTGATGAATATGTGTAGGCCTATATATTGTGATCCAATATTATCAGTATCAGATGATATAGGCCTGTTTGTTAATTCTGTATCTCGCACAATTCAAGTTATGATCAGTCATACCTGTAAAATCACCCCGGCAAGGACTTTTTGCCCTATGGAGACTGGGGACACCTTGAAAAGCTTCAAGTGTAGGCCTACGTATGGTTATAAAAGTTTGACAGTATTTAAAACACGGGGTGTTAGTCACAGGGACCTTGCTGAATGTTAATATCGACAGGAAGCCGGCCGTAACTAGAGGAAGGAACCGAATACATTACTTGACGAGTCCGATTAGTTGAAACGGTCATTAATATTCAGCCGAGTCGGTTGTCGTTGTCGGTCAAATGACGAGTGAACGACGCGACGTGATGCGTATAGGCACTTAGATTAAAGACCATGTGGTTATTATACGAAGTGTATTACGAAATATGTACATTACGAAGTATATTACGGAATTTATTACGAAGTATGCTACGTAGTATTTGACAAAGTTTGTTACGAAGTATGCTACGAAGTTACTAGACGAAGTATTTCATCAAGTAGATTACGAAGTAATTTACGAACGATGTGACTTCACTTCGTAGTTCAATCGGCTAAAGCACAGCTTTAGATAAGCTGAAGTCACTTTCGGGCGTGGGTTCGAGTCCCGCAAAAGCACGGGTTTTTGTGAACATCCTCTCACTATCATTACTTCAGTTTCGTTATCACTTGCTCATACGTACCCCCGTATAACCTTGCTGTCGGTGAGGTGTTTATATGTCATTTTTAATCAGTCACTATTGCATGCTCTATACTCATTCACATGTATATATTTATTTAATAACATCGAATTTGATAGAAAATCATTGTTCCCCAATTAAGGCTCTGGATAAAAGGAGAATCATTTGGACGGGGCACCACAAGGGCGATCTTATCACCCCATCTATCTAGAATGAATTCTAAAATAAGTCGATATGCACAATATCTAAATAAAATACTTGGAAGTTATTAAAGAAATCGAAACAACATGTTCATGAGGATTTACGTCTAATAAGATGCTAAAGGAGTTTTTAACTATTCTTCCCTGTCTGTGATCAACTATTATAGTATTATCTAGCCGTACATAAATTTAAACAATCAAACGGAGGAAAATCTTATAATATATAGCCATAAATAAATAACTTTATTATACCAAATGGAAATATTTCTATATTTATAAAAATATCTTCTAACTATTTAATTGTGCAATAGTTTTCCTTGACTTTGAAGTCGAGTTTATTTTGATTGAAAACGATTAAAATAGCAATATATTCCGAATCGTAAAATCATGGTTTCCCGCGATAAAACCACGTAACAAGTGCAACGCCATCGTACACTTGACACTTACGACCTGTGGAATACAGGCGAACATACTGCACAGACGAGTTATTGCTTTGTCCTGTCTCGTTCAACATTCATGCCTCTTCATATTCATGAAGAATACCATCAACATCTACAATAATTTTATTACTTTATGAGATAACAATTTTATTTTATCTGAAATCTGTATGAAAATCTATTCTACTGCTTACTATTCTTTTTCATCATTAATATTTCTGTTCACATTTTCACCCATTATACGCATTATTGATTTATTTCCTTTTTGAAATTGAAGTTAGGATTATTATTGTTTAATTTTCATCAGAATTATCCGTAGATTCAATGGACTTGCATATTTTATTTCTAGTTCTATTGTTCTATTATTATTCTTTCGAATATTAGTATCATTAATTTTTTTATTTTTAAATGACCGATTTTCATCATATATTTTATCATATGATATGTAGTTTTCATTGAAGATATATATATATATATATATATATATATATATATATATATATATATATATATATATATATATATATATATATATATATATATATATATATATATATGTATATATATGTGTGATAATTAATCTTCTTGGATACGATCCAATATCCAGATATCCAAGTATAGCCATGACAAAATAGTATTACCTCAGTAGCTCAGTGGGAGAGCAGCTGATCGGCAATCAGAAGGTCCCGGGTTCGAGGTATTTTTATTGGTCTACTATTTGTGTCAAGCTTGATTTGAAGCACTTCGATCTCCCCGGCGATCTATCAGCTCCATAGCCTAGGTATATCGTTCTCCCCGTCATGTGCTAATGTTTGTTTGTTTGTTTGTTTGTTCAGGTGGTCGGTATCCACCAGTTCCTCGTCAAGCCCCGCGCCGCCGACATCAACGAGAACGTCCTGTCCGAGCAGATCGTCGCTGACTCCAGGCTCACCGAGGACATGGTCAAGAACGGACAGTCTCTCGAGACGGCCATCATGCAGGTAAGACAATGTCCGCGCACTGGCTGCGGTGGATCTTGTAGTAACTGTCTGCGTACTGGTTTCGGAAAGTTTCTTATAGATCCTTTCCGTGTACTGTACATAAGCAACTTGATCAACCGAAACAGACCAACAACCTAAACTTTTATCTAAACTAAAACTAAATAAAAACCTACTTCCGGTACGGCGAAGAGCTATTTTGCAAGATTTCATTCAATTAACAAATCTATTTAATCGAACACTTTTGAAATGAATTGAAACCTTTTTCATATAGGCCCTAATTGAAAACCTTTTCCATCGATATTTTTCCATTAAATTTGAAACTTTTTAAATTTATTATTGAAGAGACCGCGTCAGTAGTTCCGGTATTAGAAACGGAACCGGAATACCGTTCCGGTACAAGTCAGCCCCTGATAAATGCATCCAAGTATATATATATATACTTGATGTATTTGGTCTGTGGGTCGGTTTGTTTCGTGCCGTACAAGCAGGTGATTCGTTCTCTTTCTTCTCTAACTTATCGGTTATCGGTAAGTCATCGGGGCCGGTACTTATTCTGACAGCGATGCGGGAAGCGAACTGATAACCAGGACAGGGTTGTTGACTCAGCACAATGCATTGACAAAATCGACCTTTTCAAGCCTGAACTACGACGCGTGGGTCATATTTCTCTATTAGCCGCCCCTGTGGTGCAGTCAGCTGTCGCACTGCGTTAGAAACTGAAGTCTGGTCGGGCGTGGGTTCCAGTCCCGCATAAGGTATGGGTTTTTGTTAACGTCGTTTCACCTAACATCGCTATAGCGTTTCAATATCATCAACTCGTTCGTAATCCCGTATAACCTAGCTGTTGGTGTGGTCGTTAAGCATCATTAAAAAAAACATTTATTAATTCTTTAAATTGTCATCCAAAGGTATTGGCATATACGAAAGATATGGATGAAATAATACATACTATACTTAGACATGGAACGCAGTGTTGAAGTAAAACTGATCCCACTTTTACCCACACGAATTTATCACCACTCTCTTCTAACCCAATCACCTGTAACATCTGTAGTGTTTATGCAGACCGCTCGAGAGCGCTGTTGTGCTGCTTCCCAGCTGTTACAAGAGCCGTTCCTCTAGTGACAAGTATAGGTACTAATTGCAGACGTTGGCGAGGGGAATGGAGGTGTACACAGGGGATTTATTCTTTTGTAGCCATAAGAGTGAAGTATCTTGGTTTTAGTATAAATCTTTCGTCTTTGTACCTCCCTCAACCCCCCCCCCCCCCCACCCCCTCCAGCCCACTTGTTTTAATCCTGACATCGTCCTTGGAGATCGTATTGATAAATACGAACCACCAGCTCTAGCAGATTAGCTATCATGACAGCTGCTGTCACTCTTGGCTTGCATTCGATGCATTTTAAGATTGCATTGTGATGCACACCTGCATTTACAGTATTGTACTTCTAGAAAAACGCAGTACATGCGTTGTGATACGAGCGAGATCTATTTACATGAAATGTTATAGAAATCTTCACACCTTGATAAACGTTTACTTTGTTAAATATGTCCCATCATTTTGTGAAATATGTCCCATCATTTTGTTTATTAGGAACCTCGACAAATATCTAGATGACAGTGAATCATGAATTTTGGTGACTATGGAAACCGTCAGAAAATAACGAGCAACAGTATAACTTCATTGTCAACTAAACTAAGCGTTTTCAATTAGCTTTTATTATATTGAAATGCGTACATTTCTACTGTGGCTCCAAGAAAATGTTGAAATTGAAAATTGTCCGGATGAAAAATTTTTCAATTTTTTTCTCCTCATGTTTTTCTAATGGGTATTCTCAAAATTTTGCCACTATTTCTTCTCTTATCATTACAGTGCGTCGATGAAACCCTACAATTAGAAACGAATGTATTTTACCTAGTTTAAATACAAATTCAAGTGGTGAACCAAAAGAATGTTGTTTACTATCTTTTCAGATATGTTATTCTTATGGATATTCTCAACATTTCAACCATCAATTGCTCATAATCTATACACGTGATTTTCATGTGACTACCAAAAACTATTTAGTCCCATCCTAGAAGATGAGTAGTGGATAAGACAAATTCCGTTACTCTTTTCGGTGGCCCGCGCACAGAAAGAAACAAACAGAAACGAAAAGACACGATTCGGGCGGAATGGAAGTCTTCGCTTACCCTCATCCAATACAACCGCCGAACTCTTGGCTTGCATTTGATGCATTTAGAGATTACTCAGACCGTGAAGCTGCACTCGCAACAATGTACTCACAGCCATCTCGATTGCAAACCTGTTTGCTTCGCGAGGCGTAGATTGGAATGAGGTATCAATGAAGATGATTAATATTGTCATGCAAAGCGAACACATAACTCAGACTCCTACGCACCAGACTCGAACTCACGCCCTCCCATGCAGCTTGCGTGGGCGCTGTGTCGAGTGGTCGAGGTTTGAGTACCGGCTGATGCACCTGGGCGACCGGGAAAACGATGTGCATTCTCGCGTTGAGGGATGCACTCGTGAAACTTGACAGAAAGTGAAAAAAAAATACTGATATATTTTTTCTTTCGCCCGGTTTTACAATTATTTCAAGATTTTTTTCTAGACCTGGCCTTCCCCGTGGCTCAGTTTACTATCACACTGCGTTAGGAACTGAAATCAATTTGGACATGGGTTCGAGTCCCGCATAAGGCATGGGTTTTTATAAACGTCCTTTCACCTATCATCACTTCATCATTTCATTATCACCTACTCATTCGTACCCCCGTATAACCTAGCTGTTAGTGAGGTCATTGAGCAACATAACAAAATCGTTTTCAAAGTTCAATATTTCCATAATTGTATTGACCATTGACCACAATTTTTTTTCGAAATTTGCCCATTCGTCTGATTCATATTGAGAGATTGCGTGTATGGACTTAAAAAATGTCAATTTCTGAAATTGTCGACTTTTTTAAGGTAATGCACGAGATTTCTTTGACAACGTTCCTTTTTCTCTGTCATTCCATTAATTATCATAACGGTAGTCGATGAAGTAGTAAACTACAGAAGGTATGAACTGCTTTATTGACTCTGTCATAACTTGAATCTTTATTAGAAATAGAAAGCTACGCAGTTAAATCAACGAAGTGTATAAATAAATAAACTCCTCCTCGAAATGTCTATGAAATCTTGGGATCTTGGGCCTAATACTCAATGAACCGTTTAGGATATTAAATGGTTTCTACGCTTTGTTATTTACGAATGATGGTCTTGAAGTTTGTAAAAACTTGGTAGTTACATAAGCTCGCCGCAACTTTGAGGATTTCACACTTTTGAAAGAGACAGTAGCGTTTCTCATCGTAAATCTCGTCCCATAAAATAGTTGATTCATAAATAGTGGTTCGTATAGTAAATTTTTGAGTGTTATTTCTCATTGCTAAAATTAAATAACGTTGTCAGTATTTTCATTTTTCAGCTCAAATCAAGTATCTAAATAATTGAAATATGGCTCTTCATAAACATTAATGATGTCATCTTGATGGGTAATGAAATTACATCAAAATTATGAAAATATATACAAATCGTAGAACCACACTACTTTATTATTGTTTCCATGTTTTTATGTACTCATCTCCACATAAGAATAATTTCTTCTTCCAACACAACAACAAAAAAACACTTCGGTCCATTTTTAGGGTGTTATGATTTTTCAGGACAAGATTTACGATAAGAAACGCAACGACATCCTTCAAAAGATTTGCAAGTTTCAGCGATATTAAATAATTTCCATGTTTTTTTAGAATTATTCATTCGGTAGCCGACCTTCTTTCGTGGATTCAAGCATATATAGGGTCTACGTAAAAAAAATCTTCTTTTTGTACTGATATATTTCTTTTTTGAATAGCGAATCTAGACTTTCGTCTGAATGTATCAGTTATTTGTTATCCGCCTTCAAAAGCTTCGGTTTCGTGGTTCTTGAGATCGTTTATACGTGTACGAAATGTGCAATGTCATCCTGCCAGAGTGATAGCAATTGAATTTAATAATCGAGTATAATCTAAGTTTCGTGTAGAAAATAGATTGTTGGCTCAGATTATCAAATCGTTTCCGAATGTTTACCAGATAAGAGCGAGAGAGAGAGAGAGAGAGAGAGAGAGAGAGAGAGAGAGAGAGAGAGAGAGAGAGAGAGAGAGCGTGCGATGATATCTCTGTACACTCTGGCTATATGAAGAAGGTACACTTGAAACATGTTTTTTAAATCAAAATCTTCATAAAAAATGCGGATATTTTACCTCGTATTTTTATAAATATTATATCTGTGGGATGCGTATGTGTACGTTGTCAGCTAGCTTTAGGGCGTTTAATGTTTTTACATTTTCTTCATAGGTTTCATTTTAATGTGGTTATATTGACCACTTTATGTGACCACAAGTTAGTCATTGACGATGCAACCATGTGTGGTTGACAAAAAAATGAAAAAAATGGACCATGTGGGTTTTGTTCGTTTTACAGACCTTATAAAAATAGCTCTTATGAAAAGAGGGTCAATGGTCAAACAAACATACCTATACTTACATTCAACAATGTAATTCGGTGAAAACAATTGTTTCAACAATGAAAGTTACATCACCGCCTTCTTGATGCTTTGTCAACCTCACAGCTGAGAAAGATTACATTTTCTTCGCTTTGAGGAATCTTTTGTTGTCGTCCACTTTTATCTCAAGCATTTTCTATAACAATACCAAAACACAGCAATAGACTTTCTATTACAAGTAGTTTATTATTAGCGTTGACAAGATAGTGCGAGGTCTAGGACATGTAATAATATCTCTCAATTCTATGCGGAAAGGTCATCTTGATCGTAGCACAAAGGCTGGGGTTTGCGTCGCGTACAGATCGAAAAGGAAGATGAATTATTGTAATTCTCTTCTATATTTGGTTTGGAAATAACCATGGACGAAAGATATTTTACCTAAGAGTCCAAGACAGTTCACTTTTATGGCTAAACAAGAATAAATCCACCTGTAATGGTAGCTCAGTTGCTAAAGCACTCGTTTCGTGTGGTCTGGGAGATGAGGGGCATATAGGACCTCGGTTCGATCCTCAACATAGTCCATCTGTACAGGGGTTGCAGACAATATCTGTCGAAAATGAGTCAAATTTAATAATAACAAAGGTGAACAGATCATTTGTATGTAACAGTAACACTCGATATTTTTGCCATCGATTTTTACCTCGCAGCGTACCGTTACATACAAATAACACGTAACATATTGTGAATGTATAGATTATGGATCGACAATATTTTATACGATACTTCTCTACACGGTGTGAAGCAGTTTCATTAAAACATGTTTATCAGGAAAGTCACTGCGATGGTTTGTATATAATGTTGACACTGAAAAAATGCTACGATGTGGGTGGGTGGGTCCTCCTTAATTGGTAGTATATCTTTCTGTGGAATAACCTAATATAGTTGCATGCATGGGTTTGCAGAGGAAGTCACCTTGCTATACTTGCATAGGTTAACGACTCACTGCAATATATTTGTGCATATTTACCAGCTTGTTTGCATCACATTCGAGTCAGCCCACCTCTCGATTCTTGCCCACTATTTACTCACTTCATTCGAAACCTATTGGCTGCAATATGTATGTAGGCTCAAGTTCTATCGAATAAGAGTTCTCGTTTCCATATCTTCGATTGTTCTAAAGTAATGGTGGCTTTACTCCGAGGGGTTTACAACTCTCAAATTTGGTGTACACCTGATTTCAAGTGATTTCAGAGATTTCAAGAGATTTCAAGGAGATTTCAAGAGATTTCAGTAGGATTTCAAGTGATTTCAGGGATTTCAATGGGATTTCAGGGGATTTCGATGGGATTTCAGGGGATTTCAAGAGATTTCATACGGATTTCAAGGGGATTTCAAGTGATTTCAGGGCTTTCAAGAGATTTCAAGGGGATTTCAAGGGGATTTCAGGGCAAGTGTACACCGGATTTCAGGAGTTGTTAACCCCTCGCTTTACTCCTCTATTTAAAGGACATCACAACCCTGAAACTAGATTCTAACGAATAATGACGATATTTATTTCTCGAATTTGGAAGATAACTAGAAATCATCATCTGAATATCAGAATTTATAATTATTTCATTTGTCCACCGGCTCTTTTTCTGAATCGTGACGTAGACATTACTCGATTCTGTTCAAGTTTCTATACAGAATCGGTAATGTCTACGTCATGACACATAGTCTCGAAGATACATTCATTTATTTATTTGTTTGTTGTTTTCTTGCTGTATAAAAATACACCAAGAAGGCTATTGTAATAATCACAATAAAAATGAACAGATATGAATTTAAAACATGATTATCAGTATGAAATATGCACCTGGATATTATTGCCGATATACATTATCACAACTCACGAGTGTTTTATGAAAGAGCTTTGGCCTGAACTTACACCACCCAAATGTCACCCGTGCCGTTTGTTTGCCTATCTCATAGGGGTAGCTCGGCTGAGAACAGCTGCGTGGCGCTGCATGTGTTTATGATCATGGTGGTATTATATCAATTAGAGCAAACAGATTGCAAACAAACAGCAAACAGACAATAAGGAGAAATGTAAAGCTCATTGTTCTTCATAGAAAGAGTTAAGGGAACCCACCCACAGCCAGTGGCGTAAATATCGGCGGTGAAGTGGCACAGGGGCCCTCTCCTAAATTTACTTTAGGGGGGCTCACTGAGACTATGGCATTATTTGCTAAAGTTATAATCTACAATGTATACGTTTTAATTTTTGGGGATTCTAAACGAGAGACTCAGTGTGGGTTCAATCTGACCCGAGAAAGCAAGGTGGATTCATTTTAGTGATGCTGTAGACATAATTGCAGATCAAAGAAGCAATGGTGAAGGAATTTTAATAGTAATCAATGAGTGAATGAAATAATTCAATCAATTTGTGTGCAATAAATAGTATTCTACGTTTTTTCATAGAATGAACAAATATCAAAAATTCAAATATAACTTGAATCACATTTATATGAAAGTAAATTAGAGGTACGCGAGTGCTTTTCGTGACAATTAGAAGCAAATATGGAAGAAAGGGGGAAGGCCCACTTATATATTCTGCACTCCTGTCTCGTCTTGTGCGTTTTTTACGCCACTGCTCATTGCTATACCTAGAATTTGATTGTTGTCAATCGAACGGACATGTTCTACATTATATTCTATTATTTTTCTTCTCTTTTCAACTTTAAAATTGCCTAAAAAATGTGTTGAGTTTATGATCTATTGTATTTTATACTCTTTTGGCATGGCCGTCAACAATGTGTCGCCATTTTTAATGAGTTCACGCCGATTCCTTCACGGTTGACAATTACAATTAGTAATCATCCTCCTATTAGAGCTTTTTCTCGGCGCAAGAGAGTGAGAGAGAGAGAGAGAGAAAGAGAGAGAGAGGGGGAGGGAGAGAGAGAGGTAGGGAGAGAGAGAGAAAGAAGACACAGTTGAACTAATCTTCTCAGATTTCCACAATCCGTGCGTGAGTTTCCTTTGTGCATACTTGTATCTGTAAGAGATGAAGATTTCGATCGCCCGTCCCCCTATCCCACATCACTAGCACACGGTTGGTTCGAGCATTCATCTCTTTTTGGATACTACTATCCACTTGTATCCACGAGAGATGAAGGTTCCGATCGCCCGTCCCCCCTATACCACACCACTAGCGCACGGGTGGTTCGCTCAAGGATGCACGTTCCGCTGGTTTGCCGTGTTTTGCACTGGGGCATTTCACGGTCTGCGTGCGTGCGAAGAATGCCTTCAGAAGACACTGTCTTCAACCCCCTCCCCCCCCCGCACCCCCTTCCCAAACCCCGAGCAGCAACGAGACGACTCCCCCACAACGAGTTGTGTCCAAGAAACGTGAAAGAGCGAACCACCCGCGCGCTAGTTGTGTGACATAGGGGGAACGGTCAAAAGTGTTCCATAAATGTTTTATAGGTGTTTTAGTGATGGTTAGATTGGTAAGGTTTGTGTCAAATGATTTTTGGGAAACGAAGGGTCCAATTTCCACTTCAACTTCTGTACGGATTGCTCAAAAAGTAGAGGTTTAGATCAGTTGATTTTTAGGACAGTTGTTATCTTCTCGCCTAGGACAATATTCGAAGTGGAATTCACGGCCGCCCTCGGTAGCTCAGTCAGCTGAGGCATGCTTCAGACACTGAAGTCACCGCTGGACCGCATACGGCATGAGTTTTTGTAAACGTCCTTTCACTTATCATCATTTCATAGATTCATAATCACCTGCTCGTTCGTACCCCCGTATAACCTAGCTGTTGGTGGGATCGTTAAGCAAACAGTAATCCTGGGCCCTGCAGATTGCGTGATTTCCCGTGATGGTCTACATGTGTGCATGCATGATGCTCATAAAAATGGAGAATTTCATCTTTACTATTTTTTCCCACGTTCACAAACCAGTGTCATTGAATAATAAGCACATCAACACCCAGGTAATTTTATACTCTTGATTTAATATGACATTCCATTTCTGTGAATTGTATCAATTTTTAAATAATACGCCCATGAATTTCATCATATTCTTGATATTCATTGACGTATTATCTTAAAACTGATTGAATTCATAAAAATAGAATGTCATTTTCATTGAAGAGCACACAATTACCTTGGAGTTGATATACTTTTCATTCAATTACAATGATAGTAAAGATGAATGTATCTATTTATATAAACACCAGGCATGCACCCCTTTAATCGTCGATTTGTCCTCTAGTTTCGCTTCAGTAAAGGACCAATATTATTTATATCCACCAATCAAGATAAGCTCTTTTTCTACGACTGTATTGTAGGCCTTTACGTGTCCGACAGACATCCTTCAGATCAGCCAACCATTTCACGCGAGCGTGATTCGCTGCGTTCACGCTCTTTCGACCGATCAGCGTGGAGAAGAGTACAGAGGTTCGATCTCTATCGCGCCATCTAATGATCTGTGCCTGTCAAACAGGATGCTAGTTATGTCAGGTTAATAAACCATAATACTGGAGACTTTCATTTACTACACACACACCGATATAGAAATAAATATAGCGAAATTCGAATATAATCAGATATATGTGTATATATATATATATATATATATATATATATATATATATATATATATATATATATTTTTTTTTATTTATATATTCATATATATATATATTTATATATATATATATATATATATATATATATATCCCTTAAATGAAGGGCGGGGATCGAACTGAGGTTTGATATGCCCCTCACATCCCGGACCACACGAAGTGAGCCATTAGCCACTGAGTTACCTGTGCCGATAGGTTTCATGTAGCAGCCTATGTATTTCGAGAGACAAATGTTAAGGTTTGGAGTTTTGGTGGAGGTGCCGGGTTTTTCGTCCATTTCGGTAATGGCTCACATAAATCAGTAGTATTGGGAGCTATTTCTGGGGTTGATTCCAAACCACAAGATTGAATTGACCGCTAGATTTCATGATGAAATGAAATGCAATTTACAAACTCGAGCTTTCGTTTTTTAAAGATATAAAATATAAAGTTCTCAAAAAAAATTGCCACCTATTATATGTTTTTCTTTTTAAAATTCAAAAAAAATATATAATGATCGAATGAATCAAATTATATTTTCAAGATAACTATTAACTACTTTGATTAAATTGATGCACATAATTCTAGATTCCAACTATAGTAATTTTTAGTTTCTGCTATAAAAAATGACAAAATGGCGATGCTAGAATGAATATTATTTTCATAATAATGTAATTAGGATGATTGTATGAGTATGTGAGTGAGAATCTTCAAAAGATTAATTGTTTTTGTTGTTTTCAGTTTCGAATTTACACGTTTTTCATGTATCTCGTGTTCGTATCTGTTCTTATCTTATGTATCTCATCTTATCTTTCATCCATATCCTTGATGAGGAACAATGATTTTGTAACACGTTTTGATTTTGATAAAAAAAAATGCTTCTATTTTACTACTGGGAAACGAAGCATTTCCGTTGTGATGCAGCAACAATCTATCTAAAAATACATTATAATTACACACAGAAGTATCGGAGATATGCATATACTTCTAAAAATAAAATACAAACGTTAATACTAGCAACTTTATAGCTCACCTATTGTCAGAAATATTTCATTACACAATCTTGATTCCTTGAAAATTGAATAAACAACAAATGCATTCCTTCAATGTGAAAAGAAATCGAGTTTTAAATCTCACAGTTTATAACATAATACAATTTTCAATACAATCTCTTTTTGTTATAATAATCTTTTCAGTAAAATTAGAATGATTCACCTTGTTGTGATTTTGTGCACAACATTATGTAATGGTTCAGTTGGTCCTGCATAATAGCTCAGAGCCGACTGACTATGGTCTATATTGAATTGCTTGAAAGGTATTCCTCGATTCCTATTGGTCGTGTCGAGAGCTATTCTTGTTTCCTATTGGTCGTGTCGTGACTGGCGATTTATGAAACACGGGAAACAATTTGAAGCGTCTTTTCGTTTTCATCTACAGTTTGTGTCATTGAGCGTTCATTGCCATCGCTTTACCATCTTCTTGCCCTCGCTTTACCATCGCTTTACGTACCTTTGGCATCGCTTTGCCATCACTTTGCCATCGCCATGCCCTCGCTTTACCATCGCTTTACCTAGCTTTGGCATCGCTTTGCCATCTTCTTGCCATCGCCATGCCCTCGCTTTACCATCGCTTCACCTAGCTTTGGCATCGCTTTACCATCTTCTTGCCATCGCTATGTCATCACTTTGCCACCACAATGCCATCGCTTTGCCATCGCTTTACCGTAGCTATGCCATCGCTTCACCATCACTTTACCATCGCAATTGCGGATCGTGAAAGGACGCATTCAAGATGCATTATGGGGGGAAGGGATGCTGAAGAGCATATATCAAAATAAAGTCGACTCGGTCGTGTACCAATGCTTCGGGGTACTTTCAATATACTGTTTTTATGGTTCATGTAAGGTTGCACACCGGAAACCCATGTCACACAACCGAGTCAACTTTATTCCGGTATATGCTCTTCAGGCGCCCCATTCAGGATTGCGTTGGTTAATCGGTCTCTTAGGGTAACACGATGGAACTCGATTATATTAAAACAAATTTGAGTCATCAGCATTTCGACATATATTGTGTGTCTCTTATTACGTATTTTTTAATTTTGTATCTTGCAGTGTTGAAGTTTTATAATCAATCATATCTGTGAAAACACTGATATGAACTTTTTGTTCTGCGGGAACTTTTTGCTCTATGAAGACTGTGGACGCCTTAAGCAATTGATTTTCAATGACGATTTAAAAAAAGGGATACTTTGATTTCAGTTACCATATAAAAATGAAATAATCAATATATTTCATGCCTATTGAAACTGCGCAGATATTGATTTGATTTCCTGGTTGTTCGAATGTTCCCCGGCGATGTTTGATGTTTTACAGCATGCATTGTTATCGACGATGACGCCAGGTGCATGATGCAGTTTTATGAGCGCACTAACTGTGTCTCATCATTTCCTCACTGCCATGCATACGGTCTGTCAGCGAACTGTCTTGGACGGAGATTTATTGACAGAAGTATTGACTGGTCATTCGGCATAATTTAGTGCATCAAAACATTGCTCATTCTTGGTGAAATAAATCAGGTGAATTTATGGAAAATGAGTACAATCAATTGAACCAATCGAATTGTATGTTAATGATGATGTATCGTACTTTTCGAGGACAGTATGGAAAATCTGTGGACTATAATGCAATTCTGGGGACGGACAGTTTTACAAAATTTGCCGGGCAAGTTTTTTTTTGTTGGGTCAGGTTGGGACCTAGACTGGTGAATAGTTTTCTGATGAATTGTCTCCTGGCAAACGACTCATGGCAAATCGTCTCCTGGCAAATCTCCAGGCAATTGTGTCCCGGATCTAAACCCAAATCTCCGTGAAAATTGCATCATACCATCGAAATACTTTTCAGTCGTGTTATGTATCGGTACCGGTACCTTTTTGGTGTACCAATTTTCATGCTGAATGAGATGATGAGATTAGTTTTTACTTTTCAACACATTTTTGTTTATTCTGTACCAAATAAATATTCCATTACAATAAAAAGACTGTTCGATTTTTTAAAATATATTCTAGGTCATTTCTGAGCGAATTATAGAAATTGAATCATCGGTTGAAAAAAATGTATTCTATACAATATATTATATTGTATACATCATAACTGTCTATTTTGCCTCTAAAATTGTGTTCGATACTCCATTTCAGTTTACCTATATAATTATACGTTTTTCATTCCAACGTGTTTTGTAATTATTAAAAAAAGAAATGCACTCGTATGTTAGAAATGTGATAATGGTCGGTATAAACCACAACAATGTCGAGGCTTGTCATATACCCATTTTAACACGTGCTAAAAACGAAAGCCAAACCTCCAAGACTGGTATCAACAATTTTATTTTTTGTTTCCAATATAAATTGGTAAATTCTATAAACGTTATTCCAAACTACCAATAAGTACCACTGCTACGAAACACGCCTCTAAATCCAAAATATTTCCCTCCACGATGACTTAACATTTTTTTTACATCTAATCTTTTTACAATCTCGCCGAATCATAATCAAGCAACAATAGAAGCTGACTGCTGCGGTTTTAGCAGTAGGAAAACTAAGATGGATCTCTTTTCTCTCTCCATTCTCTCGTTGCAGGCGCGAGTGTAATGTACGTTCGGTTCACATAGTTGAGTGGCTCTCAACAGAGCTCGGGGGTAAGCAACTCTCGGCGGAGGCCATTGCCCCCCCCCCCCCCCCCCCACCGTCCGTCGAGCAGAGCAACCAGTGGTTATACACTTACCTGTTCTCTGTCTCGCTCTTTCCCATGGCTTCGTGCCACATTCACTCGGAGACAATACACGTGGAGACACTCGAATCAAATTGATTCATCTTTATTTTGCTCAACGACCCCACTAATGGCTAGGCTATTTGGGAGTCGCGATTTCATCGGTGGCTCGATGTCAGTCTATAAAGAAGTACCCTACTTGAGTGAGCCAGGCAGGTAGCAGATGTGAAGAATTGAAGTGGAACCAGATTTTTCTTCATGACCCCATCAATAGCTAGGTAATATGGGGGTACAATTGAGGAGGTGATGATAAAACAACAAGTGTTGGTGATAAATGAAAGGAAGAATTCATGCCTACAACTGGACTCTAATCCGCCAACAGCAGACTAGGGCCTAAATGGATGTAGGGCTTGAAACAAAAGTAAAAGTCTGTTTCTGTTCCGTCTTATACCTGTTGAATCCTATGCAATATTCAAGCGGTGGATTGCAAAGACGAAGTTTAAACCCCGGCCTACCTCAGACGCCGTCTAAGTACAAAATTGCGTAGCCTCTGCAATGCAATTTTGAACCTATAGACAGCGTCTAAGGTAGGCCGGGGTTTAAACTTCGTCTTTGCAATCCACCCAAGGTTGGCAGGTTTGGCCAGACAGAAAATCTACTTTTTCTTTTAGTTCAGGCTGTACAATGAGCGGGTGATAATTTTTTTGGGGGGGGCGCCTGAAGAACGAATACCGGAATAGTGAATAATAGGTTGTGTGACATGGGTTTGGGTGTCCAACCTTACATGAACCCTGACCACATTCCAGTGAAAAGTATCGCCTAGTCCCACGACCGAGTGTCTTCATTCCAGTATGCACTCTTCAGCGTCCCCTCTTTTATTATAATGTTATTGGTGGATTAACGTTTACAAAAACCCGTGCCTACATACAGAGGGTCTCGAACCCGTGCTTTTTTATCTACAATTTCCCCTCCGAATGTTTCCCCATAATCAAATCAAGAAGGCCTAGTTTGTACGTTGTGTCTGTCGACTGATTGCAATTATCTTTAGAAGCTGACTCGATAAATTAGTGGCCCCTTTTAGCGTTCCACATATATAAAAGGGGTTACAGTACGAACCCTTGCATATTCCAATATCTCAGAAATATGGTTTGAAAATGAACACTTCTTGTCTTCGTATTTCAGACATCGCGTACCACTTATTTTTGTTTTCTGAGATTACTTGAAAGTTGCAATCATATACCCTATTGGTTGTTACTAAGCATATCCCCAGTAGAGCTATTCCCACCTTGATATCTCCGGCACTTACAGTGCTTGATTTATCCCGGTATTATCAAGTCCAGTTGGCCTACATCTTCAAAGTTAGTGAAAACAAATAGCTTTGGTAACCATGTTGATAACAACTTTAAACTGCCAGTTAGAGCTATTCCCACCTTGATTTCTCCGACACTTACAGTGCTCTAATCTCCAACGTGGGAGTAGTTCCAACTAGTAGTTTGAAGATGTTTTATCGCCATGGTTACCCATGCTATTTGTTTTTACCAACTATCAGATAGAGGCTAACTGGACTTGGTAATACGGGGTCTTAGAGCCAGTTTTACCGATCTTAGAGCCAGTTGTAACAAGTGATGATGATAGTGAATTAAGCAAAAATTAGCAAATTAACTTGTTATTACCCTTGGATACATATGCCATTTTTTTACCTTAAGTAATGATTAAACTAATTAATATTCAATTATCAGTTGATACAATCGGTTTTTAAGTTGAGTACAAATCCGCTAACTATTATTCAAGGTAAGAAAATAACAAATGTATAACCAAGGGTGATCTCACGTTAACCCTCTAACTATTGCCCAATCCACTAACTATCAATAAGTAAAACTGAGCCTTCAACTATCAGTTCCTCAAAACCGTACCTAATGGATCAAATTCATTGTTCAATTCCATTCCTAAAATAAGTTCCGAACACTCCATGAACTTTCCAACGAACTTATTATTATGTCATATGATTAATGTTTATTTATACGTGATTTGTTTACTCAGCAATACGTGTGTGACAGGCTTCTCTATCATTATCGTAATAACAACCCCCCCCCCCCCCTCCCCCCATACATGCTTGACGCTTACCCTTTTTATACGACGGGCCTCTCAATTCCATTGGATAGCTATACTTGTTTGTAGGTTGGTACTCGTGGGTTGGTACAATATATGTCCGTGATGTGTGGTTGGTAAAATCATGGAATAATTGGATGAGTGACAGAAAACTCAATTCTTTTCATTTTGAAATGGATAAATTGAAGATGGCAGGGTTGAAAATTTGTTAAATGAGCGAATTTTGACATTGAAATGTGCACTACATTTAATTTCGTTTGTTTTATATTTTATGGATGCTTTTTTTTCATCCATCTCAATAACAATTGTAATGATTTTGTCAACATATTTTAAGAAGACTATTATGTTAAAAGTCAAACATAGTGATAGAATAACATTGAAAGTAAAAATATATATGCAATATATGACGATTTAATATTCTCATCGGTAACTATTTGCTGAAACTGGTTCCAATGTGGTTGTGGAACCAGAGATCTGTGGTGGAACGGATGGAAGAACCGGCTCCTCCACTCCTGTTAATGGAGTGATACAGTATGTTTCCGTGGTTACCATAGCAACTAAAGAAAAGTTGGTGTCAAACAAACCTATACTTTGATTCTTTGATAAATGATTCTGTATCAAGTTTCGATGTTGATATAATAAAATGTCAGATTTGATTATTTAGATCTATTTAGGGTGCACGCAATAACAACAATGTCAACAACAATGTACGCATTTGATGAGTGGTGACTTGAACCTATGGTCCGATGAATAGTGGCCAATACAGCTGTATTCAAACGTTGAGTTATTTTTCTTTCGTTATTCTGTTAAACGACCTTCATCTTCCGTGGATCCACTTGTACACCATTACATCACGCTGAGAACACATGAATTAAGTTATTCAGACTGGCCAACATTTGAACAAGAGGTGGGATCTGATGGGCACGACCAAATTATAGACATGTGACATGAGTGTTGGCGGCTGTAGTACCAACTTGATAACATCAAATGTGACATCATGTAAACAAACAGCTTTACCACTTGGGTAATGTATTTGTATAAAACCGTTGGCATCCATGTTCTCCATAGGAGATGTGATGTATCAAATTGTGAAAGGATAATCCTTCGCGAAATTTGAATGGATTTTATATTGGGTTTAAGGACGCACTGTACTGATGATTACGATCTATTGGCGTCGGTGAATGATAGATGATATATATGGAATCATGAGATGAAAGGTCATTTTATTACGTGTTTCTGGATAGTGGGAAGGAGTCCCGCGTACCATCCCAGTATTCAGGAACGACAGAGGGAAACCATGATCCACCCCTGTCAGGATGGTCGACCATGGCGGGAATCGAATCCCGGTCTCCTGAATGACTATTTAGTATATTAACCACTTGTCCACCGTCTCAATGTAGTATATTATACCACAAATGAAATCTCTGTTTCGATTCAATAATACCATCGATTTCATTTGTCCTACACTTGATTAATTGGGTATTTTCAAAGAACTATAATAAATGATTCAACACACTTTGGATGCCGAGTTGGTAACCACAATATAGGCCACGACCGCTTCCTTCCCACTATCCTTCTAACTATACCTAAGAATCCTTCATCTCATCATCTCATCTTCTCATTATTCACTCATTCATTCGACGCCAATAGATCTCGGATATCATTACAGTGCGTCGTTAAACCCAAATATAAATACATAAATGAGGGACGAAACAACCATTATCACAGTCTATTACACACCGTATTGTAGATATTGAAATGTTTTTGTCGAATTCTTATTCTGACATCTTTTTTCGTTCAATTCTATAAGATATCACAAAAACAACATACATTTCGCTAAATCACGTGTGAATGGTCCAGTTTCAGTCTTCCAGTCAGCTGTGTTGCCAAGTCGGGCGTGGTCATTTCTTTCTCGTACGTGTTGCCCTCGAGCCATCACATGCGAGAGATCGAGTTCGATCCTCGATCGATCCATCGATCTGGTTCTCTCGAGAGGCCATGGGAATCGATGTAGAAAATATCGGTTTTTTGGGGATAACGTTTGAGCGATGTATAAAATATCAAAATTATAGTAAGGGAGAATCACCGATATTTTCATTACCTTTCAGAATGATGTGAAATATATGTATCAACTTCATATAGTCTAACATTTTCACAGGTTCACATCTAAAAAATGTGATTTTCTAGCAGTATAGGCCTACTTATGTGAATTATTCGATATGATATGTTAGATTAGTTTTACTCATACCATCTCGAAGGTATTAAAAATCAAATTGTGGAACAATTAAAATTAGTGATGAATAAAACAGGAAGGCAGTGACATAATTGTTTAGCATTCCATTATATGTCATATAAATATGCTTACATTGCTCATCCAACAATACATCAATTGTTGCGTTTTTCATTTAAACTTTGATTTTGGATACCTCATAGGCCTACCGTTTGAAAGCTATCAGAAAAACCTGATATTACATTAAATCGACTCACATGCGCTTTCAATATCCGATGTCGCACCATGCTCCGTACGAACAATCATTATGCACTTCACATCCCCATTCCGGCAACAATGCTACTTATGCAATATTCTCCCATAACCTTTCGACGAACGATGACAGCGCGAAACTTTCGCGCGCTAGTTGTCTAGAATAGAGTGGACGGTCGCTCGTAACTTCATTATTTCGCGGAAATATTTCACACGATAGATGGCCGATCGAAACACCCGTGCTCTAGTGATGTCGAATAGGGGAAACGAACGCCCGTAACCTTATTCTTTCTTGAAAACAAGTTTCACATTGTAGATGACAGCGCGAAACATCCGCCCGCTATTGTTATCGGATAGTAAAAACAGTCGCTCGAAACCTTCCACTTTTATCGATACATGTATCTAGTATAATAATTATTATCATTGCTTTGAGAACTGGAATGAATTCTTGTATAGAAACGAAGTGTTTTTTTCTTCATCGATTGCCTGCTGGCGAAACATAGGCCTACTACGACTGGTTCGCTCGCAGGTGAATGCCGTGCGTTGTGGTTGTAACAAGTCTGTAGGATATGAATGGATTGGAGATAGTTCTTTGAACTTTATAGTTTTATACTTTCGTTCACCCGTCGTCGACGCGCCAATAAAACATGACTTTCAGTCGTTCGCGTTTATTACAATATAAAGTCTATAGAAGACATTTTTGCAGATTGATTTTACAGACATACTATATAATATTTCCGAAAGAAGATCGCCTAAGAGGGGTTTACAACTCGCAAATTTGGTGTACACCTGATTTCAGAGAATTCGAGAGATTTCAGGGGATTTCAAGAGATTTCAGGGATTTCATGGCAAGTGTACACCGGATTTCAGGAGTTAACCCCTCGATCGTCTACCAACTAAACGATGATAGAAACTTGCTTAATTGTTGAGGAACTCACTACAGATTGACACATTCAACGTTTTTTAAAGACGTAGCCGTGTTGGGAATCATAAATCTCATGATGAAAACTCATCTGCTCAAAATATTTTATATATGTATACAAAATAATACTCACTTTTACTTCTAGGTTACTTAAGAAATTGGGGTTGAGCTCGTTTGGTTTTTAGTACATTCCTTCGATTTTTAGGTCGGTCAAGCATTGGAACTACCCTGGCCCTTACCTCATACATTTCGTGGTAGTGCTATAGGTTGCTCTAAGAGGCTAGGATTACATTTGGTTAATATCGACTACAAAAGTAACCTGCCATAGCAACATCTCTAGTCTCTGTGTATTTCCATTGTTTTTAGCAAAAAATCCCAGCTCTGATCTTGAGGTGGACTTCGAAATGTTATGAATTATACAGTCCAAGAGACCGTGACTTTGTTTTCACAATATATTGTCATTGTTGATAGCTTTTTTTTAGTAAACATTAACCAATCAAAGTCCTAGCTTCTTGGAGCTAGCCCGACTGGCACATTATTTTGAGTGGTTTATTTGTATTGTTGTTGTTCAAATGAGTAATCCAATATCGTCTAGTCATTCATGAATGTTCCTCTCTATTGTTCCAGTTCGAACACTACGTGAAATCGACGTTTCACATCGGCCCCTCCCCCCACTCCCTCCGGCTGATCACCGACGGCCAGCTGCCCCTCAGACAGTGCCTCCACCCCGAGGCGACGACCAAGACGCTCGAGCTGCCCGCCTACTATGCCGTTTTCCACGACCTGCGCAAAGAGTTCAAACAGTTCTACAGCAGCACCGAGGAGATGACCTCCATACAGGACATGGTGACTTGTATCCTTTACCACAACTGACAAACTAGACACAAATTTATCGTAAGATGGAACTAAACTGGAGTGAGTCGGTTTAGTAAAGAGACGAGTTCGGAAATTAGAATGTATCGAGTTCTGAAAGAGACAAGTTGGAAAGAGGTGAGTTCAGAATGAGTCGAATTTAGAACGAGTCGAGTTTAGAAAGATACGAGCTTCGAATGAGACGAGTTTAGAAAGAGAGGAGGGAAAGAGTATATGGCCAGGGTATGCCATTGCGCATGACCATCGTACCGCTGTGACGTCATCTCGTTCACAGTTCACCGTCCAATATATAATAATAAATTGGACAATTTAGATAGTTGTACAATCTATACCATCTTTTTGAAATAGATATTCAATAGCGAAAATAAAATAGTAACTGTCAGTGGTACTATTTTGTAGGTATTGGAAATTGAAATGATTTGTGTGATTTGAAAATTTAGAATCGAATTACGGAATATTTCTGTACACCAACTCCTTGATGTGTCAAAATCGAAAACCTATTTTTGTTCCGAACAACATTTCCCAATTAAAACTCATCAAGATTTTAAAACCAATTATTAAAATCAATCAATTCCTGCTGGCCATGTCTCAAAAGATATTTCCTATTCATTAATAAAACATTTGTGATAAGAGTCGTAAAACTGGGGCATATTATTGCAGCCAGCAATCCATCAATAAGATAGACTTCACACAACGCTATCGGATCGAAAACAACAGATTTATCGCAGTATGAAGTGCATTACACACACACAAGAATGTGAAAGGTATATATATATATGAATTGAATACATTGGAGTCTCATTATAACGGTTGTTGTAATGGACGGCGGGGTATGCAGCAAACCGATGCCAGATTTAGATTCACTGTTACATTTACAAATTACCCCGATTTGTTTTTATTGTTTTGATGATCATATCCGCACGATTATAATCTTGATTACCGTTTCCTCATAATTACCGGCAAATCTTTTCTCGCCGCTGTCCTCTCCTTTATTAAATGCATATTTAATTGAATGTTATTAAAGTAAATCGCGTCTATTATTGAGTCTAGGATTTATAAATAGTTTTAGTTTAGTAGGGGAAACAGGTGAGGTGTAATTAAATCAAATTTATACACCCTTTTGTTGATTATACAGGAATAGTTCATGTATAAAAACATAGAAAATAGCTGATAATGATAATGGAGTATGAGGTGAATTTACGATTAAAAATAAGTGGAACACGTGAGAATATAAAAATGGGCGATAAAATATTTGGCCCTCTAAAATTAGTGGAATTTTTATCGTTATATTTATATATTCAAATATAAAATATGCAATTTTTGTATCTGAGTTTCTCTACATTAAAAATTATCAACAACTCAGTACAAATCGTTATTCCGCAATTATAACAATTCAACTTTCAACCGGAACGCGTATTCTGGCACTGAAATAAAGCCCGTTCCGGTAAGTTCCGGTACAAATTATAACCACAACCCAACCTACAATGTAACGACAGTAAAATCTGTTTGTTTTCAACTTTTTAAATTTCGAATCATCTTCTTATCTTACAGTTTCCATCGTTACGTAAACTCGATGTTTTATAGCCTCCAGCTTGAGTAAATGTTTCTCTATCTTAACGATCGAGATGAAATCATTAAATCCCATCGTAAGGTCCAATAAAAGCGTTTCTCTTGGAGGATGCAGTTGGCTGGCGATACACGTTCAACTCATTAAGAGATTCAATTCAATACTTTGTACTTGTTTTAACTTTGTATTCATCCTACATGTGAATATACACTCGCGGGCACGTAAAGTGGTGGTCAATTAAGTCACATTGAAAATGCGTACTGAAAAATATATACTGACATACTCACTAGATTTGGCAGACAATTTATACGTATTCTACTTACTGTCTATGAATATTTTGGCGGTTAAATATACGTAGATATATTATTTTAATTTACATGTCGTAAAAAACATTTTGTGTGACCGCAAGTGTACGAAGAGAATGCGATCGTTCTGGTTTGGCGAGAACTCGTACTCTGGAACGGTCTATTCGTATTTCATTGGAAGAGATTTCAAGTCTTTTGAGTGATTATGCGGTTCAATGATTCGATATATCAAAATTCTAGTTCGGTATGAAAATAAACATAGGCTAGATATTGTAGGTTTGTATTAACAAAATTGTATAAATTACAAAAAAATAACTTTGAAAACTTTAATTTTACTCTTCTATTCAGTGTACCATAGTCTTTTTGATTGAATACGACACAGTCCTCTCAGAACAGAATAATCTGAATGAAGAAGGCTGTGCACGGATGGTACACTGTGTTTGCTGTGCATAGCAACCAGATAAAAACTATATTCAAATTTCGAGCGCTATAATCCTGCATGGAATTTCAATATGTCCGACGAGACGATCAATATTAAAGCTGGCTAAAATGTTGTTCAAACTTACTGGCAATACTAGTTGGTATAAAAGTAAAACTCGTTTTTTAATTTAACTTCTAGTCAAATTTTAAGTGCTGTATGCTATTAAATAAAATGAGCATATTACAAAGCCTTCCGGCGGGTCATTTATCTATAGGCCTACTATATATACTCTTTGGTTCATTGAATGCTTCTAGGCACAACCATGTAGTTAGTAGCCGTAAAGGGAGCGTTATATTATATTCGTTTCTATACTCGCTTTAATATACTTGAATTTACCTCGTATAAATTCACTAAATTAGATCGGTGCTTTAGATAGCAATATATTTTACCTTTACATTTAAATCCCTCTACATCTATTGAATTTCTTATCTTCTTTCCTTGTACACATCGCGAATATTAAATTATATATAAATAATGTATTCCATCTCAATTCAAAATTAATAATCCATAATTTATTCCATCTTTTAGTCCCAGGATATGTTCTACTGCAATAAAGAAGGATTAAATATTCAATAAATGAAATACATACATCTTTTCGTGATTTTTTAAATAATATTTTTCTCGATTTTTTCCCTTTGTATAAATAATACATTTTATAAACACGCATACTGAATTTTAATCTGGTTAAAAATCACGGTAAAAGTTTCATTTTCATTATTCTGATGAAGGATGGGAGTATTTCGTGTATTATTTGGCATTTGTCGATTGGCTGGCCAGGGGAGGGGGAGAGGAAAATTGCATTGTACGTGTAATTAAGGTAATTTTTATCTTAAGATGAATGTTTTTTTCTGTTTTTTCTGATTTCGTGACGCCAGACAGTTGTCTACGTCACAGTGAGGTGATCACCAACATGCTTTCAGTTGCACATCACGGCATGTAGGATGAACAGACCGATAGACAGATAGACAGACAGAACATTATTCACTTCAAGTTGTGACGTATAGAGCAGAAGTAGATACCTGTAGATACAAAAGAAATGATCTCTATGGTTTAACAAACAAAATAATAGTAAAAACTTAAGTTATTACATAAACTCGCTGCTACTTTTCACGTTTAAACGCTTTTGAAAGATGTAGTTCCGTCCACATATTGATGTTGTTGTTCTTGCGCCTAGCCTAAACTAACTTCCAATCCAACTTAATCAACCTAACATAACCCAAACTTTCTTAAACTGACAGACAATAACCAAACAAAAATCTGAAACCAATCTATTCTAAATTTTTTCTATGCTCAAAATCCAGTGTAACTGAATGAAAAATGCTCATCTCCAAGGTAATTTTATGCTCTTTAATTAATTTGACATTTTATTTTTGTGAATTCAATCAGTTTTTAGATAATATGTCAAGAATTTCATCACATTCTTTTTATTCATTGACGTATTATCTTAAAACTGTTTGAATTCACTGAAATAAAATATTATATTAATTATAGAGTATCAAATTACCTTGGAAATGTGAATTTTTCATTCAGTTACACTGGTTTTTGAGCATAGAAAAAATTAGTGAATGTGAATTTATCTATTTTTATAACCACCTTGCATCAACCCCCTCAAAATCTAGTTTCTGTATTGTGATGTCCTTTAAATTGCCAGAATCCATGTGGCTCTGGTACATGACGTCACCAATGTCCTCACGTGTACCGATAGAAACCACGTGCAACGTGTTCAGGTAGCCGTTCATAGGTGTCGCAACCTCTTGCCCTTATCTGCTACCTGTTCGCATATTAGATCAACTACTTGACAAACGTCACCGGTAATAGACTCGGCCGGTACGAGATAATAAACCACTCGAGTCGACTGTTTCTACAGTCATGTCTTATCAACGTACAGTTCCAATAATAATATCCGTATTTGTGAAGACGCGATGAAAAGTGGATATAATGTTACGAAAACAAAGAGAATGCGTTGAAAAAAGAGCGATATATATATTTTTCTCTGAAGGACTGGTAGAGTTTGAACCAATATTCAATGTCCATTTTATGTTTGTCTGAAACCTGTTGAATCCTTTGCAGTATTACAAGGTTGACAGGCTTAATCGGGTAGAAAATGGATTTACTAATTTTTGTTCAAGTTGTACAAAGAATATGGCAGTCTGATTACAACACTAATATAAATAAGTCATTGGTGAAGATAATAAAAGTCATTGAGAATGGTCATTAAGATCCACCATTACTTATCTGTGATAATAGAAATGTAGAATAGAAATCTACACACTCGATTGTAAAAGACTCAATTAGAAAATGAGTAATGCTTGGGAAAAAAATTCATATGTGTCGGTACCGGTAATCGGTTTTGCCTTGCGACATGTGGAGCGCATACTAAACAAACAAACTAACAAACAAACAAAATGAAGAACAAATTCAAGCTCGATCAGTACAAACACACATTTTCATTAGAATCGATGAGCATATTTTTGGGAATAATATTTAATATCATTTTTAGTCTTCTATCATTAAAATCACATTTAAACTAATTGATGACGTTATTCATTGAAAAAAAATCAATTTTCAGTTTTTAGGATTTTCAACACTAGATTATACATTTTGTTTTCATCACCCTCGTCGATCTTTCTAACAACTTGTGTGGAACTTTTTCTGAGTAAAATATAAATATTTCGACAAAAACAAATACAAAATCATTACTTCTAAAATCTATTCAATTAATACAGTGTTGTAGAAGTTACCTTGTGACATTCACTTTTTAAATGACATAAGTTTTACATATTATGTAAAACTGCTTTTCAAAGATGACTTTACATATTTATTCATATTCAATATAGGCCTTCTAAAAATTACAATGTTTCTTTTAAAACTCAACTGACTTTTAACATTATTTTGTTTGGCATTGGGAAATAAAGTAAGTTTGAAGGTTTAATTTTTTGAATAAGCCCTCATCAAGTTGAAAAGTAAGCTCTGATTTATAGATTATTCAACTTCTTGAAAAATACGCTCCACATTTCGTTCGACATGTGATCAGTACTGTACTACCTGTTGAGATATGATGTGACCTTGTCACCTGTTGATGAGGAACGATGACGTCATCCAATGCTCGTCTCTGATTGGTCCGCCTGTTAGCGCATGCGTGCTCACGAACAGACACGTGGTTAATAGGTTATCGATGGAATATGTATTATGATTATTTTTATCACACAAAATGGTATGTTTCACTGTAAAACTAGTGTATAGAAATGATAGTATATATACTCAAATGGTGTCAACTTGACACCACAGACCGTTTATTAATATCGGGTTTAACGACGCACTATATTGTTGGTTAATATCTACTGACGTCGGATGAATGGTTAATGTGACGATAAGATGAAAGGTCATTTTATTAGGTGTTTTTGGATAGTGGAAGGAGTCGGTCGTGGTCTGTTTGCAAAGATCCATCGCAGTATGAACCTAAATTATGGAAGGAAACCACGAAAAAACCCTGTCAAGATATTCGACCATGGCGAGATACGAATCCCGGTCTTCTGAATGACGGTTCAGTGTGATAGCCACTCGATCACTAGTTTCGGTGCCATATACCGTAGACGATAGCCGATTCTATATATCGCTAACTTTTTGACCAACTATTACAATTAGTAATTTATTTTTGTTCAATGTTGATTTAAATTTCAGCTGACCGTAGTTAAATTAGGGAAAAATAGTTTCAGAAAACGGTTGGTTAATTGATTAGGAGACTTTTCAATATTACGTTGATAGTTGATTGGCTGATGGACCATTTCCGTGGCTGACAGATTACTGACGTAAAAATCTATAAAAACGATCTTTGCTATTTACAGCACAATTAACGTCTAGTTATGGGCCTGGCTTATTTAACGACTACACAGATCTTTACAACTTGAGATATCCCGATTGGATATTTTGAAAATCCTACCCTAATTATATGCCCACTTGATTGGGTGTTATGTTTAGTGACTTCAAGGGGGCAAGAAAACGAAAGTGATTCAGTGAAATGTACATTCTGTAGAAATGTAAATGTGACTGGAAAACATTTTCCACGTTATTTACATTTTCCCGCCCTGTAATTATGCCCTATACCGAGGTTTTTATGGTTTTACTATGCAGTTAGAATGGGTTACTCATTTTAGCATTTTTCAGTATTAAAGTTGACTATTACTGGACTATTGGAGTATTATGGAGTATTTGGACTATTACTGTGAAAATTAAGTTGTGCTATGTCCTCGTTTTCAAAACTAGAAAAATTCCTATAGGGCCTACCTAAATTAGTAAATAATATAATTTTCTTTATTATTTTAGATAAAACTTATACATAAAATGAAAACAGGGAAAATTTAGTTTATCATTGACTCATCGAAAATTCTTCATAATTTTCTTTAGAACAATATGCCTGAATTATTTTTACCTATCAATTTTATTTCATTTCATCTTCAATTTTCAAATTCGCTAAATTCTCTCCATTGGCCCATATCATTTCTAATTTATTGTATTATTTATTTCATATTGTTTATTGAGTCATTCATCTATAGTACATGAACAGTTGCCAAAAAAATCCATTAATGGTTCCAACATGAATTGAGACGCACATTAAATTATCATCAAAAATCCAATTATTATTCATTGCTGCCCGCACATGAATCAACTAGTGAAGAGGTAGGTGTAGGTTGACAACGATGGGATGGGCGTGAGAGCTGAGTCAATGTCAATGTGGCAGCAGAAGGTGAAGGTCGCCTAGTGACCAATGACCTTGGCAAGCAGCTACAGGAGGTCAAAGCACCCCCCAGCTGGGGATGGTCGAGTAGGGACAGGAAATGGGAAGGGATGGAACGGAAAGGGCACGTTACTTTCTAGGAATAGGGTTGTGAAATATTCGACGGGGAAGTTCAGAATGACTGTTTGGAATTGAAAGCACCTTCGATATATATACTTGTTTTTCATTTTGAACGATTTAAAAAAAATCATCGAAATGTCTGTATATAGGCTATATACATATATATAAATGAGTGTATTCGCGACAGATGAACAAACGAACCACCCGTTCGCTAGTGGTGTGGGATATGGAGGACGGTCGATCGGAACCTTTTTCTTTAGTAGACATATAGGTTTATAGAATAATTATGTTCCAATTATGACTGAAGATGATTTAAACCGTCCGTTTAAAAGCGGCACCTCTTGCTTGTTTCACGTCTTTAAGGCGGCCCTGTCAGAAAAATCAAGGTATTTAAAACAATTATTGTAGACAATCTTACAAACTAAGCATGGAAAGTAATTAGGCATATAACTAACATTTTGTAAAAATTAAAATTGAATTAATTCAATTTGAAGAACGCACTATTTTTCTGAATCTATTTTCGTCATTTTTAATGAATCTATAATAGGTGTTTTACCAGCGGTTTTCCCCCGAAAATTATGAAATGATAATAATATTTAATTATTCAATAATCACGTGGACGTCTATAGGAAAACGAAGGGATTTTACATTTCTATACAAACAAGAATAACTTTCAAGTTTTAATGAATCAAAGTTCGTTATTAACTCGAGATAAATAGCATTATAAAACATAAAAACTGTTAATTCGCCAGATTATTCTAGGCTTAGTGTGATTATGATTTATGTTCTTACCTGCCGTATCGGGATAGCTTTCAAAACACAGATTGAAGATTCAACTTCCATAAATAAGTTATACTATCAGGTCATTCAATTCACCCGAGTAAATACGACAGGTTCGTTCGTAGCTATAATTTAATCGTGTTTTTGCTGACGTTTTTTTCTCCGTATCTTTATTTTTTGTCGACGATTTGTATGTTTAGTTCGGCTGAGAAGGAACTGCCACCGACTCATATTTGTATCATTTTTTTTTACTACACAAATATAATCACAAGTTTCAACCAATTCCAATCTGCTTTTAGGTCATTGCACTTTTTTATTTACCGAAATGGAAACAAAATACGCTCGAATGAAATTGATATCGCAAAGGTGTGACATTTGTTTTGTAAGAATTTTATTCACTTCACATAACTCTACTCTGTAGATATATATCTCAGTTGTCGAAAGCATTTGCATTCTATTTTTCAAACTCAAGTTGACAATTGTTACGTGATCACAAATCACAATTCACCCCAATTAGAGCTAGAGAGAATCATTTAATTGACTATTATTTCGATATTTTGATATTTTGCCGTAAGTATTAATAAGTAATTATGGTACCGTAATAATATTCAAAAAAAAGCTAATATAGTTATGACTTCATTCATATTTTTTATTTATTCTAATTGTTTTTTTAACAGTTATAAATGTGATATCCACGAATAGTGCCTGATTTACCAACGTGTGAGTAGCTCTAACAGGCAGTGAAAAGTTGTTATCACCATGGTTACCCATTCTATTTGTTTTCACAAAATCTCAAATAAAGGCTACCTTGACTTTGATAATACCGGGCATAAGAAATAAATTTAACTTGATTTGAATGTTGGGTTATTTAATTATACATATCGATTATTCGATCGTCACTTAATCCCCATTTATTATGAATATGATTGTTCAGAATATTGACCTATTCTGACAACAATGTATCAACAGTAATGGACATAATAATAATAAAATTAACTCATTTATACGCGCTGCATCATGAACTACTCAACAAGAGTGAAATTTGACTTTCCTACACACTATTTTATCGTTTTCGGCTAGCGCGAGGGGTGAGGGTAGCAACGACATGCTGGTAGCAGGCAATGCTTCAACGCGTTCCATTTTCAAATATCGGTTAGTGAGCGCGTCTAGGGACTAGTGCGAAGTACGAATCACAGCGGATGGTGACAACTTAAAACACAACAACAGAAAATGGTGTTAGTAGAGGAATTGACAAGTGACGAAGGTAAATACTAAATACTACTAGATGTAAGAACAATATTATTGATATAGTTTGGTACTATACACATACTGGATTCCGCATTATACTTGTATGATACGCGAAAGACAAGGCGAACAACCCGTGCGTTAGTGTTGTGAGGTAGGTGAGACGGTCGCTCGGAACCTTCTATCGTGAATACGTTATTGTAGAAACAACAGCTGTTAGGCCTAGATGTAGAATGTTTTTTGGCCAAGCTGGGACCTTTTTAGGGTTGGTATTTTTTTTACTGTAGCTAGACTTTATCTAAAACATCATTTTGTCATCGAAATAGTCAAAGTGTGCTTAATTCAAATATACCCGGTAACCTAGCAACCACGTTCACATGAGTATGGAGGCTGTTCCTTATGTTCCTTATGAATCTGAGAGTATATTGAAACTAACATGTGAAGATATGCAACATTATGATTGTATCCAGGATATATAAAGGTTCCGATCAACTGTTCCCCCTATCCCACACCATTAGCGCGTGGAGGGTTCGCTCCCTCGTGTTGAGTGGATGTAAATATGATACACGAGTAGGTTTTGTTCATCTTTGTAATGGTGGTACGAGTGTTGTGTTGACTGCAACTGGAGTTGTTTTCTTACGAGTTTCATATTTCTTAGTATGCACGCTGCTCGGTTATGTCTGTGTGTATTGGTCATATGAAAAACATAGACCTGATTTTTTATTGAACAAACCTCGACACTGATATTCGATAAGAACTATTATAAATCACGAAAGAATTGAAGTTATGCTTTTAATTCTCGAATCGGAAAAAATACAACAACAATATCTTTTTTATGTTCTACAAGAAAATGTAAATAATTAATCTGTTCATTCAACTTCGTCAGTTAGGCCTACCAACATGAATCAACTTTTTTTGTATTGTTAAAGTCATGCCTATAAAAAAATAGATTACCGTGGTCGAACTCGTCGGCGCATATATTTACAGTACAAAATTGAATGACAAAATCTTTTTTTTATGTATAAATCACTACTAGATAGGTTGTGTGTGATATTCATAGATTTAATAGGAATTTATTTTGTGAAATAAATACAATTTTTAAATATATACGGTATATTTGTTATTAACATCGAAAATTCATACAAAATCATTGCTCCCCAATTAAGGTCAAGGATGAAGGGTAGGGCCGTTTGAACGGGGCACCACAAGGGCGATCTTACCACTCTCAAGAATAATTAATAATAATGTAACTATCATTTAACAAACAATAAATCTGATGGTTATCGTTTCAGGGATATAATACACAATTCAAAAAAATTTAATACATTTTCAAAGAATTGAATGAAAAAACTTGCAATTTTTCCCCGAATGTCTTCTCATTTCTCGAGTTAATAATTTCAGGTATAGTGAACAACAATTCAAACATTTCAAACGAATTTAATGAAAACACTTTCAATTTTTCCCCGAATGTCTTTTCATTTCTCGTAGTAATAATGTCAAGAATAGTGAACAACAATTCAAACATTTAAAATAAATTTACAAAGAAATTGAAAAAAAATCCCCAGAATTCTTTCTCGATTTATTCCCAAGTGAATATCTCTCACTTACAACGGGTAGTAAACCTGCAACATATTTCACTCCGAAGTGCAATAATCGCCATGTTGTGCTAGCCGGTGTGCAAAGTTCTCCTCACACACACACACACTCGCACATACACATACATACCCAGCTATATTATTAAAACCTTATCTCCACATTCGAAGTCGAGTTGCGATTAGTCGCCTGGTTTTTACATCCAAGTAGTTAGTGTCAAGAAATCAATCGAGTTACGTACACTGCCGCAAGCTTACGTGGCCATCACTACACACATTTACCTGAATTTACCTGAATATACCTGAATTTCGCCTGAATAACCACCCGACACGACTACTATTCGGATTTTATATTTCACAGGTAAAAAAATCAAACATATATTCAATTGTTTTACTTGTTATTTCTGGTTGTTGTTTACTTGGCCACATGTTGAAAAAACAACATTTTTATTTAAATTTGTCACATATGGCAGAAGAGGTTCCACACCTGTTGGATGGGGGCGGAGAATCGGACATAATATTATGTTGAATATTTATATTTTATTGAAGAACGGGATATAGGAATGTGTATTTCATTTAAAAGCAAGTACCGGTCGACTAAAATCAGATAACCGTAAATTAAATTAATAATAATATTATGAAAAACATTGTGTTATTTAAATTTATACCTATGACATTGATTTCCTATACAGTCGTTCAATGAAATCTATTATAAGATTTTGAAACTACTTTTTTATTTCACATGTGTTTTATTATTACGTCGATATACTATTATAATTCCGCTCGCTCTCTTTATGAATTATTATAGTTATGTAATACGAATTATAAATTATTATAATTATATATTAGGATACTGCAATATCGTTTCATTCACCTATTTGTATGTGTTATCGTGTACACGTTCAAGTATTAATTGCATACGATTTTGATTGGTATAATTAAATTGAAATGAGCTACTTTCTATTTCTACCGATAACAGAATTTAGTATTATTGTACATAGCATATATATATATATATATATATATATATATATATATATATATATATATATATATATATATATATATATATATATATATATAACGCACTAGAAAGATTAGAAGGTTTTTAGAAGTAGAAGCAAATAGCTTTTTTGTCTGTGATAGAAGTAGTAGTAGAATCAGAAGTAAACCTAACACATCGATGTAGGAAAAGGTATTTCCACATCTAAATTACCAATAATCATTCCCCCAACGACTACCCCTCGAATGAGAGTCCATATTCCATGTGAGCTTGTCCACCGCGTCACCACTGTCGGCCGGCCTAGGCTGCTGTCATTACCAACACTAGAATGTTATGACTTGCCTCCGAACTTTGAGTCTGCTATTAAAAGCTATTTTGTTTGTTTGGTATTTCCATAATCACGAAAAACAAGCTCGAATCAGTAATGGAGATTTGGATACATTAGTGCATGTCGAGTCGAGGTTGAAGCAGGTAGTTCTGTTTGTCACTTGCTAGAGCCTAGTTCCGTGTGTGACTGTGTGTGAGACTTACCGTACTGGATACCAAGTGTAAGTAGAGAGAAGTTCTGATTAAGTGAAACGTGTAGGCTAATTAGAGATTAATAATATCAATTTAGATGAATAGATTGATTATGAATAGAATATAATTCGGTATACTGTTTGATGGATCTTTAAAAAAGTCCATGGGAGTCGATTTAGCGAAATATCAGTTTTTGTGTGGTAACTTTTGAACGGTATGAGATGTCGAAATTCTGATACGGGGGCAATACAGATATCTTCAGTAGCTTAGAGATGGCACTATTTCAATTTATATCGAATAGTTTTCACATGTAGGCCTATACAGCTAAAATAACACATTTTTCAACTGGATGCCAGCGAAAAGGATGAAATGCTAGGTTAACAATGTTATTTCAAATCATTCTGGAAGTATTCAAATTATGTGTGTTTCTTCTGTACATTAGAATTTCGGTATATCATTCCGTTCAAAAGAAATCAAAACATGATGTTTCGCTGCACTTTCAATTTTTTAAAAATATATTCAATTTTATATCTAGACCAGTGTGGTCGACCGTGGGGGTTATCAAACACCCGGCCCTGTTTGGATAACGGTTCAGTGTTCCACTGCGACCGAGCCCCTCGTCTCACTAACTTGTAGATTAGAGAGGCTGATTAGGGGTTGAGGAGTTAATCCCCATTGGTTTTACCGTTTAGTCAGATGTTATTTGTATTTTTCCTGTGCTTGTCATCGAGAGAGGGGGTGGGGGGGAGGCAGAAGAGAGGATCCGGTGGATTACTCATTGCTACCCCTATAGTGCTAATGATAAGTGCAGTTGCAGCCACATTAAAATGAACCATAGAAAATAATTGAAAGTTTTCAAATGAATTTTAAGTAAATGAAAGTACCTCAATTACAGTCTCAAACAATCTTTTATTGATTGAATAGGTGGATGCTTAGTAAAATTAGTTATTCAGAAGAAAAATCACCTTAAGGTTTAATCACCTTAATTGTACATCTTCAAAAATGTTCTCTCGCGGACACGTAAAATGTTTCCAACGAAATCACACCTAATTAGAATCTACGCATATTTTACCGCTAATTTTTTTATTGACTTACTACTTTTAGTGCGTATATTTATACATTATCTGTAAGTTTTAGTGAGTATAATGTCGATACATTATAATATGTGTTGATCGACCACTTTCATGAGTGTGCAATGAACGAATATATTGATAGAAACATATCCGCTGGCAAAATGTTAATTTGTGCATAGATAACGATAGACAAAGCGTATTTTATATCGATATGTTTTTTTACTTATAAAACAACAATGGTTGACTAGTCTAATTATTCACGTTTTGCTATCACGTTGGTATCGGTCTCCCCTGATAGGCCGGGACCCGCACCACGTGTATCGCCAGGCCTACCAATCGCCCTTCTATCGCCCTAGCTGCGATACACATATCAAACACGATTACACGATGACCTTTGACCTGGAGGGGTCAGGTCACGAGCGTAACTGTCCTGAGATCATATCGTAGCAACACTAAACTGATACTATAGTCGATTTAGATTGTCAGTCATTATTCATATTCTTGTAGGGATATAGGGCGTGTATTTTCTTGAAAACTTGGGAGATAGTTGAGTATGAGGTTTTTCAACCAATTTGGATGAATCGTAATTACATCCACATCAATTATTAATAGATGTTTTGACTGATACTCGAATTGTGGTTCTAAAAAAGTAGATTTATTTACCCATTTCCTGGACATTTTACTAAATCGAACAGTATTATCTTTGAAAATGGACTGTGTAGTTTTCAAGATATAACGAAAAGATATATAATCTTTCAAAACTGGAATAGTATAAATCTTGAAACTTTCAATGTTTTTTAGTCTTCAATTTTTCGAAGTCCATAAATAGAATTAATGTATTTTCCACATAAACATCCTTCGTTCATCTCACCGTCTTGTAATGGCCCCAATTATGTTGTTAGAAAAATACATTTTAGCATTTTTCAGTATAAGAGCTAAGATTACTGACAAATCGAGTCTGGTTGTATGAATTTGAGATTATAATAATGCTCATTCTAATCTCAAATTCAAGACAACCTGACTTTATTGTTCAGTAATCTTACATTTCATACAGAAAAATGCTAAAATGTATTTGTCTAACAATGTAATTAGGGCCATTACAAGGCGGTGGGATTTAAAGTTCCATCTTTAGAAGTCAGAGGCTTCAACTGTTGTTGACCTATGTCGATAGAGGATCATTCGATACTTTTAATGACGTAACTCATTAGAAACCAAATTAGCGATTTGTATGAAATACACGCAAGTGCAAGGCTTGAAACAAAAGTAAAATACAATTTTCTGTTCGCCTGGTACCCGACAAATCCTATGCAATGGCACAAGGTGGACTGGTTTAGTCAGGTATCCTGCTCATTCATAGTATATCTATAGTTGTAGTATTCTAAAGTACAGATTGTAGTGTATGAGGTAATTGGGACACGGTACTGGGGGTACGAAAACGCGTTCATTTCACGCAATCTGAAATATATAACATAACACTATCTAGTTTATTATATACTAAACGGTGAACTGTGAACGAGACAACGTCACAGCTGTACGATAGTCATGCGCAATGGCATACCCTGGCCCTATACTGACGTCACGTTATCTAGTTCATTATATACTGGACGGTGAACTGTGAACGAAACGACGTCACAGCGATATGATAGTCGCAGACTCGATGCGCAATGGCATACCTTGGAGTAATGGGGTATCATGTACTGAGGTTTTTATCTCGGCAATACGAACTGTGTACTGGTTGTGATAAAATACGCTTATAATTATGATAATTTTCTGACTTGATACCTGTTGAACTGTGATATAAACTACCATATACTTGCAGTCATGAGAGATGAAGGCTTGAAACACCTGTGCGTAGACAACCTTATTTGTTTAGTGGATACACGTATACTTGATTGCTCCAAGGTCGATGTATTATACACAGTCATATATTTGTGTAAGATCAGGATATTTACAATTTGTCGAAAAATGTGATTGGATATATGAAAGTGTTTGTAAATAGGTCTTACAACTGTTATGTTGAATAATGTTGCATTGTGATATTTCTGTTAGTATTGACAGCGACCATTTATTCTACCGAGAGTTGAATTTCAACTAAACAAAACAAAATTAAACAGAGCTAAACAAAAATTAACCTAACCTACGATGACACTATAACATTAAGGGAACTGAAATATCAAAATACCATGGTATTTTTCCGAAGATTTTTTCGAACAGTTATTTTTTTCAAACATTTTTATCCTCATACAGTTTTATTTTCGAACGTTTTTTTTAACAAACAGCCTTTTTTCCGGACAGTTTCATTTTCGAGTTTTATATTTTAATAGTTTATTTTTCGAACATTTTTCTCTCGTAGAGTTAGTAGGTGTACACTTCAGAAGATTGTATAAGACTCAACTTGACATTTCAATGAGTAGGGCCTAATGCCAGATTTTCACCTTACCTACGTCGACGAATAAAGTCATTAATCATGATTTTCTACGTATAATGGATGATTTATAAATGGACAGCCTTGTTTCATACGACGTCTTGGTCGTAGTTGTGTATTGTACTTGCCTGTAATGTGAGTGGACCAATAGAAAGCCTTGACTTTGACCGCCTCAGATCTTGGTATGACGCCGAACTCGAGTAACGACTACTTCGTTAGTGAAATCAAAGACATGGTTGACATTGTTCAACGACTCATAGCTGATGGTAAGTCACCCAAACAATCACAAACATGGTACATGGTTTTTCTTTCAGCAAACAGCTAAATTAAGCACCATTTTAAAAATGAAATTATAAATTAAAGGACATCAAACCCTAAAACTAAATTTTAATTAATAATGGCGATATTCATTTAAACAATTATAAACAAAACTAGAAACCATAAACTCAATTTCAGAAATTATGATTAATTTCTTTGTCCACCCCAGAGACCCATGTCGTAGGCAATTGGACATGAACAGAATCAAGTAATGTTTACGTCACGACTCAGAAAAATGACCGGGTCCTTAAGGAGAAATTAATTGGTTATAATTTCCGAAATTGAGATGATTCCCAGTTTTCCGTAAAATTAGTGAAATGAATATGGGCAATATTCGTTAGCATCTATAGTTTCATTTCAGGGTAGTCCTTTAAGTAACTGTCTAGTAGGCCTAGAGGATACTAAAATGTATGACATAATGAGATGTAAAGTAATGAGCATAACATATTAAATGAGAATGGGTTATGGAGACGGTTGATGTTTTTTATATTTGACTGCAGACACGAAAAATGTATAGGAAGTATAACATATTGAAATCGCATGAAAATTAAATTATCCTTCTTTATATCATTTTAATTCCCTCATTTCAAGACACCATTTAAATACATCATTCAAACATATTAAGGCGAATTACAAAATTGACAATTATTTTCAATTGAATATTTATATTAATTTTGTTTAGAGATAGGCTACTATAATCAACACAGTATAGACCCTTCGCTATTATACGTAAAAAATGTAAACCTTTTTTTGTAAATATTTGTGATAACCGTTTGACCCATTCTGACAGATCAGTCATTCCATGCATCTTACCACCCTAACTGATGATATACGACTGACCCTAGATAATACTGATAACCTGCATAAGGGGATGATTCACCCCTCTAGCGATCTAAAGTCCAACCCAAACTAACCCCACCCGACTAAACACCAAACTACTTATCAACGGGGCGCCTGAATATCATATACCGGAATAAAGTCGACTAGGTTGTGTGACATGGGTTTTGGGGCCCATTTTACAACCATCCATAGGGAAGTATTCGCAAGCCCATGTCACACAACCGAGTCGACTTTATTCCGAAATACGCTCTTCAGCGTCCCCTTTCATCTAACTTCATATTATACCATCTGCTCATTCGTACCCTCATATAGCTTGGCTGTTGATGGGGTCGTTAAGCACCACAAAAATGAATAATACATATTTATAATAGATTTAGCACAGGAGTAATAATAACGGAGGATAATAAGTTGTTAATTAACTATTTCATGAATAGGCTTGTTCATCACCCTTGGCTGGTTTTCTTGAGTGTAACTATAACTAACTTAATTGCCAAAAATAAGTGACCACGACTTTAATCGCTTGTTGTAATTGTAGACGTAATATTGAGTATATATTTCATTGCGTTTAAATGGTACGATATGAGTTATTTACCCTCACATGTAGGCTTATACATGTAGGCCTACATTCTCATTCATTATTTAAGCGCTTGTCAATATAGTATATGAAACATTCTTTATATTTCAATTATATCAAATTGCGTGAAATTGCAATTAAAACCACATAATTTAATTCATTTTTTTACTTCACTGTTTCGCCTCAAAAAACTCACTCATATTTCTTGATGCCATTATTATATTATATAAGAGCAATTAATTTTTTTTCGCGTTCAGTCAAATATCTTTGCAAACGCCTTTAACAAGTGAAGTTCAGTAAACTTGTGTTGTGGACTCGATATGCGTGAATTTCGAGCTAATTAGTTTTTTCTTAGAATTTCACGACAAATTACCTGTACCGAGTTACCGTAATACTTTAATAAACCTTGCCGTTCAGGTCTGACGACTATGTTATTGTCTGTTTAACGACCCCACCAGCAGCTAGTTTATGTGGGGATAAGAATGAGCAGGTGTGATAAATGAAAAGATGAAGTGAAGTCTGAAGGTCAGCGTTGGGCGTGGGTTCGAGTCCCGTATAAGTCATGGGTTTTTGTAAAACGTCCTTCCACTTATCATTCACTTCATAGTTGCATTATCATCTACTCGTTCGTACCCCCGTATAACCCAGCTGTTGGTGGGGTCGTTGAGCAAACAACAACCATCATCACCAACGTAGGACTGAGTACACGACATTATATAGACGTGAACGAGGATAGATTTTGAGGAGGCCAAAAGAGATTGAATTAATTTTTATATTGTAAGAAACTATATAAATATAGATTGTATGCCTATTTTTCTGACGATCGTAAGATAGTGGTATTCTTTTTTATATTCATCGTACAGTTTGTGGTTAAAAGGAAGAGAAAACATCGATGTTTGCTCTTCGTTGTATTTTTAAATATTGTAATATTCTATATTAGATTCATAGATTAAGCTTATTCGCAAAGCAATCCACATTTTGTCTTTGGAAAGAATGCTTCGTATAGAACGATTCGGATAATCAGTTTTTTCCTTTTTTTTTTATCAGCGTCGAATAGTCGACACAAAGTTGTTGTTGTTCTCCGAGGGTTCAACAACTCCTGAAATCAGGTGTACACTTCCCATGAAATTCCATTGAAATCCCTGAAATCCTCTTTAAATCCGTATGAAATCATTTGAAATCCCCTTGAAATCCGTATAAAATCTCTAGAAATCCGTATGAAATCCGTATGAAATCTCTAGAAATCCGTATGAAATCCCTTGAAATCCGTATGAAATCTCTTGAAATCCGCATGAAATCTCTAGAAATCCGTATGAAATCCCTTGAAATCTCTTGAAATCCCCTTGAAATCCGATTGAAATCTCTGAAATCACCTAGAATTTACACCAAATTTGCGAGTTGTAAACCCCTCGTTGTTCTCCCATTAAGCGGATGATGACTTCATAGGATCGTTCGAACGGGGCATCACAAAGGGTGCTGTTCACCCCGAAAGAAATACCTTATTATAATGTAACTAATCTAATAATAAGTTAATCATCCGATCATCATTTGATCAAGTTGATAACGAGACGAAATGTAGCGTTATACCTGGGATGAGGAGTTAATTACAGTAGTAATCTATTATCTCTTGATTAATAACTAAATGTGAATAGCTGTCGATAAAGATGGCTGACTGACTATGATTATACAGTTACACCAACTTGGTATTTATATCCACTTTTCAGAGCAAAAAACAGCCAATTAGTCATATTTAGTTCCGGTATTGACCGTATAGGATATGTTTTTCTTCATCATCAACAGCAGAAATACGGAATTCCGTAATCATTTTATTCCCAATGAAGGCATAGCATACATCATATTAGGCCTAATTAAAAGTGAACGCGTATCTGTTTCATGGTAATATAGTAAATATTTTCAATTAATAGATATACATAAATTTGTTGAGCGTAATTGTGTACAGTATCTTTAATGATTTTTGAATTTAAAATTTATACTTGTGTATCTTGAACACGCGACTTGTCACACTATGCAGCGTACTTGCAGAAATCGATCCACTTTGTTGAATAATGTGATGATTGTAATTATGTTCCTATTGACTTAAAATCATTGTTTCCCAATTGAAGTAAAGGATGAATTAATAACAAAACTCATAACCGATTTAAACCAAACTTGCCCATTCCGTGAGCTTTACGTACCTAACTCTACCTAATTTCTTTTTAATAACATCGAAACTTCATACAAAATTATTGTTCATCAATTAAGGCTATGGATGAAAGACAAGATCATTTGGACGGGGCACACAAGGGCGTTCTTACCACCCCCCCCCCCCCCCCACACACACATCAAAAAAATCATAATATTTGTATCATTCGAAAATCGTGGAGCATAGACAAATTCTAGTCTAATAAGGAATCTATATTTTCAAAAACATTCTTGTTCCTCCTAGGCCCACACACATATCCACACTCCAGAAGGTTGTTTAGTCAGCTGCCCCCTCCCCCCCTCCCCCCCCCCTCCTCCCCCGCTATAGTACGTGACATTACACGTGTTTTACCGCGTATTTACACAAGAAATTACCATCACTAGTGTGTTGTACAAATGAAGACAAAAGGTGACGCGTGAATGTGTGGGAGTGTTCTCAATATTTGACTGGGTTTTTCCTGAAATATTTGTTTTATTCGAACTTTTGTTCTTCAGCCAAACTCTGAATTAAAAAAATCCATTTTGAATTATTATTCTAACTATAGAATGTAGGCATACGTAATCTGACAGATGAATATTTATACACTAACATACCTATGTTTGACCGGTTGCAACACGCTTATTTTATAGCCATAATTATATTATCATCCATATTTTTGAATTATTACTTGCGTTGTTTGGATTCTGAATTTCTGGGGAAATTATTTCAACTTTGGAGCTTCTTTGGTAACGTGTTTTTTATAGCCCATATAGCAAGAGGCACAGAATTCTCTTCTATTTGAAGACTATAGTCAAGTATTAGGTTTAGTCCTAGTAGTACTAGAAAGTACTAGTTCTCAAATACTAGTAAGACTCGAAAGTGCTATCTCTACTATGGACCGACTAGTACCACAGATAGTGCTAAATTTCTCATTTTATTTCTACCAATTCTGAACTTTTGCTATACATTAGGAAAACATTCTATACATCCCACTGTTTTGCCGTATTTATTCAGTAGCAATGCATTATCTCAACGTTTTTATTATAAAGTTGTTTGCTAAATAATCTCGTAAATTATCCGCGTATCTCTAACATCTCTAAATATATAAACACCGTTGATGGAAGGTGTTTTTTAAATCGATTGTCAGAGCTGCACTCGGTAGCTCAGTCAACTAAGACACCAATTTAAAAACTTGGATCACCGTTGAACCTAGGTTCGAGTCCCGCATAACCCATTGGTTTCTATAAATACCCTTTCACTTATCATCACTTTATAGTTTCATTATCACCTGCTCATTCGTACCCCCGTATAACCTAGCTGTTGGTGGGGCCTTTTAGTAAACAATAATCAATAAAAGACGATCTATTCATGTAGGCCTAAGGGAAAATATTTCCCGCTAGGAACCACGGGAATCTCTGTTTAGTTGGTGACGGGAATCGAACCGAGACCCGATCTACACTCACTCCCGGTCACTTGGAGCAAGACGTTGATAACCTTAGCTGTTCAGCGCCTTAAACCCGTTCGTATTTCCTGTCGATATTTATATTCAAATATAACTCGATAATAATTGATGTTTTTAAAGTCGAATAAATTACAAAATCCTTACCACGACTTTCACGCCCCAGGCGCATGCGTGGTCTCGCTCTAATCACGCCTGATTTATTCGGAAATAATTGAAGATAACTATTTTTATTGTCGTTGCTTAATTCACGCGTTTACTCCATCTTACTGGATAAACTAGGCATGATACATGGATCTACATGCAACGATTGATATTCAATAATGATATCAATAAGTATTCAGTAAATATTAAATAATTGAATGTAGGCCCTAAATGATGACAATAATAATATGGCGAACAAAAAAGTTTTTTGGTAATTGTAAAAAATTATTAATGGGCTTGAAATGGAATTGATATGGAGTATCATCCCAAACCTGTTGATTCGATTAAAACACTTGCTTTTGAGAGAGTGTATCCTTGACTGGATAAGGAGTTAGACTCCCCTGCCTTATGACGTATCATGACGTAGTATGCGATTTTATACTAAACCGAGCCATGTCCATTTTGAAATAGGGGTATTTCTTGATTATTTCTTGATTAATTAGTTTTAATTCACAAAAATTTTAAATAATGAAAAAATCCATTAATTTGTAGTCGCTGATTACTATATAAAATACTATAAATATTCCGATTAATTGTCTATCTTTACTTGTATGACCACGTTGTTGTTGTCAGTGCTCACAATAGCTGTGGCTTAGTTTCTATTGACAAATGTTGTGGCATATCATTATCAGTCCACTAGAATGTGCTTGATTGCGTACTGTCGATTATTGACCCAAGACTCGGCTATTTTCAACAACATTATTAATTAGACTCCGAACAACTGCTTATTCGAGACGTCAGCTTATAGGTCTACATGATTGTATTCTCGAACCAAGATGCATTGAGGGTTGCGTTGGTTCGCCGTCTCGAGATGGTGTCTTATCTCAACTCTGGCCATTTCCTGAGCACTTTCCTTAAAACAACCTATTGCTCCTGAATCTCTACCTATATAGTGTTGTTTTTGTAGAAACTTGATGTCATGCCTTATATACCTCAAATATTTGCATCTAAGATGCAGTGCATATTGCCATCCAAGATGCGGTGGAAGTAAACAACTGCGCTAGGCTTATGAAAAATTAATGTAATTAAATGAAATCTGAATATCTATTTGTTTTTGGCATGTGGATTTCTCATACGAATTCGATTACATATACAAATCGCCCAGATGTAAGTTACTTTCAATATAACTTGTGTTATTATGAATTACTTCACAATTTAAATGATGCACAATTTAACTTCATTATCTTCGTTTTATTCCATAAGAAACATTATAAACAAAGTTAGTTTCTTTCATCACTCTTATGCACTACGCACGATAGGTTCTAACTATTGGCTGGTAAATTGGTACATATATATTTTTAACATGAGAAGGATAGGGAAATGAGACACCATATCAAGACGGCGAACCAACGCAACCTCAATGCATCTTGTCACGAACTAAAAAAATCGTCAGTGTTTTTTTGGCTAGATAAGATTAACCTTAACGAGGTTTACGATAAGGAAACAACTGCATCTTTAAAAGTTGTAATATTTCCAAAGTTCATTACATGGCTAGACAACCTTCTTCTATATATTCCATATTTCATAAAAAATTCTACATTTTTTTTCATTCTTCCGGTAGTTCCCACAAACTGCATCCGTTTTTCTGCTGACGTAATAATTGCGAACAATCGCGAAATGCATCGGCTCATTGTTCGTCAGTTCATTGCCGCGGCGGTGAATTGACGATCTCACGGCTAGGAACGACGGTGTACAAACAGGAAGGCTGTGTAGAGTTACACGGACAAGGTATAGCGCTGGGTGGAGGGAATTTGGTCATTAGATGAGCGTAGCGAAGACTACTGTCTTACATACCGAGAAAAAACGGGAGTCGTTTATATATATATATATATATATATATATATATATATATATATTACATATATAGCCCTGCAGGTCAAATGTAAACAATCGACTTGAAACTTTTTCCGGACATTGGTGTCATATCAGCATAAATTGGGATTGTTTTTTTCAGAAGAATCGGTGCGACTTCTTTTTCGGGAAAATTTTGGAAAATATGTAAAATTCCAATAAGAATAGTCTACAGAATTATACGTTATTTGAAAATAACTTGTTTGCAAACGCTTTAAAATTGTTACTGACTATAAAAACAACTATCATTCACATTTTCAATAACTTTTACAATCATCGGATGAGAAATAACGAAGATGGAGCATTAAAATAATCAATTTTATTGAATATTATCCAGCATGAATTGTAATTGAAGTCTCCTCTACGCTCTTCAGCAGTTTCCAGTGTACCAAACGTGCGTAATAACATGTAAAGTATACCGCCCTTCATGGCTGTCTCAGATTTAGCGAACGAATCTGAAGGTGTGATCGATCGAGACATTACACTGTTATATCATGGTTATACCATTATACAACTCCACGGTTATACCATTACAACTCCACGGTTATACCATTACAACTCCACGGTTATACCATTACAACTCCATGGTTATACCATTACAACTCCACGGTTATACCATTACAACTCCACGGTTATACCATCCGTGAATACAGAGATTCTCAGCGCTGTGCGTATAAACGAGATAATGATAGAGAGAGAGAGAGCAGGTGCGAGAGAGATAGATGGAGAGAGAGAGACGTGCAACAATTTGTTCTAATCGTCGGATATGCAAATACGATCCTCATAACTCTACTGGGAATGTTGCTGTGATGGGACGAACATACAGATCGGGTTAGACTACTTATTACTTAACTTGGACGACTTAGATTTTAGCGACTTGGACTTAGGCAATTCGTACTCGGATGGTTTAGATTTTGGTACCTTGGACTTGGGTAACTTTTACTTGGATGACTTGGGCTTGGGTAACTGAGACTTGAGTGACTTAGACTTGGATGACTTATAGTTTCAAAGTTGACTTAGATTTAAGTTACTTGAACATGAATTACTTTGATTTGGAAAACTTATAGACTTGGGTGACTGAATGAGGAACTCGCAACCTCTATAAAGCCTGTTCATCAGTGGCGTAAATATCGGCGGTGCAGTGGCACAGGGGTCCACTGAGACTGATGCTCTTTGCTGAAATTTCAATGTATAAGTTTATATTAGATTGGACTATAAACGAGAGACTAAATGCGGGTTTAATCTGGTCGATTGAGCCCGAGAGAGCAGAAGGATTCATTTTAGTGATGTTGTAGCTATTTTTGCAGATCAAAGAAGCAATGGCGAAGGAATTTTAATAGCAATCAATGAGTGAATGAAATAATCCAATTAATTTATATGCAATAAATAGTATTTTACGTTTTATAGAAAATTGATACAAAAATAACAAAAATGCAAAGAGTATGAATCGCATTCATATATAAGTAAATTAGAGTCACACGAGTGCTTTTCGTGACTTGAGACAAATATGGAAAAAAATGGGGGAGGGCCCATTTATACATTTTGCACCACTGCCCTGTCGTACCTTGTTACGCCACTGCCTGCCATGCCAATCATAAAGGAACGTCATGTACAATGGTCTTATTCATATTTACACAAATACATTAACTGCAATATGAAACATTTTCCCACATTTTTTTTTAACATCGTACTCATTTTTTTATACAGTTGGTATTTCTTGAGAAAAGATATCGCATTCGTTCGAAAAATTCCTTTCGAATTGCGTAAAAATGAATCCATTGTTGTTTCTCATTGTTTGTTTGAGTAAATTAAATTTATAATGAATAATTATACTTGCTTAGGACTTACTCATTACTCGTAAACTGTTTGACATTATTATAAGAGGCGTTTGGAAAAAAAGGTAACCATAAATAGTAATTATTACTTGGTCGCCATCTTGGATTCGTTGAAATAACAGCAATTAACGAACGTTGAAATTAAAACCAGAAACATTTCCAAAGCATTCTGTAATGGAAGAAAATGATTGTATAATTACCTGTAAACAGTAAACCTACGAGAGAAATACTGTGTAATTTTTTTTTCGTCTTCTTTCTACATCTCATGATTTGGAATTTTCATTTTTTTTTTTTAATTAATTGATATAATTATTATTACTTATAATTAAACTTTCGAATGATCTGCAGATTTTGTAATAAATCACGAAGATAAGAGCACTACCGAGATAAGAAATGAAGATAGAAATAAGGAAGAAATTGAGATTAAATAATAAAAATAAATATTTACCTAGTTTTTAGTGGACAGCGTTGATTTGAGTTAACCCAAGAAAACGTGAAATCAATAATATAAAAATGTCATATAAAACTGATCTTTCTGTATGAATAATTCCTTTTTTATTATTAAAAAATGAAGAGTTTGCCTTCAGCATAAATGCTGCCCATTACACAAATAAGAATATAACAATGAGTAGCCCTATAACAAGTTAATGAAGAGGTCAATAAGACATTAAAATAGTGGTTGGTACAAAAAATAACAATAATATTGAACTAATAGTCCTATAGAAAAAATGATATTGTAGTTGTTTACTTATTGAGAAAAAGAATAATGAAAAATATGAAAATGAATATAATATGAAAAAAAATCTCTACACAATTAATTGATTCAAACTATATAAATTAATTATTTATAAAAATTGAGATAATTATATTCAAACAATATTTTCACAAGTTCACATTCTGAAAGTTTTAAATCAAGTCATCTATTGAATAAAACATGAATTCCTACGATTGACGTCATCCGAGAAGTGTTCAATTTGATCAAGTAGATAAATCATCATATAATATTCAGATATTCGATATTATACTGCATCATAAAATTATAATTATTCATCAACCCTAATAAATCTTATCAATCCTGCAATTAAATTTCTATTTTAAAGCATTTTATTCTCTTCAATGTCCAATATACAAAGTTATATTGGAAAATATATAGCACATAAGGGGTTTCTTTTTTTACACACATTAGAACACCACTTTGCGTTTTAGCATAAATATAAATTAAATTGTATATTATGCTACATGCAATAACAGAAGGATAGAAATTATTTGATTAAAATATATTGGAATAAAATTCATATATAATCAGTGTATAATGAAAAAAAATCCTACCAGCCAGGTTATTATAAGGGGGGTGCGAATGAGCGGGTGATGATGCAATTAAACATTTACAAAAATCAGTGCCCCAAGCCGAACTCGAACCCGCGTCCGTCTAGCTACAAAATAAAAATCATCAGGAAAATATATTCGCCACCATTGCCAAAAAGAGTTGCCTGTGAGAGATGTGGTAATGTGCTTGTATCCCCGAGATTTGAAGGCTTGAACCACCCGTGCGCTAATACTATATATTAGAGAAGACGGTCGCTCAGAATCTTCTCTAGTGGATACACGTTTCATGTGGGAGATGAAGGCTAGAACTACCAGTGCGCTCATACTATATAATAGGAAAGACGGTCGCTCGGAACCTTCCATCTCTAGTAGATCCAACTTACACACAAAAATTGAAGTCTCGAACCACCCGTCCGCTAATATTTTAGGATAGGAAAGACAGTCACTCGGAACCTTCATTCATTGTCGATCCAAGTATCTTGCAGCGTGATTGTAACAAGAGCGAGAGTGAAGTCTTTTTGTTGTCCACAGTCCATTGCCAAGGACTTTGGTGTATTGACCCCGGCTTCGCTAGCTCGGTAGATATATACGTCCACCTCCTTCCTACCTCCCCTCCCCTCCCCCTCCCTTCACCTGTAAAACTCTTCGAACATGCAAGGACAGTGAAATCAAAATACGTGATACGTCGCTTTTATACATGATTATACACTCATTGTCACTAGAACGTGGAATTGTTCTTATTTTGCTATGAGAGTGAGAGAGAGAGAAAGACAAAAAAGAGAGAGAGAGAATAGAGAAAAAGAAAGAGAGAGAGAGATTATTACCACACAGATTTGTTAATTAAGGATAGAAATGTTGACGCCCATTTTAAGCACCTAATTTTTATTTGAAGGGCTAGGCCTACCGTACCTATATAGGCCTCCATATTTAGTTGCATTTTTTTTATTGTTCGCCATTTTAGGTTTCAGATTTATTTCTATTGTCACATTTACATCGTAAATCGTAATATTTATCTGTAGGTGAAATTAAATTTTGCATATATTTCCAGCTGGAAATTCTTATAATCATTTTAAATATTGGATTCTAATTATAATAATATTCCTACTCCCAATTATAATAAACTACGTATATAACGATTCGGTATATCAAGTGTGGGGTCATTAAACGATTTCTCCCATATTATTTAAACTGGGAGTGTAAAAGTTTTTAATGAACAGGTCGACATAACATGGACAATTGGACAAAAAACGTTTTGACTCGACACTTAACATTTTACAGGACATGAATTTTAACTCATGATACAAATAAACATTTTTTTGGTATTTTTTATAAATTGTTTTTACTATACTGATCTCAAATACCAGTTGATTGGGCCGGAGGGTGACCGAGAGGGGGAGGGAGAGATAGGGTTCGGATAGGGCAGGCGATTTCGAACTGGAGTAGCCTGCCAATTTCGATTCCATCTCTTAAGGCGTCCCCAGTAAGGCAAAATAAGGCAAAACGTTCCCGCCAGAGGATTTCGTAGATATAAATGATCATAAAACTTGAACCGTGTAAAAATACAAAATTCGCTGATACATCATCAGATATAAACAATATTTGTCGAAAATACCAATGGCTCAGATTTTATAATTACAGTGAAAAGATCACTTGCAATGTAACAGTAACAGTCGATAATTTTGCCATCAATTCTTACCTCACCCCGTACCGTTAAGTCTACATACTCATCTGACGTAATGTTAATGGTGCTTATATTTTATAGATACTATTATGACGATAGTATCTTATACGATACTTCTGAATGGTGTGAAGCTGTTTCAATACAATATATTCAGACGGAAAGGCACTGCGATCGTTTATATCTTACGTTGCCACTGAAAATGTTACCCTATCGGTGGGTCCCACTTAACTCTCTTCATCGTCCGAACTGTCCATATACTCTCCTCTCTTCTTCTTTCATCTTTCATTCTTTCATTCTCTTCTTTCATTTTCTTTCATTATTGATAATAATCGCCAGAACCTTGACGTTCCTCTCGGCTCTTCTTTCGTTGATTCGAGTAGAGATAGCTCGAGTTGGTATTTAAATGGTATATTTCACTCACGAGTTCACCAAATGACCATCCAGATAATAGGATATTACGGAGAAAATCCACTCCACTGGTGAGTTTTTCATTTTGGTCCGACGAAAAGTGGTTCCAATCTTTCAATACAGCATCCTTGTTCTTTATTACCATCCAAGATCCCAGCCCTCGTCCACTCAAATCCCGCTCTTATGGAGCTTTGCCTGTATCACTGCACTGGTCGCATGGTTTCACCGATCGACATGACACTTTTTCGGTACACGCAGATTTATCTCAAATCTTGAAAACTGTATGGTTTTTGGGTTAAATCGGTTGGACCATTTTTGAGAAATACCATCTCGAAGTTTCTTAAACCCCCGTACGATTAGACTGAGCAAGAACATTTTTTAAAGCTAGAAAATCTCTATTTTTTTTTCCCCCCTATATGTAAACACAAAAATGATGAAAACTATTACAAATTTTTATGCAATTCGGACCAGCCGTTTTGTAGAAATTAATTTAATAAATGTTTTTTTTTCATCAAATAGATATAGAAATGTTATATCAGAATTATGTTGCCGAGATTCACGGCTTCCTAGCTTCGATATTTACCGAATGAAGTATATTTTATATGCATCAAAACGAGTAGAGTTTTCGATTAAATACTCAATTTTGGATATCTCGCTCATCTTACAACGCATATTCTGCGTTTGCCTATAGCAATAAATTAGGTTAGGTTAGTTAGATCTGGCAACTTAGTTCGCCAATTTAGATAAACCCAAGTTATCTGCACATAGACCTTGCCAACGTGTGTGACTTCGAGCATTGTTTGGTCACCTGACTGGGTTTCTAGCATGATTTGCAGTTTTGCGAATTCACATCCGGGGTTGACGCGAATAATAAAGACTATTCACTTGCAATAATTGCCGGTCGAAGCAGAGGCATGGGATACAGTGTGCAGTGTCTGCGTGAAAAAGAAAACTGTACAAGTGCGTGAGATTAGATCGCAGGGTTTCCGGGATGCAACGCGTCTCCTAATGTCTGATTCAAAATGCAACGCGTCTCCTAATGTATGATTCAAAATTATTACTTCATATATTTTTGAATATAATTACATAACAAAATATAATATAAAATATACATAATAAGGCATATTCAAATATAAATATATATATATATATATTCATTTTTGGTATTATTTTTTTTATACTAAATTAAATTGGATAGAATACTGAATAATGCAATCTTGAAAATAATATATACGGTAAGGATTTATACTGAATACAAACACTTCAATTGACATTTTATAGATTTCAAGGGAAGAAACAATGCTCTACATATCCAGGTACTAACTGTTTTCAGGGCATATTGTGGCGTGTTGATCAGAAGGCTCTGAAAGCTGCAGGGTTATCACTAGTAGAAGTTCAAGGGATAATTTAAGGCCTGTCATAATTATGTAGAATTGATGTTATCAATTATTCAAACGAATGTTATTTCTTATCAATATATGTCAAGAGTGTATGGTTTGTATAGCTTAATAATCGTATTGAAGATACAAATTGAAAAAGTTTCAAATACACAAGATGCCTGTATGCATGATTAATGACTGAAGAAATGATATAAAATTTGATATAGGCACTTCAGTTTGCAAAAAATGGTGAAACCGTTGCCAAAAATGATGATAACACAAAACGTAATTTGTTTCTCATTTTGTATGTAGTCCTTGAGAAATATAAATGTAGAGATTTTTAATTTTCGTTTTCATTTTCCAATAATTGAGAAAATCGAAATTATGAATTTGGACACTGATACATAAAATTGATACAAAAAAATATATATATTTTATAGAATACAAAAGATGATTAAATACATTGCCGGCTAGTAAGGTGTAATGAAAGAAATATGTCAAATTTCCAATGTTTGAGCATTGAAAGTCTCAAATTTTCCGTGGTGTTAGCTCATTACAATTGCAAAAGAAATAGATGGAATATGTTTTCTCACACAAACATGATGTATGGTTTGTTTATTTATAATCTTTTGTCCAATTTCAACATCGACTCAAGATATAGGCCTACACTCTTTATCTATTTATTTAGTCTGGTTCCAAGACCAGGACCATTCCCATCTTTACTTATCAGTCATTTCAAGTTTTATACTGTAGAACGAAGGGTTTAAGAACTCACAAATTTGGTGCACATCTGATTTCAAGAGATTTCACGGGATTTCAGTAAATTCTAGGGAGATTTATAGGGATTTCAAGGGATTAAGGGATTACAAGAAATTTCAGGGGTTCCAAGAGATTTCATGACGATGTAAACCGCATTTCAGGAGTTGTTAATTTGAAGTTGGGGTTACAAGGCGGTGAAGTTTAAAATTCCGTACATTTTAGAAGGCTAATGAACATGACATTCGAAAACCAAATATTGACAACATTTTTTGTTAAATGTGGGGACTGCATGTGGTCTGTTCCCGCATTCAAGTCTCCAAGTAGAAATAAAATTGTGATTGCCTCCCAAAAGTGGTTTTGGTACCATTTCATGTACCCCTAAATAATATGACTCGTGGCAGGGTCGTTACCCAAACTATATCGTTCTATTTCAACATTCATAACATCTATTAAATATGCGCAAAATGGCCTCGCTGTGGACGCACCTTTAAACCCAACAGTCCAACACTAAAAGCGACTTTACACGATCAATTAATTTCTGGAATTATTTGCAGAAAAGTTGAATACCCACGTTTCCTATGTTGCCTACACAAGAGAACGGAAATCTTTCAATTGCATGCTAGAATTTCATGACGTTAAAATACCTTCAACTTTACTGCCATCTTTCACCTAGCTGACATGTTGCACACATGTATAGTTACTAAAATGAGAATATTCAACAGAAATTGCAAGCGCCTTCATACCACTGAAATTATTCCGTGAAATTGTTGAAATTTCATGCAACGAAAATTGATCGTGTAAAAAGTATTTAACTAATGTCTACAACTTATCCAGTTTAGAATAGGTTTATAGGTCGAATTCATCAGAAAGTGTATCACTTTTTACTTGTCCTTCAAAATATTCTTTCAATACGGTTTTCCTCATCTAAATATGCGTTCCAGTTTCAGAATATATCGATCCCATTACACAAAACAAAATAAATTTAAATAAATTTGCCGAACACGAATCTGATTATAAGAAAAGAATATGCGAAATTGTTTCTGTTTTAAGTTCTCGAACAAATAAAAAAAGCGTATAACCTATAGCTGTTGGTGGGGTCGATAAGCAAACAAAAATCAAATAAAAGAATGAAAAATAAACGAACCCAATTTCCGTGTGATTAGGGAGAATATGCAATCAGGCCCTACTCGGGTATCGATATGACAGGGGTGGGGGGTGATCTAGGAGGATCAAGAGTCCATGAGAGTCGATTTAACGGAATGGTTTTAATGGTGATTTCTTTTGAACGGGATGAGATATCGAAATTCTGAAAACGAAGAAACACAGATATTTTCAATACCTTCATGGTGGAGTGATTGATAACTAAACTCATACCGTTCAAAAGTCATCACCATAAACCTGATATTCCGCTAAATCGACGCCCAAGGGACTCTTAATAAATCCTGCTAGGGGCTGATCGATGAAGATAAGTTGTGGGGGGGGGGGGCTGGGGGGAAGAGGAGGGGGGGGGGGGAATAATGTCGCACGAAGTTTGACAATCCGTCGTGATGCCGAATAATTCAGCCGCTGCCTGCCGATACATTGCCATGTCAAGAATGTGCCTCGAATTTGATTACGAGCTACATACGAAATTCGTTTTCCCTTTTCAAGAATCAAGGTCAGTGGAGTCGTTGACTCTGCTCAAGGTTGAGAACCCTGAAAGAAGTTTTGTGGTATGCTCTGTGGATTCTGTAAACTAGGGAGATGATTTGCTGGATGAACGAGCGAAAGACGTGTTTCGTTTTTTTGTGTTTTTGTTTCTATTTGAAGAAAAAGTAAAACTCTTCGTTGGGCGAGGAAAAATCTTGTACATGGATAAAAAGTTTAATTTAGGAAGGTTTAAATGTATCTTACATAAAAACATGTTTAAACTAGAACTAGGTACTCCTGGAACAGGATGTGAATTGTTCGAACTGGCATTTTACAAACTTGTACATGTTTGTAATTAGGTGCTATAATCCATTACATTCAGTTTATATATATATATATATATATATATATATATATATATATATATATATATATATATATATATATGTGTGTGTGTGTGTATATGTATATATAATATATATATATATATATATATATATATATATATATATATATATATATAAATATCAGTGGAGTTCTTCATTAATAATTTCACCATCCCAACGTGGACGACAAATGATGAACCGATGAGAAAACTGTGTGCGAAAAAACTCTCGCCTTCGGCGGAAAGCGATCTGAAGAACACATTATGCGATCTGTGGGTAGGCGATGCGCTATAAAAAAACGGTTACAACATAATTCATCATTGTAATAAAACTAGTTGACCCTGAAGGTTTAGCGAAGAAACTTTCTGTGTGTTATATTGACCTAGGTCGCTCATCTAGCTAATATTCATCTAGTGTAAACTCATGATCAGAGCATTTATTTATATTGGGTTTTAAGAGCCCGCATCTTGGGCAGATTTACAGGGTGCATTTTGGCAACAAATATCTCAAGAACTACAAACACCACGGACTTGCGGTAAATTGCAATCAATGTAAAGTCTTAATTTTTTTTAATTTGAAACCATTTTATTCACACTCAATGCTTACATGTAAGTAGGCCTACTACAACAATTACATGCAGGTAGTAGACAGAAAGATACAAATGAACAAATAGACAAATAATGAAATCGAAAGTTAACAATTTTAATCATATTAAAACAGTCGAATATTGGGAAATAATTTCATAATATAGCAACAATTGAATCAAAATGTGTCTGGTGTGATGGTTTTCATTGTTAAATTCCAGAATGATAGTAGAAAAAAAATTAACAAAAGTACATCTTCAAGTTCAACTTTGCTTATCAACATTTGAAATCCTGATCTGCCTATAATTTTACATTCTTCCCACTTTCCCTGGCCAAAATGTGTGATGTAACTGGATTTTGTCAAAATTTAAATATGGAAAACTACGCCATCTAGCAGTGGTTACTGGAACTCTTACAATATTATCTCCTTTCCACTTTATAGCACTGGTAGGAAGTGTAGTCTATAACTACGAATGCTGTCACCCTAAATATACGCATTTCGAAAGAGAAATATTCTCAGCTAAGGCGCACTGTAATGCCAATTGGGACTACCATTGGAAACGAAAGTTGGATACGCAACTCTTACTAATTCCGATGCAGAATCTCTCCAAAGCTAGACGAGGGTGAATTGTTACATCTTTCAGTTTTGCGTGGTGAAAAGAGTTCAAATTGTATTGATTTCATCTTCTGTCGGTTAATCACTTCTACATTCTCTAGCTGTATGCTACTTTAACGACGGCATATTAGCCTATAGTATCAAGCATCTGCAGCATTGGCCTCTTCGTTAAAAACACGGTATATTTTTAATTGTTATTACTCTAATGACAACTAAGATGTATTGGCGTCCTTTGTAAACTTTCATCTCATCTTCCCAACATCTCAATCAACATTCACCGACGACAATAATTCTCAGTTACCATTACTTCGTCGTTGAACGCATTATAAATAAATTGGTTTAATATCAACTCTAGAAATTGTATTATACATTTTAGTTTGAAAGAGTAACCTTCCCCCCCTCCCCCCTCCCCCCTTCCTCCCTACCCTTGTTGGCAACAGGGATAATATTGACTTGTTCCTAGTTTTGACAATCTGCCGATTAATATTCGAGTGACGTACTTTGACAGGTCATGATCTGAAAACAATCTAAATATTTAAATATTTAAAACATTATTAACATAATTATTGTATACTAACATACATTTATTTATACCCTCAATCACTGTTATCTCGCACATTGATATCTGTCAATGTAATGTCACTGGTTTTTACCTTGTATACTGATTAGATTTACATTGTTTCGTTTTTATTTTTTTTGTTTGCTTTCCCTGCTAGTTCTGATTGGATGACGCTTCGTAACCATTAATTAAATGGTTTTTAAAGTTAATTTTATTTCCACATTGGTTGTCAAAGGCTGGCAGGCAGTGTTGCTATAGCGACAAGGCAGGTGACGACGTTAGTTTTTTAAAGCGTGTATTGTAAAATTCGAGTTGAAAGTTCATTTAGGCCCGATTTACGAACAGATAGTTTGCGGATTAAGTGATAATTAGCGGGTTGACTTGCTATCACCCTTGGTTACGAATGTTATTTTCGTACCTCACGTAAGAGTTGGCTGATTAAAACTCGACTAAAACTGAGATTTTCGTGGAACCGGCTCTTATTGCCGGAATTACCAACATGGCATCTCTAACTGGCAGTTAAGTGTGGTTATCTATAATTCCATATGCCATTTGTTTTTACCAAGTGTAAGAATGGCTGACTGTACTTTGTAGGCCTAATTATGGGCTTTGATTATAAAGTTTTTTCGTGTCACAATGGAATGAAAATTGTGGTTGACATTACTTTACATTTATACATTCGTTTACATTTACATTTTGATGTATTCATTGATTTTTTGGATGTGAATTTACTTCCGATTAATTTATTCATTTTTATATCTATATTGCTAAATGAATGAATTAATGTTAGGGTTTAAAGGCGCGTCGACAGCGAGGTCATTTTGCGCCTATGTTTATGTCCGTGTACTTTGTCAACGTTCGCAATTCTTGCATATGGAGGAAGCGGGCAAGAATGAGAAAATTCTATATGGCTCTTTCAATTATGTAGAAAGCCTTGGTTAAAATAATTCTGAATTGTTTTCCAGGTGTCAAACCCAGAGTGTTTTATTTCAACAAATCCTAATGTTAATGTTTTTGTATTTTTCCAGGCAACAAATTTGAAACGCCAGAAACTGTAAATCTTAGGCTGGAACCTGGAATTTGGTAAGCTTAATTTATATAATTATTTAATTATTCATCAAATAGAGGCTTAGTACAGGTATTGACGCGTGCTGCTTGTCATCCTATTGACCAAGCTAGATGATTGTTTGAAAAATCCTACTTTTACTTGTACTTTTTGCCATATGCACGTTTTTTTTTATTTATGTTATATGGTATAGCACTTGACATACCGAATCCCCTAATGGCAACAGCGTACATGCTAGATAAGGACATACAGATACGAAAAATAAGCAAAATTTTCCATCACCTTTATGTGGGTGGTTTTGTGATCGGGGACATGGAACATCATTGGGAAAACGTTATTTTAGATTTCAATTTATGTGCGTATTTCTGTTATGAAAGGGCTTTTACCGATCACTGTTTAAATCCATTCACCACTCGTAATGAAACTGCAGTAGACATTTAATTACATATATTTCTAGCTGTCATCGGCTTTAATGGATATTGCACATTTTATGTCTCTTCATCATATTCCTATGATTGTCTCAACCTTTGGCCTTTGGCATTTTAATTATAGGTTTTATTTTTAGATGTATCTAATTAGTGGAAAATTACAAATTGAGTACGCGATAGAAAGTCAGCGATTCCTTCATTTGTATTGTACTTCAAAGTTATTGTAAGTGTTATTATCAATTTAGTGTAATTATTGTACACTTTGGGCATTTGTTTTAAATGATATGCGTGAAGGAAGACTCCACTTCACATGCGGTGTTCGATTTTTTGTATTTTTTTTCCGCAAAAACGATTCCCCAATCACAAGGTTTTTCTAACAAGCGATCTCTAGATAGTTTTTGGGGAGAATCGGTGGAATATTTTAAAGAGAAATCGGTTTGTAGGCCTAATATCGTGTAGCGATACAATTTTCAAAACAATCATCTCCGAATAAACAAAAAAACGAAGAAAAAATACTGAATTTGCACCGAAATGGCTGTTCATCGGACCGTAAGTTGGTTTTAGACTAGTTTAGTTTGAATTAGTTTGAGATATTTGTTTGGTTAGGTTAGGTAGTGTAGGGTAGTATGGATAGGTTAGGTTGACCAAGTCGGTTAGATTGGATTTATTTGGGTTAGTTTACGCTGCGCGCAAAACAACAACAACGTATGCATATTATATGAATGAATATTGCGCCCACCCAACACACAAATCCTAACGACGTCCCTGGCTGCAACATCTCATCTCGTTTATTTCAACGCCATGTAATGCGTTGTCCCAGTATATTCAATTCATAATGTTGCCGACTTTTTATATTCTACTTGACCTTCGACTTTTGCCCCATTATAAGTTCGTATAGAGTGTAGGTTATGTTATGGTTTATTGAAAATCAATGTCTGTATAAGACCAGCTCAATAAGTATAAGTTTATTATAAGTAATGTATTCAGCTAATTAAATAAATATATATGTTCTTCGTAAACTACTCGATCACTCGCTAGCGCTCGGCTGAACTGTCATTCAGGAGACCGGGATGCGATTCCTGCCACGGTTGACAGTTGTTTATAGCTGAATACTGGGATGACTCCTTGAATGAATCCCCCCCTCACCACCCTATCAAAAACTGATGAAATACCGTTCGTTTGATGTGTCCATGATTATTAGTCTATAATATTTTGACCAATATGATTATTGGCTGTTTGGCAGTACGCGAAGTTACTTGGGTGTCGATCGGGGTCCTTACGGATTATTCCATTGTTAGCATTGTACAGCGTGGACTTGTCTATATATACCGATATATAACTATATATATATAAATATACCGTCATCCGCCGTCATCTAAAGCCATCATAGAGCCTTTGAAAGCCATGTCTCTTCATAGGTAAGACATCGAGTTTTCATGAATATTATACCGTTGATGTAGTTTCTCCTCGGATTTATTATTATTATTGGTTTTTAGTTTTATTGAGTTATACTGACAAAAACCAATCCTAAAATGTTGTCGTGTTACTCATGCAATGTTATTCACAATAAATAGTCCAGTACTCTATGTACTTCTATGTCCAGTACTTCTCTATGCAGGGCTATGTACTTTCCTCCCCCCTCCCTCTTATCCTACTGGTTGTCTATATAATTCCTTATGTGATACGGAAGAAATTTTCTGTCTTATTACAAATCCATGTGACAAAATCGACTCAAGGTCAGAGGGTGAAACTCAGGCAAGAACAGCTGGCAATCGGTGACTCGTTTCTCGCACACCCTGTAGCCAATACTGTAAATATTTAATTACTGCTAAACAGAGGCAGTTGGTGATTAATATTTCCATTCTAATCACCATTCCCCACTCCACCTTCCACGTCTTGCACTCGACTCTCCATCTCCAGTCTCTATTTATCGACCTATTATTTATTTAATCTCAATAGCAACTGTCTCAGTTCCCGAGGCTTATCTTTTCGAAATTCGAACCCTTGAGTTTAGTTGAGATTAGGAAGTCATTCTGTTGTTGACCGTCTCGGTGCATTACGCGGCAGTGATTCTATTCGACAAGGCTGTGGCGACGAATCTAAAGGTTTGTGTTCGGATTCGGAATAGTTTATATCTTGGCTAGAGATCGCGACGGTGTTGGTTTTATTGTTGACAACAATTAATGACTAGTGATAGGTGTGAATATTAATCGGCCACTTAGATGAGTGTAACAGTATTGTAACTTGAGAGGCTCTAATTGGTGGATTTCGAAAATCCCATTTAATAAACAGCCCACATGATCGGATATGCTACGTTTTGGAGTGATATCTAGGGGGCATGAAAACGAAAGTGGTGAGTTGTGTAGGGCTAAAAGCATTGTTGTCAACAATGAAAGCGACAGAGGTGCAGCCTGGTGGTAAGTCAACTTGATTATTTGCCTACCATATTGTCATTCAGCAGTTCAGCTTACCTCGAAGAAACCGATACTTTGAACTGCACGAATTCTAGGTTTTGTTGTACGAAAGCGACCAGCAATAATTAACCAAAAAATATATCACTATCCTTGGTTACCAATGTTGTTTGTTTACCATAATTCATAATTAGCTTCATTAGAACATTTCAATTTTTCGGAAAAACACGTACTGTACTTATAGAAAGTATATGATTTATTTGACTGCGAAGGAAGATGAATATAATGAAAATTTGATTTCAATAACATGCATATATTTAACTATTTATAGTTGTTTTGTTGTTTGCTTATAAGCATATCATATGCCTGTGGAGAGATGCACAAGTTCATTTTGAACTTATCGTGCAGACGTGGGAAAGAATTGACCTTGGTCTTCTGACAAACCGTTCCAGTGTTCTTTGTTCACTATAACGACCGATGGAAACACAGAAAACCAGAATGATCACAGAATGAACAATTATGCCATTTCAGTAGCCCGACTTTGTGTTTCCGATTCATTTTATTTCTAATTAAAATAGAGACGACGATGCAGTGTAGATGGCAGCATCTTTTTCATATTCTTAACTTTCTTCTCGCATCTCTACTAATACCAGCCATCCTTTGTGATCTGCACAATCTTTCCTACCCCACAACTTCCCTGTAATATTTTAATATGTACTATAAAATGTGTATGTGAAGTCCTCCCGTGAAGCCTTTCCTCCAAGTCTCGAATCAACCAATAGGTACCGCTTCTAAACAGTCTTTTTCATTCATCCTTTGCCTCAATTGAAAAAACATGATCATACATCAAGATTTTGATGTTTTAAACTCATGATATTATATATTTTCATTAAATATCCTCCTAGGCCTAGGCCTATATATTTTGTTTACGATAATAATATTATAAATTATTTGTCAATTTAATTTTATAATGTGGCTGTGAAGTTTGTTCTCCACATCGTAGACTACAGCTAGGCCTACCGGTACATCTTAATTTCCTCATGGCTTGTTTCACAGCCGAGTCTAGCTCTAATGGCTGAACGGTTTTATGCGGAGATACGAGATACTTACTTATTTCCTCTGATAAAAGAAATTGTGTTTACATACGTTAATTCTATGAGAATAAAATTGATGCAAGCATATTTTTTATTATTATTTTTATATGCCTAGCTTCATTTTATTCAAGATTTGTAATTTTGCTCATTACTCAGCTTGACTAAAAAAGTTTTAATCTGGTAATTATTCATTCAAAGATGAGGCATTATTAATGAGTGTATCAATTAAAAATAGTAATTATGAATAAATAGAGTATTAATTGATGGATTTTTCGAATTCACAAGATGCGCTTTTTGTTTGTATCATTATTGTTCTTATGATCATCATCACTAGGCAAACACAGCATATCCGTTGGAAGATGAGCGAAACATTTGTATGAAGTCCATGTGAAAACGTTACACTCCTTGACTTATATGAGATATACTCAAGAACTCGACACACCTTGGTCGAAACTGTCAAGTTCATAAAGCCGTGAATCACCGTGCGCAAGATTCTGAATAAAGAATAAGCACTACCTATATCTAGCTATTTGATGAAAATGTATTCATTAAGTTTTTTTTCTCATGATGGCTAGTCACAGCTCGGTAAAAATTCATAATAATTTGTATCTAATTTGTATATACATCCGATAAAAATGTGAAGCTTTTCGAAGAGATTATTGTTTTGTATTATTATTAGCAGTGATTTATATATAGGCCTAATATCTTATTTATAAAGATATTCTCATATTTATTGAATTAAAAACTTGTTTTCTGACATGTTGCCTTTTGCATATAGTCATCCTCTGAAAGTGTCTATTCTTTCTCAACACTGCACTTCCTCTGGCACCAACTAATAACATTAAATGAAGCTATCAATGTGATTGACGTTTTGTTTTGTCTGTTTTCAGCTCAAAGGATGAAGAAGTAGATAACAATTGTGTTGTGAGAGCGCGAGGCCTTCCCTGGCAATCGTCAGATCAGGATATCGCGAAATTCTTCCGAGGGTTGAATGTGGCAAAGTAAGTACTCGGGCACTCGCCAGTTTCATTTGTTCTTCGACGCCGACTAATTTACCCGTTAGCACGTTATGGACGAGAATTTGTCCGCTTTAAAAAATAATTTGTCAAGTGATTACGCCGACGAACGTAAAAATATGAAAATAAAAATATGAAAACTGCAATATTTCAGAGATGTTGCACTTGAGATGAAATGCTGATGCTTTAATCTCTGCATCGAGGCCAGTAAAGAGCTTGATAATTCTAGGCCTAATGGTAAATTGTAATGATGAAAAATGGTAATCACTTTTCGTCAAATTGTAGAAGTAATCAACAAAAATAATGAATATCATTAAATAAATTGATTCTAATTAATTACTGTTCGATACCAGATCTATTAGTGATCTAATGACAGGTGAATTATAGAGTAAACGATTATCAGTTAGGTAACCATTAGGCAACTTTAATGGCTTTATAAATTGATCTTAGTTATAGTACCATGATGGTATTTCAAATTGTAAGAACTCGTATGCTCTTCCAAAGATTAGCCATACTGCATTTCATCAACTACGGAATTATAGTGATTTCTTGAGTACCGTATTAGGTTATGGTTTCACACTTACGCGTGATACCGAAGACATTACAGTGTTTACACTCCAATCAGCACCTGCTAAACAATGGAAACTAACACAGGCGTGAAATGTTATCGAGACTAAACTACCGGTGTATTGTTCGAATGAAATCAAACAGTCACGTAATCAAGACAGTTGAACATTTGTAGCGGCTGTCTGTAAATAAATGGCTATTGTAAAATATGTAAATACTGGATTTATTGGCTCGCAGCCAGTTTTAGATCTAATTATTTTGTACGCAATTGTTGAGATGTCAATGGTACATTTCAACGTTGGTCGTAAGACAACGTGCACACTGAGAGAAAATCAGAATCTATTGACGGCTGTCAGTAAAGAGGTGTGGTATCGTATAGATACAGCACATTAAATAAATATAAAATAAAATAATTTACATACATGAAATAATTATAATGAATAATAATTTTAAAAAATGAGAAAAGTGAGTAAGCTAATATGAATATAAAAACAAGATAGGCCTACCGTGTGTAAATTCTATTGGAATAAAAAATCACAGGGCTAGTGTTTGCACAAAAATAAATGAAGAATTGAACCAAATGATTTTAGGCCTAATTAAAAATAAAAATATTCGAAAATGATAATAAATTGATAATATTTGAAACAGTCAACAGTCAAGGAAATGTATGTAAATGGCTATTCATAAGTCTCGATGAATCTCGTAAAGTGGATATATTTCAACAACTTATTTTGATGAATTTTTAGGGTAATGAATATTGTCATCATTCATTAAAATCTAGTTTCACTGTTATGATGTCCCTTAACCAAACAATTTTTCATTGCGATTGGAATAGGCCTACCCATATTAACAAGGGTTTTTGTCCGTTGTAGGGGCGGCGTCGCACTCTGTCTAAGCCCCCAAGGACGTCGTAACGGCGAGGCTCTCGTGCGGTTCGTGAACCAGGAACACCGCGACATGGCGTTGAAACGGCACAAGCACCACATCGGCAACCGCTACATCGAGGTGTACAAGGCGTCGGGCGATGACTTCATCAACGTGGCCGGCGGAAACAACAACGAGGCGCAGGCGTTCCTGTCGAGAGGCGCGCAGGTCATTGTCAGGATGCGCGGCCTGCCCTACGACTGCACCGCCAAACAAGTGGTGAGTGCAACGGTTCGAGAATATCGGTTTTATTTATTTGTTTATATTGGGTTTAACCACGCACTGTAGTTAACGCGCTCGCTTCGTGTGATCCGGAAGGCGAGGGGAATTTCGAACCCAGTTCTAACCCTGCCGCCGACCATCTTGACAGGGGTTTTTCATGGTTTCCCTCTGTAGTCTAGGTCAATGCCGGGATGGTTCGTACAATAAGTCGGCCATAACCGCTTCCTTCCTACTATCCTTCCCATTACCCAAGAACCTTCATCTCATCATCCCATCATCTCATTAATCATCCATCCGCCACCATTAGATCAGCGCTATCATAACAGTGCGTCATTGAATCCAATATACAATATACAACAACGCACTGTTATGGTAACTAGATCTATTAGCGTCAGACGAATCATCAATGAGATGATGGGATGAAGGTTAAATAAATCGCCTTAAAGCCAGAGTGGTGTAAGTCAATTTTTACCCAATTCGAGTCTTTCAACTCTTACACCAATATTGCATGGAAGTACTGGTAGAAAAAGTTTCAATGCCTTACGGTAAACGCTATCTACTATAGAAGTAGTGGACTAGTGACTTGAACCACTCTGGTCAAAGTAGAATGGCAATTGCACTATGATTTTAATGCATGATCTCAAATTGGGTAAAATTGGGGTCACACCATTATTGCTTTCAGGCACCCGTTTCCTTGCTAGTGGGAAGGAAGCGGTCGTGGCGTATATTGTAGGAACCATCCTGGCATTAACCTAGACAAGAGAGGGTATGGGGATTTGTAAAGATCAGTCATCTATTCATTCATGTTCATCTGATTCTTAATTCTTACCACCAAATAACTTGGCTGCTGGTGGGGTTGCTGAACAAATAATATGAGCATCATTAATTCATTGGCCTCATCATGATGAGGAATCGTAAACATTAAATATCGCTTGAATTAAGCATACATTAAAAATTTAAAATAATTATTTGTACGCCTCGCCTCACAGGGGAAATGTTTGTAAACTAGAAGTATATATAATTGTTTCACAATCTTCAAAAGAACTGATTAATCTACTTGGAAATAATGAAAATTGAATGATAGAAGCCATTATTTTAAATGTATCAGTTTTTATTGAAGCGCGTTTTTTTTCAATATTTTATAAAAGAGACAAATCAAAATCCAAAGTGAAATCACATATAATCATCCAATTTCATTTTCCATCTATTTTGGTAGGCTGGTTGTCTTTTCTCTCACAGAAGCAACAGAAGCAAGCCAGCACAAGTGTTATTATGTACCAACTGTACCGGCAGTTTAAAAATAAATACTTGTTCAAGGTTTTGTTTTTGGGAGAACCTGTTTGATTGGTAACTTCAACTATCTTCTCAAGTTGCCAAAGAAACGGCTTGGGGCCATTTTCAGTTCAACAAACAATTTGCGGAAGGGCAAGGTTATTTAGTCATGCCGTCTCTTAATTAGGCCTAGGCCTGTTTGTGGTTTCTTGGTTCTACTTTCAATTTATGATGCTCAAAACATTTATCTCACTTTTATTATATTGTAGGAGAGAGATGTAAATCAGGGTGACCATATGTTGGAAAGGAAACCTAAATCATATCAAAAAAAAAAAAAAAAAAGAGAGAGAGGCCCCCTCCTCCTCCTCCTCACCAGTGGGGAATTTTTGGGATTTTTGTACTTTTGGAAGTGACTATTCATCTTATTCAATTTGCATCATCAAGGTCTCTTTAATAAGCTGACTTTGAGTTGGTTATGAATTAAATTGAGGTTTATCAGTAGATCAAAGCAGTAGGTCTACGTAATTTGGATTTTTTTTTTCTAAAAACTCTGGACTCAATCTATTTTTTTTTTTTCAATTTAAAATAGTAATATGATGTATGTTCTACTTTTTAATCAGTTCTCATTTGATTATTTGTATTTTCTTATATTCTCTGTCCAAAACGGGACGTGGCCGTCTCGTCCCAAGACACTGGAACGTTCGCTCAAAACAAGGACAATCCCTGGTAATCTGAGACGAGTGGTCACGTTTATCTAGATATCTTCACCTACGCCAATAGATCTTAGTCATTAGTGCAGTGCGTCATTAAACCCAATATAAATAAATAAAAACCACCTGCTGAATCGTCCCTAAATAACCTAGCTGTTTCTGCGTCAATAACCGTCCCCTCCTTGTTCGCAGCTGGAGTTCTTTGACGCGGGCGAGAACACGTGTAAGGTGATGGACGACGAGGAGGGCGTGCTGTTTGTCAAGAAGCCCGACGGGCGTGCGACGGGCGACGCGTTCGTCTTGTTCGGACACGAAGACGACTCGTACAAAGCGTTGAGCAAACACAGAGAGCTGATTGGCTCGCGATATATCGAGCTGTTCCGGTCGACAACGGCAGAAGTACAACAGGTAGGAACATTTGACCACTTGATAACGTTGAATATAATATAAATCTAATTAATGGAAAGATGACCCGCCCCAGTGGCTCAAGACAATTATCGCTAGCAGTAGAAACTGAAGTCAGCTTTGGGCTTGGGTTCGAGCCCCGCATAAGGCATGGGTTCTTGTTAACGTCCTTGCACCTATCATCTCTTCGTCGTACCCCCGTATAACCTAGCTGTTGGTGAGGTCGTTGAGCAGCATTAAAATAATTTTTTAAAAAATGGAAAGATGATTGGTGTGTTTAATAACTCGGCAGTGATTTAAAATGGATGATCCCCGTGATGTGTGTTGATAAAATTGTGCACTAGGTGCAACTGAAATATCAGTGCGTATAAAGTAATTTAAAGGCATTAAAGGCATTATATATCAATTAGCTACATTCATCTACAGTGGAGTCTCAAGTTTCCATCTCCTCTAAATTGAAATAATGTATTTATGCTTCTGTAATGCGCTACGATTGTTTAGTATTTAGTGTTTCATGGTTAAAAGTTAGTTGAAACGAGCTTTCCTATTTTTTGGGGATTATTATTATTAGCCATTGTTATTTCAATTAAACCGATCTTGAGTTTACACGTACGTACATTCATTAGTTTCAAGTACCGGTACATAAATTATATAAATCAAGTATAAATTAGAGACTGTAATGCTTGGAGAAATATATTGATTTTAACTTATTGTAGTGTACAACTAGGCTAAACTGTCATTTTTTAAAGTTACTCATAACTTAGTTACGTAAAGTAACTTCATTTCTTTGTGAGCCTATCAAAGTACATAGGTGATATCATATTCATTACATTTGAAAGATATTATAAAATATAATTTCCTCTGATTTATGATCGATTTAACTTGATTTTATTCATCTTTCAACTAGTAACTTGCACGGACAATCTGAAGGTATGTTTCATAATCATCAGTCGCTCGTACACTTGTATCAACGAGAGATGGAGGTTCGGACCGACCGTCCCGCCTATTCCAAAACACCAACGTGCGGGTGGTTCGCTCCTTCATCTCTTGTCGATACAAATATAATTGTAGTTGGTTAGATTGTACTCATGTTTCGTGAGCGTATTAGACACAAAAGTCGAATAAAAATGGTAGAAATGTATATTCTTCTCATTGTTGAAACCATAGCTTATGGAAAGTTGTGCTGCTAGCATGTTATTTGTATAACAAAGAATGGAACAGCTAGAACCATTAGCAATGACTCGACAAAATTGAAATTAAATAATAGAAATCTTTATCCTGAATGAATACTGTAGATATCAAGTGCTTGGATGTATATAATAATCTACAACATTGATAGCCAACCAACATGCTATAATTTCAAGATAAACTCTGTAAAATCACATAATATCAGTGAAAAACTACTTCCAGTTATTTTTTGACCTTTGAGGGGCCCTTGTTATCTCCTGATAAGCTATCACAAGCAAAGCATTAGTTTATGTATTTAATTAAGATGTTTGGCCACTGCTAGAAGTTCTCTAGTTTAAATCATTAATCAATTGTATTTTGATTTAATACTTGTTTTATTAGTTTGCAATTAATTATAAATTGATATCAATAGGCCTAGTTGTTTACATATTCACTATTTAGATAAAAGTAAGTGGAGAAAAGACTATGATATGTGCTTAGTATGTTCAGTGATCAGATAATAATGGTTCAAGTATAATCTAGAGTATGGTTCAGTTTTATAACTGGAAAGAAGTATTATAATCAATGATTATTATTATATTAATTGATATGCTTGTAACAAGCCTACTAGTATTGTTGTTTTATTTATTATCATTGCAAGATGAAGCAGAGATAAATCTGACCAAGGCATTCTTATCTGATAAATTAATCATTTTTCCCAAGTATTATTCACCATTTTCAAGAGTACCCGTATATATTTGGATTATTTATTATTGGATGCATTTATCAATAGATAATTATTATTATATAATATCACAGTATCTTTTGATAAATATTATCATGCTGTAATGATAATTTATTGAAATATTGATAGGATCTACTGTGTAGGCCTAGGCCTATTTATTTCTGATGAATTTATCACTATACCAGTATAAGGCCCATGGCCATAATATATCTTACACCAACAAGTTTCAAAATTTCCCTCCATATTTTCGTCAATGGCCGCTTAATAAATGAAGTGTCGGGATTGGTTGCCGCAGAGATCGCGTTGTGATTGGTCGAGTGATAACACCTGTTGAGTGTTGATAAAATGTTACAGTCATGTGTCTGTAAACGCTTAGATTGACATTCTGTTCATCAGAAAGGCGTGACCTTAACTCAACTGTTGAGCCTAATGCGCTCATCTTCCAAGTTATAATACTCGTATATTCAATTATGAAGTTTCAAGTTATTACTGGGCCTATTTATGCTGAGGCTACTATCGTTTTTTCACAGCTGTAAATACGGCCTTATATTCCAGTTTTGACACAGATTTTCCTATTAGTAAGTTGGTCTTCAGTAAAGTATTGAGGTTAATACCTCTGCATCCCTGTCTTATCAACTCTAGCACGTATTATATTTAGCCTTGAGTTCCTGAAATGATGAGCCTATGCTATTCTAAGAATGAAGTTCCAATAGGAGAGCAAATTAATTGATGTATGCATAACATTAAGGCCTATTGAAATTACAACTTCATTCTAATGTAGAGATGACTAACCCTAACCAATTCCCTAACTCAAGCTCACCCAAGTTTCTTATATTTACATGAAAACCTGGCTATAAGTCTATGGGATATACTATAGGCCTAAGATGTGCCAGATTGTTTTTATCCACATCTGCAGTTTGCAGTGAAAACTTTGGCAGCCTTGTTACCATAGCTTAAAATAGATGCCCAATCATGTTCAGGGTAGGCCTAACTTGATTTTGTTAGTGGTCAGGCCTATTATTTGAAACTAGGTATGTCGAGTGTGGAAAAAACTAAATGTAGGCTATTCTAAGATGATGTGACTTATTGCATGGCAAGATTAGGTACACCTAATGTGGAAAATAATATATTTCTATAATGAATTTGCGTATGGGCAGCCATTAATACTGTGAAATCGATATTTTCCAGGTTTTAAATCGCTCGATGGATCCTAAAACATATGAACAACAGCAACCGCTAATAGCACAAATCCCGCAAGTGCCATTGTTGCCCCAGCACATAATTACGTCGGGTACAAGAAAAGACTGCATACGGCTACGTGGACTGCCGTACGAGGCACAAGTCGAACACATTCTCGACTTTTTGGGTGAACATGCCAAGAGTATCGTCTTCCAAGGAGTGCACATGGTTTACAACGCACAGGTAGGATAACAGTTCAAAATAACAACGTAAATATAATCACCAATTGGGCAGGATCATCTCATGTTTTATATAATCAACACGTAATGAAATAAAAAGTGAATTTTGGGCAGCATCTCGTGTTCTATAGTCAACGCGTAATGATTGTGTATTCAAACAGTGAGCCTATTCGTAGCGTGAATTCGTTTTAACATAGAAAATTGTTATAATCATGTAGGGTACTCAACAAATTTACGGCAACATTTCACAGGCCATTGCAGTAAACGATACACTATGTTTTTATTGACGTACAGATGTGCAACAGGTAAAATAACATCTGTCTCTAGATTTTAACCTAAGTAAGAAGATAACTTGAACTACATTTGAGATGTCCACACTTGAATGCTAGCTATGTGAGTAATGATCATGTAAAGTGAAACCTCGTTGCATGATTCTTTTACCTGCTTCTATCGTTCATTTTATGCCACCCTACTCCCATATAATGTGTGTTGAATTGTCCTGCATGAGTTGTTTTTCTGCATGGATGGTTATATTTACTGATCCTTGGAAAAACGATTGATAGTGCTTTTACTGTATTAATACTCTTTTGTTCCTGTCAGCAGTAGGCTACTATATTGACCCCTTCAGTTAAGTTCTATCCATAACTTCAGCTTAATTATGGTCGATTCATGAATATCTTGACCTTGTATAACCAAATGCCCTACATTTAATGCAGTGATTTACTAATGACGTTCATTTGTAGGCCGTGTCACTGTCGAGGTGCACAAACAACTCGACCTAAAATTGAGTTGTCTATCTTCATCACATCGTACCTCTATGTTTATCACATAATTGGAATATAGTTAAGCCAAATTGATTTATAGCTTGAAGTGCTTCAAATATTTCATGTTTTTCACGATACCTTGAATCGTTGTAGTCAAAACAGTTTGGAAATCGAAAAACGACAGCTGTATTTGCTTCTTCACATCGCCTTGTTATTGGCTTGGAGTTGCAGGCCAATTTATCACATATTTCAGATACGATTTGATACTGCCACGCATCTTCCACCTTGTTGGAACTTAGATCGCTTCTGTCCATATTGACATGTAGGCCTATACCGGCATGTTTAAACCGTTTCAGGCTGAATCGATTCAGCTAAACAGTTTCCAGACACTGAGAAACGTAGTCTATGACATGAGACAATGATAAATCTTCATGATTGCCTGCATTTTCTCTGTTGTGAACTAGGAATTTATTAGTCGGTATGTGTCGGACAGTTGCAAATGAATTCTCGATTTCAGGGTCAACCGTCGGGCGAAGCCTTCATCCAGATGGACTCGGAACACTCTGCGTATGTATCGGCGTCGCAGAAACACCACCGCTACATGATCTTCGGCAAGAAACAGCGCTACATCGAAGTGTTCCAGTGTTCGGGCGAGGACATGAACCTCGTCCTGACGGGAGGACTGCCGGCCGCTGGCGCAGTGTCGCCGGCCGCTAAAGCCGCCGCCACGTTACTATCACCCGGTATGTTAGCCGGGCAACCGGCGCTAGGCCCTCCCCCGCAACTCTTCCCCGACCCGTCGTACCCCATGGCCCAGCAGGTAGCCCAGCAGGTGCACGCCCATCAGGCGCAGCAGGCGCTGGTGCAACAGGTCCACCAGAACCTGGCCATACGGCAGTCCCAGCACGAGAATCTCATGTTCTTGAATCAGATTGCTGCCGCCCAACAGCACCAAGCCGCTGTGGCCGCAGCTATAAACGCGGCTAATTCTAAGAATAACTGGCCGGAAATCACTTCCTTAGAGTCTCCCGAGCCTTCCCCCCCTTCCAGTTCATCCTCCCAGTTGGCGATCATGAACAACTCCTCCGTATCCATCGTGAATAACACTCAGCAGACGGTGGTGAAACAAAACGGGGCTCAGTTCGGTGCGTTGGTCAACCCGTACGGTGGTCCTCCCCCCGCCAATCCCGGCCAGTCGATGTTCCTCCTGAACATGGCCCAGCGCATGCAGCAGCAACAGCAGCAGCCCCTCCTGTCTCAGCCGCCCCCCGGCGCGGCCTACCACCCCCGCGTCCCGCCCCCGCAGATCCCCTCTCACCCCCCGCCCCCGCATGGCATGCTGCCCCACCACTTGCTGCCCGCGGGACTGATGGGGATGAAACGGTCGTGGGAGCAAGCGTTCCCCGGGGACTTGCAGCAGGCAGGTTTCAAGCGGCAGTGGCCGCCGCAGCAGGCGATGTTCCACCCCCAAGGGGCCCTCGCGCATCCCGCGCTAGCCTATCAGAACGCACCGTTGCAGTTCTATCCGGCTATGTAGACACAATCATGCTCATCTATTCGAATCTTGACAACATTCCAATAATATTAGATATAAGTTTGTTTTATACATATTTTTTTATAAGGCAGCCCTTTTAAGTAGCTACAGGCAATTAGACTTGATGTAGGCAACTTGGCTCTGATTTAGATTGCATAAGAATCTAAGAAACATAGGCCTGAAACATTATTACTGATTTAGTTAATTCTGTAGATATTACGTTGAGAATATTGCCTTTAGAAGAGTGGACCATAATAATGTGTATAATATTCCCGACTTGGTTTTCACATTGCATATTAGTTTCGTTCGATAAGACATCGTGAGACGACCAACTTCTATTAAACAATCGTTTAGTAAATTTGATGCTCATCAGCGTTAAGCTGCTAAAAGAAGCTTTCGCGGCAATTTTTGTAGATTAGGCCTACAATCATTCATCTCAGATTGTATATTGTATAGTATTCGACGACCTTTCAAGTTCACTAGACATATCGTACTTAGTTAGTGTAGTATAATACATTTAATAATCAAACTCCCAAGCTAGGAAGTAGGTAGGAATTGTCGAGAGCAGTCGTTTCAGTTATCTGCCGTAGGATACTCGGCGCTCAACGGAAGTATTTGAATACTTCGTTGAGCCAGCGCCTAGATGTGCCGTAGGTTTCGATAACACAGCCTATACACAGCTCATTAGTCTGACTATCACAGCTACTTTTCATCAAGAATATTGTGATTAGATTGTATATTAGAGAGAAATAATTTAGTGTACTTATAAGTATACGAAGATATGTAACGAATACAAACAGATTTCTTGGTGGAAATTCGATTCCCTCCAGTGCCTTAGCCAAATGAATATACTTCCATTGTTAAGACATATTTTATGATAACATTTTATAAATATATATATTCGACCAATTATTATTAGGCTAGTTCTAGGTCTACCTTCTACGTAGGAGCATAGTTGATTGTTACGTGAGGTGCCTGAAATCTTTTTAAACATATCCCTAGAATTGCATTGCATTTTAATGCCTACATACTACATATTCCCTTGATCCTCTCGGTTCCAATTATATGGATCATTTAGGCGTAATACAACGACGTCATTCCATTTTTTATATTTCAAAACTTTACGCAATCTTAGTGCCTTTTCTCGTTGCCTTTGTACTGAAACTATACAATTTCGTCTTCTATAGCTATATTTTTTTACCACAAATCAATTCACATCTGGAATTGTCAGCCTCAATAACATCTCAGCCCTCAAGGTTATTTTTTTATAATTAATATGCGTATTATACGTGCACAAATTGAACCTGAACTGGCTGCATTTCCAGCTCTGAAACGAGATAAGTAGGCCTACAACTGTTGTGCAGTACAGCGATAAATTTCCTTTCAATAATGGTGTTGGGTCTGTCGATTACCGGTACCGATTGATAGTCAGTAGACCGACTTCACACTGATCACGCAGGGGACTGTAATACCCCCACCCCCAACCACCCCTTCCCCTCACCCGATTGTACAACGATGTGGGGATGTATAGTGCTATGAGTGGAATACGGTATGCCTTTCACCATTTTAAAAGCTGAAATCTTGTTATAAGACATTGTTAATTTGGCAGTATGTGTGTCTAGGGGTGTATGTTGGTGATTCTGTAGTTGGTAACGGTATTGTGTACAATTTCAGGTGCGTAGTCTTTGTTTTAGTCGTTCACGTCTTCAACTCGTTTGTTTTAACTAACTGAAATCGTTTAGTTTTTTGTTTTTTTTGATCGCGTTTATTGGTTTGACGTTTTCCAAGTTCTTCCTCTTCTGTGAAAGTTTCATTCGTTATGAGAATATATATATTATATTACTTTGACCTTTCAAAGTATCTAGAGTCTTGAATCTGAAATATTACGAGTACCCTTTCAACTACATAGTTATCCAAAGTAAAATGTTTATTATTGGTATATGGCACCTTTTCACCTTAATGTATGTGCACATTGGTAATAGATGGTCATTTTGATGTCAATTATTTTGCCCACATTGCTTTAGGAGTTGGTATTTTCAAATGCAACCTATTTTTTTAGCAAGTAATATATTTTTGCCTACTTGCAGCTAGGCTTACTTTGTAAACGTGATAAATATATTATATAAATGTAGAAGAGTTCATTTTTTACGAGAGAAAGTACGAATTGTTTGTTCTAGCGTAGAGAAATGTCGCGAGATAGTTCTCTCGTTTGACCCGTCGGGATTCCTACGACCGACAATCGATATTTTCCTCTCGGTAAAAAATTAACGTGTTGCAATAACCTATTTTTTGGGAAGAACTCTTTTGATAATCTAAGTTTTTTTGAAGTTGAATTTACTTTTTTGTTATGCATTTTATTTTCACAAATCTTGTTAAAACCTGCTTTAGTAATCTTTCACTGTGACTATTGTTGCCGTAACCGGTACAACCATGTTTTGTTTTTCATTTTGCTCGGCTTGAGACTAAAAATTATGTATGGTTTTTAACCTTCAAGTTTTGTTTCGAGTGAAATCATTGTAGCTTTGTCATGCATTTTATTTTTTTTCATTCTAATATCTAGTGCTAACATCTTTAGGCTTAGGCTTACTTTTTTAACTTTTGCTAGGAACTTTTAATACTTGAATTGGAAGCTACGGCAGCCACCACCTAACGTGATATTCTGCGATGTGTGATATTTTTACGACTTCTCGACCCACTCAAACGTTTTCGGCAGCTACCGTTACTAGCCTAACGGATCCGGCGTATAAATCTGTGGCATGCTTTCTTCTAATCGGGTTTAATCGGCTAGCAAAAGTTAAAACTCTGAGTATGTAATAGTAGTCTTGTACCGTTGTTGTATGATTTATTTCAATGGATTAAGGATATAATTACTTAATAAATACTACAGTTTTTGTGTTTACAGCTATGTGGTCATTTTATTTGTGCTGGGAAAGGGGTTGGTCAGGGCTAAAGGTGTCTTTTTAATACTTTTTAACACAATGAACAAATATTTCATTTTTAATATGCGTCATCATCGTTGGTTGTGGTAATTTCTATTTGTCAAAATGGACTTGACATTTCTTCAATTTATTTCGTTGTCGCTTTGCCGCATTTGATTTTCGTTGATAAACGTCCATAAAATTCAAATGATATAGTTTTTAAACTAACAATTCTCTAAATTTGGTCTTCAAGTATCTTACTATCGTTATTGTCTATCCACTCGAAGTTCCATCTTGCTGCATAGATGGCACTGTAGTCACTTTCATTGTTTACTTATGATTGATTTCAACCGTGGTTGCAACAAAACAAGTCACACCTTTGCTTTCTTGTACTTGTGGGTACTACTTGTCATCTACCGCTGGTAGTCCGTAATTTTCACATTTGGAGAGGCAAAATTTAAAAGTGAATAAGAAAACGAAATTTGTAAATTACCACAACAACGTTGGCGACTCGTCTCGTACCTGTCCGTTTGCTCATAGTGTTGGAAAGTTGATCTTATTTACTACTGAAGGTGCAATTAAAAACGTGACACGTTGCTATGCTGACTTGACATCTTTGCAACCCCCTCACACCACCCCTATTTGGGCCCCCCGGGACGATCTGGTGGTATAAGGTAGGCGGACAAATACAAAACACTCTCTTTTTTACTTATGTATACGCTTATATCGGTCCGCTTAACTCACAACAAACATAGCAAGTGATTGTCTTTGGTTTTCCGTCGGGTGGTCTGGCTTTACGTGATTTCGTAGATGTTTTGTTATGTCAACTGGCCATGAAAGTTGCCGAGTATTTATTAAATCTTTGTTTTTTAATGAGTACCGTATACAAAGAAACAAACTGGGGTCTCAATCCTGTACGTTGTGACAGTCGTAACTGATCTACTAACCTAACTGCCGTATCTTTTATTTTCCTATTTATGAAAATATTATTCTAATATTCAAAATATTTTTCTAGTACTTATTAAATATAAAGTACAATAACGTACATTTTACTCTCCTCGACATTCAAAAATTGTATATTAAAAAAACAAAAGTTACATTAAGTGATCACTTGAGACAGTCACAAAGCACATGAATGAGGCCCTTGGTATGCAAGTTCTTTGGTCAATAAATCACAATAACGTTGCTATGATGGTGAGTTGAGCGAGCCCTAATGCTAAGCTTAACCAGTAATTGGGTATAATTGCATGTAGTAATCATAAATGATGATGGATAACTATCTATTGTCTAGCTTACAATTATCAGTGTCCTGTATTGTACTTCACGTACTAATAACAATCTTAGGTGCCGTTATCGTTTCAACTAAAATCTCTGTACCTTGTGTCCATAAATTTCATAACACGAAGAAACTTTGATATTTTAAACCTACACTTTGCTTGTCTTTTGTTCTTGTCAACTGTCTGTGAGAGTTTTACTCAACAAAACCGTCTCAAATCAGAATAAATGACCTGAAAATATTGAGAAAGTAAATCTTGAAATAACTTTGATTTTGTCTCAAGCGTGGAAAGAATGATACGCACTGTATAATATGTATTAAAATTTATAGTTCTCTATAATAAATATCCGTTATGCTCTTTGGTCGACTTGGCTACCAAGTTTCCTCAGTGTTGCTTGTGTTGTTGATAGCCGCTCATTTAATATTGTTGTCAACAACGAAGTAACGCTAGTGCTACCTGGTGGCGATGTTAATCGTAGTTGAAACGGAGTCGTGTTTGTAGATGTAGTAGCTGTAGTTTTTCCGTGTTCTCGGAGTGTGGTCGAATGGTTTTGGCATGTGCCGGGTTTGGTTTAGTATATCGGAATGAAACTGGCAGATATGAATATGGGTAATAGACGTTCACACGTTGTGATCAAGGAATCGGTTTCGAATGGCATTTTATTCCGTTGGTTTGTTTTTTCTCTTATTCAACTCTCGAGCTTTCTGTGTCGAACTGTCAAACAAAGACAAGTTGAAAATTAAAAAACTGTATGATATAATTGGTATCTGCTGTTTGGTTGAACTTGTATTTAGACGACGTTTGTAACTTTCTTTGTTGCCAACAATGCATGCTACACTTGTGCCATCTAGCGGCAAGGTCGATCTTAAGAGCAGATAGACAATTGTGATTAGTGTTGTCTCTGTGAATGACTTTGAATGAAGTAAGGTAATGACTAATGAGCGATTGAAAACAGCATTGTGTCCCTTGCTTTGAACGTAAACCTGCAATATTCCCGATACTAAACCAAACCGATTATAATAACATTCGTTAGATACTCTGCACAAATACTTGATATCCAGTTAATCCTAGTTGAACTAATCATAAAATGTCTTCTATCATACCGTAATATTAAAGAACGTCTCAATCCTGGGGCTCGATTTGAATGAGAATGACGCTTTTTTCCCACAATACTGGAGTAAACCTAAAATCATCTTCATTTCAGGTACCGTATTGTAATGTTTTTATTTGTCCTCCAGGATTTGCCCCCCTTTCTGTATCGTAATATAAGCCTTGCCTGATTCTGTTTGTTTCTATACGGAATTGGGTAATACCTACGTCATGACTTGGGAATATCTGGAGGACAAATAGATTTATTATGATTTCTGAAATTGAGATGATGCATTCTAGTTTCTCGAGTATTTTGGGGAAAAAATCTCATTATTTATTCAAATTTAGCTCCGAGGGTTCTTTTACTAATTGAACTAAATATGATATGAATCTATTTTTTTTCAATACTTTTGAATAAATCATTTTTCAATGTAGTCAATATTCGAGATCTTTTCTTCGTCAAATAATTATTAATAATTAACCAATATCACAGAAAAAAAAACTGACACATAACCTCCCTTTACGGGAATGTTTTCTCACCGCAGGTGGCACCATGTTACCGCCGCCGCCGCCGTTCGGGCCCGCTGCGTACGCCCCTTACGCGCCGCCCCAACTAGTGGCCGCTCCCCGCCCGACGTTCGCCTACCCCCCTGTCTTCTACTGGCCATACCCGTCGCCGCCCGTCAGTCCAACGTCGTACTACCACCTCCAGCCACAGGTAGCGCAACAGGGCCCCCAGGGCACACTCGTAATCATGCAAGGCCTGCCATATTCCGCTAACACCCCGGACATTCTCAACTTCTTCCGAGGCTTTCCCGAGGTTAGGGGTGGTGCACCGCACAAACAAAAACAGATCACCGCATGATGGTTTTTAACGCTACGACGATACTGCTGGTACTCCCTCATTTATACATCGTACGTCGCTGTAGGCGTGCTCCTACGCACGTTTGCTCGTGTATTTTTACTCATGTCTAAAGACACAGAAATTGGAATGGCAGTAGGCTGTACTGATACGGTATGTAATAAGTACGTGTATCGTATTCGATTAGTCGAACGGACTGCCTTAGCTTTAGTGACATCCTATTCTTACGTCTCACCGAGGGACGGTACGTTGAACGGTACCTCGCCCGAGTAGACTTCGAGCCTCATATGTTGTTTGTGCTCATCAATTTTGTACATTTCGATGAGTCGTCGTTATTATAAACGTAACGTTGGTAACGTAAACGTGCCTGAAACGTTTTTTTTTCTGCCTAGCAGATTACCGTTCTACACTTTGTACATTCCAAACAAAGTGCAATATTTTTGTGTCTCAACGATATTTTGATACTAATTATTTTGCTTGAAATTAAATTGTACGAAACCATTCAGAGCTAGTATACCATAACTATTATGATTGTATGGATTCGATTTCTCGTCTGATTTTGTATCGTCCGTTAAACAATAACTCGTGCTAGTTCCTGTCTCCGAGATCGAGCCTGTTCAAATTGTAGATACGACGCCGAGTTTCTATTTTAAAATACCGACTTGGTTGAGCAAGCTCTGAAAGATCTCACGTTATATTGGTCATCAACTTTACCAATCGCTTAATAATATGTCGTAATAATAATATATAAATATATTTTCGTTTTAGACAACCAAAAAATCCTAGTTTATGCATGTTATTGCAGTTTCTGTGTTCTTAATAGCAATAAGCTTGAATTGTTGATAAGAGATACATAAATTTATAGATTAACAATGTTAAAGTTTATTAATATAAATAAAAGTATATTACACCAGAAGCGTAATTGATGAATTAATTTTATTTCATTTTACACCCCTAGTTTTTGTTATTGAATCTGTTATGTATAAGCTAGGGAGTACAGTAGCAGGTTAACTACAAACTGTCAATTTCAATTTGTCGTAATGAGTTTGTCATTGTTAATTACTAGTTCACGATTAAGAAGTTTCATTATTCATTTAAAAATAATATCACATTCAGTGCTTGCAGAGTCATGCTTTACTTGATGTAGGATGCACTTTTTGATATTCTCGGAGTTAATATTCTCTCATTATGAATTGAAATTGTCAGTTGTAGGAACTAACTTAACAATAATATGAGTCTTTAGTCTGAAAACTCTGAACTTACCTTCAAAAATCTGTATTCCTTTCATTTGATACACAGTATTTAGATGTCCTACAGTAGTGGAATTGTAGAATAACGTGGCTTAATCAGTGTTAGATCAACGTGTACCGTCTTGTGATCAGAAATGGTACGTCGAAAAAGAATGTTCTACAACTGAACTACGAGAGTGTATACAAATTCTGAGCAAAGATCTTGTTCACTGCTTGTGTCATGACGTTGAAATTATATGCTATCAAGCCTGTGTATATTATATAGTTCTTGGTACTGTAAGATATCTAGGTTATACTGTGATGATATATAATTGATTTCTTACATTGTATATTCTTAGCATTTAAAAGTAAGAAAGAAAAATCAAGTATTTACTAAATTACAGTACTAATAATAATTTCACAAAGGATCTTTATTCATTTCTTGATGATTAGTAGTGCTTGCAGTATACCTAATCTGAGAAAAAAGTATATTATTTATTGTCAACTAAGAGGGCCAACTTGTTCACATAGCTCAGTTTTGTTCTTTCCATATTATTATAGGAATACGTCTTCGAGTTATATTACTCCATAACTATTGTCCAGAACATTTAACTGTGAAAAAGTAATTACTTGAATGTCAAAGCTTGAATATTTCACTGAACAACTTTCTTCTACGAGGTCTTGGGTTAAAAACAAACTTCAATTTATCTATCTTACCAACTTTTTTGTCAGAAACTCTTTCTTTGCCTTAACTTTCTGCAATCAAATTCACTTGCAAGGTTCTTTGGTAAAATTTCCAATCATTGTAGAAGTTTGGCGTTATTGTTTTCGAGGTGGTGGTTCTGGAAATGTTGCGTTGTAGTCGTGACGTTAACTCGAGTTGATGAGGAAAGGAACACGCTGTAGCTGTTGGCTTTACGTGATCGCCATCTGGTTGTTTGGACTACTTTGCTAACTCACTGCTTTCATCACAATTATTTATAGAAGAACAGTTTACATTACGGTATATATATTTGAAATTAATTTTATATAGGTATTGTCAAAACGAACACTTCCGAAGCTATGGAACCAAGTACACTTGCACTTGTATTTGAAAATAATATCTTTACAAATTTCAGCCATCACAAGAAACAATTCTAGTATAGACTATAAAGTAGAAATGCAATTTGTCCACGGCATTAATAACATTGAAATCATGGAGCAGAATGATAATAGAATATTTCCGTACGGTAATTTAATTTGTAATCATTTTACAAAAATGTTATTACCCTAAATGTATCGTTGGTCAATGAACACCCATGTTGTAGTTGTCATTCTCTAATTCAAAGAGGTCAAAAGTCAAGTTGTATCTAAAACATTGCAGCAACATTTTTGTCAAAAGTATTTTCTCGCATCTACCAGTAAATGATGCTGATTTTCACTAAGAAATGTAATTGAGAAATTGAGTAGGATTCATCTATTGGTTTCAAATTCTAGAAAGAATATTTTCGGAATATTTTTTACGAAAAAAGAAGTCTATACTAACATTTTACCATTTACTAGTAGAAGAACATAAAGCATGATGTTGTTTAACGTCCAGTTGTTTGTGACTGCGTCTGCTCACAGTTGACTCCGGAATGCATTCAACTGCAACGCACGGGAGACGGCCGCCCGACCGGTGACGCGATCATCGCGTTCCAAACGCGTGCTGACGCGGAACGCGCCGTTCACGAAAAGAACAGACACAACGTCGGTAATCGTTACATCGAACTGTTCATGGTCTAAGAATAAGTTGTAAGTTTTAGGTTTGTACGATGTTGTGCCTCGGATCGGAAGTGAACGTCATCGACAATACTCGTGACGGAAAGCAATTTAGCAAAGTAGTACCAACACAACAGCCTTGAAACTTACATCAAATACAATTATTCTCTTCTAATGCAGCGTGGAAACAAATTATTCCTTTCATTCTAGTAGTCTGTTGTAGGATTTTTTCGATTCAACTCGAGTTTTGAGATGATTTTTATACAAAGTGACTCGATAAGAAGGACATGGCAAGAACCTCGTGAAATTTTACCTTCAAATCCATAGAGTTGGGTATTTCTACAAATCATTACAAGAAAAAGATTACTAATATTACATTGGTACAAATAATTGTATAGTTAAAGACAATCGTTTTGTCACTGTTAGTCGTTAGAAACACCAAACAACTTGGAACGTAAAAAGAAAATAGACCTTTGCTGAGTTTGATCGGATACACAAAAGAGCTATAGAGAAGACAAAATGAAATAAAAATGATACTGTCAAGTCACCTGATGTAATAAATATACTATTTTAATATTGAGAGATCTCTCCATTGATCGAAGTAACTTAAGTCTCGTAATATAAACAATATCGGGCATGTATATAATATAAAACAAATCATCAAAGATTATGATAATTAATTGTAGGCGTACTTGATCCACTGCACCGTGTTCTGTGCAATTTGAACGAGATAAGCAATATGAAGTTAGGAACGTATATAGTACGAGGCATTATTGCCAAACGTTGACACTTCAAATGTAATAATAATTAATTATTAATATGATTAGCGGAATAGCCCATTATATTAGTCTTATGAAAACCGCATGTTTTTTGTTATAATTTATACGTTATCATTATGATAGTAATCAGTCCTACTTCAGATTTGTATTTAAATTATGAATCGTATTATTTTAATTCAATAATTATTAACTAAGAGTTACAACGTAACATATACGCTAGAATGTAAGAACCAATTAAGCAACAAATATTACAGTTGTCTTCCAATATTGTTTTAAATTGATTTGTAGTAATTATATATTATATTATAATATTTTTTTCTACACTTCTTGTAATATAAGTTATTTATAATTTAATAAGTGGCAAGTTGTAATCAGTGCTGGACTGGAAGGTGAAAGTTGTGTTTACTCAGAAATGCGAATAAAACTGTTTGCATTAGGACTCGGCCTCGGCTACCTAGAGGCTTCGGTTGCACGTAAAATTGACAAAATATCATGAGTCAAAAGGCCGTTTTATGTTACGACTATTCAGTCTCTCGCCTAAATGGCATTTCGAAAAAAAAAAAGATTTGTGTCTAATTTAATAGGGTCGAGAAGAAATAAAGGCCATCTGTTGTGAGGTCAGTTGTGCATGTAGAAGGCTGTGGTAGGCCTATATACTTTCATTGTTGCAATAATATCTTATTTGAAGAAAATGAAAGTGACACTAGTGCTGTCTAGTGGCAAAAGAAAATACCATCTGTGTTTGAGTGATACAACAACGATATACTTTCAAGTAGTTCTGAAATGGATTTTTTTGTAGAGAATACATGATAAAGAGATTCATTTACTGATTTTATGTTTTGTACACAAGACAAAAGTCTTTAAAACTAATCTTTCAAAGTTGATCAACTATGTAGGCCCTACCACCATTTTATGAATTAATATCAAATAATTTCGAAAGATACATCCTGCCAAAGCGTTTGTAACAGTACACGAACATTTTCACGGAAAAGTTATAGGTTTTCCAGTCTGGCCACGGTTTCAGTTGACCACAGCATCATGAATACAAGTTTCAACTTGTACTGATATTAATGAAATGTCCATGTTACACAAAGATCTTAGTCTAGATTGATAGTATAGTGTAATCATAGTCTATATATGTTGCTTTAAGAATATTATTTACTAGAACATAAATATAGTAAATTAGTAATAAGTTTTGATATTACATTCACGTTTGAAAAATCCAAAAAATCAGGTAAACTACCTTTGTTTATTATTAATGATATCATTGAAACAAAAAATGATGTATTTTTCAAGTATCACAATTCACACATACTAGACTATCCTACCTAGTAATACGGTAAATAGAGTCACTGTAAGGTCGATCACAATTTACAATTGGATAAATAGGATTGTGTGCAATGGAAAAGATGATTGAGTAAGTTTACCTTACAGCAAATAGACTTGAACAAAATATCACTGTATCGGTTTATTATATAGCCTACCGTAGAGTTTGTCGTAATATTTAGTTTTAGTGTTGAATAGAATTGAAACATGAGCTTATGATTGCATGACAATTAGCATTCCAAGTGCCTTTTATTATAATAATCAATAGGCCTTAGGTACCTCGTGTTATTCTTATAGCATTTGAGTAATTTTAATGTGCACTTAAACTTCTACTGTATACACTTCAATGAATAATTTAACACTTGACAAAATTTCCTTCTTAAATAACAATTGCAAATTACTCGTGTTCCTATGACAGTAGACTTACGAAGAAATTTTAAAACTTCCGTATTATTTCCGGGTATAATAATACGAAGAAGTAAATATTTGGTTCTTGCAAATGTGGAATTATTAGTTCAGTTCATATGGCGTGTTCGTGAGACAAGTTTTCCGTAACGCAAACGAAGTACGCTTTTCTGATACATTCTTAAATCTTTCTTGCCTACATCTTCGATGTTATTTAATCTAGTTGATGATACTCGGAATTGAAAACCTAGCAAAGCAATTAACTAGCGTATTGCGTAATATTTAGCGTTTTGTTGTAAGAATGGTTACTGTTGTTGTTTATGTAAGGATTGCTACGATATGCGAGAGCTTATTGATAATACTGTTGCCGATGTTTGTTATGAAATATTTAATTTCAAATACACTAAAATATATCTTTCAAGTTTTTAATATATAAAAAAATTGTATTGCTTAGGTAATACTATAGTCTATAAATAGAGTAGATTCTACGCAATTTATTACTGTGCTATGATGTTGATAATTGATATATAGTTACATATAATCATAATCTTATTTTTAGTCTTAGTTTGTTGTTACGACGACATAAAAAAAAAATGAAGCCTGCCTATATTATATGAATTATGAGTGACTAAATGTAACAGAAAAACTGTTGAACAATTTGACAATAAGCTTTTTGTAGAAATTAGTCGAAATATATTTATAATTAATTACGCTAATTAGTAGCTTATTAGAACTAGATTTTAACTCTATCTAGACGTCCCAATGCTGTATGTTCGTAGTATGTACCCAACCGAGTGGTAATAGAAGAAGTGATATAAGTTTATTATTGAAACTTCTTGATTTGTCAGGGACTTGACCGTCGATTGTTGTTGTTTTGTTAATGGAAGCGCAGGCGCTACGTAGTTTGTCTATCGACGTGTGATGAGATAACGTTTACATTACGTAATAGCTCCATCGTTTATCGAACGTGCGTGCAATAATATTGTATTGCTAACGCAATGTGCTACTATTGCTTACATTCTACTATTTGACAAACATTTTGTATACTTGTATGCAGCTTAGATATCATTGTTGTACGAAACTATTTGTTTATATTCGACTTTATTATCGATGAAATGTTGGAGCCTAAAGGCGCAATTTATTTATATGTGCAATAAGTAGTTTAAAGTTATCTAGTTATACTATTATGATGTTAGTTAAATAATTGTAATAAGCCTATAGGCTTTAGAAAAGATATATATTATTAAGAATCTTTTTTGTCAATGCCACAATACAATACTTGTAATAAACTTGGTCGCCAATCTTGCATGTAACAATTATTATAATTATTATAACATGCGAGTTAGGATCAACTTATTTACGTCTGAATATAATAGTATTGGCTATTTAAACTCGCACATTACAAAATTGAAAAGCAGTTTGTATTCAAACGTAAAATACAAACTCGAACCGTAAAATAAATGCTCGTACTTTCCACATGTCCATAGTTTTAATTGGCACATCTAAATATCTAGAAATGTTTTGCTTTTTTATTTACTTCGACGCAAGTCTTGAACGAATAAACTTATGTGCTAGTTTTGAAAGAAGTAAAGCGTACATAACAAAGGCCAAAACTTATTACTGTATACTGTTTGTGATGTTTAAATCAAGGACCTAAATTTACATTTTAGTACAAAAAGTAAGAAGTGGTACATGTGACAAACCTTAACATTTAACAAAACATGAAAAAATAAGCTTTAGAATCTCTTGTCTCGAAGCTTTCTAAGTCAGATAAATTTTCCAATTAGTTTTTATCCAGTTACTGGAAAATACTGCAGAATTGTAAAATGGATCAAAATTATAACAACACTTACAACCAATAAAGTAAAACTAGTATAAAAAATGGTCTGAATTTATTATTTCCCTCTCTTTATCTTTCCTGTTGAACACCTTGGCATTCTACAAAATATTTAGTAATCATTAATTAATAAAAAGATATTCGTCAATTAGAACTATGAAATATTGGCATTCACCTTCAGTCCCTCTTCCTGTCTTATTTTATAATACCAACTAGGCTGTCAAATAAATGGAACACTGTACAGTGAAATCTCGTATTGTATTTCAAGGGTCCAGGAAAAAACATCCATGCAGGAAATCTCAACATTGGTTATAACTTGGTTATACGTTACATCGTACTTGCGGTTGGACAAAATAAACGATATAACCTGGAAAACGAAGACGCAAGTATGATGCACCAAACACATAAATGCGTTATGACTCGTGGTAAGTATTAAATTAAATTCAACCATTTTTTTTTCTACAAAATAAGTAGCTTTATTTAAAAAAACAAATCATTTATGGCCACAAAATTGTGTCAAAATACATCACTTTTGATTACATGCAAATAAAAGACATAAAATACAAAACTCGTCAAAATTACGTAGTTGCGAAAAGATACAACAGTGATTTAGCAAATTGGAATATTTCAGATCCTCCCAGTTTCGACTCCCCGTAAACGCGATCGACGAACGTAATTGGCACTTCGCCGATAGTGAAGTCGAATTGGCGTGCTCGAATGATCATTTCCATTTGAAAAACATACCCTTTAGACACACAAGAAGCGACTAATTTCTCTAGTACGGTTTTCTTGTAAAGTCGGAAACTTCCGGTTAAATCGGACGCTCCAGGCCGGAGCAATAGCTGCGTTAGAAAGTTGGCTCCGCGACTGACGAGTTTCCTTTTGAAATCCCATCCGTAGACTCCTCCGGATCCAACGTATCTTGTACCAGAAATGACGTCATAATCTTTAGACTTTTGAAGTTCTATAAACTCCGGAATGAACTTTGGCTAAAAAAAAGAACCAAAACACATTTAAGTACAGGGTACGCTAAAAACAGATCCACCAATACACACGCGTCATTCCACTGCTGGATACCAGTAGTGAATATTATGTTCAACAGGTCGAAAATCAAAGTACCGTAATGCAAAGTCTGTAGATGTTGAATGCACAGACAGAATATCGGTGTTACTTCTTTATTTTATTGGGCGCCATAGCGCTCAAATTCCTACTCCAGTGAATTAATTGAAAAACTTGGTCCAGTTAATAATGAAGTTGACTATGGGTATTGGTTGTTTTCTGATCATCATGTACACTGAGCTTATTTTCAACTACAGCTCATGGCTCACCACCATCTACATATTTTTTCCACTTCTCAAAAGACAACAAATTGTAATGTTGGGTGATGATGGTAATCATCAGAAAACAACCATTAGTAAAATTTGATTAAAATAAGCTACCGGATTTGAGTATTTGGTATTTGAGCACTGCAACTCCAAATAGAATACTAATTGGTCCTGACGCGCTATGACAACTTTGCCACTGTTTTTGGTGACGAAGGTGCACGCCTTCGAGTCTATTAAATGAAACTTACGTGGTGAGAAAGATCGGCATCCATGATAAGTATGTAGTTCCCTGTTGCATGCTTAATGCCATGAATGTATGCGGTTCCCAGTCCAAGCTTCTTAGCTCGAGGACGAAGAACAATCTTTTCATTACCATAGATCTTTTGAAGCTGTAGACCTACTTCTAATGTACCATCTGGACTGCCATCATCAATAACAATGATTTCATAGTTGAATCCACTGAAACAATAAAGTAGATGCCAAGTTGATCATTCCGTTTGACTTGGTCATTAGAACTACTCTAGAACGAAGCCGCTACAGGCCCAAGGATTTGTTGTTTCAACGCTTGAAAACGTATTTATGGAGATTTCTTGGTTAGGTTAGAGGACTGAGTATGGTCAAAACCTGACATAATGATACCAAAACAAAGAAAACTATCAAAAACAACAAATGCTCTTACTTACGTGTGGCAAGCCTAGCTTCATTCTAGTACAGGGAATCAAAATCTACAAGTAACAGCTCTTTCCGAAAAAAAAAAAAACATGTCTTGGTAAAGACCGATATACCGGTACACCCCCATTCCCATTTTATAGTGAAATATCATTGTACGATAAATGAATACAAGTAAATACAGCACCTAGGATAGACAAACTAAACATTAAATTAAAGGTTAGTCCTTTTAGCCCCAAGCAGGGGCATTCCGGTTTACAAACTTAATGGCAGGGGCCTTGTTTGACTTGACATTTTCTCACTCCACTGAGTAGGCCTAGATTAATTCAATATATACAAATAGATTCAATTACCTCTTGTCCATATACTTCACAATTAACCAAATGATAATAGGTAGATTCTCTCTTTCATTGTAAGTCGGTAATAAGATAGAATATTTATCAGAGCTCCCATCCGACTTCGACTTCGCCATCGTTACTGTGTTTGACAGGTGTCACGTCGATGGCCTTGAGTGCATGGGTTCACCGGCTAGCAGCCAGTGCCACGTGCCGCCAACGTTTCGCCGTCCCTGATTGGTTAAGCTAAGTCCGCACAGACTATGATCGGAGTCAATCAAGTAGAATTGATATTATTTCCATAAATTGAAGTACCAATAACGGATATGTTCTCGATCCGACAATTCGTTTTCAAGCAGATAATGTGGATGTCGAGAAGAAACGCATACAAGCTATTTGAAAACCGCTTTTAACATTATCAAATAATCACTGTATAAAATGCTAATTTTATAGGCGCTTGGGGCACTATTGGCACTATTGGTTTTTTGGTTGAAAGTATAGTCTGGACTCTAGATAGCGATTTTTTAAATTTAATATGGACTTTAGTGCTTAAAAGAGACCTTATTTATACACACATTCATGGCATAATTATTCCTCACTTTTAATAAATTTATATATTATTTTCTTATTACTGTTTATACTAATACTTTCTCATTATAATATGCTATCATCATTTTTCAGTAACCATTCATGGTGGTATCATTATTAGATTTTTTAACCTAATCCATTGCCGATCAACTGTAGGCCTACTAAAAACCAAATGACCTAAAAAACGACCAACTGTACTAAAAACCAACTGACCTAAATTTCTGTTTCTTGAGCAACCTGTACAGAAGTTAAATTGTAGGGTTTGGCTCCTCCCTTTCACAGATTGTTAGGTCAGTTAGTTTTTAATACAGTTGATATATAAAAATATTAATAATTTTCTTCTCGACATCCACATTATCCGCTTGAAAACGAATTGTCGGATCGAGAACATATCCGTTATTGGTATTTCAATTTATGGAAATAATATCAATTCAACTTGATTGACTCCGATCATAATCTGTGCGGACTATGTATATATATATTCCAAATCGGGTTTGCCATAACAATACACATGAACGTACATGAAACCATTCTTTCCTTCATAAGGCTATAATAATGCATCTTGTAACATAGAGTTATAGTCGAGTTGTAATATTAATAATAATTGACATTAATTTTATACTGCAACAAAACAAGTGTTTTTTAGAGAATGCGAAATTACACATTCCTTTTCCACTAACTTGAATCTGTCAGCATAAAATATATAAACAAATTCATAGACATTGCAGAACGCAAACTCTAAACTCTAGTTATAGTCAAAGTAACTCTGTAGAAAGTATGTGTAATAACGGATGCCATTTACAGACTATTCGAAAAAACTGATTGAATAATAACCTGGATGTATTTTTTATATATTTGGGTAGTCCTGTACGTGGGCCTGAGGGGAATATTCCTAGTTTAATTCACATTTAAAAAGCTAAATTTGTAATGTGAACTAATACGCAAAATCTTCAAATTATAATATTTGTTTAACGTTCAACTTTAAAGTTTTGGAAGGTGCATACCTGTTTATTTTTTTTTGGTGAAAGTAAAATTTATAACTATAGCTGTAGATTAGAGAACCAATTGGAGACAAATTGACGCGAATACTTTGTTCCATTCCAAGAAGATGAGATAATTCTAGGATCGTCCATATTTTTTCCAAGATAATTTAAGAGCTATGCAATTTCGGAGATTGCGATTTTTTACATTTGAATAGTCTTGAAAATTTCCCGCGATTGGAAGTGAAAATTAAAACCAATAAAAGTGTACTGTACAAGGCTGTGGTCGAGAACTGTCATGGACTCAAGTTCAACTGCTACAGCTGTCATTGGCACATTTTCTGTCTAATATTTAAAATGAAGGCTGTCATTCAAAGAGTAGTAAAGGCAAGTGTCATAGGTGAGTAAAATAGATTCAGAACTAAATCAGCATAATATTAATATTATTTTCTGAGTAGCCTATCGCGTAGATACGAGCAGGCTTTGAATGACCGTCTGATTAGGCCTATGTGGTCAGTGTGCAGCCTCTGTGTAGGCCTAATAGTTTGGCATTTTAAAATTACATTTTGTCATCTTCATAGATATTTTTCGTACAGTTGCAGTCTGTTTGCTACAGCAATGCAGTCATTGGTTCTCAAGCATGTAAACAATCAATGTCACCATGGAAACAAGACAAAGCCACCAGTGAACTATAGTGGTGTGCTACCAGGTTTTAAGGCCTTAATGTGCAAGTGGTTGGAAAACCTGTAGCTTTAGGTATACAGAAGTGTATCTTTATAGTTTGGGTATATTGCCTATCAAGTACAGAGTAGAGACTGCAGGTCTCTATTTGTATTTTGAATATAATTGATTTGATCCTTCGATTCAATTGATGAGTCACGAATATTGATTGAAAATATTGATTTGACCTAAGAAGCCATTGGAAACGCTTCCCTATTGAGCCAAAAATTGTATTTGATTACATCCTGAAAATATTTCCATATCATGGTGTAATAATATAATAAATAATATAAAATATAAGAAATGCCCAGCTGTAGCTTATTGATTGATCAATATCGATAATTGTTTTGATATCAAATCTATTAAATATTGAATGATCCAATTTGAATCGAAGTTCTAAAGTATTGAATTGATCGAAAATATTGAAATTGAATGGAACCCTACTCTTTATAAATGCTAAAACCAATTAATAGAAATCGAATGGAACCCTACTCATAATGAATTCTAAAACTAATTAATTCAAATTGAATGGAACCCTACTCTTTATATTTATGCTAAAACCAATTAATTGAAATCGAATGGAACCCTACCCTTTATAAATGCTAAAACCAAAGAAGACACTGTAGGCTTTAATTTGTTGTCAAAACATATAACTACGTACAGTGAATAGTTGTAAATATCCCGTTAGTTTATAATAGATCAAGAAACTAGTTTAAATATCGACTGAGAGTCAAAAACAAGTTGTTCATTTATATTTGGTTTAACAACGCACTGTACTGTTGACTAAGATTCATTGACGTCAGTGAATGATGTAGGCCGATGAGATGAAAGGATATTTATTAGGTGTATTTCGATGGTGGGAAGGAGGGAAGGAGGAAGGAGGATCATCCCAGTATCAGTATTGACCTGAATGACAGAGAAAAAACACGTAAACCCCTATCAGAGGATGGTCGACCATGGCGGGAATCAAACCCCGGTCTGCTGAATGACGGTTCAGTCTGCTAACCACTCGACCACTCGTCTCAGTAAACACAAATTGTTCAGGCAGAGTTATTTTTTTTGTCTTGTAACAAAGTGGGTTCCAACAGGAAACAACGAGACAAATTGAGTCTTGCAAGACCTTTTCTTGCCCCCCTTGGCCATAAGTTGGGGGGGGCAATGCCCTCCCCCCCCCCCCAGTTCCGATGCCACTGATTGTACTAATCTCATTCTGTGTATTGATTGCTTTTTATACCTTGCAGTTGACGGAGAGATAATAAGCTCCATTGGAAAAGGATTGTGCATATTAATTGGGATATCAAAGAATGACACTAGAAAAGATATGGAATACATGTAAGTCCTACTTATGGAGGTTCCACATGTATCGAGCTTAAAGAGCTTAGAGATCTTAAAGAGCTATTCCAGTATTTGCTGTAGGCCTACATGTAATGAAGGAAACCACAATGCACCTCTTCCAGGATGGTCAACCATGCTGGGGATTACATCTTGGTCTCCTGAATGACAGTTCAGCATAGTAGTCACTGGTCCACTATTCCTAAAAGACAGTTGCACATTGATCATTGTTTACCATAAAACAATATTAAAAGCTAAAATGTTAACTGGGCCCGTACTGCGACTGCTAATTAAAATAACGTTCTAGGTCTAGCTAGTTCTATATTGGACTAGGACTTCGATTGATCAACGTGTAATGTTTTTTTACATAGATTTGGATACAATTTTTTAGACCTGCAAAGTCACAAGAAGGTGACTTGTCAATGAACAAGATATAATATAATAAGTAATGAGCTGCCCTCGGTAGCTTGGTCAACTAAGGCACCGCTTCAGAAACTGAACTCACCGTTGGGCATGGGTATGAGTCACGCATTAGGCATGGGTTTTTGGTACATGTCCGTTCACTCATCATCACTTCATAAATCCACAATTACCTGTTCATTCGCACTCCCGTATAACCTAGCCGTTGGTGGGGTCGTTAAGCGAACAATAATCAGTAAGTAATAACAAGCTCGTGGTCACTCAGAGTACAATTTCTTAATATACTCCGTAGCCTACCTCATAATCCCGCTTAGAGCTGACTGATAGAAGTATCCTTCTCCGGCTCGTCATCTTACTTTGCTAGTGTCATGTGCGGGGAGGGGGTGGAGGTTTTCTCAGCTACCTAATTATGTCTCCATTGCATTGAAGCAGCAGTCGTTTGCAGAGTGGAAGAGATCATATCAACATTGACATTAGTCCCACGGAACTTGGCTGCGATGAACTAATCAAACATTTTCTACCTCCGTTTCGTCCCTTAAATACTTTACGTCACTTGAAATTGAAATAATCTAAATTGAAATTGGTTCGAGTTTCATTTACGGATTAGTAATAATAGTAATAACACATCTCTTTAATATCGGTATGCGTAAAAACTATTCAACTTATATCGCACATTTCATAGGTATACAGTCAAAAAAACTTTCTCAGCCGTATACTTGTGATAATGTTAGAATCCAAGGTGGTTAGATGAAGTGTTAAAGAGATCTGTATTTATCCCGGATTAAATTGTGATATCATACTTATATACTTTCAAATATTTAAATACTAGTTTTATTAATCCAAAATGTTTATCCATTTTCAGAGTTCGAAAGATTCTTCAAGTAAGATTATTCGAGGATGACAGTGGCAAAAAGTGGCATTTAAGTGTTAAAGACAGGGAGTTGGAAATCTTATGTGTTAGCCAATTTACTCTGTACCAAGTATTAAAAGGAAACAAAATGGACTTTCACAACGCGATGCCTACAGACCGGTCGCAAGTGTTCTACAACGAGTTCATGTCGCTGCTGAAAAGTCAGTACTATCCCGAGCTGGTCAAAGACGGCCAGTTCGGAGCGTACATGCAAGTGAACATACAAAACGACGGACCTGTCACTCTCGAATTGGAATCGCCGATGAGTAACGATGTAAATAAAACCGAGCTAGACTTTTAAATTACTTGACATTTGAAGCTCTTAGGTTCGTTCGTTCTGTCCGATCATGCTATGATCATTAATATTAATATTAGTTGGACATATTAATTGTACAAGAGTAAATAGAACATTGATTAATAAGTAGGTGATAGAATTCGTGTTCACATCGTTTACAGTTTAATTGTGCCGTATATTTATATGATGTATTATAATATTATGTGCCTAGACAATTTTGCCTTCGTAAAAATGCAGTTGATTTTATTTATTTATTTATTAGAATTTTTCCCTGTGGGAAGTTATAATAATTATTAAGGTACGCCTACTGTAGTAGATTACTGTTGTTCTTATTTTGTGTTTGATTAAAAATCGTGATATAAAAACTTCTATTATTTGTTGTCATATTTTATCTTATTTTATCACTGTTCTAGTCTGGGATATCCTGGAGATTATAATCTCTTCCTCTCGGCTAATCGCTGGCCTTTTTGTTGAACCAATAATGCTTAAAATAAACGGTAAACTAAATTAGTATTAGGTAGACTCATACAGATAATAAGTTTAATAGTGTTATTTCTAGGTTTTAGGCATGTGCAGATTTTAGTTTGTACAAATCTTACGAATATTTTCGTTACCACATTCTCTTGCTTTGAGATTTTGAGATTGCTTTTGATATTCTGGAATTCTTCATTTATACAGTTCAATACTTATTTCCCAATTTTCCTTGGTAGATGTAATTGCATTCTTTGTATAAGTCGGACAATGCAGAATGTGCGTGATTAGATTCGGAAACAATGCAGCGAACTTACTCGTGTGTACTCATAGAAGGATGTAAAGTTCCCGGAGAGAAAAGTTTGGAAGTTCAAAATATATTGTATTCTGTTATTGGTTTTCATGATTTGTAATTAATTATTATGCTACAATAATAATCCATCGATGGAAATTATTGTGTACGTATTTACCGGCAGTAATTTAGATTCAATGTGCCAGGGCTTCTCCAGGATTGTCATCTATTATTGAAAGAGATAGAAAACATTGTCTCCCAATTGATTAGTCATAACGGATGTTTTTCCCTTACACGATTGAATATTGAATAGAAGAAGAAAGATTTGGAAGAAAAGAAGTCACAGACAAAAAAGAGATTGAAGTTTTTCCCCAACACAGCTGTTGACTTGTTCTTCATACCAATACCGTATCTTATTACTATAATTATTATATTTTGGTAATGTGGTGAGATTGCCCATTTAGTACCCCATTCAATCAGCTGGTCATCCTCAGCTTTAATTGTGACACAATGACGTTACGTCACGTTTTGCATTACATTCATAGAGACAAACTTGAAAGGAAAACTCAACATTGCAAAATAATATGCATTATACATATTTTCTTTGTACCCTGTAACAGTTGACTACCTACCACATAAATACCACAACAATTATTTGAATATGTTGAATGTTATTCCCTATAGCTGTTGTAGGTGGGAATCAACATATAAAAAAAATATCTCTTGAAAAGATTGAATGAAATAATTAATAAAAAATTCATTTATTATTCGGTACAGGAATTATTAAAAATATAAAGCAATTCAGTTGAATGAATTTTTGCTCTTGTTTGATGGTAATATACATATTTTTATTTATTTTATTCTAATTGTTGTTGAATGAACATGGTGTGATTACTAATTTGTCCCAAATTGTATCATTTTTCTTATCATTTTAATTAATACTTTTTCTGGTTGTAATACTTTTCATTGAGGGTCTACCGTCCATATCTATATTGATTATGACACTTTCTTTTTTAAATGTATTTAATTATCACAAAATAAAGCATATACCCACAATGGTGAATTGGCTTATATTTTCTAGTTGTTTGTCTAGTAGGCTTATCAGGACGATTACGATTCGCGTGCATGGGATGATGGGGAAGGAACCATCAGACACGTACCAGAAACCAACCAACTCGACACGCAAAATCACTCCATAATATTTGCGCAACGTGTGGGTGTGGGGTGGGAGGGGGGGAGTCTACGCTAACTCCCCAATCCCCTCCTCGGGTCCAACCATTACTCACTTCTCTCCCCCCCCCCCCCCCCCCATCCACACTCCGAGGCCGTCCTGTCGGCTGATTATTCACGCGAGTCGTCTGCGGGTTACTGTGCTTTGTTTCTCGCATTTCATTCGACAGGACTTATTTAATAATAGTTAAAACAAACGAAATGTGGATACAAAGTGTTCTACCTTAAATTACAGATTTTTAAGTTGTGCCCGTTGTGTCAAAGCGAATGTTTCCATTTACTAGAGAAGAGAAAAGTTGACAGTGCAGACACCTAGGCCTGGCCTAATTTTTGTGTAAATTTATTGAAATTAAATACCGATTAAAAATGGATGTTCAATATCTATCGCAAGGACATTTATCTGGATTCGAGAATTACAAAGTGAGTCATAAAATAACACGTGTTCTTGTGTAATTCAATTTTATAAGTTTGAGAGTTTACGCTTGAAACAAGCTCAGACGCAAACTCAAAATTCCCGTTGGGTTCTTTTTGAGGTTAGGTTACCCCCGCCGCCTTAGTGTAGGCCTAATATTTTTGTTGTAGGCCTACGCTGGGCCTGGGACCGACTTGTACGCTTAGACAGGGCTGGTTTTGGCGTACACGTCGTGGCGTAGTACGCCTACAAATTTGGTTCAAAGCCAAGCAGTCCTTATCTGCTAAGTTCACAACTAATTGATGAACCCCTACATCACGCCATCCTATCCAGACAAGCAAGATAGGCATTAGACCTAGTTCTAGGCCATTTTTATCATGTCACTTGAACTGGGATTAAAGAGAAAAGTCTTCATTTTAATGACAGTGATGCGGTTGAATGACCATCATCTGGAGGCCATAGTCCTGTTGAATTTTTTTAATTTACTTTTATTTGCCCCATGAAGCAAAAGTAGGCATAATAGGCATAAATGTAGGCATAATAGTTTCATTATCAATAAAAGGGCATGCATATTATGCCCTAGTAATTTGCCAAGTTGTGCAAGTTTTGTGGTAGACTTGTGAGTGTGAAGTGAATTTGAGCCTATCAATGTATTTAATTGAGTTGTTTGTTCAACAACTCACCAATGACTTAAGTTATGTGCTGGTAGTAATGAGAAGGTTGTAGGTCGAGATGAATGATGAACTTACAAAAACCCATGCCTTATGCAGGATTCGAACCCACGCCTGACTTGAATTACTGCAGTAATTCAAGTCAGGCGTGGGCATTAACCTAACCCACCTATATACCTAATGGCGTGGGTTCGAATCTTGCATTTTCTTTCTACATGTAGAAAGAAAATGTATATAGTAATTATATACCGATATCAATAATCGTACTTTCTATAATAATTATATGCCTAGGCCAATAATTGTACTGCCTTTAGTTCCTATAGGCCTAATAATTATATCAATAATCTTACCGGTAATATTTTAATTTCAAATGACCTACTGGTATCGTAATGCACTTTTGATTATATTCTGGTTTTTGTTTGTATTGCGACCTTTCGGACATTACTTCCTGTTGACATGAATGGTTGATAGTATCAACACAAGAATGTAGGCCCTAACAAGAGTAAGGATAAGCATAATATTGAGACATGCTCTAAGAAGGAAAACAACTTGCCATAGAGCGGTTATGAAATCAACAGGTACCATCATGATGTACCTGAATAACGCTCTTGGAGACCAAGTAATTTTGTTTCAAATTTTCAAAAATTAAAATCCACGAAGTTCAAAAGTAGGATATAGCATATGAATTCCAAAATTTCATGTCATAAAGCACTGATATTATGATATAAAATTGCATTGATATTGACAAATAATTCGAGAGAATGAATAATGTACACAAAATGTACTTTAATGAAAATCTATTTGTCACCACAACAATGCAATTAATTGGATAGATGACAGTTTGGTCAGTGATAGCTTCTATGAATCCTAGTGACATCACCTTAGTGATTAAATTATGAGAATTTAATCGTTGGCATAACTAACACAAACATAATGGAGAGTTAAACGCTTCTTTTTTGAGAAAGAAATTATTAGTAAATTAATACCATACATAGGTACTCATAATATTTATTACAAATGTACCTTTAGTCATATTAAAATATAATATTACGTAATATTTATTCAAGACCTACGACAACACTTGCATAGAGCGGTTATGAAATCAACAGGTACCATCAATAGGCAATTATTAACACTCACTGGTATGAGGGTTTCTAAGTTTTAAATTGTCTCATTGTCAGATGACTAGATCACTCATTGACTAGATAATTTTTTATTTCAATAAAGATGATTAATTTTTTTCGATCTACCAGTAGCCTAGGCCATTGAGTTTGTAGTTATAACTACAAACTCAATGCCTAGGCCTACCTCATAATATAAAAGATGATTATTTAAAAAAATTATCTAGATGAAAGGAAAAGATGAAAAATAATGAGGCTTATGTAAGCTAGGCCCAGATAAATGATCATTTTTGCCATGTCGTTAATCGCGCCTTTGCGTTGAAGAATTCATAATCACCGGATTCAAGGCCCAGATCGGTGCAGGGCACTTTGATGTTTACTGAATTCTAACGCTCTTTTTCTTGACACTTGGTAATTTTGGTTTCTGAAGATTTTACCAAAAAAAAAAACTTTTGAAACTGAAGAATAAAATATACGGTACATAAGTTACATATAATACCTGGATGCTGACTCAAGCACAAGAGATTTCTGATGTCGATACCCACCTAATTATCTGGATTTTTATCATTAGTCATTATTAGATAAATTTAACAAAATTATTTTCTAGATGAATAAATATAGGCCTATCACAAGAAATAATCTCTTTTTTTAATAGGAAAAAACTGAACAAGTCACACTCACAACACTGTTCATTGTTGAACATCTCAATAAGAGATTATCTGACTGGCACATTTGGCTCAGTCGCTAACGCGCTTGCTACGTGTGTGTTCAGTCCGGGAGGTGAGCCGCATATCGGGCTTTGGTTCGATCCTCACCATAATCCTCACTAGCATTATGAGGCCTACGCCTTTTTTGTGTGGTTTTCCTCTAGTCGGGACTAATACAATATAGGCCTTGACCGCTTCCTTTCCACGTTCCTTCCCATTACGTACGAAACCTCGATCTCATCGTCCCACCATCTCAAAACCATTCATCCGATTCCGTTAAGTCTTAGTTACAGTACATCCTTAACACCCATTATTAATGACTAAATAAAAATAAGATTAGGCTTATAGTTGTACAATCAAGTTGAAGTACCAGCTACAGATATGCATTTTTATAAATGTAGACCTACTAATAAATGTGTGTTTGTTTTCTTTTTCAGTACAGTGCCCTGGACACAAGCCCTTTGAGCATATATGTTATGCACCCATTCTGGAACAAAGTTGTACAAGTACGTTGAATAAACTTTATAATCATGTGTGGCGTACCATATGCAGGGGCATGCCGGTATTTTTAATTATCGTGATATAGACCTGAGACTGTTGGGTCAGTCGCTGGCGCTGAAAAATCTTTCAGGCAACCAGTGTTCCCACCATCGTTGATTGTCCTGACTATTATATATACCGGTATATATATATATATATATATATATATATATATATATATATATATATATATATATATACACTCAATGTCTAAAAGTATATATTTGGTCCATTATATAATAATATTTCGTGCACGCTTCTCATTTTGTTTGTAAGTTGGTAACAGAGATATGACCTTCATGCTGGTTGGTTAAGTACTGTCTAGCCTATGAACTCCCATTTACAATCACGGTGAGGCGCCAAATTCTTTCATGCTTTATCAGTAGGAAAACTTTATTAAAGTAACTTGTTATTGAAAGTGAATGGGTAATTGGCTAATTCTAATTGGCTAATTGGCGATATTCTATTGTTTTGGTTGATTAACCACACTTTGACCCACGATGACCGTTGCGTAATTGCCTTGTGGTAGTGAACATAAATAATGCCACTAGTCGATTGAATTCCTAATTGTTGTGTAAAATGAAACTTGATGTGCACAAAAGTAGAACCATATTTTAGTCAGTCGAGGACAGATGTAATTTTGGAAAGAATTACAAATTGAGGATTGAGAAAATAATTAATAATACCACTTTAGGGTGATTGAACTTGATCTGATAAGTAGGTATTTGTATTTGCAAGTAAGAACTATATCAGATACACTGTCATATTTGTTTGCAGAGCTATAGCATTGAAAAGAAATATCAGGTTGTTGAATTGACTATGGTTTGACGGTAAATCTACTAGGTAGGCCTATTCTTTTCCCACTTGAAATGTGTGTAATTTAAAAACTTGTATCGGTACCGGTATCTATATTTATTTTTGCATTATTTATTCATCTTCAATGAAATTCCACTTTTTGGTTGAATGTAATTACTTTTCGTATATATTAGCAACTGTTAGAATGATAAAAAACATAAGAAATTTGAAAGTTGCATGTTGAATGATAGGCCTAGGGAAATTGGTTTCATGTTGACTGATAGGAAAATTTCAAAATTCATATTGATATGTAGGCCTATACCTTATCTCAAAATAAACCCCTATCGTTTGTTTTGATATCAAATAGCACGTCAATCCTAATTGACGGAAAAATATCCATTATTAATTATGTGATTCCAACGCGATAGCAATCGATAGACTTTACGCTAGTACAATATAGACCTACTGCTTTAATGTAAACCGTACAAAATGCTTGAATTTTAATCACGTTTCCATTCTGTATTTGTTTTTTTAACTGTTATTTTACTATTGGACCTTGAAACTGTTTTTGTGATTGACAGTTACGTAAACATCTCGGATGGAAATGTGAAGTGCTTTTTGTAATGTCCACGTTACGGTAGCCTATTAGCACGATTCCATTCAGATAGCCTATTAGTTCAAGGTCATCAAGATGGCAACACTGTTACTTTCATATTTCACAACAATGAAACTGAAACTAGTATCATCTAGTGGCAGTAACATTATTGGAATAAACATACTCTGTTGCGTATTGTTGCTTTTAACTCTGGGTTTACTAGTAAGCCTACTTGATTGTTGCAACATTAGGTTCATTTTTATTGTATGCACACAGTAAATAGTAGATAAATATAATGACTGAATGGAAATATAATAGATAGCATAAATACCATAGTATGAACTTTAGGTGATAGGATGGATAAATTAAATTATACATTAACAGTTAGTCCTTGGCAATAAAGATAAAAGATACTTGAAATGTTGGATTTTATACATTCACAAAGAATATAATTGAAATAGGTTATTTAGCTTGTAATTTAGAGGAGAAAATATTGAAATTTTTGTTGACTCTCTGATATTTTTGCCTTGCAATCATTCCAATTACATATAGGCCTAGGCCTATTTTGTTTGATTCTACTGATTTTCTCATTCTCCAAATTACGCTTGATTTTTAAATATTTCTCATTGGTTCCTTGCGGTTCTTTCGATTTTTGTCACGCTACAGTAATTTGCGTATTCATAATTATTTTAATTGTGTTAATATTCTCTCGATACCTGTAGAGAACTTTTAATGAGTTGTCAACCGCTCTTTCTAGACCGTTGACTCGTTAGCGGAGTTGACAGCTGACATTAATTGCCTGACACTCTTTACGCTCCGTCACCTGCATGTCAAGTCGTTGACTTTTTCATGCCTATTCAATTGAAAGCTGTTGTTTGCAGTTGGATGAGCTATCTAGGTGGATTTCTCTTCTCATTTTTTTATTCAAAGCTGCTTTACCATGAAGAGACTATTACGGTAGTAATTTGTATTCAACGACGGATTTCACTGATAACCAAGATCTATTTGCGTTTTTTTTTTCACATGGTGATAACCCCAATATAAATATATAAGTAAAGAAATGAACCCCGCCGCCCCGGTGGCTAAGTCAATTATCGCTAGCGGTAGTAACTGAAGTCACCGTTGGGCGTGGGTTCGAGTCCCGCATAACGCATGGGTTTTTGTAAACGTCCTTTTCACCTATCATCACTTCATCGTATCGTTATCACCCACTCATTCGTACCCCCGTATAACCTAGCTGTTGGTGGGATCATTAGGCAGCCTTAAAAAAATAAAATAAAAATAAACCCCATTGTGTTAATACAAGATTTGCCAGTTGTCTTGTGTTGATATAAACGTTCTTGTTTTCAGTGGTGTCCGAAGTCGATAGCTCCGAATCTGATAACGTTTGTGGGCTTCCTGTTCACGGTGTTGAACTTCTTCCTGTTCATGTATTACGACTACGAGTTCTACGCGTCGAGCGTGGACCGACCCGATCACCCGCCGATACCCAACTGGGTGTTCGGTTTCGCCGCAATCAACATCTTCCTCGCGTACACACTAGGTGAGTTCCGAGCGCAAACTGAAAATCTTGACTAAAAGTCAACTACCTACTGTACAGGTTACTCAAGAAGTAGAAATTTGGGTCAGTTGGCTCAGTCAGCTGAGGCACGCTTCAGAGACTGAAGTCACCGTGGGGCGTGTTTTCGAGTATTCGGCATGGGTTTTTGTAATCGTTCTTTCACCAATCATCACTGCATCGTTACATTATCACCCGCTCATTCGTACCCCCGTACAACCTGGCTGTTAGTGGGGTCGTTGAACAACATGAAAAAAAAAGAAAAAAAAGGCAGGTGTGAAGTTTAACATTGAATACAATATATATATATACATCATTTCGATCTCCCCATCCAACGATGTCGGGTTCGGGGGGTGGTGGTGACTCCACCGTCGTTTCTAGAGCTGCCTGGGATGTCGAAGCCGGTGAGCCATTCCGTCTTCCTGCCTGTAGTCTGCTTCTCCAGCTTCTTCGCCCTCTTCTTCCTCCAGTTGCCACTCCACCAATACCTTACACCTTTCTCTGTTTTCCCACCATTTCTCTCTTCCTACTCTCTCCCACTTTTCATTTCTCTCTTCAACATCTCCTTCAACGCTATCAATCGACCTAGTTCTTGGACGACCCACTTTCCTTTCCCCCATATCCCTACCTTTTCAAATTCTCTTCTCGGGATTCGACGCTCTCCCATTCTTTTCATATGTCCAAATCACCTTAATCTTTCTCGACCCAACTTCCAACTCAACTTCTCCACTTGAAATACAATAATTCTCCAATTATACAATGAGGAAAAAAACAATGAGGCCTAGTGATAGGTCTAAATTAGAGTTTGAATTTGAAAATTTGAAACTTTAAATTGAATTAAAAGATGGCTAATGGTGTTGTGTTTGTCGGCAGACGGTATCGACGGCAAGCAGGCCCGTCGCACGTCCACCAGCGGCCCGCTGGGCGAGCTGTTTGACCACGGGCTGGACTCGTGGACGGCCGTGTTCATACCCGTGTGCATGTACTCGGTGTTTGGGCGGACGGGGCACAGCATCAACACGTTCCGCATGTACTTCTGCCTGTGGAACGTGTTCGTCAACTTCTACCTGTCGCACTGGGAGAAGTACAACACGGGCGTGCTGTTTCTACCGTGGGGATACGATGTGTCTATGGTGGTGAGTTGGCGGAGACGCTATTTTTTTTTAAGGGTAGTGATGTGATGTTGAAGATTTTCAATGCAAATTTATTGAAATTTTCAATGAAGATTTATTAAAATTTTCAGTGAAGATTTATTAAAATTTTCTATGAAGTTTAATTAAAATTTCAATGAAGATTTAATAATATTCTCAATAAAAATTTGGTAAAATTTTCAATGAAAAATCCAAATTTGTTGAAAAGTTCATTGATAATTACTAATTAGTTACAGTTTTCATTGAAAATCAATGAAATTCACAAAGAAAAAATTTGTTGACATTTTCAATGAGGAAATTTGTGAAAAGTTTCAGTGGGAACTTATTTAAATTTTCAGTTAATATTTTTTGAAATTTTCAATTTTTTCTCTCAATTGCTTTTTAAATATGACATTTTCAAAGGACTATTTAAATAGGACAGTACAAATGACTTCTGGCACCACCCACAGTTGATGGACAAAAAGTTTCCATACCATAGCTCAGTCAGCTGAGGCACCTCAGAAACTGAATTCACTGTTGGGCGTGGGTTCGAGTCCCGCATAAGACATTTTTTTTCAAGTTTTGGTCACCTGGTCATTTGGACACTCGTATAATCTAGCTGTCTAGCTGTCACCAAACAATAATCATCATCATTTAATGAAGATCTATCAAAGTTCAAAAACTTATGCTAAACCCAGTTATTATCTTACACTCACCATTTCTACTTTCATTGTAAGGTCTATTATATTTATTTACTAATATAGGCCTAGTCATAATCATTTACATTATTTCACAATAATGTGTTTACTATTTAAACATCGCTTTATTAATAAATGAAACTGATAACATAATTGCACCAGTTGAAGTCAATGTATTTCTCCTAACCTTGACAATTTTGTAAGCAAATGCCGAGTTGTACTATAATGTGGTGGTTCAGAAAATCGTTTTAGTATTGCTACGAGTGAATTCAAACTCCAGTTTCTTCTGTAACAACTTATATGCGGCCAAAAGTTGATTTCAACAACCAAGATTTTACATGAAAAGTTACATCACTAGTCCAGGTCGTCTGGATTATTTTTATTATTATTATTTATTATGATTATTACAAGTTGACACAAAGACAAGTTCAGACAACTCAACTTTTTGTGACTTTGCGGGTCTATAAAATTTACCCAAATCTATGTAAAAACATGAATAAAAAAATCCTTAAAAAAATATTGGGTATTCATGACTTTATTTGGTGTCAGAGATTTAGCCTGGTGGCCATTCTTACATCTAACAGTGACATGTCTTCAAGTTTACTTGAAGGCCAATCTTTTCTCAATGGTAAATTCTAAATTCCTAATGCTGTATAATGTGGCCTAAAACAGCATGGTGAGGAGGGTGAGGGAGGGTAGAAGAGGGGTTCATAATCTAATATATTACTGCCATTAACAGTTGATTATGCATTTATGACTCTTCCTGTCAAATGTTGTATGTCATTACAGTATGACCTCCGTCATGTGTACATGTTATTTAGCTCTCTCTCTCTCTCTCTCTCTTTCTCTCTCTCTCTGTCTTTCTCCCTATCTTTCTTTCTCTATCTATCTTTTTCTCTCTTTCTCTATCCATCCATCTATCTATCTACCTATCTACCTATCTATCTCTCTCTTTCTCCCTCTCTGTCTCTTTCTCTCTCTCTCTCTCTCTCTCTCTCTCTCTCTCTCTCTCTCTCTCTCTCTCTCTTCCCCTTCCTCTATCTCCCCCTCTCTTCCTCTTCCTCCCCCCTCCTTACCCCCTAGTTCCCACCATTAATCAAAACAGAGGACTTATTTTGGTAGAATTGTGAAAGTGACACACGCTAATCTAAATATAGTACTGTTTGTAAATGACTGAATGATGTCACAGCTAACAATGTGTTATCTTGGATTTTAGTTGTCTATTCCCACAATATTAACTTGGAGTGACTCTTGCGTAACCGACAAAAGGGTGACGACACGTTTTTAGATTGTAGGCCCACTTCAGATAGGCCTAGGTTTACAACACTAGAGCTACATTAAAGTTGAATGAAGACTGTTTCGACAAAATTGTCTGTCGTGATAGAAAATCCTCATGTTCTAACATTGACAACATTGAAAATCTTTTTAAATTTTATGTTTTTTTTGCTCTCTAGTAAGTTTGGATGAAACTTTATTCAATGCTTTTGAATAAATAATTCTTTTTGGTTTGAAGTTTATATCTCTTTCGTACTTGTTCGTAACTTGTTTATTTATTCACACACTTCTCTCCCACTTCTCTCTTCACACACTCTTTCGTACTTGTATATTTATTCACACACATTTCTACACTAAAAACTGGTAAAAATCTTGCTTCAGTTTTCATCAATCAACTTTTATATTGAAATAATATGTATGTACCAAAGTGCCTCAGTATACAGTAACCGCTCCTTAAGGCTTCCCCAGTCTCCGTGGGGCTAGAAGTTCCCACCAGGGTGATTTCTAAGATATAAATGATCATACAACTTGAACAGTACAAGATACAAAATTACAAATACCGATAGGGGGCCTACATCACAAGATTGGTTGAAAAGGCTAATGACTCAAATTTGAATGTAACAAAGGATGATGGACCACTTGTTTGTAACAGTAACACTTGATTTTTTTTGCCATCGATTTCCACCTCACAGCGTCGCGTGTTCATAGCTTCTTTCCCGTTACAGGTGGCCATCATAATAAACGTGGTCACATCCATGTACGGCGCGCAGGCATGGACATTCAGATTACCCGGCAATATCAGCGCCGGGCAGATGTTCGAAGGAACGTTCTACATCTGCGCTCTCGTCTCGAATCTTCCCATGTGTCTGTGGAATATATACAAGTAAGAAAGCTCTGCCTACACTATTTCGCTATGAATATATACTAGAGTTGCAGTTTGACCAGGAATTTGAAAACTATGCTGAAATTGTTGTATTGAAAATATCGAAATATCGAGGGTTTCGTTCAGTATTACATCAATATGTTAATATTGAAGATCAATTGAGATTATTGGTATTTTTCTGGTCCGTAAAGAGATATCGATAATTCTTCTGGTCTTAGCTTAATTAGGAAACAATGTAACAATCTACTTGGAATGATAGATGAATGAAATGACATGAGTTCTTATGATGACATTTCTGTTTGTGTTTTAGATCGTACCGCGATCGTACGGGCAAGCTGCGCTCGGCGTGGGAGGCGAACCGTCCTCTCGTTCCGGTGCTCATCTTCTTGATCATCACGAGCGTCTGGGTGACCATGTCGCCGTCCGACATCGTCAGCATCGACCCTCGGATGGTCTATCTCGTCACGGGAACAATCTTCTCTAATATATGCGTAAGTCTTCACATTTATCGGTTTCGTAGATCCAGAACAGCGTCGCTCTCAGTTGCTTATACATCGTAGATAGCTATAATAAGAGGCAAGCATATGGGGGTTTTAATGATGAACGCGAATTATTTGTAGTGTTTTATTTTTCTATATGTTTTAATACGTTTCAGGTTTTCCTAAGCTCTAAAACCTATTGCTATTTTCGCGAAAATGATGTTTTTTTCCATTTTCCGCTATTATGTCTTTTTAGTCACAAAATTACATGAAATGCAATTATTTTAGAGCTGAATAAAGGCTTTTAAATCTTTTTAAAAGTCCCCTTTGTATTTCTTGTCTTTGCCCTTCCATGAATAATTCAAAATAACAGTAGGCCTACATAATGGTAATTATTTCCACATGAAAATAGTAAAAAAAGTTGGTAAAAAATCCGTGAAATTCACGAAAAAGGTGAATGCTATTTCACCACTGAAAACGATTTTTGGAAAAATGGTCAACACCAATTCACCCCTTTTAGCTATTTAAAAATGAAAATTGGGTTTTTAATTCACCCCCCATGCTTGCCTCTGGCTATAATCCTAGATATTATCTAGGCTCATTATGAAGAAAAAACATATTTCCAAGAGAAGAGGTAACTTATTTGAAACTAATAATGATACAAAACATTGTTTTCAGTAATCTAAGCAGGCCAATGATAGGCCTCCTGATTTAGACTACAACAATCATAATAGAAACTAATTATTGCAAAGCTGGGAATGATTATGTAACAAACGCGATTGTTTACCATCTGTGATACGACTTCCAAGTGATGTGTCACATGCAAGTGTACGTGCGCTCAGTGAACATTATCAACGTAATTGTTAACTCACGTTGACTTTAACTGACGTTAACTTACTGCCTTTGCTTTTATAGGGAACCACTGGATTTGAGTCAAGTTTGAGTCAATGTTAGTGAAAAAAGTTATTATTGATGTAATTTGAAGAATAGTTCGTGAATATTTTGTTTCTTTTCTCCTCGACGCAATTAGGTACATTCCAATCTAGTTTTGTTTGTCATTACCCGGCAATTAGAGAAAATAGCTGTTTAGGCTTTCGAAGTTGGACATATGTCTTCTTTTAGTCAGCCCTCACATGGGATTTTTTTTCTACTTGCTTCTTCTTTGAATTTACATTTCATTTGATTAATTACTTCTTTCAACAATCGAAACATTCTAGTCAATTGAAACATGACATTGTATTTCACGCAGATTTCCATTCTAGTTGATCTTGTTGTGTACATTCTAAATCATTCAGGCTCAATGCCTTGCAGTACTTTTATCTCCACCAAGGTGACGTGATTAGAAACTGGTGTCGGCTTGATTCTATTCTCAGAAGATCGGCACTCGATGACATAAAAACGGCACGGCGCTATCTTATCTAGGGAATGGCAAGAACGTAATTTAATCACTCACCTACTTTCCATCTTGATAAATCAATGTCAGGTGTTTACGTAGTAATTAGATTCGGTTGTATGTAAATTGATAAAAGTTATCTAGTTTTCTCTTATCAATTGGTTTTGTTATGAAATGTGGACCTAATTTACCGCACGTAAAGTACCAGGAACTGAATTGTGTTACGTCATTGTTGATAAGGATGATTGAGCTGTTTATTATGTAATATTTTTTGAGAAATTATTGTTGTTGTTGTTGATATAGGTTGACCTTGCTGCTGTAGTGCATTTCTGTAATGTTTTCATTTTAATTTCAAGAGATCCAAAACATAGGCCTACCATTTTGAATTCAATTTGTTTCAATTAAAAAATACTGTAGTCAACATTAAAAGTATGGAATTACAGGTTAGGCACCTATCGTAGATTGAAGGAGGAACTAAGAATAGAATTTCAACTAATGTGGGAGTGATGATATGGTTTTCCTTTTTGAACTTTTGAATAACATTTAAAATTTGTATCCAAAAACAGTACTCTGTAGGCTTACAGTGGATTTCAAGATTTTTTATAAACCCAATAAATCCAAGTTTTTTTAAAATCATGGCTAGCTTCTGAGCTTTTTCAAGAAAACCCAGGTTTTTTCTAACCCGTGATCTAGATCTAGTCATCTAGATGGCCTACTACTAAACCACGCCTTCATTGTAGTTGATTTAACCACTTACTAGCCAGGTTACCAAACCTCTCAGGCCGTGTTTTTTCCCGGTTTTATCGTACAGATACAGTAGGCCTACTAGTGTTTAGGTAGCCTTTTATTACATTCATGGCATAAAAAAATGGTTCAATTGTATTGATACATTGTTATGTATAACAAAGAATTTGTCAATATCACTGTTATTTAGCATTCAGTGGCTTGTCAATTTGGCAAATGGAACGATGTTTCGGAATAATAACTGGCTGTATTTCATCATTTTCCAATACATTAGCGTATTCTATATTGAGTAACAACGTATTCAATAACACTCATAGTCATTTCTCAATCTTATTTACTAGATGTTAGTTTAAGTACGGTGTCAATATAACGTCTATTTATCGAGATATTGAATGCAGCGTATTGGAAAGTGTAAGTACACACATGAGCATTCACGGCCATCATGTGGTTAAATTGAAAATCAAATCAAATTATAGACAGCCCAATTGAATAACTTATTTGAGAGAGGGCATCAGTACATTTCACAAGTTTATAGATAATTAGAAAAAACTACATTGAAAATCGGACTGATGCCATTTCTAAAAAAACGCAATAAACCTTGGGGCCATTAAAGAGGGTTAGTGTACGTGGACTGGCGCCCTTTCTCATTAGTTTGGTAGGTTCATATAAATTGATTTTTCCAAGTCTTAAAGCCAAACACAGTACATCACAACCCTGATTCTAAATTTCAACCAATAATGACGATATTTATTTCCGTAATTTCAGAGAGAACTAGAAATCATCATTCCAATTTCAGATATTATAATTAAATAATTTGTCCTCCAGGACCCGGCACTTTTTCCGAGCCGTGACGACATTACTTGATTCTGTTTATATTTTCATACAGAATCGGTAATGCCTACGTCATGACTCGAGATGGTCTATGAAGGTCGTTGAAATCTAGTTTCAAGGTTGTGATGTCCTCTAACTGAAATTTCACCATTTTGCACTGATACCCTTTCGCAATTGTTACTTAGTCCAATCGCTTGACGGTGTAGTGTTTTGTGTCCGCAGTGCCGCCTGATTGTCTGCCAGATGTCGTCGATGCGCTGCGAACTGCTCAACTGGTTCCTGTACCCGTCTGCCGCGATGGTCGCTATAACCCACTTGCTACCCGCCACGTACGCCGCGCCCGCGGAACTGTTTATGCTGTACGCGCTCACTGTCGTCGCAACCGCCGCACACATACACTACGGCGCGTGCGTGGTGAGTTGACGAGCCGCACCAGTCGCTTCGGGTCGTGCACACCATTTGTACGGGGGAATTGCGGGATAAAACAAGTTGGTTTTTAAATGGGACTTTAACCAAACAAAAAACCGGCACGTACAGCATAGTGGTTAACGCGTTCGCTTCATGTGATCCGGGAGGTGAGGGGATTATCGGATCAGGTTCAATCCCCTCCGCCGTCCATCTTTACAGGGATTTTTCGCGGTTTCCCTCTGTAGTCTGGGCTAATGCCGGGATAATTCCCACAATATAGGCCACGACCGCTTCCTTCCCACTATCCTTCCTATTACCCAAGAAACCTTCATCTCATTAATCGTCCATCCGACACTAATAGATCTTTGCTATCACTACAGTGCGTCGTTGAACCCAATATATAAAAAAAGTTGAAACTCACGACATTTGTGTAGATATTTTTGTTTCTCTGGTCAAAATGAAAAAAAAAATTAACCTAAACCATGACCCTGCGCTCGAGTCAACATTTGATAGTTTTGCAGTGCCACAAACCTACTGTGTAAAAACTAACTGTCCTAGAAATTTACTGTTCTAAAAACCGTCTGATTATCCTAAAACCAACTACTAAACATCAACTGAACTAAAAACCAACTGTCGTAACTGTATTCGGACTTCACTGGTCTAAAAATCATTTGTCTGTCCCAAAAACCAAACACGAACTGTATGAAAAACCAATTCTACTAAAATCCAAAATTAATTGTAGGCCCTACAAACTCCACTGGAACTTGACTGTTCTTCTTTTTTTTAAATAACATCAAAACTTGAAAACTTGAAAACTTGAACTTCGAAAAAAATCATAACTCAAAAAACTGACTGTTCTAAAAACAATAGCAAGAAAAGTGAACAAATCTTGCATCAAATAATAAAAATCACTAGTCGAACCGTTGAACCCTTATCCCAGTTGATTTCTTTTACGAACTCCATCATTTGTTCCAGGTACGACAGATGTGCAATCATTTCAAGATCGACTGTTTCCGAATCCGACGGCGCGACGATTGACTACTAGCGGACAACTTGATATGAAAGTAAAACCGGCCGAGATCAGAACCCGTTTGGTCGCGCGGAACACGAACGAGGAATGAACGAGACGATTTCGTCGCCGCCAAAGAAACTGTCAGTCGAGTCTTGCGCTCGGGTCCGTAAGTACGTCCGGGTTCGCTTCCCGCACTTGGTACGACGAGGACGTTTTACGGTTTTTATAATAATGTACGTACATAGGTAGTTACGCAGTTTGAGTAAGCTCGATTTCGGCTGGATGCCTTGCGATAACGACGGGACGGATTAGTGTACTGTACGAAAGAAATTACCAACTTGGTACAAAATTTATATATATGTAAGCCTATTCAATACTTAAAGTAGGTCTCGTTGGCAAAAGTCCCGAAAAGTTTTGGAAAAAATGTGACCCTTTGAGGTGACCTTTCATGAACGCGAAAGTTGCGAATAAATTATTTCAGCGACCAAATTGACCAATCAGCAACAAGCGTAGCCTGGCAGTCGGAAGACTTTTCTTCGGGGCGTTTCTCTGAGCGGACGGATGTCAGTTACCAACATTTAGATCCAAGTTCGAAGCTCCGTCACCTCGCGTTAGAATAGGTTGTTTGTTCGCGTTCGATTCGCATGGTCAAAGATTCGAAAATTTCATATTTTGACGCAGTGGTTGTGTTTCAGATTTCTGTCACTAGAGTCGAGTAATTTTTTGTACCAGATCATTTTCTGTCGCTAGATAAGAGTAGGCCTACTGGTACTAATAGTTTGCTAGCGAAATTGGAATGACAATATTTGTGTTCGACTTAGGACAGCCCTTTTACAATCCCATCAACTCTGTCAATTCAATTCACATATTTATTTTAATATTTTTTTAGTATTTTACTGAGTATTTTTATTGGCCTCTGGGGCTTCATTTAACCAAATTTGAATCACTTGTTGAAATTTGATGTACGTACACACACAATTGCGGTCACCTGGAAGTTTTTTCATGACGCTAAAGAATATGTTTCAACTTTAACGTACGGTAATCAAAAGTTACGTTTCAACTACGGTACTATTTTCTGCTTACATTGTGATTATCTCGTTTTGATACTGTTTACTATGTCTCAAACATTAATTGTTCGCTTCTCGTGACCGCTAGTATATCCCAAACGTTTCGACATTTTGTTTTCATGCTCATCTGTTGACATCATATCTATAATCGGTAATCCAACAATGTCTCGTTAAGGGGGCGTGGTCAATAAAACTGTGATGATACCGAACTGTCTATGCTGTAAGAGCAACGTCTGCCATATGTTGTCGTAACAGTTGGTTGCTTTCAAGCAAATCGTGTCTCAGTGGTAATACGTGCGCTTGCAGTGCGAAGGTGCGTCTGTCTAAAACCATCTCATAACGCTGTTTTTTTTTAAAATATATAGGGCCTAGAGCTTTTGGGAATGATTTATGAGGCAAGGTGATTTTTTTTTCTATATACAGGTGAAAGAATTCTTGTAATTCTTTGTATTATCATATTTTTTTTATTCATATTAGGTTTAAGGACGCACTGTGATGATAACTAAGATCTATTGACTCTGGATGAACAATTAATGGGGTGATGAGATGAAGGTTTTAGGTAGTGGGAAGGAAGTAGTCGTGGTCTACATTGTAGTCTACCCTTATCTCCCTAATACTGTAAGCAAGCGCGTTACAACTGAGCTACATGTGCCATCTCTGGTTTTATATGACTACTGCCCGCTGGCAGTTGATTGTGGCAACTGCGTTATTACTTCCGTTGGAAATAGATAATCATTTAATTATCGATACAGTACATACACAAGTGCCAAGTAACAGTTTTTAAAACATTTAGAACATTTTCTACAACCCCTTCCATTATTTTGCTACTACTTATCTACTTCTATAGTAATGCAGTTGGGAAAGTAAACCACTCTCAGCTTACTGGACAATATATAGGGCCTACCGTAAATGTATAATATATAATAATATATAATAGGCCTATATGTATAATATATAGGCCTAATGCTAATATATAGGCTATATATAATTTATATATGCTATGAATTATATTTCACTACAAATTCATCGAAGTGCACTAGTTGGTCGCAGCTTACTCCAACAACGTAACATATTAGATGGAATAAATGGCGTGGTTGCAAGTTGATATTCAAGTAATAGACTATTTGTATAGGGGTAGGTAATTTCAATATGCAAAGTGCCTAAGAACGAACCTCACATTCGAAACTTAGAAGACACTGTACAAATTAATTCATTCTAAAAAACATTTCTGCACGCAAAAGAGATTCTTTTTCGTTTGTTCGTTTCATTTGAAGAGAACAGGTGTTCTTCCGTTGGTATCGTTGGTAGCGTTGTCTTCCGTAGCTTGCTCTTCCCTTCCGCCTGCTAACTTCCGCCTCGTTCAGGCAATATCATCCGTACTTTCTACGTTCTACCGACGTGAAGGTCTTCTCACACTTATTCTTCAGACGCTGGACGCACTTATTACGCTTGCGCTTCCAACAAGTGTGAATAATGCTGCGAGTTTTTTGTAAATTGTTTGAAAATCTTTTGCGGTCTTCGTGCGTTTTCCAATTGAGGGGATGAAATTAATGTTATCCAGTGCTTTCAAGGATAATAATCCATTCATCGATTGGAAACCTTACTCGAATCTCTTTTGTGTACACGGAATATGAATACACACATTATTTGTGTGACGAATAATACTTATTATATACGTAAATAATGATGCGTTATCGTTTTGTAGATAAGGTTGTCGTAGATTTCGTCGCCATTTTCTCGGGAGTTCTATATTGTTTCTGCGCGTCGTATTTTCATTGCAAGTTGTTCCTTGGAAACGTATCGATCCTTATCGAGTAGCGATAACTTGATAGTAATAGGAACGAGTACACAATCGTTGTGTGATACCTTACAGCATGACACTAGAGAGGATCAATACTACAGCTCAGCTGGCTGCTTCCTCTAATATATAGAAACTAGGGTTGCCGTTCGATCAACAATTTGTACACAAAACCGAATATCCCGTAACAAAAATTCAATTTAAAATATCGATAATTCAATTTTAAATATCGAAAATTCGAATTGAATTATCAAAAATCCAATTAAAAATATCGAAAATTCGATTTAAAATATTGTAAATTCGATTTGAGATATCGATAATTTGATTAAAAAATCGAAAAGTTTGTAGTTCCGGTCGATGTCGATTCGAAACGATGGAATATCGATCGAAATTATTGAATTATTTTAGGTCCAAATCATGTCCTTCTAGCCTTCTATAATTATTTGGCGTACAAAAAGGGTTTGCCGTTGTCGCTACATACACCTCAAGTGTCAACAAACGACTGACCACATGATCGTGGACTAGAACTCTCATAGAATGATCACTGTGACGATTTGTTAAGGAAGTCGACAGGCGGCCATTTATTTATTCGATATCGAATTCGTTTTGGACATTGGAATGATTCATGTCAATATTGTAAACCTGATATTGAATGTCGATCGAAAGTATTGAAATCAAACGGCAACCCTAATAGAAACAAGAATTTGAGCTAGTGCTAGGATTACTTACGGTCGTTTTAACAAAACAATAGAAACGTATTGGCCTATACTCGATGTCCACGAAAGAGGAAGGTCGTCTCTCATGTAGATAGATTATTATAATAATTTTGTTCAATCTAGGATTATAGCTATCTACGATGCAACTGGGAGTGACATTGTTCTGGATCTTTGAAACCGATCTAAGTCACTGAGATCGACTACTCAGGCATTCAGCTAATCTCTAGGCAATCTAGGCGGCGATATTTCAACTTTACATTTACTACTTAGGCCATCAGAGCCTTGTAGAGCCTGTAGCTAGCTTATAGGCGATCTAGGTGGCGATGAAAGGTTTCTTAGCACTGGAGATGATCGTCAGCTGGGAGAACATGGGAGAAGTCTAATTTGCATATCCATAGTAGATAGCTATAGTCCTAGGTTGAGTACATAGTCTTGCTGCTAACTTCGTGGATTTCACTCTTTCGGAAGAAGTCGTTGCGTGTCTTTGTTTTTATGTGCATAGACGACCTTCTACTCGGTGGATACGAACGCAAGTAGAGTTGAATCTGTATTTACTAATTAGTGCCTGAGGGTCGACGACGGTATAAAAACTTGTAATGCAAATTGTAATAATTGTGCCGCTCATTTATTACAACTCTATTGGTTGTAAATTGGCTTTAATATTAGTTTTTTAGTTTTTACTGAAATATTAATATTATCAATAATACGCCTACTTGGTTCTATCTAATCCATTGTAAAACTAGGTGGGCGGAATTAATTCTACAAAATATGATCGCACTCACTGCTAATATTATTCGTGAGTTATTAGGTCTTTCGTAATACAGATTTGTATCGAATAATGCAATTGCAAATAGGCTTTATGTCAATTAGATTACTGGATTTGAAATCGAAGTAAACTAAAAAGTAAAAACATTTAAATTGGCAACTATAAAAAGCGTTCTTTTTTTGGAAACGACGCAATGAATGTTAATCAGTGTTCTAACGAAGTACAGTAAATATAGGAAATACTGTCGACTGTACGTTGTACCGTCACGATTAATAATAGAATAGAATCGACGGTTGTCTTTGGCATCACTTTTACGTCTCCGACGACAGATTTCGTAGGTAATTTGTACCGACACTTTCATTTCTAATGTAGGCTAGCGTAAGCATTCCTCCAAATATTATTTTCTAGTTTATGTATGTGTTGTATTCTTCAGTTTAATGTTCAACGATTTCATCAAACTGACGGTACAATTTTTTGTGTTGTGTTTTGTTTAATTCATCTATAATTTCATTTATCGTTCATTTGTCCTTATTTATTGATCGTCGATTGTCATACGATTCACTACTGAACGTTCGTAGAGGTGAATTAATTAATAATTTTGTTATTTAATTTTATTTCTATGTGTAGTCGAGCTCTTGAAAACATTTCGTCTCAGTAGTCCATGGAAGTCGATTTAGAGAAGTATCAGCTTTTTGGTGATAACTTGTGTACGGTACGAGATATAAAAATTATATTGTGGGAGAAATATAGATTCAACTTCGAAATGATGTGAAATAATTAGACGAGCTTTAGCGAGGATTCAATTTGACATACTTTAAAAAATTGGTGTTCGTTTTTATGTTTTTTTTTTTTTTTTTCTTCTATTTTTTTTTTTATGTTTTTTTGTCGGTTCTCCACAGGTCAAACGGCTACATCTATCAACCTCAAACTTTTTTTCAATATAGTTCCTCATCCAACTTATATCTGTATTGTTTTGTGGCATTATCGGGGAGTAATTATCGGGGAGTAACTTTTTTTTTTATGAATTTAAGAAATTTCAAAAATTCCCATTAGAATAACATGGCAGAAAAAAAAGAAAATATTTTTATTTTCCGAAAAAATGAAATTTCGCGTGAAGTTGAATTACATTTTGGTACACATTTCAAAAAAATTTCAGCTTGATCGGGTCAGCCATTTTGAAGAAAAAACATAAAATGTGCTAAATTGGTACCACTCGAAGCAGTTTTTACCCATTTGTTCCCATACTATTACTATTCACTCGTCTTACAACGCATATATGGCGTTTTCCTAGTATTATTAACCAAGGAGTCTTGACATTTTTACAGTTGAAAAATGTGTTCTTAGAGATGTTCCCTATGAAAATGATGCAACATAAATTGAATGGGATTACTTATACCGCCTTGAAGGTATTGTAAATATCTGTTAACCCATTAGAATTTTGTTATCTCATTCCGTTCGAAAGTTATCAACATAAAACTAATATTTCACTAATTCGATCCCCATGCGCTCTTAACTTTGTCTCTTGTTACTAGTTTTAAAAGTTCAATTTCTGTTCCAAGTATTGTGGAATAGCATATATCGTGAATGACAAGCTATATTAGCTTCTACTCCACTTCCTTACAGGAGATAGCGTAATACGAATCACGTACAGTGAAACCCCACGGAACGGTTTTCAAGGGACCAGGAATAAACTAGGCTAGCAGGAAAATGTACCATTGGTTATCTGTAGAGACATGTAAAAATAGCAGTTGCTATAAAAGCGATGAAATCTAAAACCGTTTCAATACATGCTTTTCTAGTATATCTTCCATGTTTCAATACATTTGATGTTGTTTGGTCATGTTTTGAAAAGACGACAAAGCGCTACAAAAGTCTGATTACGCTATTTTTCAACGTATTTGCATTATAAACGCGATATTCGGAATAAAAGCATTATAGATGCTATTTTCTGAAAAATTACCGTAGGTTATATCAATTGAGATGCAAAAGAGTGAAGTCAGTTGGGAATTTTGAAAACCAAAAAGTAGCTGCAAATGCAGGCGGCAGATGAGGCGTAGATATAACCCGGTGGTGCACACATTTTTTCTGGAAATATCAATTGTTGTGTTTGTCATCTTTCTCTTGTATGCAACTGCACGTTATATAATGGTTTTATCAGTACGATACAGTTGTTACGCTACAAAACACGACGTTTCAAAATAGTAGACGCGCCAAAGTGCTACTTTTCAAATTCATAATGCTATAAAAATAGAAAATACAAGCTATATTTACATGTCTCTAGTTATGTGGGACTTCTGTTGTAATAAAATAATCGGTAGAAATGAGAAAGTAATGTTTACGGGAATGATACATCGAGGTTTCACTGTATTGAAATTTGTTCAAATCTACATAACGGTATGTTAATGTTCTATGTTTCAATAAAATTGTCTTTCATGGTATCAATAAAAAACCAATATGCAACACGTATATATTTTTAATTATACTAAATTAATATTGATCGTAATTGAAAGAGAGCAAGGTGGTATAATTATGATAATACATATAACTAAAAATAAGGCCCAAATGTCTAACTCTACCTGTCTCAAAAGACTTTAATATGTAGGCTTCCACGTGAAAATTGCTTCACTTGCTAGATTATTCATTCTACATTTTGTAATGTAGATTACTGGTAGAAGAATTCCTGAATCCATTCCATAAATAAATTCAAAATTAGCTCGCTCGTAAAGTGTGATATTCATTATGAAGGTTATTAGACATATTTATTGTTTATAATTCTGTTTGAAAATTGAGCTGATAGAAAAAATGCATCATACTTCCAACCAGGGTACCACGGGAACTACAGTAGTAATGTTGGGTCAAACACACTACAGTAATATTGATATTGTGATCAGAAAACACAATTTGGGGACATTGTTGTCCACTTAAGGTGTGACGTCATTTGAAAGAAGTACAGCATATAGTTCATGTGAATATTTCTTACCAACTGGAATAGTTCCGTTACATCTGTTGGAAACATTGGCGTTACGGTGATTGGTTTCTTGTCTGGTCGAAAGGTTTCACTGTAGTAGGCAACGTATATTGAATATTTTAATCATTTTATTGTTTATTATTCTTTTTTCAGTTCTCAATAAGAACTACCAGTAATTTCCCAAGAAATTATTAAATGTATACCGCATTTCAGTTGGACATGGCTCGGTCTTTTCATAAAACACATACTACGTTATCAATAAAGAAACACTCACAAAACATCAAAGTAATGTTTCAATACATCAACCGGGTTTTAATTATTTATGTATTTTCACAGTCATGTTGAGACTATTGTTCATTTCTTAAAATACATTTTCAATCAACATTATATGAATTGGGTAAAAGGGAAATAAATGGCAGCAGCTTACCGAGGTTTATAAGTAGATAGGCCTACTCATGGTAGACAGCCATTGAAAGAACACAGAGTTGATGGTTTAAATTTTAAACACACGAGGTCTCGACATTTTGTATTGCCTTGGGCATTCTTTTCTTTGAAACATTATTAACTCTGTTGAAAATACCATCCTACATTTACGTAGATTCAAATTTAAAACTAAATATAAAAATTTGTACACGTTGCCTATTGTACAATACCAGACCAGAGTATAATTATATATATCACTCAACAGAACAGAAAGAACAAAAGTAACGCTAGTAAATAATTCAATTATATATCCTACTTTTCTTCTACACTCCCTTCGTAATGATGTTGAACGCTATTTCGATTTGGGGACTTTCCTTGACTTGGTAGCCGAGACAATACGGTGATTTGTGTTCACTATCGGTAAAAATTCCTAGAATACTTGTATTTACAAAAGAAGGTCGTCTACCAACTAAATAATTATAACAACTCGAGTAATTGCTGGGAAATTTGTTGCCGCTTTAAATTTGAAAGATGTAGATGTGTTTGTAATCTTAAATCTCAGCCTGAAAGTATCACTGACCCTCGAAATGTTATCAGCTATACAAATAAAACAATGATAATTATGTTTGTTATGTTGGTAGATAATCTTTAACCATAGACTAAAGATAAACTACCAATCTTGAGAGTTCTCTCTTACCTCGTGCACACCTCTATTCCCCAAGCCTATGTCTGCAATAAGTACCTATGCTGGCCACTGAAGGAACGGCCTTGATGACTGCTCGTTAGCAGCACCATCCAGCATGCCTACAGCACTTTCTAGCAGTCTGCATAGATACTGCAGGTGAGGGCTTTGAAGAGAGTGGTGATAAAGTAGTGAGCTGATAAAACTGGGGATCAGTTTTATGTAACATTGTACACGTCTTGGTAGTCTACCTTTCCTCTGTGACTTGTCAATACAAATATATCAGGAATGATTAAACTAATATTGTATATTATAAACCATGACCAGGATGATTTATTTTCTGCCTGCTTATTAGTAAAATATAAAGATACTTGATAGGTAGATCCTATGTGGTATAATTGTGAATTGTTTTAATATTTTTGTCTTTCATGTGAAATATCTCTTCTTTGTTCATGAAAAGCTTATTTTTTGTGTTATTTAATATTATAATAATATATAAATAAACAATTACTTGTCTTGTTTTATTCAATATCTTATCCCTTACCCTTTCAGTTTTACCTTTTTACAGAGATCAATTTAAATAAATACATTGTAATCAAGTGAAATACAATACAATACAAAATCCCCTGTTGACTGTCGTCATCCAATTCAAATCTATTTGTTTGCTTTCTTTTACGTAGATCTACTTGCAAATGTTGAACATTGGATCCATCAAATAAAGGTCATATACCTAAACCATATACTTAAAACAATTGACATTGTTTCACAGATAAACTACGTGGCATGACAACTAATGAGTGGACCGGTACAGGTAGCGTAGTGGTTAACGCGCTCGCTTTATGTGATCCGGGAGGTGAGGGGAATTTCGGACCCGGTTCGATCCCCTCCGCCGTTCACCTTTGAAGGGGTTTTTCGTGGTTTTCCTTTGTAGTCTAGACTAATGCCGGGATGGTTACCACAATATAGGCCACGGCCACTTCCTTCCCATTACCCAAGAAACATGCACTACCTGTACCTGGCACGGGTATCCAGAAGCTTCACTGCAATGTACCGTATATGTATTCACTTTTTTCATTTTTATAACAACTATTCCTAGATTTAATTTACTTATGTTTTGTTTCTCATTCTATTGTTATTTTATTACTCTTTCAAAAATCTTATTATGGTTATTCAAGTTATTTATTCTGAATACCATTTACAAATTTTCGTGTAGACTAGAATAATATAAAAATGATTTTTATTTGCTAAAGTGTGTCGACAATTATTTATCCACTCAATTACTTTATTGCCTACCTTCCTTACCTGATAGTTTAGTTATTAGTTCTTACCCTAAGGATCAAAATAATAATGTAAGCCTATACTATGTATTTTTGGAAGAATATGTAATAATGGCTAATGCATTTGTTGCAACCTTGAAGTTGGCCACTCACATATCAGAATATGATATTATTATTTCATTTGTAATAAAGATTGGTTATAACGAATAGATACTAAAGGTTGCTCATTGGTGCTTCATTGGTACTTGATACCCATTGGTACCGGTACTGGTACCCTAATAAAAAATTGGTTGGTACTCCTCTGGTTCCACTGTTATAACTCGTCCATATTATGATAAGCCGACTTCATGCTAGCTCCTCCCATATCTCTAATATAAATTCCAATGGTTAGCGTTAGTGCTTAGTTAGTACAGTGGAGTTAAGAGAAGTGTCGGAATACAATAGATCAAGTGGCAGAAGGGAGTAAAGTCTGGGGTGGCAACTGAGGAGAGAAATGGGTTGAGAAGAGAGATGGTGGGAGGCTAGAGAACGGTCGAGCAAACTCGTATGAAGAAAAAGCAGAGGATAGTAGTAGCAAAGAAGGGGAAGAAGTAGAAACACGACTCGGACCAATGCAAGCGTCATTACTTCTCGAGCTAGACCAAGACAAAAGTAGGAATTTACAAAAACAATTAAAAATTTATCGTGGCTATTTTGACTACAGATAAAATCTATGTTATCTAGAAGTATATTGTAGTAGAATAGTAAGCTTCTGCATTTTTTCAAATTGTAATTCATATTCTTCAATAGTGGTATGGTTATAATGAAAAAGCTATGACACATTTAAATTTGAATGTTACTATGTGGATGTGTTATGTTTATAGCACTGCTCCATGTGCTCATTTTCTTCGTCATAAAAGTCTGGCTAAGTTGGTAACAATAGGCCTACGGTTGAATTTGTTGACAATGGACACGAGACGATGAAGCTATTTTCTGGAATTGTGTGTAGAATATTAACGTCATATAATGAGATACATTATATAAATGTGCGTATAAAATGCTGTCTATACATCCGTTGAGTGATTACTTTGTATTTACAGCGTCAGGTAAGAAAGAAGCGTATTGCTAGGTCGAACATAACCAAGAATTGTACTCGAACTAGGCCTAGGCCCTAGGCTTTTTAAAATCATGTAGGCCTAGATAGGCCTGAATTTTACTATAGGCCTACAAACTAGTACAAAACACAGTATGGGTTAATTTGTCGATGTATATAGTATCTAACACTTCAATATTCGGTTTCAAACAATACCAAAATACCCACCCACTTGTAGGCCTAGGCACTCAGTGACAGTTGTGTACCACCTTGGGGCCTAAGACTGATTAGAAGAACAGAAAGTTTATGTGGATGACGTTAAACAAATTCAGGTAAATTTGTTGAATAAACACACTTAGACAGTATGAAATTAAAAGGACACTGCTCACAGTCAGCCATCTTTGGAGGTTATAGGCATTGCTACCATGCACCTAGGACGGTGAGGGTGGACTTCGGTTTGATCCCCGCCACCATCCATCTCTACAGAGTTTTTTGTTGTTTGCCTCTGTGTGCTAGACAAATGCTGGGATGGTTTCCAGTAGGCCTACAACTGTGTAGGCCATGAATGCTTCCTTCCCACTGTCTTTCCCAGTACCGTATACCTAAAAAACCTTCATCCGACGCCAATAGATCTTAGCTATTGTTCCAGAGCATCGTTCAACCCAATATTAATGAATGAAAAAGTAAATGTGTAGGCGTATTTGAATTTAGTTCACTTTATTACGATAATGATAGACATTCAAATGATGTGGAAAAGTTCAATCAAATTACATCAGAATTGTACAAGGGATATCGAATGCAACTAATTTTTAAAAAAATAGTAGGCAGTTAGGCTACATAAGCAGTCAATATAGTCCCAAACTGATGACTTTTTGGCTGTGTGAAAGCTTGTTGGTCCATTTTACAAAGTATCAATCTGAAGATTAGTGTAGGATTCATTTTAATAATAACGTTTCTACCATATCAACTTCAACAACTTTAATCTGAACATTATCTAATCCAGGGTTGATTAAATCGACCCTCACTTTGATATGACTCGGAATCTTAGAGATAAAATATTTGATTTCACCTCGAACTGTGTCCGAGTATGGTAGACCTATTTTAGGACATTTTGTTGATTTGTGTAGAATACTTGTGATGTTTCACTTTCATTACCAGTACTGTGTATTCTTTGTTACAGCTGTTACGGCTTCTCAACATAGGACGATGCCAGTTCATGTATCAACTACCAGTACCATTCAAGAAGGAAGACAAAGCAACTAAGACACCAGTACGATGTAGAGGTTGACGCAATAAGGTCGTAACAAGAAGAGGGAAGGATGGAAAAAGATGAATCGAACAAAGAGCAAGAACGATGGCAGTACACGTATCAACTAGGAGTACCATTGAAGAAGGAAGAGAAGGCAACTAAGACGGCAGTACAATATAAAAGTACTCTGATAAAAGTTGACGCAGTGAGGACGTATGAAGAAGAAAGAAGATGGAAGAAGATGAATGCAACAAGTAGAACTACAAGAACGGTGCCAGTAAGTAAAAAAATCAGTTGTTATAGTTTTCGATGGTCACGTTGTGGTGAATGTAGAATTTGGAGATGAGAATCAACAATTGAGGATTAAGAATTTATTCTTCTAGTTCTGTTAACTAATTCTGTCAATCAAACGTCAATCAAAATTTTAGCAAAATCAGAAATAACTATTTTTTAACTCTTTAATTTGTACTTCATTTTTTTAAATGTCCTTTCCTCGTCCTACAAAATTTTAGAAAAATGAAAAAAACATGATATTTTGCCTTTTCTACATTTTTCAAATTTGATTTCTGACATCAATGTTGGTTTTATAATTTCCCCCAAAAAAATCTGCCATATAATTCTTTCTTCTTGCTGAATATCTAAGCATAACTGGACAATTGTCGTTATTTCAAGAGCCACTTCTGCAAATTGGCTGGAAATTGCAGTTTTTTCGTAACTCAGACACTTTTTCCTTGGAAACGGGTAGGGCGAGCGTAGCCAAATATGCTGATGATTTAGGGATCATGATTTTATAGGCCTACTCATTCATAATGAACTAACAATTATAAGCAATAAACAGCCTTCCCGGCATTCAACTATGCTACAGAAGTAAGGATGGACAACGGGGATCGAACCTAGGCCCAATCTGCCCTCCTCTCAACTGAGCTTCAGCTATTTTACGACATTTCATGTGAATAATAATTTTGTGAGTTTCAATATATGTATTTTTTATTCCAGCTGTTACGGCTCGTCAACATTGGATGATGCCAGTCCACGTATCAACTAGCAGGACCGTTGAAGAAGGAAGAGAAGGCAACCAAGACTGCAGTGCGATGTTGAAATTGACGCGGTAAGAAGAGGGAACAAGGTGAACGCAACAGGGAAAACTACAAGAACAATGCCAGTAAGTAGAAAACACGTTATTTTTGGCAGTCTCGACACAGTTGTTGAATGCCAGAAAACTCTCACTTGAATTTCTCATTTTGTTTGTTGAGTAGGCTATTGAAATAAAAATTCAAAGCAGGACCAACTTTAATGTAGAGATTTTAGAATTCAGAGGGCCTATTTAGAATTTTAGACCTTGTAATTACTTAAAAATAACTTTGAAATTAAGAAAAATGGAAAAATGTCAATGGAATTGAGTTTTTGAAATGCCCTCTCGTCTTCCTAGCAAATTTCAGACAGATCAAAACTCATGATTTTTGGCCTTTTTTCACGTTTTTCAAATTTGATTTCTGATGTCAATTTTGGTTTTAAAATTTCCAAAAAAATATTTTCCTCTTCAGAATTGAATCTTCTTAATGAATATGTAAACATAACTCAACAATTGTCGTCATTCCAAAAGACCGTTCTGAAAGTTGCTTGAAAATGTCCGTTTTTTGATAAATCAGCAACGTTTTTCTTGGCATCCGCTAGGGCAATCGCAACGGAACTTTCTAATGATTTAAAGATCCCAAAGTTATGGTCATAAAAAAATACTAGAACATCATAGGTCTCACCAGTTCGTAGGAATTAATTGCGAAAGGTCAAAAACGAGCTTACTTACCCCTGTGCTTTTTGGTGATTTTTTTGGGGGGTTTGAAATTTGTGGTTGAATTTCCCAGTTCTATTGTTATGTATGTGTAATGTGATCAATTTGGAACACAAATCTAGTCTCCGTTTCAAAATTGAGTTTATTTTAAAGATTTTAGAGCGAAAATCAACTTGGTATTATTTACCATGGTAGGGCCCATATACAATTTTAGAATCCTTGTAATTACTTTGAAAAAAAGAAAATTGTAAAAATTTCAATGGAATTGAGTTCTTGAAATGCCCTTCCGTCTTCCTACCAAATTTTAGACAAATAAAAAATTATGATTTTTGACTTTTTTCACTTTTTTCAAATTTGATTTCTGATGTCAATTTTGGTTTTAAAATTTCCAAAAAGATATTTTCTTCTTTAGAATTGAATCTTCTTAATGAATATGTAAACATAACTCAACAATTGTCGTCATTCCAAAAGACCGTTCTGAAAGTTGCTTGAAAATGTCTGTTTTTTGATAAATCAGCGACGTTTTTCTTGGCATCCGCTAGGGCAATGGTAACGGAACTTTCTAATGATTTAAAGATCCTAAAGTTATGGTCATAAAAAAATACTAGAACATCATAGGTCTCACCAGTTCGTAGGAATTAATTGCGAAAGGTCAAAAACGAGCTTACTTACCCCTGTGCTTTTTGGTGATTTTTTTTGGGGGTTTGAAATTTGTGGTTGAATTTCCCAGTTCTATTGTTATGTATGTGTGATGTGATCAATTTGGAACACAAATCTAGTCTCCGTTTCAAAATTGAGTTTAATTTAAAGATTTTAGAGCGAAAATCAACTTGGTATTATTTACCATGGTAGGGCCCATATACAATTTTAGAATCCTTGTAATTACTTGAGAAAAAAGGAAATTGGAAAAATTTCAATGGAATTGAGTTTTTGAAATGCCTTTCCGTCTTCCTACCAAATTTGAGACAAATCAAAAATTTTAATTTTTGGCCTTTTCACTTTTTTCAAATTTGATTTCTGACGTCAATTTTGGTTTTAAAATTTCCAAAAAAATATTTTCTTCTTCAGAATTGATACCTTCTTGATGAATATCAAAACATAATTGGCAATTGTCGTCATTCAAAAAGACCGTTCTGAAAGTTAGCTTGAAAATGTCCGTTTTTTGATAAATCAGCAACGTTTTTCTTGGCATCCGCTAGGGCAATCGCAACGGAACTTTCTAATGATTTAAAGATCCCAAAGTTATGGTCATAAAAAAATACTAGAACATCATAGGTCTCACCAGTTCGTAGGAATTAATTGCGAAAGGTCAAAAACGAGCTTACTTACCCCTGTGCTTTTTGGTGATTTTTTTGGGGGGTTTGAAATTTGTGGTTGAATTTCCCAGTTCTATTGTTATGTATGTGTGATGTGATCAATTTGGAACACAAATCTAGTCTCCGTTTCAAAATTGAGTTTAATTTAAAGATTTTAGAGCGAAAATCAACTTGGTATTATTTACCATGGTAGGGCCCATATACAATTTTAGAATCCTTGTAATTACTTTGAAAAAAAGAAAATTGTAAAAATTTCAATGGAATTGAGTTCTTGAAATGCCCTTCCGTCTTCCTACCAAATTTTAGACAAATAAAATATTATGATTTTTGACTTTTTTGACTTTTTTCAAATTTGATTTCTGATGTCAATTTTGGTTTTAAAATTTCCAAAAAGATATTTTCTTCTTTAGAATTGAATCTTCTTAATGAATATGTAAACATAACTCAACAATTGTCGTCATTCCAAAAGACCGTTCTGAAAGTTGCTTGAAAATGTCTGTTTTTTGATAAATCAGCGACGTTTTTCTTGGCATCCGCTAGGGCAATGGTAACGGAACTTTCTAATGATTTAAAGATCCCAAAGTTATGGTCATAAAAAAATACTAGAACGTCATAGGTCTCACCAGTTCGTAGGAATTAATTGCGAAAGGTCAAAAACGAGCTTACTTACCCCTGTGCTTTTTAGTGATTTTTTTTGGGGGTTTGAAATTTGTGGTTGAATTTCCCAGTTCTATTGTTATGTATGTGTGATGTGATCAATTTGGAACACAAATCTAGTCTCCATTTCAAAATTGAGTTTAATTTAAAGATTTTAGAGCAAAAAATAACTTGCAGAATTTTTTAATTTTTCAATTTTCAAAATTCGATTTGTCTCAAATTTGCTGTGAACATGGAGTAGCCCTTCGTTATGAATAATCGTTTGAAATTTTTGTAATCAATTGCATTTGAAGCAAGTTATTCACGTTTATTAAATCCTCCTTCCTGTTTGCAGGCTGCAGCTTACCTTGAAGACTCCCTCCTTGGATCATCGTGGCGACTACGAGGTAGCAGGTAATGCACCGTCATGTGCCTAATCTGACCCCCGTGCCGCCTGCACCCCCAGGTATGATTCAGCCTATTGTTAAATGATCCCCGAGCCGGGTAGGCTAGCCCAGAGTGGTTTGATCAGCACCCCGTTGGCTCTAAACCAAGCTGATTAAAGCTCCACGACAGGAAATCATCTCCTCGAGCTTAAGCAATCGATGCCACACCCGAGCACGTGAATAAAAGGCTCACGGCGGTGAGGGGATTGATCTGGATCGCTCTTGGGTGAGACGTGCTACTCTTGCGTGTGAGATAGACTCGCATGAGCCTGCCTTGCATTCAAAGGTACATTGTCATACATCCAATCACGATCTAAGATTAGCTGTAAGGGTGTGGTGGAGACCTTGGATTTGACCGTGCACGAGAGAGTTGCGTAGCTTCCTCGGAAGCTACACGAGCCTCTCTGCATGGAAAATTTCAAGGTCGAGCCCCTACACTTTTCACAATCCCGCCACCGCCACCGCTGCAGGCGGCACGCGGTATACTAGGAGCCATGGGATAATCACCCACGTCAGAACACGTCATGTCATTGTAACAAATTATCAATTTATTGTCACATATTCTATACAAGTTATATCAATAAATTATACAATCAGAAGATATTTGTTTGCACATCATTATCAGTCTTGTCTCATTCCATTTACAAGTTTTGTGATCAGCATTCAACCAATCAAAACACAGCATCTTGATCAGCTGCTCGTATACGTAGCAATCATCGCGGTGACCCTGACAGCAAGCTGACCTCAACAGCTGGTCCAACTGACTGACATCACGCCGCTACTTGCTGTGACGCAGTCGACTCAAGGCTCGGACAGCTGTGTTGTAATTTTTGTCATTCCTTCCAAAGCCTGCAACAATAGGAAATAAATCTGTTAGTGACATACCAGACAATATAGCACTTGCATTCTCGTAGCGTCAGTCTCATTGACTAGTGGACAATGGCCTGCTCAATAATATCAGATTGAAACTATTCATGATCATAGCAACAATCACGGCTTCCTTGATGCACAAACAAATTAGTTAGACCTACACATTACATTGTTGACTTTTGTTTCCCAGTGTACAAAAAGCCACCAATTAATGTGTGAACCAAGATTGTTGCCAAGATCTGCAGCATGTTGCTGAACTTGAAAGATTTAAGGCCCATTCACAACATAAATTAGGAGTAAATTTAGCATTAGCAGGAATGTAATTATTCACAACAATTTAGCATCAAGAAACAGCCAATGAGAAGGCCTGTTTACATCAGCTGTTTATTCTGCTCATACTGTATCAGCTGTCATCTTCCTTATGTGCAATTGTGTCTAGTTTTTAGATTAGTGCACATGTAGTAAGCCCTAATATCATTCAAACTAGATTGTAATAACATAGGGTGACCATGAGTAGGGAAAAAAAATCCGGGACAAAAAAAATTACGAGAGAATATACCGCGAAGCCGGTGACCAGGGGGAGGGGGGGCCCCCTCAATATACCACGCAGGGATTTTTATTAAAAAAGGTGTTTTATATGTGTTGTAGTGAGTGAATTTGGATTGCATTGGCAGAATGGCAGGGGATAAGAAATACAAAATGGCAAACATTTAATAATATCAAATAATATGGTATGTTTTGGCATAACTGCTCAACGATCTACCCACCGATCCTAATTGTTAATCCATGGTTCCACACATGATCACATCAAAATACACCCAAACAGTAGCTAAATCAAACCGACACTGAGCCGCACTGAATAAGAACTAAATTAAGTAATAAATAAATGTGTTGATTCCTGTGCACAGTGTATGTAGTGTGTCACAGACCCACAGGTCCAGATATGTCACCTACGAGGGGGGTAGTCTCTATAGTTACGTGGGTGGTTATGATTTTTCTGACAGTCGTTTAGCCTGCCGCGCTCGCGCGGTAAGTTATAAAGGGAATGAAACAGCGTTGAAAACTTTTCCATTTTACGAGAATTATTAACTCAATGATTGGGAATTTCGTTCTTTTGCCAAAACCGGGACAATTGTGTGTCCCGAAATACATTTTCGGGACACCGGGGCAAGAGATGGAAATCCGGGACAATCCCGGTTTTCCGGGACGGATGGTCACCCTGTAATAACATGGTTTCAATTCAAATACCCAATTCTAGTGATGCCTTCGGGTAACAAATTAGGAACCGGGTATCCGCCGAAATTACCCGGATATTACCCGGGTAATTCAAAAAACTATATAAAACTAAAAACTAAATGACTATATGCTTCTCAGTTCTCGGTAAAGAATAGTATTTGGCATGGCAACGAGAGAGCGGTGGCAGGAGAGGGATTCAGTACACTGCACGTGTGACCACAGATAACGGTAGGTGGTGCGATTAGATTTGACGAGCGCATTATGACAAGTTGAGGGAAGTCTGGGAAGGTAGGTGAAAAAACTTATGTAGAATGCGAAGTTGAATTTCTCTCGGTAGCTTGAGTGATTTATAAAAGTTATTTTCTATATTATAGGTACTGGTTAGCACAATTACCCGGAACCTAGACGGGTACCCGGGTAACAGAATATTACCCGGGTAATGCATTACCCGTACCCGACCCGGGTACGCGGGTACCCGAAGGCATCACTACCCAATTCTGTGTCACAATCATGGTTGCATGCACATATTTGCTTCAAGACGGCAGATTAAAAGGGGGCGTGTTCAAAAAACCCATTGAACCCTTCTACACACATTCTTAGAACTTGAGATGTAGCAATAATGCATCGTGCTAACATCATGGAGGGAATTTTGTCAGCTGATTTTTTTCAATAAACAAGTGCAGTGGTTATTGTAGGATCTATGAACAGTACAATTTGACAAGTACCTGTCAACGCATCGCTGGTTGCTCAGTTCAGTTCTCAATTTATTCACAGTTTGTATAGGTATCTGATCTCATTTGCATATTGTGGTCAAGTTATTATTTTCAATGATACATTGAAAATTCAAAAGTTCAATACCAAGCATAAACGTGGATGCAATAGGGTGGTATAACTAGACATGTAGGAATTTAGCATTGATCGACTATAAAATCTAGATATTTCACAAAGGATATACATTTTCGGTTTTCTTTTACGTTTCACAGTATTTCGATTCAATCAACAAATTCTACTTCACTATTTTTCAGAGCAATTAGCTATTTCGTGAAAATGTGCACGATTTCAAAGATATTGAACCGTATTGTATGAAATTTTTCTTTGAAAAGTGTGTTGGATAATCAGAGGTTCCCTTTTGGGTTAGATAAACAGAGTAAAGAAATGAATTGCATTCAATACGAAACACTAACAATAAAATATTATGGCGTGAAAAAATTACATCAATTTACTGAAAATTGAGAAATACATTGATTTGTAACAAGGTTTCTGAGGTATTCGCATTAGTCTAGACTACCGAGGAAAACCACAAAAAATCCATAAAAAGATGATCAGTGAACCCACGACAAAAGGTGAGTACAGTTTCTGTGACTTAGTTCACTGAGCTACAGAGGGCGGCTCATTTACAGCTTGGATTTATGCGAACTCTGGGTATGCACGTTACACATTAGAAGATATTATACAGCATCAAGAGTAATTGTACTTGGGAACGAGCAATTGTACTTGGGAACGAGCAATATTCTTACCGAGGACCGACGTTGCTGAGAGCTGATTGCTAATTGACGTCAGCCAATCACAGGCAGGCACCACGTCCTTGGTAGAAGCTGTAACAGAAATAAAAAATGTTGCAATAAGGGATCGTCACCTCAAACATATCTGGAATTATATGAACATCAGGACTGATTTCAATTTATATTGAGGACAACATTTTCTAAAGCATCATACGCATTGTCAACAATGTGTGACAATAATAATTGTTAAATTGAAATGAACCAAAAGGTTCAATAGTAAACATTCACCAACTTCTCATTTGATCATCCTCAGGCTTAAACTAATATTTCAATTAGTTTAGGAAATGATTGGACTGGATATTTAATATTTTACATGTCTCACTAATCTAACTAATGCCAACTCTCAGTGAACATGGCATCTATTGTAACGGAGGGTCGGCTTACAAGTAAAACATAGGGTTGAATAGAGTATAAGTTATTTAGATGAGGTAGGCCCTATTTCAGGTTAATTTAGGTTTCGTGGCAAAACCAGGCCCGCTACAGACTTGAGCAAAAATAGAGCTTGGACTATATATTTTTCATCTAAGCTTGGGCCCACATCAATCAGTGCAAATTTGAATTCTTTGGGAAATTTCATTTGTCAAAATTTTCTGCCCAACCCAATCTTACGAGGTTTTTATAAACTTTGTGAAGAGTTTCACAGAAAAAGATCCAAACGATTTGACCCCAAAACTATAGTTTCTCATCACGTGTTTCTACAATTGAATAATATAATATACTTCAATCAAAAACCACAGAGTATAGAAAGTCATGAATTTTGGCAATTCATGGTTCTACAATCATTTCCAACTATTTGATGAATAAAAAACATTATTACTGCACATTATCTTCTCCGATACAGCTCATTCGATTTTAATGAAAAGTTGAAATGATGTGTATATTTTTGTGTATCTTTGTATCTTTTGAAAAATTTGTAATTCAATGTGTATCTGTTCAACCATTCAGTGAATTCTTTGGGAGATTTCATTTTTCACATTTTTCCACCCAACCCAATCTTACGAGGTTTGTATAAACTTTGTAATGGTGTGTCTCAAAAATGATCCAAACGATTTGACCCCAAAGCTACCGTACTTACGACATTTTTGTTTTGTTTTGCTGATAACTTCTGTAATATCTGCTTCCCAAAATTGCATGGCTTATAATTCCCATGCTCCACTTCAATCAGAATTGAATATTATTTGGCATTTAGCAACTTTTTTTAAATACATTTTTCAGCACGTGTTTTTACAATTGAATAATCATCCCCAAAGTATCCACGCACAGAAATACGATATTTCTATAACAAAATTGAATATGCAAAAATTGCCTGAACTTTTGTGATTTATATGGTGTTTAGATGCTTGCAATTGGATTATTGGTGTGGAAGTTACAGCTGACTCGGTTAGAACAAGTACTGAATAAATTGAACAGATTTTATACTTCAAGTCGAGACCAACTACTAGGCCTAGCAGTTTAGCATATACAAATTTATATGGCAGGTGTCCAAATCGGCTCCATTCATCTCCAAAACCGAAAAACTTGATCAAGAAAAAAGATTTGTTCATATTTTCAACTTGATGATTATTATACGTCAAGACCATCTTTTAACCGTTTTCATTTTTTTCATAAAATAAATACTTGACAAACAAATGTATAAAGTTTTTCCACACTAAAAAGAGTGGTTTCTTGTGACCTCCAGAAAAATGGATGCCAAATTCCATTTCCAAGCACTAGGCCCTAAGTGGTGGAAAGAAATGCTTTGCCAACAATATGCAAGAGGCAGAAAAACAATTCAAGTTCAATCAACTCTCAATAAAAAAAGAATCAACTATCAGCACTTTGTCTAAAGTTGATCTCCATGTTCAAATTAGCCCCACCTGACGGTATACAGTTCCAAGTTGGATAAGTTCGCAGTTCAAGAAGAAGAAGTTCCATTTTTTTTTAAATGCTGCTTAACGATCCCACCAACAGCTACGTTATACGGGGGTACGAATGAGCAGATGATAATGAAGTGATGATAAATAAAAGGACATTTACAAAAACCCATGCCTTATGCGGGACTCGAACCCACGCCCAACGGTGACTTCAGTTACTACCGCTAGCGATAATTGACTTGGCCACTGGGGAGGCTAGAGAGAAGTTCCATGTTGCTTCAGTTTCCAAAAAAGTGATGCTTTAGCTGACTGAGCAACAGAGGGAGGCCACCAGCATTAGCCTAGATCCCACAGGTAAATCAAAAAAATATTCAAAGATGTATAGTGGCCGGGATTGAACAAAGACCCGATCAAGCCAGTGACATGAAGATAGCGTGTTGCACTGAACTACAATATTAAGAATATAATCATTTTCAAATCGATTCATTTGCAAGCAATAATTGGTTTTTTACCTAGTATTATATGCTGTCAGTTTGTCGACACTGATGTCACATGTCGTGGAGTTGTCCCCATCAAGGTTGCAGTCCAATCGTAAACCTCGTCCAAATGTTGCCAACTCAGCTCCGAGACAATCCCTGCTGTTGACAGAGAAATCGACCTGCATTACGTTACCGGTTGGTTTACATTTACAGTTTGCCTCATCCTACCCTAGACATTCAAAAAATACTTATAGGCCTACGCAATGTGTGAAGTGCAACATCTAAATATATTTATAGTTTTTAAACTCACTCGAATATGATGGTTTTTGCATTGACGTCTGGATTTTGACAGCTGTTCTCCTCTATGCATCATGGTGGTCATCAGTTCTGCCAACTGTATACCGTTATTTGAATCTTGGGCGCACGTGGTTTAAAGGGGGGTGGGGTGAAATTATTACTACTGTACCGAGGTCATTCAAGGCGATGTTGGAAAATGTTGGTCATTACTCATAAATCATTTGACAAGCAACCATCATGGGATGCGAATCGTGTGTTTTGACTGTGTGGCCATTTTTTTCGACTGTAGCGATTGAAGCTACGTTGTTAAAGAGTGGGTGAGAGAGCATGGTGTACTTACAAGGGAGGTCGTGTGCCCTAAGTGTATGAAACAGTGCCATTTGAGATCGGATTTTATGTATGTTTGTGGGAAAACAGTTGTGATACGAAAGGGAAAAATGTGAAAAAAACGCGATGTTTTTATCCCGGCGTGGGGCCGGGGGGAGGGGGGAAATGCCGTTATTGAGGAAGGTTGAGAAGTCGACAGTGCCGTGTGAGGTGGGTTTGAGTTGAGGTTAGGTTGTGGGGTAGGTTGATGCCGGCGTGGGGCCGGGGGGGGGAGGTGCTTTTTGGTTAGGTTAGGGGGTAGGTTGATGACGGCGTGGGGCCGGAGGTGGGAAGGTGCTATTTGGTTGGGTTAGGGGGGTAGGTTGATGCCGGCGTGGGGGCGGGGGGGGGGGGGGGGTGCTATTCGGTTGGGTTAGGGGGTAGGTTGATGCCGGCGTGGGGGCGGGGAAGGTGCTATTTGTTTAGGTTAGGGGGGTAGGTTGATGCCGGCGTGGGGGCGGGGGAAGGTGCTATTTGGTTGGTCAGGGGGTAGGTTGATGCCGGCGTGGTGGCGGGGGGGAAAGGTGCTATTTGGTTGGGTTAGGGGGGTAGGTTGATGCCGGCGTGGTGGCCGGGGGGAAAGGTGCTATTTGGTTGGGTTAGGGGGGTAGGTTGATGCCGGCGTGGGGGCGGGGGAAGGTGCTCTTTGGTTGGGTTAGGGGGTAGGTTGATGCCGGCGTGGGGCGGGGGGGGGGGGGGGAGGTTTTATTTGGTTAGTTTAGGCGGTAGGTTGATGCCGGTGTTTTGGTGGGGGGGGGGGGGGGGGGGTGGAACGTGCTGTTTTTGGGGAGAATCGAGTGAATTTAATATTTTTATTGCTCATGAAAAAATCGTCAAAATAACAGCTCAAGAGGTTATACACATCATGCACGTGAGTTTTTACCTATTTAATTTACCACGTACACGCTATGGTTTTCTAAATCCCGACATACCCGTAGTCAGTGTTTTTGTGCACTTTCATGAGTTGGTACGCCTTCAATTTTTCAAAGATGGCCGACATTATGCTTCGGTTTTGACATCGTCGTATTTAAGTAGGTTTTTTAGTTATAATTTATTTGAATTCATGGTGTCCCGTGGGTTTTTTGAAAAGATATAATCAATATCTATCGAAAAACAACAAAATCCCCGAAAAAAATTACAGAGACACTGAGCACGCTTACTTCTTTTTTTTCCCAACCTCCCCCACTAACCTACCAGACATATTACACCCTCCAGCAGCCCCCCTCTCCAACCACGGCATCAACCTACCCCCTTACCTAACCAACAAAAATCACCCCCTCCAGCACCACCCCCATCAAACAACATGCAAAAAGCATCAGATTCAAGTGAGTTTAAAACTATAAAACCCAACAATTCTCAACCTCCCGCAACTTTTTCTGAATGATATAAACACTATCTTTCAGAAAACACCAAATGCTAGCCGCTCAGTGTCACAGTAAAATTACCGATTTTTTTTCTGATATTGGAAGGGGGTGGGCTTTGATCTGTTGTTGAGGAATCATCCCAGTATCAACCTGAACAACAGTGGGAAACCAAGATGCACCTCTCTCAGGATGGTCGACCATGACAGGAATTGAACCCTGGTCTCCTGAATGAAAGCTCAGAATGCTAGCCACTAGTAGGCCTACCTCATCTCAATTGCAACTATTTGTTTTCTTACTCATTCATATTACTGATTGTCCTTATATATCAGGTATCGATCGAGACAATAAACTATTGTTACCAATCAACTAGGCCTATGTAGGCAGTTATTGACGGTAGAAACATGATTTTGTTCATAGGTTTCTATCTCAACTAAGGCCTGACGATAGACATAACAAAACAAGTTTAAAAACAATTGTAAAACTGAAGTAAATTTAAATAATTCCCACTACAGTTGGCAGATAACCACTAGGATAGCTATTGTCCTAGCACATGGTCAACGAGCAAAAAGTACAAGGCTATTTCTATGGAAATGAAGGAATTATTGTCATTAGAACTACATCATTCTGCTGAAGATCGACGCAATGTTTTATCAAAACTACGATCGTCGGTATATCAACTATATATATGAACAGGAATTGATAATTACCCTACAACATCGTCAAGACGTCAGCATTTCAGTCGGCCATTTACGAAAAAGAGGGAGTAGCGAGTAGAATCAGGTGAATTAGTTACTTAAATTTCCGGTAAAATTTAAACAAGGCCGTGATGAAGAGGGTAGCGGCTAGGACAATAGTTATGGGTAGCGGTGATCCGCTAGGCGGAGATAGAGAGACCTTGGCGGTGATCTTCAAACCAAGATGCATTGAGGGTTGCGTTGGTTTGCTGATCTTGCATACAGTACTTTATATCCTGTAGGATGGAACCCATACAAATTAATGATAAATTATTTGAATTTGACGTAAAATTAAAAAAGTGAGCATTATTGCTAATTTACAAGGTTAAATGAATAAATAAAACATGACAAGAAATACACTTACAAATCAATAATTAATATCAACATCAATCAACAGTCACAAAATGAAATACATCACTAGAAATATAATTAAATTAACAATATAATTATATAATTTCAATTGGGTCAACAGTTTCTTTTATTGGGGTACTTTTCCTTCTTTTTATTATTTGAGAAAGTATGGTAACTAATCGTATTGCTTTATTCCCTCTACAAATAACGACATCAATTGAATGATACCAAAAGTTACCTCCAGCTGAACATAGTTATTCAGAGTTACCTATACTTTCAGGTTTCTAATATGGCAGATAAGTGCACTGGATTTAAGCTCCATTTATAAAGGATTAACCTTTTGTTAGAAAATTAAATGGCAACATGAGCAAATTTAAGCCTCCAAGATAGAGCTTCCCCATTAATAGGCAATGTAATTTTGTACCTAGACGGTGTCTCAGGTAGGCCGGGGTTTGAACTTCGTCTTTGCAATCCACCCTATGTGTATAAGACAGACTTTCCTTCATTCATACATGTACAGGAATCAGGTAAATGAATCATGGTAACCTAGCTAACATGCATGCAATAAAGCCAATATTTCATACAAAAGAAGCTAAAAAGCTATTTATTTTACAGAAAAATGTACAAAAATCCACATCACACAACTGTTTAAACATCATCAATTATAAACTTCACAGCAGCATGTCAGTCTTGAGCATTGTTATAACTTACTAGATTACGTCAATATAAAACATTTAAAAAAGTGTAAAATTGTTATATAGAAAAAAAACACCGTGAACACCACTGTATGTAAAATGTAATTCGAGGAAAACCAGTGTTACCGTAGAGTATAACGACTTGAGAAGAAAATACACGTATCGGATGTGCACTCGAACCAATAGGCCTGTTTGTTTGTGTTGCACCAACCTGAACTAAAGTGTGGCTGGTGTAAAAAGGGAGTGCGTCACCATATTACGGGTTTTGTGCAGGAAATGATACCTAAGTGACGAGGTACAAACAAACACGGAAGTGCCGATTATTCGGTTCCTGGACTTTTTAAATGGAAGCAGAACCGTTGATGGAGAAAGAGATATAAATATCATGGAATGTGATTAATGAATACTAAATATTCAATAATGACAACCATTATTCGATTATATATTTATCATCAACACAAATTTAAGCGTCAACAACTAGTAAGCCAACATAGGGTCCACCTACAACTTAATTTTGGCGCCTGCCATCTTGCACTGAACTAAGCACACCAGCTCCGTAGCTGGTGTAGAACTACCTGAACCCGGACAAACACACAAGAAAGTGTGGCTTTGGTGCAGCACCACGGTTACAAACAAACACGAAAATGCAAGAACTGAAAAACCAGTTCAGATAGTGCAGGACAAACAAACAGTCCTAATGCCAGCGTAGATATACAAACTGTCATGTCAGACATTTACTACTATTATAATGGCACTTGACATCAGTGTCAAATTGGCAATACTGGAGGCTGGAGCTATAAGGGATGAAGACATTGTCTCGTTGGTTCAATCCCTCTTCTAACTTCATCTTTAGCGATGATGAAAATAGCGCTCAGAGTTTTAAGGAACTAATTTGTGAACTTTTATTTTAGGTCAGCTGACCCAATGTTATTTAGCAGCAAGGTATGGCATTGTTAGACAGTTTTTATATCTACACTGTCATTGGTTGAGTGTTTTCCAAGGAGTATGTAGGGCTATTTGAGTAATCCTTTAGAAAACCATGTGTTCTGTTGAACAGATAATTTACGGTATATGAAATCTGACAGATTGGTCTTTTCTTCAGAAATCTTCGTATAAAAATATAGAATATCATAATCATTGTTACATAATACGTAAAATCTAACCGAGATTCAAATTCAAATCCATTTTGTTAAGTTAAGGCACTTTTTCTCACTTTCAATATTCCTATTGAATAGTATGCACTAGAACAGTGCAACATATTTAAAAACTACACGTTACTAAAAATTATCCTAAATAATAGTTAATAAAAAAACTTCCAATATTCAACTATTTCTCAACAAAATGCCAACCATTGGTCCACATTACTATACGAGAAAGCTATCTTAATAATGAATAATAAATTACCAAAAATGATATCTTTTTCAGTAGTAGGCCTTTGTATAATGATGAACTTTGCACCTGCTGTCATTGGAAGAAGTGAACATTGCCTAAGACACTTAGTTCAAAGTGAAATATATCAACATTTGTGTGGCTGGATTTTCCCAATACCAATGTTGGTAGTGTCCGGATATATCCCAAAAACGGTTTATACAATGTGTTCCGGACTTTCAGCAACTAAGACTTTATCTGCGGCGAAGAAGTGTGGTCACAGACAGCGTAGACCTGGTGTCAAAGTTCATGGCTTTCAATTTAAAATAATAATAACATGGGGTGGTAAGATCGCCCTTGTGGTGCCCCGTCCAAACGATCCTACTCTCATCCTTAGCCTTAATTGGGGAACAATGATTTTGTATCAAGTTTCGATGTTATTAAAAAAAAAGAAAGTAGGCCTTTAAGAAGAATTCCAAGTGTCGGTTTGAATTCTATTTACAGTAATTTTCATCTCGCAAAGTCGCGTCTTGTGCACTTTTGGCAATTACATTTAACTAAGAGTTGGCTACATTGGAGTCAGTAAATGACTTCCAGCTTCAATACATAATTTCATAATAAATAACCTAAACATCATCACACGTTGATATATAATTCTTCTATTCGTAAAAAAGATAGATTTAGATATTACTAGACACGGTTTCGTACGTACACCTTTACAATGAATTGTATCATGAATATACAAGAGAGACAACCCAGTCATTGCCTACAATACAGGCATAAATGGCATGAATTTCACGTGACACGTTGTAATGCAGGCTTACCGCTTTGTTGAATATCATTCAGTTACACTTTGGTAACTCAAAATTGGAGTGGCATAGAATAAATCCGTCAGGGAAGAATAAGAATGTTCCCTTCCTGTTGAAAATGAGTCAGCTATTATTGTCCAAAAAGACAAATTCTTTTCTAACCTCTTCACTCTATATTAAAATGACGTTTCAATCAATAAATCAATATAAAAGAATTTGAGCATGGTCGGATTAAAAGAATTCATCGTATGATTGATGATTTGAAAGTTAAAGGACATCACAACCCTGAAACTAGATTTAAATGAATGATGACGATATTTATTTCCTCAATTCCAGAGAAAACTAGAAATCATCATCTCAATTCCAGAAATTTCAATCAATTTTTTGCCCTCCAGAGGTCTCGAGTCATCTCATGGTGTACGCATTACCGATTCTCTTTGGAAACATGAACAGAATCGAGTAATGTCTACGTTACAACTCAGAAAAAGGGCCGGGTCCCGAAGGACAAATGAATTGATTATAATTTCTGAATTTGAGATTATGATTTCTAGTTTTCTCTAAAATCAGGGAAATAAATATCTTCATCATTAACTAAAATCTAGTTTTAGGGTTTTAGTTTTAGGGATCTAGTTTAGGGGTGTTAGGGTTTTAGGGTTTGTTGTTGGGTTGTAGGGCAATGTACTTCAAGTCTACAGGGAATCACTCCAATTTGTTTTGGGGTTGATGCGACACGTTGGATCACAGTTTGGTCTCGTGAAGGTCGCGGCGTGCGTACCCCCGGTAAGGACGGGAGCGTACCGCCCGCTGTGACGGCTGGCTTTGGTCTTGTTGGGTCGTCTCGTCGCCGGAATCTACGTCGCCTGGAAACAACAAGTCTTGATTTATTACATTTATTCTATTCAGAGTCGGTTTCACGAAAACTTGGTAGGTTTTTTATTTTTAATGTAGCTCAACCCTATCACAGTTGATACAATTTTCGATATAAGACCCACCAGGTAAGCCAATAATAGAATATTTTGTTTAAATTCATAACTCACTGTGATCATAAATTCATAAATGTAGTAATTTAAATGAAAAAAATGAAAAAACAGCAATACTGTCAGTTGTTGACGTTAAATTGGGTACATAACCCTCAATTTCACTTTCATTATCACTTTATCCAAAAATGTCATTGTGATTATCCTCATCATTGAACTCAAGATCACTTACCTCATCTAACAAATACTCTAAAATATCGGAATCAATTCTTATATGTCTATTATTGTGACGAGAATTACTTGCCGGCGTACAACTGGACGACGCCATTATTAATCTTTAGAACCTTGGCAACAACCACGGCCTCTTTGAATCTCTGTACATTACATTATTATTTGATGGATTTGGGAACGCACCCACTAAAATCATCGGTCACTAAAATCTAAAATCAACAAACTACTAATGAAATCTACCAAAAAATGAACGAACTTTGAAGGATTATCTAGTCGGTAAAATGTCTACATATAGCTAATTTTAAGAACGTATCTCTTCTGTGCGTAGCCTGTGGCGGGCAACATTGGAAAACGGCAGGCATACGTGCAAAACCGTGAGAGAGTTAACAACCCCACCAACAGCTAGGTTATTCGGGGGTACGAATCCCTAATTTTGCACATTTTTCCCTAAAAATGGTGTTTTCCAATAGATAAACATCAAATCTATCGAAAAAAGGCAACTGACGCAAAAAATTGTTATCCTAAAATTAAATAAACACTCCTAAACACTGAGAAATTACACAGACATTGATGAGACATTGTCAACTATTGAGGTGAAGGCACCAACCTTGACCACTAATCCCAACCATTTGGTACCGAGTAACATAAAATTACTGGTCTAATTTTTTTTTTTTATATTGGGTTCAACAACGCACTGTTATGAAGCGCTAATCTAATGGTGTCGGATGGATGATTAATGAGATGATGGGATGATGAGATGAGGTTCTTGCATAATGGGAAGGTTAGTGGGAAAGAAGCAGTCATGGCCGACTTATTGTAGGAACCATCACGGGATTAGACTAGACTACAGGGGAAAAGGGTCCGAAATTCCTCTCGCCTCCCGAATCACACGAAGCGAGCGCGTTAACCACTGCGCTGCATGTACCGGACCCATGTATATGATCGAATTCCGCCAACGTACCGTCGCTGGAATTGGTGGACGCGACGAAATGCTCCGATCGTATCGCCTTCCTCGACTTGGGTCTGCGGTAGTACTTGAACTCGCGCGGCAGCGTGTACGACCGGGGCAGCGAGACCTGGGAGTCCATGTCCGACGGGATGCGGTACGACTTATACATGATGCCGCCCTGCGGCTGGCCGTCGGGGTGAGAGTCCACGGCCAGGTCGCTGCCGCGGGGCACGAGGTCATCCTTCAACACGTGGCCCGAGTCCGTGTACGAGCCGTGGTCGCTGCTGCAGTCCCTGGAATCAAACGCTTTCGTTGAAATTCTAACCATGGAGTTGTATATTATAAGGAGGTCTATCTCAGCGACGAGCCGTGCACCAGATCCCATGCTTCCGGTTACTCCGAAACGGGGGGCATGTTCTTATTTCAACTGCCCGTTGGAGCTACTCACAAGTTGGTAATTCAGCAAGGCCTTCTTTATTATTACACATTATGTAATAATATAGAAGGCAATGCCTTCTTTATCATTACATTATTAATTATTTAATAATATAGAAGGCTTGAATTAAGACACTAAATATAAAACAAGTGTCAGTAGGCCTACAAACGACAACAATCAGCTTGAGCAGTGAACATGGCCGCCGTTACCCACTATTTATTGTGATCAAGTGGGTCGTGTTTTTAACACTGAGTTATAGCTCCAGTACTTACAACAACTTCATGTGTTAACGCTTACGCTCGGTGACGAGAAAGTACCTTTTCAAATTCAATTTTGGTGCATGCACGGTGCTTATAAAATAGAGAAATTATTCATTACCATTTTTTTCAAGTTCATGAAACAGTGTGATTGAATGAAAAATTATATCAACGCCAAGATAATTTTATGCTCTTTAATGGATGACGATATATTTTTCTGAAATCAACGAGTTTTAAGATGATATGTCAATGAATACCAATAAAGTGATGAAATTAATTGACTTGGGCATATCATCTAAAAACTGTTTGAATTCACAAAAATAGAATGTCATATTCATTAAAGATTATTTAAATTATCATCAGTGTCCTAATTTGTGTATGTTACCAGTATCATTCATTATTTCAATTTTATATCACCTCAATATTCAGTTATTTTATTATGTTTTATTACATTTTTCATGTGATCCGGGAGGCAAGGGGAATTCCGAACTCTGTTTGATCCCCGCCGCCGACCATCTTTACAGAGGTTTTTCATGGTTTACCTCTGTAGTCTAGGCTAATGCCGGGATGGTTCCTACAATAAGTCGGCCATGACCGCTTCCTTCCCACTATCCTTCTCATTACCCAAGAACCTTCATATCATCATCCCATTAATCATCCATCCGACGTCATTAGATCTCAGTTATCATAACAGTGCGTCGTTAAACCCAATATATATATAAAAAATCTATTTATTTTATATTGACTGTTATCCTCTGCACTTTGGAGTCATGGAGCAAAGGTTTATATCTGGGGACACTGCATTTTGAACGAATGTTTCTCAACTGTCTACGACCAGACGAGTGAGTCGACGTACCTGTCGTCTGACAGCCGGTAGACGGGCGCTCGCTCGTGCTCCCAGCCGTAATACAGGCTCGTGTTCTCCAGGTAATGTGGAGCTAGCAGGATCTCCGGAGTGTTGGCTCGGTGCTTGGCCCTATTAGAGACGGAAAGCAAGGAACACAGTCAGTATGTATAAAGGTAACTTTACTCTTCTGCTTTGTGCTACGTGCCACATGTTTGTAGCAACTTGCAATAAGCTCACGAATCCGTTGACTATTGAGCGCTGTGACAACGACATAGGTAGACTTATAATTGTGGTTATGCTTACCTCGAACAATTCTCCAAACGTGAAGCAAATATCTCCCTACGAAATTTTATGAGCTTCTTCATTTTACCGAATTACCGAATCCGAAACTTTTCAACATGCATTGTGAAGCGTAATAATGGGACTAACAACACTGCTGATCAAGTTACGCTTGACCAGATACAGAAAGTCTTGCCTCATGTGAGACTCGAACCTACGCCCAATGGTGACTTCAGTTTCTAAAGAGGTGCCTCAAAAAACCTCAGCTAACTGACCAATGGAGGGAGGCAGGTCTTGAAATTTTATAAATAAGCTAATATTGGGACAAACGACACTGCTGATACACTTGATCCAGGAAGTGAAAATCTTATCTCAGCATTCTCATATTACCTCTACATAAAATATTTTATGCAGCACAAGTCTAACCATTACAGGAATTGTTCTTCAAACTTGAAAATATATTCAAAATACTTGAAAAAACAAGTTTCGAAATCTTAGAATCTTCTATGGACCGAATCCGAATCTGAAAGTGGATTCGATTTGAGAAACATGGATTTGCACATCTCTAGAAATATATGAATGAATGTTTAGATACTATAGTTTGTCGACATCTACGTGACAGCTGGTTTGTACCGACCTTGGGGGCGGCAGCAGGTGGTAGGCGGTGTAGGGCGGTGGCCGAGACGACGGCGGGGTGTGGCGCTTGGACCGGGGTATCGGCTGGCGCGGCAGGGAGCCGTCGGCCACGCCCGGCGCCGCGCCAGCGTTGCCCGGACGCAGGATCTTGCCCTGCTTGATCTCCTCCTCGATCACGCGCAGCTCGGCCAGCTGCTTCTGCTTCTTCTCCGCCAGCTTCTGCTGGATGTTGATGCGCGATCCAACGCTGCTAGCGTCGTTCTCGCTCGAACCACCCTGCAACCGAATGACGCACGGATTAATAATTCACTGAGTGACTCGACTGGACTTGGATGACATTTTCCCTTTTTTCTACGTGTTAAATTATATAGATTGGACTATGTGTGTATAGGAAAATAGCCCGAGGCTTAATATAAAATTGGGGGAAGGGAAAGAGAGAACAGCAGCTTCCAAGGGTCATAAGTAGATAGGACTACTTATGGTGGAGTGCCGTTGATAGAACACAAAGATGAAAAACACTCTACTGTGACCAAGGCAACAGCCGAAACGTCAAAATCTCGTGTGTTTTTCATCTCTGTGTTCTGTCAACGGCTGCACCACCACCATAAGTAGTCCTATCTACTTGTGAATCTCGGTAAGCTGCTGTTCTCTCTTTCCTTTTCACCGAATTCATAGATTGGACTATGTGTGTGTGTGATTGACATGACATTTTATGTAACACCTATCAACTCACATCTATATAGTTTTTAGTATAGTGTAGTAGACTAGTTGAGGTAGTTCCATTTCAATGCCGCGATGGCAGTGTTTGATTATCAACAGTCTTACTTGTTAAGCAATAAATTGGGTAAAGCTCAACAGCAGAGCACCATGACAGACTTTTCCAAGCACAGTGAAACATCTATCCATTGTTTTTCAAGGGACCATGAAAATAAAACCATCCATGCAGGAAAACAATCCCTCCAGAAAAATTTCACATCAATTATATAGGAGTGGGGTGAGAAAAAATGAATTATACAAGCAGGAAAACGATGGATCCAGGAACGATGCATAGAGGTTTCACTGTAGTAAGATAATGAACTTTTAGCTGATGGTGGTATATGTTACATAACAGTTATTATAATTATATTGACATATGCCATGCATTTTTGTTCATAACACCACACAAGTTGTTGAAACATGAAATATATTCTACCAATCATTTACACGATTATTTTCCTCGGTCCCCTAAAGGCATACAAAAGACGTTCTACTTAGGCCCGGTTTTACGAATCTTAGTTAAGTACTAATCCACTAACTATTTGTTGAAGGTACAAAAATATCAGATGTAACCAAGGGTGATAACAACTTAATCCGCTAACTATTGCTTAATCCACTAACAATCGATTCGTAATACCGGCCCTTATCTGTATCATTACAACTGTCAATGTTCTTACCTGATGGTTATGCTGGTTGGGCAGCGGTCGCCGCCAGAACGGCACCGTGTTCTGCACCTGTTGCGCGTCAAATGCAGCCCTCGCTCCGACGCCCTGCCTGGCGACGCCCACAGACGGCATCGCCATGACGACCGGGGGAGGCACGAACGTGGTCGGCTTCTTCTTCTTGCGCTTGGTCGCGTTGGTCACGTTGGCGACGGGGTTTGAGAAGCGGCAGTTGAACACGCCCGGTATGCCGTGGTGGTAGCGCGACGGGGCACAGCCGTTCAGACGCGGGTGGAGACCGTTCGGTACAAGCTTGCCTTTGTACGGCGGCTCCTGGGAACGGGAATTGATGTTATTTCACAGGGATATAGGATCGATGTAACTTTATTAACTTCAACGTTTTTGGATGATGATGATTCATTTATTCAGTAGAATAATGATGGTTATTGTTTGCTTAACGACCCCACCAACTGCTAGGTTATACGGGGGCACGAATCAGCAGGTGATTATGAAACTATAAAGTGATGATGAGTGAAAGTAGTTTACACAAACCCATGCCTTATGTGGGACTCGAACCCACGCCCAGAGGGGACTTCAGTGTCTGAAGCGGTGCCTCAGCTGACTGAGCTAACGAGGGCAGCTTTCAGTAAAATAATTCAGATACATTGTTAGGCCTATGAAATGAGTCATGATACGATAAAAAGGTTGAACAAAGGATGAAAATGTCACTTCAGCCCCAGAATACACGAACTTGTTAGTAATTTATGTCTGCAGACTAACTTACAAAACTAACATTTATGTGTTTATTCTTTAAAATTCAATATTCAGTCTGCTACAATGAAAAAATATTCTCACGAGAAGAAGATTTAAAGTATAATTGTTTAAAAGAAACTACAGAAAAAAAAGTCAATAAAGTAAGGCATAAGACGTATAAAACCAACGCGTTAAGCCCCATAGATTATAATTTACATAGTCCCTACGTATTATAGGCATCCAGTGAAATATGTACGTACCATACAAGTTTTATACGTTAAAATATTTTACCTATCCAACCATACCTTTTACAGGCGACACCTCTTCCAGCTACCCTCAGATATCACAGGAATCTACAACTTGAGAGTAGGCCATATAACTTACATTAAAAGTATCGGCACTTCAGTTTTGATGCCTTGTCACATTCGCCAATTACAGAGTAAAGTCTACGTGATCTGAGCATATCTTACCTGTAAGCTACTCTTGATATGTGGCGAGATCTCGTCTTTGTTACTTGGCTCGGTTGCTTTGGCTAACCGCTGCGTCGAATCACTCTTGTCGTATGACGTTGGTCGGCCTCCGGCCTCGTAACGTAACCTGATCAAATTCAATCAATCTTAATTAAAATCCCAACTCATTGAAATATTGGAGAACACACATTGAATTATATTTAAATATAGTGCTACTCCTCAAGAGTACATGGGAGCCAATTTAGCGGAATATCAGTTTTTTGGCGATGACTGTTGAACAGAGGCCTATGAGATATTGGAATTCAGAAAACAAAGAAACACATATATTTTTAATATATTCAAGATGAAGTAAGTAAAAACTATTCAACTTAAATCACCTGATTGTCAGGTGAAAACGGTTGAAAATACACATTTATTAACCATATTATCACTTACACCATCTTGAAGACTGTAGGTCTACAGTATTGAAACTACCGGTATCTGTCCTTCCCTCTTTTCAGAATTTCTATATCTCTTACCGTTCAAAAGTTATTACCAAAAAACTGATATTCCACTAAATCGACTCCCATCGACTCTTACCTGATTTGATCAATTGCTTATAATTATAATACCAACTTTGAAATCTAGATTGGGTCTACCAACATGACATAACAAAAATGAAAGAATTTTTCATCCTCATGAGGCTGCATCTGGCTCAAGTTTTCACGCCACAAACTCTCATGCCGTAATTCTTACTCGTCAATATGATTTTATCCGTTTGTTGATGGTTGAAAAAGAGATTTTCCCTTAAAACAGAATGTAAAGACTTGTTCAAATAAAAAAATGCCTGTTGGCTTAAACCTAAACAAAAAACCTGTTTGAGATTAGGCCTACCACAAAGAAAAACACGAAATAGGCCGATCCCAAATGTCAGCTAGGGAATCAACTGTGTGAACGTTAAAATGAGTTTGATGAGCTGGTTGATGGGCTGCCCCTCGCACATCGTACCCTCCTCTATGCTCCCCTACTCTAGATTTGACTATGCCCCGAGCACTTGCCATTAATTTGACCATTAAATTTAATCTCCACTTTGATTGATGTGTCAATGTTCAACATTCATCGTGCTAGCCTAATAATGGAACATAGGCCTACTAATAGTTAAAAGACTTCAAATTATGTGATCACCATAGCTTGTACAAAACAGTAAGATACAGTAAGTAGATGGTAACAAACAGTAGGATAAAAGTGTGTTTACCTTCGGACATGGAAATATCGGTAATATAACAGCATGAATGCGATGCCCACGACATAGGAGACGAACACAACAGATGGTATCATATTACGATACCACGGTGGTTCGTTCCAAATGCCGACCATCCAAACGGTAATGAGGAGGGCATTTTCCAGGAACATCACAATGTAGAAAGTGGCCATTTTCTGACGTGGATTTACCTCCTGTAATGATGAAATCAAGATATTATAAATCATAACAGTAGGCTACATGATAGGCCTACTTTCAACATTTCTTAAAACTATGAAGAATTAATATTAAATTACTGAATAGATATCCTGGTGCCCAAGTTCATTTTGATTCTATTTAAAATAATTAAAATAGGGTGGTAAGATCGCCCTTGTGGTGACCCGTCCATATGATCCTACTTTTGTCCATAGCCTCAATATGGAAACAATGATTTTGTATCAAGTTTCAATATAAATTTAAAAAAATATTATGTTGGCTTGATGACCCCACCAACAGCTTCTGAGGGTAGGCCTAAGTACATGAATGAGCGACATTATGATGGTAATTGAAAGGATGTTTACAGAAGTCCTTGTACGGGACTCGAACCCATGCCCGAAGGTGACTTCAGTTCCTAGTGCCTTAGTTGACTGACCTATGAAGGGGAGCTAAAGAATAGTACCAACCTGTAAATTGATGTATGCAAATATGTAAACTACAGCAATGAGACCAGAGAATGCAGCCTTTCTTTGTTTTGAGATTCGTTCTCCGTGGAATACATTTTTTGGTGATATTAACCAAAGGAACATCGACACCCAGTGGAGACCAATCACAAGGAACACCCAGTGACCGTACAACGTAGCATAAACTGTGAGAGCGATTACTCGAGAAGAGACTGTTCCTAGGCGCCAGAAAAATTGTGTGACGACGCCTAACCATGTCAACACTAAACGATGGACGTTTTGAAGTCTCACATTTTTGCTGAAGGATGCCAAGGCCCAACAAACTGAGAATAGTGATAAAACTGTTGAAACAATGTTTAGATCATTGAATTCTTTTGGCGAGGAATCTTGGAAAAGTAGATAAAGTTGTAGTAGTAACATAGGAGCTGCTTCACAGAAGGCGTGTAGTAAACGCAACATACACAAGTCTCGAACTTCATGTTTCACAAATCTTAGGTCGACTGGGATAAAAAGTTTGAAGTAACGCCACAAGACACCGCATTGACAAACGTGCAGTCCTGCGACTAGCCAACAAACAACTTGGTTCTGTTTGCTGAGTAAGATTTCTTCGTTGTCAGTTTTCCATTTTTCTTTGGCTTTCTTTCGTGTGACGCAGGATCTTAAATACCATTTAAACGATAATACTTGACTTATCACTAGCGAAGAAGCGACAAATGTCAAGGTAACTGCAAACCAAACATGAAGGCCGCGCTCAAAAAGAGCATATCCCATAACAACATCAAAAACAACATCACAAAAGTAAGATGCTAGTGATATGATATTGAAAAGAACATCACACAATGGAAGGAATTCGTAATGAGCCATGTTGTCCCTTCCCCACCACTACAGAATTGACATCAATGCCAATGTCATTATGACAAATGCTCGTGCATAGTTATGAAAGGTATGCACTACGCTCAGGAATGTGAGGAATTTACTTATGAAAATGAAGTTCCTCCGGCAAACTTTTACGTTGTGCTCACTAACAAGTGTTCAAGTATCACGTATTTACACTTTTGACAATTCTAGGCAGTTTATTTGAGGTCAAAATTAAATAAAAACTTGACGATAAATATTCGTCACACCGATCAACAAGTAGACGCCATTTGTCAATTCTGATGCGACACCTATGTGAAAGAATGCGTTTACAGCCTCCTACACTCTTGTACAGTCGATAAAGCTGACAAGGACACCTGTTGATTCGAGGCAGCAGAGGTCAGTGGCTAGTCACCTACTTTACCGATTACACGATACCTCCAAACACCAGCCAATCACTACGCACCATTTTTCTTTCTTTGCGCCAATCAAATGCCACCAAAACACTGTGGGCAGAGGCCATCTTGGAGTTGGAAATTTTGACAGTGACGTTTGTTCTAGATACTTGTTCTAATGTGATGAAATATAATTTTGTTTTACGGCCTATATTCGCTTTATTATTTTTCAAGAGGTAAATTACAATCTTTTGGTGTGTTCGTACATTCAATTTCTTCAGTTTCAGTACTATTCTAAGTCATAAATAAGATTAATATAGAGTTTTGTTGATTTGTAGGTTAGATCTGATAGCTTTGATTTTGTTGACCAAGTTTAAAGGTTAAAGTTGAATCAATGACCAAGCAAGGTTTTCTGCGACCAGATCGTAGGCACAGAGTAGTTCCTATAAGCCTACTCAAGTTTGCGACCTGAGTCTTCCCCCGTGTCACCGAGTTTCTGTAGTAGCCTTGACTACAGTCGGGTCATGATGTAGTGATACCGACATTGGCCTCCTTCGTCTTTTATCATCCTAATGCTATAATTATCGATGTGCACCTTTGTCGATGCCCTCGCTTGGGCAGACTTACAAAATCAATGGTAGGGCCTAGGCATTGAGTTTGTAATGGTAACATTACAAACTCAATGGCCTAGGCCTCCTATGCCAGAACTGGTGTTGAATATTTCTGTCATCGCATCAGCGCCTATATTCTGGTGGCGTTTCCTAAGATAGGCCTACACGAGACTTGATTGTTGTTGGGCCAATGAAAAAATATTGGTACCACATATACATCAAGTTCTCACTAAGCCTAGTTATTTCATACATCTCCAACTAGGCCTAGTTCACTAGCAGTCATAATGAGTCATTCAGTCATTCAGCCATAACTAAAAAAATGTGAGAAAGTAAAAGATGAAAAATATAACCCCAAAACAGATCGGTACAGTAATTGAATTTGTAGTTACAAATTCACTGGTACAGTTAACGATATATTTACCACCTAAAAAATCAATTGTGCTTTCAGCATTGAAGTCGCATCACTCTATACAATGAGTATTGCTACGGTGGTATCATTGTACCACTTGTAGGAAAGAGTAACTGAGTAACTTGACCTACAAGTGGGAACACAGTAATAAAATATTGCCATTAAAAGCACCTCGGTACATTATCTGTTGTCTGTTCCTTCGTATAGTACAGTTGCTACACAGGCCGTTCTACGTTGAAAGCACACAAATCTACAGTCTTTAAATGACATAGGCCTATAGTATGTTATCGTTCAATAGAATGCAGCTTATTTATAGATCATTTACTTCCAGATAAAAGGTGAAGCCACCGTGTTAATCATCACATGGTAGCCAGTCGACAATGGGCAAAACCACCCGCGTAGTTGTATGTGGTTTACGTGGCGTTGGTAAAACTGCTATTCTAGAGCAGCTTATCAACGGAAATGTTACGAAAACAACTGTAAGCCATGCTCTCAATAATTATTGCTAATTATACCTGTCTTATCTGATGACAGCTGTTGTACATTTGAACGAGCTTTCCCGTTTGATATCAGTATTTTCTATCGATTCTATACTTCAACAAAGACAATGATCAACAATGATTGGCATAGATTTAAAAATTTGTAATAATTAAAATAATGCACTGTTGCCTAAAGTGGGACTCAAATCAACCCCCCCCCCAACTTCACTTCATTTTCTACATTTATGCCTTATAATGCTTGTGTATCGAGATATCGATGTTTTTAATAATGAAATAAGTAGGCCTAATATATTGTCATTTTTGTAGGAACTGCATCCTACAATAGAAGACATTTACGTAGCTAATATTGAGACTGATCGAGGAACGAGGGAGAAGGTTCGTTTCTACGATACAGCTGGCCTCGACCAGTCGACAAGCTCTACTGGCCAATCACAGTTGAGTAGACAATACCTGAGTCTAGCTGACGGGTACGTCCTAGTCTACGATACGGAGCGACCCGATTCGCTTGATGTTTTAGCAGCTCTGAAAAAAGATATCGATAGAAATCGTGACAAGAAAGAGGTGAGTTTGAACTGAAAATGACAAGTCTAGTCCTAGAATCTTTACTATTCATGAAGTCTGTCCATTATAATCTTGTAGAGGTTTTTGATCATCACATTTATCATTCACTGACGCTAATAGATCTTAGTTATCATTAGAGTACATCGTTGAAACTGAATCTAATTTTCTTCATTGTTAAGCAAATTGGTTTTGAAGTTTGAACTTTTTATCTCATTTGTAAATTGGTACAGCTATGTTATGTTGAAATAGACCCATCAGACACATCGACTTTGTACTACGATTCTATTGTCTCTTTGAGAAAGTCAAAGTTCTCGTTTTAAAACACTTGTGAGACAGCATTACGGGAAACCTGTGATCAGCTAATTAAAATAACATTGGTTGATATGCAAGCTGATTGATCAGCAACTCATATCTTTATAATCAACAGTTAGTAAAATTGCTCTCAACAGTCTGTGAAATGTTTCTTTTATATCAGGATTATATTCCCTGATACACTTGTATCCACGAAAGAAGGTCGTCTACCCACAGGAAAAACACAAATATAGCTGTGATATTTTTAGGGTTGATTTTCCAAGAAAAGGTTTACTATAAGGAATGAAACTATGTACTTCAAAAGCAATAAAACCTCAAAGTTGCACTAAGCCTATGTTATGACTGCAGTTTCTACATTTATTTTGTTGGTTGACAACTTTCTTCTTTTGTGGATACAGTATAGATAGAATTACTTAAAAAATATATTGAGAGCTTGAAAAAGAAGTAAAAGTACCTAAAAGCTCGTAGACTTACATGTCTCTGATATTACAGCTAGCCGTGATCGTTTTGGGAAACCGCTGCAAGCCGAACAAAGATCCCGCTTCACTCGAGAACACTGCGAGTAAAGCTGCGATGTGGTCGGCTCGAGAAAAGTCGCGGCATTACGAAGTGAACGCCATGGACAGGTCTTCTCTTCTCGAGCCGTTCGTTCATCTAGCGTCGAAACTGAATCCACCGCCGAACAAGAGTTCGTTTCCGCAGCTGAGCATCGTGCGGAAGACTATCGGCCGACCCGATAATAATTAGCAGATCTCAGTACAAACACCGTGTTCATTGTTTTTATTCTGGTTTTGTTTTCTTTCTGTTCTTTTTTACATTGAAATTTGGGAGGTGAAGAAACGAAGAGATCTTTTCTTTAAATATTCTGAACTGATTTTTAATTCAAAAATGCAACTTTGATATAATTATCAAGTATTGTTATACGTGCTGTGATAATAATCAAATCCCAGTCCTATTCTTGTGAGTGATTTAGGAATTAACGGCACATCAACAGTCGTTACTTTAATTATGCTCTGCTATATTCAACATGCCTTAAGCGTACAGGAAACCCTCGTTAATCCAAACTTGGTTAATCCGAAATGTGACAAATTTTGGACTTAAACCGGGTCCTTGGCTGATGATATATGTACTTCAATGTTAATTCAAATTTTGGCTCTACTGTAATTCAAACTAATATTTCAACCCTTCAGTGGCTTTAATACGGTTCTCAGATTGGATAGTTTGAAATAGTTCGAGTACATTCCGAGAAATAACAATTATATCCCCAATTTCTATGCACTTTGTTTGACGAGTCAGAATAGGCTGAAACAAATTGAGCTGTTCGCTGCTTTGTGTGTCGTCCGACTGAGTGTTGTCTGACCTTGACGAGCACGAGACCTGTTGAGCTCGAAATAATCGTTTGTTAGTCAGACTCGGGGTTCACACTTGGCTTTCTATCGAGCGCAATACGAAATTGACTAAATTCTAGCTGAGAAGCGTGGTGATTTCGTCGAAACGGTGTTTTTTGGTTAATTTTTGAGTACTGCATGGGCGACATAGGTACGTTTGAAAGAGAGAGGGAAAGAGAAATACAGCTCAAAATGTCTCGTATAATGTCAGTGCAATGGTATTATCTCTTCTATATTATGTACTCATTTCTTGCAGCTCAATATTACGTGCAATTTGTATTATTTATCAATTATTATATTCACGAAATAGCGGTAAGGGACTTATTAACCGGTAATCGAGTGTCCATGATTGTACATTCTAGATTTTATATTGTTATAGCGATCGATATTTGACAACCTGCATATTTTTCACTTGAAAATATAGAAGTATATAGGTACTTGTATAAACATTGTGTAAAAATTCCATTTCATTTGAAGCCTTTTACCTTGGAAGATAGAATGTTCAGTGTCTCGTCCCTCTAAGGTGCTATTGTTTAGTTCTTATTAAGAACTAAGAAATGCATTCTATATTAATTTTACTTATATTGATCGGCAATTATTTATATTCCCAATGTATCTATCAATGTATTTATTTGGAGAGAATGTTTATAGAATTTGATTGTGGATATTTCAGGGTTTAATGGCATGTCTACTTGTGGATATATTGTTCTTAAATAAAATTGACTATTCATATGTGTTGAGTTATATTTAATTTACATAATTATATCCCTACCATAATGTATTCAATTCCTCTTTCACAAACAATTGACCTTATGTTCAGGCTCACACGATACGGTGTCCAACGTTTACTGTTGGGAGTTGGGTACTGTATTGTGATTGGTTGATGGAACGGTCAGGGATTGTACACTCCGAGCAGGTTGTAACATATCGGACAGGAATGGAACGTGTTCTTGCAACAGCCCATACAGTATGGTAACACACAGCACGGCCAACATCTGGAATATTACATCGAAGATGAATTGGTTATGATATACAGACCGTAGTCAGACACGAGCGAAATACTTTGAAAAATGTATTTCCAAGTACACAAAAAATCCAAATAAGAATTAAATTAAAAATAATGAATTCAATTCAAGTAGGCCCTATCGGTTCCAACTGAAATCTATCCTTCATCCCGAGACCAAAAGCCTATATATAATATTAAAAAGCTTAAAAAAAAACATCTTGGCTATCTCTTTTCTAATATATAAAAGCATAAATAGAAAAGTTACCCTATTATGCAGAATGCACAGGCTTTTATGGTTTATATTAATATAATATTTTTCATATAATAGAGAATGATATATTGTGGGGTTTTGGTGATAAGGTGGGAGGTTAGGTTGAGGTTAGGTTGTTGCTGTGACAATGTAGCACTATTTAATTGATATTTATTTACACTGATTGATAAAATACATGAACCTTGAATGGGACATTTGATTGTCCCAATGAAATATGATCCTTATATGATGACTGGCAACTGAACTGTAAGTTGCCTTTGCCTTCCTGGTCTTTATATACTTGCACTAGATAATGGGGAGTCCCTTGCAGGATTCCCTTGTGTAACTCGTGCAAGAGATTTCCCTTGTGTATTTCTCTTCAAGGCTACTGCAGGATGAAACCCAGAATTGAGCCCCTACAATATACAGAATATAGAATAGACTTAGGATATAATAGCCATAGTATTGAAAAAGCTAAAAAAATAGCTTTCGCTACCGGAATTGCTCATCTAAAGTAAATACATAAATATAAGAGTTACCCGATAACGCAGAATGCGCAGGCCGTCAGGTGTGTGGCGCAGCTGAAGTGTTCTTCTATCCGCGTTATGACTAGGTTACCGCAATGTGGACAAACCATGGCGACCGGACTCGGCCCAATGAGGAGCCCGACGGCGTACCACGGCCTACTCAAGCCGTAGATCGCCGTGGCCGCTCCGCCCTGCGCTCTGCCCGGCATTCTCTACTACGACTTGAATACGATCAAGAAGCCAACTTGACTTTTACTTGTCTGTGTGAAGAGAATTTATTGTCAATGATAATTAGAAAATACAGAGAAATGCATTGTAATTATTTCAATTTGCGATACTTTTTTTGAGTGTCAAAGTTCATTGTTTTTAATTTAAAATAATAATAAAATGGGGTGGTAAGATCGCCCTTGTGGTGCACCGTCCAAACGATCCTACTTTCATCCTTATCCTCAATAGGGGAACAATGATTTTGTATCAAGTTTTGATGTTATTAAAAAAAAAAAAATTAAGGTACCTATTCAGATTTTTTTTACCACAGTTGAAACCTTTTTGGGATTTGTGGATACTCAAATAATTTTTTTTTTTGTAATAAAGCACATTTATTGGATGTAATGAAATATATAAAGAAAAAATACAGTATCTTTGCCGGTATCTTTGACAATAGACAACTTGCATCAAATATTGAATGGTATTATTTGAAATGGTAATCAGGACAAACTACAAATTAATGGATGTTTCTTTTTTAAATTTTCAATGAAAACTAATGTCTGAAGAAATTATTGAAGATGATTCCTCTGAGAACCTACCCAAGAAAGGACCATATTTCAACATGAAATGGCTCTCGGTTTTGCATCATACACATACTACGTCATTAGGCAGGCGAGTTTCTCTGCTATAGTTATCAATATAAAAAGAGCCTCTCAAATGTATGTGCAACAGGGTTTGAATGATTTACATATTTTCAGTACCATTTATCAACCACTGGTCATTTTTCAATACTTTTAGCTACCATCTTATTGAATCAGATAAAGATGTCAGTTGTTTTATACACATCAAAACTAAATCTAAAATGAATGAATATTGGCTATTTTAATTCTATCTCTTTGTGAAACAGTATTTAATAAAGTATTTAATAAAGATGAAACTCACCAAATAATGCGGTGTAAGCATATGTTTATAGGCTCACTGTTTTTTTTTTACTTGAAATTTGATCAACACAATAGGCCTACGAACAGGGGCTAACTAGTTTTAAAATTAAAAAAAAAAAATGATTGTGACCGTAAAATTGAGAAAATGAAATGGTTTAATAAAATTACTATAGTTATTCCAATAAACAGCACTTTGAAAAGTATTGTTGGATTGAAATATTTCTTGTGAATAATATTTATTTTAATTTGTGTAAAATATCGAGTAATGTGTACCTACTGCCGCAGAATTAATACCAGAGCATAATATTTCGAGTATCAAAATACCGGTTGTTAACTTATTTATTTAACGATCAACATTTCGACTTCTCATCAGAAAACTTTCTGAAGAGAAGTTAAATTATTGAGACTGCATTATGAAAAAAAAATGTTAATAATTAGCTAATGCAACCAAGGAGAATAACAAGTTAATCCGATGATTATACTTGGTCGGCAAAATATTATTCGTAAAACCAGACATTGGTGTCTTATAAATAAATAATAGCTATGATGGCTAAATATTTTAATGTATTGAATTGAATTCAGTAGTGGGGTTTTCTGATGCATCAACGACGTAGATGATTTTATTGTGCCATTATTAAAATACGTAGTTGAAAGAAACTAGCCTACGTATTAATTTTTAAAAGTAGTGGAATGTTCTTGGACAAAGGTATAATCGTTGAAGATAAAATACTTCCAAGACAGTCCATTCTTACGGCAGAACGAGCCTATTTTACTTTATTTCCTAACAAAGAACATAATAAATACATATGATCACGTTCTTACCTTATCGTAAGTACTAAGTAATAAATGAGCAGTAGTGATAGTAATAGTAATAAAAGTCAATAACTAGTAGTAAAAGTAATAGAAATGAAAATCGAAGTGTTTATTCCTAGCGTTATTCTATCAGAGTATACAATAACTTGGAAGTATTATTTATATGGTAACTATTGGTTATTATGTACATGGCTTTTGTATCGAATAAGGCTGGCTTTCCCCACAATTTTTTCTTGTTGCCGTTACGATTTTGTCTCCTTTCAATTCACAACGCGACGAAAAAAATGCCAACTTTCGTCACGAAATCGTGTCGTCCACGTTGGTTCAACTCCAATAAAAAACGTGCGTTTTCCAGGGCCCTTATTCTATAACAGTAAACGAAATGGATGCGTGACAAAAGTGTCAGAGCCCATATGATACACCGTGTTGAAGTATACAAAATAGTTGGGACAAATCGAGGATGGCCTGATTTCGTTTCGTTTTAGAGTTACAGAATAGGGCTCCTGACGTCACTTTTTTGAAACATGAAAAGTTAGGTTGCAATGGCATCCGACTTCTGGTCACTGCCTTCCGGATAAAAGACACTGGATTTGACAGCCAAAGACTTCAATTCGTACCGGTAAAACACGAACCAGAAATTGTACATGATATTGTGATCGACACGAAACAAAAACAAAATAGTAGTGGCAGCTTAACATTCCAAACATTGTTTTCTCAGTTTTTGTGAAGCAGTGATTGTGAAGCAGAAATAAGAATAATAAATAATCTGCATGAATAGTGCATCTTTAATGCATTTCAAATACTATACATCATTGCTATTGATAATGTCAAGATTTGTGCTATTATAGTTGGATTTTTATTCAGTTCATCCCCTGTAAACTTGATCGTGCTATGGCTGCGTATAATGTTTTGAAGGAATTGTTCACAATCTTCATGGGCTGTGATGGCAATCCTGGAACTAAGCTGCATTGAGGTCACCCTTACAGCGGACAGATTAGGTTTGTACATTTGTCTTACTCTTTTACTTGATTGTGTCAGAACCGATCACCTAGTTTTGTTGGCCGTTCGTCCGTCATCGAGTAAAGTAATCTAGAGTAAAAGGAGGCTTTTTCACTCTTGCTCGAGAGATTGGGTAAAAAGTTTACGCACGGTAACTTAGGAATGGCTCAATATGTGAAGGTGGTAATTCTCAAATATTATATTTGAGGGTCAGGTGTCCTGTGAAATTATGAATGGCATGTATATATTCCTGTGTGAGGTCAGTATATGATATTTGCAAAGTTTTGTGCCGTCAGACAGGAGGTATTCTATACACTATATCATTATTAAAATATTTCGTATTACAAATAACGGAATGGGCATTCGTTTCTCACCAGCACATTCACTCATACTTTTTACTCAATAACGTGTTTCATTCTTCTCTAAACTGGCTCCGCCCAGGAATTGCGTAATTCAGAGTAGAATCGAGTAAGACAAACAAACAAAACTTCCATGTACCCTTCTATTTTTGAATATAAAGCATGTAAGTAAACTCGTATCAATCTCTTCCATTTTCAGTGTTTTCTCCTCAGTCTCGGTTTCAACTTCACACACTACACTTGGAATTTCTTCATCGACTAAACAGTATCACCATTTCAAAGCGTGCTTTAATTTCTTCAGAGTTATCTCTGTCTGGAAGATTTTGTCCCAGAAGTCGCTGCTGATACCGAAACCTTGAAATAAACAAGAGGCAAATTGTACCAACTTTTTCACATTACATCCTTGGATTACCATCAGAAACACACATTACCACCATACATAGCATGAATAATATTTTTGGAGCATTCAACTAAAATCATAATATGTTTAGGTTGGGGGTTAACCATCCCCATGGCTGTACTGGGGGTATTTGATCATAGGTAATGGCATTGACTTTATACTAACTATGTTGGTAATGATTCTGTGATATCAGTAATCGAATAAGGTTAGTATGTAGGTCATCATCAATACAAATTCACTAATCAATTGATAAGTTGATCTTTCCTACAGCTGATAAAGATATTATTTATAGACTATTGTTATAATTTGTTGTTTTGTTGTATAATATTCATTATTAAATAAAAATGTCATAGATTTTTTCGAAGATTATTCTTGTAAAGTGTCGGTATTATGAAGTCTAGATAAGAGAGATAAAGTTATGTGATAGTCAAGGTGAATAACAAAAATCACCATGATCACTGCTCTCTATGTAATTTAATTAAAATAAGTTATTTGATAAATAACTATTTAGCTAAATAGATGACTAATCTAAATAAAGTCAATTCAAATAATTGTGAATGTATTTGAAGGAAATGGTGAGATATCAAGATTTGGTTATTGTACGCGGGCTCTTCTTCAGAGAATTATGAATACTACTCAAAGTTTTGGTCTCGTTTGGTTGTTCTAATTAAATTTGGAGCTGATTGTTCCTTCAATGCACCAGCAAAATTACCGATGATAATTAGTATTATAGCTTTAATCATAACAATAGCCTCAATCGTCTGATACCTATGATCCAAGGTCACACTTACCAGTTTCTTGATGAGTGAAATGGTGTCTGTTGTGATAACGCTTCATGTGATATAAGTACGTTTCGGCTTGCGGTGAACCGTAATGGAGGTAATAGTGAATCAAGTCATAGCTGACGTAGCCGCTTAACGTGCCAGCGGCTAACAGCGACGGTATCCACGACGGTAACACCAGTGTGAAGAGCGAGTAGAGGAAGACGACGACTATCGCGGCGGGAAACGGCGGAAAGAGAAGGCGGGAATCATCAAAAGGTACCTGAACATAAGAGAAATTTGCTTTATGACGTATAGTTTTTATTATTCTAGGAATTATTCCATTCTATTATTCTTGGCTTTATGCTCAAAGACAGGTTTAGTACAGGTATTGGCACATTCTGCTAGTCATCCCATTGCCAAGCTGGATGATTGGCACAAAAATTCCACCCTTACTTTTACAATGTTGCCACATGTACGTTTGTACGCCAATGTACGTCACGTTGATACCCCAGTAATGGCAATAGCGCACATGCTAGAAGAGGACAGACATACACGAATAATAAGAATAAATTAGTCAAACCATGACGAGATCTCATCTCAGTTTTAACCATCTGCAGACCTTATCTTCAGCTGCATTTCCTAAAGTAACAGATACTAGAAAGTCACAGCATATACGTTGTACGGTGAGTGAGACATTCATGTGAAATATGATAGAAAATAGAAATGTACAAGCTTTGTTTTTGAAACGGCTTACTCGATACTCATACAACTGTCCATGTCCTTCATTGTTGCTTCACACACACGTAACACACTTCACACGTAAGGACCCCACTAAAAGCTACGTTATACGGGGGTACGAATGAGCAGGTGATAATGAAACTATGAAGTGATGATAGGTGAAAAGACGTTTTAAAAAAACATGCCTTATACTTCATGTGGTATGGACCACATAAAAAAGCTGGCCTAGCTTACCTTGAATTGAAACCACATTAAACAGCCAGCTTACCTTGTGATGTAGCAGAAGAACACATAAAACAACCAGCTTACCTTGTGATGTAGACCGTGTATTGTGAAGTGAAGTGTTATAAGTCGCGGCGAGTCTGCGGGCGGCTTCCGATGAAACAACCACCTGTGTAACGTGTATTCTAGTAACGTCCAGAGAGCGAAGCCAAAAATGTAGAGTGATAATACTGTTAATAATGAGATGCCATCTGTGGGAAGAAAACAAAAATACCTGCTATTACTACCAGCGACTAAATATGTGGTACATATTGTCTATATTTTGGCTACATTTGGCTATAATCTGACTACACATCAGATACGTATCGAGTTCATATTGGAAAATCAGTGTTTGGGAAGGCACAGATCGAGTACGAATTTCTGTACTAATATCCACAAAAAAAGGTATTTTACCAATAAATTGATTCTAAGTCATTTGAAAATAGAGTAATCAGGATGCAACTTGGGTATAGAATGCTTTAAAAGGATGAAATTGTGTTTTTATCTTGAACATTGTCCTGAATAATCAAAATAGCCTAAAAATACCATACCACGCACACTTATAAAAATATAACTGTGATATTTTCGTTTGTAATGTTGGTAGACGACCTTTTTCTCTCGTGGATACAAGTATAACCAAAGTTTCTTATTGAATTTCATAAAAAGATTTCTGTTTTAGGGTTGTGGTAGGTTAACTTTCTTGGGATTTTACTTCAACCCTACCATCATCTAACGTAATCTTAAAACAGATCGACTATATACCAAAGATCCAATTGTCAAAATTATCAAATATCAAAATCACTCATTGACGAAATAGTCTTCACAAACTTAAACAAATCTTCTCATATTCTTTATTACCATCTCTTCAGTGCTTCTTTAAATCAACTTCCAATCCAATAATAGTTCATTTTTTTATTCATCATCACCATTTTTATTATTTCTAATGAAATGTTTGATTTTATTACTATATCTTTTAACCAATTTCTATTTTTGGTATTTATAATTCTAAATTTATAGTAAGCTGGACCTTCATGGTTATTCATTGTCAAGATGAACAGCCATCATGAATGAACGATTTTCTTCTCTTACCAGGATTTTGATAGTAGTATCCATGGTATATCATAGCTATTGCTGTTGGTATCCATATGGCGGGAATCAGGTACCAGGGCGTTACCGTGAGCGCTTCGAGGAAGTCGGACTTGAAGAGCCGCAGCTGTCTGTCGACGGGTGACGTCACCCACTCGTAATACCTGTCACCGAGTAAACCGACTTGTTCGAGCATCGGCTTGCTCCAGTCCACCAGTTTCTACCGACATACCGACAGTATCTCGTTTAGTGACAATGTAATAATAGTAACAATGTATTAGTTGGATAAGTGTAGCGTAGATATCCGTTTTATTTCATTTTTTGATTAACATCGGAATTAATCTTAATATGAAATCACTGTTTCACAATCAAGTGGGTAGCCATGGATTTTCTTTTTATAAATTAGATTTTTCCATAATATACGTATTTTCCTTTTCTTATGAATGTATTTTTTTTAATATTCCAAAAATTTGAATTGTTTGAATATCTTATTCTCTCTTTAGTCTAGGCTAATGCCGTAGTGGTTACCACAATATAGGCCACGACCGCTTCCTTCACAATATCCTTCATTACTCAAGAAACCATCATCCCATCATCTCATTACTCATCCATCCGACGCCATTAGTTCTGCGCTATCATAACAGTGCGCCGTTAAACCCAATATGAAACAAAAATCAACCTTTAATCTCAATGTTTACCTCTAAATCTTCTGGCTCCGAGCTGGTAGTGTTCGCGCTGCCGACTTTATACTCCCTCATCAAGTACATGGCTGCCGTCGAGTGGTCGTACTGAGCCAACTTCTTGCCGATGTCCAGGTTCTTGAACGAACTAACCGTGTTCGTCCCGCCCGGGTGGAACTTCAGGAAGTGAGAGATCTCGTACTCATTACCCTCGTGCTTCACTACGAAGTCTTCCATTTTATCCTGTTTTAGCAGACTTCCTGGAAAAAAATGGAGAGAAGTTGTTTAGATGGGAGTGTGTTGAACATAGTTTTGGCTTATGCTCTGGTTTTATTAGGTTATTAAAATACTTGACAAATAATAGTACAAAGTGAAATGTTAGAAAACCAATCTAGATATTTGTTACTATTTACATTTTGCAAAAAACTTTTCAGAGAAAAAAAAAATTAAAACTACAGAAAATATAAAAACTGAAAATTAATTATGTGTTACTGAGACTGGTCAAAAATAAAGGTGAATTATCAACAAAAATCAACATCAGTATTGTAAGATTTGGTGATGTAATACGAAAAAAATCAATTTACAGATTTAAGTAAGCCGACAAACTAACAAATGTCTAGAAATTAAGCCAAAAAATCCATTTGTGAAAATACCCACTTTTGTTATACTATACGCACCTATACTACTTTTAGTTTCACTTCTTCAATGTACCAAACTATACCTCTTTTTATCTCATGTTTATGTTTACTATTACACGTGGTTAGGCGGAAGAACCGTCGCCAGACCGAACCTTGCCTGTTTTAATTGTATTTTTACATTATAAAATAAAGACTTTCTATTCTATTCTATATGAATCTGTACCTCTTATTCCAGTAACAGCTAGCTCCGCACGCATGATATGAATGCGTGCAAGAAACTAACTTACAGTTTAAACTTTATGCTCTCTGTAAAATCTTTGTTCTATGCAGTTTTCAGTCGAGCTAGCAGTCTGTTGGTGATAAGAAATCAGGATAAGATCTTCAAGAAAAGTCCTGAATTGAAGGTCTTGTAATTGGATACATGTCGTCAACCAAGAAGAATGACGTAACCAGGGAACTCACAGAAATGTATCAAATTCCCTGTTATTTATTGATTTAACAATGTTGAAATAGTATATTTAAAATATATAAAAAGAGAAAAGTTGAAATTCTGCGAACATTTTAGAAAAACTGGTTAAAAAATACCTTAAACGATTACATACAACAAAACCAGTAGATAGTTACCATGTTGATGACAATAGATACATTGGTTCAGTGAACCTTCCTCTATCAGATAAACTAAATTTCATCAGCATCCCTATAACCATTTTGATATAAATAAATAGTTTCTGCATATTACCTTGATTCTCCAAAAAAATGGACCTGGTCTTGTATGCCAAGCGAATACTGTTGAAATGTTTATTTTTAGTTTACCGCCAGTCAGTTGTTTTTGTTTTACGAATATATCGATACCATATATAATAAAATATCTCAAGAAGTAATCAAATGGTGTATGTAACGCGAGATGCATGTTTAGTGACCATTTTCAGTATCAACTAAAGCATAAACAATCGTAGTGGCTTCCCGGATTAACGTATTGTGGTGAAACTGCTTCACACCATGCAGAGAAGCACCTTCTAAAATATTGCCGATCGATAATGAACATTCACAATATTTTCAAAAATAATCACCCTGGTGGGAACTTTTTGCCCTATGGTAACTGGGGACGCCTTAAAAGTGATCTACTTTGGTGCAAGAAATGTATAATTCTGTGAAAATTGCTAGAGATCACCTACGATAGAAAATTCGGTAACTCTTCCTTGTGATGCATAAGGTACGGCCTGGGTCGTCTCTGCGTATCTTATGCGCATGCGTGCACAACGTTCAGGTTTGAGGCACCTATACCCTACTTTTATGCCACGCACAAAGAAACAAAAATACTTGAGAACTAACCTCGATTTTTTTTCTATATGAAATGGAAGCTTGTCTTTGATACATCACATGTTTTAACCAGGAAAACGCAACATATGCGTTGTTGGATGAGTGGTGTAGGCATATTTATATGAAGTGTGATAGAAAGATATATAATATGCACCTTGAGTTCAAGACAATTATGTCAGTGTCTTCCTCTTTTATTTATCACTCATTTTAATCGTTTTACAATATTCAATTGTTAAGCTATACCTGACGCTTAAATCCTGGTTGCTTAATAGCTTTGATTGATATAAAAAAATACATTATAATTTTTAATTAACAAACGGCTGATCCGATTCGTGTTAAACTTCGATATAATGTGTGTCATTATCACATTGAAATTCCGTGAAAATTTGAATTCGTTCGAAGGAAATATTTGTTCCGAATTATGTCCTCTGGGTTTGCGGGGTTTTCACATCTTCGAAATAGGTTTTATCAAAAGTGGTTCAACAAATTTCGCCTCAAAGCTATACAGTATCGACTTAGATGATACGACTTATGTATACCACGTATAAATTACTATCGTTGAGAAAATAAATCGAGTACTGTAAAATTCATCCTCATCCAATTACTCGAGCAAATTTCAAGTATTTATTAAATTAAAATGTAACAGAATATAATCACCTCACATTCTCTGATAATGTTTATATTTTACATTATTTGAAACCACTTCTAATAAAAACAATCAATACTAGTTACGCTGCACATTTGGTTTAACACTCTGGTTTTACCACCCTAGCACACACCACTAACCAAGTTTATCTCTGCCGAAACTTGGTAAATACGTTCAATTATTCCATTCTGAAAGTAAAGCGTAAAAGTAATTGATAATCAATAACTGATTTACTGGTATTTCCAATACTCATTATCGTTAACTCTATTGTGAGTGGTCAGTTACGATAAGCAATTGCGCCGAGGCATAAATAGGTAATATTTTTGTATGTCTAGTTATCTAGATGTGGAGAAGTGAATAGCTAATTGATTCATTATTTGAATAATTATTCAATTGATTAATTAATTTATTTATTTCTACATTTATTAATTTAGTTTTTCATTTTTTTCCATTCATTTATTTACCAATTCATGAATATTTATTCATTAATTAATTCATTTATATATTTATCAATTCTTATTCATTTTTATCTATTCATCCATTTATTCATTCATCGATTCATCTATTCACATATTTATTTATTCATTTATTAATGAATGAATGAATGAATGAATTCATTTATTGATTCTTACATTTATGTATTCATTCATTTATTTATTCATTCCTTTATTGATACATCTATTTATTTATTCGTTTATTCATTCATTTGTTTTATTTATCCATTTATATTGTGAAACGACGCACTGTACTGATAAGTTCTGTTGGCGTCGGTGAATCATGAATGCACGATTGTTTCACTATGTGTTCTTGGATAGTGATAAGGAGTCAAAATAAAGTCGAAATTCGTTCTCAGGGTTAATCTGGACGACTGAGGGAAACCATGAAAACCCTTTTAGGATGGTCGACCATGGCGGTATTCGAATCCCGGTTCTTTGAATGACGGTTCACTTCTGAAATTGCTAGTTAGGTTTTACCTGTTGGAATAATAATTATGATCTAAGATGATTATAGTTTGCTTAACGATCCTAGCTAATAAGCTATACCATAGACGTTTCAATATATAGACTACCTTATAGCTGCAAAACGTAGCACGGGCAGCATTGAGAGGGAGTGAGGCCAACAGCTAGTGTGACCGGAGGGGAAAAATCACGTGACACGGAGAGAAGCAAGCAGACCAGTATAGCGTTATGCACAGCGATCACGCATTTTGATTTTTTCATTTTGATTCTCAGAAGATATTGACTACGATAACGTGGGTGTGAGTCACATGGAAATACGCGAAAATATATACTGGTTATTATGAGGTATATTTCTCAGTAGAATTGCCACATCAGTCATAGCAATCAATGAATGAAGTCATTCATTTGGTCTGACTTGGAGCTCCATCATAAGGAGGTGCATGCACGGTGCTCATAAAACTAGAAAAATTCTTCTCTACTATTTTTTCCATGTTCACGAACCAGTGTTTTTGAACAAAAAGGATATCAACTCCAAGACAATTTTATGATCTTCAATTATTATGACATTCCATTTTGATGAATTCAATCAATTTTAAGATAATAAGTCAATGAATAACAAGAATGTGATGAAATTCATTGACGTATTATCTCAAAACTGATAGAATTCACCAAACTAGAATGACATATTCTGAAGAGTATAACATTTTCTTGGAATTCATACTTTTTATTCGATTACACTGTTCGTGAAGATAGAAAAAAATAGTAAATATGAATTCTCTATTTTTATGAGCACCATGCATGCACTCCCATAAGGATAACGAGTAACGAAATATTCCCAGACAGGCTTGCATTTTATTCTTTATTCTATGGTTTTGGTCTAGCCATGGTCTAGATATTACCATGTCTTTGATACCGCATATAGTAGGCAGTGGTGTATTCGTAAAAATAAAAGTACCAGGGCGGTGATAACTGAAAAAAAAAACATTCATCCCAACTGGGGGGGGGGGGGGGGACTTGTGAGCTGTAACATGCCACAATGTCAGAAGATTCTAATTCAAATATAAAATAAAAATGATGTGGTTTACCTTTGCATCTAAAATAATCGCCACAGAGAATCTCTCGCAGCTTGATCCTCCGCGGGTGCATCATGGTCTACATGTTGCGATTGTGCGTCGCCACAAAAATATTACAAACTGACTCATACACTACATTACAAGATTCTGTCATTATTGTAAAGTCTGACGTTGCAAATAAATATTGGCAGATTCCATCTATCAGGAATGCATCATTTTTAACATTGAGCGTTTACAAGTTAGCTGGTTCAAGTTAGCTTTATATGTCTTCAAATATGTTTTTTTTTAAAAAAAAGGTACCAGGAGCGCCCCCCCGGCCCGCCCTGGCCTGAATACACCACTGATATGACGCCTATGATCCTAGTTCATAGAGAAGTTGGCATAGGGAAATATTCCGATAGCTAGATTAATATATGAGCATAGGAACCGGGTCCCTAAAGGGTTTTCATGGTTTTCCTCAGTCGTTCAGATTAACCCTGGGAACTAATTTCGACTTAATTTTGACTCCTTACCACTATCCAAAAACACATAATGAAACAATCGTACATTCATGATTCACCGACGCCAACAGAACTTATCAGTACAGTGCGTCGTTTCACAATATAAATGAATAAATAAAACAATGATGAATAAACGAATAAATAATAGATGATCATGAAAGGATGAATAATAAATGTATGAAATATAAATGAAGAATCAATAAGAATAATGAAGATTAATTAAAATGTAATAAATAAAATATGTGAATAGTAAATATAGAAAAGTATGCATATCTGGATTCGCTCATTTTTTTCTCGGCTTATCTTTGTCTGCAGCTTGATATTTCACCATTCTTATGAATCTATATTGGATCAATGCAGGCAGGCGCCATAGTTCTCATATCGATCAAGGTTTCAGCGACATTGTCTAGTGATAAAATGGCGGATTAGCATCATTACTGCATCTCAAGCAGCATGAGTTGATATTGTGTACCATTGAAACTTGATAATTAAAATTGTTCAGATAGTATTTTATTGTTATCTCTCTTCATGTTTCCACGTATATAACTGAGTCAATAACTGAAGGCTCAGTTATTAAAGAATGTAGGCATATACTTGAAAACATTATGATCAATTGAATATCTCTCTCTATAAGATATTTTTATTGGTGATAAGGACACTTTTTTTTTTTGTAGAATGTTGTAGAAAGTTTAGTCCAAACAGTGATTATATAAATTTGATAGGGATTACAGCATTAAAAGTGTATAATTGACAATTCGAAAAGTCATTCATATACACACATTCATAGAATTTGTATTCATACTTTTCATTTTATTCTTATATAATTTTCATATTACTGTTTATACTGATACTTTTCCATTATTTCTTCCATCAATTATTCCACTTGACATTCATTTTGGAATTATTATTATCATTTGATTTTTTTACCCGATCCATTTTTAAATAACATCGAAACTTGATACAAAATCATTGTTCAAGGCTGAGGATGAAAGTAGGATCGTTTGCACGGGGCACCTCAAGGGTGATCTTACTACCCCATTTTATTATTATATTAAATTAAAAGCAATGAACTTTGACACCAGGTCTACGCTGTCTGTGACCACACTTCTTCGCCTGTGAGAGAGAATATGTGAAGAGCATATACCGGAATAAAGTCGACTCGATTGTGTGACATGGATTTGGGTGTCTAACCTTACCTGAACCCTAACCATTTTCCATTGGAAGCACCCCGAAGCCCATGTCACACGATCGAGTCGACTTTATTCCGGTATTCGCTTTTCAGTTCCCCCCCCCCCCTATATCTCACACGACACGACGCATTCACCAAATAACAAACTCTCATAATAGTAGATATTAGTCACGCTTTTATATCATTACCTGATCTTTCTCTACGAAAGGTTGACGTTAGTTTAATCCAGAACCCAGACTAGTCTTGCTAAGTCACCTTTAACTGTCAGATCTCCAGGATTGACTAGTGACTGATTTCTCTTAAAACCTGGATATGTATTTAGTGATAACATGATAACATTATTGGTTTTTAAGGTATACTATAATTGTAGTGACATTGATGAAGGCTTGAACCATCCGTGCGCTAGTGTTGTGGGATAGGGAGGACCATCAACCGGAACCTTCTTATCTCTTGGATAGGAGATATACACATTAGAGATGAAGGCTTGAACCACCCGTGCGCTGGTGTTGTAGGATAGGGGAGACGGTGGAACGGAATCTTCAGAAGGATCCAACTCGAGATAGCTGTGTTGTCATAAAAGAGAGCTTATCTTTGTTATCTTTGTTATTATTAATATTATCACATTTCACAGAGATAGATAACGGTAGGTATTACGTGTAATTGCTATAGATATTGATGTGCATGTGATGAAAATTCCCAAACAATGAATCTTCGTTGAGAGAGTGATTGTTATTCACGATTTATTGATGATTCACAGAAAAATAATTAGATGAAGACTTAATCTTAATGTGAAATGAAGTCTTCGCTTCGCTCATTTTTATTGTTACTAGGCAAACGGAGAATATGCGTTGTAAGATGAGCGAGATGTATATATAAAGTATAATCGGAAAATCTACACACCTTGACACATATAAAATATATTTCATTCGATACCAACGAATCTAGGGAGCCGTGAATCTATCACTACAACATTTTTCTGCTATTATTTTCTGCCATTTCTGCTATTTGTTCTGCTATTATTCATCTACAGGAAAAGGATGTCATTGAAATATTGTAGAACGTACACTGTTTTTATTTATTTTTATTATTATTAATACTTTACAGCAAAAACAAAGTACTTCTTTTATTCTAATCTCACTCAAATTTTCCATTAACTAGAAAGATTCATAATAATAATTCATATTTAATCATAATCAACTAGTACACATTTTTTGTATCAATATTTTTATAAACAATTTAGGTTTGACTTTATTTTAGAAATAAAGTCGAGCCAAATAATATTGAAGGCGAATTTTGATTCGAGATATCAACAAACGTCAAACAAATTTATAACACTGTAAACAAATTTTTTAAGAATAAATGCTAACAGAATATATTTTGAAAACTGTATACTAATTAAACAATGAGAGTCGGATTACCTTAAAAATCTGTTTGTAACATTTCTGTCACTAATTCTCTTTATTTCGACATCGTATTTTAATAAACATATTTTATAAATTTATGGCTCTATACAATTTATACTTTTCCGAGAACCGAAATAGCTCAGATGTGAGTTTACCTTCATTGCGTGTTGTATCGATACTATGCTGATTAAAAAAAACAAGAAAAAAACAAACAAATCTATGTACAAATTACATTAAGATAAAAATATAGTTTTTCCACTAAAATATATACATCATTTCACTCAGAATATATATATATATATATATATTAATATATCGATCCAGTTATTCTAAATGTAATATTTATATTGTAATATATTTTCCATCACACATGTTCAATTGTTCCACTCATTCTGATTGGTTGATAGTTTAGGCCCGAATCGGTTGATTTGTGTTTTCAAAACATTGAGTTATCACATCTTTAAATATTGTACGATAATCTGGCTGAAGGAAAATACGAATTGAATTTCAAACGTTGGTAGACAAAAAATATTTGTGCAGATGAATTATTTTTAGCATTTTTTTGTGAGAATAATTGAGTTATTCTTGTATTCACGAAAGAAGAAGGTATCTACCAACTGGAAAACTAGAAAATCTTAGATAATGCACAGTTTTAATAAATCGAAGCTTTTGAAAGATGCAGCTGCGTTTCTAAACGTAATTCTCGTCTTAAAAGGTCATTGATTTCATGTGATTCACTTTTGAATTTTGTATTTTTATCACTGTTAATCCATTTAGACAAAAAATGAAAATAAAATAGAATAAAATGAATAAATCGATGTTCAAAATACGACAGCTGTAAAAATATAACACTGATAATTTTGTGTTTTTTAAGGTGGTAGATGACATTTTTCTTTCGTTCATACAAGTATAATAAATGAATATATATTTTCTTCAATATTGAGTAATAACTGTATTTAAAAGCTAGCACTAACTTGAAGTTTGTTCTACATAACAGTCACTATCTAGATTTCATGACCAAATAACAGAAACATGGTCGTGGGGTCGTTTATCCGTACCCCCAAATGACACTGCTGTTGGTGGGAGAAAATTTAATTTTTGTCAGTTGGTGTTTCGAATAGTATTTTACTAAAATGATGAAGTGATGAATCTATATCTTTAACTATATGAGCAATTCTATTTTCATCTACGATCCTACTAAGTGAAATGTGTACGGTATATATATTTAGTGATCAAACTATTTTCTCTTTTCGGCATTCAACTCTCTTTCTCTCTCTATCTCTCTCTCTCTTTCTCTCTCTCTCATACAATTTATACACTACATTTAACAGTTTTCGTCTTATATCGAATATAATTATTAATTAATATTGTCCACCACTCCACTGATACAAACAATACAGAAAGAGAGAAACTTCAAAAAGTCAATAAAGAACTATTTAATTTAATTAAAAGTTACTGAATTAGTATAATTCATGAAAAAAAAAGTCCCTGCGACATTATATAACAGAACATTGCTCTTGGATCGTGTACAAAATGATATGTTATCATTGAAATAAATAAAATATATTATACACGTAAATATTTCGAAGTTTACGTTTTAATTCAATTGTATTGCATTGTCAAAAATAAAATTTGAGAATACATAACGTATTTTGTTATTTATTCTCGTTTTTGTTTTAATTAAATCGTTAAGGAGCAAGTATGGTATAAAATTGTCTCAGAACTTTGTACAAAATAAAATGTATGTTTTATAAACATAATATAATAACAATATTTCAGTACCTAAAATAGACTATATTGACTAATACTGATGTACCAATACAGCTGTGTTTCTCAAACAATTAAGGACTGCTTAGTTTATCATAATATAATTGCAATTTATTAAGCATTTTTTGCTTTTTATATTTAATTTAAGATCGAGTTTACGACTATGCTAGATCAACACGTGACATATAAACGTTCGTTGACGGCTGCAATTGCACTGAGACAGTGGCATTTCACTTTGTATGTTTATTAAGTCATGGAAGGTGTAATTATATGTTGTTGTTGTGAAGAATTGACTTGAAAGAAAAAGAAAATAATTCATTTTTGTTATAATTTTCTAGTATAAATACAGACAAAATATTTCATTCCAATTTTAATTGTTTGTATTCCAAATATGAGTAAATACTCGTGTGGATATCGCTTTTGTTCCCAAATATGAAATAATTTCCAATATTTATTTAGCCTAAATAAGGTTGGAATATTTGAAATTCAAAATAATAGGTCTACTACTTGGTAAGTTCATTAGAATCAGATCTATCTATCTATTATTTTCTTATCTCCATTTTGTATCAAGTCATAATAATAATCGAAATTAAAAATTTCTTTCAAAAATCAACTTTTCAGTATAAAATCACATGTATTTTATGCAACCCGCAATATACTTATAACATGTATTTTAGGCAACCCTCAATACACTTATAACATGTATTTTATGCAACCCTCAATACATTTAGCCTATACATCACGTGATGATCTGAAGTTATCATAACCTATGGCACATACTCATAGTTTTTTCTCTGTTCAGAGATTTCATGGAACTCTTTACTTTATGTGATTCTACATTAAATTCTAGCATCTTTCTATCAAATGTCTAATTTGTAAACAACTTTGGCGACAACGCAATTTTTATAGTACTCGTTCTTCTTATTGAAGAAAAAAGCATTTATACATTTTTTTTTCTTATACCTTATAGTGAGCTAGCAATGTTTTGCCAAAATTAGAATTTAATACTATAACAACTTTTTTTTTGTAGTTTTTAAGGCATTCACGTTGGCATTACTGGAAAACCTTGTTAATCCGATACGCTGTGACTTTCAGAGTGATTTATGGTTGGTACTCCTTGGTCATTATGTAACTCCCTATAGTTTTAAGGGCATATTCTTATCCTGCCCTTTGAAATATCATGAAAAATAAATTAAAAATGTCTGATCCTAATCGCTGCACCGGTAGAAACATTTTTGAAGACAATAATAATTGGTTTCTATTGATAGATATTCAAGTGTATTCCGTAATTTTGACATTATTCAAGTATAAATTCAAAATTTGATGTTCCATATAACATTTTTTTTTATTTTGAAGCTCCCGATTAAAAACATTCCATTTCCAGACCTCAGAAAATGTTATTTGAAAATTTACTGATTTTACTAAATCATTAAAAAGACTGACTAAATAACCAAGGGAGTTACATACTTCTTCGTTACAAAATTGTACAACAATGACGAAGCACTTTTCCGCCAACGGCCTACTTAGCATTATACTTAGTTATACTTACTACACATGTACACTATTCCCGTGCATATAGGCTTTGAGTATATTCATTTCATTATTATTTATTACTATCCGTTCAACGGCGAAGATCTTTCATCTTTAATGGGGGGCTTTTATAAGAGGCACAGAATACAGAGTCGCTCGATTGATCACGATCATAATCTATGAGATCGATCATTTTTACCACATTTTATGTATTTTCTAGCCTCTAGATACAGTTGTTCTAGGGCAGGGGTCTCCAAACGTATTAGTCCTAGGGCCACACTGATTCATCCACAAAGTCCCAAGGGCTAAGGTCATCTTGTGGGGAGCTACATAAATCTCATTAATCATAATTAATCATAATTAATCATAATTAAAATTTCAGGATCTCATATCATTAATTACAGTTAAAATGTTCTATCTTCTATTTCATATATATGTCGGTTATTGTGTTTCTTAATTGATCGTTGAATAAAAAAATATGATTATTATTTTGCATGATTTATTACATTGTAAATTTTACAATGTAATCAAAATAAATTATGGCGGTTAGGTCTTGGCTCCCGGGCCGTACTTTGGAGACCCCTGTTCTAGACGAATTGAGGTAACTTATAGTCAAGTCGCTTGATTTTCGGTACTAGGAATTACATTTAATTCAGTTTCAATTTACGAAATTGTCGTTTAAAAAAGAAACATTTAAATTAATAGATATTTTTCGAAATTAATAATTTTGGTTATTTGTAAACTAGTAATCAGTGTTAGAAACTTATGTACATTATTTAGTTTTTCTCCTGTTTGGTGAAGAATTTTATAACATAGACAGCGACTGAGATAGTTTGTGGACAGATAAATTTGACGTACATGTAGGTCAGCTATTGCTTTCAATAGGCCATAGGGTTACAAGGTGTTTATTATACAGGCAATACTTGCAACATTTCATAATTTGAAACAAATGCAAAATTGATCAATACCTAATTTTAGTATCGATATCAGAAGATGCATGAGTAAGAATTATATATTAAATAATTCTGCAATTAGTCTGTAAATTGAATAAGATTTTTTTCATCCCAGCAATTTGATTTTTTTTAGTAATATTTGAATAATTTTCCAATGTTTTTCTTGCTAGGCCTGTACGTAACACCAATCCACAGTAATATCTTACTATTATGAATTTATTTGGTTTTAAATGATCATCTGAGCTGATTGAACTTTATTTTTGTACGCAATCAATTAAATTCTCTAGTCGTGAAATAACAGCGAAATAAATGATGAATATTGTTAGGTATTGCCTGAATTGATCACAAACATTTTATACGTGTATTGGAAGGGGGGAGGGGGGGGGGGGGTCAATTTATTTACGAAAACACTGAGATTAAAAGTAATTTTCCCAAGTATACCGAACAGCCAAAACAACACTTAAATATATTTCAAATTTGAAAACAAAATTTGTATTATTCATATTTTCAACAGCCATTAAGAACTATTACGATACTGTAATACATATAGTTAATAGCACAGTTCAGGTAAGTTACAATTTACCCCAACATTTAAAATACCATCATCTAAAATACGTATCATATTAATGAATCACAAACAATAATAAAAGGGAATTTATTTTCAGTTGAGTTCACTAGCCTGAAAATCGTTTATAAAAATCATGTTTTTTCTGTACATTATATGAGATTATGTGCAATTATATCAGATCTAAATTAATTATATTATATAATAGGAGATAAACTAGTCAACAATTACAATGTGCTATTTTAAATAACCAAGTATATTGAAACCTAGAAGCGAAAGTGAGACGATCTAAAAATACCAGTATATTTGCAATGACTTCAGAACGGTATATGATATAATCAGTATATCATTGTAGAAAGAAAGTTTTAAAATATCAATAAATAGTAGGTATGAATTATTGCAATTTGATACCTAATATTATATACGTCTAGAAGTTGGCTTAGTATGCATGTGTATACATCCAACACGTATGTGCTTCAGCTGTGAAAAGTCAGGTCATATATTGAATTGTTGTAATACATGCCTCTTCAAATCTTTTAAAAACCCCTCTATTTCTACTCTGAAAGTTGATTACTCATACCGTTCAAAGAATTATCACGAAAAAACTGATACATAATTAAATAGTCTCTCAATTCACTCAGAATAAATTCTAACTATTCTTTGTTTTAGAGAAAGAAAAAAATCACAATCTTTTCGTTAAATCATTAGTACACATAACAAAACTATTGCTATTGATAGGTTAATTGATAGTAGTAGATCTACATTTTGCTGCATCAAGAAATCACTATAATATAATATATTTATATTATTTTAATTCACACCTTTCGTTGGGTAGAATTTTTTCATGTTCATTTATTACTTTTTTTTAAATCGCTCTAATAATAACAGATAGTTTTTTTGTTGCCCTGTTACGTGAACACTCACTACTCACTAGGTATAAGTTCGACTACGTGGTTTTTCTTCGTCTAGAAATCCATCACCTCCATCTTGAATGCCTTGCTAGTGGTGAGTCGCTTGTTTCGTGACGTATTTGGGGGCTCGTCATCTTCGTCGAAGTCGTCAGAGCCATCTTGCGGCAGATCGTGGTACTCGTCCAGCTGGAAATGACATCGTCAATAGTGAGAATACGTAGATATTTGGGAAGGAAATTTCATGTTTTTCTCAGTTATCTGTTTATTTGTTTGTTGACACCAAACAATAAACGAGAATACTAATGTGAGAGTTGATATTTTAATCCTAATTGAAAATTATGACAGAAAATATTGACTAGAATCTATTTTGGGATTCATTCACTTTTTTTTTAGATTCATGGGTATTGAATCAAATGAAATTGTCAATTCATATTTATTATTAACCTCCAGATCAATTTTCTGATTTAGAAACAGAAACTATTTCAAAAGCTAATTTTGTACTTAGAATATCGTTCTCCAAACAATACAATATCAAGTCTACCACTTTATAGATTGTATGTCACTATCTTCTCACTAACCATTTTAACTTTATCAAGTATTTGTAACAATAAATATGCATTAATTATTCTATTGCTAATCTATTAAATGATAAACTAATCAAGATAAAGCTCGGAATATGTATCACAAAGGCTTAGCCGGCAGTAAAAGTAATCAAGTCATAAGAAGTAAGAATAGAACTGAATTCCTAATTTCAATCATTTGAAAGATAAGACTTGAAGTAACTGATCGATTTTAATAAGAAAAACACATAACTTCAATGCAAGTTGCAACAATTGGAAACAAGCGAAGTATTTTCTAAATATCGCAAACGAATATATCTCGATCAGTTCATCGATCGAGTATTGTCGATAATTAGCTCAACTTATCGATTGTTTTTCATTATATTTTTATATATCGATATTTTTTAGGTTGATATATAATTTAAGGGGGTGCGTGCACGGTGCTTACACAAATCGAGAAATTCATCTTTACTATTTTTTTTACTCTCCAAAAACCAGTGTAGACCCTAATTGAATGAAAAGTTCACATCCCCAAGATAATTTTATGCAATTTAATTAATGTGATATTTTATTTTTGTGAATTCAATCAGTTTTGAGATAATACATCAGTAAATTTCATCACATTCAGTGACGCATTATCTTGAAACTGATTGATTTCACTGAAATAGAATGTCATAAGCAATAAAGAGCATAAAATCATCTTGGAGACGTAAAATTTTCATTCTGTTACACTGGTTTTTGAACGTGGAAAAAAATTAGCGAAGGCGAATTTCTCTATTTTTACAAGCAAAGTGAATGAACCCCCTTAATACCATTACAAAATATTGTTCAACATCAGTTCGATATATCGATCAATTTTACGTCGTTCATTATTATGTCGAAATATTAATTGATGTAAGTACTCCTAACCATTCATAATACATATCAATTCTACATATCAACTAATATTGATTTGAAAGATCTACATTTTTTTTTCTTTTGGTTATGTACGTTTATTTTGAGATCAAAATATCATTGAAAACATGATCGATTTATCAGTCAATTAGAGTTAATATATCGATAAATATAATGAATCGTTTCAACAATTTTGGTTTACAAACATGGGTTGCATGCCAGCCATTAGGGGTTATCAATGCTATCAATGAAACATCACTTGAACTAAAGGAAAGAAATTGTCAGACAATTAAACTTTCATACAGTTGTTGAAGAAGAGGTCAGAAATATTAAATCGGAGATTGAAAATTTGATATAACTTGGATGACGATATTGAAGTGTCAACAAATAAGTCAAATAATGACAATTTATTCACATAATTAGTTGAAAAATCTTGAGTAAAAATCATCACTGCAAAAAATTTAGTGCTGCCAGTAGGAATAATTTTCTTCTAAATTTTTTGGTCAAAACGATATATTATTTCGTTCATTATTTCGTTAATCAGGCTTATGATTATTTAGATTCACTTTGAAATTTACATTATTAATTGAACCACCCCCTTTTTTCATGATATATAACATCCAATCAATAAAGCTGTTTTATATGGGAATTTGATAATACCAATCTGGGTATCTCTAAATGTCCACACGATATATAAATCTGGGATATTTCAAGTTACCCACACCTATTGGCCAATTAGAAATGTAAATAGATATTTAGCACTATATTAAAATAATCATGCCGTTTCAACCAAAAATAGATGTACCGGCAAATTTGGTACAAATGATGCAATCAGAAGTTTTCAAATAGTTTTCCAAAATTTCCGAAATAAGTTTTTAGTATTTTTTTTTTCTTCATTCCTTTTCTTCTCTTTTTCTGTTTTAGATTTCTAAAATAATATTCTGATCTGGGAACTATACTGTAATACTGACGTTACCGTGATTATTATTTAATTATCGACCCCAACCACCACTAGGTTATTTGGGGAGGGGGAGGGGGGGGGGTCGCTAGAGACAGTGCTAAATGTTCCAAGTGCTATTTGTAACATTAAAAGTAAAATAAGTCGATACATATTGGTTATTTTGCTAACACCCTTTACTGTGTTTCTGGTATCCAAGGGTCAAAACAAAATAACTTATATTGTATAGATATTTATTATTTACTTCCATTCATTTTCATTGATTTTGTCAGTTTACAATTTACTTGTCTTTACTCTCCAATCCAGCCCATCCTATTTGTATAAACTAATTATATATCTGACTCAGGATTATTCATCCTGAAATCAAACTATTATATATTTTCTTTCTTCAAGCTATACTATATAGACAGTTGAAAGCATAGGGGTACTGCAATTCAGGCTCTTTAATTGTCATGCTCACTTTCCAGATCTAAAATATAATTCTATTTTATGTTTTTGTATTTACGACCCCGATCTAGGTAATACTTCAAGACACTTCTATTTTATGGCAGAAAGAAACTACATTCTTCGTGTACATGTCCAATCCCTCGCCTATGTCATTCTGCAGTCAGAGCCCCACTGGCGCTGCGGGCTGGCCGATAGCGCAATAATCGTTCACGCTTGTAGCGTTCTCTAGCGGTCATGTGCCCACTTCAGGGTAAGGGGGAGGAGGTAGAAGGGTGTGGAGGTAAAGAGACATGTCTTGAAGTATTATCCACGGTATTTGGTAGTGAATAATAAAGTCCTTATATGAATTAAATACAATAAAGATAGATAACAATTAGGAATTACTTAATTCCAAGTTTGAATGAATAACGTCGTGAATTGCAGTGAAGGTAAAAGCAGAGATCAACAGCCATTCCAACGAGAAGAGTTTTGTTTATTCTAACCTATGTAAGTAAAGTTATTACGACAGAAATCATAGGTAAGACATCGATTCATGCAGAACCATTCCTCATTCTCAGACTAACAATTGGGTAAGCTAGTCCCGACAACGTCCTGCTAAAAAACGTAATGTCAGAGTTGTACAGAAATACAGGACAGAAATTAAATAGAAGAACAATTAAAAAATCGTTCTCTAAAACAAGATGCCGTATTATATAAATCATGGCCAAAAACCTTTTTATATATATTCAAAAACAAAAAAGTAGTGCACGCTGGATTCGTAAGTTTTATGATTACGTCAGTGTGAAGTCACGTTGTCTGGACTGAGTTACCCAATAACAATCGTTCATATTTTGAATTCACTTGGAGTACGTTCAGAAAATACGAATTCGCAATAACTTCGTTCTATTTATTTTGAGTATGTGAATTCAAAATAGTCATTTTGATTTGACATCTAGATTTACTAAACTATTATTCTACTATTCATGTCCATTACATATTCGGCAAAATCTTTCATGAAATAAAAAAAGTTGGCTAAATATAAGGAAGTATTTTTCTGTTTTATCTGTGAATATGTCGAAAGATTTATGAATATGACTTAAAATAATTTGATATGGGATATGATTGTCTAAATATTTTTTGTCTTTATCTTCCAAACCTAATTAGAAGTCATCTACGCAATGATTACAATCTATCAGTTTGTATAATCTGTCCAAGTGTTTTATTAAAGTGTGTTTGATAACAATTATTGTTGTTCATGACTAGCATTACTATACAATATTATTTGTTATACTAAATTTATAAATAGGAAAGAGTTAAATTGAAAACATTCGAGAATGTTTGTACTTTTCCGGAACTAAAGATTTCAATTTTTTTTTGCTCTGATCATTGGAAGAGGCAGAAGTTACAATCTTTGGAGCGCTTTTATATTATTGTTAAATAGAACATTAGCCAAACATTAAAACAGTACATAGTTTGCATTTTGGTTTCCTGCAAAGAAAATATTGTATAAACAATGATTGACGTTCTTTCTAAACGATTCATCTAATTTAGCTATACATTGAACTAAGATGTTCAATTCACTGAAACTTGAATTCAAGTACAGAAGTGAAAAATCAAAGAAGGTGGGATGATTTGAATAACCCTACTATTAGTGCATTTTCTATTCCAATGCAATAAGTCACAGTTTCATTACAATTCTGTAATTTTTATGTGACTTGTCACTCCGTCAGCCTCCAAATTACTATTTGATAACTCAAAAAATAATTTTTAACATTTCATATAAGTTAACCAGAGAGAGAGAGAAAATTGGTTCTAGTTTCTAGATTAGAGTGTAAATGTGCATTTCTGCAAAGATGCGAATTATATTTGTTTATTGATAAAAATTAATGATTTTTGTCCTGTTTGTGAGTATTTTGTATTGTTAATTTAGAGCAAATTAGGTGTATTATAATATGTAGAAGAAGATGATGAATGGTGGTGTATGAATGTATGAATTGTAATCGTATATACTTGTATCCACGAAAGTAGAAGTTCGTCTACCAACCAAATGACTATAACAACTTTAGTAACGACACAATCTCTCTGATGTCTTGAACAATGCAGTTGCGTTTTTCATCATAAATCTCGTACGCAAAAAAAAAACATGATACCCTAAAAATATCAACACATATTTTTGTGTGTTATGTTGGTATAGACGATTTTTTTTTCATGGATACAATATATAAATTACCACATCAGAACAGAAAGTTTTTGCCGAATAAGTTGGTACTAATGCCATTCGTATAAAAGCATTCTCGAGACAATCACATCTACCAACTCACGTGTGCCTTGTTAGTACGAATGTTGTTAATAACTTTTATAGAGACACGGCCTATTGGTTAATTACTGGCGATAGATGACGTCACAATACAGTGTTGCCACCATCTGCGCTCGGCTTACAACTATACAACAATACAACACGAAATACAGCTAGCAAAATTATATCAATATCGAGAAAAAAAACAAGTACACAAAGAGTTTTGTTAGTAATTATGTAAATATATAAATGTAATAAAAGTAACTGGAATAGAAATTAGTTAAATTATATTTGTCAATGTGCTAAATTATGTAAAAGGGAAGTGCGGTTTTGTTGAACAATTTTTTTTTGTTCGTACGTTGGTCACGAAGTGCATGAGAATCGGAGATCTTTAGAATAATAATGTCAAAGGCGAAGTTTTTGAAAAATAATCTACAATGTCTTTCAAGTTGATATTTTGAAATTATATTCATAATTATTCGGTGATAAGCTGATATATCAATATAAATTGAAATGGATTGATTTTTCACAGAACTTTTTGGGTTATAAATATTTCTATATTTTGATAATATAATATATAAATATAACATATATTCATGATATGCATCCATTGATTTGATGTATGTAAGACGCAATACAAACATATTGTCTTATTCTTTATATTGTAGAAAATTTTTACCAAAATAATTTCAACTTACTAAAATTAGTACATTACTCCGTGTACTTAAATATTTGTAAGAGGAATTTTCAGTGTCGAATTATTCCCTTTGTTCAGTCTCATTTTTGTAATTTTTTATGCGAACACAATCTTCAGCGCACTTCCCTATTACATTGATAATAGTATGAAGATGCTTATTGAAAAACACAACTTGAGTTAGTAACTGACACATCCATAAAGTGCAGTCGACAATAACCAATACAAATACTATACTCTTATCATTAATACCCTTTACACGGTTCAGTATATCGGTAAATTCATACGAGTTCAATAACTGACTTCAATTTATTTGATCAACCCGGTATTAACAAGTCTATTCTGACAGTTAATGGAAAAAAAACATTGGTAACCATGATAATAAGAGATCAAACTCTCAGCATAAATGCTATCACTTGTGATATTTCAGACACTAACTAATTGAAAGTTCGTTTACATTATTCAATATTGGTAGCTGTAACACCAAATGTTCATTTGGATAGGTAATTAAAAACTTGGTTTATATTGAAATTTGACTATTTGCTGTTTTATGGTGGAAGCCATTGTTACCAAGTTTTATGATTCACTGCCATCTATATATTTGTGGCGCTTGTAATGTTGTTCTATATTTTAATGTGGCGGAACACGTCCAACTGGCCGTGGTTCCATTCCGCCTTTTTAATTCGTCAGTATCGTATTACCCACCACCGTGGTTTTACCATTGTTGGAAATAGAACGTTTCCTGAACGAAAAGTTTTGAAGTCACATATCGAATTGAATTTTCATGAAAAATTGAACCGTGTAAACGGGGTCTTTTTTATCGTAGATCTATATCAATTGATATTCAGTATATACTTCTTCAAAAGTCAAAACATAGCCAATGGGCCAAACACTCAACATATGTTCTCTAGCACACAGATGATAGGGTTATTCTTGAATTAAATGAGTGCCTTGAAAATGTATTTACTTTTTAATTGAAGATTTAACGAATAATTTGATCATAATTATTGCGATTTTGTAGGAAATTTCTCCCAAAATTTGAAGTAATTTACTACATATTAGTTATTCACCAATTAGTTATATTATTCAATTATTTTATTCTGTTTCAGTAATACTTTTCCTGCACAATTTGCATGGCAGTTATAATCCTAACTGAATTCTATTGCACTAGTTACTACTCGTTACAGTTTTATTTGATGATCTGGTAAATAAACTTCAAGTTATTTGTTCGACGTATAACTAATTCAATATATCTCTATTCAAATTTTAGTTTCCAGCAATTGCTTATTCAAAATATTACTTTCATTTTCAACTCTAATTTTTTTTAAATTTCTGAGCAATATTTATTGAATGGTTCAATACATCAATCTCTCCCACTGATGAAAGAATAATGTTAAATATTTGTCATGGATAATAAATATTAATAATTGTACCTAGATTATAGAGTATGGACATGAACAAAATTTGAACTAAATCAATGTTTCCGACCACATACATGCGAAGTATGATACTCCACAAGAAATTATTTGCTCCACAATGACAAAGTCAATAAGTGAAGAACTCAATGATGAAACCTAGGCGTATCAAGAAGCCAATAAAAACAGATATTTGTCCAGAAATGAGTGTATAACAGAATCTAGAATGATTTCATCTATAATATCTCATTTCATCTAATATATACAATAATATGATATACTTATGGGATTATAAAAGTGATTTACATTGCACAAAATAATAGAAGTGCTCAACTATTACATATACAGATTTGAAACGAGGAAATAATATTTATTTTCTAGTCGTGTTATTTTATCTTTTGAAAATATTCTCCGTTGATAAAATTATAATCAGTTAAGTATAATATATCACAGCGAGTTGTTATTTGTTAGATTACTCCAATAGTTTTAGAATTTCAAGGGTTGTTTAGTGTTTTCCATTATATCCAACAAAGTATTTTATTCGAACTAAAGTTTAAACAAATAATCAAGTGTGATGAATAAACCATCGGTAATTTTGGTATATTCTATACCAATATTCAAATTATATCTGTAAGCCCTAAGGAGGAAACTCATGAAATTCCGATCCAGATTCAATCCACAAATTAACTTTTTAAATTGATTTGTCGATTGAATAGTATTACACAAGCTCATTTCAGAAGATTAGGCATCAAGTAATAATTATCGGATAGAATATCAGTTATTTAATGAAATTCATTTCATTTTCAATGTACCTATTATTTGATTAAATTCTATATTGACGTAAACTTGGGTTATTTATCTAGAAACAAAATGAGGAAGGGATTGAATTTACAATTTCTGAATTAATGTCGTGAGAGTTCACGCCGTGATAGCTTGTATGCCTAACAGGCATAGAATTACAGATACTCATCTCATGTCCCAAACTATCACAAGTGAACACCTTAACAAGGATACTGTTTAAACTGTTTACTCGTGAGAATTGTGGACATAATGAAATGAAGTGTAATTCATACAGTTCTGTAGGTAATAATACATTCTGTGTTTCCAAACAATTTAAATGCTAGTACCAAACAAACGATAATCTAAATTCTGTCAGGTAAGTGCATGGGAAAAATGAATATTATTTCCATTGATATCCTTTACATCGCAAGTATTCAGTTATATTTTCGACATTTTAGTAGAAAGTTGAAAACTCTGTTAGTTTGATCGACTGACTAGTTAATAAATTAACACAAAGTAACCAATGGAGATAATGGAGATAACAAGTTGATCAACTGTTCGTTTGTTTTCTCCTTTGGTTACATGTGTTTTTTCATTGACTAATCAACATAACAGACTCTCAGTTAATGATTGTAAAACCGAATTTCACTCGTACAACATTAACAGAAAGAAGTAAGAATATCCGTCATATTTATCTCATGAACCATGTATAATATAAATAAGATGGGATGGAAGAAAATAGCGCCAAGCCTATTTTTCCATTACAGTCTAGTCAGGTGACTTTCCACGAATGAGGATTGCATTGCGATATCCGCCATCTTGGTATTCTAACCAATCATGAACGAGAAGAAATCATAGACAAATTACATGAGTCTGTATCATCACGCAACGTAATGTTTCTCATTTGTGGCAAGCCACCCTGAGGGGTATACAAGCATAATCATGGTACTTTTACTGTACGTTGTGTCATGGTGATCAATCCTTTGGACACTTCTGGAATAATACTCTATAATTGTTGACAAGACTGCCTCGAAGTCTTCAAACAACAAAGAGGTGCCGCTTGTAAACGATCTAACATATCCCTCCTTATAGCCTCAGTTAGGAAACAATGAGTGCATATTCTAGAGATCTCGATGTTGGTACGAAAGAAAATGGTCACCTCAACTCGACAAATGAAAGCTTTTTGATCAGCTGCCATTGGAATATATTTTAAACTAGTTTCCCTAGATACGTTATGACCTTTTAACAATTAATAGTGGGGCTGAAATGTCGGCCCAATATATGTAAATCGTTCAGAATCTGTTGATTTCATCAAAACATGTGCTTTTCTGGTATTTTTTGAAATAACGATTGTCACTGCCTATTAGATTAAGCAAAGAGACTCTCATGTCTCATGGCGTATCATGACGTAGTATGTGATTTTATACAAAACAGAGCCATGTCCATGTTGACACTAGAGTGTCTTCAATAATTTTCGAGGCGATTAGATTACATTGAAAATAAAAATAAGAAAACGGAGTCACTATATAAAGTAATGAAAACAATTCAAGCATATTTCCTATTACCACCCGTAAGGCTTATATTCTTCCGCAAAGGTAAACTAATACTGAGGTCTAATCGGGGTTGCAATACCTCCGGTATGAAAACACCAGTGTTGATCTACCCCCCCCCCCCCACACTACCGCCAGTGATCTAATAACCCCGGAAAATCAACACTAGAGTTGAAATACTCTCTCCTCTAGACTCACTGTGAAGTACAAAAACTTTCTAAAGTTCTGTTAAGTCTTGATTAAAAAACAAGTGAAGCCACTTCGCCATAATTTTAAAGTTTTTAATTTTAATTTTAATAAGGCCTACGTGAAAGTATAGAGAAGAGTTCATGGTACACGTTACTGAGAATTAATCGAGTCTAAAACAAAACCTTGATTAACATTACTACATTACCAACTTTTGCTTGTAAGCAGTAAATAAGAACGAGTTCTTCGAACTGAATAACTGTGAAAATTTCCGCGATTTCAGAATTTCACAGCAATTTGAAACAATTATCGCTTCTGAAAGACATAGTTGCGTTTCTAATCGTAAATTTCGTCCTGAAAATACTCTCCTGTACTAATATAACGGTTGTATTTGTGTTCGTTATATTGGTAGACGACTTTGATATTCCATGAAAACAAGTCAAATGTAGGAAATTTTGAAAATTCACAAACATTTCATAAGTCTACGTTGGTCAACACGGACAAAAGGACTCATTGCCAAAATAAAAATCTCGCATCCGCACAATGTTTTTCTTCGACTGTTTTGTTTTTCATGATCATCGAAATCTTGATTTCCTAGGCTGAGGATGAGTTAGTAAGACCGACCGTTTATGAGCGGCACCTCTTGGTCGTTCCAAGACTCCAAGAGGATATCGTCACCAATATCAATAACAATACTAAAAACTAGAAACTAATCTGATATATTTGTGAATACTCACATCGACATCTCCCATCATCTCCTTAGTGGAGGCCGTGGTGTCGATTCGCCGGATACTGCCCTGGTGAATGTTGACGTCCAGTTTCAAGCACTGGCAGCGTCGCATGATGAACACCAGGGGTATCGGCAGGACGCCGGCGGTGATCATGCAGCCCGCGATCCACATCACCCAGTTCGGGTACTCGGACTTTACGGTGGCTCCCTGGTGAAACAACACATGATCAGTTCGGGCATAGAGTAATGAAGTGTAAACCTCCTCAATCCATGCTAGGACTTCCGGGGGTTCCCTGGATAAAACCATACATCACTCAGTACGACACTTGGTTTAGGCAGTCGCTATTTGCTTCGGACCATCGGTCTATTGTCACCTCATGTGGTGTTGTTGTTGTTGTTGTTGCCTGAACTAACCTGAATAAACCCAATCTAATCAACGTCATCAATCTATCCTAACCCAAACTGACCTAAACAAATGGATACCCAAAAAAATCCTTAACTGATTCAATATTACCTAAATCCAATCTAAAACCAACTTCCGCTCTGACAAATAGCCACTTCGATTAATTTATAGCTGTTTTTTTTATTTCTCTCTTCAAGGTAATGTGATGGAAAGGTAATGGTGATTAGAGAGTGTGAAGGAGGTGGTCGTGGACTATATTGCAGAAATCATTTCAGCATTCTACCTAGGCTACAGAGTAAGACACCACGAAACACACATGTGAAGCCGAGGTCCGATCTACACTCATCCCTCAATCACATGGAGCTAGCGTGCACGCATTGAGCTACCAGTGTTGGTATTTATTGGAATTTATACCGGCAGGTGTCAAGAATGTTTAATAAAGGTTTAGTTTTTTGAACTGGTCGAATCCGTACTTGAAATGGAGTGGTTAACAAAAAACGGCACCACCACCAAAATAGATCTAAAAAAACGGCACCACCACCAAAATTGATCTAAAAACGGCACCTCCACCAGAATCGATTGGAAAAATGGTACCTCCACCAAAATACTGAAAGGATTGGGAAACAGAGAAGCCATATGGTTAGGGTTAGTTGAGTTAGTTTTTGGTGTTCTCGAATGTTTCCATCGTGTATTTTTCTTAGGTTTATACTGCATTTTTTAAAAGAAAAATGATATTTTACTTCATTCTTCAATAATTGAAGCGAGTCTCAATATCATGTTGGGGCCTATACGGAATTAAAAAGTAGTAACCCCGTCCCCTCCCCTCCTGGGCTTTTCCCCTTTTCTTCAGTTTGAACGATTCCCAAGAAATGCCGGTCCATGGGTTATAAGATGTTTGTTCTGCTTACAGTCGCAGCATCCCAGGCCTGGTAGGTCGGACTCTCGATGATCATGAACACGATCGAGGAGATGAGGATGATGGTCATCAACAACGGTCCAAGGAAACGCCAGGTGATTTGCCAGTACCATCCAGGTCGGTAACCTGTCATGTCTTCAATGTCTTGCGTAAACCTGCCAACAATAACAATAGAGTAATGTTCACAGTTCTTAATATCCCAATATACTATATTTTATTGAAGAGACTAATATAAGCGAGATTAAATGTAATAGAAAACATCTTAATTTCGACTGTCTTTAACTCACTGCCTCCCCGATTCATCAATTGATCACTTCAATCGTTTTAAATGTAATTGATTTTCCTTATAAGTTTCCTAATGATATTAATTCCTGTAAAATTGTACATAATAATCATAATATTCATATTCAAAACGACTCTTCCGACATTCATTCATTCGCCACTACCAAGTACGAATGTCTGCTTAGCTCAGCACTTCACTAGAATCCAGGGTTCAATTCCCACCATCGGCTACTTTTTTATTTTCAATTTTATATGGATGCTCTTGACTAAAGGTTACTTATGAGGTTGGATGATTTTTTCACTGTTTAGCGACCGATATCAGAATTATTCTTCCACTACGAAGCCAGCCAAAAGAATGAGTTAGAGACACAAAGACAGTGGGAGGACAGAACAAGGTGGAAGGAATTGGTGGAACACCTAGAAGTAGAAGAAGAAGAGGAGGAAGATGAGGAGGAAATGCCAGGCGTGGCCAGCCGGTTTCTAGCAATCCTGCAGCCGTAGTGCTGGTGGGAGCACCCACCCTCTGACCCAATGTTACAGTTGGAACCAGGGTAGGATCATTATTATTATTATTACGAAGCCTACTAGAACACGGCTGTACCCGGTTCAATCCTATCTGACCAATGGACGCACTCCTACAAGACACGTGACTTACCGTTCGTGCCCGTAGACGTACATGACGACGACGGTCTCCAGCAGTGCTACCAACACCAGGCCGATCGTGCCGGCGAAGGAGTCGAACAGTTTGAGCCAGTACTCGCCGGCTCCCGTGCAGAAGATCAGACCAACGCAGAAACACACAAAACACACGCAAGCTGTGGAAAACAAGCATACAAGCTTAGTACGTGACACAGGACAATATTTTAGTCAGGCCGAACTTATTTCCCTGTGGGCTTTTATGGAAGATTTTGTAATTTATGGAAATAATGTCTACTCAGGTATGGTTATGTATATGAAAATTCATGTTTGACTTCGAGTTTTCACCCCATCAGCCCCCACTGCCTTTCTAACGAAAATCCACCTTTTTGGTCATATTTGTGACATCATTAGTCGTGGATCATTTTTTTTTTCAAATTTAAACTTCAAATTACTCTATTACGTTGATCACGTTTTTTGGCGTAATTTAGGAGATATCGAAAATCTAATAGAAACTGCTCCAAAAATGTATCTATATTGGGCCTAACGATACACAAGACGATACCGGTTACGCAAATAAGATGACCGCCCAGCTGGACACTTTTTTGTAAATTTTTTGTGATATGTCAATTTTTTAGTGATTCTTGTGATTAACAAGCAATTTTGAAGTCTAATAATTGAATCATCATGGACATTTTCGAAATTATTTTTGCGGTTTCTCTCAGCAAAATATTTCATTGTGTGTTCATTTATAGGTCAAAATATATGTATTTTTTAGAGAAGGATAAATTATTGATGGGGCGCAAATTTCGATTGGGCCCCACCTTGGAGCCCCTAACGAAGTCCCTGATTGGTGAGGTCGTTAGGCAAACAATAATCAATCAAGTACTGATATTTCTGTAAATCATCTTCCGAATTGATTTCACTTACCCGTAATGTACGGTTTCCGGATCCTCTTGAGGATGTCGATGTCGAATATCGTGCAGAGCATGCCCTCCAGGATGCCGATCTGGGAGCCGATCCCGAGGGATAGGAGCATCAGGAAGAAGATGACGGCCCAGAAGGGAGCGAGAGGCAACTCGACGATCGCTTGGGTGAACACGATGAAAGCGAGGCCAGTGCCCTCGGCAGCCTGAAGATGATGAACATAGCATTGAGTTGGAGTCGTTCTATCATAACTTGATGGGAATGGAAATATTATGAATCTTTGGCAGTCGACTCTTTTCGAAGTACCGGATGATAATATTGAAAGAAATAATGCCAACAGAGATAAATTTTGAGATATTCAAATATTGGATATTTCTCTTATAACTCGACATGTAACCTAGCTTCAACTTCCATGCGTTTTAATTATTTAAAATACAATTAAAATAACCTCAAAATTCATGCCCAAATCGATATTTTTGTTCAACAATCGACATCGATATCATTGTTTGGTTAAAGAATTTATCGAATTTCGAATATTCCAATTCGATAACGAATATCAAAATCGAAAAAAGTTCAAAAATATCGAATCGATTGAAAAATATCACAACCGAAAAACGGAACGGCAACTCTAATTCGAAAAATAATAACGAATACGGTACAAAATATATATAAAAAATAAAAAATGAATGATGACAAAAAAAAAGGAGAATGAATGAAAGAGAAAGAAATAATTGGAAAAATGATAAAAAAAAAAATGAAAAAAAAATGAAAAAAGTGAAGAAAATAAATATAAAATTAAAAATGAATACTTGAGAACAATAAATTGATGAAAGAATGAACGTAAGTCACTATGTGCATGCGCAGGCAATTGTGTCCCGACCCTCACGTGTCCATACCTGGTCGAGCTCCTTGGCCATGCTGCACGTGCCCAGCGACCACGCGTGGAACGTGTCGTTGTTGATCTGCGCCATGACAGTCTCGTAGTACTCGTCGGTCACGTTGGTCGTGGCCAGCATGCCGTGGCTCTCCAGCTTCACCTTGTTGCTGTGCAAACACACAAACTCTCAGAACATCTTGCTCACCACCGTCGCCTGAGGATGCCGGATGAAATTCCGGCGGAACGTCGCAAAAACAGTTCTTTTTAGAACCCAAAATACATTATAATCGTGGCAAATTTACCGTAAAGACATATTAACCATATAGCCAATATATATATATATACATATATACCGGTATATATTTGGAATATTATAGTCAAGTCATAAAAAATAGGCCTCGTCCGGGACTCGCATCCGGGACATTCTGATTGCTGGTCACGTGCTGTCCCACTGAGCTATAGTCATGTCTGAAGAGTAATACCTCGGTAGCTCAGTGGGGAAGCACCTGATTGGCAATCAGACGGACCTTGGTTCGAGTCCCGGTCGGGTCGTATCAATTATGACATGACTGTCCCTATAGCCAAATATCTCGATATTGGATCGAATCTAAGAAGTTCCATTTTAACATATAGGCCCTATATATATATATATCTTTCAAACTTTCACAGTTACTATATGAATTCATATTTTAAACTACCAATTAGAGTCAGTAATTTATGTTTGGCTTACTCATCTCGTTTCGATAGTTACATTTACTTTTAACTATAACCCTTTAACTTAGACCATAGCATACTATCAAGACAGTTCACATTTACGGCAGAACGAGATTAATTTCCCGTACACCTTTAATCTCCTCGTCTATATGTGCAATTAGTGTAACTTTCCACTCGCCAGAAAGCATGACGAGTGACCTGACGATAGTCGATTTTAATCTGAAACCCAGCCCGATTACCGCGCTCTCTAGTCACACTAATTGCAGAGATTGACGAGGGGATTGGAGGAGTGTACGAGAAATTGCATCTTGAGTGTGCTGTCAACGGTAGTCATTATAACGAACTAACGGATCATTTTACCGTGAAAAATGCATAGACTGTTTTGCTCGTATGCCTGAGAAAGTCTGAAAACTGCACTAATTGCAGACGTACTAATTGCAGATTCATAGTACTAAGATAGCACAGTTCTTCCCGTCTTGGTTAGTCACATGAACCAATAAAAAACAACGGAAAGATTCTGACTGGTTCACGTAAGGGGCGGAAAAATCAGTGAAAAACTCTCGAAAGTTTCCCCCGGGACGAGAGAATTTGTCTGCAAGTCGGTTTTTAAATGGAACTAAAAACAATAGTTGAAAATCACATTTAATTGTGTGGATATTTTTGTTTCTGTGGTCAAATTTGAAACCTAACGCTTTTATTATAAAATAGCACGGGTCGGTAACTAAGTCCTGACGTCACAAATCGTGGCGTTCCCATTGGTCACTTTTAGTCCCAATTAAAAACCGACTTGCAGAAAACTTATCGCCTTCCGGTATATGATCTCCCGGCGTTGAGCACTTACTGCATGATGCACTTGTCGACGTTGAGCGACGCCTTGAAGCCGAGGATGGCGAAGATGACGACGCTCGCGTAGATGGCCGTGCACGCGTTGGCGATCGACACCAGGATGACGTCACGCACGCAGTTGTTCTTCGGAGGGTTGTAACTGCCGAACGCGATCAGAGAGCCGAACGCCAACCCGAACGAGTAGAAGACTTGAGTCGCTGCGTCCAGCCAGACGGTTGGCATTAGTAGCTTCTCGACCTGGAGAGGAAGAGGAGGTATTATTTTAGTTGATGGTAATGGGGTATCGAGGGGTTGATAACTGATGTACACTTGCCATGAAATCCACGGGAGTCAAGTGAATTTTAGAAAGGTTTTTAAAATTTCGAAAAATTCATGAAATCACTTGGAATTCCTAGCTGAAATCTCTTAAAATCCGTAAAATTCCTTGAAATTTCTCGGAATCAGTTGAAATCCCGTGAAATTCCTTGAGATCCCTAATTTTCCTTGAAATTCGTGAAATCCGTGAAAATCCTGGATATCTCTTGTAATTCCTTGAAATCCCTTGAAAATTACATTTGGAATTAGAATTCCGTGAAATACGTGAATTCCCTATGAATCATTTGAAATCCCTGAAATCACTTGAAAGGCCTGAAATCTGTGAAAATCCCAAATCTCCTGAAAGATTTGCTGGACATTAGTATTAAACCAGAATAGGTTAGTATTGGTTTCACGCCGAATCAGTTCAGCACTTTCTCGGAAAAAGATTTGTTTTTGAATTTTGATTATTTCTATGAGAACATAGCATTGGGTGAATTTTTCAATTTCCAAATTATTTCCTATCAAAATTGAGTTTTCCCAGAGTATTGTTCATATAATTAACTTTATTTACATAATATTACCTTCATAATATTATTTATAACATAAACTTTATAATACCGTACTATTTATAATATCTTTACAATTCAATCGTTTTCTAACAATTATTTGAATTGAGTTTCTCATATATCTAGATAATCCCATATCTACATCATTGTGAACACAATTTCCATTCTGTTTAATTCTAAAGTAAGTTCCGCCCACTAACGTTCCAAACTACTTTCAAAGATTAAAGAATCAAGAAGTGTCAACTCGCTAAAGCTGCGATAAAATGAAGCGATCTCAGAATCATTTATTCCAAGAATTCAATATCTTTCCTCGAATCTTCCATGGAATGGACTACAGAAAGTTTTGTTCTTCCTCTTCAGTAGTTTATATGAAAAGAATCGTAAGATCAGCTATTTTCTGAAGCAATATAAACTTGTGAAGTACCATCAAATAAATTAATCTGTATTTTATGTGCAATTTACCTTCTGCTCAGTGAATTGATTTTCGTGAATATGATATGAAAACACAGGTGTGATATTTACTTGAATTAAATACTAGATTATAGCTATCGTAGGTTGTAACTGATGGAGGCACCAGTATTTCATATCTGTGCAACTAGTCATTTATTAAAAACCAAAAATGTGGTGTTACCCCGGTACAAACTACACTACTTTATCACACCCACACACACATGTATATATATATATACAGTACAACCTCGATAGTACGACGTTCAGGGGCGACAGTTAAATCGTCGTATTATCGCGATCGTCGTTATAAATGAAATTTATCCCTTTTTTTTTGAATTATAGGAAGATGAAGGATTTAGGAAAATTAATTACAATAAGATACTGTATTGTCGTCAACAATTGACATTTATGTTCTAGTCAGTACAGTTATAAATATAACAATGATTATTATTATGTATTAGGTTTGTCGGCGGGTAGGATTTTTCCTACCGGCGGGCTGGAGAGAGGAGAGCGCGTGAGGCGAGTCGTGAGCTTGTGCTTGACTGCATCTTTGCAACGAAGTGTACATATTATTATTGCTTGTTACTTTTTGCAATTAATTCGTCGTAGTAATTGCATTTTTGATACTGTGGGGACCATTTTAATCGTCGTATTATCGCGATCGTCGTTATAATGAGCGTCGTACTAACAAAATAAAATAACATTGAGTCTTATGGGGATTGGCCGGGACTATCTCAAAACGACGTTCTATCGCGATCGTCGTTGTATCGAGCGTCGTACTATCAAGGTTGTACTGTACATATATATATATATATATATATATATATATATATATATATATATATATATATATATATTTGAATGTGGGTGTGTATTTATATGTATGTATATATAAATACATAAATGAATAATTTTAACATCTGGAGAACCTATACATATACAAACGATGCTTCCATTACTCCAAGTTTCACAGTATTCCATGATATAAGCCCCGAGCACTGAATCTAAGTTAGAGATCTAAATCAAAGAAATAAATATACATAATATCTCAAGACAAATATGCAACATATAACATGAAGCTAGATATACAGTGTTGGTTTTATGAATATTAATATGTGTAGACGCTTTTAGCAATGACATGTTCATATTTTGGCACCAAGTAGGAGAAATGACCGCGTAAACGTATCCCAAAGCGTACATTACAACCACTGTTGCCAAAATATGAAAATATTACTGAACTTTGAATGTGTTGTAAAGGTATTTAAATTTGAAAAAGTGATTCTTATAGATAATAATGTTGGTACTGATTCAACATATTACGTGAAAAGAAGTTTATATATTTTATTTATTCACATTGGGTTTAACGACGTACTGTACTGATGACTACGATCTATTGGCGTCGGTGAATGCTATGTGAGATGATGGGACGATGAAATGAAATGTTATTTTATTAGGTGTTTTTGGATAGTGGGAAGGAGTCGGTCGTGGCCTGTTGTTAAGGAACCATCCCAGTATTGACCTGAATGACAGAGGGAAACCACGAAAACCCCCTATCAGGATGGTCGACCATGGAGGGAATCGAACCCCGATCTCCTGAATGGCGGTTCTGTGTGCTATCCACTTTACCACTCGTCTCGCAGTAGTTCGTAAATTCTATTTGATATCACTAGATAGAATCACATATAGAATTGGAAGTTCAATTGCTATCTTTAAAATCTTAAACCCGATCTGGTTGGTGATATTTTGTTATATTTGCCTAATTTTTTCATAAAACATACTTGAATAACTTTTTTTACCCAATATTGGTTTACATTGTATTATTTCGAAAAAAAATCAAAAAAAATCATTCTATACAGTATGCCAGATTACCGAAAACTAAGAAAATATTGAGTTACGAAAGAAAAGCTCAAGTTGAAGGTAAAAAGAATATACAATTTGACGGGGAACGAGAAACATTGGAGGAAGGAAGTTTGAGTTGTGTAAACCAAATGAAACTTTTCGCACGCAATAAATAATACAAAACTAATATTATTGTTAAGATTTGTTATTTTTATTTAATATAACAGTGTAATATACTCAATTGGCATCAGGAAATCGAATGAAAATGTAAATTTGGCTTGTTTTTTGAACGAATAATTATTCCGAACTTTTGAAATGCGTTGTTCAAAATGAAACAAAGTACTATCAAATTTATCACTCACATTCTGAAAAAGAGAAATAGGTCAGTTGACCATAAATTATTCGGACGTTTCAAGAAAAAACTCCACTTTTAAAATTAGGCACTTCCACCGAAGTTTCTTTTTATGGATACAGTTTGGCTTCCTGCCAAAACATTCTCTATTCATACTCAAAGACGGAAAAATCGTTCTTATAGGTCTATCGAATACATTGATTGAGAATTGTATTTTTTTTAAAGTATCGAATATTATTTTTCGAACACTTAACGATAACGATAACATAACGAACGATGACTAAGATCTATTGGCGTCGGTAAATAATATATGAGATGATAGGATAATAATATGAATGGATATTTCATTATGGATAGTGTTTGTTGATACTGGGATGACAATGACCATCCCAGTAAACGCGAAAATTGAACCCCGGTCTCCTGATTGACAGTTCAGCATGCCAGCAACTGGTCCACTAGTATCAGTCGAATATTATTAATAACAATAACTTAATTATGGCAGTTCTGTTACAAGTGGGTGCCTTGGCCTCTCAAATACCACAGTGTATTCATTTATAAATAGAATTGATGACCGTGAAAAGTGAAGTAATTTCTATTCGCAATAATGGTTTTGAAATGGCCTGGAAGTATAAAATGTTTCACTTATTTAGCCAGGGGTGTGTAATAAAGTTATCGGCAATTTTAAACTGTTATACCAGATGGCTCTGGTAAAGGTAGTTTCTGGGATTTTATTAAACCAAAATGGGACTCAATACAATTACCCATTTTCGTTTTCTTGGCCACTGTGACGTCACTAAACATAACATCCAATCAAGTGGGCTGTTTACTAGGGGAGATTTGCGAATCAGAGTTTCTCAAGTTGAATAGATCTCGGTGACCAATTAATAAGCCACACCCATCACTAGTAATTAATTTTGTTCATCATACCCCCATTAGATATAATATATCTACATATATTCACTTTATGTAAATTTTTTATCATTCAATCATTTTAGATTATTGTTGATTGAGAATAAATTGAGATCTAATTCACATTAATATATTGTATGAATTAAAAATTGATCTTATATTTGGTCGTCATAGTTCTCCTCTATGATATTCTGTTACATTAAATGTGATTCATTGTCAAAAATACATGTCACATATTATCATAGAATCGCTAGATTAAATATTTTTAGATCATAATCGAAAATAGTAAATCATGTTCAACCTGCTGGTAGGCTACTTTTTTGTGATTTCGAGAGGAAAAGTGGATTAAGTACTTTATTCTATTTTTTGTATACTTTGTGTTACGTCATAATATGTGAATATATGTTTGTTTACTCCCATGTCAGCCAACGAAATGACTCGAAGAAATGTGGGCTCCCCAACAACTATAAGTATACTTCAACTAGACTTGTGTTCACTTAACGAGTTTGAACTTTATACACATATAGATAGATTTATCCTGCTATACATTATTCTCCATTGAAGAAAGTGGGTCAAGAAAACAGACCAGTGGAATTCACACACTGAGCTATTATCATGATAACTTCAATTAATATTTAACCGAGCGTTAATACAACGTTTTAGAAATATAGAACTCATCTATGAGCTATGATTATTACCGAGATGGTGGGATGATTCATATATTACAAGATAGATAAAGTTGAACCTTTTAAGCAATAATAATTGAAAGATATAAATCAAGAATAGTTGAGATGGTTAATATAGCGGGAATTTAACTAATTGTTGTTTAGGAATTAATAGTTTATTTATTTTATTTTCGATTCAACGACGCAATGTACTGAAGAATAAGATATATTGGCGTCGGTAAATTATGATTGAGATGATGGGTCGATTAGATAAAAGATTATTTTATTATGCTTTTTTGCATAGTGGGAAGGAGTCTGTTGTATAAAACATCCCAGTATCGACCTGAACGACAGAGGGAAACCACGTTAAACCTCAGTTAGGATGGTCGACCATGGCGGTAATCGAACCCGGTCTCCTGAATGACGGTTCAGTAAAATAGTCGAGTTGGTTAATTTTACCGGGATGAATGATTGCGAGAAATTAGGATATTTGAAAAAATTACAATTACAAATTTACATTTTTGAATATCTTGTGCCCATTCCAGTACATTTGTGACATTTAAATGATCACTTAACTTAATTGTCAGATCTCCACTTATTTGTGAACATAGAAGAGTGAAATTACTTGGTTGTATTTTCTATAATGAAATTACTTCACTTAATTCTCAACATCAACAATTCGACTCCCATATATATTTAAAAATATTAAATGAAAGACACGACAGTTAGGTCATGTGATCAGTTGCAACTGTGAACGTTTATTTGACATCGTGCACCATCTAACTGATAACTAGTCTCTATGGATCAGCAAGTATAAGAATAATGAATCACAGAACAGAAGCAATCCAATTAAATTGCTGCTATTATTTTCCACGACTAGAAGAGTATTCTTTTCTAACTTTTATTCTGATATCAAAAACATTATTTTAATTATAAAATAATGATAATATGGAAAATAGTAGACCACTTGCAACGTTAGAACTGGAATAATATAGAACTCTTAAAATCTGTAACCTATTTCTGATTTGGATTGGTACCGGAACCATATTTTTCTTGTTGGTAAAACCGGAATTGAAAGAAATATAAAGATTTGATCAGAGGCCCGGTTTTAACCGTATTTGCAATTTTTCCGGAATATCGAAATGTATTTTGAAGGTGATACGGAAAAGTAGACACTATTGCGATTCCTTGTGTCTAAATCGTTTTATGCAAAGATCTGTCATAAAACCAGCATCCGAACAGTTGTTACTGTCAATATCAGCGGCATGCACCATACAGCCTGCCAGCTGCTTCGACATGGATTCAGAACAAGAAAGAATGTTATTAGTTTTATTAAAGAGTGTACCGGTACTCAAATAATTCAAGAAAACTTATATTTGATTCAGATTAAATTGATAATATTTATATGCATAAGTTTATGAAGTATATAAATAATTCGTATTACTAAAGTGAACGATTTTATAAGTAAAGCTCCCCAAAATATCACTTTACAGTTTTACTTCATATGTTCTTCGGGAGAGACATTTCGATCATTCATATATTATGTTGACAGTGAAAAAGTTGAGCTGAGGGTGGGTTTAATATAGAGGAAAAGTTGATTTGCGCTCATTTATATGTCATGCTGACACTGAAAATGTTACGCTGTGAGTGAGTTGATCTGCGATCGTTTAATGCTATGTTGACAGCAGGGACGTCGTTAGGATTTGTGTATCGAACCATTTTGAACATTTTTGAAGTTATTTTAGAGATTTCTACCAGCAAAATATTTTAATAAGTGTTTATTTGTAGGTACACATCTATAGATTTTTAAGTTGAACAAATTATTGGTGGGGCGCAAATGTTGATTGGTGGGGGAGGGCGCACTCCCAACCTTGGACCCCCTAACAAGAACGTCCCTAGTTGACACTGGAAATGGTACGCTCAGAGTGGGGTTATTATTTTTTTTTCAATAACATCGAAGCTTGATACAAAATCATTGTTCCCCTATTAAGGCTAAGGATGAGAGTAGGATCGTTTGGACGGTGCACCACAAGGGCGATCTTACAAGGGCGATTATAGAACAGAAGTAGATCTAAGATCGTGTAAATGTTATGTTGATAGTAAGTCTGACCTTGGGCGTGTACATGTGGATGAGGCCGGCCCCCGCCCCCTTGAGCGTGATGCCCTCAATGAAGAAGATAGTCAGCACGACGTACGGGAACATGGACGTGAAGTAAACCACCTAAACACAAACACGAACATGGTCATACAGAGATGATACTTGGAATTGTATTAAAATTAAAATTGAAATTGAGAATAATTTGAAAATTTTCGAGATCAAGTTGAGTCGGTTTTAAACACAAATACATCTTTCAAAGCAAAAATCATTATATTGTAAAATTCAATATACTTTTTTTTACTCAAGTATTTCCAAAATTAAATTATTACTTGAGGACCTCGCAATTGTTCAAATTGAAATAGAGTATATTATTATAATAATTCCTTGAGTAGCCTTATTAGTTTTCATTGAAAATTAAAAAAGAACGAATCCACTGGGTTTCAGTTTTTGGTCACCGTATGTTGTAACTATGCACATGCACAGTCCATGGTGATTCAATATGTAAATAAGTGAAAGAATAAATAAATATATGTATGAATGAATGTATGAATGAATGAATAAATGAATGGATAAAGAAATGAATAAATGAAAAAATAATTGAATGAATAAATAAATGAATAAATAAATAAATGAATGAATGAATGAATGAATAAATGAATCAATAGATGGATAAATGAATGGATTAATGAATAAATAAATAAACAGATAAATTAATAAATAAATGGAAGAATGAATAAGTTGTTTGGTTAATGAATGAATATAAGATAATAAAATATAGGAAATACTATGAAGCGCCTTGCACCCACCTTGCCGGAAGACTGAATGCCTTTCATCACGATAAAGAACACCGTGATCCAAGCTAGCGCCAGCAGACAAACGATCCACCACTTCAGTCCGCCGTTATCCTCCATGCTGGGGGACGCGTCGAGCGTGGTCCGGTACCAGAAGTACGCCGTCTCCGACGACAAGTCGCATTCCGGTACCGAGGTGCCGTTAGCCGTCAGCGGGCACGACGCGTACGGGAGAGGACTCTGGAAAACAAAACATGTTCAGATGAACGCAACCTCGATGTAAATTACTGGTACCAAAAGACTTCATCATAATATGAAGAAGGTGTGACGACTCCCATACTAATAACATGGCACGGATTTGTGGTTTCTTGCGGTCAAATCAGAGCTAACGGTCCTATTTGCCTGTCGCGATTTAGCGGATTCCCTTGAGAACTAGATGAAGGTAGGAGTGACTATACGGTACCGGCGACAATGTTGAACAATCTATGGTTGAACCACAGCCTTCCCTTCTTTATCAGATCATCTTATCCTATCCTATCCTATCCTATCGAATAAAGAAGGCTGTGAGTTGAACTAACAAAATCTATAATTTTCGTGCAAAACAAATGCCACCTGCAATTTTTAATAATTCCACTGAGCCGTGTATAGCATTGTTAAGCACTGTTTTTTTATAGGCACACAGTTCGATATAAAAGCGATAGTTGCGCTATACAGGCAAATGGGACCGTGGAATCAGATTCTGACGCCGGAAATACTTCACGGAAGACGCGAGATGTACAAAAAAACTTATTTACATTATGATAACGTTTGTTGATATCACTACATCGTGGCGCAACTGAAGGTCACTGACCTACGTTGTGGTGATACCAAGAGACTCGACTATTATTTTATACTAGCTGTCACCCCGTGTTTGAGAAACACGGGCCTCTCCTTTTCTCCTATTAACGCTACCTCCCTCCCCACTACCCCTCCTCACTCGACTTCTCCTCACCCACTTTACATTATGATAACGTTTGTTGATATCACTACATCGTGGCGCAACTGAAGGTCACTGACCTACGTTGTGGTGATACCAAGAGACTCGACTATCATTTTATATGAAGAAGGTGTAGGCCTACCTACTCCTATATTATTATGATTTCTTATGGACAAATCAGAGCCAGAGGAACCGATTGCTGGAGGTGGTTTAGCGACTCTTGCGCACTAGATGTTTAGATGAGAGTGGCTAGTTGCCGGTGGCATTGATTGTTGAACTTACTTAATGTATCCTTTTAGTGCAAAACAAATGTCACTGCCAACATTATTATCTACTGAGCCGTGTATAGTTCGACATAAAAGCGACAGTTGCGCTACCCGCAGTCGGGACCCTGGCCGAAGATTTTGCCCCCGAAAATATTTCACTCTGAAGAAGTGAGTCGGCACACCTTCTTTATATTATGATGAAGTCTTGGTATCACTATATAGTGACTGATGTCTTTGTGTTTTGTATGTTTATCATTCTTGCAATTATGCGTAATGCATGGTGGCAAGATGCCATATAATTATCTTCCTTAGATCTATTCGTAAGTTACAACACTTTCTTGAAGTCTTGAATTTTCGCGAAAAACGCGAAAAAGTTGTAAGGAGCTAAACATTTAGTAACCGTACCGCTCTCTCCTTTCCAACATGGCGGCTAAAATATCCAATCAGCGAATACCGCGTTTATGAAAATCCAGCTTCAAGTTATTTTCAGTCCCATTCAAAAAGAAACTCGTACGAGAACTTCTCGCGCATGCGTCCTGCTTACCTGAAACGAGTTGAACAGGTAGTAGAAACACCAGGTGATGATGACGTTGTAGTAGAGGGCGACGAAGAACGTGACGATACAGCTGGCGATACCGATCCCTCCTAACCAAGGATGGATCGTGTTCCACACGCCGAGTGAGCCAAGACGCATGCGCTGACCGATCCCCAGCTCGATCAGGAATAACGGGATCCCCTCCAGGATCAACATGATGCCGAACGGGATGAGAAACGCTCCTGGAACAATGAGAACATACAAGTGGGTTAGTTGTGTTCAAGATGGGGATTGGTCAACTCTACTAAACGACCAACTCTACTAGAAACGAACTCTACTAAAACCAAACTGATCTAAAAATCTACTGACCTGAACTTCTATTTCTTGAGCAAACAGTACAGAAGTAGAATTGAGGGGTTTGGCTCCTTCCCTTCACAAATTGTTACCACCCATCAAAATGTTCTATAGGCTCTATAGTGATGGTTAAGGTTAGGTATGTAAGTTTTTGTCGAATGAAATTTCTGAAGGGGAAGAGTTAAACCTCTCACTTCAACTTCTGTACAGGTTGCTCAAAAAGTAGAAATTTAGGTCAGTTGGTTTTTAGTACAGTTGATTTTTAGGACAGTTAGTACCCTGTCTTCAAGGTGAATCGAGATTAAATCTGGTGGTTTATTTGGCTGTTAGTTTTTTGTTCCGTTTCATGAGTACAACTGTCTTTGGACAAACCGATTTTCATCTCACTGATGGCATTTGGACTTCATTCGTCGCAAAGTCAGTGTTCTATGAATTGAGTACCCGACTGCAATGATGGTTCAACGTATAAGAAAGCGCATGGCTATCGACAGAGGGACAAATAAAATATGAATAAAATAACAATAAATGAACTTTAATCAATAAATGTATAGTTCATTGATATGTTTATAGTTTATTATGGTGTGATGTTTATGTTGAAGGAAGCAATCATATTTTCTCAAGATCATGATGGTAACTAATTCACTGAATAATGATTTCAAGAAATACAAAATTTCATAGAAATAATTACAAATTTCTGAATGAAATCCATTACGTTTTAAATATACCGGTAATCATGAATATGTAACATAAAAGTCCAAGTAAACATTACAAATAATAATTGTCCACGTCACGAAAATTCGATGTATTTATTTCCCTCATGAGTGACGTCACGACACGTATGACGTAAGCAATAATTGCATCCCAATGCTGTGCCTTCTCTACTCGGAACATATCGTGAGATCTGGCCGAGCGTGTTTAGAAGGCGGTGGAGGCGCCATGACAATAGCTACAACACGTTAACTACAACGTGCTGAGAAGAGACTTCTAGCAACGACAGAAGAAGCTGAGAATCAACCATATATATATATATATATATATATATATATATATATATATATATATCCAGCTAATAGCTGGATCTAAGCTGCTTAATTGGATCTCGGAGCTTCAGCTGGATCTCAGTTAGGAAGTTTTTTGTTACTATTTGTAGGATCAACAATATTTATGTCAGGTCTTCGAGCTTCAATTTTGATTTTGATGTAAAACAAATTATTGATCTTTATATGCTCTTCATTAGATACGAAATGTATCCGCGTATCCAAATATATGTACATATATATAGTGCTAGCCTATGACGAATGTTCTCGCGTATTGGGTGAAATGTTATGTTGATTTCTCGGGTTGACCGCGTTTGATCTTTTCGGAGGAAATTGCGGTCCCATTTGGGACTTGTCTTCTTCTGGCAAAGAAGACAAGGTCTCAAATAGAACCGCAATTTTCTTCCGGAAGAGCAAATGCGGTCAACCCGAGAAATCGACACAACATTTGGGCCTATATGTATATATAATATATATATATATATATATATATATATATATATATATATATATATATATATATATATATACATTCATATTCATTTATCAAGAACTCAGGGATGAAATGAATGTGATTGAACCTTTCATCACAACACTATGCTATGACTTAACAGCATTTAAGAGTAAGACATTTCATTTCAGCATGTTGTATTTGGCTATCGGCTCTAATAGACACGTGACGTTGTCAATCGGTTGTCTCCGCTATACACTAGCACTAAGTGTCGGATGTTCCGAGCCGGCAAGACGTCAATTGGGCTAATGATAATGATGATTCGATGTGTTTGTAAATCTCGCGACTGACTGTTGATGATTGGTTGCCAACATTCCAACAAAATAATCGTATTGTTAACAGGAAACTCGAGAAATTTATTTTCAGTAAGAAAACGCAACACATATTTTTTTGGTATGTAAAACTTCAGTATAATGTGTAGGTCTAATCAATGTGACATTAAAAATTCATGAGAATTTGAATTTATCCGTGGCTAGTACGCTGAAATTAATTCTTTGCTTCGGTCATCCAATAATAATATAAGAATTAATATTATTTTTATTGACTGATAATAAGTTATCGTTATTATGAGATTATCAGGTAATCCTCACATTAACAAAGTCCTCATTTTTCACTAACTGGGACTAATTAACTTGGGACTTTTGGACTAATTTTCCACTAACTGAATAATATATTCTAAATCAATTAATAAATCAAACCTGACCGACTGCCTCCATCTTCATTGTTCTTCGACAAACATAACATAAGAGTTGGCAGAGAAGGAAAATTAAAAAAAACAAAATTCCTGAAAATCCTTCAGTATATTGTAATAGAAGCCAAGTTTCATTCCGTTATATTGGCACGCGACAATCAATTACAGTCTGAGAAAAATAACATTGTTAAAAGTAGACACAATTGGTCGTGGTGCCAACTGTTTCAAGTCTCGAAGTGACGATGTCACCCAAACACGAAGTAGCCTCGAGAAAAGGGGCATGGAACCCCATTTTGAATGAAAGAGGGTTGTGAGTATAACGTAGCAACGAATATCTTGTTAATACCTGAGTGAAATTATAGCTTAACATTTTCAATGTCAACGTAATGTAAATTTATGTAGTATCGCAGAAGAGGCTGGGGGGAGGGGTGTTGGCTAAGTCACCTATCGCTATAGCGGTATAAACTGAAGTCATGTCGGGCGTGGGTTCGAGTCCCGCATAAGGCATGGGTTTGTGAAAACGTCCTTCCACCTATATCATCACTTCATCGTTGCATTATCAGCTGCTCATTCGTACCCCCGTATAAACTAGCTGCTGGTGGGGTCGTTAAGCAACACTGTGAGGTGAAAATCGATGGCAAAAGTATCTAGTGTTACTGATCAATTGATCCATTTCCATCTTTCTGGTATAAAATTGGACTCATTAGCATATTCGGCAAATATTTTCAAATCTTATGATGTATTTATTGAATTTGTATCTTGCACGTTTTGTCAACACTTTTGTCAATGCCTACACAGGAACGTTTTTAAAACGTGACAGCGCAAGACAACGAGTCAATTTATAAAATGAAGAATTGAAAGAGACGGTCAGGTCATGGGTTTAAAAATAAAGCAAAAGTATATCTTTAGTTTGAGAGTCTATTTCGAGAACAAATGACAAAGTGGGAAGCGTTAATAAAACAGGTTGTAAACAACAATCATCCACTCAAGTTATTAATTTAAAACATATATAAAAATCAATCATAAAGTTATTATAAAATGGGGACCCACATCCACCAAACTTGAGGATATCATCAGATTCCTCGAAAAACAATGGAAAGTTAAAATTTTTACTAATTTTGTCACTTATTATTCTATCGTACAGATTATAATTTGTTAGTTCAACTTTGACCCAGGTATAGGCCCTATATAATCTGATAATAATATATAGGGCCTGATCTAGTTTGACAATGTTGCTAGTAATTGCCTTCTATGAATACCAGAAATTTGACAATTGTTGAACATACCCACTTTAATTAGAATACAAATTTCATGAGTTATAAAATTTCTGAAAAATGAACTGCAGTCATCAGGTTTAAACAGAGTAAGGAAAATAATTAGTACATGAATTAATATTTGAAACCATTGTGTATTGTAACGAATCTAAAAAAAAATTAAGTAAATAATGATTGTTTATATTTATTCTGTCTTATACGGTTTCATTTACACGTAAAAATTGAAATGGTATTTCATGAATAAACTAATTTTTAGGAGATAGAACATGCTTTGAAAGTATATCATGAAGACGAATAAAAATAACAAATTTCCATATTCTTTTTGCTCTCACGCACTTAACACACTGGAAAATAATAATGTTTCCTTTCAAAGTCTTAAAATGAATTTAAAACAAAGTTTTATTAGTGAATGGCTTTACCTGAGATTGATTCTTCATTTCTTAATTTCTCTTCATGAATAAGGTACAGTACGTATTCACTAAGTAAACGTATAAAGTTATTTGTAATAATCTATAAGTAAATATTTACATAATTAAAAATTATATATTCATGAAATGATTATGACAATCCAATTGGAAGGTAAATATCTTTATGAAAGGTTTTTTTTTTGAATAGAACATGAATCATATTGTCTACTTTAGAATATTACACAAAACTCGAATAATCCAGAACAAACCCCACGTAACTCTAAAAATAGCGTGACCTACGAACCTTTCGTGACCAATTATGTTCTCACATGATTTCCAAGGAATTTCCTTTCAACTCTATCCAGCAAAAAATGTATAAATGTTCTTAATTCGCGGTGTCCTTTGAACTCTTTGACACGTCTTAATCAATCAATCACCTCATCGATTACCCGCCTAATCATTTTATATAAGTTATACCCATGAGTTACACCTATACTTTCAATCACGGCCGCGGAATGTTGTGCACGAATATAACAATTAAACATGTATATTCATATCCATATAGGCCTATACACACACACACACATATATATATATATATATATATATATATATATATATATATATATATATATATATATATATATATATATATATATACATATAGGCCTATATATTCGGGATGTTATAGTGAAGTAATAAAAGATACATCACAAGGTTCCGGTTTCGAATCCCGGTCGAGGCGTATCTTTTATGACATCATTGTAACATCCCAAATATCTATCTATCCATGTATATATATGTGTGTAAATAAACACATGCATGCATATAAGTAAATAATAATAATATTATACTCTATCAAATTACATATCGTGAAGGTTTTGAAAACAATAATGTATAAATGCATAATATATATATATATGCAATACAATAATACATATAATATATACAACAATATGCATACGATATCCTAATACCATTTGTTCAATTCCCGCCAGCCGGCAGCCAGAATCGAACCGAATGCATTCAGGTGTGGGAAGGGGGGGGGGAGGGAATGAGGAACCCTCTGCCTCTCCCCCTCCCCTGTCTCCGGCGTAGTCTACCCCTCAATGCGCCGGCAAGTGGCGCGCGGCGTCGGAACTAGCAATATCGGCGCGTGGAAATTTCCACTCGCTCCGAATGCAAGTTGCATTGCATTACGGGGCAAAGGGGCTCAGCCCTGTTAGCGTACCATTTTATTATGGCTGAATGTAAAAATAAGAATTAATTAAAAATGCACTTTGAAGAATGTAAATAGATAAGAATGTTTATGACTTCGTAAAAGAGTTGACTTTTTTAAATTACACTATGGGAATTTATTAGTAAGCTAAGATCCCATAACATGTGTAACATGTATTATGTATTTTATTTCATTAGTAGGGTGGTAGGTCTTCTAATCAATATTACAATTAGATAACTGACTGCTAGAAGCGGCGAATGGAAAATGTCTACTAACTTAATTATTGTATAAAACTTTACTAAATTGTAGAGAAACTTACTGCAGCTTTGAATATTGTAGATGTAGTTGTAAATCTCATCCAGAAAAATGATTGAACCTCTAAATACAGTACCATATCTATTTGAATAAAAAAGTGATATACTTGTTTTATTATGTTGATATACGACTTTTTTTGTGGGTTCACAAGTAAAGAAATGTACTTTGTTAGCTTGAAGGTTGGTAGTGTTTTACATTTTGATGATGTAAAAATAAGTGCGCGTTATGTTATTCATTATTAATGATTATTTCTAAAATGTTGGTACTAGTTTTAACAATTTGATTTGCTTTTGATTGTCAGTATAATCAAAATGCGAATACTGAACTGGGAAATGATGAGTCAAGCGATAATGAATATGGCCATGCAGAATTACCAATATGGGAAAACCACTAACTGTCAGTTATTAGCATAGTTATCCTTATTTTGTTTTTACCAACTCTCAGAATAGCTGCATGGTCTTGTTATACTGATTCTTCGCCTTAATTAGTATGCCTAATTCTTTTGTTGAATCAGTACATCAGAAGTTTGGGAATTTGAGTTGAAGGTATTGGTTTCAGTCACTAGTATAGTTTCCACTTTTTTGGAACTTACAAGTCTCACTTTTCGTATTGTATATATTATTTTATCCTCGTGGAGATCATAGGCCTATAACATTATTTATATTTTTATTATAATCTTCGTGTTTTGTAATATGTACGTGTAACTTTCAAACGAAGTCAAATTCATATTTATATACTTCATCGAAAGCATAACATTTATAAGCGTTGGTCAAGATTTCCATTTTATTACTTATTATAATTCACTTTCAGCAAATATAAATCCAAATAATTTGTAGTGTTGGATCTTCATTGTCAAATATATATTTACGATAAACAGCCATCAATTCAATTGATTTCTGGTTTGAGCTTACAGTGAGAAGAGGTATTCTTATTTTTCATTTTCCTTCAATATCATTCAGGATCAATATTTTCAATTTTCAGTCAAAGCATAAAACTATCAGAATGGAAAACTCATTTTCTTCGGAACTTCTCAGTAATGATTTTAAAACCGGTACATTTAGCTTAGTTGCTAACGCTCTCGCTTCATGTGACCCGGAAGGCGAGGGCCGAGGGGCATATCGGACCTGGTTCGATCCCCGCCACCGTCCATCTTTACATTTTTTTTTGTGGTTTCCATCTGTAGCCTAGGATAATGCCGGGATGATTCGTTTCTTTCTCAGCATCTTTCCAATTACCTAAGAAACCTTCATCTCATCATCCCATCATCTCACTGATCATTCATCCGACACCAATAGATCTCAGTAATCATTACACCTCCTCGTTATGAACCCAATATAAATAAATAGATGGTTCTAACAAGCGTCAATTTTCTGACACATTCAATTTATTTATATTTACTATCGGTAAATATAAAAGAAAAGAAAATTGTATGATTCTAAATTCCTTGATTTTTCTGACACATTCAATTTATTTCTACACATAATTCTTTCATCTCTGACATTTACGTGCCAATCACTCTTATTCTAGTTTATTCATTTCTTTTTGTTCACAATATTTCAAATACGAAAAAAAAAGAATTGCTACGTTTTGAACCCATTAAAAAGCTATACAGCAACTTTTTGACGACTTATATTTCTACGAAAAAAGAAAATTAAGAAATGCTAGGCGAGTTACTATCGTCGGATTCCGTGTAGGAATTTCAACTACCCCCCCCCCCCCCCCCCCCCTTCCACACCATGGCAACCAGCAGACTGCGTTTTACGATGAGGTGACGCGAGACTTCGGCAGGCGGGCAGCAAATGAATGAGTGGGCCTCTACAGGTTTAGTTAACTTAGGTTAGTACAGCAAGAACAAATGGATTTATTTATTTTCACCATCATCTCATTCTTGTATTTGTTGTAGGCCTACAGAGAATATCATATATTATAGAAAATACAATAAAATACAAGAAGCCCATGTAGGGGAAATAGTCCCTGTGTATTATGGGCTGAATTTCTAAACCCAACAGATTTATTCAAGATGGCAGAAAAAATAGAATTTAAATTACAATAATAATTATGTAAATGTTATTTTGGAGAAATATGCGGAGATGGTGGATAGAGAAAGTGCAGCTCAAAATCATACACTTTCTACATGACAAAATTACAATATTGATGAGGTGAAATTATCAAAATGAATAAACAAAATAATATACAGTTATACGTGGGTACCCTAAAAACAACGCCGTCCCCGTGGCTCAACCACCTAACGCCCACAGTGTTTGAAACTGGAGTCACCGTTGGGCGTTCCGCATAAGACATGAATTTTTGTGAACGTCCTTTAAAACATCATCACTTCGTCGTTTCATTATCACCTGCTCATTCGTGCCCCCGTATAACCTAGCTGTTGGTGGGGTCGTTAAGGAACATTAATATCAAAATTAAAACCCCAAATAACTGTAATCAATAACATTGCTAGTTGCTACCCAAGATTAACTCCTAAACAATTATCACAGACGAACATTTCTAGCTCACTTCAACGCAATTTCTAACAAACCCTGGATTAAATCACTTGTGATCCCTTTTATTTCAACAATTTCAACAATCAATAATTTAGATTCGATAGTTACCGAATGTAGTATATTGTATATTTGTCAAGTTCTAGATTATATTCTTTATATATCTCGCTCATCTTACAATGCATTATGCTGCATTTGCCTAGTGTATATAGCTTGATCTACCACTATATTTATGTGACTGCAACCGCATGCATACAGACCTACATGGTACCACTTTATTCTATGGTAATGGCTACGTAGTTGCAAACGTAGAAGTAATTATTTTGCTCCTATTAGTGAGAAGTCTGTGGTTTGGTCTGTGGTTATGTAAATCCGAGAAATACGTCATTGCCTGTTCCAATTAACGTCTGCTTGTGTTTCCGACGCGTCAAACAAACACAGGTCGAGGTCTGGTTGTCACTAGGACACTAATGACACTAGAAGCTCAATGAGCTAGGTGACTCATAACACGTACACTTAACGTGCTGAAGAAAGGTTAAAGGATATCACAAGCAGAAACTAGATTTTAACGAATAATGACGATATTTATTATACAAAATTTAGAGAACACTAGAAATCTTTATCTTGATTTCAGGAATTATAATTAATATATTTGTCCTCCAAGACACGTCTTTTTTTCTGAGTAGTGACGATGACATTATTCTATTTTATTTATGTTTCTATAGAGAATCGGTGATGCCTAAGTCATGATTTACGGTCTGCTGTGGTCAAAAACGTTGATTTAAATTTTTGAAATTGAGATGATGATTCCTACTTTTATCTCAAATTGGGGAAATAAATAGCGTCATAATTTGTGAAATATAGTTTCAGGGTTTGTGACCACTGGCGTCGGAACCAGGGAGGGGGCAGTGGGGGAGGCAAGAAAAAGGTCTTGCAAGACTCAATTTGTCTCGTTGTTTCCTGTTGAAACCCACTTTGTTAAAATTTGCTGTTATTTTTTTTAACTTTTATTTGTTCATTATCTTCATTAACTTATTTGTTCCCCCGCGGGTCTGAATTGATGAGCTTGCTCCCCCCCCCCCTCAACTTTCAAAGTGTTCCGACGCCCCTGGTTGTGATGTCCTTTAGGTTATAGTTTTATTTACAGAACTATGTATCCACTTATATACAGTACATCAACGGATAATTAAGCTGTTGGTTAGGTCGTTGAACTAACTATCAGTTTAACGATTTATCTATCTAGTTCAATAAATCTGTTTCTTGGAATGGTATTAGCCCCTCTGGCCAACTCACAATCATATAATCGCACAATTCGACAGTTTATTATTACGAATTGTATTCCCTTTTGGCGCCATAAAAATATCCATAAAGTTGGTATAATGTATATGTATTTGATCTCAACAATAATCGTTGTACTACCCTCACGGACAAATAAAGTGCTCGATTCAGCCAAATTAAAATGTATCCAGGAGAAAATGTACTAACATTATACGCACTAAAACTAGCAGACAATGTGAATACGCACTCCACGCACAGTCTATGAATAAAAAAGCGTTAAAATATACGTAGATTACTTGTGAATTTTAATTTCGAAAAAAATCGTTTTGTGTGTCTGCGAGTGTACATCGAATATAAAACCGGCCGTGAGTGATATAGCCTAGTCCTCGAGAATATCTTACCAACTTAATAGATAAAAATTCCACCAACTCGTGTTGATTTTAATTTTAATACCAACATATCACATTTAATATCCATGTTTTATTGAAGTCTGATTTACATTATTGAGATATTCTACTGTGTTTTTTAGGCTTATTTAAGTCATTTCAATAAATACAAACATAAATGATATCACTTTTTTAGTGGGAAGTTTATGAATTTTACAAAACTGTCGAATCTATAATGAAATCTCTAAATTTTCACGGAAATCAATATATGAGTCTATGAATCAAAGTTTTTTATTTCTAATTATAGTAGACAACTAAAAAAAATGTTATGAATTATATATCCATGACACATTCAAGAATTTAATGTTGAAGATTCACAAAAAGGTTCATTAGTCATCACTAATCATCGTTCCATTCGTACCCCCATGTAACCCAGTTAATTTTGGGGTCGTTCATCACCATTCAAATAGATTATAATAAATTGAATTAATTGAACATTTTATTTCAAAAAGTTTGGCTCATTTACAAAATTCAATTTAAAACTCGGTACAATGATAGTTGATAGAGCTGTCTAAGAGTCCATGGAAGTCGATTTAGCGGAATATCAGTTTTTTGGGGATAACTTTTGAACGGTATGAGAAATCGAAATTCTAAACACAAGAAAACATAGATATTTTTGATACCTTGAAGATGGTATGACTAACAACAATTTATCTCAAACCACCTGATTGTCAGGCATATACGCTTAAGAATACACATTTTATAAGCGTATACGCCTGACGATTATGCGATGTGATATAAGTAGTTATTACTTATACCATCTTGAAGGTATTAAAAATATATATATTTACTCGTTTTTAGAATTTCGATGTCTAATACCGTTCAAAAGTAATCCCCAAAAAACTGATATTCCGCTAAATCGACTCGGACTCCTCTCCTATCCCGTATCACTAACAGTCTATCGTTCTCCCTACCTGTCAACACTAACGGTCGACCGTCTCCCCTATCCGTTAGTAATAACGGTTGGACGTGTCGATCATTCACTTCATCGTACAGTTGATATTAAATGAGATACATTCGAACCATCTTTATGTTATTTTAGTTCAATGCTAAATTCCTGGTCGAGTTTGGAATTAATGATTTTGTGGGACAATAAAATACTGTCAAGGTATTCAAGAATTGGTCGTCGTAATTCATAGATAGATCTTTGAGCGGTCGTTCTTAGGACATTGGTATGCCTGGACCTCCTTCCTCCCCCCTCCCCCTCCCCCCACACACAATCCTCCAAATAATCCCCTCTCCACACACACAGAAAAAAAATAGGAGCCCGATTGGCGAAACATGAGCGAGATTTTAAATAATTGAGAGTTTTTACTTCAGAAGTGAAATATTTCTAAATTGGATTAGTTTTTTTAAAGGTTATTGATATGTTATAAATTTCCAATAAATGCTACATTATAATATGATTTCATAAGAAGTGGCAACCGCAAAAATGTATTGGGTATGAAATAATAATGATTTTTGTGTAATAGAAAGTTGGTATGAATGTGTAGTTTTTAACGCATCGACCTGTTTGTCAAATTGCTATTAAAATTTAAAAAATAGTCATTTTAGTAGAAGTTTTAGCTATGTGAATAAACTTAAACTAGAGACACTAGAGAGTTTAAACTTTAGTTTCTGAAGCGGGTTTTAATTCATATCAAGCATCACGAAGAATATATATTACTAATAATAAGATCAATTATCTTTATCTATAAATATGATCTTCAATAAGATCTTAAAATATCTGCACGTCTCTCCTGTATTCGAATTCTGATAGATCTTACTATTCAGAAGTCCTCATTTTTGTGATAGTACATTCTCTGGTACATTCTATTTTCAAATATTGCCCATTCTAAAAATTAGATCTCTTATTTTTGCTTTCATAGTTGCCACTCAATTCATCATCATATTTACATTCTCTTGATCACCTTCTTCATAAATTCAACATGAATATTAAAAATATACAAATTATAATATTCTTTGTTTCTTCCACAGTCAAGTCATCCTTGGAGACTTTGTGGATTTTTTGACTGTCATGTGTATTTTTGTAAGTAAAAAAAAGATAGCAATAAAAATTATATATAAAAAAAATCAGTATTCTGGCTAAATCGACACTCATGCGTCTTTAGATTCAAAGTCAACCAAGATGAATTTTTAACACCGCTTAGTAGCGCCACCTTTTGGATGTTTCAATAGGCGGTCTCCACAAATTATAAACAACACAACTATAAAAAAAGCTATTAAATCTGACCTCATCCAAGGGAACATTTTAATTCAAGAAATCAATTTCAAGAATTAAGTGGTTCAGATTCACAATTAAGATCTCATTGCCTTGTACAGGGTATAAGTACGTTTAATGACAGATTTAAACGTTCTGTAAACGTTAATACAAGTCGGTTGTTACGTTATAATATGATTAAGTCAACCCTGTTATACTAACTTTAATTACAATCGTTATTCCAGTTCAGTTTGTCGAATGAATGGCGGTTAAAGTTAACTGGAGTATGTGGCTGTTGTGATATATGTAAGTGTTATCATTAACCGGCATATTCTGCATAGTTTACAACCCACTTGTGTAGCATCTCATTGGAGGAATAGAGTCTGGATAGATATACTTTCAGTCTCGAAAGTAGGAAACAGTATTCGATCCGAACAGAATAGAATGTCAAATTAAAGGGCATCAGAACCCTGAAACTAGATTTCAACAAGTAATGACGATATTTATGTCAATAATTTCAGAGAAAACTAGAAATCATCATCTCAATTTCAGAAATTGAAATGTATCCATTTGTCGTTCAGGATCCGGCCCCCTTTCTGAGTCGTGACGTAGACAAAACTCGATTCTGTTTATGTTTCTATACAGAATTGGTAATGCATATACGTATGACTCAATGGTCTCTGGAGTACAAATCAATTAACTTCTGAAATTGAGATGATGATTTCTAGTTTTCCCTAAAATTAAGAAAATAAATATCGTCATTATTCACTAAAGTCCAGTTTCAGGGTTGCAATGTCCTTTAATAATATAATAATCTCAAGTAGGCCTATATCTCACAGAAAAAGTACATCAAAACCATCCAATTTATTATAATCTCAAAAAAATATATCACCTTATTTGGAATCTATCCAAAAATAATTTAGGTCATGAATAATTATTTTATTTTTGGATTTCACTTCTATATCGACTATTTTTAAATGTACTGAACTGAGCCAAGGTCTCATGGCGTCTAAATGCATCACTCAACATTACATTTTTATGGTATAATGGCCGTGCGCACTAATGGTGTCCGGTCAATTAGCAGCAAAACCCGTTAAAAGGTAGACGATTAAGGGGGACCTACCAACAGTGTAGAGTTTTCATTGTCAACGTAACATATAAGCGATCGTAGGGTGCATTCCGAAACCTACAGGCCTCACTTGCAGTACAGTACTTGCCAGTAGATCCAGTAGGCCTTCGAATTTACTCGACGTACTGGGCCGAATACCTCCAGTGTTTCCAGTACGCAGAATTTACTGGCGCGATGGGTTTCGGAACGCTCAGTAAATTACTCGGAGTAGGTTTCGGAATGCATCCAGTATACTGGTAGTAGATTCTGGAGGTTTCGGAATGCATCCAGTATACTGGTAGTAGATTCTGGAGGTTTCGGAACGCAGCCATCGTAGTGACTTTCCGGATGAATATATTGTAGTGAAACTGCTTCACACCGTGCAGTGAAGTATCTCATAAAATACTGTCGATCCATAATCAACATTCATAATAATATGTTACTAATTGTTATTTGTATGTAACGGTATGCTGTGGGGTAAAAATCGATGGCAAACATATCGAGTGTTACTGTTACATACAACTGAACTTCCACTATTGCTATCATAAAATATGAGTTTCGACAAATATTGTCTGCATCTGATTATGTATTTATACATTTTTCATCTTGAACCGTTCAAGTTTTATAAATATTTATAGTGTGTGAAATCACCCTGGAGACTAGGGACGCCTAAGAGTGCTTATTACAGAAGAGTAGGATATAATAAAATTATTATTTGGTAAAAGTACCCACCTCCATTTAAATTTTAAATACAGTAAAACCCGTGTCTTCAAAACTGTTATATTTACAGAAATGTACACATATATTTATTTTCATACATTTGGTTTAACGACGCACACTACTGATGAGTAAGATAATTGGCAACGATGAATTATGAAAGATGAGATGAATGGCTTTTTTTAGTTGTTCATATATTAATATCGAGACATGGTATCGAGATATAGGCCTATATTTACATCGAGACGTGGTGTCAATAAATAATAATCGAGATAAGGTATCGAGATATATATCGATTTCGATATATATATATATATATATATATATATATATATATATATATATATATATCGATATCGAGATATGGTATCGAGATATATTTATCCATTCGAAATATTAACCAATAACATACTATTTCGTTAAATCGCCTCCCAGTCCCAAGTACTCTTAAGGCATCGATCAATCAGCAACACTTTGGCTTCGAGTGTTATTAGACGCCATTTAATTCGACGGTTAGACGAAATTATTGTAGCTGTACTTACATCCAAGAAAGAAGGTTCCGAACGACTGTCTCACCTAACCCACACCACTAGCGTCTGGGTGGTTCAAGCCTTCATCTTTCGCGGATGCAAGGATACACTTTATTCGCTGAAGAATTGAACGTTTCGAACGACCGTTCCTCTTATCGTTCAGCACTAGCGCACAGGTGTTTCGCACCTTCACCTCTCGTGGATACGATCGTATAAAACCTCGTATATTATTGAGACTTGTAATTTGTATCTAGTTTACTAATTTCTATGTTCTATAGATTAGATTTGCTATACTTGTATGCAGGAGAGATGAAGGTTCCGAGCGACCGTCCCGCCCTACCTCACAACACTAGCGCACGAGTGGTTCAAGCCTTAGTCGCTCGTATATAACGAGAGAAGAATGTTACGATTGACCTTCTTCCTATTCTACAACACTAGCGCTCAGGTAGTTCGGACGTTCAACTTTCGTAGATATAATTAAGTAAAAGAAGGTAATTTGAGTTACGAGGAAGATCGTTAAGTAAATGTTTCAATTAATTTAAATACATACAAAGTTTCGTGAATACATCTATTTAATTGAATTGTGTTTGTCTTTGCTAAAGCTATCAAATTACTAAATCAATAAGAGTTGCAAAATAAGACATTTCAAAAGTAAAAACACTTAAACTTATATTATTGTGGGAGTCGCAGCATTCAATATACGGATTCTGGTAGCTGATTAAAAAACTTAGTTTGGGAGATACTCAAACTTGTCTATTAATTTAGTGTTTTTTATAGTCACCATGGTAACCGAGCTTATATGATCACCCAAACTTTATGATTCACTGCCATCTAGATATGCGTTGTGCTCTCATTTTGTTCTTACGCGGGCTTCACAGTATTATTTTATATCCATCGCACCCTAATATATAATTTAGTTCACATGGCCTAAATTACGTTTTCATGTTGTCTTACTTGATTTTATTATCTGTATACCCTATATAGTATGAATGTCAATTATAGTTGCTACGAAAATTAATATATATTGTTCTATTTTCTATTTTCTATATTTCAATTAGGTCGTATTTCAGGGTTTTTGTTTGAGTAAATATGATCAAATATAATACATATGAGCACATGGGGATGGGAGTCGATTAGCGAAATATCATATTTTTTCGCATCCACTTTCGAACAGTGCCTTACCAGCACATGTAGTGCAGTGGTTGTGCGCTCGTTTCATGTGATCCGGGAGGCGAGGGGAATTTCGAACCCAATTCGATCCCCCCGCCGACCATCTCTATAGTGGTGTTTCGTGGTTTCCCTCTGTAGTCTAGGATTGTTCCTACAATATAGGCCACGACCGCTTCCTTCCCACTATCCTTCCCATTACCCAAGAAACCTTCATCTCATCATTCCATCATCTCATTAATCATCCATCCGACGCCATTAGATCTGCGGTATCATTACAGAGCGTCGTTAAAACCCAATATAAGAATGAATAAATAATAAACAGTACCTATGGGATATATCGATATTCTAAATATTGATGTTCCATTTTTGACTCGATGTGAATTCAATAAGTGATGCATTTCAGGTATCGTTTCTTGGAAAATAAAACCCTCTTTGGTATGTTGGTAACATTGACTTAACCCTATGTTAATTGAACAACAAATCTGACCAAATAAGTCAGTCTGTTGTGTTCTCGTAATACACGATAAAAGTGAAACTAATTCAGGTTGCCTGCCATATACGTGAATTCCTTCAAAACCAGAATATCCTACAAAGTTACGTTATTCAATATTTACTATTCACTCAGCATCCTAATTATTCCGGCCTATTTAGGTTCTCATTCTATATAGTCTATCCACCATCTGAAGGCCGTATCTATACCAATATAACAAACACAAAAATTACCGTTATATATGTAACTTAAGATCATCTTCTCAATTTCAGAAATTACCAATAAGGGGAGCGGGTGCTTGCACGGTGCTTATAAAAATAGAGAAATTTACCTTCACTGTTTTTTTCCATGTCCGAAAACCAGTGTAATTGAATGAAAAGTTCAAATCTCCAAGATAATTTTATGTTCTTTAATTAATAAGACATTCAATTTCAGTGAATTCAATCAGTTTTAGGATAATACATCAATGAATAAAAAGAATGTGATGTAATTCACCGACATATTATTTCAATTAAAGAGCATGAAATTATCTTGGAGATGTGAACTTTTCATTCAATTAGTCCTGTAGTGGTTTTGAAAATGGAAAAAATAGTGAAGATAAATTTCTCGATTTGTGTCAGCACCCCCTTAATGTTTTTGTCCTCCAGAGACCATAAGTCAAGACGTGGGCATAAACGATTCTTTATATAGAAACATGAATAGACTCGAGTAATGTCTACGTCACGACTCAGAAAAAAAGGCGGATCCTGGAGGACAAATGAATCAATTACAATTTCTGAAATTGAAATGATGATTTCTAGTTTTCTCTGAAATTGAAATAAACAGCGTCATTCGTTATAATCTATAGTTCCAGGATTGTGATGACCTTTAAAGTTTAAAGGATGTGGTATTGTTGGGAGAATATACCACCTTTCAGGAGGAGGTTTACGATAAGACATGCAACTGCATCTTTCAAAAGTGTTAACTCGTTAAAGTTGCAGCGAGATTACGGAATTACTGAAGTTTTTACAGTTATTTAGTTGGTAGACGACTTTTTTTTCGTGGTTTCAAGTATATAAGCTGATGCCCCAGAAGTTGCGATCTAAAAAACTACTTTTGTTTCCAGGTTTGTTTTTAAAGTAGATAAGAGGATTCTATTAAATTAGATAAAC